>JALGBA010004082.1:0-1230589 GCA_023970755.1 Azemiops feae
ATCTTTGGGCCTTACATGTTCTTCTGATTGAGTCTTTTTGGGTTCTTCCTCTTCTGTTTGTTTCAATGCTCCTACTTCTGTCATTTCCTCTGGTTTCTTAGACCTAATATCGCCTTCTTCCAGAAAGGTTCTATGATTGTTAAAAAATTCCTCTGCTTTAAGTGGAGTATCCAATCTATATCTTTTTGAATCCCAAAAGATTAATAATCCTTCTGGGACCAACCATCTAAAATTCACTCCTTTATTCAGCAGTTTCCTTGTTAAAAATTGATATTCTCTTCGAGCTTCTCTTATTCTTTTCGGAATCTGTTTAAGAATTACAAGTTCTCTATCTTTATATTTCAATGGTTGGTCTCTTATTGCTCTCAAGATCTCATCTCGTATTGATCTTTTGAGAAATCTTACGTGAACCTCTCTGGGAACTCTATTTCTTCTTGCATAGCTTGAATTGACTCTAAAAACCTGATCCATTTCTTGTTTCATTTGGTCCATTTCCATTCCAAGTCATTTCGCCAATAACTCGCTCATCAACTCTAACAGATTCTCATCCTTCTCTTCTATGATATTTTGGAATCTTAGGAAGTATGATGCCCTTTCCATCTCCATGACAGCCATGCTGTCTTCCAATTCCGCATTTACTTGCGCCAATCTCTGATTCTCATCTTGTAATGCTTCTAAGTTTCTGATAAACCATCTCTAACTTATCCTCTATTTTTTGCATTCTTTGTTGAGTGTCCATCATCGCCTGTTGGAAAGTTTCCATTTTTTGATCCATTTAAGAAGATCACTTTTCAAATTTTTATCCAAATCTTTTCATTTCCATTTTGGAATCTGCAATTGCTTGGAGTATTGCTTGCGTGTCTTTTTGTTGGGTTTCCTGTTGTAAATATGTAGTAATTGATTTTGGTGGGGCTGGGCTCACCGAGGTTGAAGCGGGAGCCGAAGAGCCCTTCTTCACCCCTTTAGCCAAATTTGAGACGCTCATCTTCTAATTGTTGTATTTATTTATAATCCACTAAGGAGCCCAATGGCTAGTTATAATCCACCAGAGGGCCCGATGGCCAATTGTAATCCAATGCCCTCCTATTATCAGGAGACAAGGCAAACGTAATTTGAAAGAAAAAAAAAAGAAAAAAAGAAAGGAAAAAGAGAAAAAAAATACTAATAATTCCAGCAAGGAGAGATTAAAAAAAAAAAGAACAAAAAAACCCTTCCACAACCATCCAAAAGGGAGGGAGAGTAAAAGAAGAAAAAAGCAGACAAAAAAACAAAAAGAAAAAGAAAAAAGATGTATTTATATCCAAAGGAAAAATTTAAAAAAAGGAAAACAAAATAAAAATTGTCGTGTAAAAATAAAAATATTATAGGGGAGAATGATCTAGTTATAAATTTAGAAATTTATTCCATGACCACCCAAAAAAAAAAAAAAATCCCAAAAATAAATTCCCTTCTCTTGTATTTTCCTTTGCTATAGGGAATATACAGCTAGCAAAAAAGACCAGACACTCACAGACAAAAAAAAGGGGAAAAAAACTTCCCTCTCAGTAGCTTTTAAGAGAGATAAGGATGTCTGGGCATGCAGCCAAGTGTCTGGGCGTTGGGCCAAGTATTACAGCTGAATAAACAAAACTGCCAGAGAACAAAGAGAGAAGAGTTACAATGTAGCCGCTAGGTGGTAAAAAAGAAAAAAAAGTATTCAAGGGTGGAAACACAGTTTAAAAGTTCTTTAAAGTTAATAAAAAGAACAGGGAAAAAAACAGAGTGGCTTTTCCCACTTATTAAGTCTTCCTTTCCTTCCAAAAGTAAGATGATTTCTCCAATTAAAGAATTCTAAAGTAGTCCAAATTAGTTCTTCTTAAGATCGCTTAAACTGCTGTTTGCACGGGAGGGGGAACAAATCCGCCTCCCTCCTTCCTTCAGGCTTCCAGTTTCGTGTTAAAGACAGGCTATCTTTTTTCCCCCAATAAAATCCACTTCACAAAGAGAAAAGAAGCACAGTCTCACCTGTCCCGGCTGCTTGCCTTCCAAATCAGCTGTTTTCTGTCTCCGACGATCAGCTGAGAATGGCGGCTCGCATAAATGCAATCCAGCTTTCTTTTGCTGGTTCCAGGGGCTGCTTTGGGTTCGGTAAGCTGGCTACCGCCGGCACCCATTCCTCAAAGGTTCGCCCTTCGATGGCCACCCCTCCAGGGTGACATTTAGCCCATACGGGCCCGCAAGCGAGAAATTTCAGTCCCGGGGAGCAGAGCAATTTCCCCCCGGGTCTACAGTCAGCGACGTCACCGGAAATGCTATTCATATGGTTTCTGAGTTCCTGGAACAGTTAGGAAAAGATGAATTTTGAACCCCCTTGTACTTCTTCTCTTGCCTTCTTCGTATATGAGGAGCAACAATCTCTAACCAGTCTGAGTGCTCCTATCTCAAAGAGATATTGCTGGGGAATTCTGGGGCTGAAAAACTCAAGGACACACAGAGAGAAAAGGGCTGGGACTCTCCCCTTGGCATTTCTATCATCTATCATGATAAAAATGCAAAGAACACTCCCAAAAAGATTTTTACAGAATTGCACAAATTTCTGCAAAAGTAAATATCCAGTAACTTCTACTGTTGATGGCTAGACAGCCATTAACAAACAAATATGTTCCATTTTTTAAATTTTCTCCTTCCAGTCTAATACCATGACGTATTTGATTACAAGAAATTTGGCAAATTCTTTGTACTCAAATTAGTCAATTTCTCAGCTGGACTTACAATGGGACATTAGAAATGAAATTCAAGCCTTCTCTACACTCATCACTTGGGGCTACATATGGATTTTCCTGTGTGCGGTAAGAATGGAATGTTTCCAGAAGAACCGTCCACACTTAGGGCACTTAAATGATTTTTCCCATGTGTACAAGCACATGATTTATAAGGTTAGACCTAGCATTGAACTCTTTCCCAGTCTAGACACTCGTATGGTTTCTCTCCTGTGCGAGTCGTCTGGTGCCTCACCAGGCTGGAATTGTCACTGAAAGTTTTCCCACAATCAACACATTTAAATGGCTTCCCTCCTGTGTGAGTCCTATAGTGTTTCACCAGCCTGGATTTCTTACTGAAAGATTTCCCACAATCAGGACAATTCAATGGGTTTCTCTCCTGTGTGAGTCCTCTGGTGTATCACCAGGCTGGAATTCTGACTGAAACCTTTCCCACAATCAGGACATTCAAAGGGTTTCTCTCCTGTGTGAGTCCTCTGATGTTTCACAAGATTGGATTTCTTACTGAAAGATTTCCCAGAATCAGGACAATTCAACGGGTTTCTCTCCTGTGTGAGTCCTCTGGTGTATCACCAGGCTGGAATTATAACTGAAACCTTTCCCACAATCAGGACATTGAAAGGGTTTCTCTCCTGTGTGAGTCCTCTGGTGTTTCACAAGATTGGAATTCTGACTGAAACCTTTCCCACAATCAGGACATTGAAAGGGTTTCTCTCCTGTGTGAGTTCTCTGATGTATCACCAGGCTGGAATTATAACTGAAACTTTTCCCACAATCAGGACATTCAAAGGGTTCCTATTCCTGTGTGAGTCCTCTGGTGTATCACCAGGTGGGAATTCTGACTGAAACATTTCCAACAATCCGAACACTGATATGGTTTCTCTCCTGTGTGAGTCCTCTGATGTCTCACCAGGTGGGATTTATTACTGAAACGTTTACCACAATAAGGACATTCAAAAGGTTTCTCTCCTGTGTGAGTCCTCTGGTGAATCACCAGCTGGGAATACTGACTGAATCTTTTCCCACAATCAGGACATTCAAAGGGTTTCTCTCGTGTGTGAGTCCTCTGGTGTTTTACCAGGCTGGAATAATTACTGAAACCTTTACCACAATCAGGACATTCAAAGGGGTTCTCTCCTGTGTGAGTACTCTGGTGTATCACCAGGCTGAAACTGGTCCTGAAACCCTTACCACAATCAGGACATTCAAAAGGTTTCTCTCTTGTGTGAGTCCTCTGGTGTTTCAAAAGATTGGAATTCTGGCTGAAACATTTCCCACAGTCAGGACATTCAAAGGGTTTCTCTCCTGTGTGAGTCCTCTGGTGCATCACCAGGTGGGAATGCTGACTGAATCTTTTCCCACAATCAGGACATTCAAAGGGTTTCTCTACTGTGTGAGTCCTCTGGTGTATCACCAGGTGGGAATATTGACTGAATCTTTTCCCACAATCAGTACATTCAAAGGGTTTCTCTCCTGTGTGAGTCCTCTGGTGTTTCACAAGATTGGAATTCTGACTGAAACCTTTCCCACAATCAGGACATTCAAAGGGTTTCTCTCCTGTGTGAGTACTCTGGTGTGTTACCAGGTTGGAATTATTACTGAAACCTTTACCACAATCAGGACATTCAAAGGGTTTCTCTCCTGTGTGAGTCCTCTGGTGTATCACAAGATTGGAATTCTGACTGAAACCTTTCCCACAATCAGGACATTCAAAGGGTTTCTCTCCTGTGTGAGTCCTCTGGTGTTTTACCAGGCTGGAATTATTACTGAAACCTTTACCACAATCAGGACATTCAAAGGGTTTATCTCCTGTGTGAGTACTCTGGTGTGTTACCAGGTTGGAATTATTACTGAAACCTTTACCACAATTAGGACATTCAAAGGGTTTCTCTCCTGTGTGAGTACTCTGGTGTATCACCAGGCTGAAATTGGTACTGAAACCTTTACCACAATCAGGACATTCAAAAGGTTTCTCTCCTGTGTGAGTCCTCTGGTGTTTCACAAGATTGGAATTCTGGCTGAAACATTTCCCACAGTCAGGACATTCAAAGGGTTTCTCTCCTGTGTGAGTCCTCTGGTGTGCTACCAGGTTGGAATTCTTACTGAATCTTTTCCCACAATCAGGACATTCAAAGGGTTTCTCTCCTGTGTGAGTCCTCTGGTGTATTACGAGGCAGGAATTGGTACTGAAACTTTTACCACAATCAGGACATTCAAAAGGTTTCTCTCCTGTGCGAGTCCTCTGGTGTCTCATGAGGTGGGAATTATTACTGAAACCTTTACCACAATAAGGACATTCAAAGGGTTTCTCTCCTGTGTGAGTCCTCTGGTGTATTGCCAGGTGGGAACTGGTACTGAAACCTTTACCACAATCAGGACATTCAAAAGGTTTCTCTCCTGTGTGAGTCCTCTGGTGTGTTACCAGATTGGAATTATTATTGAAACCTTTACCACAATCAGGACATTCAAAGGGTTTCTCTCCTGTGTGAGTCCTCTGGTGTATCACCAGGTTGGAATTGTAACTGAAGCCTTTACCACAATCAGGACATTGGAACAGTTTCTCTCCTGTGTGAGTCCTCTGCTGTCTCATGATGTGGGAATTTTAAATGAAACTTTCACATAATCCAGACACTCATACGTGGTGTCAGTCCTCTGATGTCTCACCACATTGCCATGCTCAATAGAGTATTTTCCACATTTGGAGAAATTTTATGGCTTCTCTCCTGTATGGGTCGTCTCATGCGCAATCAGCTGTGATTTGCAAGTTGTATCTTTCCCACAATAAGCATATCTATGGAGCTTTTCCACCACTTATATCCTTGAGGATGTCAAAAACATGTGTGATCCCTTTTTTAATGATTTTTTTAATTAAAGCTGTTTTTTTCCTCCCAGAGCACGGCTAGCATCACTTCTGCCCTAGGTGGCTCTCCAAGTGACTTTTTCCTATCCAGTGACTTCCAGATATTTCCCTCTTTTACTGAATAAAGAATAATCTCCCTTTACTTTTCATGTAATGTATCCTTGAGTTCCATATGCTCTACTTATTCCAGCTTGAAATCTTTCTTAATTTTCTCTCTTTTCCCTATCAGCTGCTGGAGAAGGAGAATGGTGTGGCTTTTTGAAGGAAATGGAAAATATTTTGATTTCTGGGTCAATTTTCTTTCAACGTTGCTTCTTATTCTCAGTTGCCCAGAGTGCTCTTATTGCCATCCTCTTTGCCTATAGGATTTAAAGAAAAGTGCAATGTTAATTGTTTATAAAACTGTTGTAGAAAATATGAAAAAAGAAAAAACTATACATTAAAATAAAAAGCAAACATGCCACAATGTTAGAATAACCTCTTACATTAATCATGATTCATTTGACACATGGAAGACTACCAAGGTGCAAGTTCAAATACAATTGTCAATTGTGCCTCCCGCTCGATCCACAGGTGAGGAAAGCAGAGCAATGGGAGGCACAGAGGAGGTCAGCAGCAGCCCCACCCATCCTCAAAATGAACAACTGGGGAAGGTTAATTTAACCAGATGCTGGGTGAAGATGTGTTTGTCGGGAACACCTGCTTTTTTTGATGTGCACCTTCCCAGCTTTCCCAGATCCTGTCACTTGAACTTTGGACTGTGTTTTTCAACTCAGAACATCAGACGTTTCTTGCGGAGTTTGGATTTGACTTAATCACTAAACTGGCAGAAGGAGCCAACACCCAGAAGACAAGCTCAAGATACAGAAGAATCTCGATATATTTGAACTCTGGGACCCTATCTAAAAAGTTAAAATTCAATGGAGAAAAGGATTTCCGGTTTGCCGACGCGGCGGCTGCGGATGTTTGGAAGGCAAGCTTGCCTTCTACGTCCATATTTCGCATTGCTGGGGGATCCTGGAAAGGGGCGACCAGCAAGTAGGGTATTCCCGCTGGATCGCGGGAGAGTGGTAGCTGCGGACGTTTGGAAGGCGAGCTCACCCAGAAAAGAGATTCATAATACTGAAAAAGACTTTCTAACAAACCAGAAGAAGCCTGAGGACCAAGAAGAACAACAGACTGAAGGGAAGATAAATATTTCAGGACAACTACGTCGAGATGGAAAAAGAGAGAGACGATTTGTTAGCACTTACAAAAAAAATGGCGATTGGATGCCATCTTTTATTTCAAATAATACGTATAATAACAGAGGGAGATCCATTTGATGATTTAAAAGCACGGAGATCGAAGGTGAGTTGGCAAAGAAAGAAAGCTAGAATAAGGCTGAAGAAAATTGGTATTTTGACTTATCAGTGAAGATTAAAAGAGAATACACTCAAGTAGATAAGATGTATACTTTGAATACTAAACTTTGTTATGAACTGAGATGAAGAAAATTTCGATTATTTAAAACTTGGAAGTATACATATTAAAAGTTAAAATTTAATATTGATCTGTCTACAATAATTGAATGTAAAAGTAATTAAGATATATATATAAGCTAAAAATATATGGATAAATGTAATAAATATGTTTTTACTTAGCTGATATAATAAGAATTGTATTAGCCTGGCTTCTGGTTTGTGATCGCGGCACAGGCAGATGTGCGGGGCCATAGCTCTCCCCGCTATCCGGTTTTCTCCCGCCGGGGGACCCTGAAAAGGGTTGGAAGTCGCCCTGGAGGAGCGATGAGCGTGAAGAGAACCCCGAGTGATCGCGGAAGGGTGGCAGCCCTCCTGTTTGATCTGGGGCAGCTCTTCTAACTGACGGGGAAAAGACCGGCCATCAACATGGCCCGTCACTAAGCTGCTACCAGCCGAGACCAAAATTACAAACAAGCACTTCGAAAGCAACGCAGAGGAATTGGGTGAGACTTTACCTTCTCTATACCCCAAGTAATCTCCTGTTAAAAGCTTTTTGAAATTCTTCCCCCACCCTCTAAAATGGTGGTGTTTGACTACCTGGGAAAACAAAGCATTGAAAAGAATAACTAAATATAATTGGATTTACATATTTTGGCGGGGGGGAATCTGGGGACCCAAAAAGTTCCTATTCTTACCGGGACCTGCTATTTTATTTACTTGTAAAAAAGAAGAAAAAAAGAAGAACTTAAATTGGATAAAAACCTAGCCCGGGATTTAAAAGACTTTAAATGCTACTGGGGACAGCTGCTGGTGAAATGTGGTACAGCAATCTATTATTTTTATTATTCTTGACAAGTGACTTGCTCACAGCCCAGATCTGACCTTGGCACTATCTAAGAGAGATTATAAGCTGAAAGAGCAGCTGGACAGTGAAACTGGTTTTTAGGAACTGTGGAGGTGAACACTTACTGACTCTTGTTTAATAAATAGCCTTCACTAAAGGACCATCTATAACTATGTCAGAAATGGAGGAAGACGAGCAACAGATGTCCCTTGATTACAAACTTATACTTGAAAGAATTCTTGAAGCCACCGAGATAATCAAATTTAGACTGAAAGACCAAGGTGCCAGCTTAAACCTACAAAGCGAAACCCTGACTGCAACTAAAGAATCTACAACCCAAAAGACAACAGAAGCAGAAGAAAGTAATATCAAGATGGAGGGCTCTGAAGATCAACAAGTACAGCTTACTGAAAACTGTCTTAGACAATCAAATAACAACTACAAAATTGGACATGACTTTCTACTTAAACCAGAAGAAACCTGAGGAAGAAGACCAGATCGAATTGAAGACAACTATACTAGAGCAAATATGGGGATCTGAGCCACTAGGGCAGTGATGGCGAACCTTTTAGAGACCGAGTGCCCAAACTGCAACCCCAAACCCACTTATTTATCGCCGGGTGCCAGGTGGGACGTGGCCCACTGGGTGGGCGTGGCTGTGGTGGTTATGGCAGACTGGGTGGGTGTGGCAAAGTGGGCATGGTCACCTCGATGTTGCTCGTGGAGAGGGGCGCCTGTGGGCAGGGTTAGGGGATATCCAGAGGGTCTCTGGCAGGTGGGGCGGTGGACAGGAGGCTCATCCTGCGGGGTGACTCAAGGCGAGGCAGGGTGGGGATACCATTGCCGCGGGGCAAGGTGAGGCAGGGACCAGGGCAGCTGCTGCCAGCGAGCGCATGGGGGCCGCCGGTGTCCATCAGCAGCCACAGCCTGATGGCTTCTCGACCGACGTATTCTGGGGCTCCACAGCCCACTGCCAGCAGTTCAGAGAAGCCACCTCTGAGCTGGACAGCTGGCCAACAGCTGAGAAGGTGATGCAGTGAGTCGTGCCCGGGAAAAGGAGAGCATGTGAGGCCAGGAGGGACGGGACAGGGGGGAGGGAAACCAGCCGTGCCAGGATGCATCTGACCATGTGGGACCTCGGGCGGCTGGTTGAAGAGGGACGGTTGCCATCTCTGGGGCATGGCACGCGTGCCCACAAAGAGGGCTCTGAGTGCTGCCTCTGGCACCCGTGCCATAGGTTCGCCACCACTGCAGTAGGGCGACAACCTAATGATTATAAATGGGCCAATCCCTCCAGAAAATTGACAACTAGATGGTCTCCTTTAATTCAAGTAACATGTACAAGAATGAAGGGAGATCTATCTGATGATCTAAAAGTATTGGTATGGAAGCCTGGTTGGCATAAAAAGAAAGTTAAGAGTTAGGTTTAAAAAAATGGGGTCGTTTGATTTATTAGAGAGGATCCTAAAATCTTAACTAATGGGCTAAAGGGAGATTTTAAGATGAGGGTAAATTTGATACAATTAGAAATTTATTAGCTTAAATATGATATAGCAAACGTTAAGGGAAATAGAGAAGAAATATTTTATGATGTAACCTGAGATATGTACTAAAGATTTTGTTATTGAACTATTGACCAACCCAATCACCATGTTGCTTTCCAAATACTTAAATGTAAAACCAATAAAAAAAATGTAAAACCAATAAAATATTATTACATTTTATTATATGTATAAGCTAAAAATCATTGATAAATGTAAGAATGTTACCTTTATTTAATTGACACAATAAGAATTGTATTAGTTTAGGACTGATTTCTGGGATGTCGCTGAGACTAGACCTAGGGAGACGATCGTGCGCTCCTTAGGTCCGATATTCTTCTGCTGGTGGGTCCATTTCGGCCGAATGCCACCCCAGAGAGGTGGCCACTGAAGGGTGAATCTTTGAGGAACACGGGCCGGCAGTAGCCGGCCCGCAGAACTCAAAGCAGCCTGAGAATTTGTTGGAGCTGATGAGTGAGCTATTGGCGGAGCTGCTGGGAACAGAAAAGGATCAAATGAAAAAAGAGATAGATCAGGCTTTTAGAGTTAACTCAAGCTATGCTAGAAAAAATAGAGTTCCTAGGGAAATTCATGTAAGATTTGTTAAAAGATCAGTAAGAGATGACATCCTGAGAGCAATAAGAGATCAACCGCTGAAATATAAAGAAAAAGAACTTGTAGTTCTTAAGCAAATTCCTAGAAGGATAAGAGAAGCCCGAAGAGAATATCAATTTTTAACAAAGAAATTGTTTAATAAAGGAGTCAACTTCAGATGGTTGATCCCAGAAGGATTGTTAATTTTCTGGGACACAAAAAGATACAGATTGAATACACCACTTCAAGCAGAGGAATTTTTCAACCATCATAGAGATTTTTTGGAAAGAGGTGAATCGGAGTCTAAGAAGCAAGAGGAAATGACCGTTGCAGGAACATCTAAACAGACGGAAGAGGATGAACCCAAAAGGACTAAAACAGAAGATGTGGGACCGAAAGATCAGAGGCAGATAACCTCGCCTAGAAGACTGAGAGCTAGAAATAACTGAAGCTATGGAGGAGATTGGAATTTTTTCAATAAATATAAATGGTTTGAATTCTCCGTCAAAAAGGAGTAAAATATTTACGAGATTACAAAAACTGAAAATGGATATAATTTGTATGCAAGAGACACATACTAAGAGACAACATTTTAGAATCTTAGAACAACCTAAATTGGGTAAACTTTATGCTTCTTTGGCACTTCAAAAGAAAAGAGGTATAGCTCTGTATATAAAAGAAAAATTGAATCCAAAACAAATTTACGCTGATGAAGAGGGGAGAGTATTAATAGTAGAAATTACATGGAATCAAAAACAAATATTGATGGTGGCAATATATGCACCCAATGTGAAGCAAGATCAGTTTTATCAACAATTACATGATAAACTAGTGGACTTAAATCACCAAAATCTTTGTATATTAGGAGATTTTAATGTAGTAGCCGATGCAATACAAGATTATAAAAGTTACAAACAAGGGAAAAAAAGGAGGAAATGTGTTACCGAAGACCTTTTTAAAAATGAAGGAGGAATTGTTTTTACAAGATGTTTGGAGAGAGATGAATCCGGAAAAGTTACAGTATACATTTTATTCAAATCGGCATAAATCATGGTCAAGAATTGATATGATATGGATGTCTCAAAATTTGAAGACTATAATACAAGAGGTTGAAATAGAACCTAATATTTGGGCAGATCACAATCCAATTAAAATGATCTGGAAAGGAATTAAGAAACAATTAAGATGGTCATTAAATAAATCCATATTGAAAGAGAAAGAATTTTTACAATTAGCAACAAAAGAAATGGAATTTTTCTTTAAAGTAAATAAGAAAGAAGAAACCTCTCTCCAAAATGTATGGGACATGGCAAAAGCCTATTTTAGAGGTTTGGCTATAACGTATACTGCCAAAAAGAACAAAGAAAAGAAACAAGCACAGTTGAGGCTGAAAGAAGAAATTAAAAAATTGGAACTTGAATTGCGAACTGACCCACAAAAGAAGGAATTGAAGACACAAATGGAATTAATAAAACATAAATTAAACTTATCTGAGATGGATATGATGGCACAACAGATTAAACGATCTAAACAGATTTTTTTTGAAAATGCTAATAAACCGGGAAGATGGCTTGCATATAGATTGAAGAAAGAAAGAGAAAAAAGAATGATAAGTAAATTACAAGACTCAAAAGGCGAGATATATTGCTAGAATGATGTGATGAAAAAAATTGTTAAAGACTACTATGAGACATTGTATAAGGCAGAGGTGGTCTCTAAAGAGGCAATAAAAGATTATTTAACTAGAGCTGATCTTCCAAAGGTGCCAGAGAATATGCGACATATTTTAAATGAGAAGATAACAATGATGGAGATCACAGAGGCAATAAAAAGACAAAAGAAGGATAAAATTCCGGGGCCTGACAGGCTCCCTGCAGAAGTCTACGTAGCTTTACAAGATATAGTAAGCCCAATTTTGAAAGAATTGTGCAATGAAATTTTTTTAGAGACAAAAATACCAAACTCGTGGACTGAAGCTAATATTACTTTGATACCTAAAGAAGATACTGATCTTACACAAATTAAAAACTATAGACCAATATCGTTATTAAATGTGGATTATAAAATTTTTACTTCAATAATGGCAGAAAGATTGAAGAAATTCCTGACTGAATTTATTCATACAGACCAAAATGGCTTTTTGCCTAAAAGACAAAGAACAATTTAAGGATTATTCTAAATGTTTTAGAATACTATGAAAATCATCCAGGGAAACAGATGGCACTTATATTTCTTGATGCACAAAAAGCTTTTAATAATTTAAATTGGCAATTTATGTTTCAACAGTTGACGGAAATGGACTTTGGTAAAAACTTTATAAACGTGATTCAAGCAATATATAATAAACAAACAGCAAAGATATTTTTAAATGGAGAATATACAGATGGCTTTGATATTAAAAAAGGCACAAGACAGGGATGTACATTATCCCCGTTATTCATTCTTACATTGGAGGTGTTGGCCAGAGACATTAGACAAGATACGGAAATTAAAGGATTGGAAATAAAAGAACAGAAATACAAACTACAGGCTTTTGCGGATGATCTAGCTTTTATTATAGAGGAACCATTGGAAACAGTTACTACACTTCTGCAGAAAATAGAGGAATTTGGAGAAGTAGCAGGCTTGAAGATAAATAAAGAAAAGACTAAAGTATTAACAAAAAACCTAACAGACAAACAGAGAGCGCAACTTGCAGAAAGATCAAATCTTCAAATGGCTAAAAACGTTAAACACTTAGGTATTTATTTAATATCAAAATATACAACAATAAAAGAAGATAACTATGAAAAACTAATGAAACAAATAAAAGTAGACTTGGAAAAGTGGAAAAATTTTCAACTGACATTGTTAGGTAGAATAGCGACTGTGAAGATGAACATTTTACCAAAAATATTTTTCCTGTTTCAAACGGTACCTGTTAAACTGGGTAAGAAATTTTTTGATGATTTAAACTCAACAATATTGAGATTTATATGGCAAGGGAAGAAAGCACGAATTAAAACTAAACTACTACAAGAAACAAAAGATAGAGGGGGCTTTGGACTTCCGGACTGGAGACTTTATTATCAAGCATCTATTTTGCTTTGGCTCAAAGAATGGATCACATTGAGAAATAAACGACTTCTTTATTTAGAGGGACATGATTTACAATTGGGTTGGCATGCATTCTTATAGTATGAGAAAAACAAAGTACATAGATATTTTCAAAGCCATGCCATAAGGAATACTTTGTTTTCAGAGTGGGAGAAAATTAAACATAAAATTTATATGAAAATACCAGAGTGGCTTTCAACAATGGAAGCATTTGCTTATCCAAATCTAATTAACTATGATAAACTTGTTACTTATAAAGACATTTTGGACAAAGATGGAAAACTTAAAGACAGACTAACTCTTTATCAACAAGGCATTGACTTAACATGGTGGTCCTATTTGCAAATTCAAACAAGATATGAAAAAGATGTAAAAGTGAGGGATTTTTACAGAGAACAGACACTATTTGACAAAATACTTTTGAAAACAGACGAAAATTTGATTAAGAAGCTTTACAAATTTCTATTAAATTGGAAGATGGAAGAAGAACAAGTAAAAGAAACAATGATAGTGTGGGCAAAAAACTTTGGATATTCCATAGACTTAGAAGATTGGGAAAAGCTTTGGGAGAGAAATCTCAAACTTACTAAAGCAGATTCATATAAAGAGAATTTATATAAAATGTTTTATAGATGGCATATGACACCAGTTAGATTAGCGAAAATGTTTAAAAATGTATCGAATATTTGTTGGAAATATAAAGAAAAACCAGGTACTTATTATCATATTTGGTGGATATGTCCTAAAGCTAAGAAATTTTGGTTTAAAATTCATAAATGGCTAGAAAAGATGACTAAAATACAAATAGAATATAAGCCAGAATTATTTTTGCTAGGAATATTAGGACTAAATTATGGTAAAGAGAATGAATATTTAATATTACATGTATTGACAGCAGCGAGAATTGTATTTGCCCAATTTTGGAAAAACGAAAACTTACCACACGATCAGATTATAATTATGAAAATTTTAGAATGTGCAGAAATGGATAGATTGACGTTGGAAATTAAAGAGAAAGAGGATTCAGTGTATTTTAGGACAGGGGAAATTTTTTATCAATGGTTAGCATTACGCTAGAGCTAAAATATACTTAATTAGTAAGCTTAACTTTATGACTATTTTCAGTATTAATGATAATAATTGTTTAGTATTGTATTAACTACTATTATTTAATATGTATACCCGGACGAGAGTCTGCTTGTTTAAGCTTTGGATTTTTTATGTGGGGGTAACCCCACTATTGTACCTATTCCTATCCATATTCCCATCCCTATCCTAATCCCACTTCCTAACCCTATCCTTTACCCATACTATCCCTATCTTTCCCATACCCATAGAAAACCTAATAAAATATATTTTTTTAAAAAAAGAATTGTATTAGTTTAAATATGAGACAGTAAATACTAAGGGGAAAAGAGAAAAAATATTTAATGTGGTACTGGCTTCCAGTTTGAGATTTTGGCGCTGGCGGACATGCGGGGCGATCGCTCCCTCCGCCGTCCGGTTTTCTCCCACCGGGGGACTCTGAAAAGGGTCGAAAGTCGCCCTGCAGGGGCGACGAGCGTGAAGAGGACTCCCGTTTGATCCCGGGCAACTCTTTGAACTGACGGGGAAAAGATTGGCCATTTATGGCTCATCACTAAGCCGTTACCAATGGCTCATCACTAAGGCCAAAATTACTAACAAGCACTTTGAAAGCACCGCGGAGGAATTGGGTAAGATCTTACCTTCCTTTTACCCCAAGTACTTTTCCTGTAAAAAGCCTTTGGAAATTTCTTCCCCCTGTGAGAGAGGGAAGGGAACGTCTTCCTCCCACCCTCTAAAATGGCGGCTTTTGACTACCTAGGGGACATAAAGCCTTGAAAAGATCTACTAAATAATTGGATTTGCTTCTTTCTGATATTCTGGGACCCAAAAAGTTTCTACTTTTATGGGGATTTGCTACTCTATTTACTTCTAAAAAAAAGAGGAAAAAACCTAAACTGGATAAAAACCTAGCCGGGGACTTGAAAGATTTTAAATCTTTCGCCATCTTGTGGCGAAACCTGGTACTGCAAGTGAATATTCCTGACAAAAAGACCTGCTCAGAGCCCAGATCTGTCTTTGGTATTATCTAAAAGAGATTACAAGCTGAGAGAACAGATGAGCGATGAAATTGCTCTTTAGGACTGTGGAGGTGAATACCTACTGACTTTCATTTAATAAATAGCCTTCACTAAAGGACTATCTATAACTACATCAGAAATGGAGGAGAACCAGCAACAAACTTCACTTAATTATAAACTTATACTTGAAAACTTTTTTGAACCCATGGAGATAATTAAAGCCAGACTGAAAGACAAAGGCGCCAGCTTAAATCTACAAAGCGAAACCCTGACTACAACCAAAGAACTCACAATTAAAAAAAAAACAGAAGCGGAAGAAATCAATACCAAGACAGAGGACCTTAAAGACCAACAAGAACAACGTACTGAAAATCCAGACAACCAAATCCTGACTGCAACTAAAGAATCTACAACCCAAAAAATAACAGAAGTGGAAGAAAGAAATACCAAGATGGAGAGTGCTAAAGATCAACAAGTACTACCTACTGAAAATCTAGACAACCAAATAATAACCATAAAATTGGACATGACTCTTTACCTAGACCAGAAGAAACCTGAGGAACAAGACCAGATTGAATTGAAGACAAATATCTTAGAGCAAATATGGGGTCTGGGCCATCAGGGTGACAATTTAATGACCATAAATGGGCCAATTCCTCTGGAAAATTGATAACTAAATGGTCTCCCTTGGTTCAAGTAACATGCACAAGAATGAAGGGAGATCTATCTGATGATCTAGAGCAGGGCTTTTCAACCTGTGGTACGCGTACCACTTGTGGTACATTAATGAGTGGCAGGTGGTACGCAGCCCTGCCTAGCCAAGTGTAGGGAAAGAGCCAGCACAGGCAAAGACTTACAGTGAGAGTCCTTTGGAGCTGCAGATTTTACTTATGAATGGAGCCATTTGGGGAGGCTGCCTTAGCCAGCAGCCAGTACTTACATTTTTTTTTCTGTGCCGGCTGGGCTCCTTACTTTCCTTTCTAGCCAGTAGCTAATTCTTAAAGGGAAAGTGCCTTTTTAAGCTAGTTCACTCAGCAGCTTGTCTTTTCTGTCTCTGGAGGCCTTTCTTTGTTTGATCAATATATGGAAGAGGGAAAATATGGGGGGGGGGTTTCAAATTCTTCCTTTAGAAGGAGATGGGAATGAGAAAAAGGGAGGCAGGGAAGGGAGGGAGGGAAGGAAGTCCCGCCTTAGCACTTGGCCACCAGCAGTTCTGCCATTGACTTTGCTTGTCAAAAAGTTGCAGAAGAGGATCACATGACCATGGGACACTGTGACCATCATAAATATGAATCAGTTGCCAAGCATACAAATATAAATCACATGACCCTTTTGCTGCAATGGTCATAAGTGTGAAAAATGGTCATAAGTCATTTCAGTGCAATTGCAACTTTGAACAGGTTTTTTTTTTGTCACCAAGTTGTTGACACCTTGCTAGGTGGTACTCGAATATTGCCATATCCTAAAAGTGGTACAATCAGTAAAAAGGTTGAAAAGCCCTGATCTAGAGGCATTGGAATCGAGGCCTGGTTGGCATAAAAAGAAAGCCAGAGTTAGATTTAAATAATGGGGTCTTTTGATTTATTAGAGAGGATCCTAAAGTCTCAACTGATGGGCTAAAGCGAATTTTTGAGATGAAGAGAAATATGATTATTAGATTTAACTATTGTTGGGAAATGATAAAAAAATAAGGGATTAATTGGCCTAATATTGAGGATTTAGATCTATAAGGGAAATGAAAACTAACTATTAGGGAATAGCTTTGAATCATTGCTTAGCCCAGACAGCACAGATGATGGATTTGAGACAATGAAAGATACTCCATTAGTAAGTAGTGATGTACTAGGATGAGAAATAGAAATTGTTTATGAAATAAAATAAGAATATATTCAAGTAAGCAATAGGTATATTTTAGTTATTATTTTTTATAGAGTGAAATAAAAGGAAATTTGGGTTATCTGGAATTTAAATGCTATGGATATTAGAGGTTAAATTGGAATATTTTAGTTAAAAATTTTAAAAATTTGGTAAAATTTAAATACAGGATATGGATATGGATAAGCAAAAATATAAGGATGAATGTTTTAACTGAGCCTGTTACAACTAGAAATCTATTAGTCTAAATATGATACAGTAAATGTTAAGTGCTCCTTCATGGATTACTGCCTTGTCGTGGTGAAGGGGCTTGAGTAACTCAATGAAGCTATGAGCTATGCCGTGCAGGGCCAACCAAGACGGACAGGTCATAGCAGAGAGTTCTGACAAAATGTGATCCATTGGAGAAGGAAATGGCAACCCACTCCAGTATCTTTGCCATGAAAACCCCATGGACAGTACTAAAAGGCAAAACAATATGACGCTGGAAGATGAGCCCTTCAGGTCGGAAGGTGTCCAATATGCTACTGGGGAAGAGCGGAGGGCTAGTACTAGTAGCGCCAGAAAGAATGAAGCGACTGGGCCAAAGCTGAAAGGACGCTCTGCTGTGGATGCATCTGGTGGTGAAAGGAAAGTCCGATGCTGTAAAGATTTTTTCTCCATTGGAACCTGGAATGTAAGATCCATGAATCAAAGCAAACTGGACGTGGTCAAACAAGAGATGACAAGACTGAACATCGACATCTTAGGAATCAGCGAACTAAAATGGACAGGAATGGGTGAATTTAATTCAGAGGACCATCAGGTATACTACTGCGGGCAAGAATCCCTCAGAAGAAATGGAGTAGCCTTCATAGTCAATAAAAGAGTAGGAAAAGCAATACTGGGATGCAATCCCCAAAATGACAGAATGATCTCAGTGCGAATCCAAGGCAAACCATTCAATATCACAGTTGTCCAAGTCTATGCTCCAACCACTGGTGCTGAAGAGGATGAAATTGACCGGTTCTATGAAGCCTACAGCACCTTATAGAATCAACACCAAGAAATGATGTCCTTATCATCATGAGGGATTGGAATGCTAAAGTAGGAAGCCAAAAGATAAAAGGAATAACAGGCAAGTTTGGCCTTGGAGTACAAAATGAAGCAGGGCACAGGCTGATAGAATTTTGTCAAGAGAATACGATGGTCATAGCAAACACTCTTTTCCAACAACCCAAGAGACGTCTCTACACATGGACATCACCAGACGGTCAACACAGAAATCAAATTGACTATGTGCTCTGCAGCCAAAGATGGAGAAGCTCTATACAGTCAGTAAAAACAAGACCAGGAGCTGACTGTGGCTCAGATCATGAGCTTCTTGTTGCAAAATTTAGGCTTAAATTGAAGAAAGTAGGGAAAAACACTAGGCCACTCAGGTATGAACTAAATCATATTCCTGATGAATATACAGTAGAGGTGACAAATAGATTTAAGGAACTAGATCTGATAGACAGAGTGCCTGAAGAACTATGGACAGAGGTTTGCAACATTGTACAAGAGGTAGCAACTAAAACCATCCCAAAGAAAAAGAAATGCAAGAAAGCAAAATGGCTGTTTGAGGAAGCTTTGCTAATAGCTGAGGAAAGAAGGGAAGCGAAAGGCAAGGGAGAAAGAGAAATTGAATGCAGAATGCAGAATTCCAGAGAATAGCTAGAAGAGATAAGAATGCCTTCTTAAATGAACAGTGCAAAGAAATAGAAGAGAACAATAGAATAGGGAGAACCAGAGATCTCTTCAAGAAAATTGGAGCTATGAAGGGAATGTTTCATGCAAAGAGGGGCATGATAAAGGACCAAAATGGCAGGGACCTAACTGAGGCAGAAGAGATTAAGAAGAGGTGGCAAAATTACACAGAAGAACTATACAAGAATGAGCTTAGCATCCCTGATAACCACGATGGGGTGGTCACTGACCTCGAGCCAGACATCCTAGAATGTGAAGTGAAATGGGCCTTAGGAAAGCTGAGCAACAACAAAGCTAGTGGAGGTGACAGTATTCCAGCTGAGCTATTCAAAATCTTAAAAGACGATGCAGTAAAAGTGCTGCACTCAATTTGCCAGCAAATTTGGAAAACTCAACAGTGGCCACAGGATTGGAAAAGGTCAGTTTACATTCCAATTCCAAAGAAAGGCAATGCCAAAGAATGTTCAAACTATCGCACCATTGCACTCATTTCACATGCAAGTAAAGTTATGCTTAAAATCCTACAAGCTAGACTTCAGCAGTATGTGGATCGAGAACTACCAGAAGTACAGGCAGGATTTCGAAGAGGCAGAGAAACTAGAGATCAAATTGCCAACATACGCTGGATTATGGAGAAAGCTAGGGAGTTCCAGAAAAACATCTACTTCTGCTTCATTGACTATGCTAAAGCCTTTGATTGTGTGGATCACAACAAATTGTGGCAAGTTCTTAAAGAGATGGGAGTACCAGACCATCTTATTTGTCTCTTGAGAAACCTATATGTGGGTCAAGAAGCAACAGTGAGAACTGGACACGGAACCATTGATTGGTTCAAAATTGGGAAAGGAGTCCGGCAAGGCTGTATTCTGTCGTCCTGCCTATTTAACTTATATGCAGAGCACATCATGAGAAAGGCAGGGCTAGATGAATCAAAAGTTGGAATTAAGATTGCCGGGAGAAATATCAACAACCTAAGATATGCAGATGATACCACTCTAATGGCAGAAAGTAAAGAGGAACTAAAGAGCTTCTTGATGCGGGTGAAGGAGAGTGCAAAAGTTGGCTTGAAACTCAACATTAAGAAAACCAAGATCATGGTATCCGGCCCTCTCAATTCCTGGCAAATAGATGGGGAAGAAATGGAGGTAGTGACAGATTTTATCTTCCTGGGCTCCAAGATCACCACTGATGGGGACTGCAGCCAAGAAATTAAAAGACGCTTGCTCCTGGGGAGGAAAGCTATGGCAAATCTAGACAGCATACTAAAAAGCAGAGACATCACCCTGCCAACAAAAGTACATATAGTCAAGGCCATGGTTTTTCCAGTTGCAATGTATGGCTGTGAAAGTTGGACCATAAGAAAGGCTGAGTGCAAAAGAATTGAGGCCTTTGAACTATGGCGCTGGAGAAGACTCCTGCAAGTCCCTTGGACTGCAAGGCGATCAAACTGGTCAGTCCTAGAGGAAATCAATCCTGACTGCTCCTTAGAAGGCCAGATCCTGAAGTTGAAACTCAAGTACTTTGGCCACCTAATGAGAATGAAGGACTCACTGGAGAAGAGCCTAATGCTGGGAAAGATTGAGGGCAATAGAAGGGGACGACAGAGAATGAGGTGGCTGGATGGAGTCATTGAAGCAGTAGGCGTGAGCTTAAATGGACTCCAGAAGATGGTAGAGGACAGGCAGGCCTGGAGGAACGTTGTCCCTGGGGTTGCGATGGGTCGGACACGACTTCGCAACTAACAACAACAACAACAACAACAAAATGTTAAGGGAAATAGAGAAGGAATTTTTTGATGATGTAACCTGAGATATGTACTAAAGAGAAAATGGAGAAAAAAAATAGGTTTTACTCTTAGGCAAGAAAAAGCAAATGCCAAGATACAGAATAGGTGGAACATGGCTCAATAGCAGTAACTGCGAGAGGGATATTTGTTACATATTTTATGTTATATGTTATGAATATATCACAAATATAAGTTATGAATATAGAGGGCCTGTAATGCAACCATAGTTAGCCTTTTCGTGAGCTCACATTGGAGAAACTCACGTTGCTGGAATGTGTGTACTACTGATAAGGAAAGATTCTGAGTGCCTGTATGAACGATCTATTGTTGGTGATACCAGGTAGAACATTAGTGGGCGTAAGGAGTAGAGTGGGTTGCATTTTTTATGGAGTCTTGGACCAAAGAATGAGGATGTAAAGTTTCTGGCATGGCTGGGGCAAGATTGCCATACACATGGATTCTGAGTAAACAAGTTGGGTATAAAGAGAAGACTGGGATGAATTAGACCCCAAATTTCAAGACTTTTTTTAAAAAAAATATGTTTTATTATTTTTATCGGGATAGAAAGGGAAGGGTAGGTAAAGGTATAACATAGGGTAGAAAAAAAAGGATTAAACCAAGGGTAGGGATAGATACAATAATGGGGTTACCCCCAACAATAAATCAACGCTTTAGCAAGCAGACTGTCGTCCGGGTATACATATTAAGTATGCATAATTAACATAATACTAAAAAGCTGTATTAATAAATTTATCACTAGTAATGGTAAAAACTTAACCCAATACATATCATTCATTCTATAAGTAACAATAATCAGTATACTATTAGTGATGTATTACTAAGTAAATATAGTTACATATAAATATCAATATAATGCTTATTAATTATAATTAATTATAGTTAAATGTAAACATCTAGCCAAAGAGTTAAAAAATAATATTCAAAAGAAAGTACATCATTTATCTTATTTAATTTCATCATCTTTTTTCATTCTATCTTATTGCTAACCATTGATAAAAATTTTGCCCATGTTTTAAAGAAAATTGTGTCTTCTTTCTCTTTAATTTCTAAAGTTAATCTATCCATTTCTGCACATTCCAATATTTTCATAATAATAATCTGGTCAGGTGGTATCTTTTCATTTTTCCAAAATTGGGCAAATGCTATTCTCGCGGCTGTTAATATATATGAAATTAAATATTCATTCTCTTTTCCATAATTAGATCTTAATATTCCTAATAAAAACAATTCCGGTTTGAATTCTATCTGTATCTTAGTCATCTTTTCTAGCCATCTGTGAATTTTAAGCCAATATATCTTTGCATTAGGGCATATCCACCAGGTATGATAATAAGTTCCTGGTTTTTGTTTACATTTCCAACACATATTTGATACATTTTTAAACATTTTCTCTAGTCTAACTGGTGTCATATGCCATCTATAAAACATTTTATATAAATTCTCCTTATATGCAGCCGCTTTAGTAAGTTTAATATTTCGATCCCATAATTTTTGCCAATCTTCTAAGTCTATAGAATATCCAAAGTTCTTAGCCCATACTATCATTGTTTCTTTTACTTGCTCTTCTTCCATCTTCCATCTTAGCAGAAATTTATAGAGTTTTTTAATCAAATGTTCATCAGTTTTTAACAATATTTTATCTAGCGGTGTCTGTTCTTTATAAAATCCTGTAGACTTTATATCTTTTTCATATCTTGTCTGAATTTGCAAGTAAGACCACCATGTTAAGTCAATAACTTGTTGCTGAAGAATTTGTCTGTCTTTAAGTTTCCCATCTTTATCCAAAATATCTTTATAGCTAACGAGTTTATCATAATTAATTAAATTTGGGTAGGAAAAGGCTTCCATTGTCGAAATCCACTCAGGTATTTTCATGTAAATTTTATGTTTAATTTTTTCCCACTCTGAAAACAATAAATTCCTTATAGCATGATTTTGAAAGTATTTATGTACTTTATTTTTCTCATACCACAAAAATGCATGTCAACCTAATTGCAAATCATGCCCCTCTAAATAAAGAAGCCTTTTGTTTCTCAATGTAATCCATTCTTTAAGCCAAAGCAAAATAGCTGCCTGATAGTAAAGTCTCCAATCCGGGAGTCCAAAGCCCCGTCTTTAGAATCTTGTAATAATTTAATTTTAATTCTAGCTTTTTTACCTTGCCATATAAATCTGATTATTGTAGCATTTAATTCATCGAAAATTTTTTGATTTAACTTGACAGGAACTGTTTGAAAAAAAAAAATTAGCTTAGGTAAAATTTCATTTTAACAGTCGCTATCCTTCCTAGTAATGATAATTGAAGATTTTTCCACTTCTCCAAGTCCACTTTTATTTGTTTTAGTAATCTCTCGTAGTTGTCTTCTTTTATTGTTGTATATTTTGAAGTTAAATAGATACCTAAATATTTAACTTTTTTAGCTATTTGAAGGTTTGTCTTTTTAGCAAATTGAATTTTTTGTTTATCTGTTAAATTCTTCGTTAATACTTTAGTCTTTTCCCTGTTTATCTTCAACCCCGCCACTTCTCCAAATTTCTCTATTTTCCGCAAGAGTTTAACAGCTGTCTCTAATGGTTCCTCCAAAATAAAAACTAAATCATCCGCAAAAGCCTGTAGTTTGTATTTTTGATCTTTTATCTCCAATCCTTTAATCTCAATATCTTGCCTAATATTTCTAGCCAACACTTCCAATGTAAAAATGAATAACAAAGGGGACAATGGACATCCCTATCTTGTGCCTTTTTTAATTTCAAAGCTATCTGTGTAATCTCCATTTATAAGTATCCTTGCTGATTGTTTATTATAAATTGCTTGAATTGCATTTATAAAATTTCCGCCAAAGTCCATCTCCTTCAACTGTTGAAACAAAAATTGCCAATTAAGATTATCAAAAGCTTTTTGCGCATCAAGAAATATAAGTGCCAGTTGTTTCCCTGGATGGTTTTCATAATACTCCAACACATTTAAAATAATCCTTAGATTATTCTTTATCTGCCTTTTTGGTAAAAAGCCATTTTGGTCTGAATGGACGAATTCAGTCAAAAATTTCTTCATTCTTTCTGCCATTATTGTAGTAAATATTTTATAATCCACGTTTAATAAAGATATTGGTCTATAGTTTTTAATTTGTGTACAATCAGTGTCTTCTTTAGGTATAAGAGAGATGTTAGCTTCTTTCCAGGAATTTGGTATTTTTGTCTCTGAAAAAGCTTCATTACAAAGGTCTTTGAAAATCGAACTGATAATGTCTTGTAAAGCTATATAAAATTCTGCAGGGAGACCATCAGGTCCCGGAGTTTTATCCTTTTTTTGTTTTTTTATTGCCTCTGTAATCTCCATCATTGTTATGTTCTCATTTAATATATATTGCATATTCTCTGGTACCTTTGGAAGGTCCGCTTCTTTTAAATATTCCTGTATTGTCTCATTCGAAACCACCTCAGTTTTATAAAGTGTCTCATAAAGAAAAGAAACAAACACAACTTAGATTGAAAGAACAATTTAGTAAATTGGAAATGGAGCTACGAAATGATCCACAAAAGAAAGAATTGAAGACACAGATGGAATTAATAAAACACAAATTAAATTTAATGGAAATGGACATAAGGGCACAACAGATTAAAACGATGTAAACAGAATTTCTTTGAAAATGCCAATAAACCCGGAAGATGGTTGGCATATAAATTGAAAAAAGAGAAAAAAGATTGATAAGTAAACTACAAGATACAAAAGGCCAATTGTATTGTCACAATGATGCAATTAAAAAAATTACTACAGCTTATTATGAAGACAACTTTGTTGGAGCTGGGGACACCCTGAATCTGCTTTCCAGCCCATTCTAACATAGCCTGATCACCTGTGTTGAGAGGATATGTGAGTATTGTGTGAATGAGTAGCCTAGTTGGGCAGCAATACTTACAGCAACTTGAGTAGCCTTGTTGGGCATAGTAACCTGAATAGCCTTGTTGGGAATAACTTACTGTAGTAAAATAACTTTAAAATTAGACAAGTATATGTATAAACATAAAGGAAGTAATTAAGCATGCATGCCTTGTTTTTTGTTCAAATAACACAAGAATAAAAAAACTACTAGAAAACTTCACTTGAGTGGCCTGAACTCAATTTTATGACGTCTTGAAGTTTTAGTGGACAATCACTTAGATATGAGCCAACACTGTGATGCAGTGGCCAAAACAGCCAATGCAATCCTAGGCTGCCTAAACAGAGGCAGAGAATCACCAATTTATAATGCTATGGTAAGACCATACTGGGAATACTGTATCCAGTTTTGGTCACCACAATATAAAAAGTGTTGAGATTCTATAAAGAGGAAAGAGAAAGCAGTAAGGATGGTTAGGGGGCTGGAGGCTAAAACATATAAAGAATGGTTGCAGGAATTGGATATGTCTAGTTTAGTGAAAGGAAGGACTAGGGGTGACATGTTCCAATAATTGGGGCAAGAAGAGGGGGGTCAACCTATTTTCCAAACCACCAGAAGGAAAGACAAGAATTGGATGGAAACTAATCAAGGAGAAAAGTAAACTAGAACTAAGGAAAAATTTCCTGACCCTGAGAACAAGTAACCAGTGGAACGGTTTGCCTTCAGAAGTTGTGGGTGCTCCATCAGTGGTGGCTTTTAAAGACATGGGACAGCCATTTGTCTGAAATGGTATAGGGTCTTCTGCTTGATCAGGGGTTGGAATAGAAGACCTCTAAGGTTCCTTCCAACTCTGTTAGAAGCCTCCAGTGACGGAGCAGCCATAACCTCTGGAGGGAAGCCATTCCCAAAGAATCAACCTTCACTTGAAAGAGACTTTTGAAATCTTCCCACCAGCAGAAAATTGCAGCCACCAGTTTAACAGCGTGCAACCCCAGTGGACTTAAAAGTTGGGGAGGGAAAAGATTTGCAGCAGCGGCAGCTGACATGCTTCAGCCGAGTTGCTTCTCTGCTTCCACGCAGTGGAGGAAACCAAACAGCCCCACTCGCTCCCGACCTCTCCTCCGACCTCTCTCCAACTCACCTCCCAGCTGCTGCTTCGATCCTTGGAAGAGCACAAAAGCAGGTCTGCACACCACCTTCCTCCCCGTGAGTGATCCGGAAGAGGAAGTTCCTTTGCACCTCTCATCCTTTCTAGCAGTGCAGTACTCTATGATTTTAACTCCTTTACATTCAACCACAGAGGCTGCCTGCTTAATTGCAGTATCTGCTTTGCAGAGACAGATGTTGCCTATTCAATCTATCGGAATAGAGCTGGAAGGGACCTTGGAGGTCTTGTAGTCCAACCCCCTGCTCAAGCAGGAGACCCTATACCATTTCAGACAGGTGGTTGTCCAGTCTTCTTAAAAGCCTATTTTGAGAAAACCTATTTGACCGCAATCTCCCTCTAGGGAGCAGGAAAAAAACAAACTTGTCTCATCTCTGCCGAAGGCGTTTGCAAGATATTTTCACTTATTGCATGCTATCAAGTAGCCTTCGATTTTAAGCAACCGACCTTTGCAACTGAACCAAGTGAAATAATAAAATGCGATGCGACTTAGCTTGTGATCAGCCATATGCTGAACCCTAAAAGTTCATGAAATTTTTACAGAATTACATAATAAGTTTCTTTAAAAACATATTTTATTAATTTTTTAAAACATAAATCACTTAACAGTTGGTAAACAGTGTGCTTGCTGGGTTTACATTTGTAAAATCATTAACAATTGGTTTCTATAATCCTTAATCCACATAGTACATTTAGTTGATTTCCCCTTTCCCCCAAAATGTCTTCTTTGCAAACCTTGAATTAATACAGTTCTTATTATTTTGATAAATAACAGTTACATATATGATTTCCCCCCAAATATTCCTAGAAATAATGATCACATCAATATAATATTTCTTTTCTATCTAATATTCTGGTTGCCTCATCTTATATCCTGTTACAGTCCTTATTTAAATTTGTTTCTCCCATAAAGTTCAAAGTATTCTTGCTAGTTAAGATCTTCTCAACAGTTAATTACATTTAAAGATTTAAATCCATTTTTCCCATATAAACCATCTTCACAATTTTACATTTCTTAAAGAATAGGTAAAAACAGTAAACAAAAGGAAAAGAGAGCAAGAGTAAAGAAACATAAAAAGTAAAATACTACTTAAAATATATATTTCTCCTACTAATATATATTCATTCCCCAAATTTCTTATTCTTTTTAACCATAATTAAAAATATATTTAATCTTTAAATATTCCATTTAATGTGTCTAGTCATCTAATCCTTTAACTCTTATTCAAAACATTTTTTCTTTTGTATACATTATAATTTCCCTAAATTCAAACACATTTAATTATTTAAAACATTTCCTTTATCTAAGCCATTTCAACAGTATTATATTACTTATATCAGGAAATAAAATAAAAAAGGGGGGGAAAGCGTACAGTATTTTTAAGAAATTCATCCCTCTTAGAATGACATATGTGTTCAAAATCTTTTCTATTTCTTTAACCATATTCAAACAAATGTTTCTTTTTAAAATATTCTCTTTGGTAGAGGGATAGAATCAAGATCACGTGAAGTATTAATACCACTTTACAATGCCTTGGTAAGACCACACTTGGAATACTGCATCCAGTTTTGGTCACCACGATGTAAAAAAGATGTTGAGACTCTAGAAAGAGTGCAGAGAAGGGCAACAAAGATGATTAGGGGACTGCAGGCTAAAGCATATCAGGAACATTTGCTGGAATTGGGTATGTCTAGTTTAATGAAAAGAAGGACTAGGGGTGACATGATAGCAGTATTCCAATATCTCAGGGGTTGCCACAAAGAAGAGGGAGTCAAGCTATTCTCCAAGGCGCCTGAGGGCAGGACAAGAAGTAATGGATGGAAACTAGTCAAGGAGAGAAGCAACCTGGAACTGAGGAGAAACTTCCTGACAGTTAGAACAATTAACCAGTGGAACAACCTCCTCCAGAAGCGGTGATGCTCCAACACTGGAAGTTTTTAAGAAGAGACTGGACAGCCATTTGTCCGAAATGGTATAGGATTTCCCGCCTGAGCAGGGGGTTGGACTCGATGACCTCCAAGGTCCCTTCCAACTTTATTATTATTATTATTATTATTATTATTATTATTATTATTATTATTATTATTATTATTATTATTATTATTATTATTATTATTATTATTATTATTATTATTATCCCATCATCTATTTTCTTAAATTTCACTTTAATCTTTTTCCTTTGACCAGTATCTTTCTTGATCAATGTGTTTTGCTGAATCAAAAAGTTTTCCCATATATCCATGACTGTTGCTGTAGGTATAAGAAGTAAATCGAATAAAGTGTCTTTATATGAGGCTTTTGCCTTTCGGTTTTTCTTGAAAATCTTTTTCTTTTTCTTCTTCTCTGCTTCTCTTATCACTTCCTTTCTCTCTGAAGTTTTCAACATCTCTACATTCCATTTTATCCAATCTGTTTTTTTGTCCTCAGATTTATTTTGTAGTCTTAAGGGATGAGTTGTTTTTTCCATTTCTTGTGAATTTTACCCCACTAGGATTAAATCATGTTTTCTTGCTTTTTTAAGTTCCATCTTTGAGTCTCTATTTCCATTTTATGTCCACTTATTTGTTTTGTCTGCTCCTTCTCTGTTGTTGTTTCCTGGAAGTTTTTTTGTTGTAAAGTTAACTTAGAAATAGATTGATTTATATTTTCAAATTTATTTTGGATTTCTTTGTGATTTGAACTCATTGTTGTTTGAATTAATTGCAGTATACTATATATCTCCTCCTGAGAGGTATTTATCTTTTCTTGGTGTGTTCTATCTACATTTCTCTGATCCATGATGGCCAAAAGTTGGAGTTTTCCTTCTTATCTGCAAATAGCTTTAGAGTCCCGGTTAAATAGATATTTGTAATCCAAAGAGTTCAAAAAAGATTTTTTTCCTAAAGTTTATAATTCTCTCTTCGTCTGCAGCCCAGATTATCTTTTTTGTCACAGCTGTTCTTTGTTATTAAAGATTTGAAGGTCACAAACACAGGTTAGCTTTTCCCAGGTTTTGGCAAGTTCTCTATGGAGATCATAACTGTCATAATCTTCATCCACCACTAGTGTCAGCATCTATTTAGTTTTCAATATGAACAATGGTCTTTAAAATGAGAGTCAATTTTAAACTTGTCCCAAATTAAATTTTAGCTTTCAAGTTTATAAATTTATTTCACTACCATATATTTTGATCCTCCATAGAAATTTTAATTTGCCGCTTCCATTAGTATAAGCGAGGGGCAGAAGTCCCCCTCCTTCATTTTCGGAGGTATTTTCCTTCTTGGGGATCTTTTCCAGGAAATTAAGTATGGAATGGAAAAGGGAAAATCAGATTCCTCACCCAGTTTCAAGCACGCGGTTTACTGTTGTGCTGGTTAGTTCTTTTGGACTTCGGTTGCAAGTAGCTTCGGCTGATCAGTGAAATACAGCCTTTCTCCTGTCGGATTAGAAGGCTTTCCCCAAGACAAATGGAACAACCGCCATCATTCCAGAGTCACCGGGGCACCCTTCTTTCTTCTCCGCCTCTCCGGGGCGGCTTGGGCCATTAGGGTCTCCAGGCAGGACGAAAACTAGCCGCGGGGGTGCGGTGGTCCGCAAGCCTAATAAAATGTCATACTTCCATCGAATTTAAGACTCGAGCAGATAGGAACTCTACAAATAAATTAAGCCTAATTTCAGTTCACATCATCAGAGGCACAGAGAGGTTGGACTGATGTATGATTGAAACTGAAATTTTAAATTTATAATGAAGAGGGAAGGAAAGCTGAGGAAAATAGATTGGTCATAGAGACGCAGAATGCACAAGAGATAGATTACAAGTTAACAATTGTACTGTGTTAGAAACCCACTGTTATGTGTGGAGTCCTCATCATTGAACAAGAGTTGGGAAATGAGCTTTACATTACTTTTTGTTATTAAATTCATTTATTATTAAACTTTTTTTTTTAATTATTATTTTTATTTTTTTAAAACAACAAAACATAACACACATAAACACACAGTGTATACTCCTTTTTTTTTTAAACAGCAATTTCGTAACTGTAATCTTCTATTATTTACATTTCCCCCCCTTATTCTTCTTTTAAAAAATATTTGTCCTTGTTGTCCCATTGTTTCTTATTTCCATTTTCTTCGTTCATACTATATTTCATACTAAGAATAATACATATTATTACTATACATTATTATACATTATTATACACATATTTTCCCTTTCTTGACCTTTCTACATTTATTTTCATTTATTGTTTCTAATCTCCAACCAATCATACCACTTATTCCATATTACATAGTACTCTGTGTCTTCCTTTTCTTTTATCTCTTTTGTTAATTTGTCCATCTCCGCACAGTCTTAAGATTTTCCTTATCACTTCTTCCTCTGATGGTATATTCTCATTTTTCCAGAACTGTGCGTAGACTATTCTTGCTGCCGTTGTTATATGTAAGATTAAGTACCGTATTTCTTTACTGTATTTTCTATTTAAAATACCCAGCAGGAAGATCTCTGGTTTCCAATCTACAGGTTGATCTATTATTTCTTCCATCCATCTTCTTATTTTAGTCCAGTATTTTTTTGCAACGGGGCATGTCCACCATAGATGGTAATATGTTCCATGTACCTTTTTACATTTCCAGCATGTCGGCGAGTTGTTCTGGAACATCTTAGCAAGCTTTGCTGGTGGAAAATGCCATCTGTAAAACATCTTCAACTGATTTTCCTTGAATGCCGCAGACATAGTCAGTTTTATGTTTGTTTCCCATATTTTTTCCCATTTCTCCAATTCTATGTTGTATCCGAAATTTTTTGCCCATCTAATCGTGTCTTTGACAACCTCGTCTTCCATTTTATATCTCAGTAAATATTTATATATATTACTAATTAATTTTATTTCTGTTCCATGTATAATTTTATCCAATTCTTGCGACTCTTTTTGTATTTCATATAATTTTTTGTCCTCTGTATATTTAGATTGAATTTGTGTGAATGTCCACCAATCAATCTCTCTGCCTACATCTTGTTCCAATTCTTGTTTTGTTTTCAGATTTCCCTGTTCATTTACCAATTCCTTGTATCTAATTATCTTATTTATGTCCAGTAGGTTTGGGTGTTTCAGAGCTTCTGTTGGGGATAACCACATTGGAATTCTTATGTAATATTTTTGTTTTATTTTTTCCCAAGTCTGTAGCAATGCATCCCTAACTATATGTCTTTGAAAGTATCTATGTACTTTATATTTTTCGTCCCATAGGAATGCATGCCACCCCGCTTGCAAGTCATGTCCTTCAAGTGTTAAAATTCTGGTATTTTTCAATTCCATCCATTCTTTTAGCCAAGTTAGGCTTGATGCTTGGTAGTATATTTCCCACTCTGGTAATGCCAATCCCCCTTTATCTTTCGTATCTTGCAAGAGTTTTAATTTAATCCTAGGTTTTTTCCTTTGCCATATAAATTTAGTAACCAATTTATTTAATTCTTGAAAGAATGTTTTCCCTAGTTTTATTGGAATAACTTGGAACAGGAATAATATTTTTGGCAATATATTCATTTTGACCGTTGCAATCCTCCCTAAAAATGAAATTTGTAGATTTTCCCAATTTTCTAAATCTTTTTTTATCTGGTGTAGTATTTTATCATAATTATCCTCCTTAATCGAGGAGCACTTCGCTGTAAGCCAAATCCCTAAATATTTTATTTTCTTAGTTACGCTTATTTTTGTTTTATCTTCCAATTCGCTTTCCTGTGCCTTTGTAAGATTTTTGGTTATTAATTTGGATTTATTCTTATTAATCTTAAGTCCGGCTACCTCACCAAATTCTTCTATTTTTTGAATTAATTTAGGGCCGGTTTCTAATGGGTCTTCCAAAATAAATACCAAATCGTCAGCGAAGGCTTGGACCTTATATTCTTCCTTCTTAATTTTTAAACCCTTTATTTCTTGGTCCTCTCTGGTTTTTGTCAGAAGTATTTCTAATGATAAAATAAATAGAAGAGGAGAGAGTGGGCACCCTTGTCTTACTCCTTTAGTTATGTCAATTTTTTCTGTCATTTCATCATTCATAATTACCCTAGCTGTTTGTTTAGTATATATTTTCTCAACCATCTTTCCAAATTTTGTCCCAAATTCCATGTAGTTCAATTGTGTTATAATAAACTTCCAATTCAAATTATCAAATGCCTTCTGGGCATCAAGGAAAACCAGTGTAGCTTGTCTTTCAGAATGGACTTCATAAAATTCTAAGGTGTTCATTATTATCCTCATATTATTTTTTATCTGTCGTCCTGGTAGAAATCCATTTTGATCTGGGTGGATGTAGTTATTCAAAAATTTTTTAATCCTTTCTGCTATTATTGTTGCAAATGTCTTATAGTCTGTATTCAGTAAAGAAATCGGCCTATAATTTTGAATTTGTTGCAGGTCTGAATCTTCCTTAGGGATAAGAGTAATAATTGCTTCAGTCCATGATGCCGGTATCTTCGCCTCCTCCAACACCTCATTACAAATCTCCAACATTATCCATTGTAGTGACTCTTGTATATTTTTATAAAACTCAACCGGAATTCCATCTGGGCCTGGTGATTTATTATTTTTTTGTTTTTTCAATGCTGTTTCTAGTTCTATTGCGGTTATTGGTCTATTCAACATTTCCTTTTGTTCTTCGGTGATTTTGCTCATTTTTGCTGCCTCTATATATTGTTTAACTTTATCATCTGCTATATCTTCCTGATAGTATAGCTTTGAGAAGAAACTTTGTATTATGTTCTTTTTCTCTTCCCATCTATATTGTACTGTTCCACTTTCATCTTGTATTGTTCTTTTACCTTTTTCTTTTTTTAATTTATAGGCCAACCATCGACCGGTTTTATTCGCATTTTCAAAATAATTTTGTTTCGCCATCCTAATTTTCTGTGCCATTTCTTTTTGTGTTGTCAGGTTAATCTTGTGTTTTATAATATTCCATTTTTCTTTTATCTTTTTGTTTTGTGGATCCTTCTGTAGGTCACTTTCTGTTTCTTTAAGTTCTTCTTGCAGTTTTTCTTGTTGAAGTCTCCTATCTTTATTTTTCTTAGAGTTGTATGCAATTGTCAATCCCCGAATGTAGGCTTTTGTAGTATCCCACAAATTTTGTGTTGATGTCTCTTCCTTTTTATTTACCTGAAAAAATAATGTCAATTCCTTTTCTAGCATCTGTATATATTGTTTGTCTTTACATAGTCTTTGATTCATTGACCATCTTTTTCTCTGTTTCTGGCCTTTCCATTTTATTGTTATTGGGTTGTGATCCGCCCAGTCATTAAGTCCTATTTCAATTTCCTCTATCCCGTTCTGTACTTCTGTTGTTACCCAGGCCATATCGATCCTGGACCAGGATTGATGCGGATACGAATAAAATGTGTATTGTTTGTCTGATCTGTGTGTCTCTCTCCATATATCCCGAAGGTTGAGTTCTGTTACCATGTTAAAGAACGATTTTGGTAATATATTTTTCTTCTTTTTGCTCTTTTTACTACTCTTATAGTCTTTCTTAACATCAACTATTGCATTTAGATCCCCAATCATACAAATACTTTCATAATCCAGATCCACTAGTTTCTTATGTACCTTTTTAAAAAATTCATGTTGGTTATTATTTGGTGCATATACTGCCGTTAATAAAGTTTGTTTTTGCTCTAATTCTATTTCCAACATTAAAATTCTCCCCTCTTCATCCGAATATATTAATTTTGATTTTATTTTTTCTTTGACATATATAGCAATTCCTCCTTTCTTGTTTTGTGCTAGTGTTGTGTATAGTGTTCCTAATTTTACATTCTCTAGTAGTTTTCTATAATCCTTTTTTATATGAACTTCCTGAAGACATATCACGTCTGCATCCAATTTCCTTAATTTATTAAACGTTTGTACTCTTTTTCTTGGTATGTTTAAACCATTAATGTTTACAGAAAAGAGCTTAATTGCCTCTCCCGTTTTTTACTTGATCTGGTTTTTTTGTGCTTCTTGTCTCTATTACCCTTCCTTTTGCTCCTTCTCTTTCTAATCTTTCTCTTTCTTGTATCTTTTGGGTTTCTCTTTCTCGTTCAAATTCTTCTAATAGGTCTTCCTCCTGTCTTTTACTCTCTGGCTCTTCCCTACTTTCTTGTTCTTCTCCCTGCGCAAAGTGACATTCATAAAAATCCTGCGCTTTCTCGAGTGTGTCTATCTTATATTTTTTTTCTTGCCATGTTACAAATATGCCTTCAGGTACTAACCATCGAAACATAACTTTGTATTTAGTTAATTGGGTTGTTAGAAATTGGTATTCTCGTCTCTGATTTCGTATTCTACGTGGTATTTGCTTTAATACAATTATTTCTTTACCCTTATATACTATCTGTTCATCTCTTGTTTTTTTATATATTTCATTCCTTATTGATCTTCTAGTAAATCTTATATGCACCTCTCTCGCCAATCTGTGCCTTCGTGCATAATTTGTATATACTCGATATATTTCATCTATGTCTCTTCTTGTTTCCTGTTTGTCCTTTCCTAATATCTCAGCCAATATCTCCGCCATCTTCTCTCCCAAATCTTCTTCTTTTTCCTCTACGATATTTTGAAATCTTAGGAAGAACGAAGCTTTTTCCAATTCCAAGAAGGCAACAGAATCAGTCAACTCTCTGTTTACTTGTTTGGATATCTGATCCATCTTTTCTATTTTGCCATCAACTTGATCTATTTTTGTTTCAACTTTTTGAATTCTTTGTTCATTCTTCATCATTGTTTGTTGTATACTCTCTATCTTGTCATTCATGTTTTTAATTTCATTTTTGATTTCTTTGTGATGAATTTTTGTTTCTTCATGATTATTTGCTATTGCCTCTTGGGTCTTCGTCATTGTTTCCTGCATCATTTGTAGCATTATCTGTATACTCTGTGGGTTCATCGCCAATTCTACTTTTTCTTTTTCTTTCCCCAACATGGTTCCTATCGTTCTTTGACCTATAGGAGAGGCCATTATAGGTGTGGGATTTATAACTGTTTTTTTACTTATTTTAGTTGTTGCTGTGGTACTTGTCATTTTTATTACTTGAATAATATTTTTCCACACTTGCATATATCAATTTTATATAACGTTATTCTTAGGGTTAACCTTAAAAATAAGATTACAAATAGAGTTATACCTTTTCTTATCCCACTATTATATAATATAATTTATAATACTCTTAACACCTCTTATATATATTTCTATAATACTACACACAATGCATATACATATACTATTCTCTAAGTATTATCACCGCTCTTAATTTCATTCACTATCACTCTTGTTTGAATAATCACCTTTCTATGATCCCTGCTTGTTAACAGGTGCTGCAATATTGCATCAGCCTTTTTTCTCTCTGTCTCAGTTTAATGTGTCCACAGATCCACCAAATGTCACCTTATTTCTTCTTCTGTATATCCAATGAATCCAAAACGTCCACTAGTCACTTTGTCCAGATATATGTCAGTTAAGATTCAAATTTCAATGCTATTTGTTCTTCAAAAATAAGATCCACTAATTGGTATTAAGTTTCTCCGTTGTCTCACTTCAACTTTTAATCCTTATGTTAATTTTTTCAAAGTCTCTTAATCACCCTTTGTTGCCTCCGGCCGTCCTTTCTCCAGTCCTTTCTCTAGTTTCAATCTCTGCTTCTTGCAGCTTTTAAATTCCAGTCTTTCACGTTTTATAAACTTTACTGTGGGCTCTCTGCTTCTTCTCGCTGCTCTCGTTCTGCTCTAAGGCTCCCTTCTCCGCTCTATTCAATTTCAGTTGCCGCTGTGTCTCTCTCCTTATCGCTTTGCTTTTTCCGCGCCTTCTATCAAGTATTCCTCACCTCCTTCAGGGGTTTCCTTCGTCTCCCGTACGAAGCTGTCAGTTCTACTTTTCACTTCCCTCTCAGGCTGTCGCCATCGCTCCCGGCCAGCCTTAAAGACCGGCTTCTTCTCCGCCAATTTTAAGAGTGCTGCTCCTGTCTGCTCGGGTGTTTGCTTTCCACCCGGCTTCTCTGAAGCTTCCTCTTTGATTTACCAGTCTCTCCGGGATCGGTAAAGCCCTTACCGGGCTCTTAGCGAAGAATTTTCCGGGATTTAGGAACAGAGATCTGTTCCTTCACCCGCTCCACGATGACGTCACAGCCAGAAGTCTCTATTATTAAACTTAATAGCTGCCCATCTCATTTGAGACAACTCTGAGTGACTTGCCTTGCCTTAATTTTCATAGCAACATTGAAAATATCCATTTTTCCCTTCTCAAAAGCTACTGACAATTCTAACATAATGCATTTTTAAAAATGAAACATTATCTACTGTGGGCGAGGCCTAGGGAGGCCTACAGCAGGCAAGACCTGTGCTAGGCCTCCAAGTGTTTTCCCCAACCCTGAGGTAGCCAGTGTTCCGCTTAGCGACTCACACATTCAATTAATGGCTGCCTCAAGGGAGAGCAGGGGAATGCGGGTAGTTAAGGGAAGCAGTATCACTTAACAGCCATTGCAACGTGCAACTGTAATTGCAAGCCCATGACATTTGTATCTTGAGGACCTCTTGTATGGTGGCTGAGGAATTCTGGGGCTCAAAATCTGGAGGAAACCAGGACAGAAGATTGAAATTCCAGATGTTGGAATTACATAATCTGTTATGTTTGGTGATCGGTGAGGCATAGACGAGGCAGCAGGTTCAACAACAACTCTTTATTTAAGATTTAAACAGAAGCCTGGATAACTGCCGCTCCACCACTATTTATACAATCAGCAACTAGGTGGCAGCCAATAGGATTCAAGTATTAGTTCCCGTTTTAACACAAATTAATGAGCTTGTAGACAGAAAGTCTGGCACTTAACTGACAGAGTCTTATGACCGTTTTTTCAACATTTCCAAGTAATTCACATCAATACATTACATAATCAATATACAAAAACACCATGCAAAAGCCTTTTTCATGAATTCCAGTACTTCTGCAAAAGGAAATATCCAGAACTTTCTACTGATAATCAAAAAGAGGTAGTTAGTCATTTTCCTTTTCTCTCCACCTACAAGTTTAATCCTGAGAAATGTTTGCAATTTCTCACCTACACTTTCAATGGGAGATCACAAATGAAACTCAAGCCTTCTTTAAAACTCATCTACTTTTGCCTCATATGGATTTCTTTGTGTGTAATAAGGGGTGATTTATGAGTGAAGTAACATCCACCGACTGGACATTTGAAAGATTTCTCCCCCATGTGAGTCCTCTGGTGTCTCACCAGGTGGGAATTCTGACTGAAACATTTCCCACAATGAGGACATTCAAAGGGTTTCTCTCCTGTGTGAGTCCTCTGGTGTCTCATGAGGTGGGAATTTCTAATGAAACCTTTCCCACAATCTGCACATTCAAAAGGTTTCTCTTCTGTGTGTGCCCACTGGTGGTTCACCAGGCTGGACCTCTGACTGAAACTTTCCCCACATATAGGCATTCAAAGGGTTTCTCTCCTGTGTGTGTTCTCTGGTGTGTTACCAAACTGGAATTGTTACTGAAACTTTTCCCACAATCAGGACATGCAAACATTTTCCCTCCTGTGTGAGTCATCTGCTCTATCACCAGGCTGGAATTCTGACTGAAAGTTTTCCCACAATCAGGAAATTAAGAGTTTCTCTCCTGTGTGTGTCCTCTGGTGTATCACCAATTTGCCATACTCACTAAAGCATTTACCACATTGGGAGCACTCGTAGGGCTTCTCTCCTGTGTGGCGCCTTTCATGAACCACAACCGAGCTGTTCTTACCAAAGGTTTTGTCCTAGTCAGAGTATTTGTGTAGTTTTTCTCCAGTGTGCATTTTCTCATGCATAATCAGCTATGATTTGCAAGTTGTCTCTTTCTCACAGTAGGCACATCTATGGAGCTTTTCCACAACCGATATTCCTGAGGAGATAAAAAATATGGATAATCCAAGTTCTGGTTCCGGTTTGCAGCGCCTGCGGTTGTGCGAAGAGTCTTCTCTCTTCGCCGGCCGGTTTCCCTCCACTGGTAGACCCTGGACAGGGTCGAAAGTCTCCCTGGAGGGGCTGAGGAGGACACTCGTTGACTGCGGAGGGAGCGGCAGCACCCTCCGCAGTCTGAGACAGCTCCTTTGGGCCGACAGGGAAAAGATGGGCCATTAACATGGCCGATCATCTAGCTGCTCCAGCCGAAAGTCACAAGAACAGCTAAGCGAAAAGAACCACTGTGGAAGATCCGAGTGAGACCTTTCCTTCCCTCTCTGCACCCTAACTACCTCCCTCTGAAAATCCCCTCGAATTATTTCCCTACTTTAAGAAAGCGGCATTTGGATACTTGGGAAAACGAGCTCTGAGAAAAATAATTGTTATTGACTACTTTTGTTGTTGGATTTCGGGGATCCTGAAAAAATCTTTCCTGTGAGATGGATCTTTTTTTTCTGCCTGCCTGTCTTTAGCTTAAGCGGAAGCCTTTAGGGAGGTGGGTGGAGTGTTTTTTTTCCTCTCCCCCCCTCCTGTATATAAGCGGCGGCTTAAGCTATTTTATATTTTGAAGATGAATTTCTTAAAAAAATGACAAAATTGTTTAAATTCCAACAGAAATTTGGGAAGTTTATTTCCTCAAAGATATTTTTCTACATTTAGAAAAGCTATTCTAACTGTATTGTCTATTTTAAAACTTTTTTCCTTTCAATCTGGGCTGACTTCTTTGTTCTCTAAGCTTTGACAACATTGTAGCTCGTAGACTCTGAGAACTTTCTCTTTCCTTTGTCGGGTGTTTATTCAGATTAACAACTTGGCTGTACGCCCAGACACTTGGCTGTACGCCCAGACATTCCTATCTGACTTTGAAACCGGCTGAAAGAAGGGTTTTTTTTCTCTCCCATTATTTTAACGTGGCTTCAAAGTATAGACTATATATCTCAGATATACAATATTTGGACTCTTTCTTTTTTTTGGATTACAAATACTCTTATGAAGAATTGATTTTCAAGGCACTTATTATTATTATTATTATTATCCTTTTTTCCCCCAAAGATACTATAAATTGGATTACAAATTGGATATCTTTTTTTTAGTATTGACTTGGGTTTTCTTTTTTCTGTTCTTGTTCTTTCTTGACCTTTTTGCTTTTTTTTTTGTTTGGATATTATATTCTATAATATCTCTATTATAGACTTTTATTGGTGTATTTACCTTTTAAACTGAATCTCCACCAAAAAACTAAAAGATTATCTTATTACTGAAATGGAGTCTTATCCACAGCTTGGCTATGGACTTATACTAGAAAACCTTTTGGAACTTAAAGAACAAAGGATTTTTAGAATGAACATTAAAGATGATGTTCCAGAACTAAAAATTGAACCTTAAATTTTGATTGATCAACTGATAGACCAAGGAACAACAGAGGAAGAACGAATCAACTCCAAAGAGACTTGAATGCAAGAACATATACAATTTAAGGAGATGGAGGAACTTCATCCACAATCTATTTGTAAACTGATGCTGGGAAGAATTTACAAATTTACTGAGCAAGTAAATGCTAGATTAAATGCTTTTATTACAAAACTTCAAACTGACTTCCAGATTCTAACTGACTACCCCACAACCCAAACAATAATAGAGGAGGAACAAATCAACAGAGAGGAAGATATCATACAATCCCATATACAAGTCATTGAGAACCTCGATGACCAACGACGGATTTCAATTAAAACATCTACAATACCAAAAGCAATAGGAACTGATTTGCAAATACGAGGCATTGAGAACTGTGACCACCTGGATAATCAACAAGTAACCACCATATTGAACAAAATTGACTATACAGCGCAGACAATATTGGAAAAAAGAGAAGAGAAATATGATCACACTGAATTGTTGAGAAATATGTATAATCAAAAATTGAGATTTGATGATTTAGAGGCTCTTTTATGGAAACCTGCTTGGCACAAAAAGAAAGCTAGAATTAGTTTTAAAAATGAGAGTTAAAATTTTACCTGATGGGTTAAAAAGGCTTTTAGAGACTTCGACTGAGTTAATACTACTGAGATGAAAATTATTGATTTGATTATGATTTGGAATTGTAATATGGAAAAGGTTGTAAATAAGAAGGTAATAGAAGAAGAAATAGAATATAGATGTGAAATGAAATAAGAAGGTATTTTCTGGAATAATGTTTTTTTTAGGTATAATTATTTTGATGGGATTCAATCTTTATGTAATGAGTTAAAAAGGCTTTTTAGAGATATGGATTGATTTATAAAATATATATTTGAAATAGAGTAGAATAAGAAATAGAATATAGTTGGGAAGTATAAAAATATAATGGTTGGAATAATATGTATATTCTAGAAATAATTATTATTTTATGAAATAAGGGAAATTGGGATACCCGAACTGTAAATTATATGTTTATTTAAGGCTAAATTGGAACATGGTAATTGTAAGTTAGTGAAGCTTAAAAACAGGTGAAATATTATTGATATTTTTTTTGATTGACTAAATTCTATTTAGAAATGTATTAATTCGACTATGTTATATTAATTGAGGGAAATAGAGAGGGAACCTTTGAATTATATATGTATGATTATGCTTTTTTCTTTCTTTTTTGGATGAATGATTACCCTATCTCCACGATGATTCTTAAGCACTTTGATATGAAACCAAAAAAACCCCCCAATAAAACTTGTTTAAAAAAAAATACGGATAATCCCTTCTGGAATTCTGAATATCCAGAAAACACTGCAGACTGCAGGAAACATTTGCATTTCAGTTTGAGATGCAGACAACACAGACTCATCCCCATCAGCCTGCGCCTGTCTTCAACACTGAAGGGACACAGGGCAGAAAAACATCCTGCAGCCAAGAAGGCTTGGATGCTACCATGTGTCCCCTCATCCTTCTTTGCATTAGACAAGGCATACCCAATTCCTGTAACCGTCCTTCATATGTTTTAGCCTCCAGCCCCCTAATCATTCTTGTTGCTCTTCTCTACACTCTTTCCAGAGTCTCAATACTCTTTTTATGTTGTGCTGACTAGAATTGGATGCAGTATTCCAAGTGTGGTCTTACTAAGACTTTGGAAAGCGGTACTAGAACATCACATGATCTTGATTCTACCCCTCTATTAATGAAGCCTAGGATTGTACTGATTTTTTGGCAGCCACTCATTGTTGGCTCCTATTTAAGTGATTGTCCATTGGGACTCCAACATCCCTCTCTCAGTTACTGCATTAAGCCAGGTTTCACCTAGTTTGTTCACCTATTCAGTTGTTTTTTCTTGTCGAAGAAAATTTATGTTGAATATCATTTTATTAGATAGGACTCACTGTTCAAGTCTGTCAAGTCTTTTTACATTCACTAGCAAACCTCTGAGATGCTCCTGTGGTCCAATAGTTGTGAACTGCTTAAAGTCTTGTTATAAGCAAACATTGACAACAAGCTGAACTGGGCCTCAGTGGATACAGGAGGAAGAATCAGAAAGGAATTTCGGGACCCGTGGGTCAAAGTGTTTCGATTCTGACCGTGTAGGCAGGGATAAATAATGAGTTCTCCCAAATTGGATTATCAAAAATATTTCAACATGAAGATGTACCCTACAGGGTTCCTGCCTGTTTCTATATCTTTGTAACATAGTGTGCCAACAATATATAAGCTGCAGGGCTGTGCACAGTAATTGTTCCCATACTTGATATATGTTGAATCTTCAAAGTGATTTGGTTGCTTTAGGTTTTGGGCACAATATTCCCTTCCTTTATGCTTTTCCCTTTTCTCTCTCTTCCTCCCCATTGACTGTCAGGGAGCAATCGGGCTGCTCTCATTGAGAGGTTTGTGATATCCACAGGTGTCTCTGTGTGTGTGTGTGTGTGTGAAAGAGAGAGAGAAACACTCTGAAGAAAGAAATAACAATCTGTGTGTTGCTGTCAAGAAACCCGTAATGACTAATCCATTAAATCAGGCATGTCAGACTCACGTCGCGCGACGTATCGTGACTTTTCCCCCATTGCCGGCAATGGGGTGGGCGTGGTTTCGTGAGGCATCCAGCCCGCGGGGCGGCAGTTTGACATGCCTGCATGAAATCATCAGGCATTGAGTGCGACTCCATAGTCTTGAGCTGACTTTTTCTGCAGCATAATTGATGTCCTTCTAACTTGCTTGTTGTTCTGGGAGGCTCCCACCATCAGGCAGCAAGCAGTGAAAAACATGGTCTGTTGGTCCTCTCTCATTCCCTGGCATCCCCTCTGACCCAAGGAATCCTTACTTGAGGCTCAAACAGGAGGATCTGTTTACCATTTGCCACCTGTTCATAAAGAAAATCTCCCTGTTCCTCTGACAGATATGAGTAATGTGGAAGGGAAATGTTGGACTGGATTTCTCTGAGGAATGGACTTTTCTCTGAGGATCCATTTCCAAGGAAGTTTTTATTCTGGTCAACTGAGCAGAGATAATTTCCAGATAGGAATGTGTGAATACAATTTCTCAATTTCTCTTACCATATATAGACAGTCATCTCCTCTTCCTAAGCACCTCTTTTCTAGCCCTGCTGGGTATGTGACTTTCTCGCATTGACCTAATGGAGACTTCTGTGTGTGCAAAGTTACAGAAGCACAGGACATTTAGCATGGGTGTGCTTGGATGCATCTCTGTCCAACACAAATAAAGCTGGCTAAAATCTTGGGTCCTTGGACACCACAGGAAATCAGTCTTAAAAGGTTTAGGCTGTGGAGTGGTTTTGATCTCCACTGAGTCACCCCTAAGAAAGTGCAGGAATCTACGCCTCAGCTTTCTGCAAACTAGTACCCTCTAAGTCGTTTCCCCAAGCTGTTTGGGACAAATAAGGCTGAAATCTAACTCCTGTGGAGATTGGGAAGGCTGCTCAGAGCAATTCTTCCCCGTGGTCTACTGAGATGTAGGCTCTGCAAGAATGCAGATAGAAAGATAGTATCTTTTATCTAGATGTGGTTCGGAAGTATGTGGTTCAGAAGAGGATGAATGTTTCTTTCATGTTTCATTGTTCTTGTCAATGCTGCTAATATGGGATATTATTGCTTTGACAAGATATGCAGAACTGTCTAGTATTTTTAGAGTTAATTCAGATGACATAGAAAGGGAGGAGATTTATAAAGAAAGCGCGGGATAAGGAACGGAAGTGAATCTTTGCCCTCCAGGCTAATTGGAAGATGTGACTTATGACTGCAAAATAGGGGAGGGGTTTAGCAAGAAAAGTCAGACCCAAGCAAGAAAAATTCAGATTTTGGCATCCATTCAATATGTGCCGACACTCTGTACATGATTAAATCAGCGTTTCTCCGATAGTGTGAGGTTTGCCACATTTTGCTATCAACAGAGATACTTCATAGGAACAAATGAGCCCCTTGTCGGCGTTCAGTGACGATTTTCCAAATAACTTCCCAACAGTGCTGTGACCCTCAAGCTTGGCCTTTAAGGATTGGAAAAACGATGCCGGTTTGTCGGCTTTATCCGAATGAATTCTTACCAAATGGTCTTTCAATTGTGAAGGCTTCATCGCTTCATTTGAAAATGTTTTCTCACAAAGAAGACAAAATGGAAGCTGTACGTTGGAAGGAGATGGAATGAATCCCAATTTTAGGTATTCTGTCGAATATTGGTGACACTTCCTCCTCTCGGTCATGTTGAGAGGTCTTCGAAAATGAAAGGCACTACCTGCAAATTAAATTTTCGATTCCACTGGAAAACTAGAAAAACACACGTGGACATCGATAAACCTAGTTTCAACAGTTACATTGACATTACAGCTGACGTCACAGGGGACAGCCACTCAGCATGCGATGTTTTGAAAGAAGCGCTCCCCCCTCCATCACTGCCCATTCTGGCCAATGGCGCACCACTGAATGGGTAGAGGCTGCTGCGCAACACGCATGAAGATAAGCGATGCGTATTCACATATGACGGCGTTCTGTACTGAAGCTAGCTGGAGGAACATTTGAAAACAATTCAATCCACTAATAGCGAGCGATCTGATGTTTTTGTACGACAGATATACAGCGATTCACTGTATGAAAAAGTCTCAAAAGTGTCCCCAAAACTTCTCGCTCCATCGCCCCCATATCGCCCCCTTTTCGTTCCTTCCCCACGTCGCCCCTTTTCATTCCATCCCCCCCCCCGAAAAATGAAATCGCCCCCTGGGGGGCGATATCGCCCTGGTTAAGAACCACTGCTCTGGTCTATCACCAATTTGCCATACTCACTGAAGCATTTACCACATTGGGAGCACTCGTAGGGCTTCTCTCCTGTGTGGCACCTTCCATGAACCACAACAGAGCTGTTCTTACCAAAGGTTTTGTGCTAGTCAGAGTATTTGTGTAGTTTTTCTCCAGTGTGCATTTTCTCATGCATAAACAGCTATGATTTGCAAGTTGTCTCTTTCCCACAGTAGGCACATCTATGGAGCTTTTCCACAACCGATATTCCTGAGGAGATCAAAAATACGGATAATCCCTTGTTTAAACCTTCCTATAGTCTGCAATCTTTTCTGGATTCTGGAATTCTGGATTTCCAGAAAACACTGCAGACTGCAGGAAACATTTGCGCTTCAGTTTGAGATGCAGACAATACAGATTCATCCCCATCAGCCTGCACCTGTCTTCAACACTGAAGGGACACAGGGCAATAAAACATCCTGCAGCCAAGAAGGCTTGGATGCTACCATGTGTCCCCTCATCCTTCTTTGCATTAGACAAGGCATACCCAATTCCTGTAACCGTCCTTCATATGTTTTAGCCTCCAGCCCCCTAATCATTCTTGTTGCTCTTCTCTACACTCTTTCCAGAGTCTCAATACTCTTTTTATGTTGTGCTGACTAGAATTGGATGCAGTATTCCAAGTGTGGTCTTACTAAGACTTTGGAAAGCGGTACTAGAACGTCACATGATCTTGATTCTATCCCTCTATTAATGAAGCCTAGGATTGTACTGATTTTTTTGGCAGCCACTCATTGTTGGCTCCTATTTAAGTGATTGTCCATTGGGACTACAACATCCCTCTCTCAATTACTGCATTAAGCCAGGTTTCACCTAGTTTGTTCACCTATTCAGTTGTTTTTTCTTGTCGAAGAAAATTTATGTTGAATATCATTTTATTAGATAGGACTCACTGTTCAAGTCTGTCAAGTCTTTTTACATTCACTAGCAAACCTCTGAGATGCTCCTGCGGTCCAATAGTTGTGAACTGCTTAAAGTCTTGTTATAAGCAAACATTGACAACAAGCTGAACTGGGCCTCAGTGGATACAGGAGGAAGAATCAGAAAGGAATTTCGGGACCCGTGGGTCAAAGTGTTTCGATTCTGATCGTGTTGTTGTTGTTGTTGTTAGTTGCCGACCCATCGCGACCCCATGGACAACCTTCCTCCAGGCCTTCCTGTCCTCTACCATCTTCTGGAGTCCATTTAAGCTCACGCCTACTGCTTCAGTGACTCCATCCAGCCACCTCATTCTCTGTCATCCCCTTCTTCTATTGCCCTCAATCTTTCCCAGCATTAGGCTCTTCTCCAGTGAGTCCTTCCTTCTCATTAGGTGGCCAAAGTACTTGAGTTTCAACTTCAGTATCTGGCCTTCTAAGGAGCAGTCAGGGTTGATCTCCTCTAGGACAGACCGGTTTGATCGCCTTGCAGTCCAAGGGACTCGCAGGAGTCTTCTCCAGCACCATAGTTCAAAGGCCTCAATTCTTTTGCATTCAGCCTTTCTTATGGTCCAGCTTTCACAGCCATACATTGCAACTGGGAAAACTATAGCCTTGACTATACGTACTTTTGTTGGCAGGATGATGTCTCTTTTTAGTATGCTGTCTAAATTTCCCATAGCTTTCCTCCCCAGGAGCAAGCGACTTTTAATTTCTTGGCTGCAGTCCCCATCTGTGGTGATCTTAGAGCCCAGGAAGATAAAATCTGTCACTATCTGACTGTGTAGGCAGGGATAAATAATGAGTTCTCCCAAATTGGATTATCAAAAATATTTCAACATGAAGATGTACCCTACAGGGTGCCTGCCTGTTTCTATATCTTTGTACCATAGTGTGCCAACAATATATAAACTGCAGGGTTGCTCAGCAAGCTGCCCATGCTTTGCTGGAACCCAGTGTGCACAGTAATTGTTTCCATACTTGATATATGTTGCATCTTCAAAGTGATTTGGTTGCTTTAGGTTTTGGGCACAATATTCCCTTGGAATTCACTGATGAAGTCGCTAAATGAATATGTAAGTCGCTAAGTGGAACATTGTCTATCTCAGGTTTGGGGGTATAGCACAGATCCAGGTTTGTCTTCCCATCGCCTCCCCTACCTCAACTCTTGGGATTCCCCCCCCCAGGCCTTTCCCACTCTCACAAGATCCCCACAGACTTTTCACGCCACAAGATCCTCACAGGCTTTTCCCACTCCCACTGGGTTTCTGCAGTCCTTAAGCCTGACTCCCATACCACGAGGATTTGCATCCTCCTCCTCACCTTTAAAGATTTCTGATCCTCATGTTAGTGTAGGAGGGAAGGTCACATATCCCTGGGCCGCATGACTATGTCCTGGAAGCAGCAGTCATTTTCTATGTTACTGGGATTCATTCCTGAGCCATGTGGTGGACTTGTGGAAGTGATTGCCATTTTGCCACACTTCAGGGCCAAAATGGTGGCTTCTTCTGGATCATTGTCATGCGGGAGAGGGAGAAAATGCTTGCTTTGCTACCTTAACACTGGGCAGACAACCTTAAGGAATTGTGGGTGCACTGAAAATGATGGCTGCCTCTGGGAGATCTTCAAAATGTAAGTCTACGATGGCTGACAGGCATGTGGGCAGTTGCCCAAGGCCCAGTGAAAAAAAGCAGTGTAAAATTTCACATATAGAGGCAGTTCTGCCTTGCAGATGAACCTGATGGTGAAGAGCTGTAGGAATATTGAGTTGGTGAGAAAAGGGATTGTGACTTTGATCACAGGATCTGTGAGATGTGCAGTGAATAAGTTTAATAATACCAGTGGTGAGGTCTCCAAACATACAGTAGGTTTCTAACACACTACAATTGTTAAGATACCCTTTATATGGGTCTCTTGTGCGTTGTGCATTTCTATGATCAATCTGTCTTCCTCAGCTTCCTTTCCCTCCTCATTACAAATTTAAAATTTGAATTTTAAATGTGTGATTTATGATGTGAACTGCAGATAGGCGTCTGCCTCTTAATTTATTGTTGCATTGCTATCTGTCCCCAGTCCTAAATTCTTTGAAAATATTGTCTTTTTTATGCACAATTAAAAAATTAGAATGGCTAACCTAGTTCTGTTTTAATTGGCTTTCTTCTCAGATTCATGCATGGTCTTCATCTTTGCCAGTCTGAGAGATGGAAAGTGGGACATTTCAAACAGGACAATTAAACTATGGTTTCTCTCATAACCTACAACCCCTAAAGCAGCCTTTGGTTCTACCAGTGGGTTTGTAGTTTTTGAAAATCATAGAATTACAGAGGATCTGTCTGATTTCCCTGATGATTCTCCCAATTCTGAACAGGATCCAACAGACATTTTGAAAGTTCAGGTCCCCATGGATGGAAACAGTATGTCATGGTTCCAACAGACAGAGATGAATAAAGCAGAACTCCAAGGCTTGCAAATTCCTCAAAGAACATGTTTATTTGTTACAAAGTATCGGCATGGTCCAGAGTGAAACCAAGTCTGAATACACAAATAACAATTTCCCAATACAAAGTAAAATGTCCCACCCATAAAACCATGCAGGCAACTACGTTCCCCAATATGATCATTTGGCGGGCTTTTTATGCAACGCCCAGTCCCCAGACCTGGGAGCAGGTGATGACCTTTGTTCCCACGGGACAAAAGATTATTTTGACTAAGGAAGCACTTGGGCAACCCCCTCCCTCCGTTCTATGTGGCAACCTAGAATGAGAAGAAAAATGGCTGCAGTCATGCTCATTTGTAGAGTTGACAGTCGGCCCCTCTCAGAAAGAAAGAGTCTCCTGTAGGAGAAATAAAAAGCAGGTTAAGTATTTCCTCGAGGCTTGTGAGGATAGTTATTGTAGAACTTTTTTATTAATCTGTCTGCTTTCACATTGGTACACTTTATCCATGTAGCTTCTGACGGGATAGCCTTTCCACTGAACCAGGTACTGTAACTTTCCCTTGTACAACCTAGAATCAAGAATTCATATTATTTCATAATGGGTCTCCCTCTCTACCACTATTGGACCCAGTGACTTCTTTAGAATAGGTCTTAAAGAGGATTAAGACACAGGTTTCAACAGACTACAATGAAACACGGGGTGAAGTTTTCCCAACAGTCGTGGAAGTTTCAATTCCACTGTAACAGGATTTATGATTTTGGTGATGGGAAAAAGACCAAGGAACTTTGGTCCCAATTTTCTGCTGGGCAACTTTAACCTCAAATATTTTGTTGAAAGATAAAACTATTGTTCAACATTAAAAGGTTTTTGGGGGGAGCGTCATTTATCTGCTTGCTCCTTATAAACCTTGGCCAATGCTTTCTTCACATTCACCCACCCCCTGGAAAGATGTCATCCATTGATCCAAAGTCTGGGAAGTAGGAGGCTCCTGGGGATATTCAGGCATAGGCACAAAATCTCGACCTGTTACTACTTTAAATGGGGTGAATCCAGTGCTACTGTGCACAGTATTGTTGTACGGTACCTCTGCGAAAGGCAGGAGATCAGCCCAATTAGTCTGCTGGTAATTAACATAGCATCTGAGGTATTGTCCCACCATTGTGTTAGGTTTTTCAGCCGCTCCATTTGTACTCGGATAAAAAACCGATGAAAGCCCCTTAGTCAAACCAATCAGTTTAACAAACTCCCTCCAGAACTTAGCAGTAAACTGGACCATGTAAAAAGTAAACTGTGAGAAAAAATCCATTTCGGGGCTCCACGTAGCCAATATATGTTTTTCAAAAACAGCTTGGTTAGCTTCTGGGCAGAGAGAAGTCCTGAGGAAGCGATAAAATACACTTCTTTGGAAAATAGATCAATCACAGTCCATATTACAATGTTTCCCTTGCTCTCAGGCAATTCCACTATAAAGTCCATGGCTATTTCCTTCCAGGGCTAGGAAGGATCAGCCACTTGTTGCAGCAAGCCTGGGGGCCTCCCAGGATGTCTTTTCGTGGCAGCACAGGTGGCACAGCTCTTAACATAATTTTCAATGTCTTTTTTCATCCCTGGCCATCAGAATTGCCTCCGCACCAGATGCAATGTTTTCAAAAGTCCAAAGTGACCCGCCTGCTTAGCATCATGACTCCACTGAAGTGCTTGGAATCTGAGGCCATCTGGGATGTATAATTTAGAGCCCTTCCAGGCTAGAGCTCTCTCAGGGTTAAAAGAGATTTGTTGTCCTTGAACCAGGTGTCAGTCTCTAATTTCTCCTTCAGTAAACGATCATAAGGACCGGCAGGTGGTCTCTGTGTTTGCGATCTGGTAGTTATTTGAGAAGTGGATTGTAGCAGGGGAATAATAGAGTTAATTACTTCCTCTTGGTGGCTATTGAACTGGAGCATTCTAGACAAGGCCTCAGCCAAAAAATCTTACCACCTGGAAAATATTTTAAGGTGAAATTAAAACAGTTGAAGTACTGAGCCCACTGAACTTGTTTTGGGGATAACTTGTGGGGAGTTTTCAGAGCCTCCAAATTCTTGTGATCAGTCCATACCTCAAAAGGTATCTCCCCTCCTTCCAAGGAAAGACGCCATGTTAGCAATGCCCACTGAACTGCAAAAGCCTCTTTCTCCCAAACAACCCACCTCCTCTCAGTGTCAATTAATTATTGAGAAGTGTAAGCATAGGGTTGTAATTCTCCGCTGTGGTTTTTTTGTATGAGAACAGCACCCATAGCTGTCATTCGCATTGGCTTGAATGATGAATTGTTGTTCAAGGTTAGGGTGCTTAAGAACTGGTTCAGTTTCTCGTTTGCAGCTTGACCATTGCAAAGGCTGACAAGGTCGGGGCTATCTCCCCCATTTCCCGTTTTTAGTAAATCAGTGATTGGCATGGTTCTCTTTGAGAAAGAGGGAATAAATTGACGGTAAAAGTTGGCAAAACCCAGTGTGCTGGACCAGTTATGTAACATCTGGTCCAGAGTATATACCTGAGAACTGTGTTATTGTGTTTAGCATTTATAGGGTTAAGCGCTGTCTCCTTAAGAGATGGTTTATGGGTGATGTAGTTTAGCTATTCAGTGAAGCCTATGTTAACAAGTCAGTAGGAGGAGCTACTAAGTTCATCACAGGATATCCTGGCTATGTGCCAGTTTAGAACCTCTTTGTCTGGAATAAGCATGGGATAACTGGGGAAAAGATGTAATCTTAATCATGCTAGAAGTTGATATGGAGATATTATTGAATTTACCTACAAGATGGACAATTATGCAACATCTAGAGGAAACTACAGAAATCGTGAGTTCTGACCCAAGTATTCCTGGATTAAATATTTGTTTAAAACCATCTTCGTTGAGTTATTCTGTCTGATTCTGGATTGCAAAGCATCTCAGTTCTGGAGTCAGAACACCCAAAAGCTTTGAAGCTGCTTGTGGGTGCATGGGGGTTGCCATACTAGTACCGCTTTTACTTTGGCAGGGTCCATTTCTATTTCCTCATTTGAAATCCGATACCCCAGATAGTCAAAGTGTGTTTGGTGAAATTCACACTTTGACAGCTTTGCATACAGTTTGGCTTTTAACAGTCTCTTTAGCATCTCACGGATCAATTTGATGTGTTCTTCCATGGTTTCAATGTAAATAAGGATGTCATCAAGATAAACTAAAACCCCCTTGTATAAATGATCGTGGAGCACTTGATTTATCTATTGCATGAATACAGCTGGGGGGGGGTCTGCAGTCCAAAAGGCATCACTTTAAATTGGAAACTTCCCAAAGGGCAATTAAAGGCGGTTTTCCACTCGTCCCCCTCCCTAATCCAGATTCGGTAATAAGCCTCTCTTAAATCCTGCTTGGTAAAGATTATTCCTTTAGCCAGGTGGGTTAAAATGTCCTTTATTAGGGGAAGGGAGTACATATTTTGTATATACTGACAGCTTTTAATCCTTTAAAATCCATGCATAATCTAAGAGACTCATCTTTCTTTTCCTTGAATATCACGGGAGCAGCCATGCGTGATTTGTCTGGCTGAATGAAACTTTTTCTCAATGTACTCTCTCAGTTGTTTCATCTCTTTGGGTGTCATATAGTACATCTTTGGTTTGGGGAGCTTGGCGCCGGGCAGAATTTCAGTGGAACAGTCCGTAGCCCAGTGGGGGAGAGGTTGTCACAATCCTTTTCACTAAATGCTTCTGCCAAATCACGGTACTCAGTTGGGAAAAGTTGAATCCCTGGCAGCTTTCCAGCTACAGTCTTTAGGGTTTCACGGGGCTCCCCTTGAATTTTGCTGATGGCAAGTGCCTTTATTTTATTGTCAGCGGCAGGTGGGAGGGGTCCTGTCCCCTGTCTTAACTTCCACATTCCATCCTCCCACCAGATGTTGGGATGCCATTTATCAAACCACACTAGTCCCAAAATTACTGCTTCAGTCATTTTCAGAACCACTACAAAACGGACAATTTCCCAATTCCGACCCATTTCCAAATGCACAGGTTCTGTTAGGTGCGTGGCAGGGGTACCTCCGATGAGGGACACATCAGCTTGTTCAAACCTCATGGTTAGGGGCAGTAGTTTGGTTCACATGCCCAGTTTGAGTACGGTGGGTAGGTTAATTAAGCACTGCATGCACCCTGAGTCTATTAGGATGTTCAAGCTCATACAGGCCCCTGTTTTGGGCACTATTAGCCTGGCAGGAATTGCAAAGGATGTGGGTCCTCCTCACCTTCCTCGTCACTGTCGTAAGATGCTGGCATTTGCTATGGATCTTGGCTTCGAGCTAGGTGGGAGAGGAGGCCTCGACGGTTGGGTCCTGACGTGCCCAGTTTGACTTTTCTCTTCCCCCTCTGGGAGCTCTCTGCAGCTTAGCAGTGGCAACTGGCACACTGCTGGGTTGAGGTTTAGGAGCTGGGCACTCCACAGCACAGTGACCCATCTGATTACATCGGTAGCACTTGATAGGAGCCCTGGCTGGCGCTTGGGATACACAGGTGGTCACAGTAGCTTGGAAACATCAGCCATAAGGGCGTTTCTCCTGGATGCGTGGCGGCTTAGGCTTGGCTGTGCTTGACTTTCTGGGGCAATCCAACTCGATGTCTAACACCACTGCCATCTGTACCACTCATGCAACAGGTTAGGAAAAGCCTGAATGATGCAGGCTTGAAGTAAGTCGCGGTCTAGCCCCTGCTTGAAATAGTTGATCAGTGACCGTTCTGGCCACTGCCCCAGTCAACCAGCAACTCTCTTTAATTCATGAACATGGATTCCTTAGTGGAGCGGCCTCTTTGCTTCAGACGGTGGATCTCCTTCTCAGGCAGCAGGGCCCAGGATTCATCTTCAAAATGACCCCTCAGCTGCTCCATATCGTGCAATTCAGGAGCCCCTTCATCGTGGAGGTTGGTCACCCAGTCGGCCGCTTCCCCCTCTAAATTTGCCGCCACAGCATTCACCATCATAGCCCCATCCTGGTAGGCATACGCCTAACGATCTAAATGAGCCCACACCTGATTTAGGAAGATTAGCTTCTCGTGGTCCCCATCCAAGGTGGGCTTGATGGGAGGTGGCTCGAACCTCAGCAGAGCTGCCTGCAGCTGCTGCTGGGCTTGGGTGGCTTGCAGGTCCTGGGGACATGGGCAAAGCACTCTTCAGACTTCCCTTGGCTGGGCTCTTGGGCTGGCAGCCTGGGGCCACAGCTGTGGGCTTGGGTGGGATACCGGGCTCGACATCACAGCTGGCTGGGGGATGGGTGAAGTAGCACAGGCTCCCTAGTGCTCCGGCAAGGGGGGGAGAGAAGGGTAACTCTTGGCATTCCCCCCCACGGCACCCAGCTCCTGGGCCATGGGGATCATATCCTTTACCTCCAACCTGCCGAACTTCAGTTGTTCAAACGAGGGGCTGTGGAGTGTGGACTGGAACTTCCACTCTCCAGAGTCATCCCATTCCATCAACCTCTTTCCTTTCTTACTATCCACAGATGAAGAACCCTGGGATGGCAGCAATAAAAGCTCCTCTCCAGCAACTATGTTCCCCAATACATCTTTTCTGCAGGCTCTTTATGCAGTGCCCAGTCCCCAGTCCTGGGAGCAGCCAATGACCTTGGTTCCCATGGGACAATGATTACTTTGAGTAATGAAGCACCTGGGCAACCCCTGTATCTACACAGATAATCCTTGAATTACGACCAAACTTGAGACTAGAATTTCTGTTGTTAAGATAGTTCTTAAGTGAGTCGCACCCAATTTTACAACCACTTTGCCACAGTTAAGCAAATCACTGCAATTGTTAAAGGCATGAATCATATGATCATTAAGCGAATCAGGCTTTCCCCACTGAATTTGCTGGCTGGAAGCTGGCTAGGAAAGTCGTAAATGGTGATTACAGGATGCAGGGTTGCTGCAACTATTCTAAATACATGCCACTTGCCAAGCACCCAAATTTTGATCATGTGACCACGGGGGATGCTGCATCAGTAGTAATTGCAAGGACTGGTTGTAATTCACTTATTTCAGTGCTGTTGTAACTTTCAATTGGTCACTAAATGAATGGTTGTAAGTCAAGGACTACCTGTATAATCTATCCCCAGCATTTCCAGATATATTTAGTGGTAATCCATTGCAGTGCTGAGATTTTGTGATTGACACAAGTCAACAAGTTAATCTCATGATTGAATGGATATTTAAACCTGAATCTCACTAGGCTTCTATACTGAAAATGAATCATAATTAATGTAAGAGGGTAAGCTATCATTTTGACATGTTTCTCTTTTCCTTATAATGTATGCTTTTTTCTCTTTTTTCCAATGTCGTGCATCCATTTTATACACCAAAATTAAACTAATCCTTTTATGTGAATCTTATAGTCAAAGAAAATGCCAATAAGAGCACTGTGGAGAATTGAGAATCTTAAGCAGCGTTAAAATGGAAAGCAAATCAAGCCAGCAATCACAATTTTTTTTACATTTCCTCCATAAAACTACAGACTCTTCTTCTTCCTCAACAGCTCAGACAAAGGAGAGAAAATCAGAAAAAGAATTTTGAGCTGGAAAATAAAGTATGTGGAATCCAAGGGAACATTGCATGAAAAGATCAGGGGGGGATTGTTTCCAAACTCAGAAAAAGTGGGAAATACCTGGAAATCAGTGGGAAGGAAAAGGCCACTTCTGTGGCCATGTAGGCAGGACAGACAGTAATATAGGCCTCCCCCTGTGAGGAAGGAAACAGTAGCTGCAATCGAAGCTCCATCCAAAAAGGCATTCAGAGTACTTTTGACTTTCTTGATAACGTGTTTGGAACATGGCTCAATATCCCCAAACAAACAAACTCACTTGGAATTCCAGGAACAAAGCTTTATTAGGAAAGAAGCATTTGCAAAGTCACACAGGAGACTTCAAGCCACACCTTTAAGAGATGTAAAAGAGATGTAAAACACTCTTTTATATCCTGTCCCTGAAGCAGATTCCCCCCTCCCCTATTGCTCTCAACACCCCTTTCTAAATACCCGATAAACTAAACCGAGGCACCTAAACCACCCCCCTTCTCAGGAAGCCCTTTGTGCACATCTACAGTCTGTGTACGTCTACAGTCTTATCTACCACAATCTAGTTTTCTGTTAGCAAAGATCGGCTCCTATAGTTATTTCTATATTTCCTCTGCTTGCGGTTTCAGTTAGCCAGCAGCTTCTACTTATCATTATTTGTGTAGAGTTAACTTGTCTGAGTGTTAGAAACGCGATTAAAACACTAACAAAATTGGATTGGTAAGAAAAGAGTTTAATTCTACAGAAATAGAAAAAGCAGTTTGCAAAATGCGGTGGATCTCTAAGACACTTCCAACACGAAGTTCTAAATTAGAGACCACACCCAATGGTCCAGAATCAAAGCATTATATACATTTCTATCGCGATGCTCCCATTCCCCTCCCCTTCAGTCCCAGTTGATAGGACTTCAAAGGTTTACAATCTTATCCGAAACGCCTAACCAGAATACATCACCCCCCCTTCTGATTACATCCGTGTCAAAACTTCCCTTGACCACCTTTTGTCTTGTTAAAGATAACATCAGCCTGTTTCTAACTCACATTGTAGCGGATACAAAGAGCCATAAACAATAGTTAAAAGGGTATACATATCAAAAGGTAAAGAAAGTCAAAGTAAATAGAGAAAGTAATAAACATTTCTCCCCTTTCCCTTCTGAGAAACATAGGATGGGAATGGTTTTGAAGAATCATTTTATTTTTAAACATGTATTTCTAACATGAGTTTATGACTTCCAGGTGGCTTCTCCTACAAAACTTTAGACTCATTAGAAATTTCTGATTAATAATCTACTCCTTTCATAACGCAAGCCTGTCAGTGGTGGGAAAAGCTGCTCAGATGTGCCTATTGTGGGCAAAGCATGGACAATAGAACACAGCTGATAATACACCAGAGGACTCACACAGGGGAGAAACTGCATGAGTGCCTACTTTGTGGGGAAAGTTTCTGTCAGAATTCCTCCCTGGTGCTACACTGGCAGACTCACATAGACAAGAAAGCATGTAAGTGTCCAGATTGTGGGGAAAGTTTCAGTCAGAATTCCAGCCTGGTGATACAGCAGAAGCAGGCAAATGTGTAGAGGCACATGGCATTTAGCACATATAAAATTTCTTCCTTTAGGAATGAAGCTTCATAGTAGGTGCTCTTGGATGCAGCCCTGGGTAGCACAAGTGACTGTTGATTCCCTTTGAGTGACTGGTCTGATGGTGTTGCCATGTGATAAATCCGAGAGAGTCACAGGAAATCAGTCATAAAGTTTTGGGAGGTAGAGAGGTTTTGATCTCCACTGAGAGTCACCCCTAAGAAAGCTTATTATTATGTAATTCTGTAAAAACCTCATGAACTTTCAGGGTTCAGCATATAGCTGATCACAAGCTAAGTCACATCACATTTTATTATTGCACTTGGTACAGTTACAAAGGTCAGTTGCTTAAAGTCAAAGACTACTTGATATCATGTAATCATTGAAAATATCTTGCAAACGCCTTAGGTAGAGATGAGACAAGTTTGTTTTTTTTCTGCTCCCTACGGGGAGATGGTGGTCAAATAGGTTTTTTCAAAATAGGTTTTTAAGAAGTGATTGAACAACCACCTATCTGAAATGGTATAGGGTCTCCTGCTTGAGCAGGGGGTTGGACTAGAAGACCTCCAAGGTCCCTTCCAGCTCTATTCTGATAGATTGAATAGGCAACATCTGTCTCTGCAAAGCAGATACTGCAATTCAGCAGGCAGCCTCTGTGATTGAATTTAAAGGAGTTAAAATCATAGAGTACTGCACTGCTAGAAAGGATGAGAAGTGCAAAGGAACTTCCTCTTCCGGATCACTCACGGGACGAAGGTGTTGTGCAGAGCGGCTTCTGTGCTCTTCCAAGGATCGAAGCAGCAGCTAGGAGGTGAGTTGAAGAGAGGTCGGAGGAGAGGCCGGGAGCGAGTAGGGCCTGTTTGGTTTCCTCCACTGCGTGGAAGCAGAGAAGCAACTCGGCTGAAGCATGTCAGCTGCTGCTGCTGCAAATCCTTTTCCTCCCCAACTTTTAAGTTCATTGGGGCTGCACGCTGTTAAACTGGGGTTGCAATTTTCTGCTGGTGGGAAGATTTCAAAAGTCTCTTTCAAGTGAAGGTTGATTCTTTGGGAATGGCTTCCCTCCAGTGTTGCAACCATTTCCTGAGTTAAGATAGGTTTCCATGCCTTTCAAGTTTCCATGCCTTTCAAGTCTACATTTCCTGAGTTGAGATAAGCTACGCCTTTAAAGTCTACATTTCCTGAGTTGAGATAAGCTACGCCTTTAAAGTCTATATTTCCTGAGTTGAGATAAGCTACGCCTTTGAAGTCTACATTTCCTGAGTTAAGATAAGGTACCCTTTCAAGTTTTATTTCTTGGCTAAACCCGCCCTTTATGAACCTTATTGCTGTAAAAATGCCAATAAAAGAGAAGCACGCAGATCCTTCTGGGCTCTCGCTTGCTGACTCAACCTGAAGAAACATGTGGTCCGTGTGTTTCCTATCTACCAAACGCGAGGTCCGTTAGCCCAGGCTGACGTACGTCACTGGTCCGTCCAGCAGAAGCTGGACCCTGGGATCGAACTCCCACAACCACTGGTCCGTCCAGCAGGCGCTGGACCCCGGGATCAAATTCCCACAACCACTGGTCCGTCCAGCAGACGCTGGACCCCGGGATCGAATTCCCACAACTGGTGACCCCGACGTGATTCACTCCACGACGTGATTCACTCCACGGCGTGTTCTCTGTCTAGGGAAGCGCTGCTCTGGCTCCTGTATTGCGCACCTGGTAAAGGCTTGATCATCGTAAGTATTGGAACTCCGCTTTCCAAAGTTCTGTCCAAGCATGTGGATGAACTTTCCTCTTTAGTCAGAAAGGCAAATTGTTTGCAAAAAGTTAACGGAACAACTGTCTATCCTTTATCTCGCAAAGAAATTATCTGCTTTCTTCTGTATCTTCATAAACACTGTCCTGCTTATCCCGAGGACGGCTCTCTTCGCCGATCCACTTGGGAACGTATTGGTAAATGGCTTCATGAACCACCCCGGGCGCCAACTAATATTCTTTGCACGTGGCGTGGACTCATGGCTGCTCTTCAAACTTTATATCCAGACCCTTCCTCCCAACCTGTGCCTACTACGGAGGACGCTCCAAAGCCGGCACAGCCAAAAGAACCCCCCTCTTCGCTCTATCCTTCTCTCTCTCTTCCAACTGCTCCCCCGCCCTATCCTTCAATGTCGCCTTCACCCCCTCCTTCTCCTTCTCCACCCTCCTCAACTTGTGGGGGTGCTGTTCTCCGTGCCATGCAACAGGCACGAGAGGATGGTTCTCTGGATCCCGAAGACCTTCCCTCTACTTCTTCTTTATTTCCAGTAGTATGGGGTCGAGGCCCTCGTGGGGGTCTCGCCCCTCCAGTCTATCAAAATATTTCTTATAAAGTTATCAAAGACATAAAAGATGCTGTTCGAGACTACGGTCTTCAGTCTCGCTATGTGCAAGGTTTGCTGCATTCTCTCTCTTCTGATGCTTCAGAAATGCTTCTTATAGATTGGCAAACTTTATTTAGTATGCTTATGACTCCTGCACAGTATGTAATTTGGAACTCAGAATATGCTAAGCAAATTTCTCTCCTTGTGCAAAATGGCTTGCCTGCTAATGTATTTCAAGATGATCTGATGGGCACTGGCACGCGTTTTACCGTCACCCAGCAGACCCAATCAGATCGAGCTGCATTTCCTTTGATTAAAAACGCTGCACTTGGCGCTTATCGCAAGGTAGATGAAGCCCAACAAACTCCCTTACAAACTTTTTCAAAAATCATACAAACCACTAATGAGGACTATGCTTCTTTTGTCAGTCGTTTGCAATTATCTCTTGAAAGACAAATTGACAATGAAGCTGCCAGAAATGAATTAATTATGAAATTGGCTTATGAAAATGCAAATCCTGATTGTCAAAAGGTCCTTCAACCTCTTGCGAATAAGCCTGATGCTACGCTGGCTGATTTTCTCTGTGCCTGCCGTATTGTCGGCTCTAATTCTTATAACATGACCACCCTTGCTTCTGCTATCACCTCTTCATTACCCCCCACTTCTCTGCCCGTTCCCTCTTCCCCTCCCGATACTTATGCCTTTTCTCGTCCTGCTGGCAATTGTTTTAATTGTGGCAAACCTGGTCATTTCAAAGGTCAGTGCAGAGCACCGGGAGGGGGGGGAGCGCCGCGTGGGCGACCCCCTCCCCCTGCTGCTAAACCAAAAACTGTTTGCCCTCGCTGTCGCAAAGGTTTTCACTGGGCTTCTCAATGTCGGTCAAATCCCCCTTTTCAGCGCCAAAACCAGTCGGAAAACTAATTGCGGGGCCATCAGCTAGCCCCACCAAAAAGGCTGAAATGTCTCCTCTCCTTTCTGACCCTCCCTTTTCTGCCTCCGCGTTTCCGGTTGAACTTTCTGCTGACTGTTCTTATGAAGACCCTGGTTCTGTTTTCACTCTTCCTCTCTCAGTGACACTAATAAAACCGCTTCCGCCTTCATTGCCTGTTTTGCTCATGCCTAATTCCTCCCTCACTGTTGAAGGCGTGGTAGCCGCGCCTTTTCTTTATGACTCATCCTCTCTTCATCACTTGTCTCTTGCTGCTATTGGTGATCGCCCCTTTTTCCTTCCAAAGGGCTCAATTGTTGCTACGCTTATTTTACTTCCCTCCTCTGCCTCTGCCTCTGTTTCTACCTCTTCTCTCCTTGCTTTACACTGCCCTGTTGAACCTTTCAAGCCAATGCTTACCATTTCATTAAATGGCCGTCCCTTTACAGGCCTGGTCGACACGGGTGCGGACGCTTCTGTCATTCGTACCAAGGACTGGCCCTCTACTTGGGCGCTTTCTGATTCTCCTTCTGTTCAAGGAGTTGGTGGATCCCAAGCGGCAAAGGTCAGCACTGATTGGCTCTCTGCTTCTGTCCCTGATACTTCTACCACAGCTTATCTTAAACCTTTTGTCCTTCCTCTTGCTTTTAATCTATGGGGTCGTGACTTGCTTTCTCAGCTGCATGCTACTTTACACATCCCCTAACCAATGGCTATCACACCTCTTAAACTGTCTCTCATTTCTTCCACCCCTGTGTGGGTGGATCAATGGCCTCTTGTTGCTGAAAAACTTGAGGCCCTACATGAATTGGTATCTCAACAACTGGCTCTAGCCCACATTGAATTTTCTACCAGTCCTTATAACACTCCTGTTTTTGTCATTAAAAAGAAAAGTGGCAAATGGCGCCTCCTACAGGATTTACGTGCTGTGAATGCTGTTATTCAACCAATGGGAGCACTACAATGTGGGCTGCCTAATCCAAATTTGATTCCTGAAACTTTTGATTTGATCATTATTGACTTAAAGGACTGTTTTTTCTCTATCCCACTGGATCCAAGGGATAGATTATTGTTTGCATTCACTATTCCAGAATTGAATAATTCAAAGCCAACTACACGATACCACTGGAAGGTGTTGCCACAGGGTATGCTCAATTCTCCTACAATGTGCCAATATTATGTGAATAAAGCAGTCCAGCCTTATAGAGATCGCTACCCTTCCTTTCTGGTGTATCATTATATGGATGATATTTTAATTGCAGCTGACGGTCCGAAGGGGACAGTATTAAAGACACTTCCATATCTTACATCTATATTGAATGAGGCGGGGCTTCACATAGCTCCTGACAAAATCCAATCTCAATATCCCTTTCAATATCTGGGACATAAAATGTTAGCCTCTGCGGCCACGCCTGAGCTGCCAAAACTCAATTTTCCAAACAACCCTACATTAGTACAATTGCAACAATATTTAGGAACACTTAATTGGGCACGATCTTATCTTTCTCTTACCACGGCTGTTCTTTCCCCCTTTTTTCAAGCCTTAGCTATACTCAAACACCCTGCTGACACTTTACATCTTACTGATGTTCATCACACCACTCTCCAACATATACATTCAATACTGCAGACCACTTGGGTCGACCGTGTCTTGAACAACACACCTTTTTCCCTTGCAATTTTATCAACACCTTCTCTATTCACTGCCATTCTTGTTCAAATATCTGACAAAAAATTACACATTGTCGAATGGCTCCACCTCCCACACACTCCACGTAATACCCTCACCACAAGACCTTTACAAATGGCACTTTTGATTGATAAAGGAAGAAGGCGAGCCAAAACATTAATTGGATACGAACCAATTGCTATATATATTCCCTTTAAGCTAACACAATGGGAACCTTTATTCCAAAATTCAGATGTGTTGCAAGATTCCTTGGAAAACTGGCATGGGCATGTTTCATGTCATTTGCCCGCAGATCCTCGCTTACAACTTGTCAAGACAGTCCCTATTTCCTTTTCTTCTCCTATTGCTCCTTCACCCCTTAAGGACTGTCTTACCATTTTTACTGATGGTTCAAAAACATATGGTGCTTGTACTTGGCAATACAATGGAACATGGCACAAAAAGCAAACTTCGCCTCAACAATCAGCTCAACAAGCAGAACTAGCTGCTCTTATTTTGGCTTTAAGCTCCTTTTCTTTACAACCTTTAAACATCATTACAGATAGCTTATATGTTTCCCATATCACTCACAACATTTTTGACTCTTATCTGTCTCCCTCCATTCCACCTGTCCTTATGAAACTCTTTCTTTCACTACAAACACTATTACATGATCGTGTCCATCCCTTATTTCTAGCACACATTCGAAGTCATCAACATTTACCAGGATTTCTTTCAGAAGGGAATCATATGGCTGATGAAGCCTGCAAACTTTTACCTGTTGTCATCAAAGTTCCACAGCCAGCTCCCATGACAGCGGGGGAAAGTCACAGCTACTTTCATCAAAATAAGAAGGCCTTAATGAAACAATTTGGTATAACACTGGCTGAAGCTACAGCCATAATTCAACAATGCCCAACCTGTAGCCTACAGTCTAAAGGTATCCCACAGGGCGTTAACCCTAGAGGCACTGAAGCCTGTGATACCTGGCAAATGGATGTAACTCAATATCCTCCATTTGCCCCGTGGAAATATCTACATGTTACAGTAGATACGTTCTCCGGATTTATTTTGGCAACCCCACAAAAAGGGGAAGCTGCAAAACAAGTGATTAATCACTGTATTCGTACCTTTACAGTGCTGGGATGTCCAAAAATATTAAAAACAGACAATGGCCCAGCTTATGTCAGCTCACAATTTTCACAGTTTTGTCATCACTGGTCCATTGTCCACAAATTTGGAATTCCTTTCAATAGCCAAGGGCAGGCTATTGTTGAGCGAGCAAATCAAACTTTAAAAAATGCATTAGATCGTTATATGGGGTCCAAGGGCTTATGCCCCCCAAACCTCCCGGCACTGCAAAACGTGTTAAATGTTTGTCTGTATACTCTCAATTTTCTAAATCTCACTGGCACTCCTTCTTTGTCTGCTGCGTCTCGACACTTTACTAAACCTGTTGTCCCAACTTCAAGACCACTTGTATACTACAGGCAGCTCCCGGATCCAACTTGGAAAGGTCCAGCCGAACTCATCACCTGGGGAAGAGGCTACGCTGGAGTTCAACTACCCGACAGAGTTTTGTGGGTCCCTGCTCGTTGTATTCGCCCATATTTCATCACTCCACACAACCCACCAACTCCATCGGATGTGCCATCATTGCCTTTGTGAGTGTGGATGTACGTGCTGTTATTGGTGTAACAACTGCCTATTGCACCACCCATATTGTCCAGGGGTCCAACACTTTTGCATCAATCATGTGGACCCTGCTTTTGATGACACTCTTGACAAGTTCCTTCCCCATGATGTCCACACTGCACCTTCCCATGATGACAAAGCACCTGAGAATTCCTCTAAATTTTCATAAAGGCCTATATTGTGGTCCTGTTTTTTCTTTTCTTGATCTCAATACTACTGCCCTTTTCCATTGTTATGACCGAGGTCAATCCTTTTGTCCCTTTGTGTTTTCTCAGTATCCTAATCGTGGCATTCCTCTTCCACCATCTCCCTCTATTTCCCTCACCTATGCTCATTACCCTTGTCACATGACTCTTGCTATTCTTGTGACCCCTGAGACTACGGGGCGCTATTATGTGTCTGGATTTTCATCCTATGGTACTTATACTACACATTCTTTTGAACTCGCATCAGTGGCGAGCTATGCAAAATCTCCTTTGTCTCCTCGTTTACTTGCCTACAACTTTGTTCCTCATCCCCGCTCCTTCCTAGACCTGGCCGCCCGTACTTTTACCTCACCTCACTTACAACACTTTCATTCCACAAAGCAACCTCGCTCACACCAACGCATCATTCATTCTCGACGACGGCGATCTCCTGATCCTAATCCTCATCGACCTCTCAACTACACATGGACTGTTCGTGACTTTGAAAATCAGGTATTATTCCAAATCTCCAAATACACAATATGGCCCTGGTTCCCTATCTTACATTTTGACTTTGCCGAAATGGGTACCGGGGTCAACAAATTTGCTTCAAAATTTCTCCAAACTAACAAATGGGACAAACAAGGTTCGTGCACACCTTCTCCACTAGAAGCAACATGGTGGGACCTGTATTTTTGTCCCGAACCAAAGACACCTGAGGAAAAATATCAATGTGGCACTTTATTGGATAAATACTGTGCCTCATGGTCCTGTGTTTCTACGGGCGCTATATCCTGGACTGCCCCTCGCTCAAATGATTATATCGCCATTACCCGTAGTAATGGCAAACCCCCTTCTTCTTCCTGCCCTTCTAATTTGCATTGTTGTGGTGAGCGGAAAAATCCAATGAACATTACCTTCACATCCCAAGGAAAGACTTTGACTACAGAGCAATGGGCTGTCGGATATTCTTGGGGTGGTAGAGAATGGAGCGGTTCTGAAGACGACGGCGGAGTTTTTTCCATTCGTCTCACAATCCAGTCACCACATTCCCCTCCTATAGGTCCTAACAAAAGCATTCAACCTGTTTTTTTACAGTCCGTTGTACATAATATGCCTAATCCCTTGATTAACCTTGTCAATGCTTCTTCCTTTTTGCTAAAAAGTGCTGTTAATTCTTCTTCACAAACCGACCACTGTTGGCTCTGTTTATCAGCCACTCCACCCTTTTATGACGCCGTTGGCTCTATTGAACCTATTAAGAATGCTACAAAAGATGACTCCTGCAGATGGAACTCAACGTCTATTACTATTACTTCTATTATGGGACATGGTTGTTGCTTGGGAAACATTCCTGCAAATTATTCTCAATATTGTGCTAATACCACCACTGGCAAATACCAATGTGATGTTTGGCTCACCCAGAAAAGATCGGGCAGTGTAAATACGGCAGGTTATAACTCTCTTTTTACCTTGAGTAATGGTAATATCTCTGCCAGCTTAAAGGGCCAATTCTTCATCCCCGGCAACAACTCCATCTGGGCTTGCTCTACAGGTGCCACAGCCTGTGTATCAGGGGATGTCCTTATACAACAAAAAGCCTTTTGTATTCAGGTACGCTTAGTCCCTAGAATCACTTATTATTCCCCCTCTGATTTTGTTTCCCTTATGGAACCACCGGAATACCACCTACGTGCAAAACGTGAATTTGTTACAGCCCTAACCCTTTCAGTTCTTTTAGGATTAGGTGCTGCAGGAGCAGCTACTGGAGCTGCGGCTTTGGTTGTTAATCAACAACAAATACAAAAACTTAGTCTAGAAATAGATGATGATCTTTCCCGCATTGAGACTTCAATTTCTGCCCTTCAAACTTCTTTGTCGTCTCTTGCTGAAGTAGCTTTGCAGAATAGGCGTGCCCTCGACCTTTTATTTTTAAAGGAAGGTGGAACGTGTGTAGCCTTAAAAGAAGAATGTTGTTTTTATTCTGATCAATCTGGCATTGTGCGCGACTCTATGAATGAGTTACGCAAACGATTAAAAGACAGGGAACAGGAAAGGTTCTCCCAACAATCCTGGTATCAAAGCATGTTTAATTTCTCTCCCTGGATTACTACATTGTTTTCTGCTATTTTAGGACCTTGTATAATTTTGCTTATATTATGTATGATTGGCCCATGTGTTTTTTCACACCTTTTGCAATTTCTCAAGGATCGTTTGAATGGTTTGGATTCTAATCTTTCTAAGATTAATGTTATGCTTGCCTCAAACAATATATATGAACCTTTGAAACCCAAATTCCACCCCTCTGAAAAGGTTGCCCTACTGACACTGTCTGACACGGACTCCAACTGTTCCGATACTGAATCAGACTTAGCCATGGTGGCTCTTGCCTCCAAGCAAGAATCTCGCATTCTTATGGAGTTGCCCTCTTCTGTTTCGGAGGATGCAGATGATGGCTACGAGTAGGATAGAGATTGAACTTAAAAAAAAAATAAAACAGTGGAGATGTTGCAACCATTTCCTGAGTTAAGATAGGTTTCCATGCCTTTCAAGTTTCCATGCCTTTCAAGTCTACATTTCCTGAGTTGAGATAAGCTACGCCTTTAAAGTCTACATTTCCTGAGTTGAGATAAGCTACGCCTTTAAAGTCTATATTTCCTGAGTTGAGATAAGCTACGCCTTTGAAGTCTACATTTCCTGAGTTAAGATAAGGTACCCTTTCAAGTTTTATTTCTTGGCTAAACCCGCCCTTTATGAACCTTTTGCTATGCTGTAAAAATGCCAATAAAAGAGAAGCACGCAGATCCTTCTGGGCTCTCGCTTGCTGACTCAACCTGAAGAAATATGTGGTCCGTGTGTTTCCTATCTACCAAACGCGAGGTCCGTTAGCCCAGGCTGACGTACGTCACTGGTCCGTCCAGCAGAAGCTGGACCCCGGGATCGAACTCCCACAACCACTGGTCCGTCCAGCAGGCGCTGGACCCCGGGATCAAATTCCCACAACCACTGGTCCGTCCAGCAGACGCTGGACCCCGGGATCGAATTCCCACACTCCAGAGGTTGTGGCTGCTCCGTCACTGGAGGTTTGTAATAGATTTGGAAGAAACCTTAAAGGTCTTCTATTCCAACCCCTGATCAAGCAGGAGACCCTATACCATTTCAGACAAATGGCTGTCCCATCTGTTTAAAAGCCACTACTGATGGAGCATCCACAACTTCTGAAGGCAAATCGTTCCACTGGTTAATTGTTCTCAGGGTCAGGAAATTTTTCCTTAGTTCTAGTTTACTTCTCTCCTTGATTAGTTTCCATCCAATGCTTGTCTTCTGGTGGTTTGGAAAATAAGTTGACCCCCCTCTTCTTGCCCCAAGTATTGGAACATGTCACCCCAGTCCTTCCTTTCAGTAAACTAGACATATCCAATTCCTGCAGCCATACTTTATATGTTTTAGCCTCCAGCCCCCTAACCATCCTTACTGCTTTCTCTTTGCTCTTTATAGAATCTCAACACATTTTTTATATTGTGGTGACCAAAACTGGATACAGTATTCCCAGTATGGTCTTATCATAGCATTATAAATTGGTGATTCTCTGCCTCTGTTTAGGGAGCCTAGGATTGCATTGGCTGTTTTGGCCACTGCATCACAGTGTTGGCTCATATCTAAGTGCTTGTCCACTAAAACTTCAAGATGTCATAAAATTGAGTTCAGGCCACTCAAGTGAAGTTTTCCAGTAGTTCTTTTATTCTTGTGTTATTTGGACAAAAAACAAGGCATGCATGCTTAATTAGTTCCTTTATGTTTATACACATACTTGTCTAATTTTAAAGTTATCTTACTACAGTAAGTTATTCCCAACAAGGCTATTCAGGTTATTATGCCCAACAAAGCTATTCAAAGATCTGTTCCCAAAAAGGCTACTCAAGTTGCTGTACGTATTGCTTCCCAAGTAGTCTACTCATTCACATAATACTCACATATCCTCTCAACACAGGTGATCAGGCTATGTTAGAGTGGGCTGGAAAGCAGATTCAGGGTGTCCCCTGCTCCAACAAAGTTGTCTCGAAATTTGGTGTCTGGTTCATCCCAGTCTTCTCTTTATACCCAACTTGTTTACTCAGAATCCATGTGTATGGTAATCTTGCCCCAGCCATGTCAGGAACTTTACATCCTCATTCTTTGGTCCAAGACTCCATAAAAAAATACAACCCACTCCACTCCTTATGCCCACTAATGTTCTACCTGGTATCACCAACAATAGATAATAATAATAATAATTATTATTATTATTATTATTATCATTATCATTATTATTAATATTAATATTAATATTAATAATTAATATTAATAATAATAATAATAATTAATAATAATAATTAAAAAAAAGTTGGAAGGGACCTTGGAGGTCATCGAGTCCAACCCCCTGCTCAGGCAGGAAACCCTAAACCATTTCGGACAAATGGCTGTCCAGTCTCTTCTTAAAAATTTCCAGTGTTGGAACATTCACTGCTTCTGGAGGCAGGTTGTGCCACTGGTTAATTGTTCTAACTATCAGGAAGTTTCTTCTTAGTTCTAGGTTGCTTCCCTCCTTGATATATCGGCTCCATGGAGCCCAAAAAAGGATTATTACTGACAGGGGGGTCCAGTATACTGCTAAGTTCTGGAGGGAGTTCAACAAACTAATTGGGTCGACCCAGGGGCTTTCCTCGGTTTTTCATCCGAGTACTAATGGAGCTGCTGAAAAATCTAATACAATGGTGGAACAGTACCTCGGATGTTATGTAAATTACCAGCAGACTAATTGGGCTGATCTCCTGCCTTTTGCAGAGGTAGCCTACAACAATGCTGTACACAGTAGTGCTGGACACATCCCATTTAAAATAGTTACGGATCGAGATTTTGTGTCCATACCTGAGTACCCCCAGGAGCCTCCTACTTCCAGACAAAAACCTTTTTATGTGGGGCAATTGGTTTATCTTACAACAAAATATTTAAGATTAAAGTTGCCCAGCAGAAAATTGGGGCCAAAGTTCCTTGGTCCTTTCCCCATTACCAAGATCATAAACCCTGTTACAGTGGAACTGAAACTTCCACGATCGTTGGGTAAAGTTCACCCTGTGTTCCATTGTAGTCTATTGAAACCTGTGTCAGAATCCTCTTTAAGACCTCTTCCAAAAAAGTTGCCGGGTCCAGTAGTTGTGGAGGGGGAGACCCATTATGAAATAAAACAAATTATTGATTCCAGGTTGTACAAGGGAAAGTTACAATACCTCGTTCAGTGGAAAGGTATCCCCTGTCAGAAGCTACATGGGTAAAGTGTACCAATGTGAAAGGAGACAGATTAATAAAAAAAGTTCTACGATAAATATCTTCACAAGCCTTGAAGAAATACTTAACCTGCTTTTTGTTTCCCTTATGGGAAATTCTTTCTTTTTGAGAGGGGCCAACTGTCAACTCTACAAATGTGCATGGCTACAGCCAATTTCCTTCTCATTCTAGGTTGCCACATAGAATGGAGGGAGGGAGGGAGGTTGCCCAGGTGCTTCCTTAGTCAAAATAATCCTTTGTCCTGTGGGAACCAAGGTCATTGGCTGCTTCCGAGACTGCAGGCTGGGCATTGCGTAAAAAGCCTGCAGAAAAGATGTATTGGGGAACGTAGTTGCTTGCATAATTTTATGGATGGGATTTTTTAACTTTGTATTCGGGAATTGTTACGTGTGTATCCAGACTTGGTTTCACTTTTGATCTTGCCAAAACTTTGTAACTAATAAACATGTTCTTTGAGGAATTTGCAAGCCTCGGAGTTCTGGTTTATTCATCTCTGTCTGTCAGAACCATGACATACAGTTTATTGGTGTGTGTATTTATATTTTTGTCTGTATGCATATATTTACAATTGTATAATCTATACCCATCACTTCCAGGCATATTTAATAATAATAATAATAACAACAACAATAACAACAACTTTATTGTCACTTTGAATGTACAAGAATAGGCATACATCAAAATGATATTTCGTTGCATACAGCTCTCAAAGGGTCACCACCTCCGATATACATTCCTTGTATGTGGCCAACTCAGGTTTCGGATCGTCCATTTTAATCTCTAGGGAGTGAACGATGGCAAACAGGATAGATGGAAACGGAGCTCCATGTGGAATAGCCATCAAATTAGCTTGTATTCCTGCACAACAACCTCGTCGCCTTTTCTTTTTCTGATCCTGTCTCTTCCACCTTTTCCTTAAAGAGGCCTTGCTTCTTTTCGCCCCTGGAGCACGCTGCCGCTGCCACCAACTCCTCCAAAAGCCTCTCTGTCTTCCTCTGGGCCTGCTGACAGCCTCATCCACTTCCTTTGCTCCATAAGCCCCGGGACCTCTCCTGCTCTGCCTCCTTTGGAAACAGCCCTGATCTGCAATAAAATCCGTCGCTGGGCCAGCAGTCAGATCTTGCTGCTGGCAGAACAATTTCAAACAGTGCCAACAACTTTTAACGGTCTCACCAACAGTTCCGAAACACCTAGAAACTTGCCATGCCAGCAAAGATTGTCGGTCATATGTTACCTTAGTTCCACCACATTGCTCAAACACATTAAAACCTTCCTCATCATGTGGCCTATATTCTTTATATCCCTCCCAAACCTTTTCATCTTCGAGAGCCAATGCAGCCAACAACCAATACAGGCGCCGCCATCTTAGAACTCTTTGAACCCTTTGCAGTGCTAAGATCCTGCCTGCCTTCTCTTGCTTTCACTAACTCAATAAAAGTTCCTTTTGAAATGCTGCCAGTTTCAAGAGTTCTGCTTTCTTGAGAGATTCAGCTGAGGCAGGGCCTTACATCTTTCATGTGTCAAATGAATCATAATTAATATAAGAGATAATTCTAGCATTGTGGCATGTTTGCTTTTTCATTGTAATGTATAGTTTTTCTTTTTTCATATTTTCTACAACAATTTTATAAATAATTAACAATACACTTTTCTTTAAATTCTATAGGCAAAGGATGGCAATAAGAGCACTCTGGACAACTGAGAATAACAAGCAACGTTGAAAGAAAATCAACCCAGAAATCAAAATATTTTCCATTTCCTTCAGAAAGCCACAATATTCTCCTTCTCCAGCAGCCGTGCTCTGGGAGGAAAAAAACAGCTTTAATGGAAAAAAAAACCATTAAAAAAGGGATCACACATGTTTTTCACATCCTCAAGAATATAAGTGGTGGAAAAGCTCCATAGATGTGCCTATTGTGGGAAAGATACAACTTGCAAATCACAGTTGATTATGCATGAGAGGACCCATACAGGAGAGAAGCCATAAAAGTTCTCCCAATGTGGTAAATACTCTATTGAGCATGGCAATGTGGTGATACATCAGAGGACTGACACCACGTATGAGTGTCCGGATTATGTGAAAGTTTCATTAAAAATTCTCACCTCATGAAACAGCAGAGGACTCACACAGGAGAGAAACCCTTTGAATGTGTTGATTGTGGTGAATGTTTCATTAGAAATTCCCACTTTGTGAGACACCAGAGGATTCACACAGGAGAGAAACCTTTTGAATCTCCTAATTGTGAAAAAAGTTTTAGTTGCAATTCCAATCTGGTGATATACCAGACGACTCACACAGGAGAGAAACCCTGTGAATGTCCTGATTGTGGGAAAGGTTTCAGTAACAGTTCCAGCCTGGTGAAGCACCAGAGGATTCACACAGGAGAGAAAGGCTTTGAATGTCCTGATTGTGGGGAAAATTTCATTAGTAATTCCCACCTTGTGAGACACCAGAGGACTCACTCAGGAAAGAAACCCTTTGAATGTCCTGATTGTGGTAAACGTTTCAATTACAGTTCCAGCCTGGTAACACACCAGAGGACTCACACAGGAGAGAAACCTTTTGAATGTTCTGACTGTGGTAAACGTTTCAGCCATAATTCCAGCCTGGTAATACACCAGAGGATTCACACAGGAGAGAAACCCTTTGAATGTCCTGATTGTGGTAAAGGTTTCAATTGCAGTTCCAGCCTGGTAACACACCAGAGGACTCACACAGGAGAGAAACCTTTTGAATGTCCTGATTGTGGTAAAGGTTTCAGTAACAATTCCAGCCTGGTGACACACCAGAGGACTCACACAGGAGAGAAACATTTTGAATGTCCTGACTGTGGTAAAAGTTTCAGTACGAATTCCAGCCTGTTAACACACCAAAGGACTCACACAGGAGAGAAACCCTTTGAATGTCCTATCTGTGGGAACAGTTTTAATAAGAATTCCAGCCTGGTGACACACCAGAGGACTCACGCAGGAGAGAAACTCTTTGAATGTCCTGTCTGTGGGAAAAGTTTTAGTCGGAATTCCAGCCTGTTGAACCACCAGAGAACTCACACAGGAGAGAAACCCTTTGAATGTCCTGATTGTGGGAAAAGATTCATCAGTAATTCCCACCTCGTGAGACACCAGAGGACTCACTCAGGAGAGAAACCCTTTGAATGTCCTGACTGTGGGAAATGTTTCAGTCAGGATTCCAATCTTGTGATACAGCAGAGGTCTCACACAGGAGAAAAACTGTTTCAGTGTCCAGATTGTGGGAAACATTTCATTCGGAATTCCAACCTGGTGATACACCAGAGGACTCAAACAGGTGAGAAATCATGTCAGTGTCCAGATTGTGGGAAATGTTGCAGTAAGAAATCCAGTCTGGTGGAAATCCTTTGAATGTCCTGATTCTGGAAAATATTTTAATCAGAATCCCAAACTGGTGGAACACCAGAGGACTCACTCAGGAGAGAAACCCTCTGAATGTCCTGACTGTGGGAAAAGTTTCATTACTAATTCCCATCTTGTCAGACACCAGAGGACTCACACAGGAGACACAATTAGTCAGAATTCCAGCCTGTTGAAACACCAGAGAATTGACACAGAAGAGAAACCCTTTGAATGTCCTGATTGTGTAAAAAGTTTCAGTCAGGATTCCAGCCTGGTGAAACACCAGAGGACCCACACAGGACAAATTGTGATCTCCCATTGAAAGCGTAGGTGAGAAATTGACTATTTGAATTCTGGCCTCATTCTTTTTACTCAAACATGTCTCAAGATTAGACTTGTAGGTGGAGAGAAAAGAGAAATGGAAAAGGGCTAACTACTTGTTTCTGTTTATCAGCGGCAGTTACTGGATATTTCCTTTTGCAAAAATAGTGGAATTCCTCAAAAAGACTTTTGGGTGATATTTTTCTATATTGACGATAGGATTCTCACACCTGGATTTTCAGTCTTCTACCTTGGTGTCCTCCAGATTTTGAGCCTCACAATTCCCCCAGACAGCAAAGAAATATTCCTCAAGATATAAGTATGATACAGCCTGCCAATTACAATTGCATTGCAGTGGTTGTTAAGCGAGATCACCTTACTTAACTACCCCCACCCATTGTCTCCCTGATGAAGCCGTTAAATGAATATGTGAGTCGCTAAGTGGAACATTGGCTACCTCAGGGTTGGGGGCATAGCGCAGACCCAGGTTTGCCTTTCAAACTCCTCCCCTACCTCAACCCTTGGGATTTTCCTCCCCCTCAGCCTTTCCCACTCTCACAGGGTTCCCACAGACTTTTCACCCCCACAGGATCCTCACAGGCTTTTTCCACTCTCACTGGGTCCCTACAGTCCTTAAGCCTGACTCCCAAACCACCAGGACTCATATCCTCCACCTCTTCCTCTCTGATCATGTTACGGAAGGTGGGCAGGTCATGACTGTGTCCTGGAAGCAGCAGTCATTTTCTATGTTCTTGAGATTCATCCCTGAGCCACGTGGTGGACTTGTGGAAGTGATTGCCATTTTGCCACACCTCCTCAGGGCCAAAATGGTGGCTGCTTTGTGGTCATTGTCATGTGGGATAGGGAGAAACTGCTGTGTTCTGCTACCTTAACTGTGACCCCGGGTCCAGATGGGCTACCTGCAGAGTTTTATAAACGCCTACAAGGTACATTAAGTCCATTAATGAAAGAAATGTGTAATGAGGTACTTTTAGAGGATAAAATACCAATAACTTGGATAGAAGCCAACATTACTTTTAATACCCAAAGAAGATTCAGACTTGACACAGGTGAAGAATTATAGACCAATGTCTCTATTAAACGTGGACTATAAAACTTTTGCTTCAATAATAGCAGAAAGATTAAAGAGATTTTTAATTGAATTTATACATACAGACCAAAATGGATTTTTACTTAACTCTCAAGGTTGTTAGGTTTCTCCGTGGCTTCTTTTCTCTGCCTGGAGATGGCAGGTGGCTGGAGGCACATTCCATTCTCACCCCAAGCGAGAGATACTTCAAAGAAGAAAGAACAAAACGAAGGAAATACATGGCAAGACATCCATAAGTTCCCCTTCCCCCCCCCAATAGAATGGCAGAACCCGAAAGTAGAAGGAGGAAAGGGGTAAAAGGGAAAAAGGGGTTCTGACACTTACATTCTGATGCACAGCCAATTCTATACGCTAGTATCCTATCGGTCTGGAGGCTTTGCAAGGGTTGAAACCTATAATTGATAACTTCCTCACCTATGGTCCCATTAGGGAAGTTGTCAGCTCTTATAACACAAATCACTGCAACTAAACGCCAACTACGAGGCTTCTTAGGGATGGCAAGTTTTTGCCGCATTTGGATACCCAATTTCGCTTTAATGGCAAAGCCCTTGTACCAAGCTACAAAAGGCTCTGATAAGGACTCTTTTGAGTGGACAAAAGACCGCCAGATGGTGTTTGACGATATTAAAACCTCCCTGCCCTTGGAATTCCTGATGTCACAAAACCTTCTTCACTGTTTGTTGTGGAGAGCAAAAGGGTGGCCGCCAGTGTTCTAACCCAGATTTTTGGATGCTGGGAACACCTGGTGGCATATTTCTTCAAACAACTCAACCCTGTCACTCAAGGATGGCCGGCATGCCTTTAGCCACTGCAGCTGTCGTCCTTTTATTAGAAGCTGCCGAGCAATTATTCTTTGGCGCCACCATTGTAGTGGAGACTAATTCCATCCAGGAATTACTTGAGTCAAAGGGGGGGGTCATTGGCTTACAGCTGGTTGCCTTGAAAGATATCAGATTGCCCTTCTCAACAAGCCATATGTGCATTTAAAATGGAGTGGCAGATTCAATCGATCCACCATTCTTCCCCAATTGGAACAAAATATTACTCATGATTGTGTCCAAACCGTTGCTGAGGTGTTTTCTGACCATCTGGATCTGGGTGACCAACCACTTGAGGATTCAGATAAGGACCTGTATACAGATAGCAGCAGCTGATATACATGCGCTCTCATCTGCCTCAGCCTCTGTGTGCGCACAGGCAGGTTTGTCATGTCGCTGGTTCATCTCGGCTGGCCGCTCCGCGTGGTGAGGAAAATGCGCCGCTGCCTGCCGAAACCAGGCTGGGGTCTGGGCGGCATAGCACAGGTAACGTGGACTCTCATGCCGCTCGCAGCATCCCCTCCCCTGGAGTCCACAGGTGTGTGAAAAGGGCAAGGGCCATTTGCTGGTCTCCTTCAGGAGATGCCTGTTTTTCGCCCTCCATCATTACAAATATTTTCCCGCCACTCTGCTCTTAATGCTGTGCGGCTCTTGTCCAGCAATATACAGTGGCCTTTCAAGCCATGGCCACCGGCAGCACAGCCACCAACCACGCTGGCAGCCTGTCCCCCTCCCCTTGTCCCTTCCTGGGCACGGAGGGGGGGAGGAAAGGAAGGGACAAAGAGGGTAGGAAGGAAGGAAGGAGGGAAAGGACAATGAGAGGGAGAGAGGGAAAGAAGGAAGGACTTTCATGCCACAACCCTTCCCCAGCTGCGTTTCTTACCTGTTTGTTGCTGCCACCCGTGTGCAAACCTGGCCTGTTTTTTGTCCTCTCTCGCCCCTCCTCCTCCTTTTATCTTTGGTGCAGTTCCAGCTGACTCTTCCTCCTCCTCCCAAGGCTGCATCTTTATTTTTCTCTCCCTCTCCCGCCCAAACTGCCTCTTTTTATAACCTCTCCTGTCTCTGCCCCCCCTCCTCTTCCTTTCTCTTCCGGGTGTGCTGGAAGTGCTGATCCTGAGGTCTTTGCCTCGCCCCAGCAGCCCTGCAGCTCCCGAGGACTCTTAAGGCAAGTCCTGCGCTGCGCCACTTTGGCTCGTTCCCTCCCCTGCTACCCTGGGCTGGGCTGGGCTGGGCAGGGCCGCGTACCACCTGCCACTTGCCAATGTACCACAGGTGGTACGCGTACCACCGGTTGAAAAGCCCTGCCATAGAGAACTTGCCAAAACCTGGGAAAAGCTAATCTGTGTTTGTGACCTTCAAAGCTTTAATAACAAAGAACACCTGTGACAAAAAAAGAGATAACAATCTGGGCTGCAGACAAAGGGAGAATTATAAACTTTAGGAAAAAAATCTTTTTTGAACTCTTTGGATTACAAATATCTATTCTAAAGCTATTTGCAGAAAAGAAGGAAAACTTCAACTTTTGGCCATCATGGATCACAGACGTGGATAGAACACATCAAGAAAACATAAATACCTCTCAGGAGGAGATATATAATATACTGCAATTAATTCAAACAACAATGAGTTCAAATCACAAAGAAATTCAAAATAAATTTGAAAATATAAATTAATCTATTTCTAAGTTAACTCTACAACAAAAAAACTCCCAGGAAACAACAACAGAGAAGGAGCAGAGAAAACAAATAAGTGGACATAAAATGGAAATAGAGACTCAAAGATGGAACTTAACAAAGCAAGAAAACATTGTGGCTTTTCTCGCTGCCAGCGGGCTCACCATGAGAGGGCCCGGGCAGACCCGCGCCGGACAGAGTGAGAAATAAGACACAGAGTCAATTTCTCCTCGGGATGAAATGAGCCCAGAACAGAGCCAGGCAAATCTCTTTTATTAGTTCAGCAAAATATAGGTGGTGACATGGGGCAAGCAAGGGGGGTTACATTCTAGCTCAGCAAACTATAGGTGATTTCATGAAGCAAGTACAAGTTACAAGAAGCGAACAAAAGTGGTTACATGAAGCAGGCAAAAGGCTGTTACATTCTTTCAGATAAGCATTCCATCAGAAGGCAGTTTGTGTGTGTGAATGTCTTGTGATATCTGCACGTTGTCCTTGTGTGTGTATGTTTCTTCTCTGATGGACAATTCACCATTGTTCACAGTTTCTATGCCTACGTGATGCAGTTACTTTGTTCAGCTATTTGCTTATGTTACAATTTGTTGCTAAACAGCTTTGTGCAGAGTTTCTCATGTCCTTGGCTCCTGTTTCATGTGAGAGCCATTGGCCTAGCCACACTGCAGGAGCCTGAACCAAACATTTTCCCAACAAAACATGATTTAATCCTAGTGGGGAAAAATTCACAAGAAATGGAAAAAACAACTCATCCCTTAAGACTACAAAATAAATCTGAGGACAAAAAAACAGATTGGATAAAATGGAATGTAGAGATGTTGAAAACATCAGAGAGAAAGGAAGTGATAAGAGAAGCAGAGAAGAAGAAAAAGATTTTCAAGAAACATGGAAAGGCAAAAGCCTCATATAAAGACACTTTATTCGATTTACTTCTTATACCTACAGCAACAGTCATGAATATATGGGAAAACTTTTTGATTCACCAAAATACATTGATCAAGAAAGATACTGGTCAAAGGAAAAAGATTAAAGTGAAAATTAAGAAAATTGATGATGGGATCTACCAGAGAGAATATTTTAAAGAGAAACATTTGTTTGAATATGGTTAAAGAAATAGAAAAAATTTGAACACATATGTCATTCTAAGAGGGATGAATTCCTTAAATACTGTATGCTGTTTTCCCCTTTTTTATTTTATTTTATTTCTTGATATAAGTAATATAATACTGTTGAAACGGCTTAGATGAAGGAAATGTTTTAGATAATTAAATGTGTTTGAATTTAGGGAAATTATAATGTATAAAAAAGAAAAAATGTTTTGAATAAGAGTTAAAAGATTAGATGACTAGACACATCAAATGGAATATTTAAAGATTAAATATATTTTTAATTATGGTTAAAAAGAATAAAAAATTTTGGGAATGAATATTAGTTTAGGAGAAATATATATTTTAAGTATTTTACTTTTTATGTTTCTTTACTCTTGCTCTCTTTTCCTTTTGTTTACTGTTTTTACCTATTCTTTAAGAAATGTAAAATTGTGGAGATGGTTTATATGGGAAAAATGGATTTAAATCTTTAAATGTAATTAACTGTTGAGAAGATCTTAACTAGCAAGAATACTTTGAACTTTATGGGAGAAACAAATTTAAATAAGAACTGTAACAGGATATAAGATGAGGCAACCAGAATGATTAGACAGAAAAGAAATATAATATTGATGTGATCATTATTTCTTGGAATATTGGGAAAAAATCATATATGTAACTGTTATTTATCAAAATAATAAGAACTGTATTAATTCAAGGTTTGCAAAGAAGACATTTTGGGGAAAAGGGGAAATCAACTAAATGTACTATGTGGATTAAGGATTATAGAAACCAATTGTCTATATGTCTCTGCAAAGCGGATACTGTAATTCAGCAGGCAGCCTCTGTGGTTGAATTTAAAGGAGTTAAAATCATAGAGTACTGCACTGCTAGAAAGGAGAAGTGCAAAGGAACTTCCTCTTCCGGATCACTCACGGGGAGGAAGGAGGTGTGCGAGGAGGCTTTTGTGCTCTTCCAAAGATCGAAGCAGCAGCTGGGAGGTGAGTTGAAGAGAGGTCGGAGGAGAAGCCGGGAGCAAGCGGGGCTGTTTCGTTTATTCCACTGCGTGGAAGCAGAGAAGCAACTCGGCTGAAGCATGTCAGCTGCTGCTGCTGCAAATCCCTTCCGTCTCCAACTTTTAAGTTCATTGGGGCTGCACGCTGTTAAACTGGAGGCTGCAATTTTCTGCTGCTGGGAAGATTTCAAAAGTCTCTTTCAAGTGAAGGTTTGGAAGGAACCTTAGAGGTCTTCTATTCCAACCCCTGATCAAACAGGAGACCCTATACCATTTCAGACAAATGGCTGTACCGTCTCTTTAAAAGCGACCACTCATGGAGTACCCACAACTTCTGAAAGCAAACCGTTCCACTGGTTAATTGTTCTCAGGATCAGGAAATTTTTCCTTAGTTCTAGTTTACTTTTCTCCTTGATTAGTTTCCATCCAATTCTTGTCTTTCCTTCTGGTGCTTTGGAAAATAGGTTGACCCCCCTCTTCTTGCCCCAATTATTGGAACATGTCACCCCTAGTCCTTCCTTTCACTAAACTAGACATATCCAATTCCTGCAGCCATTCTTTATATGTTTTAGCCTCCAGCCCCCTAACCATCCTTACTGCTTTCTCTTTCCTCTTTATAGAATCTCAACACTTTTTTAATATTGTGACCAAAATTGGATGCAGTATTCCCAGTATGGTCTTACCATAGCAGTATAAATTGGTGATTCTCTGCCTCTGTTTAGGGAGCCTAGGATTGCATTGGCTGTTTTGGCCACTGCATCACAGTGTTGGCTCATATCTAAGTGCTTGTCCACTAAAACTTCAAGATGTCATAAAATTGAGTTCAGGCCACTCAAGTGAAGTTTTCTAGTAGTTCTTTTATTCTTGCGTTATTTGGACAAAAAGCAAGGCATGCATGCTTAATTAGTTCCTTTATGTTTATACATATACTTGTCTAATTTTAAAATTATTTTACTAGAGTAAGTTATTCCCAACAAGGCTATTCAGGTTACTATGCCCAACAAGGCTACTCAAGTTGCTGTAAGTATTGCTGCCCAACTAGGCTACTCATTCACACAATACTCACATATCCTCTCAACACAGATGATCAGGCTATGTTAGAGTGGGCTGGAAAGCAGATTCAGGGTGTCCCCTGCTCCAACAAAGTTGTCTCAAAATTTGGGGTCTGGTTCATCCCAGTCTTCTCTTTATACCCAACTTGTTTACTCAGAATCCATGTGTATGGCAATCTTGCCCCAGCCATGTCAGGAACTTTACATCCTCGTTCTTTGGTCCAAGACTCCATAAAAAATGCAACCTCCTACGCTCCTTACGCCCACTGATGTTCTACCTGGTATCGCGAACAATAGATCGTTCATACAGGCACTCAGAATCTTTCCTTATCAGTAGTACACACATTCCAGCAACGTGAGTTTCCCCAATGTGAGCTCACGAAAAGGCTAACTATGGCTGCATTACAGGCCCTCTATATTCATAACTTAATTTTGTGATATATTCATAACATATAACATAAAATATGTAACGAAGATCCCTCTCGCAGTTACTGCTATTGAGCCATGTTCCATCTATTCTGTACCTTGACATTTGCTTTTTCTTGCCTAAGAGTAAAACCTAATTTTTTTTCTCCATTGAATTTTTTTTTTTTGAAAAAGGTTTTATTGATTTTCTAATTTTGCATTGATAAGTATTTGAAAAGCAACATGGCGGCTGGGTTAACCGATAATTCAATGGCATACATATCTTTAATACAAATCTCAAAATACCACATTAAATATTTTTTTTATAACAAGTTTTTATTGGTTTTCCAGTTTTACATTTAAGTATTTGGAAAGCAGCGTAGTGATTGAGTAGTCAATAGTACAATAACAAAATCTTTAGTAAATATCTCAGGTTACATCATCAAAAAATTCCTTCTCTATTTCCCTTAACATTTACTATATCATATTTAGGCTAATAGATTTCTAGTTGTAACAGGCTCAGTTAAAACATTCATCCTTATATTTTTGCTTATACATATCCGTATCCTGTATTTAAATTTTACCTAATTTTTTAATTTTTAACTAAAATATTCCAATTTAACCTTTAACATCCATAGCATTTAAATTCCGGATAACCCAAATTTCCTTTATTTCACTCTATAAAAAATAATAACTAAAATATACCTATTGCTTACTTGAATATATTCTTATTTTATTTCATAAACAATTTCTATTTCTCATCCTAGTACTAATGGAGTATTCTTCATTGTCTCAAATTCATCATCTGTGCTGTTTGGGCTAAGCGATAATTCAAAGCTATTTCCTAATAATTAGTTTTCATTTCCCTTATAGATCTAAATCCTCAATATTAGGCCAATTAATCCCTTATTTTTTATCATTTCCCAACAATAGTTAAATCTAATAATCATATTTCCCTTCATCTCAAAAATTCACTTTAGCCCATCAGTTGAGACTTTAGGATCCTCTCTAATAAATCAAAAGACTCCATTTTTTAAATCTAACTCTGGGTTTCTTTTTATGCCAACCAGGCCTCGATACCAATGCCTCTAGATCATCAGATAGATCTCCCTTCATTCTTGTGCATGTTACTTGAACCAAGGGAGACCATCTAGTTATCAATTTTCCAGAGGAATTGGCCCATTTATGGTCATTAAATTGTCGCCCTGATGGCCCAGGGCCCCATATTTGCTCTAAGATATTTGTCTTCAATTCAATCTGGTCTTGTTCCTCAGGTTTCTTCTGGTCTAGATAAAGAGTCATGTCCAATTTTATGGTTATTATTTGGTTGTCTAGATTTTCAATAGGTAGTGCTTGTTGATCTTTAGCACTCTCCATTTTGCTATTTCTTTCTTCCGCTTCTGTTGTTTTTTGGGTTGTAGATTCTTTAATTGCAGTCAGGATTTGGTTGTCTGGATTTTCAGTACGTTGTTCTTGTTGGTCTTTAAGGTCCTCTGTCTTGGTATTGATTTCTTCCGCTTCTGTTGTTTTTTGAGTTGTGAGTTCTTTGGTTGTAGTCAAGTTTTCGCTTTTTAGATTTAAGCTGGCGCCTTTGTCTGTCAGTCTGGTTTTAATTATCTCCATGGGTTCAAAAAAAAATTTCAAGTATAAGTTTATAATTAAGTGAAGTTTGTTGCTGGTCCTCCTCCATTTCTGATGTAGTTATAGATAGTTCTTTAGTGAAGGCTATTTATTAAACGAAAGTCAGCAGGTATTCACCTCCACAGTCCTAAAGAGCAATTTCACCGCTCAGCTGTTCTCTCAGCTTGTAATCTCTTTTAGATAATACCAAAGACAAATCTGGGCTCTTTTTGTCAGGAATATTCACTTGCTGTACCAGGTTTCGCCACAAGATGTCTTCGATAGCATTTAAAATCTTTCAAGTCCCTGGCTAGGTTTTTATCCAGTTTAGGTTTTTTCCTCTTTTTTTAGGAGTAAATAGAGTAGCAAATCCCCATAAAAGTAGAAACTTTTTGGATCCCAGAATATCAGAAAGAAGCAAATCCAATTATTTAGCAGATTTTCAAGGCTTTATGTTCCCTAGGTCACGGGTCGGCAACCCGCGGCTCCGGAGCCGCATGCGGCTCTTTGAGCTATCACCTGCGGCTCCGGAGCCTCCTCCGCCATTTGGGGGGAGCACATGCGTGCATGCGCGGACGGCGCGCATGCGCGGGCACATTTTGCGGCTCCCAGGGGGTTTTTTTTTTAGGGAAACGGCTCTTTCAATGTTTCAGGTGGCCGACCCCTGCCCTAGGTAGTCAAAAGCCGCCATTTTAGAGGGTGGGAGGAAGACTTTCCCTTCCCTCTCTCTTCACAAGGGGAAGAAATTTCCAGCGGCTTTTTACAGGAAAAGTACTTGGGGTAAAAGGAAGGTAAGATCTCACCCAATTCCTCCGCGGTGCTTTCAAAGTGCTTGTTAGTAATTTTGGCCTCGGCTGGTAACGGCTTAGTGATGAGCCATAAATGGCCAATCTTTTCCCTGTCAGTTCAAAGAGTTGCCCGGGATCAAACGGGAGGGCTGTTGCCCTTCCGCGATTGCTCGGGAGTCCTCTTCACGCTTGTCACCCCTCCAGGGTGTCTTTCGACCCGTTTTTTTTTATAACAAGTTTTATTGGTTTTTTAATTTTTTACAACAAGGTACTTAGGAAACAACATGGTGGTAGGGTGGTCAATTGTCCAAAAAAAAAAAAAAAACTGAAATCATACATACATAACTCAAATTAACTCCTTAAATATTCCCTGTCTATTTCCCTCAATTAATATAACATATTCAAATTAATACATTTCTAAATTAAATTCAATCAATAAAATTTATCAATACAATTTTAGCTATACAAATCCAAATCCTACTTTTAGGCTTTACTAAATTCCAATTAGCATGTTCCACTTTAGATAATATATTCAAATTAATACATTTCTAAATACAGTTCAATCAATCAAAAACGTTGTCACTACGATTTTAACTGTACAAATCCAAATCCTGTATTATAAGCTTTACTAACTTGCAGTTACCATATTTCAATTTTGCCCTTAAATAGACATATTATTTGCATTTCAGGTATGCTTAGTTTCCCTTATTTAATTACCTAATAATTATGATGTCTAAAATAAAAATATTATTCCAACAGTTAAATTCTTACATTTCCCAGATATATTCTATTTCTTATTCTAATAACACATTTACTAATACCATGTTTTCCACTGTCAGAATCCATTTTCTTATTCTTGTTCCATTACAACATAATTATCATAGCTTCTTACGTTTCTAAAATGTATTCTAATTCTTATTCTAGGACATCTTTGTTTACTAATACATATCTTCCATTATCATAATCCATTTCATTGTTTTCATTCCATTACAAAATAATTATCATCGCTAGAATAAACATATTACTTCCAAAAATAAGAATAAAAGCATATATGCCATCTTATACATTTCAGACGTATGTTGTATTTTTTATCTTAATAGGTGCACATTTGAAACATTTTTCATTTCACAGTTCCAAACTATAGTCTAGTCAATAATTCCATCTCAATTATGGATCTAAGTCCTAAGCATTAAATCAATCCCAACTTTACTTTCCGTCTCGATTAGTATTAATTCAGTCCATATGTCTAAAAAACCTTATTTAGCCATCAAGTAAGAATTTAAGTTCTATCTTTAAATCTGACTCTAGCTTTCTTTTTGTGCCAGGTAGGCTTCCATAAACAAGCCTCTGTATCAACCAATCTCATTGTTGTATTGGGAGTATTCATCATCAATTCAATCTGGTCACATTTCTGTTCTCCTTCCGCTGTCATCTGAGTAGTGTAATCAATTTTATCCAGTATTATAGTTATTAGTTGGTTATTCAAGTTGTCGTAGTTCTGGTACTTGATAGGTTGTAAATAGGGTTGTATAGAATCCCCTTTGGTAGTCGTAGATTCCTGTTCTGCTGTTTTTTGACTTATAAGGTGATCAGTTGAGGTCTGGAAATCTATTTGAGATTCTGAGACAAGAGCTTTTTCGTGGTTAGGTTGTAAGTAAGATTCTTCCATCTCATAATGTACGTAATGTTGGACACAAGCCTCTTTACTATTGGTCTGTTCCTCAATATGTAGTTCTGGAAGATCATCTTTAGTTTTCCTCCTAAGATTAATGTTCTCAGTAAATTCCAAGATTTTTTCCAGTATAAGGTTGTAGTCAAGTTGTGGGTAAACATCCTCCATTTCCATAGTAAAATAGTTTTTTAATCTTTTAGTGAAGGCTATATTTAATAACAGTCCACCTCCACACAGCTGTTTTATCTTTTCCCTTTTATGATAATTTGAAGGTTAAATCCAGCGTCAGAATCAGGGAAAAAATAGAATTGTAATGTCACCTTTTCACCACAAGATGTCCTCAGTAAGCTGTAAAATCTTTTTCCAAATAATATTTTCCAATTAAAACAACAGAAACAGTGAAAAAAAAAAGTATTATCCAGTTTAATAGGTAAATAAGACAATAAAATTCAGTAGATTAAATTCTTCGGGACTCCAGGGTACCCAAAAAATAAGTATAGTCAGTAAAAGTTAATTTTCTAATTTCTATAGTCCAAAGTTTAAATTCCCAAGTAAACAAACGCCGTTCTATTAAAATGGGGAGATAGTTTCAGAGCTTTTGACAGGAAAATAGAAGAAAATAGGAAAATAGAAGAAAGGTCTCACCCGGCTCTGCCACAGTGGTTCTTTTCACTTAGGTGTTCTTTTGACTTGCGGTTGGAGCGACTAGATGATTGGCCATGTTAATGGCCGATACTTTCCCCGTCGGCCCAAAGGAGCTGCCTCGGACCGCGGAAGGTGCTGCCGCACCCTCCGCAGTCGAGGATCCTCCTCAGTGGTGGTCGCCTCTCCAGGGCGACTTCCAACCCTCAAGGGTCTACCGGTGGAGGGAAGCCGGCCGGCGCAGAGAAAAGACTGCGCACGACCGCCAGCACGCGACCTGGAACCGGAAGTGACTTGTCCCTTTTCAGGGTCCCCCGGCGGGAGAAAACCGGACGGCGGAGGGAGCGATCGCCCCGCACATCCGCCAGCGCCGAAATCTCAAATCGGAAGCCAATACCACATTAAATATTTTCTCTCTTTTCCCCTTAGTATTTACTGTCTCATATTTAAACTAATACAATTCTTATTGTGTCAATTAAATAAAGATAACATTCTGACATTTATCAATGATTTTTAGCTTATACATATCCTAGTTATTTTAACATTCAGTCTTTATAGACAATCAATGTCCTAATTAGTTTTCTCAATTTTTAGTTTCCCGTTAATATTTGAATTTAACATTTGTTGTTTATAATTTCCAAATTTTGAGTAACCAAAATTCCCTTTATCAAATTCATCACAAAGTCTAATATTCAGGATACACATCTTATCTATTCAAACATATTCTATTTCTCACCATCTTACATCATCTAATTAATAATACAATATAGCATTCTTATTTTCTATTAATTTCCATATATCTTAACCTTAGTAATCAGAATTTCTCTTGTTTCAACATCAAATACTTCCTCTCTTTTTCTCTTAATGTCTATTATCTCATATTTAGGCTAATACAATTCTTTTCAGTCTTATCACTTTATTTATACAAATGGGTATTTTATGATTCTCCGCAGCTTCTATGACAGATGTTTAGTACATATGAAACTCCATAATGACAGCCACTGAATGGGACTATCTTCAACACATTCTTAACATTTCACACAACCCCTCAAGTTTTCTGACCTTTGTTGTACACTTTCCTCCCTACAATCAGAGATTTCCAGACCTCAAAACCCATTCTGCAATAAATGTCACCTGTTTAGGGGTTACCTGGCTATGTAAATTATATTTAAGCTTACATTTAAATAGGAACCCGTGGTATTAAAATTGTACTTTTTAAAAATTGATTTAGAATATCTTTTTCTTCTAATATTTTATTGGTTTTCCAGTTTTACATTTAAGTATTTGGAAAGCAACATGGTGATTGGGTTGGTCAATAGTTCAATAACAAAATCTTTAGTACATATCTCAGGTTACATCATCAAATATTTCTTCTCTATTTCCCTTAACGTTTGCTATATCATATTTAAGCTAATAAATTTCTAATTGTATCAAAGTCAGTTAAAACTTCATTATCACATTTATCAATACATTTTTTGCTTATATATATCCATATCCTGTTTTTAAGTTTTACCTAATTTTTAGTTTTTAATTACAGTACTCCAATTTAACCTTTAATATCCATAGTATTTAAGTTTCGGATAACCCAAATTTCCTTTGTCTCACTACATAAAAGTTATAAAATCTAAAATACATATATTACTTACTTAAATATATTCTTATTTTAATTCACAAACATTTTCTATTTCTCATCCTAGTACATCACCACTTAATAATGGAGTATCCTTTGTTATTTCAAATCCATCATCTATATTGTCTGGGCTAAGCAATAATTCAAAATTATTTCCTGATAGTTTTCATTTCCCTTTTAAGTCTAAGTCCTCAATATTACACCAATTATTCCCTTATTTTTTATTATTTTCCAACAATTTTTAAATCTAATAATCAAATTTCCCCTCATCTTAAAATCTCCCTTTAGCCCATTAGTTAAGACTTTAGGATCCTCTCTAATAAATCAAACGACCCCATTTTTTTAAACCTAACTCTAGCTTTTTTTTTATGCAGGCTTCCATACCAATGCTTTTAGATCATCAGATAGATCTCCCTTCATTCTTGTACATGTTATTTGAATTAAAGGAGACCATCTAGTTGTCAATTTTCTGGAGGGATTGGCCCATTTATAATCATTAAGTTGTCGCCCTAGTGGCTCAGATCCCCATATTTGCTCTAGTATAGTTGTCTTCAATTCGATCTGGTCTTCTTCCTCAGGTTTCTGGTTTAAGTAGAAAGTCATGTCCAATTTTGTAGTTGTTATTTGATTGTCTAAGACAGTTTTCAGTAAGCTGTACTTGTTGATCTTCAAAGCCCTCTGTCTTGATATTACTTTCTTCTGCTTCTGTTGTCTTTTGGGTTGTAGATTCTTTAGTTGCAGTCAGGGTTTCGCTTTGTAGGTTTAAGCTGGCACCTTGGTCTTTCAGTCTAAATTTGATTATCTCGTTGGCTTCAAGAATTTTTTCAAGTATAAGTTTGTAATCAAGCGATATCTGTTGCTGGTCTTCCTCCATTTCTGACAGTTATAGATGGTCCTTTAGTGAAGGCTATTTATTAAACAAGAGTCAGTAAGTGCTCACCTCCACAGTTCCTAAAAACCAATTTCACTGTCCAGCTGCTCTTTAAGCTTATAATCTCTCTTAGATAGTGCCAAGGTCAGATCTGGGCTGTGAGCAAGTCACTTGTCAAGAATAATAAAAATAATAGCTTGCTGTACCAAGCTTCGCCAGCAGATGTCCCCAGTAGCATTTAAAGTCTTTTAAATCCCGGGCTAGGTTTTTATCCAATTTAAGTTCTTTTTTCTTCTTCTTTTTTACAAGTAAATAAAATAGCAGGTCCCAATAAGAATAGGAACTTTTTGGGTCCCCAGATTCCCCCCCCCCCAAAAAAAAATGTAAATCCAATTATATTTAGTTATTCTTTTCAATGCTTTCTTTTCCCAGGTAGTCAAACGCTGCCATTTTAAAGGGTGGGGGGAAGAATTTCAAAAAGCTTTTAACAGGAGAGTTACTTTGGGTATCGAGAAGGTAAGAGTCTCACCCAATTCCTCTGCATTGCTTTTGAAGTGCTTGTTTGTAATTTTGGCCTCGGCTGGTAGCAGCTTAGTGATGGGCCATGTTGATGGCCGGTCTTTTCCCCGTCAGAAGAGCTGCCCCGGATCAAACAGGAGGGCTGCCGCCCTTTCGCGATCACTCGGGGGTCCTCTTTACGCTCATCGCCCCTCCAGGGCGACCTCCGACCCTTTTCAGGGTCCCCTGACAGGAGAAAACCGGACAGCGGGGAGAGCTATGGCCCCGCACATCTGCCTGCGCCACGATCACAAACCAGAAGCCAGGCTAATACAATTCTTATCATATCAGCTAAGTAAAAACATATTTATTACATTTATTCATAAATGTTTAGCTTATATATATATCTTAATTACTTTTACATTCAATCTTTATAGACAGATCAATATTCAATTTTAACTTTTAATATTTATACTTCCAAGTTTTAAATAATTGAAATTTTCTTCATCTCAGTTCATAACAAAGTTTAGTATTCAAAGTATACATCTTATCTATTTGAATATATTCTCTTTTAATCTTCACTGATAAGTCAAAACACCAATTTTCTTCAGCCTTCTTCTAGCTTTCTTTGCCAACTCACCTTCGATCTCCGTGCTTTTAAATCATCAAATGGATCTCCCTCTGTTATTATACGTATTATTTGAAATAAAAGATGGCATCCAATCGCCATTTCTTTTGGAAGTGCTAACAAATCGTCTCTCTCTTTTTCCGTCTCGACGTAGTTGTCCTGAAATATTTATCTTCCCTTCACTCTGTTGTTCTTCTTGGTCCTCAGGCTTCTTCTGGTTTGTTAGAAAGTCTTTTTCAATATTATGAATCTCTTTTCTGGGTTTTCCGCTCTCAATTTGTTGATCATTTAAATCTGTAATAGTATTTGATTGTTCCACTTCTTCTATTATATTCTGTGTAGTTGGTTCTTTAGTTGTAGTCAAAGTTTGCATTTGTATATCTAGGTTGACATCTTGTTCTTTGTAGCCTCTTATTTCATCAGTAGCTGTAATAATAGTTTTAAGAATTGGTTTCATCATAAAAAGAATCTGTTCGTGATCTTCAGCAATATTTTCTTAATAGTGTATTAAATTTAAAAGCTTTACAATAAAAAAATAAGAGTAATTTTTTCACCGAGTATGAAACACAGCTGGGCTTCTCACAGCTGATATCTGCCAAGGTTACAGAAGTCTTATTTATCATCTGGGCTGCAAGCCAAGTCTCTGTTAGGCAATAACAGGTTGTAATATCAGGATAGGAGGTTAGTCAGTCGCCGCTATTAGAGGGTGGGATAAAGTTTTCCTTCCCTCTCTACAGGGGGGAAAATACTTTAGGCAGCTTATGCAGGTGGAAAAAATAATTAGGATTGAAGAGAGGTTCAGATCTCACCCAGTCTCTTCCGCGCTGCTTTGTAGGTGCCTGGTGATAAGTGTGACTTCGGCTGTCTGCAGCCTAGTGACGATCCATATTGCTATGGCTGGTCTTTCATTTACTGGTTTGGAGGGCTGTGCCGGATCAAGTGGAAGAGCTACCACTCTCCCACGATCCAGCGGGAATCCCCTCCTTGCTGGTCACCTCTACAGGGCGACTTTCGATCCTTTCCAGGGTCCCCCAGCAATGCGAAATTGGACGTGGAAGGCAAGCTCACCTTCAAAACGTCCGCAGCGGCCGCGTTGGCAAATCGGAAGTCCTTTTTTCCATTGAATTTTAATTTTTTAGATAGGGTCCCAGAGTTCAAATATATCGAGATTCTTCTGTATCTTGAGTTTGTCTTCTGGGTGTTGGCTATTTCTGCCAGCTTAGTGTCATCTCCAAATTTAATAAGTTCCCATTCTATTCCCTCATCTAAATTGTTTATGAAAATATTGAAGAATAGTGGGCCTAAGATAGAACCTTGGGGTACCCCACTGCTTACAGCGCTCCATATAGATGTAGTTCCATTAAGGACTAACCATTGGGTACGGTTTGTCAGCCAATTACAAATCCATCTGATGGTGATTAAGTCAAATCCAAAGTCGGAAAGAAACATCTGATGTTCTGAGTTGAAAAACACAGTCCAAAGTTCAAGCGACGGGATCTGGCAAAGCTGGGAAGGTGCACATCAAAAAAAGCAGGTGTTCCCGACAAACACATCTTCACCCAGCATCTGGTTAAATTATCCTTCCCCAGTTGTTCATTTTGAGGATGGGTGGGGCTGCTGATGACCTCCTCTGTGCCTCCCATTGCTCTGCTTTCCTCACCTGTGGATCGAGCGGGAGGCACAATTGACAATTGTATTTGAACTTGGACCTTGGTAGTCTTCCATATGTCAAATGAATCATGATTAATGTAAGGTTATTCTAACATTGTGGTATGTTTGCTTTTTATTTTAATGTATAGTTTTTTCTTTTTTTCATATTTTCTACAACAATTTTATAAGCAATTAACATTGCACTTATCTTTAAATCCTATAGGCAAAGAGGATGGCAATAAGAGCACTCTGGACAACTGAGAATAAGAAGCAACGTTGAAAGAAAATTGACCCAGAAATCAAAATATTTTCCATTTCCTTCAGAAAGCCACACCATTCTCCTCCAGCAGCTGATAGGCAAAAGAGAGAAAATAAAAGAAAGATTTCAAGCTGGAATAAGTAGAGCATATGGAACTCAAGGATACATTACATGAAAAGTCAAGGGAGATTATTCAGTAAAAGAGGGAAATATCTGGAAGTCACTGGATAGGAAAAAGTCACTTGGAGAGCCACCTAGGGCAGAAGTGATGCAAGCCGTGCTCTGGGAGGAAAAAAACAGCTTTAATTAAAAAAAACATTAAAAAAGGGATCACGCATGTTTTTGACATCCTCAAGGATATAAGTGATGGAAAGGCTCCATAGATATGCTTATTGTGGGAAAGATACAACTTGCAAATCACAGCTGATTATGCATGAGAGGACCCATACCGGAGAGAAACCATAAATGTTCTCCCAATGTGGTAAATACTCTACTGAGCATGGCAATGTGATACATCAGAGGAATGACACCACGTATGAGTGTCCGGATTATGTGAAAGTTTCATTTAAAATTCCCACGTCATGAGACAGCAGAGGACTCACACAGGAGAGAAGCCTTTTGAATGTCCTGATTGTGGTAAAGGTTTCGGTACCAATTCCAGCCTGGTGATACACCAGAGGACTCACACAGGAGAGAAACCCTTTGAATGTCCTGATTGTAGTAAAGGTTTCAGTAATAATTCCAACCTGGTAACACACCAGAGGACTCACACAGGAGAGAAACCCTTTGAATGTCCTGATTGTGGTAAAGATTTCAGTGAAAATTCCAGCCTGGTAAAACACCAGAGGACTCACACAGGAGAGAAACCCTTTGAATGTCCTGATTGTGGGAAAAGATTCAGTCAGAATTCCCACCTGGTGATACACCAGAGAACTCACACAGGAGAGAAACCTTTTGAATGTCCTTATTGTGGTAAACGTTTCAGTAATAATTCCCACCTGGTGATACACCAGAGGACTCACACAGGAGAGAAACCCTTTGAATGTCCTTATTGTGGTAAAGGTTTCAGTAATAATTCCCACCTCATGAGACACCAGAGGACTCACACAGGAGAGAAACCTTTTGAATGTCCTGATTGTGGTAAAGGTTTCAGTACCAATTCCTGCCTCGTAATACACCAGAGGACTCACACAGGAGAGAAACCCTTTGAATGTCCTGATTGTGGGAAAAGATTCAGTAAGAATTCCAGGCTGGTGATACACCAGAGGACTCACACAGGAGAGAAACCCTTTGAATGTCCTGACTGTGGGAAAAGTTTCAGTCAGAATTCCAATCTTGTGAAACACCAGAGGACTCACACAGGAGAGAAACCTTTTGAATGTCCTGATTGTGGTAAAGGTTTCAGTACCAATTTCAGCCTGGTGATACACCAGAGTACTCACACAGGAGAGAAACCCTTTGAATGTCCTGATTGTGGTAAAGGTTTCAGTAATAATTCCAACCTGGTAACACACCAGAGGACTCACACAGGAGAGAAACCCTTTGAATGTCCTGATTGTGGTAAACGTTTCAGTGAAAATTCCAGCCTGGTAAAACACCAGAGGACTCACACAGGAGAGAAACCCTTTGAATGTCCTGATTGTGGGAAAAGATTCAGTCAGTATTCCCACCTGGTGATACACCAGAGGACTCACACAGGAGAGAAACCTTTTGAATGTCCTTATTGTGGTAAACGTTTCAGTAATAATTCCCACCTGGTGATACACCAGAGGACTCACACAGGAGAGAAACCTTTTGAATGTCCTTATTGTGGTAAAGGTTTCAGTAATAATTCCCACCTCATGAGACACCAGAGGACTCACACAGGAGAGAAACCTTTTGAATGTCCTGATTGTGGGAAAACTTTCACTCTCAATTCCTCCCTGGTGAGACACCAGAGGACTCACACAGGAGAGAAACCATATCAGTGTTCGGATTGTGGGAAATGTTTCAGTCAGAATTCCCACCTGGTGATACACCAGAGTACTCACACAGGAGAGAAACCCTTTGAATGTCCTGATTGTGGGAAAAGTTTCAGTTATAATTCCAGCCTGGTGATACATCAGAGGACTCACACAGGAGAGAAACCCATTGAATTGTCCTGATTGTGGGAAATCCTTCAGTCAGAATTCCAATCTTGTGAAACACCAGAGGACTCACACAGGAGAGAAACCCTTTCAATGTCCTGATTGTGGGAAAGGTTTCAGTCAGAATTCCAGCCTGGTGATACACCAGAGGACTTACACAGGAGAGAAACCCGTTGAATTGTCCTGATTGTGGGAAATCTTTCAGTAAGAAATCCAGGCTGGTGAAACACCATAGGACTCACACAGGAGGGAAGCCATTTAAATGTGTTGATTGTGGGAAAAGATTCAGTCACAATTCCAGCCTGGTGAGGCACCAGACGACTCGCACAGGAGAGAAACCATACGAGTGTCTAGACTGGGAAAGAGTTCAATGCTAGGTCTAACCTTATAAATCATGTGCTTGTACACATTGGAAAAATCATTTAAGTGCCCTGAGTGTGGACAGTTCTTCTGGAAACATTCCATTCTTACCGCACACAGGAAAATCCACATGTAGCCCCAAGTGATGAGTGTAGAAAAGGCTTGAATTTCATTTCTAATGTCCCATTGTAAGTCCAGCTGAGAAATTGACTAATTTGAGTACAAAGAATTTGCCAAATTTCTTGTAATCAAATACGTCATGGTATTAGACTGGAAGGAGAAAATTTAAAAAATGGAACATATTTGTTTGTTAATGGCTGTCTAGCCATCAGCAGCAGAAGTTACTGGATATTTACTTTTGCAGAAATTTGTGCAATTCTGTAAAAATCTTTTTGGGAGTGTTCTTTGCATTTTTATCATGATAGATGGTAGAAATGCCATGTGCAGAGTCCCAGCCCTTTTCTCTCTGTGTGTCCTTGAGTTTTTCAGCCCCAGAATTCCCCAGTAATATCTCTTTGAGATAGGAGCACTCAGACTGGTTAGAGATTGTTGCTCCTCATATAAGGAGAAGGCAAGAGAAGAAGTACAAGGGGGTTCAACATTCATCTTTTCCTAACTTGTTCCAGGAACTCAGAAACCATATGAATAGCAAATATATTGTTGGAGTTTGGGGCAGTGATAAAAGCAGTGTAAAATTGCAGATGTAAAGGCTGTTCTGCCTTGAAGGTGACCTTCATGGAGATGAGCTATAGGAATATTGAGCTGAGGAGAAAAGGCATTTTTGAGCACAGAATCTCCAGGTTTATTTGCAAATCCTGTTGTGACTTACTTTGTTTTAGGGTGGTCCTTATTAGCCTTCAACAACTGGTGGATGAGATCATACCAAGAGGCTGATACCCCCCCCCTTGGTGGGGAGATGTGAAAAAAAGATTGTACAGTAGATAATGTTTCATTTCTAAAACAGCATTGTGCTAGAATCATGAATAGCTTTTGAGAAAGAAAAAAAAAGGAAAGTGTCAGTATTTCTGTAAACATTGGGACAGGGTAATGCAAAGCTGTCTTCCCAACACATGGGAGACATTTCCTGTTCTTTCACTTCTATCCCAGGGCTCCTTAATTTTTTAAAAAAAATTCCTTCAAATAAAGAGAGGAACATTATTTGTAGCAGCGGAAGTGATATTTTAGCTATGCGGATGAATGATCCTGATTTTGCTGGGATTAGAAGATACCAAAGAATTCCAAGATTGTTCATTTCACCCACACGGTTCAAAAACAAAGGTTACAGGTTTTTTAAGTAGGTGACATTGCATGTGATCCCTTTGCAGAAGGACACCCAACAATCGGGACCAGGCCAGGCATGTGGAGCAACCAAGAGGTTCTCGGGCTGAGTCTCAGGCTCCAAGTGACTTCGAATTTAATGTGCAAAATTTCTAAACTTTAAAATAGTAAAATTATATTTAATAACTTTTTCTCTTTCCTTGGTGTCATATTTTAGTGCACATCTTTATCATGTCTCCTCTTATTATGGTTAGGAGTTGGAAACCCTTGCAATGATCCCAAAGCCTCTGAATCTCTTACAGGGCTATATAAAAATATCAAGCAAAATTAAAGAAAGCCAATCTAAGAATCGGAGGGACTGATCTACAGGGTGAGGTCAAAAGCCATTAAGTTAAAAAGCCATTAAGAGGAACAGTCCATTTCCTCAGAATCAAAGTTTGAAGCTCTGAGTGAAAGGTGTCAAATGTGTGTTATTTGGACTTCCGATTCCGGTTTGCAGCGCTGGCGATCATGTGGAGAGTCTTTGCTCTTCGCCGGCCAGTTTCTCTCCGTCGGTAGACCCTGTCCAGGGTCGAAAGTCGCCCTGGAGGGGTGACTACCACTGAGGAGGACTCTCGTCGACCGCGGAGGGTGCGGCAGGAACTATTTCCCTGCTTTAAGAGAGCAGCGTTTGGATATTTGGGAAAATGAACTCTGGAAACAAAAGAAAAAATAATCTTTACTATTTTTATTCTGGGATATTCTGGGATCCTGAAAAAAATCTCTATTATAGAATTTTATTATTTTATCTACTTATTAAGCTGGGGAATACTGTTTGTTCTTTTTTTTTTAACTGGATAAAACTCTATTGGAATTTGGAAAAAAGATTTTACAGCCTACTGAGGACACCTTGTGGCGAAAGCCGACATTGCAATTGTATTTTCTCTTTGTTTTTGAGACTGGATTTGACCTTCAAATTACTACAAAAGGGAAAAGATAACGGATTTGAAACAGCTGGGTGGTGAAATTGTCTACTAGAATTGTGGAGGTGGATGTGGGTTGACTGTTAATAAACATAGCCTCCACCCAAAAACTAAAAGATTATCTTACCACTGAAATGGAGTTTTATCCACAGCTTGGCTATGGGCTTATACTGGAAAAAATCTCGGAACTTAAGGAACAAAGGATTTTTAGAATGAACATTAAAGAGGATACTCCAGAACTAAAAAAATGAACCTCCAATTTTGACTGATCAACTTATAGACCAAGGAATAACAGAGGAGGAACAGATCAACTCCAAAGAGGCCTGTATGCAACAACATATACAATTTAATGAGATGGAGGAATCTCATCCACAATCTACCTGTAAACTTATACTGGAAAAAAATTACGAAGCTAATGAGCAAGTGAATGCTAGAATAAAAGCCTTCACTCTAAAACTTCAAATTGACTTCCAGATTCCAACTGACTACCCTATAACTCAAAGAACAATAGAAGAGGAACAAATCAACATAGAAGAAGACATCATACAATCCCACGTACAACTTATTGAGAATTTTGATGACCAAAGTCTGATTTTAATTAAAACATCTGCAATGCCAAAAGCAACAGGAACTGATTTGCAAATACGAGACATTGAAAACTGTGACAACATGGATAACCAACGAGTAACTACCACATTGAACAAAACTGATTATACCTCTCAGATAGTATTGGAAGAAGGAGAAGAGAAATATGACCAGACTGAATTGTTGATAAATATGTGTAACCAAATACTGAGATTTGATGCTTTAGAGGCTCTTTTATGGAAACCTGCTTGGCACAAAAAGAAAGCTAGAATTAGATTTAAAAATGAGATTTAAAATTTTATCTGATGGGTTAAAAAGGCTTTTAGAGATTTTGATTGAGTTAATACCACTGAGATGAGAATTATTGATTATGGTTTGGAACTGTAATACAAAAAAGGTTGTAAACAAGGAGTCATTAGAATAAGAAATAGAATATAGTTGTGAAATGCAGTAAGAAGGTATCTTCTGGAATAATATGTTTGTTTTAGGTATGATAATTACTCTGATGGAATTTAAATTTTACTTAATGAGTTAAAAAGGTTTTTTTTAGAGATATGGATTGATTTATAAAATATATATTTGAAACAGAGTAGAATAAGAAATAGAATATAGTTGGGAAGTGTAAAAAGATAATGGTTGGAATAATATGTTTACTCTAGATCTAATTACTATCCTATGAAATAAGGGAAATTGGGATACCCGAAGTGTAAATTATGTGTTTATTTAAGGCTAAATTGGAACATGGTAATTGTAAGTTAGTAAAGCTTAAAAACAGGATTTGGACTGATATAGGTGAAATATTATTGATATTTTTTTTGATTGATTGAACTATATTTAGAAATGTATTAATTTGACTATGTTATATCAATTGAGGGAAATAGAGAGCGATTTTTTTAAAGATTTAACCTGAACTATACATGTATGATTGTGTTTTTTTTCTTTTGATGATTGTTTATAGATGAACTTTTTGCTAGTCAGCTAACTAAGGTATGTAGGAAGCACATCACAATAGTAATGGGGGACTTTAACTGCCCTGACATCAACTGGGAGACAAACTCTGCACCAAGTGGAAGATCAAAGAGATTCCTGACAAACCTAGCAGACAACTTTGTCTCCCAAAAAGTAGAGAAGGGAACTAGGGGATTAGCCATTTTGGATCTAATTCTCACTAACAGAGATGAAATGATAGAAGGTGTTGAAGCCATAGGAACCTTGGGAGGAAGTGATCATGCAATATTGGAATTCAACATTATGGAAGCACAAGCACTAGAACACAGTCAAACTAGAGTCTTGGACTTCAAGAGAGCTAATTTCAATAAACTTAGGGTTTGGGAAGGATTCCATGGATGAGAATCCTCCAGGGCAAAACAACACAAGATGCTTGGGAAATTTTGAAAAGCGAGATAATAAAAGCCCAGTCTAGCACAATACCAACAAAGAGGAAAACTAAGGCTTGTGACCAAAGTCAAAAATAACAAAAAAAGCTTCTTTCAACATGTAAAAAACAAGAAAAAAGTGAAGGAAACGATTGGTCCATTAGTGGGTGAAAGTGGCAAGAAGGTGACAAGCAACAGGGAGAAAGCAGAACTTATTTAACTCGTTTCTTGCATCTGTCTTTACACAAAGGGAAAAAGCAGACCAACCTATCAAAAATAGTGCCATAAAAAACAATAGAAACACAAGTTAAGATAGGCAAGAAAATGGTAAGTCCAGCCTAGATGAGTTCAAATCACCAGGACCAGATGGATTACATCCCAAGGTTCTCAAGGAACTGGCAGATGTGATCTCAGAACCACTGAACTATATTTTTCAAAGATCCTGGAGCACTGGAACTACCGGAGGACTGGAAAAGAGCTGATGTAGTTCCCATCTTCAAAAAAGGGAAAAAAATGGACCCAGGAAATTACAGACCTATCAGCCTGACCTCAATACCTGGGAAGATTCTGGAAAAGATAACCAAACAACAAATCAGCGAACACCTACAGGCAAACCAAGTCATTACTAAAAGCCAACACGGGTTTGTCAAAAACAGATCATGTCAGACAAACCTTATTGCATTCTTTGACCAAGTGACAAAATTAGTGGACCAGAGGAATGCTGTGGATATAATTTACTTGGACTTCAGTAAGGCATTTGATAAAGTAGATCACAACCTACTACTTGATAAGATAGAAAAATGCGGGTTAGACAGCATCACCACCAGATGGATCTGTAGCTGGCTGACCGGCCGTACTCAGCGTGTGGTCCTCAATGGAACCACATCTACATGGAGGGAAGTGTGTAGTGGGGTGCCCCAGGGCTCTGTTCTGGGCCCAGTACTCTTCAACATCTTCATCAATGATTTGGACGAGGGGATAGATGGGGAACTCATCAAATTTGCAGACGACACCAAGCTGGCAGGAATAGCCAGAAGACAGGCTTAGGATACAGGAGGATCTGGACAGACTTGAACACTGGGCGCTATCTAACAAAATGAAATTCAATGGTGAAAAAAGTAAGATCCTACATTTAGGGAAGAAAAACCAAATATATAGGTATAGTATAGGGGGTACCTTGCTCAATAGTAGTAACTGTGAGAGGGATCTCGGAGTCCTAGTGGACAATCATTTAAATATGACCCAGCAGTGTGCTGCAGCTGCCAAAAAAGCCAACACAGTGTTAGGCTGCATTAACAGAGGGATAGAATCAAGATCACGTGAAGTATTAATACCATTCTACAATGCCTTGGTAAGGCCACACTTGGCATACTGCATCTAGTTTTGGTCACCATGATGTAAAAAAGATGTTGAGACTCTAGAAAGAGTACAGAGAAGAGCAACAAAGATGATTAGGGGACTGGAGGTTAAAACATATAAGGAAAGGTTGATGGAATTGCGTATGTCTAGTTTAATGAAGAGAAGGACGAGGGGGGACATGATAGCAGTGTTCCAATATCTCAGGGGCTGCCACAGAGAAGAGGGAGTCAAGCTATTTTCCAAAGCGCCTGAAGGCAGGACAAGAAGCAACGGATGGAAACTAATCAAGGAGAGAAGCAACCTAGAACTAAGGAGAAACTTCCTGACAGAACAATTAACCAGTGGAACAACCTGCCTCCAGAAGCGGTGAATGCTCCAACACTGGAAGTTTTTAAGAAGAAACTGGACAGCCATTTGTCCGAAATAGTATAGGGTTACCTGCCTGAGCAGGCGGTTGGACTTGATGACCTCCAAGGTCCCTACCAACTTTATTATTATTATTATATTATTATTGTACTTGGTACAGTTGCAAAGGTCGGTTGCTTGATATCATGTAATCATTGAAAATATCTTGCAAACGCCATAGGTAGAAATGAGACAAGTTTGGTTTTTCTCTGCTCCCTACGGGGAGATGGTGGTCAAATAGGTTTTCTCAAAATAGGTTTTTAAGAAGTGACTGGACAACCACCTATCTGAAATGGTATAGGGTCTCCTGCTTGAGCAGGGGGTTGGACTACAAGACCTCCAAGGTCCCTTCCAGCTCTATTCTGATAGATTGAATAGGCAACATCTGTCTCTACAAAGCGGATACTGCAATTCATCAGGCAGCATCTGTGGTTGAATTTAAAGGAGTTAAAACCATAGAGTACTGCACTGCTAGAAAGGATGAGAAGAGGAGAAGGGCAAAGGAACTTCCTCTTCTGGATCACTCACGGGAGGAAGGTGTTGTGCAGAGCAGCTTTTGTGCTCTTCCAAGGATCGAAGCAGCAGCTGGGGGGTGAGTTGGTCAGAGGAGAGGCCGGGAGCGAGTGGGGCTGTTTGGTTTCCTCCACTGCGTGGAAGCAGAGAAGCAACTTGGCTGAAGCATGTCAGCTGCTGCTGCTGCAAATCCTTTCCCTCTCCAACTTTAAGTCCATTGGTGCTGCACGCTGTTAAACTGGTGGCTGCAATTTTCTGCTGGTGGGAAGATTTCAAAAGTCTCTTTCAAGTGAAGGTTGATTCTTGGGAATGGCTTCCCTCCAGAGGTTGTGGGTGCTCCATCACTGGAGGTTTGTAACAGATTTGGAAGGAACCTTAGAGGTTTTCTATTCCAACCCCTGATCAAACAGGAGACCCTATACCATTTCAGACAAATGGTTGTCCCATTTCTTTAAAAGCCACCACTGATGGAGCACCCACAACTTCTGAAGGCAAACCGTTCCACTGGTTAATTGTTCTCAGGGTCAGGAATTTTTTCCTTAGTTCTAGTTTACTTCTCTCCTTGATTAGTTTCCATCCAATGCTTGTCTTTCCTTCTGGTGCTTTGGAAAATAAGTTGACCCCTGTTATGTACTGGGGCTTGCTGAGTCATTCAGCAAGGCTCAGAAAGTCTGCAAAGAGACCCGGATAGACCACGTGTCTGCCCGGGACCCAGACAGGCTGTCTCCAGCCTGGCCCGCATGTGCGAGGCGGGAGAATAGCCTGCATAGATTGGCTGTGCATTCCCTTGCAAGGGAATATAAGAAGGAGTGGCCAGTGTGGCCAGTTGCTTGATGCCTGCTTATGCTTCTGTTCTGTTCAATCTCTCTCTATGCTTCTGTGATCGTACTCAATAAAGGACCTTTTTGTTGTGCACCCGTGATGGCAAACCTTTTAGAGGCTGAGTGCCCAAACTTCAACCCAAAACCCACTTATTTATCGCAAAGTGCCAGGGCTGCATCAGCATTATGGTGCCCTGGGGGGGACGTGGCCCACTGGGTGGGCGTGGCTGAAGTGGTCATGGCAGACTGGGTGAGCGTGGCTGGGGCCAGTCCTTCGCCATCTCCGGGGCATCCCTGGGGGGCCAACGCCGCTTGCTCGCTCACTTCCTGCCCTGTTGCTTCCAAACGCCACGTGCTCGCTACTCTGGCAAACTCTGCTGGGACAATGGTGCACGTGCCCACAGAGAGGGCTGAGTGCCGCCTCTGGCATGCGTGCCACCATTGACCTATTTTATTCCGGTGCATTTGGTTTTTTTTCCTGTCTAAGTGCAGGACGTTATATTCCTCACCATTGAACTGCATTTTGTTGGATAGGGTCCAATGCTCAAGTGTATCAGGATCCTTTTGGATCTCAAGCCCATCTATTTATGAAGATGTCGAGGTGTACTGGACCCAAGACTGAACTTTGAGGTACCCCACTGCATGCTTCCCTCCATGTAGATGTAGTTCCATTAAGGAATAGCCACTGAATGCGGTTGGTCAGCAAACTGTGAATCCAACTGGTGGTGATACTGTCTATCCCATATTGTTCTATCTTACCAAGAAGTAAGTTTTGGTCTACTTCAGACATGTCAAACACAAGGCCCGGGGGCCGGATGCGGCCCGCGACATGGTTTCATGTGGCCTGCGAAGCCATCCTGGAAACAGTGAGGGAATGGCCCCCGCTGCCTTGGCCCCGGCCCAGGCCGCCCGGGAGCCAATGTACAATTTTATGGTGGCCATCTATGCTGAAACGCATTCAGTCTTAGCTCCACCACTCTGCTCGAAGGAAGGAAGGAAGGAGAGGGAGGGTCTGAGGGAAGTCCTGCCTTAGTCCTGCCCTGCTGCCCTTTCACCATTCCCTTGCCCCCTCCTCCTGGCCTATCCTGGGGGTCTCCCATCCTATTGCTAAGGAAGCTTTGGATACAAAGCCAGGTATCCTCCCATGGAGGGGGAGTGGGCTTCCCTCTGACTTTGCCCTCATACCCATCATGAGCAACCTGGCTAAGGAGAGCAAGCACAGCAGCAGCAGCCTTGAGGAGGAGGTAAGTGCAGCTGGGCATCCCCTTGGGGTAGTGGGCTGGACTTGGTGCCACGGGTGCTTGAGGGCCGGGCTGGGCGTTTGACCTCTGCTGCCCAGGGCTCCGGGAAGTCCACGGCACCATCCAGCCTCCCCTCGCATGGCCTGAGAGGAACAGTGAGGCTCTTCCAGTGGACCATGCCTTGGTGCTTGCCCCGGTCCCACCCCCTTCTGCTAGAGACCCTCAGATCTGTCCCACTCCTGCCCAGGCCCCCACAGGCACCCTTGACGCGAACGATGTAGAGCTGGTCATGCCCACCCAGTAGGCCACACCCACTCCAGCCACGCCCACCCAGTAGGTTGCGCCCACCCTGGCCACACCTACCCGGCCCCCCGAAGACAACCACAATGCTGATGCGGCCCTCAATGAAATTTGAGTTTGACACCCCTATTGTAGAGTGTCTCATAGTAGTCTTTAATGATTTTTATCATTGCATCATTTTGGAATTGTAATTCTCCTTTTCAATCTTGTAGCTTATTTATCATTCTTTTTTCTTTTTCTTTTTTCAGTCTATATGCTAACCATCTCCCCGGCTTATTGCCGTTTTTGAAGAAATTCTGTTTGGCCCATTTAATCTGTTGAGCCATTATTTCCGTCTCAGCCAGGTTTAATTTATGCTTTATTATCTCCATTTGTTTCCTGAGCACTTTCTTTTGTGGATCTGTTTGTAACTCTAATTCCAATTTTTTAAGTTCTTCTCTCAGCTTTAACTGTAGTCGTTTCTTTTCTCTATTCTTTTTAACAGCATAGGTTATAGCCAACCCTCTGAAGTATGCTTTGGCCGTATCTCATACATTTTGAAGCGATGTCTCTTCCTTCTTGTTTATTTTTTAAAAAAAATCCATTTCCTTTGTCGCTAGTTGGAGGAATTCTTTTTCTTTCAATATAGATTGATTCAAAGACCATCTTGTTTTTTTCTTAATTCCTTTCCAAGTCATTTTTATTGGGTTGTGGTCTGCCCAAACATTAGTTTCTATCTCCACATCTTGTATTATTGTTTTCAAGTCCAAAGATGTCCATATCATATCAGTTCTAGACCATGATTTATGTCTATTTGAATAAAATGTATATTGTAGTTTTTCTGGGTTTTTCTCTCTCCATATGTCTTGGATACAAAATTCTTCTATCATTTTTGAAAACGCTTTAGGTAGTATATTTCCTCCTTTTCTCCCTTGCTTACGGCTTTTATAATCCAAAATCGCGTCTGCTATTGCATTAAAGTCTCCCATTATACAAAGATTTTGGTAATTTAGGTCTAGTATTTTCTTATGTAGTTATTGATAAAATTGCTCTTGCTTATCATTAGGTGCATATATTGCTACCATTAATATCTGTTTTTGATCCATCATAATTTCCACCATTAGTATTCTCCCCTCTTCATCTGCATAAATTTGTTTGGGGTTCATCCTTTCTTTAATGTAAAGGGCTATTCCTCTTTTCTTTTGAGATGCAAGTGTGAAATAGAGTTTGCCAATTTTCGGTTGTTGTAAGATTTTGAAATGTTGTCTCTTAATGTGTGTTTCTTGGAGGCAAATTATGTCCATTTTTAGTTTTTATAGTCTTGTAAAGATTTTTCTCCTTTTTGAAGGAGAATTTAGTCCATTTATATTTATTGATAAGATCCCAGTCTCCTCCATCTCTTTCAATTATATCTAGGTCTCAGTCTTCTAGTCGATCTTATCTGTCTCTGGTCTCTTGGTCTTGCTCCTTCTTCTGAGTATGTATTTTTGACTTCTTCCTCCTCTGTTTGTTTAGCCGCTCCTTCAACTACAGTTTCTTCTTGTTTCTTGGATTCAGGATCACCTTTTTCCAGAAATGCTCTGTGATTGTCAAAAAACAAAAGCTTTAAGCAATGTGTCCAATCTGTATCGTTTCGTGTCCCAGTAGATTAAGATCCCTTCTGGAATCAACCATCTAAAATTCACTCCTTTTTCAGCCAATTTCCTGGTTAGGAACTGGTAGTCTCTTCGAGCCTCTCTTATCCTTCTAGGGATTTGTTTAAGAACTACTATTTCTTTTTCTTTATATTTTAACGGTTGATCTCTTACTTTTCTCAGAATCTCATCTCTCGTGGATCTTTTGAGAAATCTAACGTGCACTTCCCTAGGCACTTTATTTCTTTTAGCATAGTTTGAATTGACTCTATAGATCTGATCCAATTCTCCTTCCATTTGGATTTTCCCCATTCCTAGAGCATCTGCCAGTAACTTAGTTATCAAGTCTGAAAGATCCTCTTCCTTATCTTCTATTATATTTTGGAATCTTAGGAAATATGAGGCCTTTTCCATTTCAATAACCGCTAACGAGTCTTCCAATTCTCCGTTTATTTGGGGCAATTTTTCATTTTCATCTTTTAAGGCTTCTAGTTTCTGGTCAACTTCAACTGATTTATTTTTCATTTTTTGAATTCTTTGCTGATTATCTGTAATCATCTGCTTAAAATTTTCAATTTGGGAATCTATATTGTTAATTTTTTGATTCATTTTATCAAAGTCATTTTTCAACTCTTCATGGTTTTTCGTCAAAGTTGCCGTCTGAGCTGCAATTGCTTGCAAAATTGCTTGAGTATCTTTTTGCAGAATATCCGTCTTTTCTTGCTGCAGCATTGTCGTAATTGATCTCTGATATACTGGACTTGCAGAAGTCGAGGCAGGGGCAGAAGATCCTTTTTCCCCAAGTTTGGATAGATTTGAAGCGCTCATCTTTGTCTTTACTTCTTATATTGTAATCCACCAGGTAGCCAAATGGCCAGCTGTTATAATCCAATAAGCTGCTATTAGTTAGGAGGGAAAGTCCATTAAAATAGTTAAAAATAAAAAGAGGAAGGAAAAATAAAAATAGCAACAGGGCAAAAAGAAGGGGGGGAAGGGAGGGGGAAAATGCTCCCAAAGGAAAAAGAAAAGAAAAAAGAACAAAAATGTCAAAACTATAATCCACCAAATTCTGTTGTAGGGAATTTCTTAATTTTCAATTCTTCTAGGACAGCTTGTTATAGTTCCAAAGCACACAGTATTTGTAATCCAGGGAAGTCAGATGGCTCCAAATACTATTTTATTTACAAATGTAGTCTATCTTATAAAACCAGGTAAACCAAAAGAAAGTCTTTTCTCCAGCAAAGTTTTCAAGGACTTTCAGATAAGCAATGTCTGGGCATACAGCCAAAATTCTAATCTGAGTAAATTCCAGTCAAGGAAAAGTGGACATAATTCTCAATTTAACCACAAGGTGGCACTAGGTGTCCATTCCCAGCACATTTAAAAGGGAAAAAAAGACTAGAGAAAAAAAAGGATCAAAAATAAAAGTTTAAAAGATTTAAAAAGTGAAAATTGCAGTGGCTTTCCAACAAGACACAAAGACAAAAAATCTCTATAAAAGCAGGAGTTTCCCAAATTTATCTTATTGCCTCAGACAGCTTATAGAAAGTTTTTAGTTTGCCAAAAAGCTTAAACCGCCGCTTGAATTCAGGAGGGGGGGAAGAGAAAGGAAAAATTCCACCCCTCCCTAAAAGTGAAGGCTTCGCTCTCAAGCTGTAAAAGAGCTATTTGCCAAACAGGTACCCACTTCTAGTGAGAAAGGAAAAAGTATTCTCACCCAGCTCAGCTGTTTGCGGCCGCTCTAAGATTCTTCGTCTCCGACGATCAGCTGGTAATGGCGGAGCCTTTCTTCTGCTGATTCCAAGGGCTCCTTTGGATCCAGCGACCTGGCTACTACCGACCTGCGGTCTTCAAAGCTTCATCCCTTGGTAGCCACCTCTCCGGGGTGACTTTCAGTCCAATTGGACCCACCAGCAGGTGAAAATCAGACCCGGGGAGAGGACAATCAGTCCCCCGGGTCTATCCCTCAGCAACGTCACCGGGAACTCCCCATGGTGCAATGGTTTTGAGATAACATCTGCGAGTTCCTTCAGAACTCTGGGATGTAATCTGCCAGGTCCCGGTGATTTATATTCAACCAGGTCAGATAGGTGTTCTACCTTGGCCTGCCCCTCCTCTCAAGCCTAGGAAAGGGAGAATCCACTTCCAAAAAACCTTGCCTAGGTAAATGCAGGGAAGTGGGAGTGCAGGATAACCTAATTTTGCAACTTGAATCTTGCAAAACTTGAAGAATAAAGTTTGACCTACTTAGCTTCTCAAGATTAGGGAGGTGCTATACCATAAAAGTTTGTGGAGGTCTTGTATGTGTGCATAGCCACTAAATGATTTCCAGCTTCATCTTATTAATAGAACTGTCAATGTTCCGACTAATGGAACACTTCAAAAGAACTTCCAGGCTTTGTTTATTCTGAAAAGTCTTTAATCACGTACACAGTGTCGGTACATATTGAATGGATGCAAAAATCTGAATTTCTCTTGCTTGCGTCTGACTTTTCTTGCTAAACCCCTTCCCTATTTTGCAGTCATAAGTCACATCTTCCAATTAGCCTGGAGGGCAAAGATTCACTTCCGTTCCTTATCCCGCGCTTTCTTTATAAATCTCCTCCCTTTCTATCTCATCTGAATTAACTCTAAAAATACCAGACAGTTCTGCATATCTTGTCAAAGCAATAATATCCCATATTAGCAGCGTTGACATTCGACCCCCCTTACAAAAAAGACAGATCCTGTAATGTAAACAAAAGCATATGTTAATGACTAGTTTTCGGTTTGTTGGGGTGTTTCGCATGAAACCTTTTGATGAGCCTGTCAGCTTTCACCTCACTGGATTTCACCCAGGTGGCTTCAGACAACGGGTATCCCTTCCATTGTACTAGGTACTGCAATTTCCTTTTAAAAATTCTAGAGTCAAGAATACGTTTCACTTCATAGTGGGTCTGTCCCGCAACTACGAGGGGCCCGGGTGCCTTCTTAGAGGGAGATCTTAAAGTGGAGCCCTGATAAGGTTTCAACAAGCTGCAATGGAATACAGGGTGAATTCTACCTAAAAGTCTAGGGAGTTTCAGTTTTATGGTGACTGGATTGATGATCTTTACGATAGGAAAAGGCCCCAAGAATTTCGGTCCTAACTTTTTACTGGGTAATTTGAGGCGTAAATACTTAGTTGACAGATAAACCTTTCCCCCAACTTGGAATGTTCTTTGGGGAGCCCTCTTTTTATCAGCCTGTTTTTTATAGGTTTCAAAAGACTTTTTTAAAGCGTTTTCGTGTTTCTCCAAACGTCTTCTTATTCTCTCACCCATTGGTCAGAGGGTATTGGCACCTGAGGGTATTCAGGTATTGGACCGAACTCTCTTCCTGTGGCTACTCTGAAAGGTGTGTAGCCGGTGCTGCTGTGCACAGAATTATTGTACGCCACCTCTGCAAAAGGGAGGAAGTCAGTCCAGTTTGTCTGTTGGTAGGAAATGTAACATCTGAGATATTGCTCCACCATTTTGTTAGCAGATTCTGCAGCCCCATTGGTGGCCAGATGAACAGCAGATGATAAGCCTTGAGATGACCCAATTAATTTAAGGAAACTCCTCCAAAACTTCGCTGTGAACTGCACCCCCCTGTCCAAAATTATTCGCTTAGGGGCGCCATGCAGCCGGTAGATATGTTTCAGGAACAATTTAGTCAGTCGTTGGGCAGATGGGAGTCCTTTGCAGGCGATGAAATGAGCCTGCTTCAAAAACAGGTCTATCACAGTCCAGATGACAGTATTTCCTCTGCTTTCAGGTAGGTCTACGATAAAGTCCATAGCTATTTCTTCCCAGGGTTGAGAAGGGTCTGCCACCGGCTGCAGTAACCCAGGGGTTTTCCCCGGGATTCTTTTCATTGTGGCACATACGGTACAACTCTTTCATAGTTTTTCACATCCCGTTTCAGCCCCGGCCACCAAAATTGCCGGCGGGTGAGATGTAGAGTTTTTAGATATCCAAAGTGTCCAGCCTGTTTTACATCATGGCTGTGTTTGAGAGCCAAGACAGAGGGCTTCAGGCAAATACAGCTTCCCCCCCTTGTAAGCCAAACGTCAGGGAGATTTGATTATCTTTGAACCATTGATCAGTGAGGAGCTCTCATTTTATTTTCTTTACCCCAGGGTCATCAGGATTTGGAACCCTGCGAGGCGTGAGCTGAGTGGCAGTTTGTGGATTGGAGATAATTGCTTCATTAACCTCTTCGCGTTCGCTTTTGTACTGGGGCAATCTCGATAGCGCATCAGCTAGGATGTTTTCCTTCCTGATATGTACTTTAGAGTGAAGTTGAAACGGTTAAAGTACTGTGCCCACCGTACTTGCTTTGGGGACAATTTGCGGGGAGTTTTCAGTGCCTCTAGGTTTTTATGATCTGTCCATACTTCAAATGGCACCTTGCTCCCTTCTAGATAGTGTCGCCAGTTTAACAGTCCCCACCTAATAGCAAAGGCCGCCTTCTCCCAGACTGCCCATCTCCTCTCGCTTTCAGTAAATTTTTTAGAGGTGTAGGCACAGGGTTGTAGAACTCCACTTTTGTTCTTCTGCAGTAATACAGCTCCGACTGCCACGTCGCTGGCGTCAGCTTGGATTACAAAGGGTTCCCCTGGGCAGGGGTGCTTTAGGACCAGTTCAGCAGTAAATATCTTTTTAAATTCTCAAAAGCTGTTTGACAGCTCATAGTCCATGTAAGTGGCTGGCCCGGTCGCGGTTTTCCTCCTCCTTTGCCTGTTTTGAGTAGTTCTGTAAGGGGTAGGGCAATTTCGGCAAAGGAGGGGATGAATTGACGATAGAAGTTGGCAAAACCTAAAAAACTCTGAAGCTGTTTACGAGTCTTTGGGGGCTGCCACTCAATTATAGTTTTCACTTTGGCTGGATCCATTTCAATGCCGTCATTGGAAATTTTGTAGCCAAGATAATCTAATCGGGTCTGGTGAAATTCACATTTTGACAATTTGGCATAAAGCTTGGCATTCAATAATTTCTTTAACACTTCTCTCACCAGTTTTATGTGATCAGTCATATTTGTGCTGTATATCAGGATGTCATCAAGATACACCAGAACCCCTTTGTACAAGTGATCATGTAGGACCTCATTAATCAACTGCATGAATACGGCTGGGGCCCCCTGTAGTCCAAATGGCATGACTTTGAACTGATAGCTCCCCATAGGACAATTGAAGGCAGTTTTCCACTCGTCTCCCTCCTTTATTCTCACCTCGTAATATGCCTCTCTCAGGTCTAATTTAGTGAAGACACTCCCCTTAGCTAGATGGGTTAATAAGTCTTTGAGAAGGGGGAGGGGGTATTTTCCACATTCACAGCATTGAGACCATTATAGTCTACGCAGAGACGAAGAGACCCGTCTTTTTTTTCTTTGAACAACACGGGCTCCCACAGTAGATTTGGCCAGTTCAATGAACCCCCTCACTAGGTTTTTGTTCACGTATCGCTGCATCTCCTCCATTTCGAGGGGGGACATAGCGTACATTCTTGGTCGTGGGAGTTTGGCTCCTGGCACCAGTTCGATAGAGCAGTCATTGGGTCTGTGAGGGGGCAGGGCATCGCATTCTTTTTCACTAAATGCCTCCGTTAGGTCCCGGTATTCATTGGGGATGAGTGGTTCGTCTGGTGGTGGTGAGGCAGCCATGTGCGCTCGCTCATTGGGTGGCCTAAAGTGTCCCGCAACATCAGTTGAATCAGTGGGAGGCTCAGGCCCTATAGGTAGTCTCACAGTTCTCATTCCTTTCTCCCACCAGATAAATGGCTTCCATTTGTCCTACCAGGCTAATCCTAGGATCACAGCCTCAGTCATTTTTGGGGCCACCAGGAAGCGAATAAACTCCCAGTGCGCACCTATTTCTAGGCGTAAGGGCTCAGTTAATTGTGTGACTAAAGTCCCTCCCATCAGGGAGCCATCAGCTTGCTCGAACCTCACAGGGTTGGAGAGTTGTTTTGCCCGTATGCCCATTTTCATGGCAAAGGGTAGGCTAATAATGCATCGGGTGCATCCAGAATCGATTAGCACGTTTAAGTCTATTTGTGCCCCCGACTTAAGGATTATAAGCTTGGCGGGCAGTGAAAAAAACAGGACTAAGTACTACAAAATCTGGAGACAATTTTATGATTGGATAGATAACTAGAGGGTAGCCAAGACAAATGTATAGTGTTAGAACAAAAAAATAGATGTTATTATAGATAAATGTATGTTTAAGAGATAAATAAATATGCAGAAATGAGGGGGAAAGTATTAATACTATATGATATTTTGCTTAAATAATGAATAAAGCTTAAGAATTATATGTTTATATGAATAGTAATATTATTGTAAAGTGACAGAAGATGTATGGAACCAGTGATGTCATATCTATGTCCAATTTTTTTTTTATTTTGTATTATCAATAAAAAACTTTAAAAAAAAGAAAAAGAAAAAGACGGGATTTGTCGACTCACCATTGGGTCGTTCTCTCCTTCGTCGTCGCTGTCAAAGGAGGGTAGAGCAGGGGTGGGTTCACTCAGAGTCCCGGAGTCCTCCTGCATGGGAGGTGTGATCTGGGCAACAGGTTCTTGTGTGATCCAGTTGGATTTTTCTCTTGTTAGCCGCTGGGCAGGTTTCCTTCTCGACGCTGGTTCCGGTCTACTCTGTGGTCTTGGGTAGGGGACTGGACAGTTTGCTGCTCGATATCCCTCCTGTCCACACTGAAAACACTTAATTGACGGTCCTGCAGGTGGCTTGGATATCTCAGTCATCTCAGTAGTTGAAGGGTTTCATGGGGATGATTGTTGTTCGGGTTGCTCTGGCTGCTGTTCGGATTCAGATGGGGGAGGCTTCTTATATCGGGCAAGCTGAACGTCTAGCTTCACCGCTGCCTGGTACCACTCTTGCAGCTGATCAGGTACTGCTCGATAGAAGCAGGCCTGAGAGAGGTGATCGTCTAATCCCTCAATGAAGTGATGGATTAGGGATTGCTCTGGCCACCCCTCTATTCGACCTGCTATCTTGCGGAACTCTCACACATACTCCAGGGCAGGCCTGCCGGCTTGTTTTATTTTGTAGATTTGTTCTCTTGCTCTGAGGCCAAGGGATGGGTCCTCAAATCTTTCTCTCAGGCCCAGGAGGAAGAGGTGGGGGTCCTCCAATTCTGGGGCTTGCTCATTATATAGATTGTTCAGCCATTCGGATGCTTCTCCCTCTAGGCTGGACGCAATCACATTGACCATGGCCCCTGGGTCCGGGTAGAGAGAGGCCCAGCAATTCAGGTGAGAGCGCACTTGGTTGAGGAAAAAAATCAGCTTCTCTGGGTCCCCATCGAAGGTTGCTCTGAAAGGTGGAGCAATTATAGGCTGTTGGGGCCCCCACTGTGGCTGTTGCTGCTGGCCCCATCCTGGCTGCTGGTTTATGCCCAGGGGTTGCACGTTTGGGGGCTGGGGCCAATCTCCTTGCTGTGATCGTTCTCCCACCAGCTGCTGATCTCCTGGCTCCTGCACCACCCCAAGCTGGTGCAAGGCCTCTATTAGCTGTGGCAAGCTCAGAGGATTTATAGGCTGTTGGGGCCCCCACTGTGGCTGTTGCTGCTGGCCCCATCCTGGCTGCTGAGAATGCCACACTCCCCATTGTTGCAGAGGCCTCAGACTGGGATTCCCTCTCTCTTCAGGGTTTTGAATTATTTCCAGTAACTCACCCAGGCCTTGAGTGGCAGTTTGTCCGTTGTCTTTCCACCGATTTGCATTTGTCTGCCAAAATTCATCTTCCCACAGCATGCTGTCTGTTACTTTCCCCTCTGGGGTATCAGCAGCTGCCGGGTTGTATTCAGCAAACTCCCGTTTATCATGATAGATTTTCCTCCTCCTGAAACTCTGTCAGTCTCACTCAAGCCTAGGAGGAAGAGGTGGGGGTAATGCACCCTCAGTTGTTTGAAAAGGATTTAGATTTTGGCATGATCTCAATGTTCCGACTAATGGAACACTTCAAAAGAACTTCCAGGCTTTATTTATTCTGAAAAGTCTTTAATCATGTACACAGCGTCGGCACATATTGAATGGATGCCAAAATCTGAATTTCTCTTGCTTGCATCTGACTTTTCTTGCTAAACCCCTCCCCTATTTTGCAGTCATAAGTCACATCTTCCAATTAGCCTGGAGGGCAAAGATTCACTTCTGTTCCTTATCCCATGCTTTCTTTATAAATCTCCTCCCTTTCTATCTCATCTGAATTAACTCTAAAAATACCAGACAGTTCTGCATATCTTGTCAAAGCAATAATATCCCATATTAGCAGCGTTGACAAGAACAATGAAACATGGAAGAAACATTCACCCTCCTTACTTCCGAACCACATCTAGATAAAAGATACTATCTTTCTATCTGCATTCTTGCAGAGCCTACATCTCACTAGACCACAGGGAAGAATTGCTCTGAGCAGCCTTCCCAATCTCCACAGGAGTTAGATTTCAGCCTTATTTGTCCCAAACAGCTTGGGGAAAAGACTTAGAGGATACTAGTTTGCAGAAAGCTGAGGTGTAGATTCCTGCACTTTCTTAGGGGTGACTCAGTGGAGATCAAAACCACTCCACAGCCTAAACCTTTTAAGACTGATATCCTGTGGTGTCCAAGGACCCCAGAGATTAGCCAGCTTTATTTGTGTTGGACAGAGATGCATCCAAGCACACCCATGCTAAATGTCCTGTGCTTCTGTAACTTTGCACAGACAGAAGTCTCCATTAGGTCAACGCGAGAAAGTCACATACCCAGCAGGGCTAGAAAAGAGGTGCTTAGGAAGAGGAGATGACTGTCTATATATGGTAAGAGAAATTGAGAAATTGTATTCACACATTCCTATCTGGAAATTATCTCTGCTCAGTTGACCAGAATAAAAACTTCCTTGGAAATGGATCCTCAGAGAAAAGTCCATTCCTCAGAGAAATCCAGTCCAACATTTCCCTTCCACATTACTCATATCTGTCAGAGGAACAGGGAGATTTTCTTTATGAAAAGTGGCAAATGGTAACCAGAACCTCCTGTTTCAGCCTCAAGTAAGGATTCCTTGGGTCAGAGGGGATGCCAGGGAATGAGAGAGGACAAACAGACCATGTTTTTTACTGATTGCTACCTGATGGTAGGAGCCTCCCAGAACAACAAGCAAGTTAGAAGGACATCAATTATGCTGCAGAAAAAGTCAGCTCAAGACTATGGAGTCGCACTCAATGCCTGATAATTTCATGCAGGCATGTCAAACTGCCGCCCCGCGGGCTGGATGCCTCACGAAACCACGCCCACCCCATTGCCGGCAATGGGGGAAAAGTCACGATACGTCGTGCGACGTGAGTCTGACATGCCTGATTTAATGGATTAGTCATTACGGGTTTCTTGACAGCAACACACAGATTGTTATTTCCTTCTTCAGAGTGTTTCTCTCTCTCTCTCTGTCTCTCTCTCACACACACACACACACACACACACACACATACATACACACACCTGTGGATATCACAAACATCTCAACGAGAGCAACCTGATCGCTCCCTGGCAGTCAATGGGGAGGAAGAGAGAGAAAAGGGAAAAGCATAAAGGAAGGGAATATTGTGCCCAAAACCTAAAGCAACCAAATCACTTTGAAGATTCAACATATATCAAGTATGCAAACAATAACTGTGCACACTGGGTTCCAGCAAAGCATGGGCAGCTTGCTGAGCAGCCCTGCAGCTTATATATTGTTGGCACACTACGTTACAAAGATATAGAAACAGGCAGGCACCCTGTAGGGTACATCTTCATGTTGAAATATTTTTGATAATCCAATTTGGGAGAACTCATTATTTATCCCTGCCTATACGGTCAGAATTGAAACACTTTGACCCACGGGTCCTGAAATTCCTTTCTGATTCTTCCTCCTGTATCCACTGAGGCCTAGTTCAGCTTGTTGTCAATGTGTGCTTATAACAAAACTTTAAGCAGTTCACAACTATTGGACCACAGGAGCATCTCAGAGGTTTGCTAGTGAATATAAAAAGACTTGACAGACCTGAACAGTGAGTCCTATCTAATAAAATGATATTCAACATAAATTTCCTTCGACAAGAAAAAACAACTGAATAGGTGAACAAACTAGGTGAAACCTGGCTTAATGCAGTAACTGAGAGAGGGATGTTGGAGTCCCAATGGACAATCACTTAAATAGGAGCCAACAATGAGTGGCAGCAGCCAAAACAATCAGTACAATCCTAGGCTTCATTAATAGAGGGATAGAATCAAGATCATATGACTCTAGTACCGCTTTCCAAAGTCTTAGTAAGACCACACTTGGAATACTGCATCCAATTCTAGTCAGCACAACATAAAAAGAGTATTGAAACTCTGGAAAGAGTGCAGAGAAGAGCAACAAGAATGATTAGGGGGCTGAAGGCTAAAACATATGAAGGACGGTTACAGGAATTAGGTATGCCTTGTCTAATGCAACGAAGGATGAGGGGACACATGGTAGCATCCAAGCCTTCTTGGCTGCAGGATGTTTTTCTGCCCTGTGTCCCTTCAGTGTTGAAGACAGGCGCAGGCTGATGGGGATGAGTCTGTGTTGTCTGCATCTCAAACTGAAGTGCAAATTGTTCCTGCAGTCTGCAGTGTTTTCTGGATATTCAGAATTCCAGAATCCAGAAAAGATTGCAGGGTTTAAACAAGGGATTATCCGTATTTTTTTAAAACAAGTTTTATTGGTGTTTTTTTTTGGTTTTACATCAAAGTGCTTAGGAATCATCGTGGAGATAGGGTAATCATTCATCCAAAAAAGAAAGAAAGAAGCATAATCATACATATATAATTCAAAGATTCCCTCTCTATTTCCCTCAATTAATATAACATAGTCGAATTAATACATTTCTAAATACAATTTAGTCAATCAAAAAAAAAATATCAATAATATTTCACCTGTTTTTAAGCTTAACTAACTTACAATTACCATGTTCCAATTTAGCCTTAAATAAACACATAATTTACACTTCGGGTATCCCAATTTCCCTTATTTCATAAAATAATAATTATTTCTAGAATATACATATTATTCCAACCATTATATTTTTATACTTCCCAACTATATTCTATTTCTTATTCTACTCTATTTCAAATATATATTTTATAAATCAATCCATATCCTAAAAAGCCTTTTAAACTCATTACATAAAGATTGAATCCCATCAAAATAATTATACCTAAAAAAAAAACATTATTCCAGAAAATGACTTGTATATGGGATTGTATGATATCTTCCTCTCTGTTGATTTGTTCCTCCTCTATTATTGTTTGGGTTGTGGGGTAGTCAGTTAGAATCTGGAAGTCAGTTTGAAGTTTTGTAATAAAAGCATTTAATCTAGCATTCACGTGCTCAGTAAATTCGTAAATTCTTCCCAGCATCAATTTACAAATAGATTGTGGATGAAGTTCCTCCATCTCCTTAAATTGTATATGTTGTTGCATGCAAGTCTCTTTGGAGTTGATTCATTCTTCCTCTGTTGTTCCTTGGTCTATCAGTTGATCAGTCAAAATTTAAGGTTCAGTTTTTAGTTCTGGAGCATCATCTTTAATGTTCATTCTAAAAATCCTTTGTTCTTTAAGTTCCAAAAGGTTTTCTAGTATAAGTCCATAGCCAAGCTGTAGATAAGACTCCATTTCAATAATAAGATAATTTTTTAGTTTTTTGGTGGAGATTCAGCTTAAAAGGTAAATAAAAGTCTATAATAGAGATATTATAGAATATAATATCCAAACAAAAAAAAAGCAAAAAGGTCAAGAAAGAACAAGAACAGAAAAAAGAAAACCCAAGTCAATACTAAAAAAAGATATCCAATATGTAATCCAATTTATAGTATCTTTGCAAAAAAAAAAGGATAATAATAATAAAAAAGTGCCTTGAAAATCAATTCTTCATAAGAGTATTTGTAATCCAAAAAAAAGAAAGAGTCCAAATATCGTATATCTGAGATATATAGTCTATACTTTGAAGCCACGTTAAAATAATGGGAGAGAAAAAAAAAACCTTCTTTCAGCTGGTTTCAAAGTCAGATAGGAATGTCTGGGCGTACAGCCAAGTGTCTGGGCATAGAGCCAAGTTGTTAATCTGAATAAACACCCGACAAAGGAAAGAGAAAGTTCTCAGAGTCTACGAGCTACAATGTTGCCAAAGCTTAGAGAACAAAGAAGTCAGCTTAGATTGAAAGGAAAAAAGTTTTAAAATAGACAATACAGTTAGAATAGCTTTTCTAAATGTAGAAAAATATCTTTGAGGAAATAAGCTTCCCAAATTTCTGTTGGAATTTAAACAATTTTGTCATTTTTTTAAGAAATTCATCTTCAAAATATAAAATAGCTTAAGCCGCCGCTTATATACAGGAGGGGGGAAAGGAAAAAAAACACTACACCCCCCTCCCTAAAGGCTTCCGCTTAAGCTAAAGACAGGCAGGCAGAAAAAAAAGATCCATCTTCACAGGAAAGATTTTTTCAGGATCCCCGAAATCCAACAACAAAAGTAGTCAATAACAATTAATTATTTTTCTCAGAGCTCGTTTTCCCAAGTATCCAAATGCCGCTTTCTTAAAGTAGGGAAATAATTCCAGGGGCTTTTCACAGGGAGGTAGTTAGGGTGCAGAGAGGGAAGGAAAGGTCTCACTCGGATCTTCCACGGTGGTTCTTTTCGCTTAGCTGTTCTTGTGACTTTCGGCTGGAGCAGCTAGATGATCGGCCATGTTAATGGCTGATCTTTTCTCCGTCGGCCCAAAGGAGCTGTCTTAGACTGCGGAGGGTGCTGCCGCTCCCTCCACAGTCGACAAGTGTCCTCCTCAGCGGTAGTTGCCCCTCCAGGGAGACTTTCGACCCTGTCCAGGGTCTAACGGTGGAGGGAAAGTGGCCGGCGAAGAGAGAAGACTCTTCGCACAACCGCAGGCGCTGCAAACCGGAACCAGAACTCGGATTATCCATATTTTTTATCTCCTCAGGAATATCGGTTGTGGAAAAGCTCCATAGATGTGCCTACTGTGAGAAAGAGACAACTTGCAAATCATAGCTGATTATGCATGAGAAAATGCACACTGGAGAAAAACTACACAAATACTCTGACTAGGACAAAACCTTTGGTAAGAACAGCTCGGTTGTAGTTCATGAAAGGTGCCACACAGGAGAGAAGCCCTACAAGTGCTCCCAATGTGGTAAATGCTTTAGTGAGTATGGCAAATTGGTGATACACCAGAGGACACACACAGGAGAGAAACTCTTTTAATTTCCTGATTGTGGGAAAACTTTCAGTCAGAATTCCAGCCTGGTGATAGAGCAGATGACTCACACAGGAGAGAAAATGTTTGCATGTCCTGATTGTGGGGAAAGTTTCAGTAACAATTCCAGTTTGGTAACACACCAGAGAACACACACAGGAGAGAAACCCTTTGAATGCCTATATGTGGGGAAAGTTTCAGTCAGAGGTCCAGCCTGGTGAACCACCAGTGGGCGCACACAGAAGAGAAACCCTTTGAATGTGCAGATTGTGGGAAAAGTTTCAGTCAGAATTCCCACCTCATGAGACACCAGAGGACTCACACAGGAGAGAAACCCTTTGAATGTCCTCATTGTGGGAAATGTTTCAGTCAGAATTCCCACCTGGTGAGACACCAGAGGACTCACATGGGGGAGAAACTTTTAAAATGTCCAGCCTGTGGATGTTACTTCACTCATAAATCACCCCTTATTGCACACAAAGAAATCCATATGAGGGGAAAGTAGATGAGTTTTAAAGAAGTCTTGAGTTTCATTTGTGATCTCCCATTGAAAGTGTAGGTGAGAAATTGCAAACATTTCTCAGGATTAAACTTGTAGGTGGAGAGAAAAGGAAAATGACTAACTACCTCTTTTTGATTATCAGTAGAAAGTTCTGGATATTTCCTTTTGCAGAAGTACTGGAATTCATGAAAAAGGCTTTTGCATGGTGTTTTTGTATATTGATTATGTAATGTATTGATGTGAATTACATGCAAATGTTGAAAAAACGGTCATAAGACTCTGTCAGTTAAGTGCCAGACTTTCTGTCTACAAGCTCATTAATTTGTGTTAAAGCGGGAACTAATACTTGAATCCTATTGGCCGCGGCCTAGTTGCTGATTGTATAAATAGGGGTGGAGCGGCAGTTATCCAGGCTTCTGTTTAAATCTTAAATAAAGAGTTGTTGTTGAACCTGCTGCCTCGTCGATGCCTCACCGATCACCAAACATAACAGATTATGTAATTCCAACATCTGGAATTTCAATCTTCTGTCCTGGTTTCCTCCAGATTTTGAGCCCCAGAATTCCTCAGCCACCATACAAGAGGTCCTCAAGATACAAATGTCATGGGCTTGCAATTACAGTTGCATGTTGTAATGGCTGTTAAGTGATACTGCTTCCCTTAACTACCCGCATTCCCCTGCTCTCCCTTGAGGCAGCCATTAATTCAATGTGTGAGTTGCTAAGCGGAACACTGGCTACCTCAGGGTTGGGGAAAACACTTGGAGGCCTAGCACAGGTCTTGCCTGCTGTAGGCCTCCCTAGGCCTCGCCCACAGTAGATAATGTTTCATTTTTAAAAATGCATTATGTTAGAATTGTCAGTAGCTTTTGAGAAGGGAAAAAATGGATATTTTCAATGTTGCTATAAAAATTATGGCAAGGCAAGTCACTCAGAGTTGTCTCAAATGAGATGGGCAGCTATTAAGTTTAATAATAAATGAATTTAATAATAAAAAGTAATGTAAAGCTCATTTCCCAACTCTTGTTCAATGATGAGGACTTCACACATAACAGTGGGTTTCTAACACAGTACAATTGTTAACTTGTAATCTATCTCTTGTGCATTCTGCGTCTCTATGACCAATCTATTTTCATCAGCTTTCCTTCCCTCTTCATTATAAATTTAAAATTTCAGTTTCAATCATACATCAGTCCAACCTCTCTGTGCCTCTGATGATGTGAGCTGAAATTAGGCTTAATTTATTTGTTGCGTTCCTATCTGCTCGAGTCTTAAATTCGATGAAAGTATGACATTTTATTAGGCTTGCGGACCACCGCACCCCCGCGGCTAGTTTTCGTCCTGCCTGGAGACCCTAATGGCCCAAGCCGCCCCGGAGAGGCGGAGAAGAAAGAAGGGTGCCCCGGTGATTCTGGAATGATGGCGGTCGTTCCGTTCGTCTTGGGGAAAGCCTTCTAACCCGACAGGAGAAAGGCTGTATTTCACTGATCAGCCCAAGCTGCTTGCAACCGAAGTCCAAAAGAACTAACCAGCACAACAGTAAACAGTGTGCTTGAAACTGGGTGAGGAATCTGATTTTCCCTTTTCCATTCCATACTTAACTTCCTGGAAAAGATCCCCAAGAAGGAAAATACCTCCGAAAGTGAAGGAGGGGGACTTCTGCCCCTCGCTTATACTAACGGAAGCGGCAAATTAAATTTCTGTGGAGGATTAAAATATATGGTAGCGAAATAAATTTATAAACTTGAAAGCTAAAATTTAATTTTGGACAAGTTTAAAATTGTTGAATGGTTAAGACTCTCATTTTAAAGACCATTGTTCATATTGAAAACTAAATAGATGCTGACACTAGTGGTGGATGAAGATTATGACAGTTATGATCTCCATAGAGAACTTGCCAAAACCTGGGAAAAGCTACCCTGTGTTTGTGACCTTCAAATCTTTAATAACAAAGAACAGCTGTGACAAAAAAGACAATCTGGGCTGCAGACAAAGACAGAATTATAAACTTTAGAAAAAAAATCTTTTTTGAACTCTTTGGATTACAAATATCTATTTAACCGGGACTCTAAAGCTATTTGCAGATAAGAAGAAAAACTCCAACTTTTGGCCATCATGGATCAGAGAAATGTAGATAGAACACACCAAGAAAAGATAAATACCTCTCAGGAGGAGATATATAGTATACTGCAATTAATTCAAACAACGAGTTCAAATCACAAAGAAATCCAAAATAAATTTGAAAATATAAATCAATCTATTTCTAAGTTAACTTTACAACAAAAAAACTTCCAGGAAACAACAACAGAGAAGGAGCAGACAAAACAAATAAGTGGACATAAAATTGAAAATAGAGACTCAAAGATGGAACTTAACAAAGCAAGAAAACATGATTTAATCCTAGTGGGGAAAAATTCACAAGAAATGGAAAAAACAGCTCATCCCTTAAGACTACAAAATAAATCTGAGGACAAAAAAACAGATTGGTTAAAATGGAATGTAGAGATGTTGAAAACTTCAGAGAGAAAGGAAGTGATAAGAGAAGCAGAGAAGAAGAAAAAGAAAAAGATTTTCAAGAAAAACCGAAAGGCAAAAGCCTCATATAAAGACACTTCATTCGATTTACTTCTTATACCTACAGCAACAGTCATGGATATATGGGAAAACTTTTTGATTCAGCAAAACACATTGATCAAGAAAGATACTGGTCAAAGGAAAAAGATTAAAGTGAAAATTAAGAAAATAGATGATGGGATAATAATAATAATAATAAAGTTGGAAGGGACCTTGGAGGTCATCGAGTCCAACCCCCTGCTCAGGCAGGAAACCCTATACAATTTCGGACAAATGGCTGTCCAGTTTCTTCTTAAAAACTTCCAGTGTTGGAGCATTCACCACTTCTGGAGGCAGGTTGTCCCACTGGTTAATTGTTCTAACTGTCAGGAAGTTTCTCCTCAGTTCCAGGTTGCTTCTCTCCTTGACTAGTTTCCATCCATTACTTCTTGTCCTGCCCTCAGGCGCCTTGGAGAATAGCTTGACTCCCTCTTCTTTGTGGCAACCCCTGAGATATTGGAACACTGCTATCATGTCACCCCTAGTCCTTCTTTTCATTAAACTAGACATACCCAATTCCACCAAACGTTCCTGATATGCTTTAGCCTCCAGTCCCCTAATCATCTTTGTTGCCATTCTCTGCACTCTTTCTAGAGTCTCAACATCTTTTTTACATCGTGGTGACCAAAACTGGATGCAGTATTCCAAGTGTGGCCTTACCAAGGCATTGTAAAGTGGTATTAATACTTCACGTAATCTTGATTCTATCCCTCTACCAAAGAGAATATTTTAAAAAGAAACATTTGTTTGAATACGGTTAAAGAAATAGAAAAGATTTTGAACACATATGTCATTCTAAGAGGGATGAATTCCTTAAATAATACTGTATGCTTTCCCCCCCTTTTTTATTTTATTTCCTGATATAAGTAATATAATACTGTTGAAATGGCTTAGATGAAGGAAATGTTTTAAATAATTAAATGTGTTTGAATTTAGGGAAATTATAATGTATAAAAAAGAAAAAATGTTTTGAATAAGAGTTAAAGGATTAGATGATTAGACACATTAAATGGAATATTTAAAGATTAAATATATTTTTAATTATGGTTAAAAAGAATAAGAAATTTGGGGAATGAATATATATTAGCAGGAGAAATATATATTTTAAGTAGTATTTTACTTTTTATGTTTCTTTACTCTTGCTCTCTTTTCCTTTTGTTTACTGTTTTTACCTATTCTTTAAGAAATGTAAAATTGTGGAGATGGTTTATATGGGAAAATGGATTTAAATCTTTAAATGTAATTAACTGTTGAGAAGATCTTAACTAGCAAGAATACTTTGAACTTTATGGGAGAAACAAATTTAAATAAGGACTGTAACAGGATATAAGATGAGGCAACCAGAATATTAGATAGAAAAGAAATATTATATTGATGTGATCATTATTTCTAGGAATATTTTGGGGGAAATCATATATGTAATTGTTATTTATCAAAATAATAAGAACTGTATTAATTCAAGGTTTGCAAAGAAGACATTTTGGGGGAAAGGGGAAATCAACTAAATGTACTATGTGGATTAAGGATTATAGAAACCAATTGTTAATGATTTTACAAATGTAAACCCAGCAAGCACACTGTTTACCAACTGTTAAGTGATTTATGTTTTAAAAAATTAATAAAATATGTTTTTAAAGAAACTTATTATGTAATTCTGTAAAAATTTCATGAACTTTTAGGGTTCAGCATATGGCTGATCACAAGCTAAGTCGCATCGCATTTTATTATTTCACTTGGTTCAGTTGCAAAGGTCGGTTGCTTAAAGTCGAAGGCTACTTGATAGCATGCAATAAGTGAAAATATCTTGCAAACGCCTTCGGCAGAGATGAGACAAGTTTGTTTTTTTCCTGCTCCCTAGAGGGAGATTGCGGTCAAATAGGTTTTCTCAAAATAGGCTTTTAAGAAGACTGGACAACCACCTGTCTGAAATGGTATAGGGTCTCCTGCTTGAGCAGGGGGTTGGACTACAAGACCTCCAAGGTCCCTTCCAGCTCTATTCCGATAGATTGAATAGGCAACATCTGTCTCTGCAAAGCGGATACTGCAATTTAGCAGGCAGCCTCTGTGGTTGAATTTAAAGGAGTTAAAATCATAGAGTACTGCACTGCTAGAAAGGATGAGAAGTGCAAAGGAACTTCCTCTTCCGGATCACTCACGGGGAGGAAGGTGGTGTGCAGACCTGCTTTTGTGCTCTTCCAAGGATCGAAGCAGCAGCTGGGAGGTGAGTTGGAGAGAGGTCGGAGGAGAGGCCGGGAGCGAGTGGGGCTGTTTGGTTTCCTCCACTGCGTGGAAGCAGAGAAGCAACTAGGCTGAAGCATGTCAGCTGCTGCTGCTGCAAATCCTTTTCCTCCCCAACTTTTAAGTTCATTGGGGCTGCACGCTGTTAAACTGGGGGCTGCAATTTTCTGCTGGTGGGAAGATTTCAAAAGTCTCTTTCAAGTGAAGGTTGATTCTTTGGGAATGGCTTCCCTCCAGAGGTTATGGCTGCTCCGTCACTGGAGGCTTCTAACAGAGTTGGAAGGAACCTTAGAGGTCTTCTATTCCAACCCCTGATCAAGCAGAAGACCCTATACCATTTCAGACAAATGGCTGTCCCGTCTCTTTAAAAGCCACCACTGATGGAGTACCCACAACTTCTGAAGGCAAACCGTTCCACTGGTTAATTGTTCTCAGGGTCAGGAAATTTTTCCTTAGTTCTAGTTTACTTCTCTCCTTCATTAGTTTCCATCCACTGCTTGTCTTTCCTTCTGGTGGTTTGGAAAATAGGTTGACCCCCCTCTTCTTGCCCCAAGTATTGGAACATGTCACCCCTAGTCCTTCCTTTCACTAAACTAGACATATCCAATTCCTGCAGCCATTCTTTATATGTTTTAGCCTCCAGCCCCCTGACCATCCTTACTGCTTTCTCTTTGCTCTTTATAGAATCTCAACACTTTTTTTATATTGTGGTGACCAAAACTGGATACAGTATTCCCAGTGTGGTCTTACCATAGCATTGTAAATTGGTGATTCTCTGCCTCTGTTTAGGGAGCCTAGGATTGCATTGGCTGTTTTGGCCACTGCATCACAGTGTTGGCTCATATCTTAAGTGATTATCCACTAAAACTTCAAGATGTCATAAAATTGAGTTCAGGCCACTCAAGTGAAGTTTTCTAGTAGTTTTTTTATTCTTGTGTTATTTGGACAAAAAGCAAGGCATGCATGCTTAATTACTTCCTTTATGTTTATACATATACTTGTCTAATTTTAAAGTTATTTTACTACAGTAAGTTATTCCCAACAAGGCTATTCAGGTTATTATGCCCAACAAGGCTACTCAAGTTGCTGTAAGTATTGCTGCCCAACTAGGCTACTCATTCACACAATACTCACATATCCTCTCAACACAGGTGACCAGGCTATGTTAGAGTGGGCTGGAAAGCAGATTCAGGGTGTCCCCTGCTCCAACAAAGTTGTCTTGAAATTTAGGGTCTGATTCATCCCAGTCTTCTCTTTATACCCAACTTGTTTACTCAGAATCCATGTGTATATGGCAATCTTGCCCCAGCCATGTCAGGAATTTTACATCCTCGTTCTTTGGTCAAAGACTCCATAAAAAAATGCAACCTCCTACGCTCCTTACGCCCACTAATGTTCGACCTGGTATCACGAACAATAGATCGTTCATACACGCACTCAGAATCTTTCCTTATCAGTAGTACACACATTCCAGCAACTTGAGTTTCCCCAATGTGATCTCACGAAAAGGCTAGCTATGGACGCATTACAGGCCCTCTATAATCATAACTTATATTTGTGATATATTCATAACATAAAATATGTAACGAAGATCCCTTTGGCAGTTACTGTTATTGAGCCATGTTCCACCTATTCTGTACCTTGACATTTGCTTTTTCTTGCCTAAGAGTAAAACCTATTTTTTTTCTCCATTTTCTCTTTAGTACATACTATCTCAGGTTACATCATCAAAAAATTCCTTCTCTATTTCCCTTAACATTTTGTTGTTGTTGTTGTTAGTTGCGAAGTCGTGTCCGACCCATCGCAACTCCAGGGACAACGTTCCTCCAGGCCTGCCTGTCCTCTACCATCTTCTGGAGTCCATTTAAGCTCACGCCTACTGCTTCAATGACTCCATCCAGCCACCTCATTCTCTGTCGTCCCCTTCTTCTATTGCCCTCAATCTTTCCCAACATTAGGCTCTTCTCCAGTGAGTCCTTCCTTCTCATTAGGTGGCCAAAGTACTTGAGTTTCAACTTCAGGATCTGGCCTTCTAAGGAGCAGTCAGGGTTGATTTCCTCTAGGACTGACCGGTTTGATCGCCTTGCAGTCCAAGGGACTTGCAGGAGTCTTCTCCAGCGTCATAGTTCAAAGGCCTCAATTCTTTTGCGCTCAGCCTTTCTTATGGTCCAACTTTCACAGCCATACATTGCAAATGGAAAAACCATGGCCTTGACTATACGTACTTTTGTTGGCAGGGTGATGTCTCTGCTTTTTAGTATACTGTCTAAATTTGCCATAGCTTTCCTCCCCAGGAGCAAGCATCTTTTAATTTCTTGGCTGCAGTCCCCATCTGTGGTGATCTTGGAGCCCAGGAAGATAAAATCTGTCACTACCTCCATTTCTTCCCCATCTATTTGCCAGGAATTGAGAGGGCCAGATGCCATGATCTTGGTTTTCTTAATGTTGAGTTTCAAGCCAACGTTTGTACTCTCCTTCACCCGCATCAAGAAGCTCTTTAGTTCCTCTTTACTTTCTGCCATTAGAGTGGTATCATCTGCATATCTTAGGTTGTTGATATTTCTCCCAGCAATCTTAATTCCAACTTTTGATTCATCTAGCCCTGCCTTTCTCATGATGTGCTCTGCATATAAGTTAAATAGGCAGGGTGACAGAATACAGCCTTGCCGGACTCCTTTCCCAATTTTGAACCAATCAGTGGTTCCGTGTCCAGTTCTCACTGTTGCTTCTTGACCCGCATATAGGTTTCTCAAGAGACAAATAAGATGGTCTGGTACTCCCATCTCTTTAAGAACTTGCCACAATTTGTTGTGATCCACACAATCAAAGGCTTTAGCATAGTCAATGAAGCAGAAGTAGACGTTTTTCTGGAACTCCTTAGCTTTCTCCATGATCCAGCGTATGTTGGCAATTTGATCTCTAGTTCCTCTGCCTCTTCGAAATCCTGCCTGTACTTCTGGTAGTTCTCGATCCACATACTGCTGGAGTCTAGCTTGTAGGATTTTAAGCATAACTTTACTTGCATGTGAAATGAGTGCAATGGTGCGATAATTTGAACATTCTTTGGCATTGCCTTTCTTTGGAATTGGAATGTAAACTGACCTTTTCCAATCCTGTGGCCACTGTTGAGTTTTCCAAATTTGCTGGCAAATTGAGTGCAGCACTTTTATTGCATCGTCTTTTAAGATTTTGAATAGCTCAGCTGGAATACTGTCACCTCCACTAGCTTTGTTGTTGCTCAGCTTTCCTAAGGCCCATTTCACTTCACATTCTAGGATGTCTGGCTCGAGGTCAGTGACCGCCCCATCGTGATTATCAGGGATGCTAAGCTCATTCTTGTATAGTTCTTCTGTGTAATTTTGCCACCTCTTCTTAATCTCTTCTGCCTCTGTTAGGTCCCTGCCATTTTGGTCCTTTATCATGCCCATCTTTGCATGAAACGTTCCCTTCATAGCTCCAATTTTCTTGAAGAGATCTCTGGTTCTCCCTATTCTATTGTTCTCTTCTATTTCTTTGCACTGTTCATTTAAGAAGGCATTCTTATCTCTTCTAGCTATTCTCTGGAATTCTGCATTCAATTGGGTGTATCTTTCTCTTTCTCCCTTGCCTTTCACTTCCCTTCTTTCCTCAGCTATTAGCAAAGCTTCCTCAGACAGCCATTTTGCTTTCTTGCATTTCTTTTTCTTTGGGATGGTTTTAGTTGCTACCTCTTGTACAATGTTGCAAACCTCCGTCCATAGTTCTTCAGGCACTCTGTCTATCAGATCTAGTTCCTTAAATCTATTTTTCACCTCTACTGTATATTCATCAGGAATATGATTTAGTTCATACCTGAGTGGCCTAGTGTTTTTCCCTACTTTCTTCAATTTAAGCCTAAATTTTGCAACGAGAAGCTCATGATCTGAGCCACAGTCAGCTCCTGGTCTTGTTTTTACTGACTGTATAGAGCTTCTCCATCTTTGGCTGCAGAGCACATAGTCAATTTGATTTCTGTGTTGACTGGTGATGTCCATGTGTAGAGACGTCTCTTGGGTTGTTGGAAAAGAGTGTTTGCTATGACCATCGTATTCTCTTGACAAAATTCTATCAGCCTGTGCCCTGCTTCATTTTGTACTCCAAGGCCAAACTTGCCTGTTATTCCATTTATCTTTTGGCTTCCTACTTTAGCATTCCAATCCCCCATGATGATAAGGACATCATTTCTTGGTGTTGATTCTATAAGGTGCTGTAGGGCTTCATAGAACCAGTCAATTTCATCCTCTTCAGCACCAGTTGGAGCATAGACTTGGACGACTGTGATATTGAATGGTTTGCCTTGGATTCGCACTGAGATCATTCTGTCATTTTTGGGATTGTATCCCAGTATTGCTTTTCCTACTCTTTTATTGACTATGAAGGCTACTCCATTTCTTCTGAGGGATTCTTGCCCGCAGTAGTATACCTGATGGTCCTCTGAATTAAATTCACCCATTCCTGTCCATTTTAGTTCGCTGATTCCTAAGATGTCGATGTTCAGTCTTGTCATCTCTTGTTTGACCACGTCCAGTTTGCCTTGATTCATGGATCTTACATTCCAGGTTCCAATGGAGAAAAAATCTTTACAGCATCGGACTTTCCTTTCACCACCAGATGCATCCACAGCAGAGCGTCCTTTCGGCTTTGGCCCAGTCGCTTCATTCTTTTCTGGCGCTACTAGTACTAGCCCTCCGCTCTTCCACCTTCCGACCTGAAGGGCTCATCTTCCAGCGTCATATTGTTTTGCCTTTTAGTACTGTCCATGGGGTTTTCATGGCAAAGATACTGGAGTGGGTTGCCATTTCCTTCTCCAATGGATCACATTTTGTCAGAACTCTCTGCTATGACCTGTCCGTCTTGGGTGGCCCTGCACGGCATAGCTCATAGCTTCATTGAGTTATGCAAGCCCCTTCGCCACGACAAGGCAGTAATCCATGAAGGAGTTTTCAAGTATAAGTTTATAATTAAGTGAACTTTGTTGCTGGTTCTCCTCCATTTCTGATGTAGTTATAGATAGTCCTTTAGTGAAGGCTATTTATTAAACGAAAGTCAGTAGGTATTCACCTCCACAGTCCTAAAGAGCAATTTCATCGCTCATCTGTTCTCTCAGCTTGTAATCTCTTTTAGATAATACCAAAGACAGATATGGGCTCTGAGCAGGTCTTTTTGTCAGGAATATTCACTTGCTGTACCAGGTTTCGCCACAAGATGTCCTCGATAGCATTTAAAATCTTTCAAGTCCCCGGCTAGGTTTTTATCCAGTTTAGGTTTTTTCCTCGTTTTTTTAGAAGTAAATAGAGTAGCAAATCCCCGTAAAAGTAAAAACTTTTTGGGTCCCAGAATATCAGAAAGAAGCAAATCCAATTATTTAGTAGATCTTTTCAAGGCTTTATGTCCCCTAGGTAGTCAAAAGCCGCCATTTTAGAGGGTGGGAGGAAGACGTTCCCTTCCCTCTCTCCTCACAGGGGGAAGAAATTTCCAAAGGCTTTTTACGGGAAAAGTACTTGGGGTAAAAGGAAGGTAAGATCTTACCCAATTCCTCCGCGGTGCTTTCAAAGTACTTGTTAGTAATTTTGGCCTTGGCTGGTAACGGCTTAGTGATGAGCCATAAATGGCCAATCTTTTCCCCGTCAGTTCAAAGTGTTGCCCGGGATCAAACGGGAGTCCTCTTCACGCTTGTCGCCCCTGCAGGGCAACTTTTGACCCTTTTCAGAGTCCCCTGGTGGGAGAACACCGGACGACGGAGGGAGCAATCGCCCCGCATGGCCGCCAGCGCCAAAATCTCAAACCGGAAGCCAATACCACATTAAATATTTTTTCTCTTTTCCCCTTAGTATTTACTGTCTCATATTTAAACTAATACAATTCTTATTGTGTCAATTAAATAATGGTAACATTCTTACATTTATCAATGATTTTTAGCTTATACATATAATAAAAGGTAATAATATTTTATTGGTTTTCCATTTTTTTAATTGGTTTTACATTTAAGTATTTGGAAAGCAATGTGGTGATTGGGTTGGTCAATAGTTCAATAACAAAATCTTTAGTACATATCTCAGGTTACATCATAAAATATTTCTTCTCTATTTCCCTTAACATTTGCTATATCATATTTAAGCTAATAAATTTCTAATTGTATCAAATTTCCCCTCATCTTAAAATCTCCTTTTAGCCCATTAGTTAAGATTTTAGGATCCTCCAATAAATCAAACGACCCCATTTTTTTAAATCTAACTCTAACTTTCTTTTTATGCCAACTAGGCTTCCATACCAATACTTTTAGCTCATCAGATAGATCTCCCTTCATTCTTGTACATGTTACTTGAATTAAAGGAGACCATGTAGATGTCAATTTTCTGGAGGGATTGGCCCATTTATAATCATTAGGTTGTTGCCCTAGTGCAGTGGTGGCGAACCTATGGCACGGATGCCAGAGGCGGCACTCAGAGCCCTCCTTGTGGGCACGCGTGCCATGCCCCAGAGATGGCAACCGTCCCTCTTCAACCAGCCGCCCGAGGTCCCACATGGCCAGATGCATCCTGGCACGGCTGGTTTCCGTCCCCCCTGTCCCGTCCCTCCTGGCCTCACATGCTTTCCTTATCCCGGGCACGACCCACTGCATCGCCTCCTCAGCTGTCGGCCAGCTGTGCAGCTCAGAGGTGGCTTCTCTGAACTGCTGGCGGTGGGCTGTGGAGCCCCAGAGTACGTCGGTCGAGAAGCCATCAGGCTGTGGATGCTGATGGACACCGACGGCCCCCATGCGCTCGCTGGCAGCAGCTGCCCTGGTCCCTGCCTCACCTTGCCCTGTGGCAATGGTATCCCCGCCCTGCCTCGCCTTGAGTCACCCCGCAGGATGAGCCTCCTGTCCACCGCCCCACTTGCCAGAGACCCCCTGGATATCCCCTAACCCTGCCCACAGGCGTCCCTCCCCACGAGCATCATCGAGGTGACCACGCCCACTTTGGCCACACCCATCCAGTCTGCCATAACCACCACAGCCATGCCCACCCAGTGGGCCACGTCCCACCTGGCACCCGGCGATAAATAAGTGGGTTTTGGGTTGCAGTTTGGGCACTCGGTCTCTAAAAGGTTCGCCATCACTGTCCTAGTGGCTCAGATCCCCATATTTACTCTAATATAGTTGTCTTCAATTCGATCTGGTCTTCTTCCTCAGGTTTCTTCTGGTCTTCCTCCATTTCTGACATAGTTATAGATGGTCCTTTAGTGAAGGCTATTTATTAAACAAGAGTCAGTAAGTGTTCACCTCCACAGTTCCTAAAAACCAATTTCACTGTCCAGCTGCTCTTTCAGCTTATAATCTCTCTTAAATAGTGCCAAGGTCAGATCTGGGCTGTGAGCAAGTCACTTGTCAAGAATAATAAAAATAATAGATTGCTGTACCATGTTTCACCAGCAGATGTCCCCAGTAGCATTTAAAGTCTTTTAAATCCCGGGCTAGGTTTTTATCCAATTTAAGTTCTTCTTTTTTTCTTCTTTTTTACAAATAAATAAAATAGCAGGTCCCAGTAAGAATAGGAACTTTTTGGGTCCCCAGATTCCTCCCCCCCAAAAAAATATGTAAATCCAATTATATTTAGTTATTCTTTTCAATGCTTTGTTTTCCCAGGTAGTCAAACGCCGCCATTTTAGAGGGTGGGGGGAAGAATTTCAAAAAGCTTTTAACAGGAGAGTTACTTTGGGTATAGAGAAGGTAAAGTCTCACCCAATTCCTCTGCGTTGCTTTCGAAGTGCTTGTTTGTAATTTTGGCCTCGGCTGGTATTAGCTTAGTGACGGGCCATGTTGATGGCCGGTCTTTTCCCCGTCAGTTAGAAGAGCTGCCCCGGATCAAACAGGAGGTCTGCCACCCTTCCGCGATCACTCGGGGTTCCCTTCACGCTCGTCGCTCTTCCAGGGCGACTTCCGACCCTTTTCAGGGTCCCCCGGCGGGAGAAAAACGGATAGCGGGGAGAGCAATCGCCCCGCACATCCGCCTGTGCCGCGATCACAAACCAGAAGCCAGGCTAATACAATTCTTATTATATCAGCTAAGTAAAAAAATATTAATTACAGTTATCCATAAATTTTTAGCTTATATATATATCTTAATTACTTTTACATTCAATTATTGTAGACAGATCAATATTCAATTTTAACTTTTAATATTTATACTTCCAAGTTTTAAATAATCAAAATTTTCTTCATCTCAGTTCATAACAAAGTTTAGTATTCAAAGTATACATCTTATCTACTTGAGTATATTCTCTTTTAATCTTCACTGATAAGTCAAAACACCAATTTTCTTCAGCCTTATTCTAGCTTTCTTTCTTTGCCAACTCACCTTCGATCTCCGTGCTTTTAAATCATCAAATGGATCTCCCTCTGTTATTATACGTATTATTTGAAATGAAATATGGCATCCAATTGCCATTTTTTTGGGAAGTGCTAACAAATCGTCTCTCTCTTTTTCGGTCTCGACGTAGTTGTCATGAAATATTTATCTTCCCTTCACTCTGTTGTTCTTCTTGGTCCTCAGGCTTCTTCTGGTTTGTTAGAAAGTCTTTTTCAATATTATGAATCTCTTTTCTGGGTTTTCCGCTCTCAATTTGTTGATCATTTAAATCTGTAATAGTATTTGATTGTTCCACTTCTTCTATTATATTCTGTGTAGTTGGTTCTTTAGTTGTAGTCAAAGTTTGCATTTGTATATCTAGGTTGACATCTTGTTCTTTGTAGCCTCTTATTTCATCAGTAGCTGTAATAATAGTTTTAAGAATTGGTTTCATCATAAAAAGAATCTGTTCGTGATCTTCAGCAATATTTTCTTAATAGTGTATTAAATTTAAAAGCTTTACAATAAAAAAATAAGAGTAATTTTTTCACAGAGTATGAAACACAGCTGGGCTTCTCACATCTGGTATCTGCCAAAGTTACAGAAGTCTTATTTATCGTCTGGGCTGCAAGCCAAGTCTCTGGTAGGCAATAACAGGTTGTAATATCAGGTTTAGCCACAAGGTGTCACGCATATCATTTAGGATTTTTTTTCTTTTTTTTTTATTTAGTCCAAATTTTGTAATCCTTTTCGCGATTTTACTACTTTTTTGTAGATAAAAACCCAAATCTTCAATAAAAATAAGGAATCTTTTAGTCCTCAAGCTTTAGAAAGGTAAAAGTCCAGTTAAAATCAGGTTATTCTTTTAATGTTTTAAAACTCCCCTGGGTAGTAAGTCGCCGCTATTAGACGGTGGGATAAAGTCTCCCTTCCCTCTCTACAGGGGAAAAAATACTTTGGGCAGCTTATGCAGGTGGAAAAAATAATTAGGATTGAAGAGAGGTTCAGATATCACCCAGTCTCTTCCGCGCTGCTTTGTAGGTGCCTGGTGGTAAGTGTGACTTCAGCTGTCTGCAGCCTAGTGACAAGCCATATTGCTATGGCCGGTCTTTCGTCCGCTGGTTTGGAGGGCTGCGCCGGATCAAGCGGAAGAGCTACCGCTCTCCCATGATCCGGCAGGAATCCCCTCCTTGCTGGTCGCACCTACACGGCGACTTTCGGCCCTTTTCAGGGCCCCCCAGCAATGCGAAATTGGACGTGGAAGGTGAGCTCGCCTTCCAAACGTCCGCAGCCACTGCATCGGCAAACTGGAAGTCCTTTTCTCCATTGAATTTTAATTTTTTAGATAGGGTCCCAGAATTCAAATATATCACGATTCTTCTGTATCTTGAGCTTGTCTTCTGGGTGTTGGCTCTTTCTGCCAGCTTAGTGTCATCTCCAAATTTAATAAGTTCCCATTCTATTCCCTCATCTGTGCCTCCCATTGCTCTGCTTTCCTCACCTGTGGATCGAGCGGGAGGCACAATTGACAATTGTATTTGAATTTGGACCTTGGTAGTCTTCCATGTGTCAAATGAATCATGATTAATGTAAGAGGTTATTCTAACATTGTGGTATGTTTGCTTTTTATTTTAATGTATAGTTTTTTCTTTTTTTCATATTTTCTACAACAATTTTATAAGCAATTAACATTGCACTTATCTTTAAATCCTATAGGCAAAGAGGATGGCAATAAGAGCACTCTGGACAACTGAGAATAAGAAGCAACGTTGAAAGAAAATTGACCCAGAAATCAAAATATTTTCCATTTCCTTCAGAAAGCCACACCATTCTCCTTCTCCAGCAGCTGATAGGCAAAAGAGAGAAAATTAAGAAAGATTTCAAGCTGGAATAAGTAGAGGATATGCAACTCAAGGATACATTACATGAAAAGTCAAGGGAGATTATTCTTTATTCAGTAAAAGAGGGAAATATCTGGAAGTCACTGGATAGGGAAAAGTCACTTGGAGAGCCACCTAGGGCAGAAGTGATGCAAGCTGTACTCTGGGAGGAAAAAAACAGCTTTAATAAAAAAAATCATTAAAAAAGGCATCACACATGTTTTTGACATCCTCAAGAATATAAGTGGTGGAAAAGCTCAATAGATGTGCTTATTGTGGGAAAGATACAACTTGCAAATCACAGCTGATTATGCATGAGAGGACCCATACAGGAGAGAAGCCATAAAAGTTCTCCCAATGTGGTAAATACTCCATTGAGCATGGCAATGTGGTGATACATCAGAGGACTAACAGCACGTATGAGTGTCCGGATTATGTGAAAGTTTCATTTAAAATTCCCACGTCATGAGACATCAGAGGATTCCCACAGGAGAGAAACAGTTCCAATGTCCTGATTGTGGTAAAGGCTTCAGTTACAATTCCAACCTGGTGATACACCAGAGGACTCACACAGGAGAGAAACCCTTTGAATGTACTGATTGTGGGAAAATTTTCAGTCGGAATTACCACCTGGTGATACACCAGAGGACTCACACAGGAGAGAAACCCTTTGAATGTCCTGTTTGTGGTAAAGGTTTCAGTACCAGTTCCAGCCTGGTAATACACCAGAGGACTCATACAGGAGAGAAACCCTTTCAATGTACTGATTGTGGGAAAGGTTTCAGTATGAATTCCAGCCTGGTAACACATCAGAGGACTCACACAGGAGAGAAACCGTTTAAATGTCCTGATTGTGGTAAAGGTTTCAGTCAGAAATTCAGCCTGGTGATACACCAGAGGACTCACACAGGAGAGAAACCCTTTGAATGTCCTGATTGTGGTAAAGGTTTCAGTACCAGTTCCAGCCTGGTAATGCACCAGAGGACTCACACAGGAGAGAAACCCTTTGAATGTCCTGATTGTGGTAAAGGTTTCAGTACCAGTTCCAGCCTGGTAATACACCAGAGGACTCACACAGGAGAGAAACCTTTTGAATGTCCTGATTGTGGGAAAGGTTTCGTTAGTAATTCCCACCTCGTGAGCCACCAGAGGACTCACACAGGAGAGAAACCCTTTGAATGTCCTGACTGTGGGAAACGTTTCGTTAGTAATTCTCACCTCGTGAGACACCAGAGGACTCACACAGGAGAGAAACCCTTTGAATGTCCTGATTGTGGGAAATCTTTCAGTAAGAATTCCAGGCTGGTGAAGCACCATAGGACTCACACAGGAGGGAAGCCATTTGAATGTCCCGATTGTGGGAAAAATTTCAGTCAGAATTCCCGCCTGGTGATACACCAGAGGACTCACACAGGAGAGAAACCCTTTGAATGTACTTTTTGTGGTAAAGGTTTCAGTACCAGTTCCAGCCTGGTAATACACCAGAGGACTCATACAGGAGAGAAACCCTTTGAATGTACTGATTGTGGGAAAGGTTTCAGTATTAATTCCAGCCTGGTAACACATCAGAGGACTCACACAGGAGAGAAACCCTTTGAATGTCCTGATTGTGGTAAAGGTTTCAGTATTAATTCCAGCCTGGTAACACATCAGAGGACTCACACAGGAGAGAAACCCTTTGAATGTCCTGTTTGTGGTAAAGGTTTCAGTACCAGTTCCAGCATGGTAATACACCAGAGGACTCATACAGGAGAGAAACCCTTTGAATGTACTGATTGTGGGAAAGGTTTCAGTATTAATTCTAGCCTGGTAACACATCAGAGGACTCACAGAGGAGAGAAACCCTTTGAATGTACTGATTGTGGTAAAGGTTTCAGTATTAATTCCAGCCTGGTAACACATCAGAGGACTCACACAGGAGAGAAACCCTTTGAATGTCCTGATTGTGGTAAAGGTTTCAGTCAGAATTCCAGCCTGGTGATACACCAGAGGACTCACACAGGAGAGAAACCCTTTGAATGTCCTGATTGTGGTAAAGGTTTCAGTACCAGTTCCAGCCTGGTAATACACCAGAGGACTCACACAGGAGAGAAACCTTTTGAATGTCCTGATTGTGGGAAAGGTTTCGTTAGTAATTCCCACCTCGTGAGCCACCAGAGGACTCACACGGGAGAGAAACCCTTTGAATGTCCTGACTGTGGGAAAGGTTTCGTTAGTAATTCCCACCTCGTGACACACCAGAGGACTCACACAGGAGAGAAACCCTTTGAATGTCCTGATTGTGGGAAAGGTTTCGTTAGTAATTCCCACCTCGTGAGACACCAGAGGACTCACACAGGAGAGAAACCCTTTGAATGTCCTGATTGTGGGAAATCTTTCAGTCACAATTCCAGCCTGGTGAGGCACCAGAGGACTCGCACAGGAGAGAAACCATACGAGTGTTTAGACTGGGAAAGAGTTCAGTGCTCGGTCTAACCTTATAAATCATGTTCTTGTACACATGGGGAAAATCATTTAAGTGCCCCGAGTGTGGACGGTTCTTCTGGAAACATTCCATTCTTACCGCACACAGGAAAATCCACATGTGGTCCCAAGTGATGAGTGTAGAGAAGGCTTGAATTTCATTTCTAATGTCCCATTGTAAGTCCAGCTGACAAATTGACTAATTTGAGTACAAAGAATTTGCCAAATTTCTTGTAATCAAATACGTCATGGTATTAGACTGGAAGGAGAAAATTTAAAAAATGGAACATATTTGTTTGTTAATGGCTGTCTGGCCATCGGCAGCAGTAGTTACTGGATATTTACTTTTGCAGAAATTTGTGCAATTCTGTGAAAATCATTTTGGGAGTGTTCTTTGCATTTTTATCATGATAGATGATAGAAATGCCATGTGCAGAGTCCCAGCCCTTTTCTCTCTGTGTGTCCTTGAGTTTTTCAGCCCCAGAATTCCCCAGCAATATCTCTTTGAGATAGGAGCACTCAGACTGATTAGAGATTGTTACTCCTCATATAAGGAGAAGGCAAGAGAAGAAGTACAAGGGGGTTCAACATTCATCTTTTCCTAACTGTTCCAGGAACTCAGTGCAACAAGCATGTTTGTTCAGATTGTGTCAGGAATGAGGCACGCAAGTCAAAGAAACCATATGAATAGCAGATATATTGTGGGAGTTTTGGGCAGTGATAAAAGCAGTGTAAAATTGCAGATGTAAAGGCTGTTCTGCCTTGAAGGTGACCTTCATGGAGATGAGCTATAGGAATATTGAGCTGAGGAGAAAAGGCATTTTTGAGCACAGAATCCCCAGGTTTATTTGCAAATCCTGTTGTGACTTCCTTTGTTTTTAGGGTCCTCCTTGTTAGCCTTCAACAGCTGGTGGGTGAGAGCATACCAAGAGGCTGATGCCCCCCCCCCCTTGGTGGGGAGATGTGAGAAAAAGATTGTACAGTAGATAATGTTTCATTTCTAAAACAGCATTGCGCTAGAATCATGAATAGCTTTTGAGAAAGAACGAAAAAAGGAAAGTGTCAGCATTTCTGTAAACATTGGGACAGGGTAATGCAAAGCTGTCTTCCCAACATATGGGAGACATTTCCTGTTCTTTCACTTCTATCCCAGGGAATACCAAAGAATTCCAAGATTGTTCATTTCACCAACACGATTGAAAAAGAAAGGTTATAGGATTCTTAAGTGGGTCACATTGCATGTGGTCCCTTTGCAGAAGGACACCCAACAATCGGGACCAGGCCAGGCATGTGGAGAAACCAAGAGTCTCAGGCTCCAAGTGACTTCGAATTTAATGTACAAAATTTCTAAACTTTAAAATAGTAAAATTATATTTAATAACTTTTTCTCTTTCCTTGGTGTCATATTTTAGTGCACATCTTTATCATGTCTCCTCTTATTACGGTTAGGAGTTGGAAACCCTTGCAATGATCCGAAAGCCTCTGAATCTCTTACAGGGCTATATAAAAATATCAAGCAAAATTAAAGAAAGCCAATCTAAGAATCGGAGGGACTGATCTATAGGGTGAGGTCAAAAGCCATTAAGTTAAAAAGCCATTAAGAGGAACAGTCCATTTCCTCAGAAGCTCTGAGTGAAAGGTGTCAAATGTGTGTTATTTGGGAGGATACTGGATCTTGAAAGCTGCAGCCTTGATTTTGGGGCTGGAATAGCTGGTCGTCATGCTTATTTCCGGTCATGGTTTAGGCACCAAGCCATCTCGGAGACCAGAATAGAACATATTAGAACATAAAATAGGGGGGGGGAGAAGAGAAGAGAGGAGAAGAGTAGAGAAGAGAGAATAACTAAGGGACCTTGGAGGTCTTCTAGTCCAGCCCCCTGCTCAAGCAGGAGAACCTATACCATTTCAGATAAGGGACTGTGTAGTCTCTTCTTAAAAACATCAGCACCCAGAATCTCTGACGTCCAGCTGTTCAACTGGTTAATTGACCTCACTGTTAAGAAGTTTCTTCTTAGTTCCAGGTTACTTCTCTTCTTGATTAGTTTCTAACCGTTGTTTCTTGTCCTTCCCTCTGGTGCTTTGGAGAATAATAATAATCTTTATGGCAGCCCCTCAAATACTGGATTACTGCTATCATATTCACCCCTAATTCTTCTTTTCTTTAGACTAGCCAAACCCAAGTCCTGCAGCCGTTCGTATATTTTAGTCTCTAGGCCTTTGATCATCTTAGTTGCTCTTCTCTGAATTTTCTCCAAACTCTCAACATCTTTTTTGTGATATGGTGACCAAAATTGGCTGCAATATTCCAGGTGTGGTCTTATTAGGGTTTTATAAAGCAGTACTAATACTTCGCGTGATCTTGATTCTATGCCTCTGTTTATACAACCCAGGATTGTATTAGCTTTTTTGCCTGCTGCTGCACACTGCTGGCTCATAGTCAAGTGATCGTTCACTAGGACTCCTTCTCACAGGTCCTTCTCACAGTTACTGTTTTTAAGTCAGGTCTCACCCAATGTGTACTTGTACCTTTGATTTTTCCTGCCTAAATGTAAAACTTTGCTTTTCTCCACATTGAAACTCATTTTGTTGGATAGGGCCCATTGTTCAAGTTTGTCAAGATCTTTTTGTATCCTGAGTTTGTCCTCTGGGGTGTTGGCTACTCCTGCCAGTTTGGTATCATCTGCAAATTTGATGAGTTCCTTTTCAATTCCCTCATCTAAGTAATTGATAAAGATATTGAAGAATACTGGGCCTAGGACGGAACCTTGTGGTACCCCACTGCTTATTTCTCTCCATGTGAATGTAGTGCCATTGAGGACTACTCATTGAGTACAGTTTGCCAGCCAGCTACAGATCCATCTGGTGGTGATGTTGTCTATTCCATCTTTTTCTAGCTTACCAAGGAGTAGGTATAAGTATACTATGTCCACAGCATTTCGCTGGTCTACTAATTTAGTCACTTTATCGAAGAATGAAATAAGATTGGTTTGGCATGATCTGTTTTTAACAAACCCGGGCTGGCTACTAGTTATAACTTATTTGCTTCTAGTTGTTCGCAGATCTGTTTCTTGATTATCTTTCCCAGGATCTTCACAGGTATTGATGATAGACTGATTGGTCTGTGGTTTCCTGGGTCTGTTTTTTCCCTTTCCTGAAGATGGGAACCACATCAGTCCTTTTCCAATTCTCAGGTACTTCCCCGGTGCTCTAGGATTTTTGAAAGATATGGTGCAATGGTTTTTTTAAAAAGGTTTTATTGAATGTTATAGGGTTAGGGATAAAAAAGGGTCGGGTAGGGGGTGGGGTTTAGGGTGGGGTTGGGATCAGGATTGGGGTTAAGACAGGGTTGGGGTCAACATTGGGGTTATCCCCCAGTAACATTTTCAATATTTAGCAAACAGACTATTGTCTGGGTACATATGTTTAGCTAACAATAGTTAATATAGTAATAGATAACTGTAGTAAGTATAATAAACAGTAATCATAAACAGTATTAATTACTCAATGCATAACATTCTTCTTACTAGTATGTATTCAAAATAGCATATCACATTCATTTCTCACTAGTTCGTTTTCCTAACCATTGGTAGAAGTTATCCCATCTTCTAAAGTAAACTGAATCTTCTTTCTCTTTAATCTCTAAAGTCAATCTATCCATTTCTGCACATTCTAAGATTTTCTTAATTAAAACCTCTTCAGTTGGTAAGTTTTCATTTCTCCAATATTGGGCAAATACAATTCTCGCTGCTTTCAGTACATGCAATATTAAATATTCATTCTCCTTCTCATGATTAGGTCCTAATATTCCTAAAAAAACAGTTCTGGTTTGAATTCTATCTATTTTTTAATCATCTTTTCTAACTATGCATGTATCTTAACCCAAAAGGTTTTTGCTTTAGGGCATGTCCACCAGATATGATAGTAAGTACCTGGTCTTTGTTTACATTTCCAACAATTATTTCAAGTATTTTTAAACATTTTCGCTAATCTTACTGGTGCCATATGCCATCTATAAAACATTTTATACACGTTTTCTTTATATGAGACTGCTTTAGTTAATTTAATATTTCTATCCCATAATTTTTGCCAGTCTTCCAAGTCTATAGAATATCCAAAGTTTTTTTGCCCAAACTATCATTGTTTCTTTTACTTGTTCTTCTTCCATCTTTAAATTTAGCAGAAATCTATAAAGTTTCTTAATCAAGTTTTCATCTGTTTTTAACAATATTTGATCAAGGTCTGTCTGTTCTTTATAAAATCCCGTTGTCTTTACATCTTTTTCGTATCTCGTTTGAATTTGCAAATATGGCCACCATGCTAAATCAATACCTTGTTGTTGTAAATTTTGTCTATCTTTCAATTTTCCTTCATTATCCAAGATATCTTTATAAGTCACGACTTTGTCATAGCTAATTAAATTTGGGTAAGCAAAAGCTTCCATTGTTGAAAGTCATTCAGGTAGCTTAATACAGATTTTCTCCTTTATTCTTTCCCATTCTAAAAGAAGTGCATTCCTTATAAAATGGTTTTGAAAATATCTTGTGTGTTTTATTCTTCCCGTACCATAGAAGGGCATGCCAACCAATTTGTAGGTCATGCCCCTCTAGGTACAATAGTCTTTTATTTCTCAGCGTTATCCATTCTTTAAGCCATGGTAAAATAGCTGCTTGATAATATAATCTCCAGTCTGGGAGTCCAAATCCTCCACTATCTTTAGCTTCTTGTAACATTTTCACTTTAATTTGTACTTTTCCCCCTTGCCAAATAAATCTCAGTATTGTTGCATTTAGGTCATAAAAAAAAAACCTTTCCCAATTTTACAGGAATCGTTTGAAATAAGAAGAGTATTTTCGGTAAAATATTCATTTTCACTGTAGCTATTCTTCCTAACATTGATAGTTGAAGATTTTTCCAATTTTCCAAGTCCAATTTTATTTGTTTTAACAATCTTTCATAGTTGTCTTCTTTTAATGTTACACATCTTGCTGTTAAGTAGATTCCCAAGTACTTAACTTTTTAAACTATTTGCAGATTTGTCTTTTTGGTAAGTTGACTTTTCTGTTTATCTGTTAAGTTCTTTGTCAATACTTTAGTCTTTTCTCTGTTTATTTTCAGGCCTGCCACTTCTCCAAACTTTTCTATTTTCTCCAGCAATTTAGTGCTTGTTTCAAGGGGCTCCTCCAAGATAAAAACCAAGTCATCCGCAAAGGCTTGTAATTTATATTTTTGATCTTTTATCTCCAATCCTTTAATTTCTATATCTTGTCTAATATTTCTAGTCAATACTTCCAGTGTTAATATAAATAGCGACGGGGTAATCCCTGTCTTGTACTTTTTTTAATATTAAAATTTTCTGTATAATCTCCGTTTAGAATTATTCTAGCAGTTTGTTTATGGTAAATTGTTTGAATTGCATTTATGAAATTTTTCCCAAAATCCATTTCCACCAACTGCTGGAACATAAATTGCCAGTTTAGATTATCAAACGCTTTTTGTGCATCAAGGAATATTAATGCCATCTGTTTCCCTGGGTGGTTTTCATAGCACTCTAGAACATCAAGGATCATTCTTAAGTTATTTTTTATCTGTCTTTTAGGTAAAAAGCCATTTTGATCTGTATGTATAAATTCAGTCAAGAATTTCTTAATTCTTTATGCCATTATCGAAGCAAAAATTTTATAATCCACATTTAATAGCGATATTGGTCTATAGTTTTTTATTTGTGTGAGATCAGTATCTTCTTTAGGTATTAAGGTAATGTTAGCTTCAGTCCACGACTTTGGTATTTTAGCCTCCAAGAGGATTTCATTACACAGTTCTTTCAAGGTCGGACTTAATACATCTTGTAATGATGTATAAAATTCTGCAGGAAGTCCATCTGGGCCCGGAATCTTATCCTTATTTTGCCTTTTTATGGCTTCTATAATCTCCATCATTGATATTTTTCCATTTAGTATATTTCGAATATTCTCCAGAATTTTTGGCAAGTCTGCTTTTTTTAAGTACAGCTGTATTTTTTCTTTAGGAACTTCCTCTGCCTTGTAGAGTGTCTCATAGTAGTCTTTAATGATTTTTTTCATTGCGTCGTTTTGGAACTGTAATTCTCTTTTTGAATCTTGTAGCTTATTTATCATTCTTTTTTCTTTTTTCAGTCTAGTCATCTCCCCGGCTTATTGGCGTTTTCGAAGAAATTCTGTTTGGTCCGTTTAATCTGTTGAGCCATTATTTCCATCTCAGCCAGCTTTAATTTATGCTTTATTATCTCCATTTGTTTCCTGAGCCTTTCTTTTGTGGATCTGTTTGTAACTCTAATTCCAATTTTTTAAGTTCTTCTCTCAGCTTTAACTGTAGTCGTTTCTTTTCTCTATTCCTTTTAACAGCAGAGGTTATAGCCAACCCTCTGAAGTATGCTTTGGCCGTATCCCATACATTTTGAAGCGATGACTCTTCCTTCTTGTTTATTTTTTTAAAAAATTCCATTTCCTTTGTCGCTAGTTGGAGGAATTCTTTTTCTTTCAATATAGATTGATTCAAAGACCATCTTGTTTTTTTCTTAATTCCTTTCCAAGTCATTTTTATTGGGTTGTGGTCTGCCCAAACATTAGTTTCTATCTCCACATCTTGTATTATTGTTTTCGAGTCCAAAGATGTCCATATCATATCAATTCTAGACCATGATTTATGTCTATTTGAATAAAATGTATATTGTAGTTTTTCTGGGTTTCTCTCTCTCCATATGTCTTGGATACAGAATTCTTCTATCATTTTTGAAAACGCTTTAGGTAGTATATTTCCTCCTTTTCTCCCTTGCTTAGGGCTTTTATAATCCAAAATCGCGTCTGCTATTGCATTAAAGTCTCCCATTATACAAAGATTTTGGTAATTTAGGTCCAGTATTTTCTTATGTAGTTTTTGATAAAATTGCTCTTGCTTATTATCATTAGGTGCATATATTGCTACCATCAATATCTGTTTTTGATCCATCATAATTTCCACCATTAGTATTCTTCCCTCTTCGTCTGCATAAATTTGTTTGGGGTTCATCCTTTCTTTAATGTAAAGGGCTTTTTACATTACATTACATTTTCTTTTCAGATGCAAGTGTGAAATAGAGTGCCAATTTTTGGTTGCTGTAAGATTTTGAAATGTTGTCTCTTAATGTGTGTTTCTTGGAGGCAAATTATGTCCATTTTTAGTTTTTGTAGTCTTGTAAAGATTTTTCTCCTTTTTGAAGGAGAATTTAGTCCATTTATATTTATTGATAAGATCCCAGTCTCCTCCATCTCTTTCAATTATATCTAGGTCTCAGTCTTCTAGTCGATCTTATCTGTCTCTGGTCTCTTGGTCTTGCTCCTTCTTCTGAGTATGTATTTTTGGCTTCTTCCTCCTCTGTTTGTTTAGCCGCTCTTTCAACTACAGTTTCTTCTTGTTTCTTGGATTCAGGATCACCTTTTTCCAGAAATGCTCTGTGATTGTCAAAAAACTAGGGATTTGTTTGAGAACTACTATTTCTTTTTCTTTATATTTTAACTGTTGATCTCTTACTTTTCTCAGAATCTCATCTCTTGTGGATCTTTTGAGAAATCTAACGTGCACTTACCTAAGCACTTTATTTCTTCTAGCATAATTTGAATTGACTCTATAGATCTGATCCAATTCTCCTTCCATTTGGATTTTCCCCATTCCTAGAGCATCTGCCAGTAACTCAGTTATCAAGTCTGAAAGATCCTCTTCCTTATCTTCTATTATATTTTGGAATCTTAGGAAATATGAGGCCTTTTCCATTTCAATAACCGCTAACGAGTCTTCCAATTCTCCGTTTATTTGGGCCAATTTTTCATTTTCATCTTTTAAATCTTCTAGTTTCTGGTCAACTTCAACTGATTTATTTTTCATTTTTTGAATTCTTCGCTGATTATCTGTAATCATCTGCTTAAAATTTTCAATTTGGGAATCTATATTGTTAATTTTTTGATTCATTTTATCAAAGTCATTTTTCAACTCTTCATGGTTTTTCGTCGAAGTTGCCGTCTGAGCTGCAATTGCTTGCAAAATAGCTTGAGTATCATTTTGGAGAATATCCGTCTTTTCTTGCTGCAGCATTGTCGTAATTGATCTCTGATATACTGGACTTGCAGAAGTCGAGGCAGGGGCGGAAGATCCTTTTTCCCCAAGTTTGGATAGATTTGAAGCGCTCATCTTTGTCTTTACTTCTTATATTGTAATCCACCAGATAGCCAAATGGCCAGCTATTATAATCCAATAAGCTCCTATTAGTTAGGAGGGAAAGTCCATTAAAATAGTTAAAAATAAAAAGAGGAAGGAAAAATAAAAATAGCAACAGGGCAAAAAAGGGGGGGAAGGGGGGGGAAATGCTCCCAAAGGAAAAAGGAAAAAGAAAAGAAAAAAGAACAAAAATGTCAAAACTATAATCCACCAAATTCTGTTGTAGGGAATTTCTTAATTTTCAATTCTTCTAGGACATCTTGTTATAGTTCCAAAGCACACAGTATTTGTAATCCAGGGAAGTCAGATGGCTCCAAATACTATTTTATTTACAAATGTAGTCTTTCGTATAAAACCAGGTAAACCAAAAGAAAGTCTTTTCTCCAGCAAAGTTTTCAAGGACTTTCAGATAAGCAATGTCTGGGCATACAGCCAAAATTCTAATCTGAGTAAGCTCCAGTCAAGGGAAAGTGGACATAGTTCTCAATTTAACCACAAGGTGGCACTAGGTGTCCATTCTCAGCACATTTAAAAGAGGGGGGGAAAGACGAGAGAAAAAGAAGGATCAAAAGTAAAAGTTTAAAAGATTTAAAAGGTGAAAATTGCAGTGGCTTTCCAACAAGACACAAAGACAAAAAATCTCTATAAAAGCAGGAGCTTCCCAAATTTATCTTATGCCTCAGACAGCTTTAAAAGTTTTTAGTTTGCCAAAAGGCTTAAACCGCCGCTTGAATTCAGGAGGGGGGGGGAAGAGAAAGGAAAAATTCCACCCCCTCCCTAAAAGTGAAGGCTTCGCTCTCAAGCTGTAAAAGAGCTATTTGCCAAACAGGTACCCACTTCTAGTGAGAAAGGAAAAAGTATTCTCACCCAGCTCAGCTGTTTGCGGCCGCTCCAAGATTCTTCATCTCCGACGATCAGCTGGTAATGGCGGAGCCTTTCTTCTGCCGATTCCGAGGGCTCCTTTGGATCCAGCGAGCTGGCTACCGCAGACCCGCGGTCTTCAAAGCTTCACCCCTTGGTAGCCACCTCTCCGGGGCGACTTTCAGTCCAATTGGACCCACCGGTAGGCGAAAATCGGACCCGGGGAGAGGAGAATCAGTCCCCCGGGTCTATCCCTCAGCAACGTCACCGGGAACTCCCCATGGTGCAATGGTTTTGAGATAACATCTGCGAGTTCCTTGAGAACTCTGTGATGTAATCTGCCATGTCCCGGTGATTTATATTCAACCAGGTCAGATAGGTGTTCTACCTTGGCCTGCCCCTTCTCTCAAGCCTAGGAAAGGGAGAATCGCTTCCAAAAAACCTTGCCTAGGAAAATGCAGGGAAGTGGGAGTGCAGTATAACCTAATTTTACAACTTGAATCTTGCAAAACTTGAAGAATAAAGTTTGACCTACTTTGCTTCTCAAGATTAGGGAGGTGCTATACCATAAACGTTTGTGAAGGTCTTGTATGTGTGCATAGTCACTAAATGATTTCCAGCTTCATCTTATTAATAGAACAATGAAACATGGAAGAAACATCCACCCTCATTACTTCCGAACCACATCTAGATAAAAGATATTATCTTTCTATCTGCATTCTTGCAGAGCCTACATCTCAGTAGACCACGGGGAAGAATTGCTCTGAGCAGCCTTCCCAATCTCCACAGGAGTTAGATTTCAGCCTTATTTGTCCCAAACAGCTTGGAGAAAAGACTTAGAGGGTACTAGTTTGCAGAAAGCTGAGGCGTAGATTCCTGCACTTTCTTAGGAGTGACTCTGGAGATCAAAACCACTCCACAGCCTAAACCTTTTAAGACTGATTTCCTGTGGTGTCCAAGGACCCCAGAGATTAGCCAGCTTTATTTGTGTTGGACAGAGATGCATCCAAGCACACCCATGCTAAATGTCCTGTGCTTCTGTAACTTTGCACAGACAGAAGTCTCCATTAGGTCAACGCGAGAAAGTCACATACCCAGCAGGGCTAGAAAAGAGGTGCTTAGGAAGAGGAGATGACTGTCTATATATGGTAAGAGAAATTGAGAAATTGTATTCACACATTCCTATCTGGAAATTATCTCTGCTCAGTTGACCAGAATAAAAAAACTTCCTTGGAAATGGATCCTCAGAGAAAAGTCCATTCCTCAGAGAAATCCAGTCCAACATTTCCCTTCCACATTACTCATATCTGTCAGAGGAACAGGGAGATTGTCTTTATGAAAAGTGGCAAATGGTAACCAGAACCTCCTGTTTCAGCCTCAAGTAAGGATTCCTTGGGTCAGAGGGGATGCCAGGGAATGAGAGAGGACCAACAGACCATGTTTTTCACTGCTTGCTGCCTGATGGTAGGAGCCTCCCAGAACAACAAGCAAGTTAGAAGGACATCAATTATGCTGCAGAAAAAGTCAGCTCAAGACTATGGAGTGGCACTCAATGCCTGATGATTTCATGCAGGCATGTCAAACTGCCGCCCTGCAGGCTGGATGCCTCACGAAACCACGCCCACCCCATACCTGACATACCTGATTTAATGGATTACTCATTACAGGTTTCTTGACAGCAACACACATTGTTATTACCTTTTTCAGAATGTTTCTCTCTCTCTCTCTCTCTCTCTCTCTCTCTCTCTCTCTCTCTCTCTTTTACACACACACACAGACACCTGTGGTATCACAAACCTCTCAACGAGAGCAACCCCAGTCAATGGGGAGGAAGAGAGAGAAAAGGGAAAAGCATATGAGTGGCAGCAGCCCAAAAAATCAATACAATCCTAGGCTTCATTAATAGAGGGATAGAATCAAGATCATGTGACGTTCTAGTACCGCTTTCCAAAGTCTTAGTAAGACCACACTTGGAATACTGCATCCAATTCTAGTCAGCACAACATAAAAAGAGTATTGAGACTCTGGAAAGAGTGCAGAGAAGAGCAACAAGAATGATTAGGGGGCTGGAGGCTAAAACATATGAAGAATGGTTACAGGAATTGGGTATGCCTTGTCTAATGCAAAGAAGGATGAGGGGACACATGGTAGCATCCAAGCCTTCTTGGCTGCAGGATGTTTTTCTGCCCTGTGTCCCTTCAGTGTTGAAGACAGGCGCAGGCTGATGGGGATGAGTCTGTGTTGTCTGCATCTCAAACTGAAGTGCAAATGGTTCCTGCAGTCTCCAGTGTTTTCTGGAATTCCAGAATCCAGAAAAGATATAGGAAGGTTTAAACAAGGGATTATCCGTATTTTTGATCTCCTCAGGAATATCGGTTGTGGAAAAGCTCTATAGATGTGCCTACTGTGGGAAAGAAACAACTTGCAAATCATAGCTGATTATGCATGAGAAAATGCACACTGGAGAAAAACTACACAAATACTCTGACTAGGACAAAAGCTTTGGTAAGAACAGCTCTGTTGTGGTTCATGGAAGGCGCCATACAGGAGAGAAGCCCTATGAGTACTCCCAATGTGGTAAATGCTTTAGTGAATATGGCAAATTGGTGATACACCAGAGGACACACACAGGAGAGAAACTTTTAATTTCCTGATTGTGGGAAAACTTTCAGAAGTCCAGCCTGGTGATAGAGCAGATGACTCACACAGGAGGGGAAATGTTTGCATTTCCTGATTGTGGGAAAAGTTTCAGTAACAATTCCAGTTTGGTAACACACCAGAGAACACACACAGAAGAGAAACCCTTTGAATGTGCAGATTGTGGGAAAAGTTTCATTAGAAATTCCCACCTCATGAGACACCAGAGGACTCACACAGGAGAGAAACCGTTTGAATGTCCTGATTCTGGGAAATGTTTCAGTCAGAATTCCCACCTGGTGATACACCAGAGGACTCACATGGGGGAGAAACCTTTCAAATGTCCAGTCTGTGGATGTTACTTCACTCATAAATCATCCCTTATTGCACACAAAGAAATTCATATGAGGCAAAAGTAGATGAGTTTTAAAGAAGGCTTGAGTTTCATTTGTGATCTCCCATTGAAAGTGTAGGTGAGAGATTGCAAATATTTCTCAGGATTAAACTTGTAGGTGGAGAGAAAAGGAAAATGACTAACTACCTCTTTCTGATTATCAGTAGAAAGTTCTGGATATTTCCTTTTGCAGAAGTACTGGAATTCATGAAAAAGGCTTTTGCGTGGTGTTTTGTATATTGATTATGTAATTCCAACATCTGGAATTTCAATCTTCTGTCCTGGTTTCCCCCAGATTTTGAGCCCCAGAATTCCTCAGCCACCATACAAGAGGTCCTCATGATACAAATGTCATGGCATTGCAATTACAGTTACATGTTGCAACGGCTGTTAAGTGATACTGCTTTCCTTAACTACCCACATTCCCCTGCTCTCCCTTGAGGCAGCCGTTAATTGAATGTGTGAGTCGCTAAGCGGAACACTGGCTACCTCAGGGTTGGGGAACACTCTTGGAGGCCTAGCACAGGGCTTGCCTGCTGTAGGCATCCCTAGGCCTCCCCCAACAGTAGATAATGTTTCATTTTTAAAAATGCATTATGTTAGAATTGTCAGTAGCTTTTGACAAGGGAAAAAATGGGTATTTTTAATGTTGCTATGAAAATTATGGCAAGGCAAGTCGCTCAGAGTTGTCTCAAAAGAGATGGGCAGCTATTAAGTTTAATAATAAATGAATTTAATAATAAAAAGTAAGGTAAAGCTCATTTCCCAACTCTTGTTCAGTGATGAGGACTCCACACATAACAGTGGGTTTCTAACACAGTACAATTGTTAACTTGTAATCTATCTCTTGTGCATTCTGCGTCTCTACGACCAATCTATTTTCCTCAGTTTTCCTTCCCTCTTCATTATAAATTTAAATTTTCAGTTTCAATCATACATCAGTCCAGCCTCTCTGTGCCTCTGATGATGTGAGCTGAAATTAGGCTTAATTTATTTGTTGCGTTCCTATCTGCTTGAGTCTTAAATTCGATGGAAGTATGACATTTTATTAGGCTTGCGGACCACCGCACCCCCGCGGCTAGTTTTCGTCCTGCCTGGAGACCCTAATGGCCCAAGCCGCCCCGGAGAGGCGGAGAAGAAAGAAGGGTGCCCCGGTGACTCTGGAATGATGGCGGTCGCTCCATTCATCTTGGGGAAAGCCTTCTAACCCGACAGGAGAAAGGCTGTATTTCACTGATCAGCCCAAGCTACTTGCAACCGAAGTCCAAAAGAACTAACCAGCACAACAGTAAACAGCGTGCTTGAAACTGGGTGAGGAATCTGATTTTCCCTTTTCCAATCCATACTTAATTTCCTGGAAAAGATCCCTAAGAAGCAAAATACCTCCGAAAGTGAAGGAGGGGGACTTCTGCCCCTCCCTTATACTAACGGAAGCGGCAAATTAAAATTTCCATGGAGGATCAAAATAATAATAATAATAATAATAAAGTTGGAAGTTGGACCTTGGAGGTCATCTAGTCCAACCCCCTGCTCAGGCAGGAAACCCTATACCATTTCAGACAAATGGCTGTCCAGTCTCTTCTTAAAAACTTCCAGTGTTGGAGCATTCACCGCTTCTGGAGGCAGGTTGTTCCACTGGTTAATTGTTCTAACTGTCAGGAAGTTTCTCCTTAGTTCTAGGTTGCTTCTCTCCTTGATTAGTTTCCATCCGTTGCCTCTTGTCCTGCCTTCAGGTGCCTTGGAAAATAGCTTCACTCCCTCTTCTTTGTGGCAGCCCCTGAGATATTGGAACACTGCTATCATGTCCCCCCTCGTCCTTCTCTTCATTAAACTAGACATACCCAATTCTAGCAACCGTTCCTCATATGCTTTAGCCTCCAGTCCCCTAATCATCTTTGTTGCTCTTCTCTGCACTCTTTCCAGAGTCTCAACGTCTTTTTTACATCGTGGTGACCCAAACTGGATGCAGTATTCCAATTGTGGCCTTACCAAGGCATTGTAAAGTGGTATTAATACTTCACGTGATCTTGATTCTATCCCTCTGTTAATGCAGCCTAGCACTGTGTTGGCCTTTTTGGCAGCTGCAGCACACTACTGGCTCATATTTAAGTGATTGTCCACTAGGAATCCAAGGTCCCTCTCACAGTTACTGCTATTGAGCAAGGTACCCCCTATACTATACCTGTACATTTGGTTTTTCTTGCCTAAATGTAGAACCTTGCTTTTTTCACCATTGAATTTCATTTTGTTAGATAGTGCCCAGTGTTCAAGTCTGTCCAGATCCTCCTGTATCTTAAGCCTGTCTTCTGGAGTGTTGGCTATTCCTGCCAACTTGGTGTCATCTGCAAATTTGATGATTTCCCCATCTATCCCCTCGTCCAAATCGTTGATGAAGATGTTGAAGAGCACTGGGCCCAGAACAGAGCCCTGCGGCACCCCACTACACACTTCCCTCCATGTAGATGCGGTTCCATTGAGGACCACACGCTGAGTACAGCCGGTCAGCCAGCTACGGATCCATCTGGTGGTGATACTGTCTAACCCACATTTTTCTATCTTATCGAGTAGTAGGTTGTGATCTACTTTATCAAATGCCTTACTGAAGTCCAAGTAAATTATATCCACAGCATTCCTCTGATCCACTAATTTTGTCATTTGGTCAAAAAATGCAGTAAGATTTGTCTGGCATAATCTGTTTTTGAGAAACCCATGTTGGCTTTTAGTAATGACTTTGTTTGCCTCTAGATGTTCGCTGATTCGTTGTTTGATTATCTTTTCCAGAATCTTCCCAGGTATTGAGGTCAGGCTGATAGATCTGTAGTTTCCTGGGTCCATTTTTTTTCCTTATTTGAAGATGGGAACTACATCAGCTCTTTTCCAGTCCTCCGGTAGTTCCCCAGTGCTCCAGGATCTTTGAAAAATATAGTTCAATGGTTCTGAGATCACATCTGCCAGCGAAATAAATTTATAAACTTGGAAGCTAAAATTTAATTTTGGACAAGTTTAAAATTGTTGAATGTTTAAGACTCTCATTTTAAAGACCATTGTTCATATTGAAAACTAAATAGATGCTGACACCTAGTGGTGGATGAACATTATGATAGTTATGATCTCCATAGAGAACTTGCCAAAACCTGGGAAAAGCTAATCTGTGTTTGTGACCTTCAAAGTTTTAATAACAGAGAACAGCTGTGACAAAAAAAGACAATCTGGGCTGCAGACAAAGAGAGAATTATAAACTTTAGGGGAAAAAATCTTTTTTGAACTCTTTGCATTATAAATATCTATTTAACCGAGACTCTAAAGCTATTTGCAGATAAGAAGGAAAACTCCAACTTTTGGCCATCATGGATCAGAGAAATGTAGATAGAAAACATAAATACCTCTCAAGAGGAGATATATAATATACTGCAATTAATTCAAACAACAATGAGTTCAAATCACAAAGAAATCCAAAATAAATTTGAAAATATAAATTAATCTATTTCTAACTTAATTCTACAACAAAAAAACTTCCAGGAAACAACAACAGAGAAGGAGCAGACAAAACAAATAAGTGGACATAAAATGGAAATAGAGACTCAAAGATGGAACTTAACAAAGCAAGAAAACATGATTTAATCCTAGTGGGGGAAAATTCACAAGAAATGGAAAAAACAACACATCCCTTAAGACTACAAAATAAATCTGAGGACAAAAAAACAGATTAGATATAATGGAATGTAGAGATGTTGAAAACATCAGAGAGAAAGGAAGTGAAGCAGAGAAGAAGAAGAAAAAGATTTTCAAGAAACATGGAAAGGCAAAAGCCTCATATAAAGACAATTTATTCAATTTACTTCTTTTCCCTCAGCAACAGTCATGAATATATGGAAAAACTTTTTGATTCAGCAAAACACATTGATCAAGAAAGATACTGGTCAAAGGAAAAAGATTAAAGTGAAAATTAAGAAAATAGATGATGGGATCTACCAGAGAGAATGTTTAAAAAAGAAACATTTGTTTGAATATGGTTAAAGAAATAGAAAAGATTTTGAACACATATGTCATTCTAAGAGGGATGAATTCCTTAAATAAAACTGTACGCTTTCCCCCCCTTTTTTATTTTATTTCTTGATATAAGTAATATAATACTGTTGAAATAGCTTAGATGAAGGAAATGTTTTAGATAGTTAAATGTGTTTGAATTTAGGGAAATTATAATGTATAAAAAAGAAAAAAACGTTTTGAATAAGAGTTAAAAGATTAGATGACTAGACACATTAAATGGAATATTTAAAGATTAAATATATTTTTAATTATGGTTAAAAAGAATAAGAAATTTTGGGAATGAATATATATTACTTTAGGAGGAATATATATTTTAAGTAGTATTTTACTTTTTATGTTTCTTTACTCTTGCTCTCTTTTCCTTTTGTTTACTGTTTTTACCTATTCTTTAAGAAATGTAAAATTGTGGAGATGGTTTATATGGGAAAAATGGATTTAAATCTTTAAATGTAATTAACTGTTGAGAAGATCTTAACCAGCAAGAATACTTTGAACTTTATGGGAGAAACAAATTTAAATAAGGACTGTAACAGGATATAAGATGAGGCAACCAGAATGATTAGATAGAAAAGAAATATTATATTGATGTGATCATTATTTCTAGGAATATTGGGAAAAAGTCATATATGTAACTGTTATTTATCAAAATAATAAGAACTGTATTAATTCAAGGTTTGCAAAGAAGACATTTTGGGGAAAAGGGGAAATCAACTAAATATACTATGTGGATTAAGGATTATAGAAACCAATTGTCTATATGTCTCTGCAAAGCGGATACTGCAATTCAGCAGGCAGCCTCTGTGGTTGAATTTAAAGGAGTTAAAACCATAGAGTACTGCACTGCTAGAAAGGATGAGAAGAGGAGAAGGGCAAAGGAACTTCCTCTTCCGGATCACTCACGTGGAGGAAGGTGGTGTGCAGAGCGGTTTCTGTGCTCTTCCAAGGATCGAAGTAGCAGCTGGGAGGTGAGTTGAAGAGAGGTCGGAGGAGAGGCCGGGAGCGAGTGGGGCTGTTTGGTTTCCTCCACTGCGTGGAAGCAGAGAAGCAACTCGGCTGAAGCATGTCAGCTGCTGCTGCTGCAAATCCTTTTCCTCCCCAACTTTTAAGTTCATTGGGGCTGCACGCTGTTAAACTGGTGGCTGCAATTTTCTGCTGGTGGGAAGATTTCAAAAGTCTCTTTCAAGTGAAGGTTGATTCTTTGGGAATGGCTTCCCTCCAGAGGTTGTGGCTGCTCCGTCACTGGAGGCTTCTAACAGAGTTGGAAGGAACCTTAGAGGTCTTCTATTCCAACCCCTGATCAAGCAGAAGACCCTATACCATTTCAGACAAATGGCTGTCCCATCTCTTTAAAAGCCACCACTGATGGAGTACCCACAACTTTTGAAGGCAAACCGTTCCACTGGTTACTTGTTCTCAGGGTCAGGAAATTTTTCCTTAGTTCTAGTTTACTTCTCTCCTTGATTAGTTTCCATCCACTGCTTGTCTTTCCTTCTGGTGCTTTGGAAAATAGGTTGACCCCCCTCTTCTTGCCCCAAGTATTGGAACATGTCACCCCTAGTCCTTCCTTTCACTAAACTAGACATATCCAGTTCCTGCAGCCATTCTTTATATGTTTTAGCCTCCAGCCCCTAACCATCCTTACTGCTTTCTCTTTCCTCTTTATAGAATCTCAACACTTTTTAAATATTGTGACCAAAATTGGATGCAGTATTCCCAGTATAGTCTTACCATAGCAGTATAAATTGGTGATTCTCTGCCTCTGTTTAGGCAGCCTAGGATTGCATTGGCTGTTTTGGCCACTGCATCACAGTGTTGGCTCATATCTAAGTGCTTGTCCACTAAAACTTCAAGATGTCATAAAATTGAGTTCAGGCCACTCAAGTGAAGTTTTCCAGTACTTCTTTTATTCTTGTGTTATTTGGACAAAAAGCAAGGCATGCATGCTTAATTACTTCCTTTATGTTTATACATATACTTGTCTAATTTTAAAGTTATTTTACTACAGTAAGTTATTCCCAACAAGGCTATTCAGGTTATTATGCCCAACAAGGCTACTCAAGTTGCTGTAAGTATTGCTGCCCAACTAGGCTACTCATTCACACAATACTCACATATCCTCTCAACACAGGTGATCAGGCTATGTTAGAGTGGGCTGGAAAGCAGATTCAGGGTGTCCCCAGCTCCAACAAAGTTGTCTTGAAATTTGGGGTCTGATTCATCCCAGTCTTCTCTTTATACCCAACTTGTTTACTCAGAATCCATGTGTATATGGCAACCTTGCTCCAGCCATGTCAGGAACTTTACATCCTCGTTCTTTGGTCAAAGACTCCATAAAAAAATGCAACCTCCTACGCTCCTTACGCCCACTAATGTTCTACCTGGTATCACAAACAATAGATCGTTCATACAGGCACTCAGAATCTTTCCTTATCAGTAGTACACACATTCCAGCAACGTGAGTTTCCCCAATGTGATCTCACGAAAAGGCTAACTATGGTTGCATTACAGGCCCTCTATAATCATAACTTATATTTGTGATATATTCATAACATATAACATAAAATATGTAACGAAGATCCCTCTGGCAGTTACTGCTGTTGAGCCATGTTCCACCTATTCTGTAGCTTGGCATTTGCTTTTTCTTGCCTAAGAGTAAAACCTAATTTTTTTTCTCCATTGAATTATTTTTTTTTTTTTGATAAAGGTTTTATTGATTTTCTAATTTTACATTTAAGTATTTGAAAAGCAACGTGGCGGCTGGGTTAACCAATAATTCAATGACACAGATATCTTTAATACAAATCTCAAAATACCACATTAAATATTTTTTTTATAACAAGTTTTTATTGGTTTTCCAGTTTTACATTTAAGTATTTGGAAAGCAGCGTAGTGATTGAGTAGTCAATAGTACAATAACAAAATCTTTAGTAAATATCTCAGGTTACATCATCAAAAAATTCCTTCTCTATTTCCCTTAACATTTACTATATCATATTTAGGCTAATAGATTCCTAGTTGTAACAGGCTCAGTTAAAACATTCATCCTTATATTTTTGCTTATACATATCCATATCCTCTATTTAAATTTTCCCTATTTTTTTAATTTTTAACTAAAATATTCCAATTTAACCTTTAACATCCATAGCATTTAAATTCCGGATAACCCAAATTTCCTTTATTTCACTCTATAAAAAATAATAACTAAAATATACCTATTGCTTACTTGAATATATTCTTATTTTATTTCATAAACAATTTCTATTTCTCATCCTAGTACTAATGGAGTATTCTTCATTGTCTCAAATTCATCATCTGTGCTGTTTGGGCTAAGCGATAATTCAAAGCTATTTCCTAATAATTAGTTTTCATTTCCCTTATAGATCTAAATCCTCAATATTAGGCCAATTAATCCCTTATTTTTTATCATTTCCCAACAATAGTTAAATCTAATAATCATATTTCCCTTCATCTCAAAAATTCACTTTAGCCCATCAGTTGAGACTTTAGGATCCTCTCTAATAAATCAAAAGACTCCATTTTTTAAATCTAACTCTGGGTTTCTTTTTATGCCAACCAGGCCTCGATACCAATGCCTCTAGATCATCAGATAGATCTCCCTTCATTCTTGTGCATGTTACTTGAACCAAGGGAGACCATCTAGTTATCAATTTTCCAGAGGAATTGGCCCATTTATGGTCATTAAATTGTCGCCCTGATGGCCCAGGGCCCCATATTTGCTCTAAGATATTTGTCTTCAATTCAATCTGGTCTTGTTCCTCAGGTTTCTTCTGGTCTAGATAAAGAGTCATGTCCAATTTTATGGTTATTATTTGGTTGTCTAGATTTTCAATAGGTAGTGCTTGTTGATCTTTAGCACTCTCCATTTTGCTATTTCTTTCTTCGGCTTCTGTTGTTTTTTGGGTTGTAGATTCTTTAGTTGCAGTCAGGATTTGGTTGTCTGGATTTTCAGTACGTTGTTCTTGTTGGTCTTTAAGGTCCTCTGTCTTGGTATTGATTTCTTCCGCTTCAGTTGTTTTTTGAGTTGTGAGTTCTTTGGTTGTAGTCATGTTTTCGCTTTGTAGATTTAAGCTGGCACCTTTGTCTTTCATTCTGGCTTTAATTATCTCCGTGGCTTCAAAAAAAAATTCAAGTATAAGTTTATAATTAAGTGACGTTTGTTGCTGGTCCTCCTCCATTTCTGATGTAGTTATAGATAGTCCTTTAGTGAAGGCTATTTATTAAACGAAAGTCAGTAGGTATTCACCTCCACAGTCCTAAAGAGCAATTTCACCGCTCAGCTGTTCTCTCAGTTTGTAATCTCTTTTAGATAATACCAAAGACAAATCTGGGCTCTGAGCAGGTCTTTTTGTCAGGAATATTCACTTGCTGTACCAGGTTTCACCACAAGATGTCTTCGATAGCATTTAAAATCTTTCAAGGCCCCCGGCTAGGTTTTTATCCAGTTTAGGTTTTTTCCTCTTTTTTTAGGAGTAGAGTAGGAAATCCCCATAAAAGTAGAAACTTTTTGGGTCCCAGAATATCAGAAAGAAGCAAATCCAATTATTTAGTAGATCTTTTCAAGGCTTTATGTTCCCTAGGTAGTCAAAAGCCGCCATTTTAGAGGGTGGGATGAAGACGTTCCCTTCCCTCTCTCTTCACAGGGGGAAGAAATTTCCAGAGGCTTTTTACAGGAAAAGTACTTGGGGTAAAAGGAAGGTAAGATCTCACCCAATTCCTCCGCAGTGCTTTCAAAGTGCTTGTTAGTAATTTTGGCCTTGGCTGGTAACGGCTTAGTGATGAGCCATAAATGGCCAATCTTTTCCCCGTCAGTTCAAAGAGTTGCCCGGGATCAAACGGGAGGGCTGCCGCCCTTCCGCGATCGCTCGGGAGTCCTCTTCACGCTTGTCACCCCTCCAGGACGACTTTCGACCCTTTTTTTTTTTATAACAAGTTTTATTGGTTTTTTAATTTTTTACAACAAGGTGCTTAGGAAACAACGTGGTGGTAGGGTGGTCAATTGTCCAAAAAAAAAAAAAACTGAAATCATACATACATAACTCAAATTAACTCCTTAAATATTCCCTCTCTATTTCCCTCAATTAATATAATAGACATATTATTTGCATTTCGGGTATCCTTATTTTCCCTTATTTAATTACCTAATAATTATGATGTCTAAAATAAAAATATTATTCCAACAGTTAAATTCCTACATTTCCCAGATATATTCTATTTCTTATTCTAATAACACATTTACTAATACCATGTTTTCCACTGTCAGAATCCATTTTCTTATTCTCGTTCCATTACAACATAATTATCATAGCTTCTTACATTTCTAAAATGTATTCTAATTCTTATTCTAAGACATCTTTGTTTACTAATGCATATCTTCCATTTTCATAATCCATGTCATTGTTTTCATTCCATTACAAAATAATTATCATCGCTAGAATAAACATATTACTTCCAAAAATAAAAATAAGAATAAAAGCATATATGCCATCTTATACATTTCAGACGTATGTTGTATTTTTTATCTTAATAGGTGCACATTTGAAACATTTTTCATTTCACAGTTCCAAACTATAGTCTAGTCAATAATTTCATCTCAATTATGGATCTAAGTCCTAAGCATTAAATCAATCCCAACTTTACTTTCCGTCTCGATTAGTATTAATTCAGTCCATATGTCTAAAAAACCTTATTTAGCCATCAAGTAAGAATTTAAGTTCTATCTTTAAATCTGACTAACTTTCTTTTTGTGCCAGGTAGGCTTCCATAAACAAGCCTCTGTATCAACCAATCTCGTTGTATTGGGAGTATTCATCATCAATTCAATCTGGTCACATTTCTGTTCTCCTTCCGCTGTCATCTGAGTAGTGTAATCAATTTTATCCAGTATTATTCTATTAAAATGGGGAGATAGTTCCAGAGCTTTTCACAGGAAAATAGTTGGGGTAAAGAGAGGAGAAGAAAGGTCTCACCCGGCTCTGCCACAGTGGTTCTTTTCGCTTAGGTGTTCTTTTTTATATATATATAACAAGTTTTATTGATTTTTTTGATTTTACAACAAAGTGTTTGAAACTCATCGTGGGGATAGGGTGCTCCATAGAAAAAAGTAAGAAACATAATCATACATATAAAATTCAAATTAATTCTTTAAAGGTTCCCTCTCTCTTTTGTCAATCAAAGAAAAGAAAACAATAATATTTCACCTATAATAATTCCTGTTTTCATGCTTAACTAACTTACAATTACCATATTCCAATTTAGCTTTAAATAAACATATAGTTTACACTTCGGATATCCAATTTCCCTTATTTCATAAAATATAAATTGTTTCTAAAATATACATATTATTCCAACCATTCTATTTATACTTCCCAATTAAATTCTATCTCTTATTCTACTCTATTTCAAATACATATTTTATAAATGAATCCATATCTTTAAAACCCCTTTTTAACTCCTTATCTAAAATTTAATCTTATCAAAATCATTATACCTTAAAAAAAACATACTATTTCACTAGACACCTTCTTATTTCATTTCTAGTCTATATTCTATTTCTTCATCTATTAACTTTTTGTTTACCGTCTTTTCCGTATTACATTTCCCAACCATAATCAAATTACATCTTAAACCATAGTCAAATCAATAATTTTCATCTCAGTAGTATTAATTCAGTCAAAATCTCTAAAAGCCTTTTTAACCCATCAGGTAGAATTTTAACACTCATTTTTAAACCTAATTCTAGCTTTCTTTTTGTGCCAAGCAGGTTTCCACAAAAGAGCCTCTAGTTCATCAAATCTTATTTGATTGTACATATTTCTCCACAGTTGAATCTGATCGTAGTCCTCTTCTCTTTTTTCCAATGTTGTCTGCATTACATAATCAGTCTTATTCAGTATGGTAGTTATTCGTTGTTTATCCATGTTGTCGACGTTTTCAATGCCTCATATTTGGAAAATTCCTGTTGTTTTGGGGGTTGTAAGTGTTTTAGTTAGAATCTGCCTTGGGTCATAGAGATTTTCCATAACTTGTATATGAGATGTAATATCTTCCTCTATGTTGTTTGATTCCTCATCTGGTGTTTTTTGATTTGTAAAGTAGTCAGTTGAAATCTGAAAATCAGTTTGAAGCTTTGTAATAAAAACATTTATTCTACCATTCACACGTTCATTAAATTCATGTACTCTTCCCAGCATCCGATCACCAATAGATTGTAAATATATTTCCTCCATCTCGTTAAGTAGTGGATATAGTCGCGTACTGGCCTCATTAGAGTTGATTAGTGTCAACTCCAAATTAAATAAGTTCCCCTTCTATTCCCTCATCTAAATTGTTTATGAAAATATTGAAGAATAGTGGGCCTAAGATAGAGCCTTGGGGTACCCCACTGCTTACAGCGCTCCATATAGGTGTAGTTCCATTAAGGACTAACCATTGGGTGCGGTTTGTCAGCCAATTACAAATCCATCTGATGGTGATTAAGTCAAATCCAAAGTCCGCAAGAAATCTGATGTTCTGAGTTGAAAAAAACAGTCCAAAGTCCAAGCGACGAAATCTGGCAAACCTGGGAAGGTGCACATCAAAAAAAAGCAGGTGTTCCCGACAAACACATCTTCACCCAGCATCTGGTTAAATTATCCTTCCCCAGTTGTTCATTTTGAGGATGGGTGGGGCTGCTGCTGACCTCCTCTGTGCCTCCCATTGCTCTGCTTTCCTCACCTGTGGATCGAGCGGGAGGCACAATTGACAATTGTATTTGAACTTGGACCTTGGTAGTCTTCCATATGTCAAATGAATCATGATTAATGTAAGAGGTTATTCTAACATTGTGGTATGTTTGCTTTTTATTTTAATGTATAGTTTTTTCTTTTTTTCATATTTTCTACAACAATTTTATAAGCAGTTAACATTGCACTTATCTTTAAATCCTATAGGCAAAGAGGATGGCAATAAGAGCACTCTGGACAACTGAGAATAAGAAGCAACGTTGAAAGAAAATTGACCCAGAAATCAATATACTTTCCATTTCCTTCAGAAAGCCACACCATTCTCCTTCTCCAGCAGTTGATAGGCAAAAGAGAGAAAATTTAAGAAAGATTTCAAGCTGGAATAAGTAGAGCATATGGAACTCAAGGATACATTACATGAAAAGTCAAGGGAGATTATTCTTTATTCAGTAAAAGAGGGAAATATCTGGAAGTCACTGGATAGGAAAAGGTCACTTGGAGAGCCACCTAGGGCAGAAGTGATGCAAGCCGTGCTCTGGGAGGAAAAAAACAGCTTTAATAAAAAAATCATTTAAAAATGCATCACACATGTTTTTGACAACCTCAAGGATATAAGTGGTGGAAAAGCTCCATAGATGTGCTTATTGTGGGAAAGATACAACTTGCAAATCACAGCTGATTATGCATGAGAGGACCCATACCAGAGAGAAGCCATAAAAGTTCTCCCAATGTGGTAAATACTCCATTGAGCATGGCAATGTGGTGATACATCAGAGGACTAACAGCACGTATGAGTGTCCGGATTATGTGAAAGTTTCATTTAAAATTCCCACGTCATGAGACAGCAGAGGACTCACACAGGAGAGAAACCGTTCCAATGTCCTGATTGTGGTAAAGGTTTCAGTACCAATTCCAGCCTGGTAATACACCAGAGGACTCACACAGGGGAGAAACCGTTTGAATGTCCTGATTGTGGGAAAGGTTTCACTACCAATTCCAGCCTGATAATACACCAGAGGACTCACACAGGAGAGAAACCCTTTGAATGTCCTGATTGTGGGAAAGGTTTCACTACCAATTCCTGCCTTGTAATACACCAGAGGACTCACACAGGAGAGAAACCCTTTGAATGTCCTGATTGTGGGAAAGGATTCAGTCAGAATTCCAGGCTGGTGATACACCAGAAGACTCACACAGGAGAGAAACCCTTTGAATGTCCTGATTGTGGTAAAGGTTTCAGTAAGAATTCCAACCCGGTAACACACCAGAGGACTCACACAGGAGAGAAACCCTTTGAATGTCCTGATTGTGGTAAACGTTTCAGTGAAAATTCCACCCTGGTAAAACACCAGAGAACTCACACAGGAGAGAAACCCTTTGAATGTCCTGATTGTGGGAAAGGATTCAGTCAGAATTCCAGCCTGGTAATACACCAGAGGACTCACACAGGAGAGAAACCTTTTGAATGTCCTTATTGTGGTAAACGTTTCAGAAATAATTCCAACCTGGTGACACACCAGAGGACTCACACAGGAGAGAAACCCTTTGAATGTCTTTATTGTGGTAAAGGTTTCAGTAATAATTTCCACCTCATGAGACACCAGAGGACTCACACAGGAGAGAAACCTTTTGAATGTCCTGATTGTGGTAAAGGTTTCAGTACCAATTCCTGCCTTGTAATACACCAGAGGACTCACACAGGAGAGAAACCCTTTGAATGTCCTGATTGTGGGAAAAGATTCAGTAAGAATTCCAGGCTGGTGATACACCAGAGGACTCACACAGGAGAGAAACCCTTTGAATGTCCTGACTGTGGAAAATGTTTCAGTCAGAATTCCAATCTTGTGAAACACCAGAGGACTCACACACGAGGGAAGCCATTTAAATGTGTTGATTGTGGGAAAACTTTCAGTCACAATTCCAGCCTGGTGAGGCACCAGACGACTCGCACAGGAGAGAAACCAAACGAGTGTCTAGACTGGGAAAGAGTTCAATGCTAGGTCTAACCTTATAAATCATGTTCTTGTACGCATGGGGAAAATCATTTAAGTGCCCCGAGTGTGGACGGTTCTTCTGGAAACATTCCATTCTTACCGCACACAGGAAAATCCACATGTGGTCCCAAGTGATGAGTGTAGAGAAGGCTTGAATTTCATTTCTAATGTCCCATTGTAAGTCCAGCTGAGAAATTGACTAATTTGAGTACAAAGAATTTGCCAAATTTCTTGTAATCAAATACGTCATGGTATTAGACTGGAAGGAGAAAATTTAAAAAATGGAACATATTTGTTTGTTAATGGCTGTCTGGCCATCGGCAGCAGTAGTTACTGGATATTTACTTTTGCAGAAATTTGTGCAATTCTGTGAAAATCTTTTTGGGAGTGTTCTTTGCATTTTTATCATGATAGATGATAGAAATGCCATGTGCAGAGTCCCAGCCCTTTTCTCTCTGTGTGTCCTTGAGTTTTTCAGCCCCAGAATTCCCCAGCAATATCTCTTTGAGATAGGAGCACTCAGACTGGTTAGAGATTGTTACTTCTCATATAAGGAGAAGGCAAGAAAAGAAGTACAAGGGGGTCCAACATTCATTTTTCCTAACTGTTCCAGGAACTCAGTGCAACAAGCATGTTTGTTCAGATTGTGTCAGGAATGAGGCACGCAAGTCAAAGAAACCATATGAATAGCAAATATATTGTGGGAGTTTGGGGCAGTGAATATTGAGCTGAGGAGAAAAGGCATTTTTGAGCACAGAATCTCCAGGTTTATTTGCAAATCCTGTTGTGACTTCGTTTGTTTTTAGGGTCCTCCTTGTTGGCCTTCAACAACTGGTGGGTGAGAGCATACCAAGAGGTTGATGCCCCCCCCCCTTGGTGGGGAGATGTGAGAAAAAGATTGTACAGTAGATAATGTTTCGTTTCTAAAACAGCATTGCGCTAGAATCATGAATAGCTTTTGAGAAAGAAAAAAAAAGGAAAGTGTCAGTATTTCTGTAAACATTGGGACAGAGTAATGCAAAGCTGTCTTCCCAACACATGGGAGACATTTCCTGTTCTTTCACTTCTATCCCAGGGCTCCTTAATTTTTTTAAAAAAATTCCTTCAAATAAAGAGAGGAACGTTATTTGTAGCAGCGGAAGTGATATTTTAGCTATGCGGATGAATGATCCTGATTTTGCTGGGATTAGAAGATACCAAAGAATTCCAAGATTGTTCATTTCACCCACACGGTTCAAAAACAAAGGTTACAGGTTTTTTAAGTAGGTGACATTGTATGTGATCCCTTTGCAGAAGGACACCCAACAATCGGGACGAGTCCAGGCATGTGGAGCAACCAAGAGGCTCTCGGGCTGAGTTTCAGGCTCCAAGTGACTTCGAATTTAATGTGCAAAATTTCTAAACTTTAAAATAGTAAAATTATATTTAATAACTTTTTCTCTTTCCTTGGTGTCATATTTTAGTGCACATCTTTATCATGTCTCCTCTTATTATGATTAGGAGTTGGAAACCCTTGCAATGATCCCAAAGCCTCTGAATCTCTTACAGGGCTATATAAAAATATCAAGCAAAATTAAAGAAAGCCAATCTAAGAATCGGAGGGACTAATCTACAGGGTTAGGTCAAAAGCCATTAAATTTCCTATCAGAGGAACAGTCCATTTCCTCAGAATCAAAGTTTGAAGCGCTGAGTGAAAGGTGTCAAATGTGTGTTATTTGGACTTCCGATTCCGGTTTGCGGCACTGGCGGTTGTGTGGAGAGTCTTTGCTCTTCGCCGGCCGGTTTCCCTCCTCCGGTAGACCCTGGACAGGGTTGAAAGTCGCCCTGGAGGGGCAACTACTGCTGAGGAGGACTCTCGTCGACTGTGGAGGGTGCGGCAGCACCTTCCGTGGTCCGAGGCAGCTCCTTTGGACCAACGGGGGAAAGATCAGCCATGTAACATGGCCAATCATCTATCTGCTCCAGCCGAAAGTCAGAAGAACAACTAAGCGAAAAGAACCACCGTGGAAGATCCGGCTGAGACCCTTCCTTCCCTCTCTGTACCCTAACTATCTCCCTGTGAAAAGCTTTTGGAACTATTTCCCTGCTTTAAGAGAGCGGCGTTTTGATAAAACGAGCTCTGGAAACAAAAGAAAAAATAATCTTTACTGACTATTTTTATTCTAGGATATTCTGGGATCCTGAAAAAAATCTCTATTATAGAATTTTATTATTTTATCTACTTATTAAGCTGGGGGATACTGTTATTTTTTTTACTTTTTAACTGGATAAAACTCTATTGGAATTTGGGAAAAAGATTTTACAGCCTACTGAGGACACCTTGTAACGAAAGCCGACATTGCAATTGTATTTTCTCTTTGTTTTTGAGACTGGATTTGACCTTCAAATTACTACAAAAGGGAAAAGATAACGGATTTGAAACAGCTGGGTGGTGAAATTGTCTACTAGAATTGTGGAGGTGGATGGGGGTTGACTGTTAATAAACATAGCCTCCACCCAAAAACTAAAAGATTATCTTATCACTGAAATGGAGGAGTTTTATCCACAGCTTGGCTATGGGCTTATACTGGAAAAAATCTTGGAACTTAAGGATTTTTAGAATGAACATTAAAGATGATACTCCAGAACTAAAAAATGAACCTCCAATTTTGACTGATCAACTTATAGACCAAGGAATAACAGAGGAGGAACAGATCAACTCCAAAGAGGCCTGTATGCAACAACATATACAATTTAATGAGATGGAGGAATCTCATCCACAATCTGCCTGTAAACTTATACTGGAAAAAAATTACGAAGCTAATGAGCAAATGAATGCTAGAATAAAAGCCTTCACTCTAAAACTTCAAATTGACTTCCAGATTCCAACTGACTACCCTATAACTCAAAGAACAATAGAAGAGGAACAAATCAACATAGAAGAAGACATCATACAATCCCACGTACAACTTATTGAGAATTTTGATGACCAAAGTGATTTTAATTAAAACATCTGCAATGCCAAAAGCAACAGGAACTGATTTGCAAATACGAGACATTGAAAACTGTGACAACATGGATAACCAATGAGTAACTACCACATTGAACAAAACTGATTATACCTCTCAGATAGTATTGGAAGAAGAAGAGAAATATGACCAGACTGAACTGTTGATAAATATGTGTACCCAAATACTGAGATTTGATGATTTAGAGGCTCTTTTATGGAAACCTGCTTGGCACAAAAAGAAAGCTAGAATTAGATTTAAAAATGAGATTTAAAATTTTATCTGATGGGTTAAAAAGGCTTTTAGAGATTTTGATTGAGTTAATACCACTGAGATGAAAATTATTGATTTGATTATGGTTTGGAACTGTAATATGAAAAAGGTTGTAAACAAGGAGTCATTAGAATAAGAAATAGAATATAATTGTGAAATGCAGTAAGAAGGTATCTTCTGGAATAATATGTTTTAGGTATGATAATTACTCTGACGGAATTTAAATTTTACTTAATGAGTTAAAAAGGTTTTTTTTAGAGATATGGATATATATTTGAAATAGAGTAGAATAAGAAACAGAATATAGTTGGGAAGTGTAAAAAGATAATGGTTGGAATAATATGTTTACTCTAGATCTAATTACTATCCTATGAAATAAGGGAAATTGGGATACCCGAAGTGTAAATTATGTGTTTATTTAAGGCTAAATTGGAACATGGTAATTGTAAGTTAGTAAAGCTTAAAAACAGGATTTGGACTGATATAGGTGAAATATTATTGATATTTTTTTTGATTGATTGAACTATATTTAGAAATGTATTAATTTGACTATGTTATATCAATTGACGAAAATAGAGAGGGAATTTTTTAAAGATTTAACCTGAACTATACATGTATGATTGTGTTTTTTTTCTTTTGATGATTGATTACCCCATCTCCACGTTGCTTCCTAAGCACTCTGATGTAAAAACTAAAAAAACAATAAAACTTGTTTTTTAAAAAAATGTGTGTTATTTGGAGGATACTGGATCTTGAAAGCTGCAGACTTGATTTTGGGGCTGGAGTAGCAGGAACAGCTGGATAGATTTTGTGGGGAGGAAGAAGGCCTAGTCTGGTCGTCATGCTTATTTCCGGTCATGGTTTAGGCACCAAGCCGTCTCGGAGACCAGAATAGAAATAGAAAACAATACAAGATAGATTAGAATTAAAATTAGAACATAGAATAGGGGAGGGGAGAAGAGAGGAGAGGAGAGAAGAGAGAATAACTAAGGGACCTTGGAGGTCTTCTAGTCCAGCCCCCTGCTCAAGCAGGAGAACCTATACCATTTCAGATAAGGGACTGTGTAGTCTCTTCTTAAAAACATCAGTGATGGCTTCCGGTTCCGGATCGCGGCACCAGCAGTCGTACGGAGAGATCTGTCTCTCCCACCGGCTGCTTTCCCTCCGCCGGTAGACCCTTAATCGGGTCGAAAGTCGCCCCGTAGAGGCGACCACCGTTAGAGGAGGCTCCTGCTCGACTGGGGAAGAGCGGCGGCTCTCCCCAGTTCGAGCTATCTCCTTAGGGCCGCCGGAGGAAAAGATCGTCCAATAAAATGGACGATCACTTCGTCGCACCAACTGAAAGCCAGAAGAACATCTAAGCGAAAGAACCCCCGTGGAGAATCCGGGTGAGACCTTTCCTACCCCTTTTTTTCCCTAACTATTTTCCTGTCAAAAGCTTTCTTTGAACTATTTCCCTGTCGTGAGGAAGCAGCGTTTGGGCATTTGGGAAAAACAGCTTTGGGGAAAAAAAAAAAAAAACCAGTCAATTTTGATGGACTATTTAAATTTTGGAATACTGAGGGGACCTGAAAACATTTTATTCTTGACTATTATTGTTACAACTACGCATTTATTATTTTGAGCCCTTTCTTCATCTTTTTCAACACGAAAAATAAAAAATCTATTATTTGGAAAGGAAAAAAGAAAAAAAAAGAAAAGATTTTATGGTTTGCTGAGGACATCTTGTGTCAAAAAGTGGTACTGCAATTATATTTCTTTATGGATGGGAATGGCTATGACCTTCAAAGGGTGATAAGCACAAGATAACGGAAGCAGCTGGCCTATTGAAAATTGGAGGTGAATACTTGCCTGATTTTTATGAAGTAGAGCCTTCTTTAAAGATTAAAAAGCCTTATTACTATCGATATGGAATTTAATATACAGCTGGACTATGAACTTATATTGGAAAAAATTTTGGAAGCTACAGAGGATATGCATTCCTACTTTCAATCCCTTTTCCCTACACTGAGAGAAACCGTGGAAACCACAAAACAAACTAACTTTATTCAACTTCAAACACAATCTATCGAGAAGCCTGATGATTATACAATAACTTTAACAGAGATGTCTGAAGCATCAACACCAACAGAGACTGACACCCAGATACAACTTATTGAAAATCGAGAAAAGGTGGATAAACAACTGCCAAATATAATATGGAATAAAACAGCTTTTACCATCCAAAGGCTATTAGAAGAAAGGAAAGAGAACTTTGACCAATTTGAAGCGTTAAAGAATATGGACCTTTTAATACTGTGGTTTGATTATGTAGGAACCTTACTATGGAAACCACTATGGCATAGAAAGAAGCCCAGAGTTAGATTTAAAAATGTATTTTAAAGTTTTATTTAATGGGATTAAAAAGGCTTTGATTTTTTGACTGACTTAACAACTAATGGAGCACGTGAAATTTTTAAGAGGATACCCTTTGTAATATTACTTTGTTTTAGATATGATAAGTATTGGAGAAGTAAACTTTATTTACTGGTTTAAAAAGATTTTTATAGATATAGAGGCATTGATAGAATATATATTTAAATTAGATAGAAATTTATTTGTTGGCCTGATATTTTTATTTTAAGAGAATTATTTGGAAATAAAAGGAGAATAAGAGGGATGGGTGATAAGAGAAAAAAATGGTATCAATGAAGAAGATATGGGAATGTTGTTGCGAGAACAATATACCAGATATAATTATGTAAAAAAAAAAAAGGGCACCCGAAGTGTTAATAATATGTCTATTTAAGGCTAATTGAAATATAGTAATTGTAAGTTAGTAAAGCTTAAAAACAGGATCTGGACTTTTAGAATTGAAATGTAACTGATATTTGATAGGATCGTTTGAAGCTTATATAGAATTTATTAATTTGAATATGTAAGATTAAATGAGGGAATTAGAGAGGGAAGTTTAAATGATTTGATTTGAGTTATATATTCATGATTGTTTTTCTTTTTTTTTGGATGTTTAATATACCCACCTCCATGGTGGTTCCTAAGCACCTTAATGTAACCCCTGTACCCCTATAAAATCTAATAAAATATATTTTAAAAAAAAACAAAACATCAGTGATGAAGCACCCAGAATCTCTGAAGTCCAGCTGTTCCACTGGTTAATTGACCTCACTGTTAAGAAATTTCTTCTTAGTTCCAGGTTACTTCTCTTCTTGATTAGTTTCTAACCGTTGTTTCTTGTCCTTCCCTCTGGTGCTTTGGAGAATAATAATAATCTTTATGGCAGCCCCTCAAATACTGGATTACTGCTATCATATTCACCCCTAATTCTTCTTTTCTTTAGTCTAGCCAAACCCAAGTCCTGCAGCCGTTCGTATATTTTAGTCTCTAGGCCTTTGATCATCTTAGTTGCTGTTCTCTGAATTTTCTCCAAACTCTCAACATCTTTTTTGTGATATGGTGACCAAAATTGGCTGCAATATTCCAGGTGTGGTCCCCAATGTGTACATGTACCTTTGTTTTTTCCTGCCTAAATCTAAAACTTTGCTTTTCTCCACATTGAAACTCATTTTGTTGGATTGTTCAAGTTTGTCAAGATCTTTTTGTATCATGAGTTTGTCTTCTGGGGTGTTGGCTACTCCTGCCAGTTTGGTATCATCTGCAAATTTGATGAGTTCCTCTTCAATTCCCTCATCTAAGTAATTGATAAAGATATTGAAGAGTACTGGGCCTAGGACGGAACCTTGTGGTACCCCACTGCTTCTCTCCATGTGGATGTAGTGCCATTGAGGACTACTCATTGAGTATGGTTTGCCAGCCAGCTACAGATCCATCTGGTGGTGATATTGTCTATTCCACCTTTTTCTAGCTTACCAAGGAGTAGGTTGTGGTCTACTTTGTCGAATGCCTTACTGAAATCTAAGTATACTATGTCCACAGCATTTCGCTGGTCTACTAATTCAGTCACTTTATCGAAGAATGAAATAGGATTGGGTGTATCTTTCTCTTTCTAATTGCCTCGAGCAAATCTCCAATAGGTGTCCTAATTCCAACCCTCAAACTGCAGCTACCCATGTTCCCCTTCCGATGTGGGGTTCAATCTGGCTCAGTCGGGTTCTTTCCTAGCAGCACTTCCCAGCTGCTCTTAGCGACAACAACCCTGCCGCTCCGCCTGTCAGTTTTTACGGCTCCAAAAATTGCCCTAGGAAGACTCTGGTTCCCTAACTAATCACGGAGTATGGGACCTTCCAGGTTAGGGAACTCTCTGCCGTCACTTTGCGGACCTCAAAAATAAATTGTCCGAGGAGGACCTGCCGCAAAGGTACCCGGCCTCCGTTTACACCCCGCCTGCAGTTTTCAGACTTAGGAGAAGTCTGGGAGGACCTGTGCTTTGTGCACTAGTACGGGACCCTCCTACAATAAAGCTTTGCTTTATTGATCTCTGCTGGGATTTTCTATTGATACCCTCCCGTTCCTTAATCTTAATTCAATCACATACACACACTCGGCTCCTTTGCTCTTTTCTACCAAGCAAGGTCTCACACTCCGGCTTTAACCCCCTATACGTTCCAGATTTCTGCCGGTCACGGCTCGGTGGAGCTAGCAGCAGATCTGGGGGTGGCTGAGAAAAAACACAGAGGAGGTGAAATCCTAGTGGAGATCAGAGGAGGAAACCCATTCAATTACACACATACATATGCACACACCAACCCCTGTTCTCAGAATTTGAATAAAATTTGCGGTACTCACCTACTTTCAGGCAGCTGTTGAGCACAAGACTCAAAGACTCCCTTTACTACCCTTAGCTTCCTGGGCAGGGTCTGTGGGCTTACGTACAGACTAAAGGAGTCTGGTGCCGGCGTGGTAGGAGTCCAACGGGCCCGGTCCGGTGGCTGGGTTGGCTGGACTCCCTTGGTCGCCAGAATTGTGAGAAGTTTTTCTTGGTTCGGGTTTCCAGCTGGGAAGCAGACCTTCGGCTCAGGCTGAAGAAATGACACGGAACGAAGCAAGCTGCCAGAAAGTAGGTTTATTTACAGAAACCAAACACCACGCAATGTAGCAAAGGTTCCTGGACTAGCTAGTAGTTTTCCAAGGTGAGGGGATCTGTTTTTATACCCCTCAAGTTACTGAAATTATGATTTTACTTTTGAAAGGTTTTTTGTTAAATTAATTCCATCTAGTTTGTGTCTGCTTTGGCCGGTAGCGATTAATGCTGTCTTCAGGAAGTATTTCTTTGTTTATGTAAATATATTCCTATATTGTTCATGTCCTGTTTTTGTTAGTGTTGCAAAAGTTCTATCTATCTTAATTGTTTCCATGAGACACGTGTCTGCGGTTTTCACCACCCCACTCCCCGTCTCCGGAATGTTTCTCTTTGTTTTGGCAGTTTGCCCAGAATGGCTCAGGGGAGGGAGAGTGAGAATTGGAGACAGGGAAAAAAACTTTTCTCTTTGGTCCTTTTAAAATCGGCTTGACTTGTCCTTTAAATGGTTCTTTTCCTGAGGTGTAACCCCCTCCTTCTTGGGTTCATCTACATTCAAGATGGCAGTTTTATGGGTCTGGGTTTCCCTTGTGATATTTTAATTGTAAGATTTCTTTTCTTTTAAAGAAATTGCTCACTTGTTTTGGAGTTTGGACTAATTCTAAAGTGTTTTCTCTTGGCGCCAATGATTAGTCATCTCTCAGGTGAAAGTGGCAAGAAGGTGACAAGCAACAGGGAGAAAGCAGAACTATTTAACTCGTTTTTTGCAAGAAAACGGTAAGTGAGCACCTGTCCAGCCTAGACGAGTTCTAATCACCAGGACCAGATGGAGTACACCCCAGGGTTCTCAAGGAACTGGCAGATGTGATCTCAGAACCATTGAACTATATTTTTCAAAGATCCTGGAGCACTGGGGAACTACCAGAGGACTGGAAAAGAGCTGATGTAGTTCCCATCTTCAAAAAGGGGGAAAAAATGGACCCAGGAAATTACAGACCTATCAGCCTGACCTCAATACCTGGGAAGATTCTGGAAAAGATAAACAACGAATCAGCGAACACCTAGAGGCCAACAAAGTCCTTACTAAAAGCCAACATGGGTTTGTCAAAAACAGATCATGCCAGACAAATCTTATTGCATTCTTTGACCAAGTGACAAAATTAGTGGATCAGAGGAATGCTGTGGATATAATTTACTTAATAATAATAATAATAATAATAAAGTTGGAAGGGACCTTGGAGGTCATCGAGTCCAACCCCCTGCTCAGGCAGGAAACCCTATACCATTTCAGACAAATGGCTGTCCAGTCTCTTCTTAAAAACTTCCAGTGTTGGAGCATTCACCGCTTCTGGAGGCAGGTTTGTTCCACTGGTTTAATTGTTCTAACTGTCAGTAAGGTTTCTCCTCAGTTCCATGTTGCTTCTTTCCTTGACTATTTTTTCCATCCATTATTTCTTGTCCTGCCCGTCAGGCGCCTTGGATCATAGCTTCACTATCACTCCCTCGTCGTTGTGGCAACCCCATGAGATATTGAATACTGCTAGCAATGTCACCCCTAGTCCTTCTTTTCATTAACTACATCCAATTCCCAGCAACGTTTCTTGATATGCTTTAGTCCTCCAGTCCCCTAATCATCTTTGTTGCCCTTCTCTGCACTCTTCTAGAGTCTCAACATCTTTTTTACTCGTGGTGACCAAAACGGATGCAGTATTCCCAGTGTGGCCTTACCAAGGCATTGTAAGTGGTATTAATACTTCACGTGATCTTGAGTCTATCCCTCTGTTAATGCAGCCTAGCACTGTGTTGGCCTTTTTGGCAGCTGCAGCACACTGCTGGCTCATATTTAAGTGATTGTCCACTAGGACTCCGAGGTTCCTCTCACAGTTACTGCTATTGAGCAAGGTACCCCCTATACTATATCTGTACATTTGGTTTTTCTTGCCTAAATGTAGAACCTTGCTTTTTTCACCATTGAATTTCATTTTGTTAGATAGTGCCCAGTGTTCAAGTCTGTCCAGATCCTTCTGTATCTTAAGCCTGTCTTCTGGAGTGTTGGCTATTCCTGCCAGCTTGGTGTCGTCTGCAGATCTGATGAGTTCCCCATCTATCTCCTCGTCCAAATCGTTGATGAAGATGTTGAAGAGCACTGGGCCCAGAACAGAGCCCTGGGGCACCCCACTGCACACTTCCCTCCATGTGGATGCGGTTCCATTGAGGACCACACGCTGAGTACGGCCGGTCAGCCAGCTACGAATCCATCTGGTGGTGATGCTGTCTAACCCACATTTTTCTATCTTATCAAGTAGTAGGTTGTGATCTACTTTATCAAATGCCTTACTGAAGTCCAAGTAAATTATATCCACAGCATTCCTCTGATCCACTAATTTTGTCACTTGGTCAAAGAATGCAATAAGGTTTGTCTGGCATGATCTGTTTTTGACAAACCCATGTTGGCTTTTAGTAGTGATTTTGTTTGCCTCTAGGTGTTCGCTGATTCGTTGTTTGATTATCTTTTCCAGAATCTTCCCAGGTATTGAGGTCAGGCTGATAGGTCTGTAATTTCCTGGGTCCATTTTTTTCCCTTTTTTGAAGATGGGAACTACATCAGCTCTTTCCAGTCCTCCGGTAATTCCCCAGTGCTCCAGGATCTTGAAAAATATAGTTCAATGGTTCTGAGATCACATCTGCCAGTTCCTTGAGAACCCTGGGGTGTAATCCATCTGGTCCTGGTGATTTGAACTCGTCTAGGCTGGACAGGTGCTCACTTACCGTTTTCTTGCCTATCTTAACTTGCATTTCTATTCTGTTTTTTATGGCACTATTTTTGGTAGGTTGGTCTGTTTTTTCCCTTTGTAAAGACAGATGCAAAAAATGAGTTAAATAGTTCTGCTTTCTCCCTGTTGCTTGTCACCTTTTTGCCACTTTCACCCACTAGTGGACCAATCATTTCCTTCACTTTTTTCTTGTTTTTTACATGTTGAAAGAAGCTTTTTTGTTATTTTTGACTTTGGTCGCAAGCCTTAGTTCATTATGAGCCTTAGCTTTCCTCACTTCATCTTTGCAGGCTCGGGCTATTTGCTGATATTCTGTCTTAGTTATGTGCCCTCTTTCCACTTTCTATACTTGTCCCTTTTATCTTTCAATTTATCAGAGAGTTCTTTATGCAGCCATGCTGGTTTCTTTTGAGAGCTGTAATTTTTCCTCTTTGTTGGTATTGTGCTAGACTGGGCTTTTATTATCTCACTTTTCAAAATTTCCCAAGCTTCTTGAGTTGTTTTCCCCTTGAGGATTCTCATCCATGGAATCCTTCCCAACCCTCTCTAAGTTATTGAAATTAGCTCTCTTAAAGTCCAAGACTCTAGTTTGACTGTGTTCTATTGCTTGTGCTTCCATAATGTTGAATTCCAATATTGCATGATCACTTCCTCCCAAGGTTCCTGTGGCTTCAACACCTTCTATCATTTCATCCCTGTTAGTGAGAATTAGATCCAAAATGGCTAATCCCCTAGTTCCCTTCTCTACTTTTTGGGAGACAAAGTTGTCTGCTAGGTTTGCAAGGAATCTGTTTGATCTTCCACTTGGTGCAGAGTTTGTCTCCCAGTTGATGTCAGGGTAGTTAAAGTCCCCCATTACTATTGTGATGTGCTTCCTACATACCTTAGTTAGCTGACTAGCAAAAAGTTCATCTATTTCCTCTGTTTGGTTGGGTGGCCTGTAGTATACACCTATGGCAATGTCATTTCCCCCCCCTTTTATATTGACCCAAATGCATTCAAGACAGTTTTCATCATTTGTGTGCTCTAGTTCTGTAGAGATGTAGTTATTTCTTACATATAGAGCAACTCCACCTCCTCTTTTATTTGGTCTGTTTCTTTTAAATAATTTAAATCCCTCTAGCCTTGTGTTCCATTTGTGGGTTTCATCCCACCATGTTTCCGTAATGGCAACAATATCATATCTGCCCTCATTAGCCTGAATTTCTAATTCACCCTGTTTGCTGTTCATACTCTGTGCATTGGTATATAGACATTTGAGTCCTTTATGACTGACCCTGTGTTTACTTTCTACGTAACCTGTGTGGTGCCTGAGTTCCCCTATTGTCTTACCACCTATTTGGTTAGTGCACTTTGTGTGGCACTTGCTATTAGAAGCTTGATTTTGCTTGACAGCAAGGTTGATATTCTTGTCCACACACACATCTATGTTACATGCACTGATAACCCTATAATTGTTAGATTGCCGGGGACAGGGATGTTCTGTATCAATTAACTCACTGTCCCCGCTGTTTAGTTTAAATATTCCTCCAGAAAATCTGTGAATTTATAGCTGAGTAACTCAGTCCCTTTCTTTGATGGATGCAAACCATCTCTTTTGTACATTTTTTCATTAGACCAGCTACAGACATCGTGACTAATATATCCAAAGCCTTCCCCTTTACACCACTCCTTTAGCCACATATTGAATTCTGCTATACGCTGGCCTTTTCCATTTTGCTCCTTATACACTGGTAAACCTCTGAAAAAGTAAGCCTACAGCCTATTCTGCTAAGTTCCTGCCCCAAGCTCTGGAAATCATTCTGCACAGAGAGTACATCTTTTTGGGACAGATCGTTAGTGCCAAGATGTACAATAGCCTCCACATCACAGTCCTTGCTGGCATTCTTGATTATTTTAGAAATACGCTTCTTGTCCCTACTGGCAGTAGCACCTGGAAGACACCTGACCTCTTTTGAAACCTCTGTGTCCTTTCCTAAATTTACATCCCTTATAATTGAATCACCTACCAGAAGGTGGCTTCTCTTTTTGGATGCCTTTCTGTTCTTGCATGACTGATGTGTAATACCTGATTCACACTTCTCCCTGTCAAAAACAAGTTCTTCATCTCGACCCCTGCTTATTTGAGTTATCATCACAATTACTTTTACCTGCCTCCTTAATTTCCCTATTAAGGTCAGCAAGGGCACTGTATCTGTTGTGCAGGGACACAGCGAAAGCTTTGCGTTTATGGTTCACAGCTCTCACCCTGCCAGATCCCACGGTTGTCCACACTGCCCTTCTCCTGCAGGATCTTTGTGGTAGAGGGGCTGATAGCGCGGAGGATCAGTAGAGTAGTGGGATTGAACTGGACACCTAATTTCTGCCTGAAGAGCAGAGATTAGAGACCCTAGATAAATAATCTGTCCTTGTAGACTAGTGATTTGTTTACAGATAGGACAGTTTCCAAGTTTGAAAGGGTACTGCGAAAGACAGCTGCAAAGCAAGTGTTGCACTCAACTAAGCCGACATTCTTAAATACAGGGAATCTCAGACACACTTGCCGTTTTGATTTTTAGTTATATAATTCCTACCTTTCTGTTGCAGTCTCCCAAGAGTTAGAGTTTGAAAAACCTCCCCCAGCTCTGGGCAGTTTAATAGACAATGGAGATCCAATCAGGGCCCAAGTTACCTTTCTGTTGCAGTCTCCCAAGAGTTAGTTTGAAAAACCTCCCCCACAGCTCTGGGCAGTTTAAATAGACAATGGAGATCCAATCAGGGCCCAAGTTACCTTTCTGTTGCAGTCTCCCAAGAGTTAGAGTTTGAAAAACCTCCCCAACAGCTCTGGGCATTTAAATAGACAATGGAGATCCATCAGGCCCAAGTACCTTTCTGTTGCAGTCTCCCAAGAGTGATTTGAAAACCTCCCCAACAGCTCAGGGAGATTTCTGTTGCAGTCTCCCAAGAGTTAGAGTTTGAAAAACCTCCCCAACAGCTCTGGGCAGTTTAAATAGACAATGGAGATCCAATCAGGGCCCAAGTTACCTTTCTGTTGCAGTCTCCCAAGAGTTATAGTTTGAAAAACCTCCCCAACAGCTCTGGGCAGTTTAAATAGACAATGGAGATCCAATCAGGGCCCAAGTTACCTTTCTGTTGCAGTCTCCCAAGAGTTAGAGTTTGAAAAACCTCCCCAACAGCTCTGGGCAGTTTAAATAGACAATGGAGATCCAACCAGGGCCCAAGTTACCTTTCTGTTGCAGTCTCCCAAGAGTTAGAGTTTGAAAACTTCAGTAAGGCATTTGATAAAGTAGATCACAACCTACTACTTGATAAGATAGAAAAATGTGGGTTAGACAACATCATCACCAGATGGATCCGTAGCTGGCTGACCGGCCGTACTCAGCGTGTGGTCCTCAATGGAACCGCATCTACATGGAGGGAGGTGTGTAGTGGGGTGCCTCAGGGATATGTTCTGGGCCCAGTGCTCTTCAACATCTTCATCAACGATTTGGACAAGGGAATAGATGGGGAAATCATCAAATTTGCAGACGACATCAAGCTGGCAGGAATAGCCAACACTCCAGAAGACAGGCTTAAGATACAGGAGGATCTGGACAGACTTGAACACTGGGCGCTATCTAACAAAATGAAATTCAATGGTGAAAAAAGTAAGGTTCTACATTTAGGCAAGAAAAACCAAATGTACATGTATAGTATAGGGCAGTGGTGGCGAACCTATGGCACGGGTGCCAGAGGCGGTACTCAGAGCCCTCTCTGTGGACACGCGCGCTGTCGCCCCAGTCCTAGGCCTACAGCTGGGTTTTATAAAACCTTTTCGCTTTAGGCCTCCGCTGCCATGTGCAAAAAAAAAAAAAGGTTCAATCAGTCAATTTCAACTTCTCGTGGGAAAATAAAAGATCTTGCCAAGTTGGAATTGATTAAACTTTTTAGTCCCACCCAGTCTGCCGTTACCACCTCAGCCATGGCCACCCAATTGGCCACACCCAGCCAATGAGCCACACCCACCCGGTACTCGACGATGCATAAGTGGGTTTTGGGTTGCAGTTTGGGCACTCAGTCTCTTAAAGGTTCGCCATCACTGGTATAGGGGGTACCTTGCTCAATAGTAGTAACTGTGAGAGGGACCTCGGAGTCCTAGTGGAGAATCACTTAAATATGAGCCAGCAGTGTGCTGCAGCTGCCAAAAAGGCCAACACAGTGCTAGGCTGCATTAACAGAGGGATAGAATCAAGATCACGTGAAGTATTAATACCACTTTACAATGCCTTGGTAAGGCCACAATTGGAATACTGCATCCAGTTTTGGTCACCACGATGTAAAAAAGACGTTGAGACTCTAGAAAGAGTACAGAGAAGAGCAACAAAGATGATTAGGGGACTGGAGGCTAAAGCATATAAGGAACGGCTGCTGGAATTGGGTATATCTAGTTTAATGAAGAGAAGGATGAGGGGGGACATGATAGCAGTGTTCTAATATCTCAGGGGCTGCCACAAAGAAGAGGGAGTGAAGCTATTTTCCAAGGCGCCTGAAGGCAGGACAAGAAGCAACGGATGGAAACTAATCAAGGAGAGAAGCAACCTAGAACTATGGAGAAACTTCCTGACAGTTAGAACAATTAACCAGTGGAACAACCTGCCTCCAGAAGTGGTGAATGCTCCAGCACTGGAAGTTTTTAAGAAGAGACTGGACAGCCATTTGTCTGAAATGCTATAGGGTTTCCTGCCTGAGCAGGGAGTTGGACTAGATGACCTCCAAGGTCCCTTCCAACTTTATTATTATATTATTATTATTATTATTATTACATTTTATTATTGCACTTGGTACAGTTGCAAAGGTCGGTTGCTTGATATCATGTAATCATTGAAAATATCTTGCAAACGCCATAGGTAGAGATGAGACAAGTTTGGTTTTTTTCTGCTCCCTGCTGGGAGATGGTGGTCAAATAGGTTTTCTCAAAATAGATTTTTAAGAAGTGACTGGACAACCACCTATCTGAAATGGTATAGGGTCTCCTGCTTGAGCAGGGGGTTGGACTACAAGTTCTCCAAGGTCCCTTCCAGCTCTATTCTGATAGATTGAATAGGCAACATCTGTCTCTACAAAGCGGATACTGCAATTCATCAGGCAGCGTCTGTGGTTGAATTTAAAGGAGTTAAAATCATAGAGTACTGCACTGCTAGAAAGGATGAGAAGAGGAGAAGGGCAAAGGAACTTCCTCTTCTGGATCACTCACAGGAGGAAGGTGTTGTGCAGGGCGGCTTCTGTGCTCTTCCAAGGATCGAAGCAGCAGCTGGGAGGTGAGTTGGTCAGAGGAGAGGCTGGGAGCGAGTGGGCTGTTTGGTTTCCTCCACTGCGTGGAAGCAGAGAAGCAACTCGGCTGAAGCATGTCAGCTGCTGCTGCTGCAAATCCTTTCCCTCCCCAACTTTTAAGTCCACTGGGGCTGCACGCTGTTAAACTGGTGGCTGCAATTTTCTGCTGGTGGGAAGATTTCAAAAGTCTCTTTCAAGTGAAGGTTGATTCTTTGGGAATGGCTTCCCTCCAGAGGTTGTGGCTGCTCCGTCACTGGAGGCTTGTAACAGAGTTGGAAGGAACCTTAGAGGTTTTCTTTTTTTAAAAAAATATATATTTTATTAAATTTTATATGGGTATGGGAAGGATAGGACTAATATGGGTAAAGGATGGGGTTAGGGAATGGAATTGGGATAGGGATGGGAATAGGGATAGGAATAGGTACAATAGTGGGGTTACCCCCACATAAAAAATACAAAGCTTAAACAAGCAGACTCTCGTCCGGGTATACATATTAAATAATAGTAATTAATACAATACTAAACAATTATAGTCATTAATACTAAAAATAATCATAAAATAAAAGCTTACTAATTAAATATAATTTAGCTCTAGCGTAATGCTAACCATTGATAAAAAATTTCCCATGTCCTAAAATACACTGAATCCTCTTTCTCTTTAATCTCCAACGTCAATCTGTCCATTTCTGCACATTCTAAAATTTTCATAATTATAATCTGATCGTGTGGTAAATTTTCATTTTTCCAAAATTGAGCAAATACAATTCTCGCTGCTGTCAATACATGTAATATTAAATATTCATTCTCTTTACCATAATTAGATCCTAATATTCCTAGCAAAAATAATTCTGGTTTATATTCTATTTGTATTTTAGTCATCTTTTCTAACCATTTATGAATTTTAAACCAAAATTTCTTAGCTTTAGGACACATCCACCAAATATGATAATAAGTACCTGGTTTTTCTTTACATTTCCAACAAATATTCGATACATTTTTAAACATTTTCGCTAATCTAACTGGTGTCATATGCCATCTATAAAACATTTTATATAAATTCTCTTTATATGAAGCTGCTTTAGTAAGTTTAATATTTCTCTCCTAAAGCTTTTCCCAATCTTCTAAGTCTATGGAATATCCAAAGTTTTTTGCCCACACTATCATTGTTTCTTTTACTTGTTCTTCTTCCATCTTCCAATTTAGTAGAAATTTGTAAAGTTTCTTGATCAAATTTTCATCTGTTTTCAAAAGTATTTTGTCAAATAATGTCTGTTCTTTATAAAAGTCCATTACTTTTACATCTTTTTCATATCTTGTTTGAATTTGCAGATAGGACCACCATGTTAAGTCAACGCCTTGTTGATAAAGAGTTAGTCTGTCTGTAAGTTTTCCATCCTTATCTAAAATGTCTTTGTAAGTAACAAGTTTATCATAGTTAATTAAATTTGGATAGGCAAATGCTTACATTGTTGAGAGCCACTCTGGTATTTTCATATAAATTTTATGTTTAATTTTCTCCCACTCTGAGAACAAAACATTCCTTATGGCATGTCTTTGAAAATATTTATGTACTTTGTTTTTCTCATACCATAAGAACGCATGCCAGCCCAATTGTAAGTCATGTCCCTCTAAGTAAAGAAGTCGTTTATTTCTCAGCGTAATCCATTCTTTGAGCCAAAGTAACATAGATGCTTGATAATAAAGTCTCCAGTCCGGGAGTCCAAAGCCCCCTCTATCTTTTGTTTCTTGTAATAGTTTAGTTTTGATTCGTGCTTTCTTCCCTTGCCATATAAATCTCAATATGAATTTAAATCATCAAAAAATTTCTTACCCAATTTAACAGGGACCGTTTGAAATAGGAAAAGTATTTTTGGTAAAATGTTCGTCTTCACAGTCGCTATTCTGCCTAACAATGTCAATTGAAGATTTTTCCACTTTTCCAAATCTACTTTTATTTGTTTCATTAGTTTTTCATAGTTATCTTCTTTTATTGTTGTATATTTTGATGTTAAATAAATTCCTAAATATTTACCTTTTTTAGCCATTTAAAGATTTGATCTTTCTGCAAGTTGAGATCTCTGTTTGTCTGTTAGATTTTTTGTTAATGCTTTAGTCTTTTCTTTATTTATCTTCAAGCCTGCTACATCTCCAAATTCCTCTATTTTCTGCAAAAGTATAGTAACTGTTTCCAATGGTTCCTCTATAATAAAAACTAAATCATCCGCAAAAGCCTGTAGTTTTTATTTTTGTTCTTTTATTTCCAATCCTTTAATTTCCGTATCTTGTCTAATGTCTCTAGCCAACCCCTCCAGTGTAAGAATAAATAACGGGGGATAATGGACATCCCTGTCTTGTGCCTTTTTTGATGTCAAAGCCATCTGTATATTCTCCATTTAAAAATATCTTTGCTGTTTGTTTATTATATATTGCTTGGATCGCATTTATAAAGTTTTTACCAAAGTCCATTTCCATCAACTGTTGAAACATAAATTGCCAATTTAAATTATCAAAAGCTTTTTGTGCGTTAAGAAATATAAGTGCCATCTGTTTCCCTGGATGATGTTCATAATATTCTAAAACATTTAAAATAATCCTTAAATTGTTCTTTATCTGTCTTTTAGGCAAAAAGCCATTTTGGTCTGTATGAATAACTTCAGTCAGGAATTTCTTCAATCTTTCTGCCATTATTGAAGTAAAAATTTTATAATCCACATTTAATAGCGATATTGGTCTATAATTTTTGATTTGTGTAAGATCAGTATCTTCTTTAGGTATCAAGGTAATATTAGCTTCAGTCCACGAGTTTGGTATTTTTGTCTCTAAAAAAATTTCATTGTACAATTCTTTCAAAGTCGGGCTTACTATATCTTGTAAAGCTACATAAACGTCTGCAGGGAGCCCATCAGGCCCCGGGGTTTTATCTTTCTTTTGTCTTTTTATTGCCTCTGTGATCTCCATCATTGTTATCTTCTCATTTAAAATATGTCGCATATTCTCTGGCACCTTTGGAAGATCAGCTCTAGTTAAATAATCTTTTATTGCCTCTTTAGAGACCACCTCTGCCTTATACAATGTCTCATAGTAGTCTTTAACAATTTTTTTCACATCATTATGGCAATATATCTCGCCTTTTGAGTCTTGTAATTTACTTATCATTCTTTTTTCTCTTTCTTTCTTCAATCTATATGCAAGCCATCTTCCCAGTTTATTAGCATTTTCAAAAAAAATCTGTTTAGATCGTTTAATCTGTTGTGCCATCATATCCATCTCAGATAAGTTTAATTTATGTTTTATTAATTCCATTTGTGTCTTCAATTCCTTCTTTTGTGGGTCAGTTCGCAATTCAAGTTCCAATTTTTTAATTTCTTCTTTCAGCCTCAACTGTGCTTGTTTCTTTTCTTTGTTCTTTTTGGCAGTATACGTTATAGCCAAACCTCTAAAATAGGCTTTTGCCATGTCCCATACATTTTGGAGAGAGGTTTCTTCTTTCTTATTTACTTTAAAGAAAAATTCCATTTCTTTTGTTGCTAATTGTAAAAATTCTTTCTCTTTCAATATGGATTTATTTAATGACCATCTTAATTGTTTCTTAATTCCTTTCCAGATCATTTTAATTGGATTGTGATCTGCCCAAATATTAGGTTCTATTTCAACCTCTTGTATTATAGTCTTCAAATTTTGAGACATCCATATCATATCAATTCTTGACCATGATTTATGCCGATTTGAATAAAATGTATACTGTAACTTTTCCGGATTCATCTCTCTCCAAACATCTTGTAAAAACAATTCCTCCTTCATTTTTAAAAAGGTCTTTGGTAACACATTTCCTCCTTTTTTCCCTTGTTTGTAACTTTTATAATCTTGTATTGCATCGGCTACTACATTAAAGTCTCCTAATATACAAAGATTTTGGTGATTTAAGTCCACTAGTTTATCATGTAATTGTTGATAAAACTGATCTTGCTTCTCATTGGGTGCATATATTGCCACCATCAATATTTGTTTTTGATTCCATGTAATTTCTACTATTAATACTCTCCCCTCTTCATCAGCGTAAATTTGTTTTGGATTCAATTTTTCTTTTATATACAGAGCTATACCTCTTTTCTTTTGAAGTGTGAAAGAAGCATAAAGTTTACCCAATTTAGGTTGTTCTAAGATTCTAAAATGTTGTCTCTTAGTATGTGTCTCTTGCATACAAATTATATCCATTTTCAGTTTTTGTAATCTCGTAAATATTTTACTCCTTTTTGACGGAGAATTCAAACCATTTATATTTATTGAAAAAATTCCAATCTCCTCCATAGCTTCAGTTATTTCTAGCTCTCAGTCTTCTAGGCGAGGTTATCTGCCTCTGATCTTTCGGTCTCACATCTTCTTCTGTTTGAGTCCTTTTGGGTTCATCCTCTTCCGTCTGTTTAGATGTTCCTGCAACGGTCATTTCCTCTTGCTTCTTAGACTCCGATTCACCTCTTTCCAAAAAATCTCTATGATTGTTGAAAAATTCCTCTGCTTGAAGTGGTGTATTCAATCTGTATCTTTTTGTGTCCCAGAAAATTAACAATCCTTCTGGGATCAACCATTTGAAGTTGACTCCTTTATTAAACAATTTCTTTGTTAAAAATTGATATTCTCTTCGGGCTTCTCTTATCCTTCTAGGAATTTGCTTAAGAACTACAAGTTCTTTTTCTTTATATTTCAGTGGTTGATCCCTTATTGCTCTCAAGATTTCATCTCTTGTGGATCTTTTGACAAATCTTACATGAATTTCCCTAGGGACTCTATTTCTTCTAGCATAGCTTGAATTGACTCTGAAGACCTGATCTATCTCTCTTTCCATTTGATCCTTTTCTGTTCCGAGCAGCTCCGCCAATAGTTCACTCATCAAATCCAACAGGTTCTCATCTTTCTCTTCTATAACGTTTTGGAATCTTAAAAAGTATGATGATCTTTCCATCTCCACCACGGCCATGCTGTCTTCCAATTCTGCGTTTACTTGCGCCAATCTCTGATTCTCTCCTTGGAGGTATTCTAATTTCTCATCCACTTCCACCGACTTGTCTTCTATTTTTTGCATTCTTTGTTGGTTGTCTATAATCGCCTGTTGGAAGGTTTCCAATTTTTGATCCATTTTTTGATCCATTTTAACGAGATCATTTTTCAAATCCTCAAAATTTTTATCTGACTCCTTTTTCAAATCTTCAGTATTTTTATCTAGCTCCTTTTTCACATCCATTTTCATCTCTGCAATTGCTTGTAATATCGCTTGAATATCTTTTGATTGGGGTTCCACCTTTTCTTGTTGTAGAAATGTAGTAATTGATTTTTGAGGGACAGGACTCGCCGATGATGAAGCAGGGGCGGAGGTTGCCTTTTTGCTCCCCTTCGCCAAGTTTGAAGTCGCCATACTTTGGTTGTTCTATTATTTTGTAATCCACCAGGTGGCCCAATGGCCAATTGTAATCCACCAGATGGCCCGATGGCCAGTTGTAATCCCTTACCCTCCTATTGCTAGAAGGGGAGGCCAAACATAATTCAAAAGGCAAAAAAAAAAAAAAGTTCCAAAAAAGAGACACGGGGTAGCAGAAGGCCCCCCTAATCTTAAAAAAAAAATAAAAAAGAATTTTTTGCCTAGAGGCAAAGCCCAAAAAACAAAATAAAAATAAAAAGTAAAAAAGCAATCCCAGATTGATAAAAATAGTAAAAAAGAAAACAGGAGGAAATCCAAAACAAAGAGAACAAAGATTAAAAATAACACGAGAAAAAACAAACTCAAAGGGAAAAAGAACAAAAGAAAAAATAAGAAAAAACTATGTAGTAAAATTTGTCCAATTTATAAACCAACTAATTCAATTCTTGATGTTCAATTCTTCTTGCAATAAACATTATACAGCCACAGACAGAAAGGGGGGAAAAAGTGTCTCTTTGAATACCTTGTAGCAAGAGATAAGAATGTCTGGGCAATCAGCCAAGTGTCTGGGCGTTCAGCCAAACTTTCACTCTAAACAAACAGCAGCTGCCAGAGAACAAAGGGGAAAAAAACTGGCTACAATGTAACTTTCCCAGGCATTAGACAGTGAGAAAAAAAAATAAAAAAGTTCTGAAGTTTAAAAGAAAAACCAGATTAAAAACAAGAATGGCTTTCCCCATTAAATATATCTTTTCTCTTAAAAAGCAAATAAATTTCCTCAGTTTTAGGCTTTTAAAGACTTTGAAGTAAATCAAATTGTTCTTCTTTTTGTGGTAGAAGCTTAAACCGCCGCTTGTATGGGGGGGGAGAAAAAACCCCTCCTTCCTCACTTCAGGCTTCCCGGTTTAGTTCAAGACAGACTGTTTAAAAAGTATTTAGGGACAAAATCCACATTGCCAAAGTAAAGGAAGCAAAGTCTCACCCGGACCGGCTGCTTGTTGTCAAAATCAGCTGTTTCTCCATCTCCGCAAGACAGCTGTTAATGGCGGAACGCATAAATGCGGTCCGCCTTTCTTCCGTTGGTTCCAGGGGCTGCTTTGAGTTCTGCCGGCCCGTGTTCCTCAAAGATTCACCCTTCAGTGGCCACCTCTCCGGGGTGACATTTGGCCCAAACGGACCCACCAGCAGAAGAATATCGGACCTAAGGAGCGCACGATCGTCTCCCTAGGTCTAGTCTCAGCGACATCCCGGAAATCAGTCCTAAACTAATACAATTCTTATTGTGTCAATTAAATAAAGGTAACATTCTTACATTTATCAATGATTTTTAGCTTATACATATAATAAAATGTAATAATATTTTATTGGTTTTCCATTTTTTTTATTGGTTTTCCATTTAAGTATTTGGAAAGCAACATGGTGATTGGGTTGGTCAATAGTTCAATAACAAAATCTTTAGTACATATCTCAGGTTACATCATAAAATATTTCTTCTCTATTTCCCTTAACATTTGCTATATCATATTTAAGCTAATAAATTTCTAATTGTATCAAATTTCCCCTCATCTTAAAATCTCCCTTTAGCCCATTAGTTAAGATTTTAGGATCCTCTCTAATAAATCAAACGACCCCATTTTTTTAAACCTAACTTTCTTTTTATGCCAACCAGTCTTCCATACCAATACTTTTAGATCATCAGATAGATCTCCCTTCGTTCTTGTACATGTTACTTGAATTAAAGGAGACCATCTAGTTGTCAATTTTCTGGAGGGATTGGCCCATTTATAATCATTAGGTTGTCGCCCTAGTGCAGTGGTGGCGAACCTATGGCACGGGTGCCAGAGGCGGCACTCAGAGCCCTCTTTGTGTGCACGCGTGCCATGCCCCAGAGATGGCAACCATCCCTCTTCAGCCGCCCGAGGTCCCACATGGCCAGATGAATCCTGGCACGGCTGGTTTCCCTCCCCCCTGTCCCGTCCCTCCTGGCCTCACATGCTCTCCTTTTCCCGGGCACGACTCACTGCATCACCTCCTCAGCTGTCGGCCAGCTGTCCAGCTCAGAGGTGGCTTCTCTGAACTGCTGGCAGTGGGCTGTGGAGCCCCAGAATACGTCGGTCGAGAAGCCATCAGGCTGTGGCTGCTGATGGACACCGGTGGCCCCCATGCGCTCGCTGGCAGCAGCTGCCCTGGTCCCTGCCTCACCTTGCCCCGCGGCAATGGTATCCCCACCCTGCCTCGCCTTGAGTCACCCCGCAGGATAAGCCTCCTGTCCACCGCCCCACCTGCTAGAGACCCCCTGGATATCCCCTAACCCTGCCCACAGGCGTCCCTCCCCATGAGCAACATCGAGGTGACCACGCCCATTTTGGCCACACCCACCCAGTCTGCCATAACCACCACAGCCACGCCCACCCAGTGGGCCACGTCCCACCTGGCACCCGGCGATAAATAAGTGGGTTTTGGGTTGCAGTTTGGGCACTCGGTCTCTAAAAGGTTCGCCATCACTGCCCTAGTGGCTCAGATCCCTATATTTGCTCTAGTATAGTTGTCTTCAATTCGATCTGGTCTTCTTCCTCAGGTTTCTTCTGGTTTAAGTAGAAAGTCATGTCCAATTTTGTAGTTGTTATTTGATTGTTTTCAGTAAGCTGTACTTGTTGATCTTCAAAGCCCTCCGTCTTGATATTACTTTCTTCTGCTTCTGTTGTCTTTTGGGTTGTAGATTCTTTAGTTGCAGTCAGGGTTTCGCTTTGTAGATTTAAGCTGGTACCTTGGTCTTTCAGTCTAAATTTGATTATCTCGTTGGCTTCAAGAATTTTTTCAAGTATAAGTTTGTAATCAAGCGACATCTGTTGCTGGTCTTCCTCCATTTCTGACATAGTTATACATGGTCCTTTAGTGAAGGCTATTTATTAAACAAGAGTCAGTAAGTGTTCACCTCCACAGTTCCTAAAAACCAATTTCACTGTCCAGCTGCTCTTTCAGCTTATAATCTCTCTTAGATAGTGCCAAGGTCAGATCTGGGCTGTGAGCAAGTCACTTGTCAAGAATAGTAAAAATAATAGATTGCTGTACCAAGTTTCACCAGCAGATGTCCCCAGTAGCATTTAAAGTCTTTTAAATCCCAGGCTAGGTTTTTATCCAATTTAAGTTCTTCTTTTTTTCTTCTTTTTTACAAGTAAATAAAATAGCAGGTCCCGGTAAGGATAGGAACTTTTTGGGTCCCCAGATTCCCCCCCCAAAAAAATATGTAAATCCAATTATATTTAGTTATTCTTTTCAATGCTTCCCAGGTAGTCAAACGCTGCCATTTTAGAGGGTGGGGGGAAGAATTTCAAAAAGCTTTTAACAGGAGAGTTACTTGGGGTATAGAGAAGGTAAAGTCTCACCCAATTCCTCTGCGTTGCTTTCGAAGTGCTTGTTTGTAATTTTGGCCTTGGCTGGTAGCAGCTTAGTGACGGGCCATGTTGATGGCCGATCTTTTCCCCGTCAGTTAGAAGAGCTGCCCTGGATCAAACAGGAGGGCTGCCACCCTTCCGCGATCACTCGGGGTTCTCTTCACGCTCGTCGCTCCTCCAGGGTCCCCTGGCAGGAGAAAACCGGACAGCGGGGAGAGCTATGGCCCCGCACATCTGCCTGTGCCGCGATCACAAACCAGAAGCCAGGCTAATACAATTCTTATTATGTCAGCTAAGTAAAAACATATTTATTACATTTATCCATAAATTTTTAGCTTAAATATATATCTTAATTACTTTTACATTCAATTATTGTAGACAGATCAATATTCAATTTTAACTTTTAATATTTATACTTCCAAGTTTTAAATAATCAAAATTTTCTTCATCTCAGTTCATAACAAAGTTTAGTATTCAAAGTATACATCTTATCTACTTGAGTATATTCTCTTTTAATCTTCACTGATAAGTCAAAACACCAATTTTCTTCAGCCTTATTCTAGCTTTCTTTCTTTGCCAACTCACCTTCGATCTCCGTGCTTTCAAATCATCAAATGGATCTCCCTCTGTTATTATACGTATTATTTGAAATAAAAGATGGCATCCAATCGCCATTTTTTTGGGAAGTGCTAACAAATCGTCTCTCTCTTTTTCCGTCTCGACGTAGTTGTCCTGAAATATTTATCTTCCCTTCAGTCTGTTGTTCTTCTTGGTCCTCAGGCTTCTTCTGGTTTGTTAGAAAGTCTTTTTCAATATTATGAATCTCTTTTCTGGGTGAGCTCGCCTTCCAAACGTCCGCAGCCGCCGCATCGGCAAACTGGAAGTCCTTTTCTCCATTGAATTTTAATTTTTTAGATAGGGTCCCAGAGTTCAAATATATCAAGATTCTATCTTGAGCTTGTCTTCTGGGTGTTGGCTATTTCTGCCAGCTTAGTGTCATCTCCAAATTTAATAGGTTCCCCTTCTATTCCCTCATCTAAATTGTTTATGAAAATATTGAAGAATAGTGGGCCTAAGATAGAGCCTTGGGGTACCCCACTGCTTACAGCGCTCCATATAGATGTAGTTCCATTAAGGACTAACCATTGGGTGCAGTTTGTCAGCCAATTACAAATCCATCTGATGGTGATTAAGTCAAATCCAAAGTCCGCAAGAAACATCTGATGTTCTGAGTTGAAAAACACAGTCCAAGCGACGGGATCTGGCAAAGCTGGGAAGGTGCATATCAAAAAAAGCAGGTGTTCCCGACAAACACACCTTCACCCAGCATCTGGTTAAATTATCCTTCCCCAGTTGTTCATTTTGAGGATGGGTGGGGCTGCTGCTGACCTCCTCTGTGCCTCCCATTGCTCTGCTTTCCTCACCTGTGGATCGAGCGGGAGGCACAATTGACAATTGTATTTGAACTTGGACCTTGGTAGTCTTCCATGTGTCAAATGAATCATGATTAATGTAAGAGGTTATTCTAACATTGTGGTATGTTTGCTTTTTATTTTATTGTATAGTTTTTTCTTTTTTCATATTTTCTACAACAGTTTTATAAACAATTAACATTGCACTTTTCTTTAAATCCTATAGGCAAAGAGGATGATAGGCAAAATAGAGAAAATAAAAGAAAGATTTCAAGCTGGAATAAGTAGAGCATATGGAACTCAAGGATATATTCCATGAAAAGTCAAGGGAGATTGTTCTTTATTCACTAAAAGAGGGAAATATCTGGAAGTCACTGGATAGGAAAAAGTCACTTGGAGAGCCACCTAGGGCAGAAGTGATGCAAGCCGTGCTCTGGGAGGAAAAAAACAGCTTTAATTAAAAAAAACATTAAAAAAGTGATCACACATGTTTTTGACATCCTCAAGGATATAAGTGATGGAAAAGCTCCATAGATATGCTTATTGTGGGAAAGATACAACTTGCAAATCACAGCTGATTACGCATGAGAGGACCCATACAGGAGAGAAGCCATAAAATTTCTCCAAATGTGGAAAATACTCTATTGAGCATGGCAATGTGGTGAGATATCAGAGGACTGACACCAAGTATGAGTACCTGGATAATGTGAAAGTTTCATTTAAAATTCCCACGTCATGAGACAGCAGAGGACTCACACAGGAGAGAAACTGTTCCAATGTCCTGATTGTGGTAAAGGTTTCAGTACCAATTCCCACCTGGTAATACACCAGAGGACTCACACAGGAGAGAAACCCTTTATATGTCCTGATTGTGAAAAAAGTTTCAGTCAATATTTCAACCTAGTGAGGCACAAGAAGACACACACAGGAGAGAAACCCTTTGAATGTCCTGATTGTGGGAAAACCTGCAGCACGAATTCCAACCTGGTGGTACACCAGAGGACTCACACCGGAGAGAAACCTTTTGAATGTCCTGATTGTGGTAAAGGTTTCAGTACCAATTCCCACCTGGTAATACACCAGAGGACTCACACAGGAGAGAAACCCTTTGAATGTCCTGATTGTGGGAAAGGTTTCAGTGAAAATTCCACCCTGGTGAGACACCAGAGGACTCACACAGGAGAGAAACCTTTTGAATGTCCTTATTGTGGTAAAGGTTGCAGTGACAATTCCAGCCTAGTGATACACCAGAGGACTCACACAGGAGAGAAACCCTTTGAATGTCCTTATTGTGGTAAAGCTTTCAGTAATAATTCCGACCTGGTGAGACACCAGAGGACTCACACAGGAGAGAAACCCTTTGAATGTCCTTATTGTGGTAAAGGTTTCAGTGACAATTCCAGCCTGGTAACACACCAGAGGACTCACACAGGAGAGAAACCCTTTGAATGTCCTGATTGTGGTAAAGGTTTCAGTGAAAATTCCACCCTGGTAACACACCAGAGGATTCACACAGGAGAGAAACCCTTTGAATGTCCTGATTGTGGTAAAGGTTTCAGTACCAATTCCAGCCTGGTAACACACCAGAGGACTCACACAGGAGAGAAACCCTTTGAATGTCCTTATTGTGGTAAAGGTTTCAGTCAGAATTCCACCCTGGTAACACACCAGAGTATTCACACAGGAGAGAAACCCTTTGAATGTCCTGATTGTGGTAAAGGTTTCAGTAATAATTCCAACCTGGTGAGACACCAGAAGACTCATACAGGAGAGAAACCCTTTGAATGTCCTGATTGTGGGAAAGGTTTCATTGACAATTCCAGCCTTGTAAAACACCAGAGGACTCACACAGGAGAGAAACCCTTTGAATGTCCTTATTGTGGTAAAGGTTTCAGTCAGAATTCCACCCTGGTAACACACCAGAGGATTCACACAGGAGAGAAACTCTTTGAATGTCCTGATTGTGGTAAAGGTTTCGGTAATAATTCCCACCTGGTGAGACACCAGAGGATTCACACAGGAGAGAAACTCTTTGAATGTCCTGATTGTGGTAAAGGTTTCAGTAATAATTCCGACCTGGTGAGACACCAGAGGACTCACACAGGAGAGAAACCCTTTGAACGTCCTGATTGTGGTAAAGGTTTCAGTTCCAATTCCAACCTGGTGAGGCACCAGAGGACTCGCACAGGAGAGAAACCGTATCTAGTATCTAGAGCAGGGGTAGGCAACCCAAAACACTCAAAGAGCCACTTGGACCCGTTTCCCACCGAAAACAAAACACTGGGAGCCGCAAAACCCCCGAGCGACCCCCAAGCAACCCGCTGAGCTCCTCCGTTACTGCCCCTCTCTGCCCCCTTAGTGCTGGATGGATCTGACCTGGAGAAGCACGCAAGTCTTCTCCATTGGAAGCAAGGAGGGCGGGCGGGCTAAGGGAAACGGGCCTTTTCTATCTGCACAAAACCAGCAACTGTAAATACTTTTCAAAAATGTAAAAAGAAAAAAAAATTACAAAAGAGCAAACATCATGAAGATGTATAGTCCCATACACACACACACACTCATTCAAAATCTAAAAGAAGCTAATTGTGTCAGATATGCACTGAGAAATCTATTTGCAGATTGACAAAAAAGTAACAAGAACCTATTTATTGTATATAATGTTTTATTATAAATCATGAATTGTATATTATTGCATCTGTACATCTGCTGTGTTTTTGTGATGTGCAAATTTCAGCATGGGTTTCATTGAGGTTTTCAGTTGCTTTTCTATTGTTTGGGGGAATTTTAAAAAAATTGTTTTGGGTTTGTTTGGGTTTTTTTTTGGCAGGACAGACCCAAAGACCCAAGTTTGTATTAAAAAAAAAACTAGGGAAAAAATAGACAAGCTAATACACCCTTTCGTTGAAGAAGGGGAGAGGGAGAGGGGGGGAAAGGGAGTGAAGTTTTCTGAGTTCTCATTGGCCACTTGTAAGCCCAAATGAGTACAGTATTCCCTCCTCTGCGGGCGCCCCTTTATGCCAGTACTGAGCTCAGGGTGTGTGCGTGCGCGTGTACGCATGCGTGCGACTCCCCGCTCCTCCCACCCACCTTTTGTCCTGCTCTCTATTCCCTCCTTTTCCTGTGTTGTCCATTTATGCAAATATACCAGCCTTGGTAGTTGCTTGGAGACGAACACACTCAAATCCTCCGGACTGGCACCATCTAAGCCGCTGCTGCTTGCTTGATTCCTCTCCCTGGCCAAAAAAATCGTCTTCATCCAGCCCCCGAGTCCCTCCCCCACCACTCTCTCTTTTCTTTTACTGCTCCCTCTCCTGCATCCCAATTGGTCTTTTTGTGTATTTAGGAAGGAATTATATTGAGGATATATTGAGCGACGAGGCTGCCTCATGTGCTTCTGTTAGCTGTTTGATTGGACGCTGCTTGGGGGACCTCGGGGGGGGGCAAAGGGGGGAGATGGCTTCCCGGCGAAGGCTTGGTGGGGGTGCTGCTGGCGGGGTGGGACAGGCGAGGTGGCTGCGGGGCTCGCTCTTGGCTGCGCCCCGCAACAGCTCCAGGGGAATCCAGCCCAGCTTCCCGGCGTTGGCATCCAGGAGGCCGACGTGGCTGAGTTCGCGCCGCAACAGAAAACTACCCAAGCGCCACAGGTGTGAACGCAGCCACGGCGGCACCCTTCACACATGGGGCGGCCGAACACGGGGCCGAGATTTGGGCTGCTTGCAAGGCAGCGCCCCTGAAAAGCAGAGCCTCTCTTTCCCCCCGTCGACGCTCCTGCTCCAAAGCCTCCGACCCCTCCATTCTAGCAAAGCGCTGCCTGCTTTCCTTTTTTCTCCTCCTTTCCCTGGGTCCCAAATCAGTTCGGTGGCGGGATGGATGAGATTTCTCCTGGCCCGCGTTTCAAAGGTGTTTGGTGATTAGACGCACAACAACAACGACGCCCACAATAATTGGGCCACGAGGCACAACTTCCCCCAGGAGGCAGAAAGAATTCGGGCAATCGGCGTTTCGGAGGTCAGGCCGGGGCTCGGTCGGGCCCTCGCAGGGCGCAATTAGGGGCGGCTCCGCAGAGTCCTGGGCGCCTGACTCACGGAGAAAGCCGGCCGGGAGCCCACAATTAGCGGGCCCGCCAGGAGGCAGCCGATGTGGACACCCCCGTGGCGGTCAGGTGGCCCCCGAGCTCCCCACCGAGCCGGACGGGATTCCTGGCCAGCCGGCCATGGGGCGGGAGCAGCTCCCTCACCGGGGCTGCTCGGCCTGCCTGGCCGGCCAGCTGTCCCAGCCTTTCCAGGGCCAAATCCTGCAGGAGGGCGAGCCGGGCCAAGCTGGGCGGCGGGAAAGGAGGCGCGCTGCGATTAGCACAGCTCCGATCCCGGTCCAGAGGAGCGCCCCCGCCCCAGTGGACGGGGGGCTGGGAGGGGGAAGCCCCTTCCGATGCCCAGAAAGCAGCGCTTCCTCTCCTGCTCCAGGCATGGGAAAATGGGCGGAGGTCCCGGGAAGGCCAAGCATGGGGGGTGGGAGGCAGCAGAAGGCACCCGGGGCACCACGGACTGGCCCGGGGAGATGCGTGGCCGGCTCGGCTGCCCGCCACCTGTGCCGACACTGCCGCCCGGCCCAGGGAAACACGTGGCCGGCTCGGCAACCCGGGAAACGATGCCCCCGCTGCCCCGTCCGGGGAAACACTTGGCCGGCTCGGCAACCCGGGGAACGATGCGCCCGCCGCCCCCGCCACCCACCGCCCCGTCCAGGGAAACGGCCGGCTCGGCGGCCCGGGAAGCAATGCCCCCGCCGCCCGCCGCTCCAGCCGCCTAGTCCGGGGAAACACTTGGCCGGCTCGGCGGCCCGGGAAGCGATGCGCCCGCCGCCCCAGCTGCCCGGCGAAACACGTGGCCGGCTCGGCGGCCCGGGAAACGATGCCCCCCCCCGCCCCGTCCGGGGAAACGGCCGGCTCGGTGGCCCAGGAAGCAATGCCCCCGCCGCTCCAGCCGCCTAGTCCAGGGAAACACGTGGCCGGCTCAGCAACCCGGGAAACGATGCCCCCGCCGCCCCGTCCGGGGAAACACTTGGCCGGCTCGGCGGCCCGGGAAGCAATGCCCCCGCCACCCGCCGCTCCAGCCGCCTAGTCCGGGGAAACACTTGGCCGGCTTGGCGGCCCGGGAAGCGATGCGCCCGCCGCCCCAGCCGCCCGGCCCGGGGAAACACGTGGCCGGCTCGGCGGCCCGGGAAACGATGCCCCCCCGCCCCGTCCGGGGAAACACTTGGCCGGCTCGGCAACCCGGGGAACGATGCCCCCGCCGCCCGCCGCCCCGTCCGGGGAAACGGCCGGCTCGGCGGCCCGGGAAGCAATGCCCCCGCCGCTCCAGCCGCCTAGTCCGGGGAAACACGTGGCCGGCTTGGCAACCCGGGAAACGATGCCCCCGTCGCCCCGTCCGGGGAAACACTTGGCCGGCTCGGCAACCCGGGGAACGATGCCCCCACCGCCCCCGCCGCCCCGTCTGGGGAAACGGCCGGCTCGGCGGCCCGGGAAGCAATGCCCCCGCCACCCGCCGCTTCAGCCGCCTAGTCCGGGGAAACACGTGGCCGGCTCGGCGGCCCGGGAAACGATGCCCCCGCTGCCCCATCCGGGGAAACACTTGGCCGGCTCGGCAACCCAGGAAGCGATGCGCCCGCCGCCCCAGCCGCCCGGCCCGGGGAAACACGTGGCCGGCTTGGCGGCCCGGGAAACGATGCCCCCCCCGCCCCGTCCGGGGAAACACTTGGCCGGCTCGGCAACCCGGGGAACGATGCCCCCGCCGCCCCGTCCGGGGAAAGCAATGCCCCCGCCACCCGCCGCTCCAGCCGCCTAGTCCGGGGAAACACGTGGCCGGCTCGGCGGCCCGGGAAACGATGCCCCCGCTGCCGCCGTCCGGGGAAACACTGGCCGGCTCGGCAACCCGGGAAGCAATGCCCCCGCCGCTCCAGCCGCCTAGTCCGGGGAAACACGTGGCCGGCTTGGCAACCCGGGAAACGATGCCCCCGTCGCCCCGTCCGGGGAAACACTTGGCCGGCTCGGCAACCCGGGGAACGATGCCCCCACCGCCCCGCCGCCCCGTCTGGGGAAACGGCCGGCTCGGCGGCCCGGGAAGCAATGCCCCCGCCACCCGCCGCTTCAGCCGCCTAGTCCGGGGAAACACGTGGCCGGCTCGGCGGCCCGGGAAACGATGCCCCCGCTGCCCCATCCGGGGAAACACTTGGCCGGCTCGGCAACCCAGGAAGCGATGCGCCCGCCGCCCCAGCCGCCCGGCCCGGGGAAACACGTGGCCGGCTTGGCGGCCCGGGAAACGATGCCCCCCCCGCCCCGTCCGGGGAAACACTTGGCCGGCTCGGCAACCCGGGGAACGATGCCCCCGCCGCCCCGTCCGGAAAGGCCCCCGCCACCCGCCGCTCCAGCCGCCTAGTCCGGGGAAACACGTGGCCGGCTCGGCGGCCCGGGAAAACGATGCCCCCGCTGCCCCGTCCGGGGAAACACTTGGCCGGCTCGGCAACCCGGGAAGCAATGCCCCCGCCGCTCCAGCTGCCTAGTCCGGGGAAACACGTGGCCGGCTCGGCGGCCCGGGAAGCGATGCGCCCGCCGCCCCAGCTTCCCGGCCCGGGGAAACACGTGGCCGGCTCGGCGGCCTGGGAAGAGATGCCCCCGCCGCCCGCCGCTCCAGCCGCGTAGTCCGGGGAAAACCTTGGCCGGCTCGGTGGCCCGGGAAGCGATGCCCCTGCCGCCCGGCCCGGGGAAACACGTGGCCGGCTTGGCGGCCTGGGAAGCGATGCCCCCGCCGCCCCAGCCACCCGGCCCGGGGAAACGCGTGGCCGGCTCGGCGGCCCGAGGACGGCCCAGGAAGCAATGCCCCCGCCGGGACTGCCGCCTGGTACAGGTAAGCCGGGGGGCGCGCCATCTACCCTGTGGCTACTTCGCGGCGGCGCTCTGCGGACTCGGAGCCCCCTCCCTCCCCCCGCCACTGACCGTCCGTCTCCAGCTCTGCTGTTGCTCGGCCAACGGTCGCGCTGGCTGGGCATCGCAGGGGCTGCTCTTCCTTGGGGCCGCGGCCTGTGGGAGGGCTGGCCCGCTCAGCGGAGGCTCCGGTGGGCCGCTCCCAGTGGGGATCCCGGAGCTTCCCCGTGCGGCTCCCCAGCCACATGAGCCTCGGACCGGGCCAGCCCGGGAAAGGGACTTCCTGGCCGCCCTTCTCCCAGGGGGCGGGGCACCCGGGCGCAGGGCCAATCAGGAGCCCTGCGAGGGGGCAAGTCCGCATGAGAGAGAGAGAGAGACAGAGAGGGGAAGCGCAAGTGCCTCTCTCTGTCTCTGTCTCTCTCTGCAAATGGCGGAGGAGGCTCCGGAGCCGCAGGAGATGGCTCAAAGAGCCGCATGCGGCTCCGGAGCCGCGGGTTGCCGACCCGTGATCTAGAGTATCTAGACTGGGAAAGAGTTCAGTGCTAGGTCTAACATAAATCAAGTGCTTGTACACATGGGAAAAATCATTTAAGTGCCCTGAGTGTGGATGGTTCTTCTGGAAACATTCCATTGTTACCACACACAGGAAAATCCACATGTAGCCCCAAGTGATGAGTGTAGAAAAGGCTTGAATTTCATTTCTAATGTCCCATTGTAAGTCCAGCTGAGAAATTGACTAATTTGAGTACAAAGAATTTGCCAAATTTCTTGTAATCAAATACGTCATGGTATTAGACTGGAAGGAGAAAATTTAAAAAATGGAACATATTTGTTTGTTAATGGCTGTCTGGCCATCGGCAGCAGTAGTTACTGGATATTTACTTTTGCAGAAATTTGTGCAATTCTGTGAAAATCTTTTTGGGAGTGTTCTTTGCATTTTTATCATGATAGATGATAGAAATGCCATGTGCAGAGTCCCAGCCCTTTTCTCTCTGTGTGTCCTTGAGTTTTTCAGCCCCAGAATTCCCCAGCAATATCTCTTTGAGATAGGAGCACTCAAACTGGTTAGAGATTGTTGCTTCTCATATAAGGAGAAGGCAAGAAAAGAAGTACAAGGGGGTCCAACATTCATCTTTTCCTAACTGTTCCAGGAACTCAGTGCAACAAGCATGTTTGTTCAGATTGTGTCAGGAATGAGGCACGCAAGTCAAAGAAACCATATGAATAGCAGATATATTGTGGGAGTTTTGGGCAGTGATAAAAGCAGTGTAAAATTGCAGATGTAAAGGCTGTTCTGCCTTGAAGGTGACCTTCATGGAGATGAGCTATAGGAATATTGAACTGAGGAGAAAAGGCATTTTTGAGCACAGAATCCCCAGGTTTATTTGCATATCCTGTTGTGACTTCCTTTGTTTTTAGGGTCCTCCTTGTTAGCCTTCAACAGCTGGTGGGTGAGAGCATACCAAGAGGCTGATGCCCCCCCCTTGGTGGGGAGATGTGAGAAAAAGATTGTACAGTAGATAATGTCTCGTTTCTAAAACAGCATTGCGCTAGAATCATGAATAGCTTTTGAGAAAGAAAAAAAAAGGAAAGTATTTCTGTAAACATTGGGACAGGGTAATGCAAAGCTGTCTTCCCAACACATGGGAGACATTTCCTGTTCTTTCACTTCTATCCCAGGGCTCCTTAATTTTAAAAAAAACAACACCTTGAAATAAAGAGAGGAACATGATTTGTAGCAGCGGAAGGGATATTTTAGCTATGCGGATGAATGAATGATCCTGATTTTGCTGGGATTAGAAGAGACCAAAGAATTCCAAGATTGCTCATTTCACCCACACGGTTCAAAAAGAAAGGTTACCGGTTTCTTAAGTGGGTCACATGGCATGTGGTCCCTTTGCAGAAGGACACCCAACAATCGGGACCAGGCCAGGCAGGTGGAGAAACCAAAAGGCTCTCGGGCTGAATCTCAGGTTCCAAGTGACTTCGAATTTAATGTGCAAAATTTCTAAACTTTAAAATAGTAAAATTATATTTAATAACTTTTTTGCTTTCCTTGGTGTCGTATTTTAGTGCACATCTTTATCATGTCTCCTCTTATTATGGTTAGGAGTTGGAAACCCTTGCAATGATCCCAAAGCCTCTGAGTCTCTTACAGGGCTATATGAAAATATCAAGTGTAGCGGGGCTGGCTGAAAGGCTTTGCAGGAGCCTGTCCGGCGAGAGAGAAGCTCAAACAGCTGCTGCTCGTTTTGGGCACAGCAGGCATGGATCGGGCGGAATGAAAGAAAACGGAGGAGAGATATGGGGTGGTGATTGCTGTTGCTTTTGTTGGAGAGAGACCAAGTGAAGTCGAACAGAGATTTGATTTAGCTGATCCCTTTCTGTGAAGGGGAAAGAGAGCTTGAGAAGGTGGAATTTTACTGCTTTCTTTCGCAGAGGGGATATCCCGAGCAGAGGCAAGAGAGAGAGTGAGGAGACAGAAAGTTGCTGGGGTTGTTAAATTCAGATTTTAACAAGAAAGGGGAGGGGTTTTGACACCGACGAGACCTGGGACTGCGAGCGATGACAGAAGAGAAGGAGAGGCTGGTTGTTACTGCTTTGGAGACCAGCGGCCATCCGAACTTTGATTATTGTTATTTGTGCAAATTATAGACATTGTGAGGAGTTGCCCTTGCGGGGTGAGCTGTTACTGCAGAATGCTGACTACCTTCGTTCGTGTTCCTATCACTGCCTGGAGCCAGGGCTTTCCCCACCCCACTTGTTTCCAAATGGTTGCTGTGAAATCATTGACTATTGCTGCTATGGCTGCCTGGGGCTGTTAAGCACCGTCATGCATTAACTATCGGGGCTAGGGGCTGGTCATCTTTGTTCCTGAAAGCCCCCCCCCCCCCGTTTGACGACGAGAGTCTGCCACCTCTTCACTTCACGTGAGCTTCTGCTAGAAACGACACTTTACCAACACCTTGAGAGCGCAGCTGCAGAGCGCGACGGAGGGGAGCGGGGCTGGGAGGGCCTGGGCTTTGGCAGCCTCTGACGGGGTAACGCTACACGGGTGCTCGTCCGGGATTCCCTGCCTGCCCCCCCTCCTTAGCAAGGGAGGGTTGGTCTCATGTAGGGATATGAGCCAGGGGAAAAAATGGACTCTTGACGTGGCTATCAGGTGGTGCGAAGAGCAGAATAGTGAAGGACGAGCATAGTAATTGTTCCTGGTGATGTTTGGTCAGAGGAGCGAGTTTTACAGATATTGAGGGTTCTTGTCCCGGATCAGAGGGTATATGTGATAGATACGAGGGTGGATCGGGATTCCCCCCATTTTTATGTACTGCTGGAATGGAAGAAGAGTATTCTGGAGTGCTTTCAGGTTGAAAGTTTGCAATTGACAGAAGATGTCAGAGTAGGGGTGATTTTTCCGACTGTATGGGGCATACCTTCGACCAAACCACTAGGCCAGAAGAAAGAGAAGCGCGCTTCCTTACCCGCAGGGATAGTGGAAGTAGGGTTCACACAGGCGGGGGGAAGTTTGACTTCCATCCAAAACCTGACGGGGTTATTGCATAGGGGCTGGATAGAGGAAATTACATACTTTTTCGGGGATGCAATCGTTGCCAGAAGAGGAAGAGGAGTATGAAGCTTGGATGGAACAGGCAATACAAGCAGTTTAGGAATGGGATATACCAGGCACCCAGAAAAGGCAACAAGTTAGAGTTTAAAGGGCCCTGCTGCAGAAGCTATTAGAAGCCTAACATTGAGCCAGGGACATTTTATTGTGCTTGACTATCTCTCTTTGTTGCATGATGAATTTGGATCTGCCGAGATGGTCTCTAGTTTACTGTTTCATTTGGAACACATGTATCAGAAGAGGGTTGAGAAGCTGTCTGAATATATAAGGCGCCTATATAGATTATTATATCAGGTTGTGGAGAGGGGTGGATTAGATCCAACTGAGGTGGAACAGTCCAGGATAGAACAATTCTCCTGGGGTGCTTTGGTTTCGGACCGTCTGGAGCCAAATAAAGGTTGAAGCTAGAGGGAATGTTTGGGGGTATCACGAGCTTATAAGGAGAGTGCGGGCAACTGAAGTAGTGGAGGAGGCTAAGGAGGCGACAGCCAAGTTGCCGATAGGATGGCCTTTAGGCCCAGGAATGGGAAAGGCAAGGGAGGATGATGATCGGTTAACAACGATGCAAGCCCAGATACTGGATTTAACTAAGATAATGGCTTCCTGGACAGTAATGGGTGGCCCGTCCCCAAACGTAGGCCCGATTGGGCCAACTGATAGGGGGATGGGCCCGTCAGCCCTGGTTAATAATTCAACGAGACTAGTGGTCTGTTACAATTGTGGGGGTGTGGGGCATTATAAGTGTGCGTGTACAAAACCGTACATAAGATCAGGGAACCCAGTGCAGTCGGGAAACTGTCAAGGGCCCCAGTGAGGGAGCTAGCTGGGTGCCCGGTGATATCAGTCAGCTCCAGCAAGAGAGGGTTCCCTTGGAAATCCTAATTGAAAATGGGAGTGACAGGAGTACCCCCTTTAGTGAGAAATCTCAGTTCCCTTGAATTGAGAGAAGCTGGAGCCACGGGGCCCCAGCGACAGTCTTTGGAGAATCAGTTGAACCAAATACTGGGTTTCCCACTACTGGGGCTCCTCAGCAGTTGATGGGCCCTCCCGAGACAGACTGGAGGCAAGTAGGGCTGCTTGGCTTCCCCCCCCCCTCCGGGTGTAAAAGCGGAGAAGCAACGAGATTGAAACACATCAGCTGCTATACATTCCTTCCCTCCCCAGATTTTATTCCACTGGTGGCGCAAGCTTTAAAACTGGTGCCTGCGGCTTCCGGTTCCGGATCGCGATGCCTTCGGACACTCAGGGAGAGCCTTCTGTCCGCCGTTCGGTTTCCCTTCGTCGGAAGACCCTGGAAAGGGTCGAAAGTCGCCCTGGAGGGGCGGCCACCGTTGGGGAGGAAGATCGCGGAAGGGCGGGAGCCCTTCCGTTTGATCCGAGGCAGCTCCTCAGGACCGACGAAGAAAAGATCGGCCATTAACATGGCCGATCATCAAGTCGCACCAGCCGAAAGCCAAAATAACAACTAAGCACAATGAAGCACCGTGGAGGATTTGGATGAGACCCTTCTTTACCTCTCTCTTTCCCTAACCACCTTCTTGTGAAAGCTCCTTGAAACTTTTTTCCCCGCTCTCAATACAGCGGCGTTTGCATACTTTGGAATTTAAATTTTGGAAACAAAAGAAAAGAAAAGAACAACTAACCTCAACAACTAAATAACTGGATTTTTGATCAACAAACACGTTACATTGAGAACTTAGACAATTTAGATAACCAAACAATTACAACACCAGAAATGACCTTTTATTTTACTCAGACAAAACTGCAAGAAGAAGAAGAGGACCAGACTGAACCAATGATAAACATCTCAAACCAAACATGGAGATTTGAACTATTAGGGCAACAACCTGGACTTAATGACCTCCAAGGTCCCTTCCAACTTTATTATTATTATTATTATTTTGAATTTTGAACCTAATAACTACAAAGGGGCGAGTTTTTTTGAAAGACTGATAACTGGATGTTCTCCCTTGATTCAAACAATAGGTGTGGGAATGACGGGAGACACATCCGAGGTCTTAAAGGCACTGGCATGGAAACCTGTCTGGCACAAAAAGAAAGCCAGAGTTAGATTTAAAAATGGGATTTAGAAATCCACTTAATGGGTTAAGCAGCTTTTTAGAGACAATGATTGCTTTAATATTTAGGATTTAGATTTATAATGGGAATTAAAACTAACTGTTAGATTATAACTTTAATTGTTATATGGAAATAGATTTGTGACAATGAAAGATATTTTGTTACTAAATGAGTTACTAGGATAAGAAACAGAATATATCTCTCAATAAAGTAAAAAGGTAAATTCTGGAATAATATGTGTATTTTAGTTACGTTAATTATCTTATAATGAAATGAGGGAAATTAAGGTTATCCGAAGCTTAAACATTGGTTATAAAAGGCTAAATTGGAATGTGCTAATTGGAATTAAATAAAACCTAAAAACAGGACTTAGATATGTATAACCAAAATGTTATTCACAAATGTATTGATTGATTGAGCTTTAGCTAGAAATCTATTAATGTGAATATGATATAATATTTGTGGGAAATAGAGAGGGAACCTTTATTGATGTAACCTGATATATACATGAATGATTTTGTTATTGGACTATTGACTACCCTATCACCACACTGCTTCCTAAGTACTTGGATGTCAACATTTGAAAAATTAATAAAACTTGTATAAAAAAACCCAAAAAAAACCCCTGGTGCCTGCGTTTTTCTGTGTTTGTTGGGAGATTTAAAAAGTCTGCATGTTACGGTTGACTCCTTGTGATTTTATGTTCTTTTCTTGGCAACAATTTGGAACTGATCTGCCAGTGCTGTTTTCACGAATTTTGTTTTTACATCCATGTCTAGCAAACAAACTCGAGATTTTCTGGTTGTGTGCCATCCATGGATTAATGTGACACAACTGTGCTTAACCCAGAACTTTTTTAAAAAAAAAACCCCATATTTTTCTGTCTATAAGACGCACCCTTGTATAAGACGCTCTGGCATGCGAGTTTCTCCGGAAGTTCGGCTGGCTGACGATCTTGCCCCCTCCCCCCTCCCGTTAGTGGCAAGCCCACAGGGGCTTGACACCTGCACCAGGCGGCAGGGCAACCCACACAGGCATGCCCTGGGCTGCGGAAGCTATATATATAAGACGTGTATAAGACGCTGCACTTGTATAAGACGCACCTGATTTTTGAACAGGGTGTTTGCAGGGAAAAATAGCATCTTATACACGGAAAAATACGGTAGTTATTGAGCCCATTTGGGATGTTTGGTTTTATAGGTAGGCTACCTTATCGCTTACCATCAGTCTTCAAAGCTACAGTGGTGCTGAAAAGAAGACTTTAAAGTATTCCTGAAAGTTGTGGCTATCACAGTTATGTGGGGGTGACACTGGCTTGAATTTACAGTTCTGGTGTCCCACAGTCATGGATTCGCATTTGGAACATTTACAACTGACTTCTAACAAAAAAAAATGAATTGGAAATTGACAGGAAGTTGCAAGTCACAGTCATGTTACATTGCATTGAGCAGACCATGGTGATTCACTTAATGACCACAGCTAGAACAGAAGTTGTAAGTTGGCATGGTTAAGTGATGTCATAGTTAATGACCACACCATTTAGGAATGGACTTGCTGGTCCCAATGACTGTCGGTAAGTGAGGACTATCTGAATTGGGTTGTCCATCCAACAAGGGAATCAGAGTACCTTTGATGTCCTTGAGAATCCAAGAATATCAGTGGTGGAAAAGATCCACAGATGTGCTTATTGTGGGGAAAACACAGATTGTAGATCACAGCTGAATATTCATGAGAGGATCCACACTGGAGAAAAGCCATATCAATGCTCCCAATGCAGCAAAAGCTTTGGACAAAACAGCTCACTTTTGGTTCATGGAAGGACTCACACCAGAGAGGAGCTCTACCAGGGCTCCCAATGCTGCAAAAGCTATAGCAAGCAGGGCAAGTTGATAATACACCAGAGGACTCACACTGTGGAGAAACTGTTTGAGTGTCCAGATTGTGGGGAAGGTTTCAGTCAGAATTCCTACCTGGTGATACACAAGAGGATTCATACAGGAGAGAAACCTTATAAGTCTCCGGTTTGTCGGAAAAGTTTCAATCGGAATTTTGAACTGATGATTCACCAGAGGACTCACACAGGAGAGAAACCATATCAATGTCCAGATTGTGGGGAAAGTTTCAGTCAGAATTCCAACCTAATGATACACCAGACAACATACATAGGAGAGAAACCATATGAATGTCTGGTTTGTGGGAAAAATTTCAGTCGAAATTCCAGCCTGGCAACACACCAAAGGACTCATACAGGAGAGAAAGCATATGAGTGCCCAGATTGTGGTAAAGGTTTCAGTGACAATTCCAACCTGGTAACACACCAGAGGACTCACACAAGAGAGAAGCCTTTTGAATGTCCTGATTGTGGGAAATGTTTCGGTCAGAATTCCACCCTTGTAACACACCAGAGGATTCACACAGGAGAGAAACCCTTTGAATGTCCTGATTGTGGTAAAGGTTTCAGTAATAATTCCGACCTGGTGAGACACCAGAGGACTCACACAGGAGAGAAACCTTTTGTTTCAGTTCAGAATTCTCAGCTGATGACACACAAGAAGATTCATCAAGGAGAGAAACCATATGAGTGTCCAGACTGTTGGAAAGATTTCAGTACTAGGTCTAACCTTATAAATCATATCCATATACACACAGGGGAGAAACCATTTAAGTGCTCCGAGTGTGGACGGTGCTTTAGGAAACATTTCACCCTTATCACACACAAGAAAATCCACATGAGGCCCAAAGTGATGAGTGTAGAGAAGGCTTGAATTTCATTTCTATTGTCCCATTGTGTAGCAGTTTGAGACCAGTCATAGCAGGATGCAAAGATGTCTGACTGCCTACGCAGTGTTTATTGCTTTTATACAGTTTTACAAGCAGCAAAAGGTAGAAGGAGCATTCTATTGGTTAATTCTCCAAGCCATCTTCCTGTTATTCCAACCGAGGTGAGATCATGCACCATGTACCAGCCAGTGTCAGTGTATTATCTCATCCTGACTATGTGAACTAAGAGATAAAGTAACATTCGAGGTGGGCAGTGTGCTGCTCACGACCTCTACATGACCTCTATCTCTACATCTCACTCTTTTTTGTTTTGTTAGAAAATGCATCGTCATAAGAGGGGTGAGGAAAATCCTTCCAATTGCTTATACAGGGCATAAACCTGACCCTGAGGCAATGTGGGAGGGGGTTTGGGGCGAAAAGCTGTGATACATATGTTGCAAAAGGAAGGAAGACACTGAACAAAGCAGCATCCACCAATCAAAATAACACAAATAATAATTAAAGAGCGTATGACATTTCTCAATAAGCCTGTGGGCAACCAAGCCCAAAGGCTGTCCCACCAAGATCCTAAAGTATCAATTTTCAAATCAAAGGCCAAATTGTGTAAAATATTGAGCTGGTGCTGGATGGCTCGTGATTCATCCGAAATGTTGAAACAACACATTCCTTCAAAACTTTCACAACCCAAATGCTGACTTTTGTAAAATAGCCTTTCTCAAAGCTTGCAGCTCGTGATTGATTGCTGAGATAGCTGAAGAAGTAGCATTAATTGTTTTTGCTAAATTACACGCTACAGCGTTAATGTTAACGTGAGCTAATGCAAAGACAGTGAGGTTTTTTACTTGAAACTGTACAATTAACTACTTTAGCACATGTTATATTTGCAGGGATTGCTACCACCGGGGTGTGCAAAGCAATTACATCAGGGGGTAGATAATAGGCAGTGAACCCCCAACTAGATATAGTCCCATAATTAAAGTTCCCATTTAATAGATATCCACCCAAGCCAGTGAAGTTTTGAATTACTGCAGAAGGGGTGCAAACAGGGACTAAACATGTAGAAAGCAAATTTTCCATATCATACACTTCAGATAAGCAAAAGACATCATTGTGTGTGATGTTAGCTAGCTGCACCCATAGGTTTTGCTTCATTCGTTGTTTGAGTGAATGTTTGTGTGGGATGACAGCTGCTGTTGCCAAAGGGCAGCTTTTAATAATCAGACACAAACAAATGATGGCTAAGGAATTTGCAGTTAAAACCGCAAAAATGGCAGCGCATAAGTTCTCGGGGGTTTGCTCCACTTGCTGCTGCTGAAGCACTGCCTGCGCTTTGGTGGTCAAGTTTTTCACATCTCCCCATGTCACAGGATGACTGGCACGATGGAATTAGATTGGTCGCTATGCCATCTGGAGAGTCACCCTTGCCATTTCTGGGACTGGATCCAGGGACTGATGCCACGACATCCTTGGCTGGGCGGACGCAACACGCTGGAATTCACAAAGGTCCTGTAGGAGCAAGCACAGCAGCATACCCTCACCCCCACATAATCAGAGGGACCGGCCCCAACCATGTTTTATCTGATAATGCCCGATAATATACCAGAGGTGGAAGCAAGCTTGTTTTCTGTTGAAAGTGTCTCTGATAAACGGTCAAATTTTCAATAGAAACATTCAATTGATTTAAGGTAAATAATACTTTTTGAACCTGTTGTGTTACCCATGACAAATTAGGTACTGGAGAGCCCTCCTTTTTTATTTGTTTGGAGGCAGTCCTTAAAGGACCGATTAGCACGTTCCACGATAGCTTGACCCGTGGAATTATAGACGAGACCATGAGTAAGAACAATATTCCAGGTAGTACAAAATTGCAAAAAGGCTGATGAAAAATAGGCTGGCCTATTATCAGTTTTTAAAGAAGAGGGCTTGCCCGAGGCTGTAATGGCCGAAAAAAGATGAAAAATAACATGATTAGCTGTTTCCCCTCTTTGAGGTGTGGCCCAAAGCGCTCCTGAATAAGTATCCAGGGAGCCAAAGAGGGAACATGAGTAACATCCATTTGCCATAGTTGATTAGAGGTGAATCCTTGGGGATTAACTCCTGTGTCCCCTGAGGGGGATGCCCCAGAACATTGGGGACAGAATAAAACAATCTGCTTGGCTTGGTCGAGTGGAATATGGCAAGCTTGTGCCAAGCCCCTAGCGTTTTGATGGAAAAAAGAGTGACTAAAAAAAAGGATCTGAAAATAAAGTGGGTAAAACATGAACAGCAGCATCAGCGTCACTATTGCCTTCAGAAAGAGGACCAGGAAGGGATGAGTGACTATGTATATGAGAAACAAAATATAAATGTTTCCGATCTTGTAACAGCTGCTGTAAAGTTAAAAACAAAGCCATGAGATTGGCGTCAATCCTTGGTGTGATATAAGTACCTGGAAAATTAAAAATAAGTTGACACACATAATGAGAATCAGAGATTAGATTGAAAGATTGTTGAAAGCTAGAATAACAGCAGACAGTTCCGATCATTGAAGCGAGATTGCACTGCAGTGTAAGATATTTTCCAGAGGTCACCAGAAGAATCCTTGTAAGCAATGGAGAAGGAGAAAGCAATGGGCGGACAGGAAAAGAAGAAGTCATTAAACAAGCAAAGCGAGGATCTTTAGGCAAATGATATGCAATAGAGCCTACATAGTCAGTTAAAGCACACTGAAGAGATAAGTTATTCTGGAAATAAAATTGAAAATCAGATTTAGGTAGAGGAAAAACAATATTCATTAAATCAGTCCCATTTCGTTGGCAAGCTTGAGTGCGTCCTAAAAATATAATTTCAGCACCTGCCTGGATAAATGGTAAAACATTTTGTGAAGGGGTATGGGGTAAATAAAGCCATTCAATACAATATACTTTTTGCTATTCTAATACAGCTAATACTCCCGTAGGCAACTTACTAGTAGGGAATATCAAAAGAGTTAACTGACAATCTTTATCAGGAATACAGATCCACAAACTGAGTGCTCAAGATGTCATTAATTTGCTCAATTGTGGCAAGTGCTGCAGGCGGAATCATAATAAGATCTCCAGGTTGTTTTCCTTTGGTCAGTAAATCAAATAATGGACTAAGTAAATGTGTAGGTAATGAAAAATATGGGCGAACCCAATTAAGGGTGCCTAGTAAGTGCTGCAATTTGACCAAAGAAATGATTTTAGGCAAGCTCAAACGAGGAAAAACTTATTCTGGAACAGAATAAGATTGCAACATTTTATGCCCTAAATAAAGATAGGGAGAGTGTAACTGTATCTTTTCCATAGATACTTAAATCATTTTGTATTTCAGAAAGCCAATTAGGTTGTATTTTTGGGGTTCCAATTTAATCAGATTCCATTCAGATGAAACAAATTTCCATTAAATAGGGAAAACATTTTCAAATCTAAGCAAAACAATTCAGAGTCATTTCTTTTGGTTGATGGATATATATGTCTAACTAAACAATTTAAAACTCAAAAATTTGCAAAACAATTGTCCAACAATTACTGTCTCCTCTTTCGAGTAAAAAAATTGCAAGCTGAAACTGCAAGAGTGGGCATTAAATTTCATCTCCACCCCCCTTCCTCAACCCAGACTTCTAAGCAGAGGAAGAAAAAAAAATAGTTAAAACGAACACCTGCCCCCCTCTTCTTTCTGTCTTTCTTTCGCTCTTAAAGCAATACAGCCAGCGAAAAATGAGAGTCGGGGGGGGGGGAAGAAAAAGAAATTTTACAAAAATCTTACCACTAAAAATTAGTTTTCTCTCCTTCACATGCATATTCCATAAAACTTTTCTCACACATCCTCCATGAAACTTTTCTCATGCAAACTCTTGCTATTGCGTTCCCATTTTACAACAATAAAAACTAGTTTACTGTTTCTTTCACAGCCTGGGACGGGTGGAGGGGTGAGGGCTAACACACATACATTTACACCAGCAAATTAACTCATTCACTTCCATTCTGTTTGCTTACACCATTTCACATACAAATATTTCATTTCATACGTTTTCCAGGCAAACCATTTATTTTTATTAAGGCCTTTTTGTTTGTTGTTATCAAAGAGGGTTTTGACCCTTTTCCAAGTCTTGGAAATAACACAGAACAACACAGACAGACATATATACACAAATACTATTAAAACAACATTTATTTAGACATATGGCTTGTCCTGCAAGAAGCGAGAAAAATCATGAGATGATTCCAACCAAACGTGTGGTTTTTATAGGGCCCTTAAACCATCTCCTATTTTTCTCACTATTCCAAGCCCAAGCGTAACGTTCTAGAGGTTAAACATATATAAGACAAAACAAAACACACACATCAATTTGGGTTTGAGGCCAAAACAGACCTCTCCCTTTAATTAAAAACTTTTATGGTTACTTCCAATTTATCCCACCAACTTCAAAAGACAGTGGGGAAAGACTAAAAGGAATATTGAACCTGGGGCCTTTTACAGGCGTGAAGGAGGAGGGGAAAACTAGTGCCTCCTCTCCTCACCTCTGACAAAAGGGAGTTGAATAGTCCAAAGAGCCAGATTAAAGGAAAAAGAGAGAAAAAAACTTGCTTTCAGTTCTTTGAATTTTCTTTTCTTCCGTGGCTTTAGTTGTTGTCAGATAAACTAGCCAACCGGAGGTTTACAAAGTTTGTCAACGTTGCCTTGTGGAAGATTATTTTTACTACCACACATCAACACAAAGCACCACCAGACATTGTCTGACAGGGTTAAACTTAACAGCCACTTGAAGTTTCAAAGCATCCTAATTGTTCCTCTAAAATTTGCCTTATGTGGGTGTACAATGGCTGTGGAAAAGCAAAAGAATTAGCCTCTCCAGGAGGAGCTGAAGGTCCAACTGGAGATGATTTAGGGGTGACAATTTTTATCTGATCGTAACCAGGCAGGGGCTTGTAGTTAATTGTTGCCTGCTGAGACATCAGAGCCAAATTTTTCCCCTGCTTGATGGCATTGATACCATTAATGTAGTATCTTTACTGAGCCCGGGGTTCAAAATGTAAAGTATGCCCTATTTTTATCCAGTCCTGTAAACAGAGCGTCCAGCGCTCCGGATACCAGGGATAATGTTTCCCTACCTCCCACCAGCTTCCTTATCTCTGCCTCAGGTTCTGTCACACCTGATTTATGTAACAGGAATCGAATTTCCTGTACATGCTTTTGCTGGTGTTGAGATAGATTGCAACCCATTACTTACCACTGAGGGGTTCCATAGAACGAAGGGGTCCCGTAGGACGAAGGTGCACCTTAGGGGTCTATTCCAGACGATGATAAGAATGTTGGCTGTTGCTCCCCACGGGTGGTGGTGGTGAGGGTGTCCCTGTTCGGGCGCCAGATATAGCAGTTTGAGACCAGTCATAGCAGGATGCAAAGATGTCTGACTGCCTACGCAGTGTTTATTGCTTTTATACAGTTTTACAAGCAGCAAAAGGTAGAAGGGAGCAACAGCATTCTATTGGTTAATTCTCCAAGCCATCTTCCTGTTATTCCAACCGAGGTGAGATCATGCACTATGTACCAGCCAGTGTCAGGGTATTATCTCATCCTGACTATGTGAACTAAGAGATAAAGTAACATTCGAGGTGGGAAGTGTGCTGCTCACGACCTCTACATGACCTCTATCTCTACACCATTGTAAGTCCAGCTGAGAAATTGACTATTTGACTATAAAGAATTTGCCTGATTTTTTTGTAGTCAATTATGTCATGGTATTAGACGGGAAAGAGGAAAGAAATAATTGGAAATATTTGTTTGATAATGGCTACCTAGACAGCAGAAGAAGAAGTTGCTGGATATTTGTGCAATTCTGTAAAAATCTTTTTGGGAGTGTTCTTTGCATTTTTATCATGACAGATGATAGAAATGCCACATCCAGCCTTTTTCTCTCTGTGTGTCCTCAAGATTTTCAGTCCCAGAATTCCCCAGTCAGCATCTCTTTGGGATAAGAGTAGACTAGTTAGAGATTGTGGCTCATCATATAAGGAGAAAACAAATTGTACAGTAGATAATGTTTCATTACTAAAACAGCATTGCATAAGAATCATGAATATTTTTTGAGGGGAAAAAAACAAAAGTATCAGCATTTCTGTAAATATTGTGACAAGGTAATGCAAAGCTTTCTTCCCAATACATGGTAGGCGTTTCCTGTTCTTTCACCTCTATCCTAGGGCTCCTTAATTATTATTTTTTTAATTCCTTCAAATAAAGAGAGAAACATTATTTGCAGCAGCGGAAGTTATATTTTAGCTATGCAGACAAATGATCCTGATTTTGCTGGGATTAGAAGTCACTAAATAATTCCAAGACTGTATATTTTGCCAACACAATTCAAAAAGAAAGGTTGCAATTTTTTAAGTAGGTCACATGGCATGTAATCGCTTTGCAGAAGGACACCCAATAATCAGGACCAGGCCAGGCATGTGGAGAAGCCAAGAGGCTCTCGGGCTGAATCTCAGGCTCCAAGTGACTTCAAATTTAATATGCAAAATTTCTAAATTTTAAAATAGTAAAATTATATTTAATCACTTTTCCTTTTTCTCTTTCCTTGGTGTCATATTTTACTGCACATCTTTATCATGTCTCATCTCATTATGGTTAGGAGTTGGAAACCCTTGCAATAATCCCAAAGTCTCTAAATCTCTTACAGGGCTATATAAAAATATCAAGCAAAATTAAATAAAGCCGCACCTGCTTTCTTCAGCCCCTCCCCCAGCCAGGCCATTCCTTACTCTCTTTCATTCCCCTCCCGAGCCGGACTGCCATGGTACCATACGGAGGATGGGGGGGTAGACCTGGTCCCCCTCCACTGTTTCGGAGCCAGGCGGGAGTGATGACGAAAGGCTCCGCTGCTGTTGTGCACTGCTGGAGGGGCTTTCTTCATGCTCCACCCCACAGATTACCTGCCTGGCGGCAGCCGCCACCTCCAACTCTCCCATGGCTTGTGCCGTGATTGCCGTCTCCCTCCACCAGCCCTCTGTTGGTGTCACTGTAGAGAACAGAGAACAGGGAGGTGAACGGCTGTGTAGTAATGCAGAGAAGAGAAGAGCACTTGCTTGCCGCCCTCCATCCCCCTGCATCTCCCTTCTCGAAATGGCAGCCCTGTTTTCTGCCGCTTCTCCCTGTGCTGCTATAGAGCTGGGCGCACAATCGCCCAGCTCCTCCATCTTCCCGAAAGGAAAAGATTTCTTCACTAATCTGCTTTCCAGCTCTGGCGCGTTTCTCTCCTGCTGCAGGGAAACGGAGTTCGTGGGATTAAAAAAAGTTCAGTCAGACCTTCCAACTTCTTGCAAAAAACTTTGTCATATCTTTTTTTTTTTTGCGAGAAGTTGGAAGGTCTGACTGAACTTTTTTTAGTCCCACGAAGTCTTTTCTGCTTTATTTGTCTCTGTCTGTCGGAACCATGACATTAAATCCAGTTTTTCCAGCAATCTCACGTTGCAGGCAACCAAATGTCCTGCATTCCAGGCACACATGCACACAAACATACTCATTCACTTTTCTCCAACCTCCTCCTCATTCTGGAATGTTTGTTTCTACTTACCAAATTCATCCCATATTCTCGTCTCCTCCTACCCTCACTAGGACGAGATAAGATGAAAGCCTCTTTCAACATTCGGGTCCAGACAAACTCAGGTCTGCTGGCAGCTGGCCAGTTCTAAAGTCACCAGACACAAAGGGTCTGAGAGCGCTTTTGACTTTATAGCTGGCCTGCACCAGTTTTCCTGGATGAAGGTTATGAGTTACAAAGGGACTCATTCACAGGGGGTCCCAATGGGGGGACCACCTTGAAGAAAAAAATATCTTCAAGTCCCTGTTCGGGCACCAAATATGTAAGGTCACTGGCCCTTGACAAAACTTGAGAAATCATAAAAATCCAATCATAAAAACCCAAGCAGAGGCTTCTTAAAGGTACAGCACTTTATTTTCGATCGAAATAAGTCCTGGGTGGGAACACAATCTGAACGCTAGCAGCATTGCGTTCAGAAGTACCACACCTTAGAAAGTTAGTAGCATTGCTTTATAAACTTTGTTAGCCAATGAAAATCAGACAACAGAGTCATTACATTATAAGGAAGAGATCCCCAATGGGGATCCGGCTTTCCCCGCTCGGGGTTGCCTTTTGCCTGCTGGGCGTGGGCGTGCACCTCTACCCTGGGCTTGCTAGCTGGCTGCTTCGCCTCCTTTGTGCTGGGCGAGGCTGCCGCTCTGGGCAGCGACGGCCTAATGGACCTGCACCAACTGCTGGCAGCAGCAGCTGTGCACGTGCTCACAGAAATGACTCTGCGTGCTGCCTGTGGCACGCGTGCCATAGGTTCACCACCACGGCCCTAGCTTGATTTTTTGGGGTGAGCCTAATATAAGCCCTACCCCAAAAATAAGCTCTAGGTTTGGGGCGAGGCGCATGCCTAAAAATCAAGCTAGGGCAGTGCTGCCCCACGCGCCCAACAGCCGCTTACTTTACTGGTAGGACCGATGCAGCCAGGCCTCCCACACCCCGAGACTTGTTGCGCTGCATGGGTGCACAATGCTTTGGGCCATTTCTGCTGCTCGCAGCAGGAGGCTGCATGGTGCTTCACACCATTGCCACTGCTTGTGGCAGGAAGCTGCACGGTGCTTCGGGCCGTTTCCACTGCTTGCAGCAGGCCAGATAGTACTTCATGCCGTTGCTCATGGCAGAATGCTGCGTAGCACTCCTGCCGCAAGCGGCGGCAACGGCCTGAAGCACCATGCGTCATCGTGCTGCGATCAGCGGAAATGGCCCGAAGCACTATGCGGCTTCCTGCTGTGAGCAACGGCAATGGCATGAAGCACCATGCGGCCTCCTGCCATGAGTGGCAGAAACTGCCTGAAGCACCATGCAGCTTCCTGCTGTGAGCAACAGCAATGGCGTGAAGCACCATGCAGCCTCCTGCCCCGAGCAATGGAAACGGAGCAATGCGCCACATGGCATTTGGCCGCAACTGGCAGCAAGCAACCGCTAAAGAAGTCAAGCAGCGGCGCAACAGCTGTCGGGGCGTGGGAGGCCTGGCTACGGCGGTCCTAAGATAAGACATCAATTGAAAATAAGACCTAGTGCTTGTTTTGGAGGCAAAAAACTATAAGACCGGGTCTTATTTTCAGGGAAACGGTATGTGCACCATTAGGCAGAACCCAAATTGGTGCATTTCCTTTTCCTGTACCTTCATAACTACAGGAACTGACGTGCGGGCACTGAACAAGTGCTACAATGAGCACAAATTTGTGGATCAGGTGTACGTCTTTTTTACAGTGCCCTGGTAACTTTGAAGGCTCAGGGAACAAGTGGTAAGCGAGGATTACCTATACAAATGAACAAATGAAGAAGAGCTGAAGAAGCTTCTTGGATGAGAAGCAAAACGTCTTCAAAGAAAAACAAGAAAATCCAGTTGCCTCATAAAAAAGCATCTTTGGGACTCTATAAAGAGCGGAATTTCATGCAACCTCCTTCCCTAATTGCTATCACCAGTTGCAGTAATTTTCAGAGATTTTTAATGGAGGGGGATCTTGAAAATCAAGGGGAAGGCACAAGGTACAGTGTTTCCTTCCTGTTTGATTGACAGCAACAGCAATTTAACTGTTTAGTGCTGAGGGAGGTTTCAAGCAGCTGTTACTTATTTTCATCTCTGTACCTGTTGGCAGCTCTATTTGGTTGCTAAGTGACTCTACACTGAAGCTCCCTACTGTTTGTAGTCTCACAACGACAAGCTTTGGGAGAAGCATCCTGCGCTCAGGATTTCATTTGACAGCTTGCTGGTTATTTTGAGACTTTACTGCTGCAAGATATGGCTTTAAAGGAAAAATAAAAAGAGGGAAAAGTGGAATGCCTCCTTTACAAAGAAATCCAAAAGGCCCATTAAAAGAAGCTTTTTGCTTATTTATTCACAAGAAAGGAACCCATTCCCTTCCCATTCCTAGTCAGGCACTTTCCAGAAGGAATGGCATGCTAAATTAAAACCTCTCTGAACTTTTCAGCATTCATGATCCCATCAATATCACCAACACCACTGGCAGAAATGCAGCCCCAAAACAGGACAGACGATCCACCATGTTTCCCTGAAGGCTGCAAATGTTCATTTGTCCATCTCTCTCCACCTCTTCTCACATATTGTCGACAATTGGATCCAAAAATATCAAACCTGGATTCATCATTACATAATACTCTTTTCCACTGATCCTTAGTCCAATTTTTGTGAGCTTCAGCATAGCTTAGCCTTTTCACCCTGTTCCCCTTCTGCAAGTGTGGTGTCTTGGCGGCTACCCATCCACAAAGGCCATTCCTGATTGAGCTTCTTCCGACTGTAGAAACGTCAACGTGGCCTCCCGATGAAGCTGCCAGATGCTGAGCCAGGTCCTTGGTGGATTTCCTCCAATCTCTCAAAGGAATTTCTCATCAGAATTTGAAAGTTTCCTTGGCCTTCCAGTCCTATTTTTTTGTCCTTGACAAATTCCTTGAGGAATTTGATTTCTCAAATTTCCTTATAACAGCTTGAACATCTATGCAAATTCTCAATCATCCAGGTCATGTTGTCCAAAGGTGTTTTTCAAAGGGCACTGGACTTTCTTGATTTTTTTCCTTGAAGAAGTTTTGAAAAAGCTGTAGAAGTTTCTTGGATGAGAAGCGAAACATTTTCAAGGCAACAACTAAGAAAGTCCAGTCATGTTTTGAAAAGCATCTTTGGGACAACAGCTTGAATACCACCTATAGAATACCCAGTTTGTTTATATATCACTTAGATGAAGAGATTGAAAGGGAAATCATCAAATTTGCAGATGACACCCAGTTGCGGGCAATAGCCAATTCTTTAGAAAATAAGCACAAGATCCAGAAGGATCTTGATACATGAGCATTGGGCCTTTTCCAGCAAAATGCAATTCAGTGGTGAGAAAAATAAGGTCTTACACTTAGGCAAGAGAAGCCAAATGCACATCTATAGATGAAGGTTATACCTTGCTCAACAGCAATAACTGTGAGAGGGATCTAGAAACACATGTGAGAGAGCAGTGTGCTGTAACTGCCTAAAAAGTCAATTCAGCCCTAGTTTGCAGCACCAGAGGGATAGTGGCAAGATCACATGAAGTGTTAGTACTGTATTATACTGTATTGGTAAGACTACAGTTCGAATACTACATCCAGTTTGGTCAACAGGATACAAAAGAGGTGTTCCGACTCTAGAAAGAGTGCAGAGAACAACAACAAAGACATTTAGGGGACTGGAGGGTAAAACATAGGATGAACGGTTGCAGGAATTGGATAACACAGAGAAGGACTAGAGATGACCTGACAACAGCCTTTCAATATTTGATGGGCTGACACAGAAAAGAGGGAGTCTGCTTATCCTCCAAAGCGCTTGAGAGCAGGACAAGAAGTAACAGACCGAGACTGATCAAAAACAGATCCAATCTAGAATCAAGGAGAAAGCTCTTCTCCCTGAGAACAAGTGGAATGGCTTCCCTCTAGATTAGTTGCGAGTGCTACATCAGCGGAGGCTTTTAAGAGGAGATTTCATATCCAATTGTCCGGAATCGAAACGGGTCTTCTGCTTTGAGACTTGGTCCCTTCCAATTCATATTCTGTAATTCTGTAAGAACTTCATATACTTGGTCAGCATGCAGCTAATCTTCACAAGCTAAGTATACATTTCACTATTTCACATGGCTGAGCTTGCAGAGATAGGTAGCTGTGTAAGTCCCTTCTAACTCATGAACTTTTAGGGCTCAGCAGGCAGCTAATCTTCACAATCTTCACCCTTTTGAGAGCAAGCAACAAAAAATCATTTTTAATGTGTGCCAATGTGCCCACAGTAAAAAATGGCAATCAAGGTTATTCTATTCTATACTAAGTATACATTTCACTATATCACATGGCTCAGCTTGCAGAAATAGGTAGCTGTGAATCTGAAAACGACTTGATTCCATGTAATCAGTGAAGAAAACATCTGGCAAATGCCATAGGCAGAGATGGGACAAGGCTGTTTTTTTGGCCTCCCATCACGAGATAGGCAGCATAGGCAGCATCTGTGACTGGCAAGCCCACAGTAGAATAGCAGCCTCTCTGGTTGAGCTTAAAGGAGTTAAAACCATCAAGTACTGTATTGCTAGAAAGGATGGAAGGCGAGGAGAAGCACCGAGGAACTTCCTCATCCGGATCACTGAGGGGAGGGAGGTGGCGTGCAGAGAGGCTCTCGCGCTCTTCCCAGGGTCGGAGGGGCAGCTGGCAGGTGAGTTGAGGGCGGGTCGGAGAAGAAGGCGGGAGCAAGTCAGGCTGTTTGGTTGCCTCCATAGCGAAGAAGCAGAGAAGCAACTAGTTCAGGGGTCTTCAAACTTGGCCCTTTTATGACTTGTGGACTTCAACTCCCAGAATTCCTCAGCCAGGCACGCTGGCTGAGGAATTCTGGGAGTTGAAGTCCACAAGTCATAAAAGGGCCAAGTTTGAAGACCCCTGAACTAGAATATACAATGACAGAGTTGGAAGGGATATTTGAGGTCATCTAGTCCAATCCCCTGCTTGAGCAGGCAAATGGCTGTCCAGTCTCTTCTTGAAAGCCTCCAGTGATGGAGCACCCACAACTTCTGGAGGCAAGCCGTTCGACTGGTCAATTGTTCTCACTGTCAGGAAATGTCTCCTTGTTTCTAGAGTGCTTCTCTCCTTTATTCGTTTCCATCCGTCGTTTCTTGTTTTGCCTTCAGGTGCCTTGGAGAATAGGTTGACCCCCCTCAAATATTGGAAGGCTGCTCTCATGTCACCCCCTCGTCCTTCTATTCTTAGACTAGACATACCCAATTCCTGCAACCATCTTTGTATATTTTAGCCTGAAGCCCCTAAATAGGTTTGTTGCTCTTTCATTTCTTCTCTCTTAGTAAGCATTAAGTCCAGTATAGCTGCCTTTTCTATGACAAAGTTGTCAGGTTCATCAGGGCCTCTTGCTCAAGCAAGGGATTGGACTAGATCTCCAGGGTCCCTTTCAGTTCTGTTGTTCTGTTAGGGACCTGCTGTTTTCTTGGCAATAATATTGGACTGATCTGCCATTGTGTCATCTGAGATTTTAGATTTTTTTACTTTCATGTCTAGCCAACAAACACGGTATTTCCTATTGGTGCCCCATACATGTATTAACCAGGTTCAAGTAGAAATAGCTGTAGAGGACCTTTAGAGATGATCAATTTATATATGTAGTCCTCGTTTACCATTTGTTCCCTGAGCCTTCAAAGCTACTATGGCACTGTGAAAGAAGATGTACACCTGGTCCAGAAATCTGTGGTCATTGTAGCGGTTGTTCAGTCACCTGAACAAGTCAGCAGTTCCTGTGGCTATGAAGATGCAGGAAAAGGAGTTGCACCAGTTCGGGTTCTGCCAACCAGTGCATATTTATGATGGTTGCAGCATCCCACACTCATGATCCCCATTTGTGACCTTCCCAGCTATCTTCTGACAGGCAAAATCAGTGGAGATTTCAGCAGGAAGTTGCAAGCCACGGTCATGTGAAATTGCCTTTAACAACCCACAGTGATTTGCTTAATAACTGCAGACGAACACATGAAAGTTGCCACTGTCATATGACATCATGCTTCATGATGAGGCTGCTTAGTGACACAGATGCCAGTTCCAAATGTAGTCAGTAAGTGAGGACTATTTCAATTGGGATGTCGCCACAGTGGTTGTGGAAAGTATTTTCTGCCCTTACTTTGGAGCTGAGGATTTCCATGGGCAAAACGGGTGCTTCAAATCTTGCAGAGGCTTTAGGCATCATTTCATCAGTTAAAGCCCCCACATCTCTAAAGTTAACTCAGAAGGTTTGATTGTAACCATTTTGGGACATTTTGTCAGGCTGAAAACGCATGGATTTTCCACATATATACATTTGTAGGTTTGTTTATTTGCATTTTTCTCTACCGGTATGCATATATCTACAGTTGTATAATCCATCCCCAGCATTTCCAGATATATTTCATAATAACTCTGCGGTGCTAAGAATTTGTATTTTTTTCTTCACAAAACTTTTATTAAATCATCAAAATTTAAAATACAACAGTCCATTGTTTTTTTTCAAGTTTTTTTATCTATTAAGCCTAAAAGAAAACTAACTGGTTTTATCTTTATATTCACTTTAATAGTCTTCTGTATTAAGATGTATATCCTACTCAAGATTTCTTTCGTTTGTCACATATGTTCACCATAAAGAGCCGCGGTGGCGCAGTGGCTAGAATGCAATACTGCAGGCTACTTCTGCTGACTGCCGGCTGCCTGCAATTTAGCAGTTTGTATCTCACCAGGCTCAAGGTTGACTCAGCCTTCCGAGGTCAGTAATATGAGGACCCAGATTGTTGAGGACAATATGCTAGCTCTGTAAACCGCTTAGAGAGGCCTGGAAAGCACTGTGAAGCAGTATATAAGTCTAAGTGCTATTGCTGTAAATGATAAAAAAAACCTCTTCTTTATATTTCCAAAATTCATTGCCTTTATATCATTCCCTAACTATACCATACCATAAATAGTCATGCCATCAAAATCTTAATTCATGGCCCTCTAGCTCAAGTAACCTCTTAATTTGGAGAGTCGCCCCCTCTTTTTGCCAGACAAAACAACAAGCATCAAAGTACAATTTCAAATCTAGTAAGCTCAAACCTCCTCTTTCCTTAGCATCTTGCAATAATTTATATTTAATTCTTGGTTTTTTTCCCCCTTTCAATACGAAACTTCATCTGCCATTGTTTAAATGGAGTATCACTTACAAGTATTGGTAAAGTCTGAAAAAGAAAATGCATCTTTGGTAATTAGGAGGCTGGAGGCTAAAACATAAAGAATGGTTAAAGGAATCCGGTATGTCGAATCTAATGAGAAGGACTAGGGGAGACATGATAGCAGTGTTCCAATATTTGAGGGGCTCCTACAAAGACAAGTCAAACTATTTTTCCAAGGACGAAAAGAAAGACTGGATGAAGACCAACCAAGGAGAGAAGCAACCTAGAACTAAAGAGAAAATTCTTAATGATTACAGCAATCAACCAATGGAATAGCTGGGCTTTCTGCTTGAGCAGACGGTTGGGCCAGAAGACCTTCAAGGTCTCTTCCAACTCTATTATTCTATGTTATATGTTGTATTGATCTTAATGACAAAGATTCTATTGAATAATTGCCGTACTAAGAATTTGTGATTGACCCAAGTCAACAAGAGAATTTCATGGTTGAATGCAAATGTGAACTTGGATCTTGGCAATCCTCAGTGTGTCAAATGAATCATAATTAATGTAAGGTGTTATTTTAGCATTGTGGCATGTTTGCTTTTTACCTTAATGTATATGTTTTTCTTTTTCTTTTTTCACAACTTCTGCAACCATTTTATAAACAAATTAAACTTACACTTTTCTTTGAATCTTATAGACAAAGAGGATGGCAATAAGAGCACTCCGGACAACTGAGACTAACAAGCAACATTAAAAAGGAAAGCAAATCAAGCCAGAAATCAAAATATTTTCCATTTGCTTCAGAAAAACACACAATTCTTCTCCTTCCCCAGCAGGTGATCAAGAAGAGATCTCGAACTGGAAAAAGTAGAGTCTGCGGAACTCAAAGGAACATTACAGGTAGTCCTCGACGTACAACAGTTCATTTAGTGACCATTCAAAGTTATAGCAGCACTGAAAAAAGTTATTTATGACCATTTTTCGCACTTATGACTGTTGTAGCATCCCCATGGTCATGTGACTTATATTTGGATACTTGGCAGCTAACTCACATTTATGACACTTATGACAAGTGCTCCCAATGTAGTGAGCATAGCAACTTGGTGATACATTAGAGAACTCAGACCAGGGAGAAACCCTTTGAATGCTCTGATTGTGGGAAAAGTTTCAGTCAGAACTCTGGCCTGGTGATACACTAGAGGATGGAGACAAAAAAGAAATCATGTGAATGTCTTGATTGTGGGAAATGTTTCAGTGGGAATTCCAAGTTGGTGCTACACCAGAGAACTCATACAGGAGAGAAACCCTTTGAATGTCCTGATTGTGGGAAAAGTTTCAGTAAGAATTCCAACCTGGTGATTCACCAGAGGATTCACACAGGCAAGAAACCCTTTGAATGTCCTGATTGTTGGAAATGTTTCAGTGGGAATTCCAACCTGGTGATTCACCAGAGGATTCACACAGGCGAAAAACCCTTTGAATGTCCTGATTGTGGGAAACGTTTCAGTCAGAATTCCCACCTGGTGAAACACCAGAGGACTCACACAGGAGAGAAACCTTTTGAATGTCCATATTGTGGGAAAAGTTTCAGTGACAATTCCAGCCTGGTGATACACCAGAAGACTCACACAGGAGAGAAACCCTTTGAATGTGCTCTTTGTGGGAAAAGTTTCAGTCAGAATTACCACCTGGTGATACACCAGAGGACTCACACAGGAGAGAAACTGTTTGAATGTGCTCTTTGTGGGAAAAGTTTTGGTCAGAATTCCCACCTGGTGATACACCAGAGAACCCACACAGGAGAGAAACCATTTGAATGTGCTCTTTGTGGGAAAAGTTTCAGTCAGAATTCCCAGCTGGTGAAACACCAGAGGACTCATACAAGAGAGAAATCATATCAGTGTCCATATTGTGAGGAAAGTTTCATTAAAAAATTCCAGCTCACAAGTCACCAGAGGACACATACAGGAGACAAACCCTTTGAATGCCCTTTCTGTGGGAAATGTTTCAGTCATAATTCCCAGCTGGTGATACACCAGAGGACTCACACAGGAGAGAGACCATTTGAATGTCCTGTTTGTGGAAAATGTTTCATTAAAAATTACCACCTCATGATACACCAAAGGACTCACACAGGAGAGAAACCCTTTGAATGTCTTGATTGTGAAAAACGTTTCAGTCACAATTCCAGCCTGGTAACACATCAGAAGACTCACACAGCAGAGAAACACTTTAAATGCCCTTATTGTGAAAAATCTTTCAGTCAAAGTTCCAACCTGGTGATACACCAGAGGACTCACACAGGAGTGAAACACTTTGAATGTCCTGATTGTGGGAAAAGTTTCATTAGAAAATTCCAGCTCACAAGTCACCAGAGGATACACACAGGAGATAAACCTTTTGAATGTCCTGTCTGTGGGAAAGGTTTCAGTCATACTTCCAGCCTTGTGACACACCAGAGGACTCACACAGGAGAGAAACCGTATGAGTGTCCTGTTTGTGGCAAAAGTTTCAGTCAGAATTCCAACATGGTGATACACCAGAGGACTCACACAGGAGCGAAACGCTTCGAATGTCCTGATTGTGGGAAAAGTTTCAATCAGAATTCCTGCCTGGTGACACACCAGAGGACTCACACAGGAAAGAAACCATATTAGTGTCCTGTTTATGGCAAAAGTTTCAGTTGGAATTCCAATATGGTGATACACCAGAGGGCTCACAGGAGAGAAAAAGGGTTTGTGATTGTGGGAAACATTTCCATTTCAATTCAAAACTTGTGAAACACCAGAGGACTCACATGGGGGAGACCTTTCAAATGTTCAGTCTGTGGATGGTACTTCAGGCGTAAATCACTCTTTATTGCATACAAGAAAATCCACGAGTTCATTGAATTGAGTTCATTGAGGGCCGTATCAGCATTGTGGTGCCTCAGGAGGGCCAGGAGGGTGTGGCCCACTGGGTGGGCGTGGTTGCGGTGGTCACGGCAGACTGGGTGAGCATGGCGGGGGTCGGCATGGCCACCTCGATGTTGCTCATGGGGGGGAATGCCTGTGAGGGCCAGGCAGTGTTGGGGGAGATCCAGGAGTTCTCTGGTGGGTGGGATAGTGGGCAGGCGGCTCATCCTGCGGGATGAGTTGAGGCAGGGGGGTGCCATTGCCGTGGGGCAAGGCAAGGCGAGGCAGGGGCCAGGGTGGCTGCTGCCTGACACCATTGGCCCCCACACACAAAGGCCAGTGAGCGCATGGGGCCGATGGTGTCCATCAGCAGCCACAGCCAGCTAGCCTCTTGACCGGCATACTCTGGGGCTCCGCAGCCCACTGCAAATACTGGGCCAGCCCTCCAGCAGCAGGCGGAGTAGGGGAGGGGGGGCACGTGATGCAGACCGCCGGATGCATCTACTCCGATCTGTTTTTGCTTGCGGTTGGAGAGCAGATTGCTGCTGGTCATCTCGGTCCCCTCGCAGGTCTTGCACTAGACCCGCATGTGGAGCCTGTTCCCTTGCTCACCCGACGCACCTTGACCCCACCTCAGGCTGGTGCCGCCAGCAGCTCGCACAGGTCCATTAGGCCGCTGCCCAGAGCACCTGGCCCGCCCAGCACAAAGGAGGCGAAACAGCCAGCTAGCAAGCTCGAGTGGAGGTGGTAGAGGACGCCCACGCCCAGCAAGCCAAAGGCCACCCCGAGCGGGGAAAGCCGGATCCCCATCGGCACCATGGCCTCCCAGTCCCAGCTAGGATTGCTTGCCTCCCCCCTCATCTCTGCTGGGCCTGGGCGGCCATGACACTGATGGGGATCCGGCTTTCCCCGCTTGGGATGGCCTTTTGCCTGCTGGCCCTGGGCCTGCTCTGCTACCTCTACTCAGGGCTTCCTAGCCGACCGCTTCACCTCCTTCATGCTGGGCAGGCCTGCAGCTCTGGGCGGTGGCCTAATGGGCCTCTGCGAGTGGCAGGCGGCAGCAGCAGGTACCGAGTGAGTGAGGGGAATGCACTCCACCCACGGGCCAAGGGCAAGACCCTCGAGGGGGCTGAGGAGATGACCAGTGGCGATCTCTCCAATCAAAAAAAGATGGGACAGAGTAGGAGTGTCCAGCGGTCTGCATCACATGCCCCCCCAACTCAGCATGCTGTCGGTGCCGCCACAGCGCTGCTACTGGAGGGCCGGCCCATATTCACAGTGGGCTACGCAGCCCCTGCTGCCGGATGCTGTCGGCCCCCGTGTGCTCATCGCCTCCTGTGCCTTGGGGTCTGCTGGGTGGGGTCAGGGCCAGTCCCTCGCCATCTCCGGGGCATTCCAAGCAGCCAAATACCAGCCAATCGCGGGCCAGATCTGGCCCACGGGCCTTGTATTTGACATGTCTGGTTTAGAGAATAGGCCTGACTCCCACCCTACCAGGCATCACAGCCTCCTCCTCCTCCATACCTTTTGAAGATCTCTGAACTTCATGTGGGGAAAGAGGGCAGGACATGGATCTCTTGGCTGCGTGACTGCATTGTAGAAGCAACCATTACTTTGACTGTGCCCAGGAGTTGTGGAAGCAGCTGCCATTTTGCCATGCTTGCCTCTGTGTTAAAATGGTGGCTGCTTCTGGGTCACTGTCGCGTGGGAGTGGGACAAACTGTTCTGTTTTGCTACCTTAACACTTTGTAGACTGTGTTAAGGAATTGTGGGTGCTCTGAAAATGGTGGCTATCTCGGGGAGATCTCGGAAAGGGCAGGCCATTTATCCCTGGGCCGCATGATAAGTGGACAAGTACCACTTGTGCTAATATTGTGCTGCAGCTGCCAAAAAAAAGCCAATGCTGTCCTAAGCTGCATCAACAGAAGAATAGTGTCAAGGCAACAAGAAGAGATAGAATTGCTTTACATAATGCTGGTGACACCACACTTAGAATAAAGTGTCCAGTTTTGGTCACCATGATATAAAAAAGTTGTTGAGATCCTTGAAAGTGTGCAGAGAAGAGCAACAAAGGTGATAAAAGGTCATTAGGAGGGACATGATAGCTGTCTTCCAGTAATTGAGTGTCTGTCACAAAGAAGAACGGATTCACTTATTCTTTAGGGCAGGGGTCCCCAACCCCTATTCATGGACTGGTACTGGTCTGCATCATGGCAGAAACAAGTGAAGCCCCATTCGCTGGATGCAGGCAGCTTGCTTCTTTTAAAGTGGCTTTTTTAAATAAAATATTTTATTTGGAAAATTAATGTAAATTACAAACTTTAAAAAAAAAGTTTAAAAAAACAAAACAAGGATAATCAGAACATTTAAATAGAAGGAAAAAATGTGCATCAAAAAGACAAAACCAGATTTCTATATATTAATTCACACACACTTGAGTATTCATAAATATATTGGAGCAATATTAGTTTCCTTTCCTTGAGGAGCAGGCCCAAAGTTAATGAAGTTTTACCTCTATTTACAACCAATTTGACCTTCATCTATCTACTCTATAGAGGAGGAAAGTAGTTAACGGGTGAACCAACAGCAAAGTTAAAATGTCAAAGAACTTTGTTAATAATCTATATTGCATTTAACTTGTATAAAGTCTAGAACAGCTTCTTATTTACAATAAGTTACATAGTGCCTGCTCATTTCTGTATCTGTCAACTGTCCCAATATGCTAGCCCAGGGGTCTCCAATTTTTCTGGGTTGGCGGCCCGGTGGGAAAGGGAGGGGCAGGCACCTTTATCTGCGAATGCGCCCAAACACCAATGTGGATGCAGGCGCATGCACGCAAACGGGGCCGCGAGCATACACGCTCCGCAAATGGGGCTGCTAGTACCGGTGCGCAGCTCGGGGCTTGGCTAGCGCCAGTGCGAGGCTTGCGGCCCAGCTAGCGCGAGCACAAAGTGTGCGGCTTGGCTAGCGCCGGCGGGCAGATCAGGGCTCAGCTAGCGCCGGTGTGAAGCTTGCAGCTCGGCTAATGCTGGCTCGCACCTCACCTATTGCCAGCGCCTGCCTCGGGGTTCATGGCTCGGCTGGAGCCGGTGCGAGCCTCGTGGCTCAGCTAGCACTGGCGCGCAGGTCAGGACTCGTGGCTCGGTTAGTGCCAGCACAAGGGGGGGTGTAAGTGCATGCATACACGTGCGTGCACCGGTAAGCCACTCATGCAGCCCGGTGGCCAAGAGGCCACGGCCCGGTAGTGCTAGCCAACAAGAGAAACTCCTGAGACTGTTTTCCTCCAAGAGAATACGCTACTGAAAAGCCGTTTGGGTACAGAAGTGGAAAAGCCAGTTCTAACATTTTGCATGTGAAAATCATAAGATAAATTCCCCCTTTCTCCCCTGGATCTCCCATTGTCCTTTGTACATCAATCAGTTGCACCTGGTTTGTTTTGAGAACGATCTGTCTGCCTTGAACGTTTCCCAGAACTGATGACCTTGGGGTTGGAACTGTCTCAGTCTTCCAGATGGCACTTGTATTCCAGAGTTTCCCTCCTAAACCACCCTCACATTTCGATGCCTTCCCTCCCCCCTCCTGTTATTGTTGTCTGGTTGCGAGCAGGCTGCAAGTGAACTATGACATGCCGACCCTCCAGAAAGAGGAGTAATCCTACGAAGAGACAAACACAAACATTATTCATACACTAAGCTTTCTACACAAACATCCTATCACGGTTGAGTACTTGGCATGGAACCTCTGAGTAAGGTTGGGGACGTGGACATTCCCTATCGCCACCCACTCTGCCTCCACTAAGGGAAACCCTTTCCGCAAAACCAAATGCTGCAACCTCGTACCAAAAGTCAGGGATTTCCTTGACCTCAACATGTGTCTCTCCACTCATCCATATGGGGGGTGGGAGGCAGCTTGATGGCCGGGCTTAAAGGGGATGTATGAAAGGGCTTCAACAAAGCAGTAAAACACTGGGTGAAATCCACATATGAGAGCATAGTCTTCCTTCTCTCAGATGGCCCGTTGTCTCTTAGTCTTAGAGACAGAGGTGTAGGCACATGGCTGTAATTCTCCCTTTATATTCTTCTGAAGCAACACCAGCCCCTCAGCCAGGTCACTGGTGTCCACTTGTATTACAAAGGGCTCCTCTGGGTCGGAATATTTTAGGATTGGTTCGGCAGCAAAAAGGCATTTGAGCTCCTTGAATGCAGCTTGGCACCCCAGTGACCAGCTTGGGGTTTGGGTGGGCCTGGGCTTAGCTTCCCATTTGGTTTTCAACAAGTACATGATCAGAAGGACTATTCTAAGTGATTGCAGCTCCACTCCCCAGCTGAATGCCTTACCAGCTCACTAAGAAGCACAGCTCCTGAAGCAACTTGCAGACCATTGCTGTATGGAGGATCTTATGGGGTGATTCTAGGACTCCCCCTGGCCCAGGAAAGTCGTTAAAAACAAAGGCTCAATTCCTTGTTAGTAGTTGAAGCTTCGGTCTGGTAGAAACTCCCCCTAGAATGGTGAGTTGGCTATGTTCCTCAGAAGTCAGTTAACAACATGGTTGTTAAATGCATCTGGCTTTTCCATTGATTGTGCTTGCCAGCGGGTTGCAAAAGGTGATCACATGATCTGGGACACTACAACCATCTTAAATAGGAGTAGTTGCCAAGTGTCTGAATTTTCATTAGGTGACAATGGGGATGCTGCAAAGGTGCTAAATCCGAAAAAATGTTCATGTCACTTTTTTCAGTATCATTGTAACTTCAAATGGTCATTAAATGAACTGTTGTGAGTTGAGGATTACCTGTACCTATTTTTTAAGTTGTCTCTAAATTCATAGAATCACAGCATCATATAGTTGTAAGGGACCTTGGAGGTCTTCTAGTCCAGGGCTTTTCAACCTTTTCACCGATTGTACCACTTTTAGGATATGGCAATATCCGAGTACCACCAGTCGCCTAGCAAGATGTCAAAAACTTGATGACCCCCCCCAAAAAGGAAAAAAAGTGATAAAGTACAGGTAGTCCTCGACTTACAATAGTTCGCTTAGTGACTGTTCGAAGTTACAACAGCACTGAAAAAAGTGACTTATGACCATTGCAGCATCCCCAGGGTCATGTGATTTACATTTGCATATTTGGCAACTGATTCATATTTATGATGGTCACAGTGTCCAAGGGTTAAGTACTGGAAGACAACTATCATGTTCCCACGTGCCTTCTTTTCGATAGCCTAGCCCAGGGGTAGGCAACCTTGGCTCTTTTATGACTCGTGGACTTCAACTCCCAGAATTCCTGAGCCAGCATGCTGGCTCAGGAATTCTGGGAGTTGAATTCCACGAGTCATAAAAGAGCCAAGGTTGCCTACCCCTGGCCTAGCCCTAGACCAGGCGTAAGCAACCTTGGCTCTTTTATGACTCATGGACTTCAACTGACTGTGTCAGGAATTCTGGGAGTTGAAGTCCATGAGTCATAAAAGAGCCAAGGTTGCCTGCTGGCTCAGGAATTCTGGGAGTTGAAGTCCACGAGTCATAAAAGAGCCAAGGTTGCCTACCCCTGGCCTAGACATACCTAGGTCCTTCAACCCATTGCCATATGCTTTTAGCTTCCAGACCTTTCATCATTATTGCATACTTCCAGGATCTCAACACGCTTTCTCTCATGGTTATTACCTATTAGAACTAGGTGCAGTATTCTAAGTGTGGTCTCACCAGCATGGGGTTAAGCAGTACCATCCCTACTGCTCTTCCGGCAGCTGCAGCACCCTACTGGCACATACGTGTCCTAGATCCCTCTCATACTTGCTACTGTTGAGCAGGGTACAACCTATTTTGTGCATTTGGTTTTTCTTGCCTAAGTGCAAGATCTTACTTTTCTCACCCACTGAACTGCATTTTGTTGGCCCAATGCTCAAGTCTGTCAAGATCCTTCTGGATCTTGAGCCTATCTTCGAAAGTGTTGGCTACTCCCCCAAGTTTGACGTCATCTGCAAATTTGATCAGTTCCCCTTTTATCCCTTCCATCTAAATCACTTATGAAGATGTTGAAAAGTGCTGAGCCCAAGACCAAACCCTGAGGTACCCCACTGCATGCTTCCCTCAGTGTAGATGCAGTTTCATTGAGGATTGCCCACTGAATGTAGTTGGTCAGCCAATTGCAAATCCAACTGATGGTGGTACTGTGACTCCCACATTGTTCTACCCTACTAAGAAGTAAGTTGTGGTGTACTTTGTCAAATGTCTTGCTGAAGTCCAAGAACACTATCTCCACAGCATTTCTCTCATCCATAATTTAGTTATTCAAAAAAAATGCAGATCACATTATCAGAGGCCGAGTGGCTGGGCTGATGTATGACTGAAATTGAAAAAAGTAAATTTATAACGAGGGAAGGGAAATTGAGGAAGACAGATTGGTCATAGAGAAGCAGAATGCAGCAGAGACAGATTACAGGTAGCTGAACAATTGTAGCGTGTTAGATACCCACTGTGTGGAGAGCAATCAAGACGTGAGAAAAGGGCTTTATGCTGCCTTTTTATTATTAAATTTATTTATTATTAAAATTTGTTGCACATCTCTCAGTTAACTCTGAGCATCTTGCCTTGCCCTAATGTTCATAGCAACACTGACAATACCCATTTTTTTTCTTGTCAAAAGCTTTTGAGAATTCTTACTCAACGCATTTTTAAAAATGAAACATTTTCCAGTGTACATTTTTTTTCTCAAATTGCCACCACCAAGGGGGATGCAACAAATACATCAACAATATGGTGCTGCTATCATCCAGCAGCCATCAAAGGATAACAAACAAGCACTTCCGAGAAAAAGAGATCCCAGCAGGAGTTGCTAATAAACCTGGAGATGCTGTGTTCAAAACCACGACCCCTTTTCTCCTCAACTCAATATTCCTACAGCTCTTCTCCATCAGGTTCATCTGCAAGCCTCTATATGTGAAATTTTACATTGCTTTTTTTCACTGGGCCTTGGGTGACTCCCTGCACGCCTATCAGCCATTATCCACTTACATTTTGAAGATCTCTCAGAGCCAGCCATCATTTTGAGTGCACCCGCAATTCCTTAAGGTTGTCTGCAGTGTTAAGGTAGCAAAACAGAGCAGTTTCTCCCTCTCCCACATATCAATGACCCAGAAGCAGCCGACATTTTGGCCCTGAGGCAATCATGGCAAAATGGCGGCTGCTTCCACAAGTCCACTGCGTGGCCGAGAGATGAATCCCAGGCACAATGAAAATAGCAGTTGCTTCCATGACACAGTCATATGGCCCATGGACGAGTGGCTTGCCCATTTTTCCCAACATGAGGTTCAGAGATCTTCACAAGGTAAGGAGGAAGGAGGCTGTGAGGTCTGTTGGGGTGGGAGTCAGGCCTAAGCACTCCAGGGACACAGTGGGAGTGGGGAAAAGCCTGTGGGGGCTCTGTGGGGGAGGGAAAAACCTGGTGGGACTCCATACTTGGGGTAGGGGAGGACTTTGGAATGAAAGCCTGGAACTGAGCTATGCTTCCAATCCTGAGGTAGTCACTGTTCTGCTTAACGACTTGCACATCTGCTTAACAGCTTCATCAGGAGGAGAAGGGGTAGGGTTATTTAAGCAAAGCAGTCTCATTTAATGGTCGTTGCAACATGCAACCATAATTGGTAGGCCCCATTACAGTTATATCTTGAGGACTATTTGTATAGTGGCTGGGGGATTCTGGCATTCAAAATATGAACGACATCAAGATAGAAGACAGAAACTCTACCTATGGGAATTCCCTAATCAATATACAAAAAACACCATCCAAAAGCCTTTTTGAGGAATTCAACGCTTCTGCTAAAGGAACTATCTAGAAACGTTTGCTGATCACCAGAAACAGATAGCCTTTATCAAAGTAACATTTTTCCATTTTTTCTCTCTCCACTTATAGGTCTAATCTTGAGTTGTGTTGACTAAAAAAGATCAGGCCAGAATTCAAATAGTCAATTTCTCACCTGCACTCCCAATGGAAATCAGAAATGAAATCCAATCTTTTTCTAAACTCATCTACTTTTGCCTCATGTGGATTTCCTTATGTGCAATAAGGGGTGATTTATGCTTGAAGTATTATCCAAGACTGGATGTCTGAAAGGTTTCTCCCCAGTGTGTAAAACTCCATAAGACTAGACCAGGGGTAGGCAACCTTGGCTCTTTTATGACTCGTGGACGTCATGGCTGGCTCAGGAATTCTGGGAGTTGAAGTCCACGAGTCATAAAACAGCCAAGGTTGCCTACCCCTGGACTAGACCTAGTACTGAACTATTTCCCACAAACTGGACATTCAAACAGTTTCTCTCCTGGTATCCTCTGGTAAAGGGATCCCCAACCTCCAGGCTGCACCCCACAAGAGGGCCATGGCCTGTTCGGAACCAGGCCATGCGAGAGGCAGATAGGCGCATGTGCGCACTTCCACTCACAAAAGCGGCACCACAAAGGCTTCTCTTGTGTGAATGGAGATGCACATGTGTGAATGCATGCCATCCTGCTGCTCGTGTGGCCCAATTCCCCTCTATCTCCCAGCCGGGCTGCCAAACTGCCTGCTCACAATGCTCCAAAAGTGGAGCGGTGAGAGTAGAGGCTGAGTGACACAAGCGCACCGTGACCAGCTTCGCTGACCCGCTGAGGCTGCCTGCTCAGGACATCCAATCTGCTATTGGGAGTGTCTGGGCCGCACCCCCAAAGGCTTTTTTTCTCCATGCCAAAAGCTTTTGCAAACAGACGAAAGGCTGGGCCCCAAGCTGCAAAGGTGGGGACCGCTCCTCTGGTGTACCACTAGGTCAGATTTCTCACTTAAACTTTTCCCACAGTCTGGACACTCATAGGGTTTCCCTCCCCTGTGAGTCCCTGGTGTATCACCAGATTGGAATTCAGTCTGAAACTTTTCCCACACTCTGAACACGCATTCGGTTTCTGTCCTGTGTGAGTCCTCTGGTCTCTCATGATGTAAGAAGTCTTATAGAGATTTTTCCCACACACTGAACACTCATAGGTTTTCTCTCCCGTGTGAGTCCTCTGGTGTGTCATGAGGCTAGAATTCTGACTGAATCTTTTCCCACATTCTGGACACTGATATGGTTTCTCTCCTGTGTGAGTCCTCTGATGTGTCACAAGGCTGGAATTCTGACTGAAATTTTTCCCACACTCTGGACACGGATACGGTTTCTCTCCTATGTGAGTCCTCTGATGTGTCACCAGGTTGGAATTCTGACTGAAACTTTTGCTACACTCTGGACACTCATACGGTTTCTCTCCTGTGTGAGTCCTCTGGTGTGTCACAAGGCTGGAATTCTTACTGAAACTTTTCCCACACTCTGGACACTCATACGGTTTCTCTCCTGTGTGAGTCCTCTGGTGTGTCACGAGGCTGGAATTCTTACTGAAACTTTTACCACACTCTGGACACACATACGGTTTCTCTCCTGTGTGAATTCTCTGGTGTGTCACAAGGCTGGACTTCTTACTAAAACTTTTCCAACACTCTGGACACTCATATAGTTTTTTTCCTGTATGAGTCCTTTGCTGTATCACCAGGCTGGAATTTTGAATCAAACTTTTCCCAAAATCAGGACTTTCATATGATTTCTCCCTGTTGTGAGTCGTCTGGTGTGTCATCAGTTGGGAATTCTTACGGAAACTTTTCCCGCACTCTGGACACTCATATCGTTTATCTTCTATATGTGTCCTCTGGTGTTTCACCTGCTTAGAACTGCTACTGAAACTTTTCCCACAATCTGGACACTGATATGGTTTCTCGCCTGTGTGAGTCCTCTGGTGTATCACCAGGCTGGAATTGTGACTGAAACCTTTACCACAATCAGGACATTCAAAGGGTTTCTCTCCTGTGTGAGTTCTCTGGTGTGTCACCAGGCTGGAAATCTGACTGAAACATTTCCCACACTCAGGACATTTAAAGGGTTTCTCTCCTGTGTGAATCCTCTGGTGTATCACCAGGTGGGAATTCTGACTGAAAGTTTTCCCACAGTCAGGACATTCAAAGGGTTTCTCTCCTGTGTGAATCCTCTGATGTATCAACAGGTGGGAATTCTGACTGAAACTTTTCCCACAGTCAGGACATTCAAAGAATTTGTCTTTGTGAGTCCTCTGGTGACTCATGGGGCGTGAATTTCTAATGAAACTTTTCCCACAAACTAGAAATACCCTTTCTTCTTGGTGTGAGTCCTGTGATGTATCACCAAGTTGCCGTAGTTGCTAAAGCATTTACCATAGCGAGAGCATTTGTAGAGCATCTGTCCGATGTGTGTCTTTCCATGAACCACGAGAGCTGTTCAAACTAAATCTTTTGTCACATTTGTAGCATTTCTATGGTTTTTCTGCAGTGTAGATCCTCTTGTGCATAATCAGTTTGATGTACTATCTATGCTTTTCCCACAATAGGCACATCTATGGAGCTTTTCCACCAATTCTCTTGAGGAGGTCAAAAATATGGATAATCCCTTGTTTAGTTTGATTCAAAGTTTTTTTCCTCTCACAGCAAAGCCTGCGTTACTATCTGCTCTACGTGGCTGTCTAATATACCTTTTTCTCCCCACTGACTTCTAGGTATTCCCCTCTTTTTCTGAATGAAAAATAATCTGCCTTGATCTTTCCTGTAATGTATCCTTGAGTTTCGTATACTCTATTTTTCCCAGTTTGAAATCTCCTCTTGATTTTCTCTCCCACTTGCTGAGAAAGAGGAATTGTGTGGTTTTCTGAAGGAAATGAAAAATATTTTGATTTCTGGCTGGATTTGCTTTCCTTTTCAATGTTGCTTGTTATTCTCAGTTGTCCAGAGTGCTCTTATTGCCATCCTCTTTGTCTATAAGATTCAAAGAAAAGTGTAACTTTAATTGTTTATAAAATGGTTGCAGGTGATGTGAAAAAAGAAAAAAGTATGCATTACAATGAATAAGCAAACCTGCCACAATACAAAAAAATCCCTTACATTAATTATGATTCATTTGACACATGGAAGACTACTAAGATCCAAGTGTTATGGTTCCAAAGGAAGATGCATTTCAAGGAATTCTGAGGCATTGTTTACCTTTAAAACTCTTTATTTTGCAACATGGCTTTGGTACGTACAAAGCGAAGCCTAAAACTAAACCCTCCTACTTCTTCCCACAGTGTCTAAGCATTTTCCCCTCCCTCATTTAACAGTCATTAATCACATTCCCCAATTAGTTTAAAGTGTGAGCTTTCCCTCCCGTTCCATAACGCGCCATATTTTTATCTTCTCACATTTCATCCAGCTTTGAAGACGCTCTGCTGAAACATTGTTATGGCTAACTAGTTCTCAGCACATTCTTTCACTTCCTCCCCGCCATACTATCTAATAGTGGCTCTTAAAGTAATACACAGGTTAAATAGTGAATGTCTGCATCCATATATAATGTCAGGCAAAACACTCGATGTTAACAGCCTTGACACCAAGTTCAAATATCCATTCAGTCATGAACTTCTCTTTTTGACCTTAGTCTTTTTGATTCTTAGCCCTGCAAAGGGTTATCATTAAATATATCTGAAAGTGACAGATTATACAGTTTTAGACATATGCATACAGAGAACAATACAAATACACACACCTACAAATGTATATATGTGGAAAATCCATGTGTTTTCAGCCTGGAAATTATCCCAAAGTGGTTACAGTCAAACCTTTAACTTAATGAAATGATGCCTAAAGCCTCTGCAAGATTTAAAGCACCAGTGTCAGCTCTGCCTGGCTCGGCTGAGGCCTCACAGGCATTCTGCCATCAAAAGAAGGGGAGGAGGGAGAATGAAAGAGGAAAAGATGAAAGGGCAATAAATCTTTGTTTGTAGGTGATAGGAAATCGGGAGGGGGGGAATGACAGGTGAGAAGGACCAGAGCAACCAGATCCTGTTTGTACCAGCATCCCTTGGCCGGGCACCCTATGCGTATTACCCCCAAACATTTCAGAGTTCTCAAAACATCTTGGCGAGCTCCAGTTGGCTGGAAATGGACTGGTCATGTGGGGAGAGATGGGCTGGGGGCAAAGGTACCCCTTATTTTGCATCCAGTGAGCTTGAATTTACTGCAACCAACACTCTTAGCAAAAGAGCCCTTTGCTTTAATCAAATGGAGTCGAAGGCTTTTCTTTCCTAAGGGATCGGATTGGGGCACATTTGACATTAAGCCAGCTCTGCAGCTGTGGTCAACCCAGAGACGAAACCACCTCTACTGTGGGGAGCATGCAAACAATGTCAGCTCAAGGGAGTGACCAGGAATAGATCCAGGCTTGTGAGGAAGTATCCTTGAAACCCCCTCTGGGAGGGCTGGGTCTATCCAGATGGCTGGAAGAGGACAACTCACCGAGGCCCCGATGGTCCCTCAGGGTCGGGAAAAAGGAAGAATGGGAAGAGAAACCCATGGGAGTGACATTCAGGAAGCTGAGGAAGCTGCCAGCAAGAGATCCGAGTGGAAGTGGAGGAAGAATCGAGCATAGGAGAACCAGAGTGAGAGGATTGGATGCTGGAGCAAGCCATAAAATTCCTGAGGGAGGCTTTTGGTAGCTTGAAAGCTCAAGAAGCCCAAGTCCGGGCAGCACGTCCCGCTGACCAGCCAACTCTAGCCACGGCAAACGAGGGGGCAACTACATCTGCCGTCACAATGGCAGCAGTAGCGAGCCCCTGGGCAGCAAGGTGGAGAGGATGCAAGACACCAGCTCTTGAGTTCAATAGAGACTCCAAACCACTGGGGTTCTTCCTGGCACACATTTGGACATTCATGGAAGAGTATGGTCCAGAAATAGCCACTCCTCAGCCCCTCAAATATTGAAAGACTGCTATCAAGTGACCCTCAGTCCTTCTCTGTGTTAAACTAGATATATCCAGTTCCTGCAACCATTAATCGTACGTTTTAGCCTCCAGTTCCCATCTCAACATCTCTTTTGTATCATGGTGACCAAAACTGGACACCAAAACTGGCGTAGTCTTACCACTGCAATATAATGCAGTACTGACACTTCATGTGATCTTGATACTATCCCACTGTTGATGCAGACTAGGGCTGCATTGGCTTTTTCTGCAGCTGCAGCACCTACTAGCTCAAACTTCAGTGGTGGTCCACTAGGACTCCTAGATCCCTCTCACAGATACTGCTGTCAGGTCTGCCAGGTGTGGCTTGGCACCTCACAGGCATCCTTCCATCAAAGGCTAGAAAGGGGTGGTAGGATAAATGGGCAATAAAGTTGTGTGTACATGATGGGGAATAGGGAGCAGGGAATGACAGGTGATGAAGACCAGAGAAGCTCGGGACCAGTTTGCCCCGGAATCCAAGGCCAGGCATCCTGAGAAAGAATGCCTATTGCCCCAAAACATCTCGGAGTTCTCAAAACATCTTGGCGAGTTCCGATTGGATGGAGACGGACTGGTCACAGGGAGGAGGGCTAGGATGAGGAGAATCCTTTCTCTGTATCTTTTGGAGTACAAAATCCAGAGCCAGCCTGACTTTACTGAAGCCAACATCTTTTTAGTAAAAGAACCTTTAGTAAAAGGATGGGGCTTCGCTTGTTTCTGCGGCCCAGTTGCTGGAATGCCATAGCCCAGTGGTCGGTCCACCGACCAAGGTTTGGGGATTCCTTATCTAGACAGTGATTTATCCCTTCAAAGTACTTGGGGAAAATGGACCTCTGCCCTCCCCTTTAAAAAAAGCCCATTCAAAATACCATCATCCCTGCGCCAGGCTGGAATTAATAGGTTCTAAAGTGCTCCAAGGTTTTACATTGCATTAAAATATTTTCAGAAATCTTTACAGAAGGGGAGAGCGAAAGTGGAGAGACTCAAAGAGAAATTCTGCACCTTCTATAGACATGAAATTTGGAGAAAAACTGAAAATTGGAAAGGAAAGCTTGTAATGGAACAACTAGGAGGAGGAAGGATTAGCTCGATAGAATATAAACAAAAACTCTCCAAACGGCATTTTATTCCAACAACTCAAGCCTCATTTGAGCTCAACCAACCTGCCTCTGGTGCACACCAGTCTCTCTTCCCCATAATGTTCTGCAGGCAGTTACAGCTCCCAGGCCTGTCACTTGACCTAAAATTATTTTATCTTTCTAAATACATCACAGAAGCATCGTGATCTCTTTGGCAAGTTGTGTGTAAAAACACTGGAGAGCTTCTTTTTCAGTGTAGATTGTACAGCCCATAAAAGACCTGCAATTAAAATTGAAAACCTTCGCAGACAGGGCTGTTCCCTTACATGGACAGAGAGAAACAGGGATGCAGCAGTCACCAGAGAGGGAATCTGAACATGTAAGAGAGGCAGATTCAGGTGCTGCAGTTCAAAGCTTATCTGGACACCTCTCGGGTCTCCGACACCCGCCTTCCAGATGCCATTGAGCTCCTTCTGCACGGTTCATGCCCTGGGAGGGAGCCCCCTTCAGCCACGATCCCTCTGAGCCCAGATCCTCTTCCTCCCCTCCAGACACTGGGAGGCTGATCCTCCCCAGCAGCGACAGGGGAACGTGGGAACGGTGGTGCCCAACCTTCCGGAAAACACCAGCAGGCCTCACGCTGGGAGCCGGGATGCACCAAGAGGTGGGGCTGCGGGGCAGGAGGGAAGCTTAGGGGAAGGATTTGAACGGGATCGGAGAGCCGTTTGCGGAAGCAGCAACCGAGGAGGAGAAGCGACGGCGCAGCGGTTCCCACGGAGCAGAAAAGCTCGCACGGAAAGGAGGAGACTCAGAAGGGGAAGGGGCGCAACTGGGGGAAACCCACCTCGCTCTCCCTCCCACATCAAGGAATCCCCCCCTTCCAGCCCCTGGGGATTCCCCCCTTCTCCTCCACCCCTCCTAGTCCCCTCCCACTCTTGCAGCATCCTTGCCCACCTGGCGCCCCTCCCCCGCGAGGGGAATCTCCGCAGCCCTGGCGTAAGAGACATCGAGAGACCAGGATGGGGAGATGGAGGGGCAGGAACCTGGATTCCCAGCCCCCTTTTCGCCTTTCCTGCCTCCCCTCTAGGCGCAAAAACTCTCTGCGTTTAACTCCTTCGCTGAAGCGCTGCGGGGAGGGGGCGATTGGGGCGCCGCCGAGCAATGCTAAAGTGCTCCAACCGGGAACAGCAAAGGACCGTCACCCTTCATGGAAGGCCCCAAGACCAAAAACAGGGATCCAGATTAAAAAAGATATTTGCATGTGCTAATCTGCACCTCTAAATGCAAATTAGGAATTCATCGCTATTGAAGATAGGCGAGAAAGTGCTGCAGATGTTGATGGACTACAACATCCACCATCCTTCACCCTGGCATTAAACGCCGGAATTGGCTGAATACAATATCTAACCTTATGCAGTATGTCAAGAGGAGTCTGGTAGCACCTTTTCTGACTAACAAATTGCATTAAAATGCATAACTGACTCTTAGTCTGCAAAAGGGTTAGTCACTCTTCTCTCTACGGTTTTGGGTTCCCATGGAGTCACAGGTCTCTTCTTCCAACAATATGGAGAATCCCTTGTTCTGAGTAGAATAGATGATCCATTTCCTGCCTTCCTTCTCCCGTTTTAAGGGTTTTCATCTCTAAAATGGCATCTCTATTTGTTTGCTAATTGACTCTGCACTGAAGCTCCCTACTGTTTGTAGTCTCACAAAGACAAGCTTTGGGAGAAGCACCCTGCCCTCAAGATTTCATTTGACAGCTTGCTATTCGTTTTGGAACTCTACTGCTGCAAAACATGGCTTTAAAGGAGTTAAAGCCACAAAGTACTGTATTGCTAGAAAAGCTGGGAAGTGAGGCGAAGGACAGAGGAACTTCCTCTACCGGATCACTCATGGGAGGAGGGTGGCGTGCAGAGAGGCTCTCTGCTCTTCCAAGCATCGAAGCATCAGCTGGCAGGTGAGTGGAGGACAGGTCGGAGGAGAAGCCGGGAGCAAGTCGGGCTGTTTGGTTTCCTCCACAGCGAAGAAGCAGAGAAGGAACTAGAATATGCAATAACGGAATAGATCTTTGAGGTCATCTAGTCCAATCCCCTGCTCGAGTAGGAGACCTTATACATTTCAGGCAAATGGCTGTCCAGTCTCTTCTTGAAAGCCTTCAGTGATGGAGTACCCATGATTTCTGAAGGCAAGCTGTTCCATTGATTAATTGGCCTCACTGTTAGGAAGTTTCTCTTTAATTCCAGGTTGCTTCTCTGTTTGATTATTTTCCAACCATTGTTTCTTGTCCTGCCTTCTGGCGCTTTGGAGAATAATTTGACCCCTCTTCTTTGTGGCAGCCCCTCAAATACTGGAATACTACTATCATGTCACCCCTATTTCTTCTTTTCTTTAGACTAGTCAAGCCAAAGTCCTGCAGCCATTCTTCATATGTTTTAGTCTCCAGGCTTTTGATCATCTTAGTTGCTCTTCTCTGAATTTTTTCCAAAGTCTCAACATCTTTGTAGTATGGGGACCAAAATTGGTTGCAGTATTCCAGGTGTGGTCTTACTAGGGTTTTATAAAGCGGTACTAATACTTCACGTGATCTTGATTCTGCCTCTGTTTATACATACCAGGATTGTATTAGCTTTTTTGGTGGCTGCTGCACATTGCTGGCTCATAGTCAAGTGATCGTCCACTAGGACTCCAAGGTCCCTCTACTATTTATAACTTTATTTGCTTCTAGTTGTTCCCAGATCTGCTTCTTGATTATCTTTTCCAGGATCTTCCCAGGTATTGATGTTAGACTGATTGGTCTGTACTTCCCTGGGTCTGTTTTTTTCCTTTCCTGAAGATGCGAACCACATCAGCCCTTTTCCAATCCTCGGGTACTTCCCCGATGCTCCAGGATTTTTGAAAAAAATGGTGCAATGGTTCTGAGATAACATCTGCCAGCTTCTTCAGAACTCTGGGATGTAATCTGTCGCTTCCCGGTGATTTATATTCGTCAAGGTCAGAAAGATGTTTTCTTACCATTTTCTTGCTTATTTTAATTTTTGTTTCTAGTTTATCTTTTGCCGTAGTTTTTTTGGTATGTTGAGCTATAATTTCTTTTTGTGTGAAGACTGATGCAAAGAATGAGTTAAGCAGCTCTGCTTTCTCCCTACTGTCTTTTATTTCCTTGCATCTTCTCTCTTTAGTGGATCTACAGTTTCCTTGATTTTTTCTTCTTATTAATATGTTGACAGAACCTTTTTTATTGTCCTTGATTTCTGTTGCAAGTCTTTGTTCATTCTGAGCCTTTGCTTTCCTGACTTCATCTTTGCATGTTTTGGCTGTCTGCTTACAATCAGCCTTAGTTAATTGTTCCTCTTTTCATTTTTTGTACTTGTCCTTTTTGTCATTCAGTTTGTCAGAGAGATCTTTGTGCAGCCATGCTGGTTTCTTCTTGAATTTTTTTCTTTTTCGGTGGTATTGTACTGGACTGGGCTTTTATGCTCGCATTTTTCAGAGTTTCCCATGCTTCTTGAGTTGTTTTCCCCTTTAGGATTTTCATCCATGGAATCTTTCCTAGATTCTCTCTGAGTTTGTTAAAATCAGCTCTTTTGAAATTTAAGACACTGGTTGGATTATTTTCTATTGCCTGTGTTTGCATTATTTCAGTATGACGTGGTCACTTTCACCCAAGGTTCCAGTAACTTCAACTCCCTCTATCACTTCTTCTCTATTAGTAAGAATTAGGTCCAGTATAGCTTTACTTCTAGTTCCCTCCTCCACCTTTTTGATGACAAAGTTACCAGCTAAGTTGGTTAGGAATTTGTTTGATCTCCCAGTCGCTGCAGAGTTGGTCTCCGAGCCGGGCTGCCTAGATTGGAGTATGGATCTAGGCTATTCCTGAATATACTGTGACCCACCAGTTCGCTGCCTCCAACAGTCTCCCTTCTTGTCTCCTGTTCAGCTGCCGGTTCACTGCTTTCAGTTGCCGCTTTTCCAGCGTTGTGCTGCTGAGTTGGGCTCCTGAGCTTGATCTATCATTCTCTGCTGCCGGCTGCCTCCGACTCCACGTGCAGCCATTCATTCGCTCTGCTCCTGTTTGCTGGTGTTTTCCTCCTTACTCCAGTTTCTTCTTTTCCTTTATCCTTTCTATGCTCCTTATCTAAATTTCTGCTGCTTTTTCCTCCCTTTTTTCCCCTCTCTTTGTGCCTTCTACTTAGTTTAGTAACTTCTCTCTCCGTGATCTGATACTGCTTCCTATACTGCTGCCGTCTTGCCATCCATTTTGGTGCACTAGAATAAGGTACTAACATAAAACCTCAACTATTTACTTTTATATGATAATATAAACTAGCCACTTCTATAACAACAAACGTATCTAATCAACAAAACCCAAAATCAAATGTTCATTCTTTTTTATCTCAAGAACAAAGTCCAAAAGCAGTTTCCATGTAGAAACAAAATTAATCTTGTTCTTTTTTTTAATCAAGACAGTCAATTTAGCCATCTCTGCTAACTCCAACAGATTTTGCAACCATTCATCCATTGTGGGAATGAAAATATTCTTCCATTTTTGTGCATAAAGCGCCACCATCAACATATATAACATCAATGTTCTATTTTTTTTTCAAGTTATTTATCCATTAAGCCTAAAAGAAAACTATCTGGTTTTATCCCAAAGATGCTTTTTCACGAGGCAATTGGACTTTCTTGTTTTTCTTTTCTTCTCATCCAAGCAGCTTCTTCAGCTCTGACTGGATGGTGGGGAATGGAAGGATTTATACTCCTTGCAGACAGCTGTTCATTTGCATTTTTAGCGAGTTGTTAAAGCTACCTGGAGGCTCATCTGTGTCTTCAGGGTCACCTGAGTAGTGCAAATGTGTGTGGAGCCTTGTTGGAACTGTTGAAAGGACTGTGTTGTAGACTGGAGATAGATGATGTTGGATCCCTCCCCCTCTGTTGAGAGAGGGCTGTTCAATTTTGACATAGATGGCCTCTTTGACCCTCTTTCAAACCCCTCTTTTAAATCTGGTTTTATCTTTAGTTGATTTGTTAGTTATAATCAAAGTTTAAGTTTGCATATCTGAGCTGCTTTCTCGTTTTTTTCTGAAAGCTCTCATTACGTTGCCAGCTGTAAGAAGGGTTTGATAAATTGCTTTCAACATAGCAAGAATTTGTTCCTGATTTTCCTCCATAAGAAAAGTCTGTTCCTGGTCTTCTTCCATAATGATGAGTTAATTTAGAAGCTTTTACAGGTTTGCTTTTTCAGTAAGTAGAAAGCACAGCTAAGTCTCTCACAGCTGGTGTTCAAGGTTGCATGAATTTTATTTTCTGGGCTGTCAGCCAAGTCTCTTTAGAGAATAATAAATTGCAGTTTCAGGTTTAGCCACAAGATGTTGCCCCACCATTTAAAGATTTCCTTTGAGTCTCAAAGTTATTTTAAACCTTTCAGTTTTATGAGGAAAAACCCAGATCTTCAATAAAAGATAGAAAGTAAAAAATAGCTAATAGAAAATCTTTTAGTCCACAAATTTTAGAAAATAAAATTCCAATTGGGATCCAATTATTTTTTCAACATTTTAAACTCCCCTGGATAATCGGTCTCCGCTGTTTCTGGAGGGAGGGCTAAAATCCCCCTTCTCTCTCCACAGGGGGGAAAGTACTTTAGCAGCTTACGTAGGTAGAAAAAGGTAGTTAGAATTTAAGAGAGGTAGATCTCACCCAGTCTCTTCCACGCTGCTTTAATGTTGCCAGATGGTAAGTGTGACTTCGGCTGTCCGCAGCCTAGTGACTGGCCATATTGCTATGGCCGGTCTTTCGTCCGCCGGTTTGGAGGGAACGCCGGCTCTAACGGGAGAGCTACTGCTCTCCCGCGATTCAGCAAGAGCCCCTCCGTGCTGGTCACCTCTACAGGGTGACTTTTTGACCCTTTTAGGGCCCCCAGCGATGCAAAACTGGACGAGGAAGATGGAGCTCGTCTTCCAAGCGTCCATGGCGGCCGCGTCGGCAAACCGGAAGTCCAAATCTGGTTTTATCTTTATATTCTCTTTAAGTCTTCTCTATTAAGATGTTTATCCTACTCCAGTATTTCTTTCCTTTGTTACATGTCCACCATAAATGTTAAAAAGCTCTTCTTTGTATTTCCAAACTTCACTGCTATTATATCATTCCCTAAGCATGTCATATCATAAATAGTCATGCCATCAAAATCTTAATTCATTTTTGCGAGCCTAGCTGGTGGCAGGTGCCATCTAAAGAGCATCTTATAGAGATTTTCCTTGTAATTTGATGCCAATGTAATTTTGCAATTACGTTCCCAGATTTGCTGCCATTGGTCCATGTTTATAGCGTGCCCCAAATCTATTGCCCAGGTAACCATTGTTTCTTTAACTTGTTCTTCAAATAATTTATATTCTAACATATATTTATATATTTTTTTGATTTGTTTTTTCTCCGGGCCTAATAATATTTTATCAAGCCCCGTATCTTGTCTATTAATTCCCCATTCTTTCTTGTCTTTCACGTATCTTGCTTGTATCTGAAGGTAAGACCACCATTCCAAAGCAATCCCCTGTTGTCTCAACTCTTGCCTTTGCTTTAGATATCCTTCCTCTGACAGGATATCTTTGTATATGATAACCCTATCTTGCCTATAAAGGTTGGGGTATATAACTGCTTCTAATGGTGAGAACCAGCCTGGGAGTTTTGTATAGTGTTGGCATTTAACTATATTCCAGCTTTTTATTAGTTCTTGCCGGACTTTATGCCTCAGGAAATATTGATGGTTCCTACTTTTATCTGTCCATAGGTGGGCATGCCAGCCCTGCTGGAGATCGTGCCCCTCTAATAGTAAACATCTTTTATTTTCCAATGTTATCCAATCCCTGATCCACGTCAGGGCCGCCGCTTGGTAGTATAACTCCCAATCCGGGAAGCCTAATCCCCCTCTTTCTTTAGCATCCTGTAGAGACTTTTGCTTTATCCTCGCCTTCCTTCCTTGCCATACAAAATCTAAAGTTAACTTATTCAACTCTTTAAAGAATTTTTTATCTAATTGGATTGGAATATTTTGGAATAGAAAGATAATTTTGGGTAAAATATTCATTTTCACCGCTGAGATTCTTCCTAGAAATGAAAGATGTAGATTTCTCCAGCGGTCTAGGTCAACTTTTATACGTTTAACTAATTTTCCGTAGTTATCCTCTCTAATTGATGAGCAACGTGCTGACATAACAATGCCCAAATATTTTATTTTAGTAACTACTTGTATTCCTAATTTTTCCCCAAGATTTTCTTTTTGCGTGTTAGTCATATTTTTTGCTATGATCTTTGTTTTATTTCTATTTATTTTCAAGCCTGCCACCTCTCCATATTCCTCCAATAGTTCAAAAAGCTTCTGACCTGATTGCACGGGATCTTCCAAAATAAATACTAAATCATCGGCATATGCTTGGAGTTTATATTTTTCCTTTTTAATCTCAAGCCCTTTAATTTGCTCTTCTTGCCTTACAGTCCTAGCTAAAATCTCCAATGTATATATAAACAATAATGGCGAGAGAGGACACCCTTGTCTTGTACCTTTCTGAATATTGAATTTATTGGTGGCCTCACCGTTTATTATAATCTGGGCATTCTGTTCGGAATATATTGCAGCTATAACATTTAAAAAATTTTCTCCAACATCCATTAATTTCAGTTGTTGGATCAGAAATAGCCAATTAACATTATCAAATGCCTTCTGTGCGTCCAAAAATAAGAGTGCCATTTGGCAATCGCTATGTGATTCGTAGTATTCCAATATGTCTAAAATTGTCCTTATATTCCGCTTAGTCTGCCTATTTGGGAGGAAGCCATTTTGGTCACTATGTATGAAGTCAATTAAATAATTTTTAAATCTCTCTGCCATTATTGATGCGAAGATCTTATAATCGACGTTTAGTAGGGAGATAGGCCTATAATTTTGTATCTGTGTTCTCTCTACATCTTCTTTTGGTATTAATACTATATTTGCCTCTAACCAGAATTTAGGTATTTTTGCCTCAGTTAAAACATCATTGAAAACTTCTAATAGGTGTTCATTAAGTACATTTTGGTGTTCTTTATATAATTCCGCTGGTATTCCATTTGGGCCGGCCGCTTTATTAATTTTTTGTTTACTTATAGCCGTAGTTATTTCAATCATACTTATTTCCTCATTTAACATTATTTTTTTTTCCTCTGGTATCTTCGGTGTATCTGTCTTTTCCAAATAGTCTATTATCTTTTCTACACTTTGTCCCTCACTCCTCTTATATAAATTTTCATAATATCTTTGAGCAATTCCCCTTTTAATTATCTCATCATGTTGAATCTCTCCTTCCTCATCTTGCAAATTAACAATCTGTTGCTTCTCTTTCTGCCTTCTCAGTTTATACGCCAACCATCTTCCAGGTTTATTCGCGTGTTCAAAATTATTTTGCTTGGCAGCCTTAAGTTGTTGTGCTAACTTTTCCGAGTCTTCTAGACAAAGTTTGTGTTTAATTAATTCCATTTTACTTTTCAAACTTTTATTATTTAGATCACCCTGATATTGTGTTTCAGCCTGCTTATATTCTTCTTCCAGTCTTATCCTGTGTTGTTTTTTTTCCTTATTTCTCTTGGCCATATATGAGATTGCAACTCCCCTCATGTATGCTTTAGCTGTATCCCAAGTATTCTGCAAAGATGTATCCCCATTCTTATTCGTTTGAAAGAAAAAGTGCATTTCTTTCTCCATCTTTTCCTTAAACTCTTTTTCTCTAATAATCACTCTTTGAAGAGTCCATCTTGGCCGGCTCCGTTGCCCTTTCCAGCAACAACTTATAGGATTATGGTCCGCCCAAAGACTAGGTTCTATATTAATTCCTTGAATTTCCGAATCTAATTTTTTTGAAAGCCATAACATATCAATCCTGGTCCACGAGTTATGTCTATTAGAGTAATATGTATATTCCCTTTTATCTATATTTCTTTCCCTCCAAGCATCTTGCAAATTAAGGTCTGTGCACATCTCAAAAAAAGTTCTGGGAAGTATTTTTTTGTTTCCTTTCCTTGCCCCATTACTTTTATGGTCTTTTGTTCTATCTACTATGGCATTGAAATCTCCAATCATACAAAACCCATCTCCCTCTAAGTCGCTAAGCTTGCTGTGTAGATCCTTAAAAAAAGATACTTGGGCTCCGTTTGGTGCGTAAACTACGACAATTATTATATTTTTTTTGTTTAGATTAGCCTCCACTATCAAGATCCTTCCCTCTTTGTCCTTATAGATTTGTTTGGAAGCTATCTCCTGTCTAACATACAATGCAATTCCTCTTTTTTTTTTTTCTCATCTAGTGAGATGTATAGTCTTCCTAATTTAGGTTGCTCTAATAGATACTTTTGATCATTTTTTATATGAACCTCTTGTAATATAATGACATCCGCATTTAATTTAATAAGTTTACTAAAAACTTTCCGCCGTTTTACTGGTGAATTCAAACCCCTAATATTCGTTGACCATATCCTATACTCCTCTCCCATTAACTTGTTTCTGTCGTGCCTTAGTGCTTCGAGTAATCCTTATTTCCTTCGACTCCTCAAGGCTTCTCCCCTGTTGTCCTAATCCATCTTGTCCTCCTCCCCCTTTTACTTCCTCTATACCCTGCTCTGTCCCTCTTTTATCCATCATTCGTTCACCTTCTCCTTTTTCAACCATCGCATTTCCTTCTCCATGATCTCCCAGCTCTTCCTCTGAGATACAGTATTGTCTATAAAAGTCTTCAGCTTTCTCCAACGTATCCAACCTGAATCTCTTCTCCTGCCAAGTCACGATAATCCCCTCTGGTGTTAACCATCTGAAGTTCACATTACTTTGGTGCAATCTGGACGTCAAAAATTGATAGTTCTTCCGTAGGTCTCTCATTCTTTTAGGTATTTGTTTTAGCACTATAATTTGTTTCCCTCTGTACTCCAGCTGTTCATCACGTGTCTTGTATAATATTTCATCTCTAATTGTCTTTTTTATAAATTTCACGTGAACTTCTCTAGGCAAATTATATCTTCTCCCATAATTTGTCTGCACCCTATATGTCTCGTCCATTGCAGCAATCATCTTCTCTTTATTTATGTATAGTGGCTACTAACCACTTTGTTGGAAGTGTAAAAGGGAAAAGGGTACTTTTTTCCATGTTTGGTGGGCTTGCAAAGAGGTACAGGTTTATTGGCAGAGGGTTTGGAATTGGATAACAAATGACGGGTCAAAAAACTCAATATAAACCAGAGATGCTACTACTTGGCATATTAGAAAAAAATATAAACAAAGATGATATATACTTAATTATTCATGTAATAACGGCGGCAAGAATTTTGTTTGCCCAAAATTGGAAAACAAATGAAGTGCCTAGTGGAGATGCGTTAATAAGGAAAATTTTGTATTGCGCAGAATTGGATAAGTTGACGAAAGAATTAAAAAATCAGGAGGAAACAGAATACTATTTAAGCTGGAATAAATTTTACAAATGGAAGGAAAAAAAAGAAGGAAGGTCATTAGAAGGGATGTAAATAGAGGAAGAATATCTGAAATGTATAAAGTATGTGTATAATAAGGAATGTTTAGACAAAGATGTATGTCAAAGATGATACACTATGTTCAATGTTTTTTAATCTTTTTTTTTTTATTCAATAAAAATTATTGTTTAAAAAAAAAAAAAAAATCTTAATTCATGGCCCTCTAGCTCAAGTAACCTCTTATTTTGAAGAATCACCCACTCTTTTGCCAAACAAAACAAAAAAGCATCAAAATACAATTTCAAATCTGGTAAACCCAAACCACCTCTTTCCTTAGCATCTTGAAAATAATTTATATTTAATTCTTGGTTTTTTCCCCTTGCAATATAAACTTGGAGATCTCTATCTGCCATTGATTAAATAGAGTATCAATTACAAGTATTGGTAAAGTCTGAAACAGAAAATGCATCTTTGGTAATTGGGGTGCTGAAGGCTAAATCATACAAAGAATGGTTACAGGAATTGGGTATGTCTAGTCTAATCTGAAGGACTAACGGAGACATGATAGCAGTGTTCCAATATTTGAAGGGCTCCTGCAAAGACAAAAACAAGTCGAACTATTTTCCAAAGCACCAAAAGAAACAATGGAAACTAACCAATGAGAGAAGCAACCCACAACTAAAGAGAAAATTCTTAACGATTACAGCCATCAACCAATGGAATAGCTTGCCTTCAGAAGTTTTGGATGCTCCATCACTCAAGGCTTTCAAAAAGAGATCTGACGGCCACTTCTCTGAAATGGTATAGCAGGGGTCTTCAAACTTGGCCCTTTTATGACTTTGGACTTCAACTCCCAGAATTCCTCAGCCAGGCACACTGGCTGAGGAATTCTGGGAGTTGAAGTCCACAAGTCATAAAAGGGCCACGTTTGAAGACCCTTGTGGTATAGTGTCTCCTGCTTGAGCAGAGGGTTGGACCAGAAGACCTTCAAGATCCCTTCCAACTCTATTATTCTATGTTATATGTTGTATTGACCTTAATTACAGAGATACTGTCAAATAATTGCCGCACTAAGAATTTGTGATTGACCCAAGTCAACAAGAGAATTTCATGGTTGAATGCAAATGTGAACTTGGATCTTGGCAATTCTCAGTGTGTCAAATGAATCATAATTAATCTAAGATGTTATTTTAGCATTGTGGGATCTTTGCTTTTTATCTTTAATGTATGTGTTTTTCCTTTTCATTTTTCACATCTTCTGCAACCATTTTATAAACAATAAGTTACACTTTTCTTTGAATCTTATAGACAAAGAGGATGCCAATAAGAGCGCTCCAGACAACTGAGAATAAAGAGCAACATTAAAAAGGAAAGCAAATCAAGCCTGAAATGAAAATATTTTCCATTTCCTTCAAAAAAAACCACATAATTCTTCTCCTTCCCCGGAGGTGATCAAGAAGAGATTTCAAACTGGAAAAAGTAGAGTATGCAGAACTCAAGGAAACGTTACAGGTGGTCCTTGACTTAGAACCGTTCATATAGTGACCGTTCGAAGTTACAACGGCACTGAAAAAAGTGACTTATGACTCATTTTTGAAGCTTATGACTATTGCAGCATCCCCATGGTCATGTGATTTATATTTGGATGCTTGGCAGCTAACTCACATTTATGATGGTTGCAGTGTTCTGGGGTCATGTGATCCCCTTTTGCAATCTTCTGACAAGCAAAGCCAATGGGGAAGCCAGTTTCACTTAACAACCTAATTTAACAACCATAGTGATTCAGTTAACAAATTGACAAGAAAAATTGTAAAATGGGGCAAAACTCACTTAACGAGTGCCTCATTTAGCAACATAAATTTGGGGCACAGTTGTGGTTGTAAGTCGAGGATTACCTGTACATGAAAAGGTCAAAGGAGATTATTTTTTCCATTCACAAAAAGAGGGAAATATCTGGAAGTCAGTGGGGAGCAAAAGGTCAATGGGATAGTCACACAGGGCAGACAGCAATACAGGCCTTGCCCTGGGAGGAAGAAAACGGCTTGAATCAAAGCACCACTAAACAAGGGATCACACATATTTTTGACCTCAAGAATATCAGTGATGGAAAAGCTCCACAGATGTGCCTATTGTGGGAAAAGTGCAGATTTAAAATCACAACTGATTATGCACGAAATGATCCACATTGGAGAAAAGCCATGCAACTGTGGCAAAAGCTGCTCAGAACAGCTCCCTTATGGTTCATGCAAGGACCCACACAGGAAAGAAGCCCTACAAGTGCTCCCAAAGTAGAGAGCGTGGTAACTTGACGATACAATAAAGAACTCACACCATGGAGAAACCCTTGGAAAGCTCTGATGTGGGGGAAAGTTTCAGTCAGAACTCCAGCCTGATGATACACCAGACGATGCACACAAAAAAGAAATCATATGAGTGTTCTGATTGTGGGAAATGTTTCGTCGCAAATTCCCACCTTCTGATGCACCAGAGAACAAATACAGGAGAGAAACCCTTTGAATGTCCTGATTGTGGGAAAGGTTTCAGTGAGAATTCTTACTTGGTGAAACACCAGAGGACCCACGTAGGAAAGAAATCGTATGAGTGTCTGGTCTGTGGGGAAAGTTTCAGTCACAATTCCCACCTGTTGAAACACCAGAGGATTCACACAGGAGAGAAATCATATCAATGTCCATATTGTGGGGAATGTTTCATCACAAAATTCCAGCTCACGAGTCACCAGAGGACTCACACAGGAGACAAACACTTTGAATGCTCTGATTGTGGGAAATGTTTTAGTTACAATTCACACCTGGTGATACACCAGAGGATTCACACAGGAGAGAAACCCTTTGAATGTCCTGATTGTGGAAAAACTTTCATTAAAAATTACTACCTCATGATACACCAGAGGACTCACACCGGAGAGAAACCCTTTGAATGTCCTGATTGTGAAAAATGTTTCAGTCGAAGTTCCAACCTGGTGATACACCAGAGGACTCACACAGGAGAGAAACCCTTTGAATGTCCTGATTGTGCGAAAAGTTTCATTACAAAATTCCAGCTCATGATTCACCAGAGGACACACACAGGAGACAAACCATTTGAATGTCCTGACTGTGGAAAAAAATTCAGTCAGAGTTCCCACCTGATGATACACCGGAGGACTCACACAGGAGAGAAACTGTTTGAATGTGTTCTTTGTAGGAAAAGTTTTAGTCAGAACTGTAGCCTGGTGAAACACCAGAGGACTCACACAGGAGAGAAATCATATGAGTGTCCGGTTTGTGGGAAACGTTTCAGTCACAATTCCAATCTTGTGGAACACCAGAGGACTCACACAGGAGAGAAATCATATCAGTGTCCATATTGTGGGGAAAGTTTCATTACAAAATTACGGCTCATGAGTCACCAGAAGACTCACACAGGAGAGAAACCCTTTAAATGTCCCGATTGTGGGAAAAGTTTCAGTGAGAATTCCAACCTGGTGATGCACCGGAGGACCCACACAGGAGAGAAACCCTTTGAATGTCCTGATTGTGAAAAATGTTTCAGTCGAAGTTCCAGCCTGGTGATACACCAGAGGATTCACAAAGGAGAGAAACTCTTTGAATGTCCTGATTGTGGGAAAAGTTTCATTACAAAATTCAAGCTCATGATTCACCAGAGGACACACACAGGAGACAAACCATTTGGATGTCCTGACTGTGGGAAAAAATTCAGTCAGAGTTCCAATCTGATGATACACCAGAGGACCCACACAGGAGAGAAACCCTTTAAATGTCTTGCTTGTGGAAAACGTTTCAGTCAGAATTCCCACCTGGTGATTCACCAGAGGACTCACACCGGAGAGAAACCCTTTGAATGTCCTGATTGTGCGAAAAGTTTCAGTCGAAGTTCCAGCCTGGTGATACACCAGAGGACTCACACAGGAGAGAAACCCTTTGAATGTCCTGATTGTGCAAAAAGTTTCAGTCGGAACTCCAGCCTAATGATTCATCAGAGGATTCACGAAGGAGAGAAATTCTTTGAATGTCCTGATTGTGGGAAAAGTTTCATTACAAAATTCAAGCTCATGATTCACCAGAGGACACACACAGGAGACAACCCATTTGAATGTCCTGACTGTGGAAAAAAATTCAGTCAGTGTTCCAACCTGATGATACACCGGAGGACTCACACAGGAGAGAAACCCTTTGAATGTCCTGATTGTGAAAAATGTTTCAGTCAAAGTTCCAGCCTGGTGATACACCAGAGGACTCACACAGGAGAGAAATCATATGAGTGTCCGGTTTGTGGGAAACGTTTCAGTCAGAGTTCCAACCTGATGATACACCGGAGGACTCACACGGGAGAGAAACTGTTTGAATGTGTTCTTTGTAGGAAAAGTTTTAGTCACAACTGTAGCCTGGTGAAACACCAGAGGACTCACACAGGAGAGAAATCATATGAGTGTCCGGTTTGTGGGAAACGTTTCAGTCACAATTCCAATCTTGTGGAACACCAGAGGACTCACACAGGAGAGAAATCATATCAGTGTCCATATTGTGGGGAAAGTTTCATTACAAAATTACGGCTCATGAGTCACCAGAAGACTCACACAGGAGAGAAACCCTTTAAATGTCCTGATTGTGGGAAAGGTTTCAGTGAGAATTCCAACCTGGTGATGCACTGGAGGACCCACACAGGAGAGAAACCCTTTAAATGTCTTGCTTGTGGAAAAAGTTTCAGTCAGAATTCCCACCTGGTAATTCACCAGAGGACTCACACAGGAGAGAAACCCTTTAAATGTCCCGATTGTGGGCAATGTTTCAGTGAGAATTCTGTCCTGGTGATACACCGGAGGACCCACACAGGAGAGAAACCCTTTAAGTGTCTTGCTTGTGGAAAAAGTTTCAGTCAGAATTCCCACCTGGTGATTCACCAGAGGACTCACACAGGAGAAAAACCCTTTGAGTGTCCTGATTGTGGCAAACGTTTCAGTCAGACTTCCAATATGGTGGTACACCAGAGGATTCACAGAGGAGATAAAAAGGGTTTCTGATTGTGGGAAACATTTCCGTTTCATTTCAAACCTGGTGAAACACCAGAGGACTGAAATGGAGGAGATATTTCAAATGTCCAGTCTGTGGACGGTACGTCAGGCGTAAATCACTCCTTATTGCATAGAAGAAAATCCACATGAGGCAAAAGTTGATGAGTTTAGAGAAGGCTTGAATTTTATTCCTGATCTCCCTTTGAGAGTGTAGGTGGGAAACTGACTCTTTGAATTCTGGCTGATCCTTTTTATTCAACACATCTCAGATTTAGACCAGTAGGTGGAGAGAAAAAAGTAGAAATTTTTAGTTTGATAAAGGCTAACTAGCTGTTTCTGGTAATCAGCAGATATTACTGGATATTTTCTTTTGCAGAAGTTGTGGAATTCCTCAAAAAGGCTCTTGGTTTTTGGTTTTTGTATATTGATTATGGAATTCCAACATGTGGAGTTTCTGTCTTCTATCTTGTTGTCCTCCAGATTATGACCGCCGTAATTCCCTTGCCACCATATAAGTAGTCCTCGAGATACAACTGTAATCGGGTCTGCCAATTTTGGTTGCATGTTGTAATGGTGGTTAAGTGAGATTACCTTACTGAACTACCCACACACCATTCTCTCTCTAATGAAAACATCAAATGAATGTGCAAGTTGTTAAGCGCAACAGTGGCTACCTCAGAGTTTGGGGAAGCTCTTGGAGGCCTAGCGCAGGCCCAGATTTGCCTTCCAAAGGCCTCCCCTATTATGACCTTTGGGTCCTCCCGGGCCTTTCCCTCTCTCACAGGTCCCCATAGGCCTTTCCCTCCCCCATAGATTCCTCACATAGTCCCCATAGGCGTTTCCCTTCCCATAGGGTCTCTAGTTCTACTGGATCACTGCAATCCTTAGGCCTGACTCCCACCCTACCAGGCATCACAGCCTCCTCCTCCTCCATACCTTTTGAAGATCTCTGAACCTTAGTGGGGAAACAGGGCAGGACACGGATCTCTTGGCTGCGTGACTGCATCGTGGAAGCAGCCATTACTTTGAACTGTACCCTGTATTCATCCCTGGGCCATGCAGTGGAGTTGTGGAAGCAGCTGCCATTTTACCATGCCTGCCTGTGTCAAAATGGCAGCTGCTTCTGGATCACTGTTGCGTGGGAGTGAGATAGATTCTTCTCTTTTGCTACCTTAACACTTTATAGACTGTGTTAAGGGTTTGTCGGTGCCTTGAAAATGGTGGCTGCCTCCAGGAGATCTCCAAAAGGGCAGGCCATGTATCCCGGCTGTATGATAAGTGGAGAAGTACCACTTGCGACAGTATTGTGCTGCAGCTCCACAAAAAAGCCAATACAGTCCTAGGCTGCATGAAGAAGGAATAGTGTTGAGACAAGAAGAGATAGAATTGCTTTACACAGTGCTGATGACGCCACACTTAGAATAAAGTGTCCAGTTCTGATCACCATGATATAAAATAGTTGTTGAGACCCTGGAAAGTGTGCAGAGAAGAGAAACAAAGATGATAAAGGGTCATTAGTAGGGACATGATAGCTGTCTTCCAGTACTTGAGCATCTGTCACAAAGAAGAATGGATTGACTTATTCTCTAGGGCACCTGAGCGCAGGACAAGAAGTAAAGGGTGGAATTTTCGGACAAGAAGTAAAGGGTGGAAACTTGTTAAAATGAGGTCCAACCTAGAAGTAAGGAGAAATTTTCCATCAGTGAGGGCAATTGATGCAATAGCTTGCCTCCAGGGATTGTGGGTGCTCCACCACTGGAGGTTTTCAGAAATAGACTGGACAACCATTTGAGTGGGAATAGTATAATGCTTCTGACTTGAGCAGCTGGTTGGACTAGAAGACCTCCAGGGTCCCTTCCAAACCTATAATGCTATGTTTCCATGAATTCAGAGGCACTTTAGAACATAGATAAAGAGCAGCCCCATTAATTTGCTTCTCGTAAAGTGGCTTTTTAAAAATATATATATATATTATTTGGAAAACTAATTTAAATTACAAACTTGAAAAAACAAAACAAGGATATACAGAACATTTAAATAGAAGGAAAAATGTGCATCAAAAAGACAAAAGCAGAGTTACATATATTATCCCCCCCACTTGAATATTCATAAATATATTGGAGCAATATTAGTTTCCTTCCCTTACGAAGCAGGCCCAAAATTTATGAAGTTCTACCTCTATTTACAATCAATTTGACCTTCATCTATCTGGTATATAGAGAGGCAAAGTAGTTAACAGGTGAACCAACAGCAAAGTTAAAATATCAAAGCACTTTGTTAATAATCTATATTGCATTTAACTTGTATAAAGTCTAGAACAGCTTCTTATTTACAGTAAGTTACATAGTGCCTGCTCATTTCTGTATCTGTCAACTGCCCCACTCTGCTAGCCAACAAGAGAAAGTCCTGAGTCTTTTTTTTTCCTTCTGGGTACAGAAGTGGAAAAGCCAGTTCTAACATTTTGCATGTGAAAATCATAAGATAAATTCCCCTTTCTCCCCTGGATCTCCCATTTTTGTCCATCAATCAGTTGCACCTGGGTTGTTTTGAGAACGATCTGTCTGCCTCGGAGAAGTGGAGGCAGTTAGAGCTCCAAGGCTTGTCACTTGACCTAAAATTATTTTATCTTTCTAAATACATCACAGAAGCATCGTGATCTCTTTGGCAAGTTGTGTGTAAAAACACTGGAGAGCTTCTTTTTCAGTGTAGATTGTACAGCCCATAAAAGAGCTGCAATTAAAATTGAAAACCTTCGCAGACAGGGCTGTTCCCTTACATGGGCAGAGAGAAACGGATGCAGCAGTCACCAGAGAGGGAATCTGGGCATGTAAGAGAGGCAGATTCAGGTGTTGCATCTCAAAGCAAGCCCACCTGGACAGGGCTGCCCATTGGCCAAGCTCACCTGGACGCCTCTCGGGTCTCCCTCACCCGCCTTCCAGATGCCCCTGGCCGCCTCCTAGCACGTTCATACCCTCGGAGGGGAGCCCCCTCCAGCCACGATCCCTCTGAGTTCCCCCAGTCCTCGTCTTCCCCTCCAGCCACTGGGAGGCTGATCCTCCCCAGCAGCGACAGGGGAACGGTGGTGCCCAACCTTCCGGAAAATACCAGCAAGCCCCACGCTGGGAGCCGGGTTGCACCAAGAGGTTGGGCTGCGGGGCAGGAGGGGAGATTGGGGGAAGGATTTGAAGGCGATCGGAGAGCCGTTCGCGGAAGCAGCAACCGAGTAGGAGGAGAAGCGGCGGCGGAGCGATTCCCACGGAGCAGAAAAGCTCGCAAGGAAAGGCGGAGACTGGGAAGGGGAGGGGGCGCAACGGGGGGAAACCCATCTCGCTTTCCCTCCCTTCCCCAAGGAATCCCTCCTCCCCTTCCAGCCCCAGGGGACTCCTCCCCTCCCCCTCCTGGTCCCCTCCCACTCTTGCAGCGTCCTTGCCCAACTGGCGCCCCTCCCCCGCGAGGGGAATCTCCGCAGCCCTGGCGTAAGAGACGTCGAGAGACCAGGATGGGGAGATGGAGGGGCAGGAACCTGGATTCCCAGCCCCCTTTTCTCCTTTCCTGCCTCCTCTCTAGGCGCAAAAACTCTCTGCGTTTAACTCCTTCGCTGAAGCGCTGCGGGGAGGGGGCGACTGGGGCGCCGCCGAGCAATGCTAAAGTCCTCCAACCGGGAACAGCAAAGGACCGTCACCCTCCATGGAAGGCCCCAAGACCAAAAACGGGGATCCAGATTAAAAAAGATATTTGCATGTGCTAATCTGCACCTCTAAATGCAAATTAGGAATTCATCGCTATTGAAGAAGGGCGAGAAAGTGCTGCAGATGTTGATGGACTACCACACCCACCATCCTTCACCCTGGCATTAGACGCCGGAATTGGCTGAATACAATATCTAACCTTATACAGTATGTCAAGAGGAGTCTGGTAGCACCTTTTCTGACTAACAAATTGCATTAAAATGCATAACTGACTCTTAGTCTGCAAAAGGGTTAGTCACTGTTCTCTCTACGGTTTTGGGCTCCCATGGAGTCACAGGTCTCTTCTCCCAACAATATGGAGAATCCCTTGTTCTGAGTAGAATAGATGATCCATTTCCTGCCTTCCTTCTCCCGTTTTAAGGGTTTTCATCTCTAAAATGAAGCTGTACCCAAAAAACAACTTGATTCCCCCTTTCCACCAATAGAGTTGCAATGAAATTAGGCACAGGAGCCATCAGACACCACAACAACGCTCTACAATACATAAAAATGCCAGCCTAAATGAGGGTATTTCCTAACTGCTATCAGCAGTTGCACTCAGAGATTTCAAATGGAGAGGGATCCTGACGATCAAGGGAGGCCACAAGGGACAGGGTTTTTTTCCTGTTAGATTGGCAGCAACATATTTAACTGTTTAGTGCTGAGCGAGGTTTCAAGCAGCTGTTACACTCATTTTCATCTCTGTACCAGTTGGCATTTCTATTTGGTTGCTAATTGACTCTGCACTGAAGCTCCCTACTGTTTGTAGTCTCACAAAGACAAGCTTTGGGAGAAGCACCCTGCCCTCAAGATTTCATTTGACAGCTTGCTATTCGTTTTGGAACTCTACTGCTGCAAAACATGGCTTTAAAGGAGTTAAAGCCACAAAGTACTGTATTGCTAGAAAGGCTGGGAAGTGAGGCGAAGGACAGAGGAACTTCCTCTACCGGATCACTCATGGGAGGAGGGTGGCGTGCAGAGAGGCTCTCTCGCTCTTCCAAGGATCGAAGCATCAGCTGGCAGGTGAGTGGAGGGCAGGTCGGAGGAGAAGCCGGGAGCAAGTCGGGCTGTTTGGTTTCCTCCACAGCGAAGAAGCAGAGAAGCAACTAGAATATGCAATAACAGTTGGAAGATATCTTTGAGGTCATCTAGTCCAATCCCCTGCTCGAGTAGGAGACCTTATACATTTCAGGCAAATGGCTGTCCAGTCTCTTCTTGAAAGCCTTCATTAATGGAGTACCCATAATTTCTGAAGGCAAGCTGTTCCATTGATTAATTGGCCTCACTGTTAGGAAGTTTCTCTTTAATTCCAGGTTGCTTCTCTGTTTGATTATTTTCCAACCATTGTTTCTTGTCCTGCCTTCTGGCGCTTTGGAGAATAATTTGACCCCTCTTCATTGTGGCAGCCCCTCAAATACTGGAATACTGCTATCATGTCACCCCTATTTCTCCTTTTCTTTAGACTAGTCAAGCCAAAGTCCTGCAGCCGTTCTTCATATGTTTTAGTCTCCAGGCCTTTGATCATCTTAGTTGCTCTTCTCTGAATTTTTTCCAAAGTCTCAACATCTTTGTAGTATGGGGACCAAAATTGGTTGCAGTATTCCAGGTGTGGTCTTACTAGGGTTTTATAAAGCGGTACTAATACTTCACGTGATCTTGATTCTGCCTCTGTTTATACATACCAGGATTGTATTAGCTTTTTTGGCGGCTGCTGCACATTGCTGGCTCATAGTCAAGTGATCGTCCACTAGGACTCCAAGGTCCCTGTACTATTTATAACTTTATTTGCTTCTAGTTGTTCCCAGATCTGCTTCTTGATTATCTTTTCCAGGATCTTCCCAGGTATTGATGTTAGACTGATTGGTCTGTACTTCCCTGGGTCTGTTTTTTTCCTTTCCTGAAGATGCAAACCACATCAGCCCTTTTCCAATCCTCAGGTACTTCCCCGATGCTCCAGGATTTTTGAAAAAAATGGTGCAATGGTTCTGAGATAACATCTGCCAGCTTCTTCAGAACTCTGGGATGTAATCTGTCGCTTCCCGGTGATTTATATTCGTCAAAGTCAGAAAGATGTTTTCTTACCATTTTCTTGCTTATTTTAATTTTTGTTTCTAGTTTATCTTTTGCCGTAGTTTTTTGGGTATGTTGAGCTATAATTTCTTTTTGTGTGAAGACTGATGCAAAGAATGAGTTAAGCAGCTCTGCTTTCTCCCTACTGTCTTTTATTTCCTTGCATCTTCTCTTTAGTGGATCTACAGTTTCCTTGATTTTTTCTTCTTATTAATATGTTGACAGAACCTTTTTTTTAATTGTCCTTGATTTCTGTTGCAAGCCTTTGTTCATTCTGAGCCTTTGCTTTCCTGACTTCATCTTTGCATGTTTTGGCTGTCTGCTTACAATCAGCCTTAGTTAATTGTTCCTCTTTCCATTTTTTGTACTTGTCCTTTTTGTCATTCAGTTTGTCAGAGAGATCTTTGTGCAGCCATGCTGGTTTCTTCTTGAATTTTTTTCTTTTTCAGTGGTATTGTGCTGGACTGGGCTTTTATGATCGCATTTTTCAGAGTTTCCCATGCTTCTTGAGTTGTTTTCCCCTTTAGGATTTTCATCCATGGAATCTTTCCTAGGTTCTCTCTGAGTTTGTTAAAATCAGCTCTTTTGAAATTTAAGACACTGGTTGGATTATTTTCTATTGAATTTCAGTATGACGTGGTCACTTTCACCCAAGGTTCCGGTAACTTCAACTCCCTCTATCACTTCTCTGTTAGTAAGAATTAGGTCCAGTATAGCTTTACTTCTAGTTCCCTCCTCCACCTTTTCGATGACAAAGTTGCCAGCTAGGTTGGTTAGGAATTTGTTTGATTTCCCACTCGCTGCAGAGTTGGTCTCCGAGCCGGGCTGCCTAGATTGGAGTATGGGTCTAGGCTATTCCTGAATATACTGTGACTCACCGGTTCACTGCCTCCAACAGTCTCCCTTCTTGTCTGCTGTTCAGCTGCCTGTTCACTGCTTTCAGTTGCCTCTTTTCCAGCGTTGGGCTGCTGAGTTGGGCTCCTGAGCGGGATCTATCATTCTCTGCTGCCGGCTGCCTCCAATATCCACGTGCAGCCATTCATTCGCTGTGCTCCTGTTTGCTGGTGTTTTCCTCCTTACTCCAGTTTCTTCTTTTCCTTTATCCTTTCTATGCTCCTTAACTTTCTACCCCTTTTCCCTTCCTTTTTTCCCCTCTCTTTGCACCTTCTACTTAGTTTAGTAACTTCTCTCTCTGTGATCTGATACTGCTTCCTATACTGCTGCCATCTTGCCATCCATTTTGGTGCAGTAGAATAAGATACTAACATAAAACGTCAACTATTTACTTTTATATGATAATATAAACTAGCCACTTCTATAACAACAAACTTATCTAATCAACAAAACCCAAAATCAAACTTTCATTCTTTTCTATCTCAAGAACAAAGTCCAAAAGCAGTTTCCATGTAGAAACAAAATTAATCTTGTTCTTTTTTTTAATCAAGGCAGTCAATTTAGCCATCTCTGCTAACTCCAACAGGTTTTGCAACCATTCATCCATTGTGGGAATGAAAATATTCTTCCATTTTTGTGCATAAAGTGCCACCATCAACATGTATAACATCAATGTTCTATTTTTTTTTCAAGTTATTTATCCATTAAGCCTAAAAGAAAACTATCTGGTATTATCCCAAAGATGCTTTTTCACGAGGCAATTGGACTTTCTTGTTTTTCTTTTCTTCTCATCCAAGAAGCTTCTTCAGCTCTGACTGGATGGTGGGGAATGGAAGGATTTATACTCCTTGCAGACAGCTGTTCATTTGCATTTTCTAGCGAGTTGTTAAAGCTACCTGGAGGCTCACCTGTGTCTTCAGGGTCACCTGAGTAGTGCAAATGTGTGTGGAGCCTTGTTGGAACTGTTGAAAGGACTGTGTTGTAGACTGGAGATAGATGATGTTGGATCCCTCCCCCTCTGTTGAGAGAGGGCTGTTCAATTTTGACATAGATGGCCTCTTTGACCCTCTTTCAAACCCCTCTTTTAAATCTGGTTTTATCTTTAGTTGATTTGTTAGTTATAATCAAAGTTTAAGTTTGCATATCTGAGCTGCTTTCTCGTTTTTTTCTGAAAGCTCTCATTACGTTGCCAGCTGTAAGAAGGGTTTGATAAATTGCTTTCAACATAGCAAGAATTTGTTCCTGATTTTCCTCCATAAGAAAAGTCTGTTCCTGGTCTTCTTCCATAATGATGAGTTAATTTAGAAGCTTTTACAGGTTTGTTTTTTCAGTAAATAGAAAGCACGGCTAAGTCTCTCACAGCTGGTGTTCAAAGTTGCATGAATTTTATTTTCTGGGCTGTCAGCCAAGTCTCTTTTAGAGAATAATAAATTGCAGTTTCAGGTTTAGTCACAAGATGTTGCCCCACCGGTTAAAGATTTCCTTTGAGTCTCAAAGTTATTTTAAACCTTTCAGTTTTATGAGGAAAAACCCAGATCTTCAATAAAAGATAGAAAGTAAAAAATAGATAATAGAAAATCTTTTAGTCCACAAATTTTAGGAAATAAAATTCCGATTGGGATCCAATTATTTTTCCAACATTTTAAACTCCCCTGGATAATCGGTCTCCGCTGTTTCTGGAGGGAGGGCTAAAATCCCCCTTCCCTCTTCACAGGGGAGAAAGTACTTTAGCAGCTTACGTAGGTAGAAAAAGGTAGTTAGAATTTAAGAGAGGTAGATCTCACCCAGTCTCTTCCACGCTGCTTTAATGTTGCCAGATGGTAAGTGTGACTCCGGCTGTCTGCAGCCTAGTGACTGGCTATATTGCTATGGCCGGTCTTTCGTCCGCCGGTTTGGAGGGAACGCCGGCTCTAACGGGAGAGCTACCGCTCTCCCACGATTCAGCGAGAGACCCTCCGTGTTGGTCGCCTCTACAGGGTGACTTTTTGACCCTTTTAGGGCCCCCCAGCAATGCGAAACTGGACGAGGAAGATGGAGCTCGTCTTCCAAGCGTCCGTGGCGGCCGCGTCGGCAAACCGGAGGTCCAAATCTGGTTTTATCTTTATATTCTCTTTAGGTCTTCTCTATTAAGATGTGTATCCTACTCCAGTATTTCTTTCCTTTGTTACATGTCCACCATAAATGTTAAAAAGCTCTTCTTTTTATTTCCAAACTTCACTGCTATTATATCATTCCCTAAGCATGTCATATCATAAATAGTCATGCCATCAAAATCTTAATTCATGGCCCTCTAGCTCAAGTAACCTCCTATTTTGAAGAATCATCCACTCTTTTGCCAAACAAAACAAAAAAGCATCAAAATACAATTTCAAATCTGGTAAACCCAAACCACCTCTTTCCTTAGCATCTTGAAAATAATTTATATTTAATTCTTGGTTTTTTCCCCTTGCAATATAAACTTGGAGATCTCTATCTGCCATTGATTAAATGGAGTATCAATTACAAGTATTGGTAAAGTCTGAAACAGAAAATGCATCTTTGGTAATTGGGGTGCTGAAGGCTAAATCATACAAAGAATGGTTACAGGAATTGGGTATGTCTAGTCTAATCTGAAGGACTAACGGAGACATGATAGCAGTGTTCCAATATTTGAAGGGCTGCTACAAAGACAAAAATAAGTCGAACTATTTTCCAAAGCACCAAAAGAAACAATGGAAACTAACCAAGGAGAGAAGCAACCTAGAATTAAAGAGAAAATTCTTAACGATTACAGCCATCAACCAATGGAATAGCTTGCCTTCAGAGGTTTTGGATGCTCCATCACTCAAGGCTTTCAAAAAGAGATCTGACGGCCACTTCTCTGAAATGGTATAGCAGGGGTCTTCAAACTTGGCCCTTTTATGACTTGTGGACTTCAACTCCCAGAATTCCTCAGCCAGGCACACTGGCTGAGGAATTCTGGGAGTTGAAGTCCACAAGTCATAAAAGGGCCACGTTTGAAGACCCTTGTGGTATAGTGTCTCCTGCTTGAGGAGAGGGTTGGACCAGAAGACCTTCAAGATCCCTTCCAACTCTATTATTCTATGTTATATGTTGTATTGACCTTAATTACAGAGATACTGTCAAATAATTGCCGTACTAAGAATTTGTGATTTACCCAAGTCAACAAGAGAATTTCATGGTTGAATGCAAATGTGAACTTGGATCTTGGCAATTTTCAGTGTGTCAGATGAATCATAATTAATCTAAGATGTTATTTTAGCATTGTGGGATCTTTGCTTTTTATCTTTAATGTATGTGTTTTTCCTTTTCATTTTTCACATCTTCTGCAACCATTTTATAAACAATAAGTTACACTTTTCTTTGAATCTTATAGACAAAGAGGATGCCAATAAGAGCGCTCCAGACAACTGAGAATAAAGAGCAACATTAAAAAGGAAAGCAAATCAAGCCTGAAATGAAAATATTTTCCATTTCCTTCAAAAAAAACCCACATAATTCTTCTCCTTCTCCAGGAGGTGATCAAGAAGAGATTTCAAACTGGAAAAAGTAGAGTATGCAGAACTCAAGGAAACATTACAGGTGGTTCTTGACTTAGAACAGTTCATATAGTGACCGTTCGAAGTTACAACAGCACTGAAAAAAGTGACTTATGACTCATTTTTGAAGCTTATGACTATGCAGCATCCCCATGGTCATGTGATTTATATTTGGATGCTTGGCAGCTAACTCACATTTATGACGGTTGCAGTGTTCTGGGGTCATGTGATCCCCTTTTGCAATCTTCTGACAAGCAAAGTCAATGGGGAAGCCAGTTTCACTTAACAACCTAATTTAACAACCGCAGTGATTCAGTTAACAAATTGACAAGAAAAGTTGTAAAAAAGGTCAATGGGATAGTCACACAGGGCAGACAGCATTACAGGCCTTGCCCTGGGAGGAAGAAAACGGCTTGAATCAAAGCACCACTAAACAAGGGATCACACATATTTATGACCTCAAGAATATCAGTGATGGAAAAGCTCCACAGATGTGCCTATTGTGGGAAAAGTACAGATTTAAAATCACAACTGATTGTGCGCGAAATGATCCACATTGGAGAAAAGCCATGCAACTGTGGCAAAAGCTGCTCAGAACAGCTCCCTTATGGTTCATGCAAGGACCCACACAGGAAAGAAGCCCTACAAGTGCTCCCAAAGTAGAGAGCGTGGTAACTTGACGATACAATAAAGAACTCAAACCATGGAGAAACCCTTGGAAAGCTCTGATTTGGGGGAAAGTTTCAGTCAGAACTCCAGCCTGATGATACACCAGACGATGCACACAAAAAAGAAATCATATGAGTGTTGTGATTGTGGGAAATGTTTTGTCGCAAATTCCCACCTTGTGATGCACCAGAGAACACATAGAGGAGAGAAACCCTTTGAATGTCCTGATTGTGGGAAAGGTTTCAGTGAGAATTCTTACTTGGTGAAACACCAGAGGACTCACATAAGAAAGAAATCATATCAGTGTCCGATTTGTGGGGAAACTTTCAGTCACAATTCCAACCTGGTGAAACATCAGAGGACTCACACAGGAGAGAAATCATATCAATGTCCATATTGTGGGGAAAGTTTCATCACAAAATTCCAGCTCACGAGTCACCAGAGGATTCACACAGGAGACAAACCTTTTGAATGCTCTGATTGTGGGAAATGTTTTAGTTACAATTCACACCTGGTGATACACCAGAGGATTCACACAGGAGAGAAACCCTTTGAATGTCCCGATTGTGGAAAAGCTTTCATTAAAAATTACTACCTCATGATACACCAGAGGACTCACACCGGAGAGAAACCCTTTGAATGTCCTGATTGTGAAAAATGTTTCAGTCGAAGTTCCAGCCTGGTGATACACCAGAGGACTCACACAGGGGAGAAACCCTTTGAATGTCCTGATTGTGCGAAATGTTTCAGCCGGAACTCCAGCCTAATGATTCATCAGAGGATTCACAAAGGAGAGAAACTCTTTGAATGTCCTGATTGTGGGAAATGTTTCATTACAAAATTCCAGCTCATGATTCACCAGAGGACACACACAGGAGACAAACCATTTGAATGTCCTGACTGTGGGAAAAAATTCAGTCACAGTTCCAACCTGGTGATACACCGGAGGACTCACACAGGAGAGAAACCGTTTGAATGTGCTGTTTGTGGGAAATGTTTTAGTCAGAACTGCAGTCTGGTGAAACACCAGAGGACTCACACAGGAGAAAAATCATATGAGTGTCCGGTTTGTGGGAAACGTTTCAGTCACAATTCCAATCTTGTAGAACACCAGAGGACTCACACAGGAGAGAAATCATATCAGTGTCCATATTGTGGGGAAGGTTTCATTACAAAATTACAGCTCATGAGTCACCAGAAGACTCACACAAGAGAGAAACCTTTTGAATGTCCTGATTGTGGAAAAAGTTTCATGAAAAATTACAACCTCATGATACACCAGAGGACTCACACAGGAGAGAAACCCTTTAAATGTCCTGACTGTGGGAAACGTTTCAGTGAGAATTCCAACCTGGTGATACACCGGAGGACCCACACAGGAGAGAAACCCTTTAAATGTCTTGCTTGTGGAAAAAGTTTCAGTCAGAATTCCCACCTGGTGATTCACCAGAGGACTCACACAGGAGAGAAACCCTTTAAATGTCCCGATTGTGGGCAATGTTTCAGTGAGAATTCTGTCCTGGTGATACACCGGAGGACTCACACAGGAGAGAGACCCTTTAAATGTCCTGTTTGTGGGAAATGTTTCAGTCAGAAATCCCACCTGGTGATTCACCAGAGGACTCACACAGGAGAAAAACCCTTTGAGTGTCCCGATTGTGGCAAAAGTTTTAGTCAGACTTCCAATATGGTGGTACACCAGAGGATTCACAGAGGAGATAAAAAGGGTTTCTGATTGTGGGAAACATTTCCGTTTCATTTCAAACCTGGTGAAACACCAGAGGACTGAAATGGAGGAGATATTTCAAATGTCCAGTCTGTGGACGGTACGTCAGGCGTAAATCACTCCTTATTGCATAGAAGAAAATCCACATGAGGCAAAAGTTGATGAGTTTAGAGAAGGCTTGAATTTTGTTCCTGATCTCCCTTTGAGAGTGTAGGTGGGAAACTGACTCTTTGAATTCTGGCTGATCCTTTTTATTCAACACATCTCAGATTTAGACCAGTAGGTGGAGAGAAAAAAGTAGAAACTTTTAGTTTGATAAAGGCTAACTAGCTTTTTCTGGTAATCAGCAGATATTACTGGATATTTTCTTTTGCAGAAGTTGTGGAATTCCTCAAAAAGGCTCTTGGTTTTTGTATATTGATTATGGAATTCCAACATGTGGAGTTTCTGTCTTCTATCTTGTTGTCCTCCAGATTATGACCGCCGTAATTCCCTTGCCACCATATAAGTAGTCCTCGAGATACAACTGTAATCGGGTCTGCCAATTTTGGTTGCATGTTGTAATGGTGGTTAAGTGAGATTACCTTACTGAACTACCCACACACCATTCTCTCTCTAATGAAAACATCAAATGAATGTGCAAGTTATTAAGCGCAACAGTGGCTACCTCAGAGTTTGGGGAAGCTCTTGGAGGCCTAGCGCAGGCCCAGATTTGCCTTCCAAAGGCCTCCCCTATTATGACCTTTGGGTCCTCCCGGGCCTTTCCCTCTCTCACAGGTCCCTATAGGCCTTTCCCTCCCCCATAGATTCCTCACATAGTCCCCATAGGTGTTTCCCTTCCCATAGGGTCCCTAGTTCTACTGGATCCCTGCAATCCTTAGGCCTGACTCCCACCCTACCAGGCATCACAGCCTCCTCCTCCTCCATACCCTTTGAAGATCTCTGAACCTTAGTGGGGAAACAGGGCAGGACACGGATCTCTTGGCTGCGTGACTGCATCGTGGAAGCAGCCATTACTTTGAACTGTACCCTGTATTCATCCCTGGGCCATGAAGTGGAGTTGTGGAAGCAGCTGCCATTTTGCCATGCCTGCCTCTGTGTCAAAATGGCAGCTGCTTCTGGATCACTGTTGCGTGGGAGTGGGATAGACTCTTCTGTTTTGCTACCTTAATACTTTATAGACTGTGTTATAGACTGTGTTAAGGGTTTGTCGGTGCCTTGAAAATGGTGGCTGCCTCCAGGAGATCTCTAAAAGGGCAGGCCATGTATCCCGGCCGTATAATAAGTGGAGAAGTACCACTTGCGACAGTATTGTGCTGCAGCTCCACAAAAAAGCCAATACAGTCCTAGGCTGCATCAAGAAGGAATAGTGTTGAGACAACAAGAAGAGATAGAATTGCTTTACACAGTGCTGATGACGCCACACTTAGAATAAAGTGTCCAGTTCTGATCACCATGATATAAAATAGTTGTTGAGACCCTGGAAAGTGTGCAGAGAAGAGAAACAAAGATGATAAAGGGTCATTAGTAGGGACATGATAGCTGTCTTCCAGTACTTGAGCATCTGTCACAAAGAAGAATGGATTGACTTATTCTCTAGGGCACCTGAGCGCAGGACAAGAAGTTAAGGGTGGAATTTTCGGACAAGAAGTAAAGGGTGGAAACTTGTTAAAATGAGGTCCAACCTAGAAGTAAGGAGAAATTTTCCATCAGTGAGGGCAATTGATGCAATAGCTTGCCTCCAGGGATTGTGGGTGCTCCATCACTGGAGGTTTTCAGAAATAGACTGGACAACCATTTGAGTGGGAATAGTATAATGCTTCTGACTTGAGCAGCGGGTTGGACTAGAAGATCTCCAGGTCCCTTCTAAACCTATAATGCTAGGTTTTCATGAATTCAGAGGCACTTTAGAACATAGATAAAGAGCAGCCCCATGAATTTGCTTCCCGTAAAGTGGCTTTTTAAAAATATATATATATTTTATTTGGAAAATTAATTTAAATTACAACTTGAAAAAACAAAACAAGGATATACAGAACATTTAAATAGAAGGAAAAATGTGCATCAAAAAGACAAAAGCAGAGTTACATATATTATCCCCCCCACTTGAATATTCATAAATATATTGGAGCAATATTAGTTTCCTTCCCTTACGAAGCAGGCCCAAAATTTATGAAGTTCTACCTCTATTTACAATCAATTTGACCTTCATCTATCTGGTATATAGAGAGGCAAAGTAGTTAACAGGTGAACCAACAGCAAAGTTAAAATATCAAAGCACTTTGTTAATAATCTATATTGCATTTAACTTGTATAAAGTCTAGAACAGCTTCTTATTTACAGTAAGTTACATAGTGCCTGCTCATCTCTGTATCTGTCAACTGCCCCACTCTGCTAGCCAACAAGAGAAAGTCCTGAGTCTTTTTTTTCCCTTCTGGGTACAGAAGTGGAAAAGCCAGTTCTAACATTTTGCATGTGAAAATCATAAGATAAATTCCCCTTTCTCCCCTGGATCTCCCATTGTCCTTTGTCCATCAATCAGTTGCACCTGGGTTGTTTTGAGAACGATCTGTCTGCCTCGGAGAAGTGGAGGCAATTAGAGCTCCCAGGCTTGTCACTTGACCTAAAATTATTTTATCTTTCTAAATACATCACAGAAGCATCGTGATCTCTTTGGCAAGTTGTGTGTAAAAACACTGGAGAGCTGCTTTTTCAGTGTAGATTGTACAGCCCATAAAAGAGCTGCAATTAAAATTGAAAACCTTCGCAGACAGGGCTGTTCCCTTACATGGGCAGAGAGAAACGGATGCAGCAGTCACCAGAGAGGGAATCTGAGCATGTAAGAGAGGCAGATTCAGGAGCTCCATCTCAAAGCAAGCCCACCTGGACAGGGCTGCCCATTGGCCAAGCTCACCTGGACGCCTCTCGGGTCTCCCTCACCCGCCTTCCAGATGCCCCTGGCCGCCTCCTAGCACGTTCATACCCTCGGAGGGGAGCCCCCTCCAGCCACGATCCCTCTGAGTTCCCCCAGTCCTCGTCTTCCCCTCCAGCCACTGGGAGGCTGATCCTCCCCAGCAGCGACAGGGGAACGGTGGTGCCCAACCTTCCGGAAAATACCAGCAAACCCCACGCTGGGAGCCGGGCTGCACCAAGAGGTTGGGCTGCGGGGCAGGAGGGGAGATTGGGGGAAGGATTTGAAGGCGATCGGAGAGCCGTTCGCGGAAGCAGCAACCGAGTAGGAGGAGAAGCGGCGGCGGAGCGATTCCCACGGAGCAGAAAAGCTCGCAAGGAAAGGCGGAGACTGGGAAGGGGAGGGGGCGCAACGGGGGGAAACCCATCTCGCTTTCCCTCCCTTCCCCAAGGAATCCCTCCTCCCCTTCCAGCCCCAGGGGACTCCTCCCCTCCCCCTCCTGGTCCCCTCCCACTCTTGCAGCGTCCTTGCCCAACTGGCGCCCCTCCCCCGCGAGGGGAATCTCCGCAGCCCTGGCGTAAGAGACGTCGAGAGACCAGGATGGGGAGATGGAGGGGCAGGAACCTGGATTCCCAGCCCCCTTTTCTCCTTTCCTGCCTCCTCTCTAGGCGCAAAAACTCTCTGCGTTTAACTCTTTCGCTGAAGCGCTGCTGGGAGGGGGCGACTGGGGCGCCGCCGAGCAATGCTAAAGTCCTCCAACCGGAACAGCAAAGGACCGTCACCCTCCATGGAAGGCCCCAAGACCAAAAACAGGGATCCAGATTAAAAAAGATACTTGCATGTGCTAATGTGCACCTCTAAGTGTAAATTAGGAATTCATCGCTATTGAAGAAGGGCGAGAAAGTGCTGCAGATGTTGATGGACTACAACACCCACCATCCTTCACCCTGGCATTAGACGCCGGAATTGGCTGGATACAATATCTAACCTTATACAGTATGTCAAGAGGAGTCTGGTAGTACCTTTTCTGACTAACAAATTGCATTAAAATGCATAACTGACTCTTAGTCTGCAAAAGGGTTAGTCACTGTTCTCTCTACGGTTTTGGGCTCCCATGGAGTCACAGGTCTCTTCTCCCAACAATATGGAGAATCCCTTGTTCTGAGTAGAATAGATGATCCATTTCCTGCCTTCCTTCTCCCGTTTTAAGGGTTTTCATCTCTAAAATGAAGCTGTACCCAAAAAACAACTTGATTCCCCCTTTCCACCAATAGAGTTGCAATGAAATTAGGCACAGGAGCCATCAGACACCACAACAACGCTCTACAATACATAAAAATGCCAGCCTAAATGAGGGTATTTCCTAACTGCTATCAGCAGTTGCACTCAGAGATTTCAAATGGAGAGGGATCCTGACGATCAAGGGAGGCCACAAGGGACAGGGTTTTTTTCCTGTTAGATTGGCAGCAACATATTTAACTGTTTAGTGCTGAGCGAGGTTTCAAGCAGCTGTTACACTCATTTTCATCTCTGTACCAGTTGGCATTTCTATTTGGTTGCTAATTGACTCTGCACTGAAGCTCCCTACTGTTTGTAGTCTCACAAAGACAAGCTTTGGGAGAAGCACCCTGCCCTCAAGATTTCATTTGACAGCTTGCTATTCGTTTTGGAACTCTACTGCTGCAAAACATGGCTTTAAAGGAGTTAAAGCCACAAAGTACTGTATTGCTAGAAAGGCTGGGAAGTGAGGCGAAGGACAGAGGAACTTCCTCTACCGGATCACTCATGGGAGGAGGGTGGCGTGCAGAGAGGCTCTCTCGCTCTTCCAAGGATCGAAGCATCAGCTGGCAGGTGAGTGGAGGGCAGGTCGGAGGAGAAGCCGGGAGCAAGTCGGGCTGTTTGGTTTCCTCCACAGCGAAGAAGCAGAGAAGCAACTAGAATATGCAATAACAGTTGGAAGATATCTTTGAGGTCATCTAGTCCAATCCCCTGCTCGAGTAGGAGACCTTATACATTTCAGGCAAATGGCTGTCCAGTCTCTTCTTGAAAGCCTTCATTAATGGAGTACCCATAATTTCTGAAGGCAAGCTGTTCCATTGATTAATTGGCCTCACTGTTAGGAAGTTTCTCTTTAATTCCAGGTTGCTTCTCTGTTTGATTATTTTCCAACCATTGTTTCTTGTCCTGCCTTCTGGCGCTTTGGAGAATAATTTGACCCCTCTTCATTGTGGCAGCCCCTCAAATACTGGAATACTGCTATCATGTCACCCCTATTTCTCCTTTTCTTTAGACTAGTCAAGCCAAAGTCCTGCAGCCGTTCTTCATATGTTTTAGTCTCCAGGCCTTTGATCATCTTAGTTGCTCTTCTCTGAATTTTTTCCAAAGTCTCAACATCTTTGTAGTATGGGGACCAAAATTGGTTGCAGTATTCCAGGTGTGGTCTTACTAGGGTTTTATAAAGCGGTACTAATACTTCACGTGATCTTGATTCTGCCTCTGTTTATACATACCAGGATTGTATTAGCTTTTTTGGCGGCTGCTGCACATTGCTGGCTCATAGTCAAGTGATCGTCCACTAGGACTCCAAGGCCCCTCTACTATTTATAACTTTATTAGCTTCTAGTTGTTCCCAGATCTGCTTCTTGATTATATTTTCCAGGATCTTCCCAGGTATTGATGTTAGACTGATTGGTCTGTACTTCCCTGGGTCTGTTTTTTTCCTTTCCTGAAGATGCAAACCACATCAGCCCTTTTCCAATCCTCAGGTACTTCCCCGATGCTCCAGGATTTTTGAAAAAAATGGTGCAATGGTTCTGAGATAACATCTGCCAGCTTCTTCAGAACTCTGGGATGTAATCTGTCGCTTCCCGGCGATTTATATTCGTCAAGGTCAGAAAGATGTTTTCTTACCATTTTCTTGCTTATTTTAATTTTTGTTTCTAGTTTATCTTTTGCCGTAGTTTTTTGGGTATGTTGAGCTATAATTTCTTTTTGTGTGAAGACTGATGCAAAGAATGAGTTAAGCAGCTCTGCTTTCTCCCTACTGTCTTTTATTTCCTTGCATCTTCTCTTTAGTGGATCTACAGTTTCCTTGATTTTTTCTTCTTATTAATATGTTGACAGAACCTTTTTTTTAATTGTCCTTGATTTCTGTTGCAAGCCTTTGTTCATTCTGAGCCTTTGCTTTCCTGACTTCATCTTTGCATGTTTTGGCTGTCTGCTTACAATCAGCCTTAGTTAATTGTTCCTCTTTCCATTTTTTGTACTTGTCCTTTTTGTCATTCAGTTTGTCAGAGAGATCTTTGTGCAGCCATGCTGGTTTCTTCTTGAATTTTTTTCTTTTTCAGTGGTATTGTGCTGGACTGGGCTTTTATGATCGCATTTTTCAGAGTTTCCCATGCTTCTTGAGTTGTTTTCCCCTTTAGGATTTTCATCCATGGAATCTTTCCTAGGTTCTCTCTGAGTTTGTTAAAATCAGCTCTTTTGAAATTTAAGACACTGGTTGGATTATTTTCTATTGAATTTCAGTATGACGTGGTCACTTTCACCCAAGGTTCCGGTAACTTCAACTCCCTCTATCACTTCTCTGTTAGTAAGAATTAGGTCCAGTATAGCTTTACTTCTAGTTCCCTCCTCCACCTTTTCGATGACAAAGTTGCCAGCTAGGTTGGTTAGGAATTTGTTTGATTTCCCACTCGCTGCAGAGTTGGTCTCCGAGCCGGGCTGCCTAGATTGGAGTATGGGTCTAGGCTATTCCTGAATATACTGTGACTCACCGGTTCACTGCCTCCAACAGTCTCCCTTCTTGTCTGCTGTTCAGCTGCCTGTTCACTGCTTTCAGTTGCCTCTTTTCCAGCGTTGGGCTGCTGAGTTGGGCTCCTGAGCGGGATCTATCATTCTCTGCTGCCGGCTGCCTCCAATATCCACGTGCAGCCATTCATTCGCTGTGCTCCTGTTTGCTGGTGTTTTCCTCCTTACTCCAGTTTCTTCTTTTCCTTTATCCTTTCTATGCTCCTTAACTTTCTACCCCTTTTCCCTTCCTTTTTTCCCCTCTCTTTGTACCTTCTACTTAGTTTAGTAACTTCTCTCTCTGTGATCTGATACTGCTTCCTATACTGCTGCCATCTTGCCATCCATTTTGGTGCAGTAGAATAAGATACTAACATAAAACCTCAACTATTTACTTTTATATGATAATATAAACTAGCCACTTCTATAACAACAAACTTATCTAATCAACAAAACCCAAAATCAAACTTTCATTCTTTTCTATCTCAAGAACAAAGTCCAAAAGCAGTTTCCATGTAGAAACAAAATTAATCTTGTTCTTTTTTTTAATCAAGGCAGTCAATTTAGCCATCTCTGCTAACTCCAACAGGTTTTGCAACCATTCATCCATTGTGGGAATGAAAATATTCTTCCATTTTTGTGCATAAAGTGCCACCATCAACATGTATAACATCAATGTTCTATTTTTTTTTCAAGTTATTTATCCATTAAGCCTAAAAGAAAACTATCTGGTATTATCCCAAAGATGCTTTTTCACGAGGCAATTGGACTTTCTTGTTTTTCTTTTCTTCTCATCCAAGAAGCTTCTTCAGCTCTGACTGGATGGTGGGGAATGGAAGGATTTATACTCCTTGCAGACAGCTGTTCATTTGCATTTTCTAGCGAGTTGTTAAAGCTACCTGGAGGCTCATCTGTGTCTTCAGGGTCACCTGAGTAGTGCAAATGTGTGTGGAGCCTTGTTGGAACTGTTGAAAGGACTGTGTTGTAGACTGGAGATAGATGATGTTGGATCCCTCCCCCTCTGTTGAGAGAGGGCTGTTCAATTTTGACATAGATGGCCTCTTTGACCCTCTTTCAAACCCCTCTTTTAAATCTGGTTTTATCTTTAGTTGATTTGTTAGTTATAATCAAAGTTTAAGTTTGCATATCTGAGCTGCTTTCTCGTTTTTTTCTGAAAGCTCTCATTACGTTGCCAGCTGTAAGAAGGGTTTGATAAATTGCTTTCAACATAGCAAGAATTTGTTCCTGATTTTCCTCCATAAGAAAAGTCTGTTCCTGGTCTTCTTCCATAATGATGAGTTAATTTAGAAGCTTTTACAGGTTTGTTTTTTCAGTAAATAGAAAGCACGGCTAAGTCTCTCACAGCTGGTGTTCAAAGTTGCATGAATTTTATTTTCTGGGCTGTCAGCCAAGTCTCTTTTAGAGAATAATAAATTGCAGTTTCAGGTTTAGCCACAAGATGTTGCCCCACCGGTTAAAGATTTCCTTTGAGTCTCAAAGTTATTTTAAACCTTTCAGTTTTATGAGGAAAAACCCAGATCTTCAATAAAAGATAGAAAGTAAAAAATAGATAATAGAAAATCTTTTAGTCCACAAATTTTAGGAAATAAAATTCCGATTGGGATCCAATTATTTTTCCAACATTTTAAACTCCCCTGGATAATCGGTCTCCGCTGTTTCTGGAGGGAGGGCTAAAATCCCCCTTCCCTCTTCACAGGGGAGAAAGTACTTTAGCAGCTTACGTAGGTAGAAAAAGGTAGTTAGAATTTAAGAGAGGTAGATCTCACCCAGTCTCTTCCACGCTGCTTTAATGTTGCCAGATGGTAAGTGTGACTCCGGCTGTCTGCAGCCTAGTGACTGGCTATATTGCTATGGCCGGTCTTTCGTCCGCCGGTTTGGAGGGAACGCCGGCTCTAACGGGAGAGCTACCGCTCTCCCACGATTCAGCGAGAGACCCTCCGTGTTGGTCGCCTCTACAGGGTGACTTTTTGACCCTTTTAGGGCCCCCCAGCAATGCGAAACTGGACGAGGAAGATGGAGCTCGTCTTCCAAGCGTCCGTGGCGGCCGCGTCGGCAAACCGGAGGTCCAAATCTGGTTTTATCTTTATATTCTCTTTAGGTCTTCTCTATTAAGATGTGTATCCTACTCCAGTATTTCTTTCCTTTGTTACATGTCCACCATAAATGTTAAAAAGCTCTTCTTTTTATTTCCAAACTTCACTGCTATTATATCATTCCCTAAGCATGTCATATCATAAATAGTCATGCCATCAAAATCTTAATTCATGGCCCTCTAGCTCAAGTAACCTCCTATTTTGAAGAATCATCCACTCTTTTGCCAAACAAAACAAAAAAGCATCAAAATACAATTTCAAATCTGGTAAACCCAAACCACCTCTTTCCTTAGCATCTTGAAAATAATTTATATTTAATTCTTGGTTTTTTCCCCTTGCAATATAAACTTGGAGATCTCTATCTGCCATTGATTAAATGGAGTATCAATTACAAGTATTGGTAAAGTCTGAAACAGAAAATGCATCTTTGGTAATTGGGGTGCTGAAGGCTAAATCATACAAAGAATGGTTACAGGAATTGGGTATGTCTAGTCTAATCTGAAGGACTAACGGAGACATGATAGCAGTGTTCCAATATTTGAAGGGCTGCTACAAAGACAAAAATAAGTCGAACTATTTTCCAAAGCACCAAAAGAAACAATGGAAACTAACCAAGGAGAGAAGCAACCTAGAATTAAAGAGAAAATTCTTAACGATTACAGCCATCAACCAATGGAATAGCTTGCCTTCAGAGGTTTTGGATGCTCCATCACTCAAGGCTTTCAAAAAGAGATCTGACGGCCACTTCTCTGAAATGGTATAGCAGGGGTCTTCAAACGTGGCCCTTTTATGACTTGTGGACTTCAACTCCCAGAATTCCTCAGCCAGGCACACTGGCTGAGGAATTCTGGGAGTTGAAGTCCACAAGTCATAAAAGGGCCACGTTTGAAGACCCTTGTGGTATAGTGTCTCCTGCTTGAGGAGAGGGTTGGACCAGAAGACCTTCAAGATCCCTTCCAACTCTATTATTCTATGTTATATGTTGTATTGACCTTAATTACAGAGATACTGTCAAATAATTGCCGTACTAAGAATTTGTGATTTACCCAAGTCAACAAGAGAATTTCATGGTTGAATGCAAATGTGAACTTGAATTTCAGTAATCTTGCAATGTGTCAAATGAATCATAATTAATGTAAGAGGTTATTTTAGCATTGTGGTATGTTTGCTTTTTATGTGTTTTTCTTTTTCATTTTTCATATCTTCAGCAACCATTTTATAAACAATAAGTTACACTTTTCTTTGAATCTTATAGACAAAGAGGATGCCAATAAGAGCACTCCAGACAGCTGAGAATAACAAGCAACGTTAAAAAGGAAAGCAAATCAAGCCTGAAATGAAAATAATTTCCATTTCCTTCAAAAAAAACCCCACATAATTCTTCTCCTTCCCCAGGAGGTGATCAAGAAGAGATTTCAAACTGGAAAAAGTAGAGTATGCAGAACTCAAGGAAACATTACAGGTGGTCCTTGACTTAGAACCGTTCATATAGTGACAGTTCGAAGTTACAACGGCACTAAAAAAAAGTGACTTATGACTCATTTTTGAAGCTTATGACTATTGCAGCATCCCCATGGTCATGTGATTTATACTTGGATGCTTGCCAGCTAACTCACATTTATGACGTTGTAGTGTTCTGGGGTCACGTGATCCCCTTTTGCAATCTTCTGACAAGCAAAGTCAATGGGGAAGCCAGATTCACTTAACAACCTAATTTAACAACCGCAGTGATTCAGTTAACAAATTGACAAGAAAAATTGTAAAAAAGGTCAATGGGATAGTCACACAGGGCAGACAGCGATACAGGCCTTGCCCTAGGAGGAAGAAAACGGCTTGAATCAAACACCATTAAACAAGGGATCACACATATTTTTGACCTCAGGAATATCAGTGATGGAAAAGCTCCACAGATGTGCCTATTGTGGGAAAAGTGCAGATTTAAAATCACAACTGATTGTGCGCGAAATGATCCACATTGGAGAAAAGCCATGCAACTGTGGCAAAAGCTGCTCAGAACAACTCCCTTATGGTTCATGCAAGGACCCACACAGGAAAGAAGCCCTACAAGTGCTCCCAAAGTAGAGAGCGTGGTAACTTGACGATACAATAAAGAACTCACACCATGGAGAAACCCTTGGAAAGCTCTGATGTGGGGGAAAGTTTCAGTCAGAACTCCAGCCTGATGATACACCAGACGATGCACACAAAAAAGAAATCATATGAGTGTTGTGATTGTGGGAAATGTTTCGTCGCAAATTCCCACCTTGTGATGCACCAGAGAACACATACAGGAGAGAAACCCTTTGAATGTCCTGATTGTGGGAAAGGTTTCAGTGAGAATTCTTACTTGGTGAAACACCAGAGGACCCACATAGGAAAGAAATCATATGAGTGTCTGGTCTGTGGGGAAAGTTTCAGTCACAATTCCCACCTGGTGAAACACCAGAGGACTCACACAGGAGAAAAATCATACCAATGTCCATATTGTGGGGAAAGTTTCATCACAAAATTCCAGCTCACGAGTCACCAGAGGACTCACACAGGAGACAAACCCTTTGAATGCTCTGATTGTGGGAAATGTTTTAGTTACAACTCACACCTGGTGATACACCAGAGGATTCACACAGGAGAGAAACCCTTTGAATGTCCTGATTGTGGAAAAACTTTCATTAAAAATTACCACCTCATGATACACCAGAGAACTCACACTGGAGAGAAACCCTTTGAATGTCCTGATTGTGTGAAAAGTTTCAGTCGGAGCTCCAGCCTAGTGATTCATCAGAGGATTCACAAAGGAGAGAAACTCTTTGAATGTCCTGATTGTGGGAAAAGTTTCATTAGAAAATCGCAGCTCATGAGTCACCAGAGAACACACACAGGAGACAAACCATTTGAATGTCCTGACTGTGGAAAAAATTTCAGTCACAGTTCCAACCTGGTGATACACCGGAGGACTCACACAGGAGAGAAACCGTTTGAATGTGCTCTTTGTGGGAAAAGGTTTAGTCAGAATTGCAGCCTGGTGAATCACCAGAGGACTCACATAGGAGAGAAATCATATGAGTGTCCGGTTTGTGGGAAACGTTTCAGTCACAATTCCAATCTGGTGAAACACCAGAGGACTCACACAGGAGAGAAATCATATCAGTGCCCATATTGTGGGGAAAGTTTCATTACAAAATTCCAGCTCATGAGTCACCAGAAGACTCACACAGGAGAGAAACCCTTTGAATGCTTTAATTGTGGGAAATGTTTTAGTTACAATTACCAGCTGGTGATACACCAGAGAACTCACACAAGAGAGAAACCTTTTGAATGTCCTGATTGTGGAAAAGGTTTCATTAAAAATTACCACCTCATGATACACCAGAGGACTCACACGGGAGAGAAACCCTTTAAATGTCCTGATTGTGGGAAAAGGTTCAGTGAGAATTCCAGCCTAGTGATACACCGGAGGACTCACACAGGAGAGAAACCCTTTGAATGTCCTGTTTGTGGGAAATGTTTCAGTCAGAAATCCCACCTGGTGATTCACCAGAGGACTCACACAGGAGAGAAACCCTTTAAATGTCCTGATTGTGGGAAAAGTTTCAGTGAGAATTCTATCCTGGTGATACACCGGAGGACTCACACAGGAGAGAGACCTTTTGAATGTCCTGTTTGTGGGAAATGTTTCAGTCAGAAATCCCACCTGGTGATTCACCAGAGGACTCACACAGGAGAAAAACCCTTTGAATGTCCTGATTGTGGGAAAAAATTCATTGGGAGTTCCAACTTGGTGATTCACCAGAGGAGTCACACAGGAGAGAAACCCTTTGAATGTCCTGATTGTGGGAAAAGTTTCAGTCGGAGCTCCAGCCTAGTGATTCACCAAAGGACTCATAAAGGAGAGAAACTCTTTGAATGTCCTGATTGTGGGAAAAGTTTCATTAATAAATCCCAGGTCATGATTCACCAGAGGACACACACAGGAGACAAACCCTTTGAATGTCCTGACTGTGGAAAAAAATTCAGTCAGAGTTCCAACCTGATGATACACCAGAGGACTCACACAGGAGAGAAACCGTTTGAATGTGTTCTTTGTAGGAAACGTTTTAGTCAGAACTGTAGCCTGGTGAAACACCAGAGGACTCACACAGGAGAGAAATCATATGAGTGTCCGGTTTGTGGGAAAAGTTTCAGTCACAATTGCAACCTGGTGAAACACCAGAGGACTCACACAGGAGAGAAATCATATCAATGTCCGTATTGTGGGGAAATGTTCATTAAAAAATTCCAGCTCATCAGTCACCAGAGGACTCACACAGGAGAGAAACCCTTTGAATGTCCAGATTGTGGCAAAAATTTCATTGGGAGTTCCAGCTTGGTGATTCACCAGAGGACTCACACAGGAGAGAAACCGTATTAGTGTCCTGTTTGTGGCAAACGTTTCAGTCAGAATTCCAATATGGTGATATACCAGAGGACTCACATAGGAGAGAAACACTTTGAATGCCCTGATTATGGAAAAATTTCATTAGAAAAGTCCATCTTGTGAGACACCAGAGGATATACAGAGGAGAGCAAAAGGGTTTCTGATTGTGGGAAACATTTCCGTTTCAATTCAAACCTGGTGAAACACCAGAGGACTCAAATAGAGGAGATCTTTCAAATATCCAGTCTGTGGATGGTACTTCAGGTGTAAATCATTCATTGCATACAAGAAAATCCAGGCAAAAGTTGATGAGGTTAGAGAAGGCTTGAATTTCATTTCTGATCTCCCTTTGAGAGTGTAGGTGAGAAATTGACTCTTTGAATTGTGGCCTGATTCTTTTTAGTCCACACATATCAAGTTTAGACCAGTAAGTGGAGAGAGAAAAGTGGAAACAGTTTGATTAAAGGATAACTACCTGTTTCTCATTATCAGAAGAAATTTCTGGTTATTTCCTTTTGCAGAAGTTGTGGAATTCCTCAAAAAGGCTTTTGGGTGGTGTTTTTTCTATATTATGGAATTCCAAAAGGTGGAGTTTCCGTCTTCTACCTTGTCCTCCAGATTATGAGCGCCGTATAAGTAGTCCTCAAGATACAACTATAATTGGGCCTGCTGCTTTCAGTTGTATGTTCTAACGGTGGTTAAGTGAGATTACCTTGCTAAATTACCCCTACCCCATTCTCTCTCTGATGAAGCCATCAAATGAACATGCAAGTTGTTAAGTGCAATGGTGCTACCTCAGACCCAGGCTTCCCTTCTAAAGGTCTCCCTACTGAAACCTTTAGGTGTCCAAAGGCCTTTCCCTTCCCCATAGGGTCCCCACAGGCTTTTTTCCACTCCTACTAGATCCCTTCAAATCTTTAGGCCTGACTCCCACCCCGCCACGCCTCACAGCCCCCTCCTCCATACCTTTTGAAGATCTCTCAACCTCAAGTTGGGGAAAGAGGGCAGGACAAATATCCCTGGGCTGCGTGACTACATCTTGGAAGCAGCTGTTATTTTCACTGTGCCTGGGATTCATCCCTGAGCTATGTGGTGGACTTGTGGAAGCAGCTCCATTTTGCCATGCCTGCCTCTGGGTCAAAATGGTGGCTGCTTCTTAGTCACTGTCACATGGGAGTGGGACAGACTGTTCTGTTTTGCTACCTTAACATTTTGTAGACCGTGTTAAGGGATTGTGGGTGCACTGAAAATAGTGGCTGCCTCTGGGACATATGCAAAAGGGCAGGCCATGTATCCCTGGGGTGCTTGATAAGCGGACAAGTACAATTTGTGCCTTTATTGCTCTGCAGCTGCCAAAAAAAGCCAGTGCAGTCCTAGGCTGCATCAACAGAGGAATAGTGTCAAGACAACAAGCAGAGAATTGCTTTACACAGTGTTGGTGACACCACACTTAGAATACTGCGTCCAGTTCTGATCACCATGATACAAAATATTTGTTGAGACCCTGGAAAGTGTGCAGAGAAGAGCAACAAAGATGATAAAGGGTCTGGACGCTATATCATATGATGCGCAATTGTGGTATCTATGTATATCTAGGCTATCAAAGTACTTGAGGGGCTGTCACCAAGAAGAGGGGATTCACTTATTCTCTAGGGCACCTGAGGGCAGGAGAAGTAGTAATGGATGGAAGCTTATTAAAATGAGATCCAACATAGAAGGAGAAATTTTCTGTCAGTGAGGGCAATTAATCATTAGAATAGCTTGCTTCCAGGCATTGTGGCTACTCCATCGGTGGAGGTTTCTTATTCAGGAAACTAATATCAAGCACAAAATCCCCCAAAAAGAAATTTTTCAAAAGTAAAACAAGGATAGAGAAAACATTTAAAAAGAAAGAAAAATGTGCATTAAAAAGACAAAAACAGATTTACATATATTATCCCCCTTTTGCTTGAGTAGTCATAAAAATATTGCAGCAATATTAGTTTCCTCCCCTTGCGAACCAGGCCCAAAATTTATAAAGCTATACCTCTTATTTACAACCAATCTGACCTTCATCTATCTATTACATAGAGAGGCAAAGTAGTTAACGGGTGAATCAACAGCAAGATTAAAACATCAAAGCACTTTGTTAATAATCTAGTCTTGCGATTAACTTCTCTAAAGTCTAGAATGGTTTTTATTTACCATAAGTCACCATAATCATTGTCTTGGATCTGTCCAGAATGAAATACCTTTGATTCTTACTAATAAAACTTTTTCATAAGATTTTGGCTGAGAACAATAAGAAAACAATTGTGTCTTATTCCCCGAAATCATAACCCTCTTTGTCGATCTATTTTCCCAAAAGAGTCCAGTCCAAATTATTTTCCCATTAGATATGGGAAGTCCGTTCCCCAGTTGTCACCAACTTCATCACATCAAAGTCCAGTTCATCACCTATCGAGTCTGTTCGGTCGAAATCTGTAGAACCCACATCCCCTTCAGCCTTCTCCAACCAACCTACAGTTTCCAAACCATGGCGAAGGGGCTTTTAAGAAGTGGCTTTGCTCCCCATAGCAGCTTCTTGGGAAGAGCTCAGCTCACCAAGCCATCCATTTCGGAGGAAGCCTTCCATTTGTGTGTGCTCATAATCCCAAACGCCTCCATCAGTCCCAGAGGAAGGGGACCTCCCGGAGCAGAAATGTTTTTTTCTCACCATGATCCTTCATATCCTGGGTAATCCACCAGCTGAGTACGATAATTATTTCCTCCCTGTGATGCTTCCAGCAAATGACATCCAGATGGCAGATGGCTTTTTTTCTGGATGTAATGCAGAAAGTCCTCCCTTACCATTTGCCTCGTTTAGTAACCATTCAAGATTATGATGGTATAAAAAAATTAGCTTTGCAAACAATCCTTGCATTTTAAACCATCAAATTGTCCTAAGACAATCATACGATATTAGAATAGAATAGAGCTGGAAGGGACCTTGGAGGTCTTCTAGTCCAGCCCCCTGCTCAAGCAGGAGGACCTATACCACAGGTCGGCAACCTGCGGCTCCAGAGCCGCATGTGGCTCTTTGAACCTTCTCCTGCGGCTCCCAGCCTCTTCTGCCATTTGCAGAGAGAGACAGAGACAAGAGAGAGGCACTTGCGCTTCCCTTTGCTCTCTCTCTCTCTCTCTCTTTTTTTTTTTTTTTTCCGAGGAGCTGACAAGCTTATTGGGTGGGGCTCCTCCCTTTGCTCCTCCCTTTGCTGCGTCTCTGCAAGAAGCAGGAAGGAGAGGAGAGAGCCGGTCTGTTGCAGAACAGCTTCAAGCCAGCTTGCCAGGTGAGCAGAAGATCAGGGAGAGGGGGGGAGAGAAAGAAAGAGAGAGAGAAAGGGAGAGAGAGGAAAGAAAGGGAGAGGAGAGAGAGAGGAAAGAAAAAGGGAGAGGAAAGAGAAAGGAAAGAGAGGAAAGAAAGAGGGAGAGAAAGACAGGGAAAGAGAGAGAGAGAGACCCTTTTGACATCTAAAATGAAGATAACACTATATCCTTTTTTACCTTATATATATGGGGTAAAATATATGATGGGGAGGAGGCCAATGTGCAGTAGGGGGTCTCTCTGGATGGCTTTCCTATTAGCTGGGGTGCTGCAGGGGCGAAGATGCCGTTGCTGGGCTACAAGTGGGGACACCCAGGTTCCAGCCTCTCCTCAGCCATGAAAGGTCCCACAGGCTCAGTCCCACTTGATAGACCAGACCAAGAAATCAGCAACACAGGAAGACTCTAACACGTGGGTGTCAAACTCGATTTCATTGAGGGCTGCATTAGCATTGTGGTTGCCCTCTGGGGTGGGCGTGGCCAGGGTGGGTGTGGCCAGGTGGTTGCGGCCGACTTGGTAGGCATGGCCAGCTCATGTCGGGCCCCCTGTGGGGTGGGGGGATCCTGGGGTCTCCAGCAGAGGGGGCGGGTGGGACCTGTGCTGGTACCAGGGCCTGATCCACCGGAGAAGCCTTGCCGACCCTCTTGGGCCTGGCTACCTAGTGCTCTGAGTGGCAGGCACCCGGACCAGACCAGAACTTGAGCTCCCGGGGAGCCGGGACTGAATGGCTTGGCCCTGCTTCCCTGACAGGATGCCGAGCCGCACATTCATCCTCGAGGCTGTTGCTTCTGTGCTCACTCTCCTTGCCCGGGCTGGGGGTAGACTGAAGGGCTGCAGGGCTCCTGCTGGATGGGGCTACAAGGCAAGGTGAGGCAGGAGACAGGGCGGGGGTGGCCTGGCTGTGGGGCACATGGTGCAGCTCCGGGACGGCTTGGGCGGACCAGGGAGGGGAGCCCCGGCTGCCTGTTGGGGATCTGCCCACCATAATTGTTGGGAAAAAGTTTAGTTCAGGCTCCTGCAGTGTGACTAGGCCAATGGCTCTCACATGAAACAGGAGCCAAGGACATGAGAAACTCCACACAAAGCTGTTTAGCAATAAACTGCAACAAATAAACTGTAACATAAGCAAATAGCTGAACAAAGTAACTGCACCACGTAGGCATAGAAACTGTGAACAATGGTGAATTGTCCATCGGAGGAGAAACATACACACACAAGGACAACGTGCAGATATCACGAACAAAGCACAAGACATTCACACACACAAACTGCCTTCGAATGGAATGCTTATCTGAAAAGAATGTAACAGCTTTTGCCTGCTTCATATAACTGCAATTGCCTGCCTTTTGTAACTGTTTTTACTTGCTTCATGAAATCACCTATAGTTTGCTGAGCTAGAATGTAACCCCCCTTGCTTGCCCCATGTCACCACCCATATTTTGCTGAACTAATAAAAGAGATTGCCTGGCTTTGTTCTGGGCTCATTTCATCCCGAGGAGAAATTGACTCTGTGTCTTATTTCTCACTCCGTCCGGCGCGGGTCTGCCCGGACCCCCTCATGGTGAGCCCGCTGGCAGCGAGAAAAGCCACAACTGGTGACCCCGACGTGATCCCGGTCCTGGTTGTTTGCCGCGACGCCCCCGTACTCTCGCCAGTGAGGCGCTCCGCAGTCGTCAGACTTAGTGAGTATGGGGAAAGGGTTGTCCAAGGGCCAGGTTACGCACCTCCGAGAACTTGGAGACCTAGTCAAGGCTGCAAAAATTATTTCTATGAACCATGGCAAGCCCTTATCTTCAATTTCAGGGAATGATCTGGTCAAATTGTTGAAATTTATTTGGAGAAAATATCCCACTTATCCCCCCTCAGGGGACATCACGTCTAAAAAATGGAAGCGCATATTGAAATATTTAAATGAACCTCCTAAAGCTTCCTATGACTTGATTTTAACTTGTCAAGTAATTGTTGACAGTTTGAAAATTTATGAAAAAGCAATCAAGGACTCGAGCGATGCCATGGCGCTCAACGCTGCACTTCCACCTCCATATCAGGACAACTCTACGCAGCATAAAAGTCCTCAGGTCAAATGCTCCAACATTGTTTCTTCAAATGAAACATCTCCGCCATCTGCCCCCCCTCCGCCAAGTGGAGACGCGGAGACCTCGCCTCAGTCTGCTTTTACAGCTGGACTGAAGAGAGCGATGGCGACAGGAAACCTTTCTTTAGAGGATTTGCAGATGTTTCCTGTTGGCCTTGTAGATGATCCGCAAAATCCCAATCAAAAAATTCGAGGTCATCTACCCCTTGATTTTAAAATGGTTAAAGATCTTAAAAGGGCGGTGGCAGACTATGGGATTCAAAGTCCCTATACCAGGGGTCTGCTTACTTCCATGGCTAACAGCTATGAACTGATCCCGGAAGATTGGAAAAATATTGCTACCATGCTTCTTTCTTCTTCGCAATTCCTAATCTTTGAGTCTGTTTGGCGGCAAGGGGTACGTGTGGCAGTGGCCCGCGGGAACCTCCCAGTTGCCATCACTGCTGATCATCTTTTAGGGGAGGGGAGGGTTAATACCATTGCACTGCAAATTGCCCCCCCCCTGCCTGGTTACGATCAGATAAAATTGTCACCCCTAAATCATCTCCAGTTGGACCTGCAGCTCCTCCTGGAGAGGCTAATTCTTTTGCTTCTCCACAGCCATTGTACACCCCCATAAGGCAAATTTTAGAGGAACAATTGGGATGCCTTGAAACTTCAAGTGGCTGTTAAGTTTAACCCTGTCAGACAATGTCTGGTGGTGCTTTGTGTTGATGTGTGTGTTTTGTTTTATATATGTTTAACTTCTAGAATGTTACGCTTGGACTTGGAATGGTGAGAAAAATAGGAGATGGTTAAAGGGCCCTATAAAAACCACATGTTTGGTTGGAATCATCTCATGATTTTTCTCGCTTCTTGCAGGACAAGCCATATGTCTAAATAAATGTTGTTTTAATGGTAATTGTGTATATATGTCTGTCTGTGTTGTTCTGTGTTATTTCCAAGACTTGGAAAAGGGTCTAAACCCTCTTTGATAACAACAAACAATAAGGCCTTGAATAAAAATGGAAAACGTATGTTGAAATATTTGTATGTGAAATGGTGTAAGCAAGCGGAGTGGAAGTGAATGAGTTGATTTGCTGGTGTAAAGGAACAGTAAAACTGTAGTTTTTATTGTTGTAACATGGGAACGCAATGGCATGAGTTTGCATGTGAAAAGTTTTATGGAGGAGGTATAAAAGAATTTATGGTAAATGCATGTGAATTTTTTTGGTGGTGAGATTTTTGTAAAGTTTCTTTTTCTTTCCCCCCCCCCCTCCTGACTCTTTCGTTTTTCGCTGGCTGTATTGCTTTAAGAGCGAAAGAAGGGCGAAAGAAGAGGGGGGGCAGCTGTTCGTTTTAACTATTTTTTTTTCTCTTCTTCCTCTGCCTAGAAGTCTGGGTTGAGGAAGGGGGGTGGATGTGAAATTTAATGCCCACTCTTGCTGTTTCAGCTTGCAATTTTTTTTTACTCGAAAGAGGAGACAGTAATTGTTGGGCAATTCTTTTGCAAATTTTTGAGTTTTAAATTGTTTAGTTAGACATATACATCCATCAATCAACAGAAATGACTCAGAATTGTTTTGCTTGAAATTTGTTTCATCTGAATGGAATTTGATTAAATTGGAACCTTTTTCATATCTGGGTCACAAACTCCTTTCTTCTCACTTAACACCCATCTTTCCTCACATTTTTTTTAGAGAAGGATACCACATTAGTGCAGCTCCAACAATATTTAGGTACAAAAAAATTGGATAAGACCTTACCTTGGCATTTCCACCAGCCAATTAGCACCTTTCTTTTTTCTGCTCTTACACAGGGAAAGCAACCCTCAGACATCATACGCCTTAATGTGCAACAGCTAGGTGTCTTGACACAAGTAGAACAAGCACTCCACACACAATGGGTGGACCGCTGCATCCCTGATGAGCAACTACTCATCATCATCATAAATACATTGCAGACGCTGCGGCCTCTGCTACCTGTTTCATGTTTCTTTCTCCTGTCTCTCCTTGGGACAGTCATGCTTATTTCCATCAAAATAAAAAGGCGCTTGTGAACCAATTTGGAAAAACCACTGCAGAAGCAACTGCTATTTTACAGCAGTGTGCCACTTGCAGCAAGCAGGCCCACTCGCTCCCAATGGGGGTTAACCCCAGAGGAACCGAGTGTTGCCAAATCTGGCAAATGGATGTTACACAATATGCCCCATTTGCCCCATGGAAATATCTTCATGTTTCCATTGACACCTTTTCTGGCTTCATCATTGCTACCCCTCAACGGGGTGAAGCCACTAAGCATGTCATTAATCACTGTATTCGTTCATTTGCAACGTTGGGATGCCCAAAGGAATTAAAAACGGACAATGGTCCTGCCTACACTGGAGCAGCCTTTGCTGCCTTTTGTAATCAGTGGTCAATTGTTCACAAATTCGGAATTCCTTACAACTCCCAAGGCCAAGCCTTGGTTGAGCGCGCCCACCAGACGCTAAAACATGCGCTGGAAAGATATAATCAGACACAAGGGAAAATTGCCCCTAGCCTCCCAGCAGTGCAAAACATCCTTAATCTTTGTCTTCATACATTAAATTTTTTAAACTTAACAGGCAATCCACTTACCTCTGCAGCCGAGAGGCATTTTTCTTCCTCCTCCCTTTCTCTTCCCCGACCACAGGTTTGGTATCGTCAACTCCCTGATCCTACCTGGAAAGGGCCCGTTGATCTCATCACTTGGGGGAGAGGCTACGCAGCAATCCAACTGCCTGAAAAAGTCTTGTGGGTTCCTGGTCGCTGCGTCCGGCCCTACTTTGCTCCAGCACCCCGCCCATCTCTGCCGGCAGCCTCCCTGTCTCCTGAGCCTGCAACCATTGATGTGTGACTTTGTACTCCCAGACAACACCTTGTGAGTTCCAGGTCGCCATGTTCACCCACATCATCCCAAGCCTGATCCTAAAAACAATGTTCCTAACAACACTTTGTCTACTGACGGAGAGACAGCATCTTGACGCCTTTCTTGCCCTCCACAATCCTCACCAGCCCCTGAATTTTACGTGGGTAGTATTGGACAAACACGCAAACATCCTGAACTCCACTTCGTCCATAGCTGTGCCGGGATCCTGGTTTCCTGACCTGTACTTTGACTTTGGCATCATGCTGGGGGCCACCACCATCACTAGCCACCAATGGATCAAGCGGTGGTCCCTCTATGTTTGCCCTGGCTATATGAAAGACACAGCACACCGGAACAAGTGTGGGGGAGAAAGCGCCTATTTTTGCGCAGACTGGGCCTGTGTCTCCACGGGGGAAATAACATGGGACCCCCCCCTCAAAGGTGATTTTATTATACTCAAACGGACTGGTGAGAATGTCAAATGTGAGAAAGACCCAAGCAGAGTACACTTTAACTGTAATCCGGTTAAGATTTCCTTCACCACCCAGGGAAAAAGACACGGGGGGTGGCAGGTTGGAATTACTTGGGGAGGTCGTGTTTATGATAAAACCAACAAGCTAGGGAACATTTTTACCATAAAACTAATACAAACCCCCATAGAACCCCCAGTACCGATAGGCCCCAACAATATACTAACTGACCGTAAGGTGCCACCCTCTCACCCTACCGGTACTTTTGAGAAAAATTCGCCTACTCCTATTGATCATTCTTACTCTCCTTCACAGAGACGCCCTGGGAACCCTCTTTGGGACATTGTCACTGCCACCTATCAATTGGTAAATAGCACCCGTCCTGACCTTACTAAGGCCTGTTGGTTTTGCTATAATGTTCAACCCCCATATTATGAGGCTGTAGGGTTTGTCTCTCCATACAACACCTCCTCAGATGACAACACATGCAGATGGAAACATGGCTCACAAACACTGCAGTCAATGTCAGGTAAGGGAACCTGCATTGGCCTGGTACCCACGCAATACGAACAATACTGCACCACCACACATACCACGATTAACACAACACTCTTTTACATACCACCTAGAGACGGATGGTGGGCCTGCTCCACAGGCCTTACAGCCTGTGCCCACGGCCATGTGATAACCACCAAAGGCTTTTGCATCCTTGTCCAGGTCATACCACGCATATACCTCCACACAGCAGAAGAAGTTTATAACACCTACTCAGGGTCAGCACTCATAAGACACAAGCGATAACCTATCTCCACTCTCACAATAGCTCTTTTGGTAGGACTTGGCCTGACAGGAGCAGGAACTGGAGTCGCTTCTTTCGCACATCAGTATACTCAATACCACAACCTTAGAGCAGCCATCGATGAAGATTTAGAGAGAATAGAAACTTCTATCTCGCACTTACAAAAGTCCTTAACCTCCCTCTCTGAAGTAGTCTTACAAAACAGAAGAGGACTTGATTTGCTTTTTCTAAAAGAAGGGGGGTTATGTGTGGCCTTAGGAGAAGAATGTTGCCTTTATGCAGACCACTCTGGTATAGTACAGGACTCCATGACCAAACTCAGGGAGGACCTGACTAAACGAAAGAAAGAGCAAGAAGGTCAACAAAATTGGTTCCAATCCTGGTTTAATTTTTCTCCATGGTTGACCACCCTGATAAGTGCCATAGCAGGACCACTGGTATTGTTATTCCTTGCATGCATATTTGGCCCTTGTATTTTATCTCGCTTAAAAAACTTTGTGCAAAGCAAAATAGGTACTTTGGAAAACATGATACTGGAACGTCACCACTACCAACCAGTATCATCTGAAGAAGATGTGGAGAAAGCATCCCTCTGCACATCAGACTCTGACGATGAGTCAGAATCTGTCAATATGCAATTATGTAGGTCAACACCTACCCTGGATGGGAGGGGGTCGGAGAACCACCAACTCACAGGGCAGGAAACCTACTTTTAAAACAAAAACAGAGGAGATGTTGGGAAAAAGTTTAGTTCAGGCTCCTGCAGTGTGACTAGGCCAATGGCTCTCACATGAAACAGGAGCCAAGGACATGAGAAACTCCGCACAAAGCTGTTTAGCAATAAACTGCAACAAATAAACTGTAACATAAGCAAATAGCTGAACAAAGTAACTGCACCACGTAAGCATAGAAACTGTGAACAATGGTGAATTGTCCATCGGAGGAGAAACATACACACACAAGGACAACGTGCAGATATCACGAACAAAGCACAAGACATTCACACACACAAACTGCCTTCGAATGGAATGCTTATCTGAAAAGAATGTAACAGCTTTTGCCTGCTTCATATAACTGCAATTGCCTGCCTTTTGTAACTGTTTTTATTTGCTTCATGAAATCACCTATAGTTTGCTGAGCTAGAATGTAACCCCCCTTGCTTGCCCCATGTCACCACCCATATTTTGCTGAACTAATAAAAGAGATTGCCTGGCTTTGTTCTGGGCTCATTTCATCCCGAGGAGAAATTGACTCTGTGTCTTATTTCTCACTCCGTCCGGCGCGGGTCTGCCCGGACCCCCTCATGGTGAGCCCGCTGGCAGCGAGAAAAGCCACACATAATCCTGTTCACCAGGATTATTGGACGAGCAGCAGGCTCACTGGAGGACAAGGTTGGACAACGGGGGCTGATCCCCAGATGTCTGCTCTAACATATATTTTTTTTCAATTGAGATTGATGGTAATAAGAAAATTTTGCAAGTCTGATTGTATTGTACCTCCCCCAACTAGTGGGAAAGTCACAAATGGGGATCTTGAGTGTGGGATGCTGGAACCTGCTGGCTCATATTTAAATGATTGTCCACTAGGACTCCGAGATCCCTCTCACAGTTGCTACCATTGAGCAAGGTACCCCCTACACCAGGGGTAGGCAACCTTGGCTCTTTTATGACTCGTGGACTTCAACTCCCAGAATTCCTGAGCCAGCATGGCTCAGCTTGGAAACCTCTCCCTTTCCCCTCAGCATGGCTGGCTCAGGAATTCTGGGAGTTAAAGTCCATGAGTCATAAAAGAGCCAAGGTTGCCTACCCCTGCCCTATACTATACCTGTGCATTTGGTTTTTCTTGGGGATCTTGAGCGTGGGATGCTGAAACCATTATAAATGTGCAGCCGGTTGTTCCATTTTATGTCCTTTCTTGCCACAGATGTGAAGTGAATCACTGCAGGGCTCAGTTAGTCACGGGATTGGGTTTTTTGTATTAACATTTTTATTATTCAAAATATAAAATACAAAGAAAAATAAAACAGTGGGAAACTAAGGGAAGGAAAAAGGGAAGTGTCACAACTCCGGCTGATGATCCCAACAAAGCAAACACATCTGAGACATTGCAATTTCTAATGCCAGACTTTATTGGGAAATGCATACCATCAGTAATGAACTCCAAGTCTGCTGTGAGTAAATTGGTGTCGAAAGCAGTATATTCAAAGCATAGCAACTCCCTTCCCCCCCTGACAGTGCAGGTCACATTACCCAATTAAGCATCAGACAATTATGAGAAAGAACCTTCAGTTTCCAAAATCTCTACAGCTGCAGATACAACCCACATTCCCTTCCCCCCCCCCAAGAATCTGAAAAGGCATGGAATTTTTTTCTGAACCTGACAGGCTGACCCCCCCCAGAAGTTGGAAGGAACCTGGAAAACAAGATGAATATACATTATACCATGTTATCTCGTCCCCTGTGGGGCCCCAGGCTTCTGGGGATACTTAATGTGGAATCGCTTCACCAAATAATCCGCTTTTACGTGTGCAGCATTTACCCACCTAGCTTCTGTCAATGGATAGCCCTTCCATTGAATCAGGTATTGGAACTTCCCTTTGTGGATTCTGGAAGTTTCTCCTTAATTCCAGGATGTTTCTCGCCTTGATTGGTTTCCATCATTTCTTGTCTTGCCTTCTGGTGCTTTGGAAAATAACTTGGCCCCCTCTTCTTTGGGCTAGCCCCTCAAATACTTGAATACTATCATGTCACCTCTAGTCTAGACTCTCTAGACTTCATGTTTTTGTCTCCAGGCCTTTAATCATCTTAGTTGCTCTTCTTTGCATTTTTTCCAAAGTCTCAACGTATTTTGTGTAATGTGGTGATCCTGCCAGCTTAGTGTTATATGCAAATTTTATGAGTTCTCCTTCTATTCCATCATCTGTCATTTATGAAGATATTGAAGAATACTGGGTCTAAAACAAAACCTTTATTTTAAAATGTTTTGTCTATCCTCGTTTTATTTTTGAAATAAAATTTTTGTGGTTTGTATTTATATTCACTTTCCAGATAAAATATTTTTTTAAAAAATAAGCCCCTTTATGAGAAGCAAGATCATGGGGTTGTTCTGTACCTATTTTCTAAACTGTCTCTAAATTCTAGGAAACATAGCATCGTAGGCTTGGAAGGGAACCTGGGGGTCTTCTAGTCCAACCCACTGCTCAAGGGAGGAGCCTTATACCATCCCACTCAAATGTTTGTCCAGCTTGTTCTTGAAAACCTCCAGTGATGGAGCAGCCACAATCTCTGGAGGCAAGCTATTCTATTAATTGCCCTCACTGACAGAAAATTTCTCTTTACTTCTATGTTGGATCTCATTTTAATAAGCTTCCACCCATTACTTCTTGTCCTAAACTTCCACCCATTACTAATTATCCTGCCCCTAGGTGACCTAGAGCAGGGCTTTTCAACCTTTTCACCGATTGTACCACTTTTAGGATATGGCAATATTCGAGTACCACCTAGCAAGGTGTCAAAAACTTGACCAAAAAAAAAACCCTGTTCAAAGTTGCAATTGCACTGAAATGACTTATGACCATTTTTCACACTTATGACCACTGCAGCATGCCCAGGGTCATGTGATTTATATTTGGATGCTTGGCAACTGATTCATATTTACGATGGTCACAGTGTCCCAGGGTCATGTGATCCCCTTTTGCAACCTTTTGACAAGTGAAGTCAATGGCAGAGCTGCTGATGGCCAAGTGCTAAGGCGGGACTTCCCTCCTTCCCTGCCTCCCTCTTTCTCATGCCCACCTCCTTCTGAAGGAAGAATTTGGAAAAAAAAAAAACCCCATATTTTCTCTCTCCCATATATTCATCAAACAAGGAAAAGCCTCCAGAAACAGAAAAGACAAACTGCTGAGTGAACTAGCTTAAAAAGGCACATTCCCCTTTAAGAATTAGCTACTGGCTAGAAAGGAAAGTAAGGAGCCGGTAGCTGGCACTGAAGGAAGAAAAAAAATGTAGTAAGTATTGGCTGCCAGCTAAGGCAGCCTCTCCAAATGGCTCCATTCATAAGTAAAGGAATGCTACAGGCAAAATCCATTCAGGAGAAAAATTTAACTTCAAAATCCCTTGCAGCAAAACTTACAGCTAACAATAGCAGAGCAATAGAAGCTAACACCAGCCATCAGCCAAATAGAAATTGCCAAACACTCCTTAAGAACACAAAGCCCACATTGCACAAATCCCAGAACTTCAAAGTCACAAAAGCACATAAGAATCCTTCCACTCTCCATCTCCCTCCCTCACCTCCAGCCATTGCTACCTTTTTCATTCCTCTTGGAGGGCAACCCCTCCCCCACCCTCCTCCTTCAAATTCTTTCCCTTCGGTGCAGCCAAACTGCTTCCTTTTATAGCCTCTCCTGTCTCCGCCCCCTCCTCCTCCTCCTTTCTCATGGGGGAGGGTGAGCCAGAACTAAGCCTGGGCCCTTTGTCTCTCCCCAGCCACTGCAGCTCCAGAGGACTCTCTCACTGTAAGTCCTTGCCTGTGCTGGTTCATTCCCTCCCCCACTAAACTTGGCTAGGCAGGGCTGCGTACCACCTGCCACTTGTTAGTGTACCACAAGTGGTACGCGTACCACAGGTTGAAAAGCCCTGACCTAGAGAGTAAGTCAATCACCTCTTCTTGGTAACAGTCCCTCAAGTACTGGAAGACAGCTATCATGTCCCTCCTAATGATTCCCTTTGATAGCCTAGATCAGGGGTAGGCAACCTGGGCTCTTTTATGACTCATGGACTCCAACTCCCAGAATTCCTGAGCCAGCCATGCTGAGGGGAAAGGGAGAGGTTTCCAAGCTGAGCCATGCTGGCTCAGGAATTCTGGGAGTTGAAGTCCATGAGTCATAAAAGAGCCAAGGTTGCCTACCCCTGGCCTAGATATACCTAGCTCGCACAACTGATCATCATACGATATAGCGTCCAGACCCTTTATCATCTTTACTGCTCTTCTCTGCACATTTTCCAGGGTCTCAACAACTTTTTGTATCGTGGTGACCAGAACTGGACATGGTATTCTAAGTGTGGTGTCACCAGCACTGTGTAAACCAATTCTATCTTATTGTCTCAACACTATTCCTGTTGATGGAGCCTAGGACTGCATTGGCTTTTTTGTGGAGCTGCAGCACAATACTGTCGCAAGTGATACTTGTCCACTTATCATGCGGGCCCGGGATACATGGCCTGCCCTTTTGGAGATCTCCTGGAGGCAGCCACCATTTTCAGTGCACCCACAATCCCTTAACACAATCTACAAAGTGTTAAGGTAGCAAAACAGAACAGTCAGTCCCACCCCCAGATGACACTGACCAAGATGCAGCCACCATTTTGACCCAGAGGCAGGCATGGCAAAATAGCAGTTGCTTCCACAAGACTACCATATGGCCCCTGCCCTCCTTCACCAATTTGACGTTCAGAGATCTTCAAAAGGTATGGAGGAGGAGGCTGTGAGGCGTGTGATGGGAGTCAGGCCTAAAGATTAAAGGGATCCAATGGGAGTAGGGAAAAGGCTGTGGGGGACCCCGTGGGGAAGGGAAAGGCCTGTGGGGAACTAACAGGGTAAGTTGTTCTTTGGAAGGCAAGCCTGGGTCTGGGCTTTCATGACATACTAACGTAGCTCATGGATGCATGTCTTGCTCTTCTTCACAAACTTGAGGTTCAAAAGGTATAGAGGTCTTAGAGTTTATTTTAACGGCTTCATCAGGGAGAGAAGGAGGTAGGATAGTTCATCAAGGTAGTCTTGCTTAACCATCAGTGCAAGATGCAACCATAATTGAGATAACAATTGTTATCTCAACGACTATTTGTATGTTGGCTGGGGAATTCTGGTGCTCAAAATCTGGAGGACACCAAGTTAGAAGAATGAAACTCCACAGGTGGGAATTCCATAATCAATATACAAAAAACACCATCCAAAAGCCTTTTTGACAAATTGCACAACTTCTGCAAAAGGGAAATATCCAGTAATTTCTGCTGATAACCAGAAATAGGAAGTAAGCCTTTATTAAACTAAAAAAGTCCACTTTTTTCTCTCCATCAACTGGTCTAAACCTGAAATGTGCTGACCAAAAAGTATCAGGCCAGAATTTAAATAGTTAATTTCTCACCAACACTCTCAATGAGAGATCAGAAATAAAATGAAACCTTCTTTAAATTCATTAACTTTGTCTCATGTCAAATTCCTTGTGTTCAATAAGGGGTGATAAATGCTTGAAGTACATTCCACAGATTGGATATTTGACAGGTCTCCCCCCATGTGAATCCTCTGGTGCATCACCAGGTTGTAAGTATGACTGAAACTTTTCCCACAAAACAACATTCAAAGGGTTTCTCTCCTGTGTGAGTCCTCTGGTGAATCACCAGACTGGAATTCCGACTGAAACTTTTACCACAATCTGGACACTCATACTGTTTTCCTCCCATGTGTGTCCTCTGGTGGTTCACCAGGTAGGAATTTTCCTTGGAATTTTCCCCACAATCAAGATATTCAAATGGTTTGTCTCCTGTGGTGACTCATGAGCTGGAATTTTCTAATGAATCTTTTCCCACAATCTGGACACTCATATGATTTCTTTCCTATGAGTCCTTTGGTGTTTTACCAGGTAGGAATTCTGACTGAAACGTTTACCATAAATCAGACAATCATACAGTTTCTCTCCTGTGTGAGTTCTCTGGTGTGTCACCAGGCTGGAATTCTTAGTAAAACTATTCCAATAGTCTGGACACTCATAGTTTTTCTCCTGTGTGAATCCTCTGGTGCGTTACCAGGCTGGAATTATAACTAAAACTTTTCCCACACTCAGAACATTCATAGGGTTTCTCTCCTGTGTGAGTCCTCTGGTGTTTCACCAGGCTGGAATTGTGACTGAAACCTTTCCCACAATCAGGACATTCAAAGGGTTTCTCTCCTGTATGAGTCCTCTGGTGTATCACCAGGCTGGAATTGTGACTGAAATCTTTCCCACAATCAGGACATTCAAAGGGTTTCTCTCCTGTGTGAGTCCTCTGGTGTGACACCAGGTTAGAAATCTGACTGAAACTTTTCCCACACTCAGGACATGTAAACGGTTTCTCTCCTGTGTGAGTCCTCTGGTGTGTCTCCAGGTGACAAAACCGAATGAAACTTTTCCCACACTCGGGACATTTAAACGGTTTCTCTCCTGTATGAATCCTCTGGTGTATCACCAGACTGGAACGGTAACTGAAACTTTTCCCACAAACCAGACACTCATATGGTTTCTCTCCTGTGTGAATCCTCTGGTGCATCACTAGTTCATAATTCTGACTGAAACTTTTCCCACAATCAGAACATTCAAAGGGTTTCTCTCCTGTGTGAGTCTTCTGATGTTTCACAAGGTTGGAATTGTGACTGAAGTTTTTGCCACAATCTGGACACTCATACGGTTTCTCTCCTGTGTGGGTCCTCTGGTGTATCACCAGGCTGAAATTCTCGCTGAAACTTTTCCCACAGAGAGCACATTCAAAGGGTTTCTCTCCTGTGTGAGTCCTCTGGTGTCTCACCAGGTCGGAATTCTGACTGAAACTCTTCCCACAATCAAGACATTCAAATGGTTTCTCTCCTGTGTCTATTCTCTGGTGACTCATGAGCTGGAATTTTGTAATGAATCTTTTCCCACAATCTGGACACTCGTGATTTATTTCCTATGTGAGTCCTTTGGTAGGAATTCTGACTGAAACGTTTACCACACTCGGGACATTTAAATGGTTTCTCTCCTGTGTGAATCCTCTGGTGTATCACCAGACTGGAATGGTAACTGAAACTTTTCCTACAGACCGGAGGGGGTCAAAAATATGGATGATCCCTTGTTTAGTAGTGCTTTTATTCAAGCTGTTTTTTTCCTCACAGGTTGAGGCCTGTCTTACTGTCTGCTCTATGTGCCTGTCTAATTGACCTTTTCCTGCCACTGATTTCCAGATATTTCCCTCTTTTTCTGAATGAAAAATAATCTCCCTTGATTTTTCATGTAATGTATCCTTGAGTTTCGTAAAGTCTACTTTTTCCAGCATGAAATCTCTTCTTGATTTCCTCTTATTTCTCTCTCACCTGCTGAGGAAGGTGAAGAATTGTGTGGCTTTCTGAAGGAAATGGAAAATATTGATTTGTTTTCCTTTTCAATGTTGCTTGTTATTCTCTGTTGTCAAGAATGCTCTTATTGCCATCCTCTTTGTCTATAAGATTCAAAGAAAAGTGTACCTTTAGTTGTTTATAAAATGTTGCAGAAGATGTGAAAAAAGAAAAAAAGTATGCATTACAATGAATAAGCAAACATGCCACAATACAAGAATAACCTCTTATATTAATTATGACTCATTTGACACATGGAAGACTACCGAGATCCAAGTTCAAATATCCATTAAGTCATGAAATTCTCTTTTTGACTTGGGTCAATCACAAATTCTTAACAGTGCAAAGGGTTATCCTCAAATATATCTGGAAGTGCTGGGAATAGATTATACAGTTGTTGATATATGCATAGAGAGAGAAATACAAATATACAGTCATACAAATGTATATATGTGGAAAGTCCATGTGTTTTCAGCCTGAAAATTATCCCAAAAGGGTTACAGTCAAACCTTTTGAGGGCAATTTCAGAGACGTGGAAGCTTTAACTGGTGAAATGAGGCCTAAAGCCTCTGCAAGATTTAAACCACCAGTGTCAGCTCTGCCTGCCTCAGCTGCGGCCTCACAGGCATGCTGCCATCAAAAGAAGAAGGGGGAGGGAGGATGAAAGGGAGAAAGATGAAAGGGCAATAAATCTTTGTGTGTGTGTGTGTGATAGGAAATCAGAAAGGGGGGAATGACAGGTGAGAGGGATCAGAGCAGCCAGATCCTGTTTGTACCAGCATCCCATGGCCAGGCACCCTGAGAAATATGTGTATTACCCACAAACATCTCAGAGTTCTCAAAACATCTTGGTGAGCTCCGGTTGGCTGGAAATGGGCTGGTCATGGGGGGAGAGATGGGCTGGGGGCAAACCTACCCCTTATTTTGCATCCAGCGAGGGTGGTGATTTCAGAGCTGGCTTGAATTTATGGCAACCAACACTTTTAGTAAAAGAACCCTTTGCTTTAATCAAATGGAGTCGAAGGCTTTTCTTTCCTAAGGCCGGGCTATTCAACGGGTGGTACGTGTACCACCGGTGGTACTTTAGCACCTGGCAGGTGGTACACGATTGTCCTAGAGAAGTGGTAGTGGAGGGGAAAGGAATGAGCTGAAGCGGCAGCAGCGCCACACAAGCCTCTGGGAGAGACAGCTGAAGCTGCAGGGCTGTCGGGGCTTGGCAGAGGCCCGAGTATTAGCGCCGGGCTCCAGCTGATCGGCGCTTCCGGAAGATGGAGGTGCCCTAAAGAGAAAAAGAGGTGGAGGGGCTGAGAGAGGAGAGGATATAAAAGGAGGTTTTGGTGGGAAAGGGCCAGCGAGGAGCTGTCACCGCCCCTCCCCCTGGGCATGCGAAGAGGAAGCAGCGAGCGCCTGGTATCCCTGCTGACCATCCCTGCTGACCACTGAGAAAGAAAAAAGGCAAGAGAAGCACTTCCCTTTCCCCCAGGACGCCAGTGCTCGTGCGCTTGCCGCCTTCTCTGTGCACCCCCAGGGGGTGGGGCAGAGACGGCGGGGGGGCCTCGCTGGCTCCAGGGCTGCCCCGTGGATCTAAGGCTGAGTGCGTTCCGGCTTTGATGGGCCCCACCAGTAGACCAGCGCCACGCCCGCTCGCTGACCTAGCCTTGCAGCCACCGGGCTTCCCTTTCACTGGGACTGCCCCTGCCTGCGTGGGATAGTGGCAGCCAGCGGCAGCATGGCTGAGGAAGGAAAGAGAAGTAGGGGAGGAAGGAACGGAGGGAGGGAGGGAGGGAGGGAGGGAGGGAGGGAGGGAGGAAGGAAGGAAGGAAGGAAGGAAGGAAGGAAGGAAGGAAGGAAGGAAGGAAGGAAGGAAGGAAGGAAGGAAGGAAGGAAGGAAGGAAAGGGACTGCCTTCTGAGCGCTTCTCAAGTTTTTTTTAGCTGCCAGAGGCTCTGGGCAGGCGCCTTCACGTTTTGACCCCTTCCCCCTGTTGTTGCCTCTGTGTGGCTCTCAGCTTGCCTCTCCCAGACCCGTGCACGTGTTTGTGTGTGTGTGTGTGTCTCACCCCTTGCAGCCTCACGCTGTGACATTGGGGAGGAAAAAACCAGGAGAGGTAAGAGAAGCTGCGATGGGAGCTTCTTGCAGCCTTCCACGGGGCTGGGGGTGGGAGCCGAGGGGGGCAGGGCAAGATGCGATCGGCAGCACATTGAGAAAAAGAAACAAGTACTCCAAAAAAGCAGCTTTCATTAGTTTGCAGCCTGCCATCGCAGGTCTCTGTTGAAGGCGCGGGGCTGCAAGGGATGAGACCCTCCCCCGCCCGCCCATGCGCGCGCGCGCGCACACACACACACACACACACAAACATGTGGGCAGGTCTGGGAGAGATGAGATGAGAGCCACGCAGAGGCGACAGGGGGGAGGGGGTCAAAATGTAAAGCCTCTACCCACCACTGCCTGCCTGCTGCCACCTCTGACCGGAGCCTCTGGCAATTTAAAAAAAAAAAGCAGGGGAGGAAGGAGGGAGGGAGGGAGGAGAGGAGAGGCAACTTGGTTGGAAATGTCCCAGTTCCAAGGAGAAAGCAATTTTGTGTTCTTTTTTGTCACAGACAGAACTTTGTTGGCAATTCAAGTTAACACTGGAATTCTTGAATTGTGAGCTCTTAGGAAAGTATCCCCTCCTTGTGTGTTGCTAACAGCCATTTCCAGTGGGGAAAACAGGACAAAGCAGAGTGGGGGGGGGAAAATATTTTCCTTTGCTCTATTTCCAATCTCAATTAGACCACGTCAGGGTCCCTGCAGGAGCGCCCTTTTAAGGATTATGTATTCATAGAAAAGCAACTAAGCTACCTCTGTTCCTAGACGCTAAAGCTATTGCACATAAAAAACGGAGGAGCTCTGATCAACTATCACAGCCACCATTTTGACAGTTTTGCTGTACTGTTGTCTGTGGACGCCCTCACTAAATGCAAGCATGGGATAAACTGAGCCTGGTTTGTTCTCAATCTTTTAAGTGGCCACAAACTACTAGCAAAAGTGGCATTTGATCACAAGGCAAGGAGGCATTGAGAAATGTTTCCCCTTTTGCATTTGAGCATCCAAGAAGGGACAGGAAAGGAGAAAGGGAAAGACAAAGAAAAAGAAGGAAAGAGGGGAAGAGAGCAAGGAAGGAAAAAGAAGGAAAGAGGGGAAGGAAGAAAAAGGAAAGGAGAATGAAGAGGGAAGGAAGGAAGGAAGGAAGGAAGGAAGGAAGGAAGGAAGGAAGGAAGGAAGGAAGGAAGGAAGGAAGGAAGGAAGGAAGGAAGGAAGGAAGGAAGATTATAATGAGAGGGGGAGGGTCCGAGGGAAGTCCTGCCTTAGCACTTGGGCACGACCAGCCCTGCTGCTCTTTTGCCATGCCCTTGTCCCCTTCTCCTGACTCTCCTAGTGGTCTCCCATCCTATTGCTGAGGATGCTTTGGTTACAAAGCCAGGTCTCCTCGCATAGAGAGTGAATGGGCCTCCCGTACACACCATGAGCAACTTGGCCAAGGAGAGCGACCTAAGCAGCAGCAGCCTCAAGGAGAAGGTAAGCCCAGCCAGGCACCCCCTTAGGGAAGGCTGGGCTGAGCTGGGCGCTTGCCCTCCACTGCCCAGGGCTCTGGGCAACCTCCACCGCCGGGGGTCCTCCACGTGGCCTGAGAGCAAAGGAACCGCCACCAAAGAAATTAAAACCAGTACTTTTTTCCTTTTTTTTTTTTTTACGGTTTGTAACATTTTATTAAGATTATGGAATGAAATACAAAAATACAAAAGCAAATAGTAGGGCACAATGGGGAGGAAGAAGGGGGGAAAAGTGAGGGAGAGAAGGGGAAAAGAAGAGGCATTGACATCTGACTTCCTCTGTCGCGGTAGAATGAAGCATTAACATCGAACCTCAACTTTTGATTTTACCACAATAGTATAAACTAGCCATTTCTATAACAACAAATGAATCTAACCAGTAAAACCCCAAATCCCGGCCCTTTTTTTCTCAGTTATCAAGTTTTTGACACCTTGCTAAGCACTGGTGGTACTAGAATATTGTCATGTCCTAAAAGTGGTAGAATCTGTAAAAAGGTTGAAAAAGCCCTGCTACAGAATATAAACAAAAATGATCCACGTGGCATTTTATTCCAACAACTGAAGTCTCTCTGGAGCTCAACCAACCTGCCTCTTGTGCACACCAGTCTCTCTTCCCAAAAATGCCCTGCAGGCAGTTATTAGAGCTCCCAGGCCTGTCCCTTGACCTGAAATTCTTTTATCTTTCTAAAAAATCTCACCGAACCCCCTTGATCTCTTTGGAAAACTGTTTGCAAAAACAGCAGAGAGTTTCTTTTTCACTGTAGATTATACAGACCCTAAAAGAACTAAAATTTAAATTGACAACCTCCACAGAGGTTTGTTCACTGACATGGGCAGAGAGAAACAGGGAGGCAGCAGTCACCAGAAAGGGAATCTGGGCATGTAAGAGAGGCAGATTCAGGTGCTGCATCTCAAAGCAAGCCCACCTGGACAGGGCTGCCCATTGGCCAAGCCCACCTGGACGCCTCTCGGGTCCCCGCTACCCGCCTTCCAGTTGCCCCTGGCCGCCTCCTAGCAGGGTTCCTGCCCTCGCCTCCACCCACGCTCCCTCTGAGCCCAGATCTCCCCCAGTCCTCTTCCTCCCCTCCATGCACTGGGAGGCTGATCCTCCCCAGCAGCGACAGGGGAACGTGGGAACGGTGGTGTCCAACCTTCCGGGAAACACCAGGAGCCCCCACGCTGGGAGCCGGGCTGCACCAAAAGGTTGGGCTGCGGGGCAGGAGGGGGGCTTGGGGGAAGGATTTGAAGGGGATCGGAGAGCCGTTCGCGGAAGCCGCAACAGAGGAGGAGGAGAAGCGGCGGCGCAGGGGTTCCCACGGAGCAGAAAAGCTCGCAAGGAAAGGCAAAGACAACTGGGGGAAACCCACCTCGCTCTCCCTCCCTCAAGCAATCCCTCCTCCCCTTCCCGCCCCTGGGGACTCCTCCCCTCCTGGTCTCCCCCCCCCCCCGCTCGCATCGTCCTTGCCCACCTGGCGCCCCTTGAGCGCCCCTCCCCGCGAGGGGATCTCCGCAGCTCTGCCGTAAGAGACGCCTAGAAACCAGGAAGGGGGGCGGGAGGGGCCAAAAACTTTCCCAGACCCCCTTTCCCCTCCTTTCCTGCGTCCCCTCTAGGAGCCAGAGAAAAGCTCTCTGCGTTTAACCCCTTCGCGGAAGCTGCTGCGCGGAGCGGGCGACTGGGGCGCCGCCGAGCAAAGGCAAACTCCTCCAGCCGGGGCCCCGCAAAAGACCGTCACCCCCAACAAGGATCGGTGTTAAAAAATATAGTTACATGTACTAATCGGCACCTCTAAATGCAAATTAGGAATTCATCACTATTGAAGATGGGCGAGAAAGTCCAGCAGACGCTGTTGGACTATCCACCATCCTTCACCCCGGCATTAGATGCTGCGATTTGCTGAATACAATAGCTAACCTTATGCAGTATGTCAAGAGGGGCATGGTTGCATCTTTTCTGAATAACAAATTGCATTAAAATGCACAACTGAATCTGCAAAAGGGCTAGTAATTTTTCACTCCTACGGTTTCCACCCCCCCTCAAACTCACACGGCTCCCCTCCCAAAATTATGGAGTATCCCTTGTTCCCACGTTTCCTGCCTTCCTTCTCCTATGTCAGAGCATGCACAGTCTTATTGCACTGAGATAACCCAGGAGTAAATACAATAAACAGTGGTCTATATTAAATGGTGGTTTATCTTACACAATCTACAATATCATACACCAGGAATAATATACATACACGTGTTAATACAGCGGGATCCAACACAGCAGTTGCAGCAGGAAAACGGAAGTGAGAGAACACAGCAGCAGAGCCTTCCCTTTTATAAAAAGGCTCTTAAAGGGACATAGACCCTGCTGAGTCATTCCCATCATTACATCATATGTCTCACATTATACAAGCTTGTTAGCTTCTAAATTATTACCTTGACACCCTATTTTAAGGCTTTTCATATCTAAGATGAAGCTGCACCCAATAAACAACTTGATTCCCCCTTACATGTTCTCCAAGGATAAAATAAAATGAATCACAGGAGCCATCTGATGCCACAAAAATGCTTTAATCACAATGCCAGCCTAATTGAGGGAATTTCATGCAACCTCCTTGCCTAACTGCTATCAGCATTTGCAGTCATTTTCAGAGATTTTAAATGGTCAGGGATCTTGAAAATCAAGGGGAGGCCACAAGGTATATTGTTTCCTTCCTGTTTGATTGGCATATTTAACTGTTTAATGCTGAAGAAGGTTTCAAGCAGCTGTTACTTATTTTTATCTCTGTACCTGTTGGCACCTCTATTTGGTTGCTAATTGACTCCGACTGAAGCTCCCTGCTGTTTATAGTTTGTAGTCTCACAAAAACAAGCTTTGGGAGAAGCACCCTGTCCTCAGGATTTCTGTTGACAGTTTGCAGGTAATTTTGGAATTCTACTGCTGCAAAACATGGCTTTAAAGGGAAAAAAATCAAGAGGAAAAAGTGGAATGCCTCTTTTACATTAAAAGGAGCTTTGTGCTTGATTATTCACAAGAAAGGAATCCATTCCCAACCAGACACTTTCCAGAAGGAATGGCATGATAAAACCTCTCTGTACTTTTCAGCATTCATGATCCCATCAATATTGCCAATACCACTGGTGGAAATGCAGCCCCAAACCAGGACAGACGATCCACCATGTTTCCCTGAAGGCCTCAAACATTCATTTGTCCATCTCCAAAGTGCCTGACAGCAGGACAAGAAGTAACAGAGGGAGAACTGATGAAAAACAGATCCAACCTGATGTGAGTGCTCCATCAATGGAGATTTTTAAGAGGAGACTGGACAGCCATTTGTCCGGAATCAAATAGGGTCTCCTGCTTGGACACCAGCTGAGTACGACGACAATTATTTCCTCCCTGTGATGCTTCCAGCAAATGACGTCCAGATGGCAGATGGCAGATGGCTTTTTTTCTGGATGTAATGCAGATAGTCCTCCCTTACCATTTGCCTCGTTTAGTAACCATTCAAGATTATGATGGTATAAAAAAATCAGCTTTGCAAACAATCCTTGCATTTTAAACCATCAAATTGTCCTAAGACAATCATGTGATATTAGAATAGAATAGAGCTGGAAGGGACTTTGGAGGTCTTCTAGTCCAGCCCCCTGCTCAAGCAGGAGGACCTGTACCATCTCAAACAAGTGACTCTCTAGCCCATGGGTCGGCCATCCGAAACGTCGGATGAGCCGCACGGACCCATTTAGCTTAAAAAAAAAAAACGCTGGGAGCCGCGCGTTCGCGCATGCGCGCGCACCCGCGCATGCGCGCGGCCCCGTTCGCGCGTGTGCGCGCCGTTCGCGCATGCGCACCTGCGCGCGCGCACCCCCCGCACCCGCCCGCGCATGCGCGCATGCGCTCGCCAAAATGGCGGAGGAGGCTCCGGAGCCGCAGGTAAGGCCTCAAAGAGCCGCATGCGGCTCCGGAGCCGCGGGTTGCCGACCCGTGCTCTAGCCTCTTCTTAAAAATCTCCAGTGATGGAGCGCCCATGATTTCTGGAGGCAAGCTGTTCATTAGCATGCTTCCCAACCAGCTGAAGGCAAGCAAAGTTCATGGAGAAGACAGAAATAAACTCACCAGTAGCAGTCAGGTGATGTCTCACTTAATGTCTACAGTGATTCATTTAATGCGGCCAAATGAGGTCAAAAGCTTGTTTGCAATCAGGTGCTTTTTTTCACTTAGCAGTCATGAATCTTAGCAACAGAATTGCCAGTCACAATTGTGGTCACTAAGTGAGGACTACCCTCCTTCATTCATCACCACCCTTCAGGCTTCCTCCTGCAGTTGATGGGGAGGTGACCAATGTGCAGTAGGGAGTCTCTCTGGATGGTTTTCCTATTAGAGAGCTGGGGTGCTGCAGGGGTGAAGGTGCCGTTGCTGGGCTAAAAGTGGGGACACCCAAGTTCCAGCCTCACCTCAGCCATGAAAGGTCCCTCGGTGTCAGCCCCACTTGATAGACCAGACCAAGAAATCAGCAACACAGGAAGACTCTAACACGGGGGTGTCAAACTCGATTTCATTGAGGGCCACATTAGCATTGTGGTTGCCCTGGAGAGAGGTTGCTGATGTGGGAGTGGCCAGGTGATCGTGGCCGACTTGGTAGGCATGGCCAGCTCATGTCAGGGGGGGCCTATGTGGGGTGGGGGGGATCCAGGTGTCTCCAGCAGAGGGGGGGGCGGGACCAGTACTGGCACAAGGGCCTAATCCACTGTAGGAGCCTTGCTGACCCTCTTGGACCTAGCTACCTGGTGCTCTGGGTGGCAGGCGCCCAGACCGGACCGGACCTTGAGCTCCTGGGGAGCTGGGACCCTACGGCTTGGCCCCACTTCCCCGACGGGATGCCCAGCCACACATTCCTCCTTGAGGATGCTGCTTCTGTTCTCGCTCTCCTTGCCCGGGCTGGGGGGGGGGAGACTGAGGGGCTGCAGGGCTCCTGCTGGATGGGGCCGCAAGGCAAGGTGAGGCAGGTGGCGGGGCGGGGGTGGCCTGGCTGTGGAGCCTGTGGTGCAGCTCCGGGACTGGGCTTGGGCGGAACAGGGAGGGGAGCTCTGGCTGCCTGTTGGGGATGGGGTCTCGCTGCCCTTACCGCTCACCAGGATCATCGGGGGTGGGGGGACAGGCAGCAGGTTCACTGGAGGACAAAGTTGGACGGCGGGGGCTGAGCCCCAGACATGTCAGCTCTAACACCTTTTTTTTCCAATTGAGATTGATGGTAATAAGAAAATCATGCAAGTCTGATTGTATTGTACCTTCCCCCCCCCCAACTAGTGGGAAAGTCACAAATAATAATAATAATGTTGGAAGGGACCTTGGAGGTCATCTAGTCCAACCCCCTGCTCAAGCAGGAAACCCTATGTTAATGCAGCCTAGCACTGTGTTGGCTTTTTTGCAGCTGCAGCACACTGCTGGCTCATATTTAAATGATTGTCCACTGGGACTCCGAAGATCCCTCTCACAGTTGCTATTATTGAGCAAGGTACCCCCTATACTATACCTGTGCATTTGGTTTTTCTTGGGGATCTTGAGCGTGGGATGCTGGAACCATTATAAATGTGCAGCCGATTGTTCCATTTTATGTCCTTTCTTGCCACAGATGTGAAGTGAATCACTGCAGGGTTCAGTTAGTCACGGGGTTGGGTTTTTTGTATTAACATTTTTATTATTCAAAATATAAAATACAAAGAAAAATAAAATAGTGGGAAACTAAGGGAAGGAAAAAGGGAAGTGTCACAACTCCGGCTGATGATCCCAACAAAGCAAACACACCTGAGACATTGCAATTTATTTATTTATTTAAAACAAGTTTTATTGGTATTTTTTAGTTTTACATCAAAGTGCTTTAAGAATCCACGTGGAGATAGGGTGGTCAATCATCCAAAAAAACAACAACAATATAATCAAACATAAATAATTCAATAATTCCTTAAAAGTTCCTTCTCTATTTCCCTCAAGCTATAACCTAGTATTAATACATTTCTAAATAGAATTCAATCATTGTAAAAAAAAAAAATATCAATAGTAATTCACTTATATCCATCAAAATCCTGTTTTTAAGTTTAACTATTTTACCATTACCATTTTCCACTTTAGCCTAAAATGAACACATAAGTTACATTTCGGGTCTCCCAATTTCCCATAAAACAATAATTATTTCTAAAATATACATATTATATCAACTATTATATTTTAATACTTCCCAACTATATTCTATTTCCTATACTCTTATCAAGTATATATTTTATAAATCAATCCATATCTCTAAAAGTTCCTCGATTGCTTTAACATAATCAAATTAATACATTTCTAATTAGCATTCAATCATTATAAAAGAAAAAATGTCAGTAATATTTCACCAATATCAATCCAACTCATTTTTTAATTTAACTAATTTCCAATTTGGCTTTGAATAAACAATAAGCAACATTTCAAATCTCTCAATTTCCCTCATAAAACCATAATTATTTCTAAAATATACATATTATTACCATTATATTTTCCTACTTCCCAACTATATTCCATTTCTTATTAGACATTGCAATTTCTAATGCCAGACTTTATTGGGGAATGCATACCGTCAGTAATGAACTCCAAGTCTGCTGTGAGTAAATTGGTGTCGAAAGCAGTATATTCAAAGCATAGCAACTCCCTTCCCCCCCTGACAGTGCAGGTCACATTACCCAATTAAGCATCAGACAATTATTATGAGAAAGAGCCTTCAGTTTCCAAAACAATCTCTACAGCTGCAGATACAACCCACATTCCATTTTCCCCCTCGTCTCTGTTGGCAAGTCAAGGAAAGAAAGAATCTGAAAAGGCATGGAATTCCCCCCCCCCCAAACTTGACAGGAAGAAGAAAAAAATGTGGGGTAGAGGGGGGGAAACATTGACATCTGGCTCTTTTTAGCGTAATAGAATAAGGTTAAAACTTCAACTTTACTTTTACACAGTCGCTTATACTAGTTATTTCTTAACTAACCTATCCAATCAGCAACCAACCAACCCCATGCTCAAGCAGGAGACCCTATACCATTTCAGATAGAATGTTATCCAGTCTTTTCTTAAAAACCTCCAGTGATGAAGCACCTACAACTTCTGAAGGCAGGCTGTTCCACTTGTTAATTGTCTTGTTCGGAAGTTTCTCCTTAATTCCAGGATGTTTCTCGCCTTGATTGGTTTCCATCATTTCTTGTCTTGCCTTCGGGTGCTTTGGAAAATAACTTGGCCCCCTCTTCTTTGTGGCAGCCCCTCAAATACTGGAATACAATCATGTCACCCCTAGTCCTTTTCTCTAGACTTCCGAACTTGACAGGAAGAAGAAAAAATGTGGGGTAGAGGGGGGGAAACATTGACATCTGACTCTTTTTAGCATAATTGAATATAAGGTTACAACTTTAACTTTACTTTTGCACAGTCGCTTATACTAGTTATTTCTTAACTAACTGATCTAATCAGCAAAAGCAAAGTTTCATTTTTTTCCCATCACAAGCACAAAATCCAGAAACGATTTCCAAATAAAAACAAAATTAGTTATATTCTTCTTCAGATAAAGGAATCAATCAAGGCATCTCTACTTTTTTTTCCTTGCTGTGGGAAATAATAAATACTTCTGCTTACACTTATTAATCTTGGTATACTATCATCATTTCTATTAACAAAATTCTCTCTATTCTTTCAGATTTTTTTTAACCTTAAAGGGGAAAGAAATACTTTTTATACACATTGAAACTTTTCTTTAAAAACATTTCTAAAATCGGTCAGTTCTAGTACATCTTTTTTTTGAACGTCTTTTAACATACATACTTTAAAGTTCACTTTCAGTTATATTTTACAAGCTTAAAAATTACTCAAGCATTATATATGAAGGGAAAAAAACATTTTCAAACACACTTTATAAACACAAAACTATTAAAGCTCTCTATTACATGTATCAGGCCAATAAAAATCCAAGTAACCTCAATTGCCTCATTAAATTTACGTCACTTCCTCCAGTTTATTCTCATAAACATTTTTTCTTCTCTAGAATATCTAATAAATATGAAGTTATATTTCTCAAAGTATTTTCAACCTTGTTAGTGTCTGTGAAGAAAAGTCCCAAAATTTCCCATAAAGCAGGAGTCCCCAATCTGTGGGCCGTGACCCATTACCGGGCCATGGCCTAATCACCAATGGGCTGCATGAGTGGCCAGCCGGTGCACGTGGACAGTCCCACTCGCACGCACGGCCCCACTTGCGCAAACCTTCTTGCGGGCCACACTCACATGAGTTTCATTGTGCTTTTTCCTATCAAGGTGTAAAACCTTGCTATTCTCCACATTAATTTTCATCTTCTTGTATAGGGCCCATTGATCAAGATCTGTCTAGATCTTTTTGGATCCTGAGCTTGTCTTCTGGCGTGTTGGATATTCCTGCCAGCTTAGTGTTATATGCAAATTTTATGAGTTCCACTTCTATTCCATCATCTAAATCATTTATGAAGATATTGAAGAATACTGGGTCTAAACAAAACCTTTAAAATTTTTGTCTGTCCTTGTTTTATTTTTGAAAAAAATCATTTTTGTGGAGTTTGTATTTATATTCACTTTCCAGATAAAATATTTTTTAAAAAATAAGCCCCTTTACCAGAAGCAAGTTCATGGGGCTGTTCTGCACCGATTTTCTAAACTGTCTCTAAATTCATGGAAACATGAAGCATCATAGGCTTGGAAGGGAACCTGGGGGTCTTCTAGTCCAACCCGCTGCTCAAGGCAGGAGCCTTATACCATCCCACTCAAATGTTTGCCCAGCTTGTTCTTGAAAACCTCCAGTGATGGAGCAGCCACAATCTCTGGAGGCAAGCTATTCTATTGATTAATTGACCTCACTGACAGAAAATTTCTCTTTACTTCTATGTTGGATCTCATTTTAATAAGCTTCCACCCATTACTTCTTGTCCTGCCCTCAGATGCCTTAGACTTAGAGAATAAGTCAATCCCCTCTTCTTAGTGACAGTCCCTCAAGTACTGGAAGACAGCTATCATGGTCCTTCCTAATGATTCTCTTTGATAGCCTATATATACATAGATCCCACAATCGAGTGTCATATGATATATCGCCCAGACCCTTTATCATCTTTGTTGCTCTTCTCTGCATACTTTCCAGGGTCTCAACAACTATTTTGTATCATGGTGACCAGAACTAGATGCAGTATTCTAAGTGTGGTGTCACCAGCACTGTGTGAAGCAATTCTATATCTTCTTTTTGTCTTGACACTATTCCTCTGTTGATGCAGCCTAGGACTGCATTGGCTTTTTTTGGCAGCTGCAGCACAATAATGGTGCAAGTGGTACTTGTCCACTTATCATGCCCCCCAGGGATACATGGCCTGCCCTTTTGCAGACCTCTCAGAGGCAGCCACCATTTTCAGTGCACTCACAATCTCTTAAAACAATCTACAATGTGTTAAGGTAGCAAAACAGAACAGTCTGTCCCACTCCCATGCAACAGTGACCAAGAAGCAGTGACCATTTTGATCCAGAGGCAGGCATGACAAAATGGCAGCTGCTTCCACAAGCCCACCCCAGGGCCCAAGGATGAATCCAAACCACAGTGAAAATAAGGGCTGCTTCCAAGATGTAGTCACGAGGCCCAAGAATGCATATCCTGCCCTCTTTCCCCAACATTTGGATCTGATTTGTGATCTCTCAGTGGGAGATCAGAAATGAAAATCAAGCCTTCGTTAAATTCATTAACCTTTGCCTCATGTCGAATCCCTTATGTTCAACAAGGGATGATTTTTGCCTGAAATCAATCCACAGATATTTGGATATTTGACAGGTCTCCCCCGATTTGAATCGTCTGGTGTATCACCAGGTTGGAATTCCAATTGAAACTTTTGCCAGAAACAGCACATTCAAAGGGTCTGTCTCCTTTGTGATTCCTCTGGTGTCTCACCAGACTGGAGTTTTCCCTGAAATTTTTCCCACAAACAGGACATTCAAATGGTTTCTCTCCTGTGTGAATTCTCTTGTGTGTCACCAGACTGGAACGCTGACTGAAACTTTTCCCACACTCTGGACATTCATATGGTTTCTCTCCTGTGTGAGTCCTCTGATGAATCAACAGGAGGGAATTTTGACTGAAACTTTTCCCACAATTAGGACATTCAAACGGTTTCTCTCCTGTGTGAATCCTCTGGTGTATCACTAGTTCATAATTCTGACTGAAACTTTTCCCACAGTCAGGACATTCAAAGGGTTTCTCTCCTGTGTGAGTCTTCTGATGTTTCACCAGGTTAGAATTGTGACTGAAACTTTTGCCACAATTTAGACACTCATACGGTTTCTCTCCTGTGTGAATCCTCTGGTGTATCACCAGGCTGTAATTCTGACTGAAACTTTTGCCACAAAGAGCACATTCAAAGCATTTCTCTCCTGTGTGAGTCCTCTGGTGTCTCACCAGGCCGGAGTTCTGACTGAAACTCTTCCCACAATCAAGACATTCAAATGGTTTCTCTCCTGTGTGTATTCTCTGGTGACTCTTGAGCTGGAATTTTCTAATGAAACTTTTCCCACACTCTGGACACTCATATGATTTCTCTGCTGTGTGAATCCTCTGGTGTATCACTAGTTCATAATTCTGACTGAAACTTTTCCCACAATCAGGACATTCAAAGGGTTTCTCTCCTGTGTGAGTCTTCTGATGTTTCACCAGGTTGGAATTTCGACTGAAACTTTTTCCACAATCTGGACACTCATATGGTTTCTCTCCTGTGTGAATCCTCTGATGTATCACCAGGTCAGAATTCCGAGTGAAACTTTTCCCACAGACAGGACATTCAAAGGGTTTCTCTCCTGTGTGTGTCCTCTGGTGTCTCACCAGGCTGGAATTCTGACTGAAACTTTTCCCACACTCAGGACATTTGAAGGGTTTTTCTCCTGTATGTATGCTCTGGTGACTTGTGAGCTGGAATTTTCTACTGAAACTTTTCCCACAATCTGAACACTCATATAATTTCTCTCCTGTGTAAGTCCTTTGCTTTTTCACCAGGTAGAAATTCTGACTGAAACTTTTACCACAAAGCGTACAATCATACAGTTTCTCTCCTGTGTGAGTTCGCTGGTATGTCACTAGGCTAGAATTCTTACTAAACTTTTTACTATAATTCTTACTATTCCAACACTCTGGACATTCATATAGTTTTTCTCCTATGTGTGTCCTCTGGTGCATTATCAGGCTGGAATTATAACCGAAACTTTTCCCACACTCAGGACATTCATAGGGTTTTTCTCCTGTGTGAATCCTCTGGTGTATCACCAGGCTAGAATTGTGACTGAAATCTTTCCCACAATCAGGACATTCAAAGGGTTTCTCTCCTGTGTGAGTCCTCTGGTGTGTCACCAGGTTAGAAATCTGACTGAAACTTTTCCCACACTCGGGACATTTAAAGGGTTTCTCTCCTGTGTGAGTCCTCTGGTGTGTCACCAGATTAGAAATCTGACGGAAACGTGTCCCACAGTCAGGACATTCAAAGGGTTTCTCGCCTGTGTGAGTCCTCTGGTGTATCACCAGGTGGGAATTCTGACTGAAACTTTTCCCACAGTCAGGACATTCAAAGAATTTCCCTCCTTTGTGAATCCTCTGGTGACTCATGAAGTGGGAATTTCTAATGAAACTTTCCCCACAAACTGGACACTCACACACTGTCTCCTTGGTGTGAGTCCTGTGATGTATCACCAAGGTGCCGTAGTTGCTAAAGCATTTACCACAGCGAAGGAATTTGTAGGGCATCTGTCCTATCTGTGTCTTTCCATGGACCACAAGAGAGATGTTCAGACTAAACGTTTTGCAACATTTCTAGCATTTCAATGGCTTTTCTACAGTGTGGATCTTCTCATGCATAATCAGTTGTTATGTACTATTTGTGTTTTTCCCACAATTGGCACATCCATGCAGCTTTTCCACTACTGATATTCTTGAGGGGGTCAAAAATATGGACGATCCCTTGTTTACTAGTGCTTTGATTCAAGCCGATGTTTTCCTCACAGGGTGAGGCCTGCCTTACTGTCTGCTCTACGTGCCTGACTAATTGACCTTTTCTTGCCACTGATTTCCAGATATTTCCCTCTTTTTCTGAATCAAAAATAAGCTCCTTTGGTTTTTTGTGTAATGTATCCTTGAGTTTCGTGAACTCTACTTTTACCAGCTTCAAATCTCTCCTTGGTTTTCTCTTGTTTCTCTCTCACCTGCTGAGGAAGGTGAAGAATTTTGCGGCTTTCTGAAGGAAACGGAAAATATTTTGATTTCTGGCTTGATTTGCTTTCCTTTTAAAAGCTGCTTGTTATTCTCAGTTGTCCAGAGTGCTCTTATTGCTATCCTCTTTATCTATAAGATTGAAAGAAAAATGTAACTTTAATTGTGTATAAAATGGCTTCAGAAGATGTGAAAAAAAGAAAAAAGTATATATTACAATGAATAAGCAAACATGCCACAATACAAGAAAAACTTCTTACATTAATTATGATTCATTTGACACATGGAAGACTACTGAGATCCAAGTTCAAATATCCATTCAGTCATGAAATTCTCTTTTTGACTTGGGTCAGTCACAAATGCTTAGCAGTGCAAACTGTTATCATCAAATATACCTGGAAATGCTGGGAATTATACAGTTGTAGGTATATGCGTACAGAGAAAAATACAAATATACACACATACAAATGTGGGCTGTTGATTTGATCTCCGGGCTTGGTAATTAGGTTGCAAACGTTTCATCTCTGGGGAGACATCTTCAGTGCGGTTTGAATTGTGTTTGGTTTGTTTGGAATGTTGCTTCCGTTATTTCAGTTGAAGCAGGTCTCTCGCTCTCAGTGATTGGTAAGTGAGGTCAATGTCAATGTGTCTGTTCACTGATTGGTTGGTGGAGAACCAGGCCTCGAGGAATTCTTTCTCTCCTCGACTTTGCTTGGGTTATACAGGTAATCCCCAAGTTAGGAGTGTTCACGTAATGCTTGTTCAAAGTTACGTGATGAGCGCCCCCTAGTGCTTATGAGCAAGTCCTGAAATTACGAATATTGCAGCACCATGGCAGTCGTTCGCCCTTATGTAAGGAACTGTATGTAAGGAATTGTGATTCATTTGGTTGTTGCTGTTCCTGTTGTAGTTGTTGTGTTGTTTTGGGCATTTGTGTTATTTGTGTGTAGAGATCTCTGAATTTGTCGATATCCATTTCTCTCAAAGACTCTGTATAAGTGCCTCTGTTCTGCTGATCTGGCTTCTGTGGTGTTGCAATGTTGCCCAAGCACTCCAACTATCAAAAGACATGACCCATTGTCCCTCATGTCTGTCCATGAGGACTCGGAAGGACACACAAGTTCAATCTAACCGGGACCACAATTATAACCCAAGCAAAGTCAAGGAGAGAAAGAGAATTCCTCAAGGCCTGGTTCTCCACCAACCAATCAGTGAATAGACACATTGACATCGACCCCGCCTACCAACAACTGAGAGTGAGAGAGCTACTTCAACTGAAATACCGGAAGCAACATTCCAAACAAACCAAACACAATTCAAACCGCACTGAAGATGTCTCCCCAGAGATGAAACGTTTGCAACCTAATTACCAAACCCAGAGATCAAACCAACAGCCCAGCTACCAAACTGAGTTACTAGTTGTTTTGAGTCCATGCCAGCCTGTGATCCCGAATCCAGAATCAGAGGAGGAGGAGGAGGAGCCATCAGAAGCGAAGGAAGGCTCTGATGAGTTACAAGACTCACAATCGGATGAAGAGCCTGGCCCCTCCAATCGTGCTCAGGATGAGACTCAGCTGTGTGGGGAAGATGAGTCAGACTCTGAGGACTCACAGCTGGACGGCAGTTATCTAGAGCAAATCAGAGGGAGACAATACTGCAACTCCAAGGGAGGAGGAGAAGGCATTGAGAAGCCACGCCTTGGGGCTGCTTAATAAAAAGGGAAGGTGTGGGCGGTGCTGGTTGCTGAAGGCAATCGTTTGCAAAGAACTTGGAAATATTCAGACTTGGTTTCACTTTTGAGCGTGCCGATATGATGTACCCAATAAACATGTTCTTTGAGGAAACTGCTAGCCTTGGAGTTCTGATTTGGTTGGGACCGTTAGTCGGAACCATGACATTAGCAAGATGTAAAGCACCAGTGTCAGGTCTGCCTGGCTCGGCTGGGGCCTCACAGGCATTCTGCCATCAAAAGAAGAAGTGGGGGGGGGGAGGATGAAAAGGGAAAAGATGAAAGGGCAATAAATCTTTGTGTGTACATGATAGGAAATCGGGAGGGAGGAGATGACAGGTGAGAAGGACCAGAGCAGCCAGATCCTGTTTGTGCCAACAAAGGGGGGGGCATCAGTAGCTGAGAAACATCAGTGGAGTACTGTATTACTTAGAAGCGCTGTATGTTTTTTAAAGCTACAAATAACGCTGCAATTGGGAGTACCTCTTCATTTTTGAAGAATAGAACTGAAGATGGTAGTTTAATTTTGTTCCCTTTCCTTAACAGAGTCCATGTTTAAGAATATTAAAGCTACTCTGCCAAAGCATGCTTTTGGGGGATTGGTGCAGCACCCGGACATTACTGCAAGTAAGATTCCAGACTTTATCAGCATCCCCACCCACCCAAAAGCAAAAGCTAGGGCAGGGCAGGGCAGGGCAGGGCAAGGCAGAAAATGCCTTTGAAAGATAATGCAGTGCTTAATTCTTCCCAATTAAATTAAGAGGCTGTGCGGTTTTGAAATACTTAGCACGGTCTGAATAAAGGTATGATTGCAAATGGTGATGTTGCAGCCGAGAATAAAGATCACCTGACAGTAGGCGATGGAAAGGGTTTCACAGAAGGTCTAAGCAAGCGCAGAACATGGAAGATGTAAGGCTTGGACCCTACCAAGAAAGTAGGGCAATTTTGTTAAGCAAGATCTCTGGTTGTGGATGGCAAAAGAAGTAGAAGAAAAGGGTGAAAGAAAAGGGGGAAAAAATGTCTTCCCTTTGACCTTGCTGGTCAAGCTCCCGTTTGCCGTCTCTCTACGCTCACCCAATGGATTAATTCTAAAGATAAGAATTTTATCTTATGACTGTTTCTTACTAGTACACTTGGGGAGTAGATCAATGCATGACCTTGCGGTAAAAAGCAACTGGATTTTTTCCTCCAGCAAGGGATGCTAGGCAGAAGAGTGCATTTCTCAGTTACCAGTTATCTCTCTTTAATCCTTCTTTCCACACTGCAACCAATTTTGGTCTCCACACTATAAAAAAAAATGTTGAGACTCTAGAAAAAGTGCAGAGAAGAGCAACAAAGATGATTAGAGGACTGGAGGCTAAAACATATGAAGAATGGTTACAGGAACTGGGCATGGCTAGTCTGGTGAAGAGAAGGACCAGGGGAGACATTATAGCAGACTTCCAATATCTGAGGGGCTGTCACAGAGAGGACAGGGTCACCCTATTCTGCAAAGCACCTGAAGGCCAGACGAGGAATAACAGTTGGAAACTGACCAAGGAGAGATTCAACCTAGAAATAGGTTGCCTTCAGAAGTTGTGGGAGTTTCACCACTGGAGGCTTTCAAGAAGAGACTGGACTGCCATCGGTCAGAAAAGGTGTAGGGTCTCCTGCTCAGGCGGGGGGTTGGACTAGATGACCTGTAAGGTCCCTTCCAATTCTGTTATTCTATGCTATTCCATAGCTAGGCACCCTAAGAAATATGTGTATTACCCCCAAACATCTCAAGAGTTCTCAAAACATCTTGGCGAGCTCCGGTTGGCTGGAAATGGGCTGGTCATGAGGGGGGGAGAGATGGGCTGGGGGCAAACTTACCCCTTATTTTACATACAGCAAGTGTGGTGATTTCAGAGCTGGCTTGAATTTACAGCAACCAAGCACTCTTAGTGCTTTAATCAAATGGAGTCGAAGGCTTTTCTTTCCTAAGGGATCGGATTGGGGCAGGTTTGACATTAAGCCAGGTCTGCAGTGGTGCTCAACCTGGAGAGGAAACCGTCTCTACCGTAGGAACCATACAAACGATGTTGGCTCAAGGGAGCGACCAAGGAAGAGATCGAGGCCTAGGGGAGAGCTTCCTCGAAACCCCCTCCCGGAGGGCTGGATCTATCCGGATGGCTGGGAAAGGACAGACAACCCACTAAGATTCCGATGGTCCCCGGGGTCAGGAAAAAGGAAGAATGGGAAGAGAAACCCATTGGAGTGACATTCATCCGTGGGGGCCGAGGCAGCTGCCAGCAAGAAGACCTGAGTGGAGCTGGAGGAAGAATAGAGCACAGGACAGCCGGAGCGAGAGGACATCTTTCTAGTAAAAAAAAACCCTTTTGCTTCAACCCAATCGAGTCAAGGGTATTTCTTTCCTAAGAGATCAGATCGAGGCGAGTCTGACAACTGCTTTTGAGCCAAGGTCAAGGTCTTTTTTAAAGGTGGAGAGCTATGGGGTCAAAATGTTCATTTAAATGCTCATTCTTCGTTTGCCTGTTATCTACACCAAGCAATTTTTTAAAATTATCTTTAACAGTACTACACTATGTGGGAAATGCCATTAAATTTAGAGAACTGTTTTCTGTTAAAAATGATCACTCAATCTAGACAGTGATTAATCCTTTCAAAGCACTTGGGGGAAATGGACCTCTGCCCTCCCCTTTAAAAAAAGCCCAGTCAAAATACCATCATCCATGTAGGGCTGTTCACTGACATGGGCAGAGAGAAACAGGGACGCAGCAGTCACCAGAGAGGGAATCTGGGCATGTAAGAGAGGCAGATTCAGGTGCTGCATCTCAAAGCAAGCCCACCTGGACGCCTCTCAAGTCACCCGCCTTCCAGATGCCATTGAGCTCCTGCTAGCAGGGTTCCGGGCCTCGGAGGGGAGCCCCCTCCAGCCACGCTCCCTCTGAGCCCAGAGCTCCCCCAGTCCTCTTCCTCTTCCTTCCCTCCAGGCACCGGGAGGCTGATCCTCCCCAGCAGCGACAGGGGAACGTGGGAACGGCGGTGCCTAACCTTCCGGGAAACACCAGGAGCCCCCACGCTTGGAGCCGGGCTGCACCAAGAGGTTGGGCTGCGGGGCAGGAGGGGGACTTGGGGGAGGGATTTGAAGGGGCAACCGAGGAGGAGGAGAAGCGGCGGCTCAGCGGCTCCCACGGAGCAGGAAAGCTCGCAAGAAAAGGCGGAGACTCGGAAGGGGAGGGGGCGCAACTGGGGGAAACCCACCTCGCTCTCCCTCCCTCCCCCGAGGAATCCCTCCTCCCCTTCCCGCCCCTGGGGACTCTCCCCTCCTCCTCCTCCTGATTGCCCTCCCCCTCTTGTAGCGTCCTTGCCCACCTGGCGCCCTTTGAGCGCCCCTCCCCGCGAGGGGAATCTCCGCAGCGCTGCCGTAAGAAACGTCAGGAGACCAGAAAGGGGGCGGGAGGGGCCGGAAACTGCACTCCCACTGCCTTTTTTCCCGTTTCCTGCCTCCTCTCTAGGCGCCAGAGAAAAGCTCTCTGCGTTTAACCCCTTAGTGGAAGCCGCTGCGAGGCGAGTGGGGCGGCGCCGGGCAATGCCAAATTGAGGCCCCGCAAAAGACCATCTCCCCAAAGGGAAGCCCAAAAAAAAATCAAAGACAGGGATCGAGATTTAAAAAAGATACTTGCATGTGCTAATTTGCATCTCTAAATGCAAATTAGGAATCCATCGCTATTAAAGATAGGCGAGAAAGTCCGGTAGATGTCATTGGACTACGACACCCATCATCCTTCACCCCGGCTTTAGACGCTGCGATTTGCTGAAAACAATATCTAACCTTATACTGTGTGTTGAGAGGAGTCTGGTAGCACCTTTTCTGACTAACAAATCGCATTAAAATGCATAACTTAGTCTGCAAAAGGGCTAGTCACTTTTCACCCATCTTGATTTTTGGCTCCCGTAGTCTCCCACGGCTCTCCTTCCAAAAAATATGCAAAATCCCTTCTTCTGAGTAAGAGGATGCGTTCCCTGCCTTGCTTCTCCTGTTTCAAGGGTTTTCATCTCTAAAATGAAGTTGCACCCAAAAAACCTGATTCCCCCTTTCCACCTTCCCCAAGGATAAAAAGAAATTAGCCACAACAAAGCTCTACCTCACAATGCCAGTCTAACGGAATTTCATGCAACCTCCTTTCCCAACTGCTATCAGCAGTTGCAGTCAGAGATTTCAAATGGAGAGGGATCCTGACAATCAAGGTGAGGCCACAAGGGACAGTGTCTCCTTCTTGTTTGATTGGCAGCAACATATTTAACTGTTTAGTGCTGACAGAGGTTTCAAGCAGCTATTACGTGTCACGACGTATCGCGACTTTTTGAATTGCCGGCAATGGGGTGGGCGTGGCTTCGGTATGATGAAGCCGGCCTGTGGGCCGGCAGTTTGACACCCCTGGCTTAGATGAAGAGATTGAAAGGGAACTCATCAAATTTGCAGATGACACCCAGTTGACGGAAATACCCAACACTTTAGAACATGAGTGCCAAACTTGATCGCATTACGTGACTTATTGTGAAGTATCTTGACTTTTTTTGCCTCTGCAGAGCCTGGGGGCCGCGAGTTTGACACCCCTGCTTTAGAAGATAAGCCCAACATTCAAAAGGATCTTGACACATCTGAGCCTTGGGCCCTTTCCAGCAAAATGTAATTCAGTGATGAGAAAAATAAGATTTTGCACTTAGGCAAGAAAAACTAAATGCACATTTATAGAAGAGGTTGTGGAACGCTAAAATATATGAACAGTTCCAGGAACTGGATATGTCTAGTCTAACACACGGAAGGACTAGGGGTGACCTGATAGCAGTCTTTCAATATTTGAGGGGCTGACACAGAAAAGAGGGTGTCGGCGTATTCTCCAAAGCACCTGAGAGCAGGACAAGAAGCAGCAGAGAGAGACTGATCAAAAACAGATCCAATCTAGAATCAAGGAGAAAGTTCCTATCTTAGAAAAAGTGGAATGGCTTGCCTCTAGAAGTTGTGGGTGGTCCATCAGTGGGGTGTTTCAGAAGAGATTCAACAGCCATTTGTCCGGAATAGAATAGAGTCTCCTGCTTGGACACTTGGTCCCTTCTAACTTTTATTCTGTAACTCTGTAATAACTTCATGAACTTTCAGGACTCAGCTAATCTTCACAAGCTAAGTAGTGTCACATTTCACGTAATCAGTGAAAACACCTTGCAAATAATAATAATAATAACGTTGGAAGGGACCTTGGAGGTCATCTAGTCCAACCCCCTGCTCAGGCAGGAAACCCTATACCATTTCAGACAAATGGCTGTCCAGTCTCTTCTTAAAAACTTCCAGTGTTGGAGCATTCACCGCTTCTGGAGGCAGGTTGTTCCACTGGTTAATTGTTCTAACTGTGAGGAAGTTTCTCCTTAGTTCTAGGTTGCTTCTCTCCTTGATTAGTTTCCATCCGTTGCTTCTTGTTCTGCCTTCAGGCGCTTTGGAGAATAGCTTCACTCCCTCTTCTTTGGGGCAGCCCCTGAGATATTGCAACACTGCTATCATGTCCCACCTCGTCCTTCTCTTCATTAAAGTAGACATACCCAATTCCAGCAGCCATTCCTTATATGTTTTAGCCTCCAGTCCCCAGTGCCTTAGATGGAGATGGGAGGAGCCTGTTTTTCGGCCTCTTATGGCGAGGTGGTGGTCAGATCAGCAGCATCAGTGACTAGAAAGCCAACAATACAATACCGGTATCTCTGGTTGAACTTAAAGGAGTTAAAGCCACAAAGTACTGATTGCTAGAACGGCTGGGAGGTGAGGAGAAGGACAGAGCAATTTCCTTTTCCGGATCACTCATGGGAGGAGGGTGGCGTGCAGAGATGCCCTCTCGCTCTTCCAAGGATCGAAGCATCAGCTGGAAGGTGAGTTGCAGGCAGGTCGGAGGAGAAGCCGGGAGCAAATCAGGCAGTTTGGTTTCCTCCACAGCGTAGAAGGAGAGAATCAACTAGAATATAGAGATCTTGGAGGTCTTCTAGCCCAAACCTCTGCTCAAGCAGGAGACCTTATACCAGGGGTCTTCAAATTTGGCCCTTTTATTCCTTGAGGACTTCAACTCCCAGAATTCCTCAGCCAGGCACGCTGGCTGAGGAATTCTGGGAGTTGAAGTCCACAAGTCATAAAAGGGCCAGGTTTGAAGACCCCTGCCTTATACCATTTCAGACAAGTGGCTATCTAGTCTTTTCTTCAAAACCACCAGTGTTGGAGCACCCACAACTTCTGAAGGGAAACCCTTCCACTGGTTAATTGTTTTTACTGCCAGGAAATTTCTCCTTGCTTCTAGATTGCTTCTCTCCTTGATTAGTTTCCACCCATTGTTTCTTGTCTCGCCTTCTGGTGCTTAGGAAAATAGGTTGACCCCCCCCTTCTTTGTGGCAGCCCCTTAAATATTGGAATACTGCTATCAAGTCTTTGTATGTTTTAGCTTCCAGCCCCCATATATCTTTTTTGCTCTTTCATTTCATCTCTGTTAGTAAATATAAAGTCCAGTATAGCGGAACCTCTAATTCTGTCCTCTATCTTTTGGATGACAACATAGTCACGTTCATCAGGAATGTTTAAGAAGAGACTGGGCAACAATTTTTCTGGAATGGTATAAGGTCTGCAAGAGCAGGGGATGGGACTAGAAGATCTCTAAGGTCCCTTTCAAGTCTGTTGTTTTGTATGGAACTGCCGTTTTCTTGACAATGATATTGGATAGATCTGCCACAGTGTCTTATGAGGTTTTTTATTTTTTTACTTTCATTTCTAGCCAACAAGCATGGTATTTCCTATTGGTGTCCCATCCATGTGTTAACCAGCTTCAACTAAAAATAGCTATTGACCTTTTAGGATGTTCAGTTTGTATAGGCCAGTGATGGCGAAACCTTTAGAGACCGAGTGCCCAAAAACTGGCTACGCCCCTGCTCCACCCCCTGCTCCGCCCCCCATCCCCTGCCCTGCCTGCCCGCAGGGCCACTCACCGCCCCCAGGGCCCGCCGCAGATCGCCCCGGCAGCCCAGCAGCGCTATGGCGGTCATGCCTTCTGCCCGCGCCCTGCAGCATCAACTGTGCACAATGGGGTTTGAGGGCAGAGTCTTGTCTACGCTGCCTGGCTGCCATGTCCTTGGCTGCGCTGCTCCGCGTGGGCCACGCTCAGGGGCAACTCTCCTTCAGGGGGGCTGCTGGAGAGGAGGGGGTTGCGGGGGAGGCGAGGCTGGGGCAACAGCACGTGTGCCCACAGAGAGGGCTCCGAGTGCCGCCTCTGGCACCCGTGCCATAGGTTCGCCACCATTGGTATAGGCAGTCTTTGCTTACCATTTGTTTCCTAAGCCTTCAAAGTTACAATGGCACTGTGAAAACAGACATACACCTGGTCCCCAAATTTGTGGTCATCGTAGCAGTTGTTCAGTGACCACACGTCAGCACTTTTCTGTGGTTGTGAAGGTGCAAGAAAAGGAGTTGCACCAATTCAGGTTCTGACAACCGATGCACATTTACGATGGTTGCAGTGTCCCACACTCACGATCCCCATTTGTGACCTTCCCAGCTAGATTATTCTGACAAGCAAAATCAGTGGGGATGCCGGCAGGAAGTTGCAAGTCAAGGTCATGTGAAATTGCCTTTCACAGCCCACAGTGACTTGCTTGACAATTGCGGAGGAACAGATGTTCAGAACAAAGCTCTTCTTTACACTCCCAACATTCATTTGAGGTTCCTTTATACATTCTGGACAATTTGTCCAGTGTTAGATACCAGCAGTACATCATCTTATAAAAGTTTTCCTTTAATGTTTAATGTGAATTTTAGATGGTTTATCCACCTATTCTCCCATTGTTCAAGCATTATATTACATCCAAAGTTCTTTGCCTACTGAATCATACAAAGCTTTACATACTCGTTCTCTAAGTTCAATTTCAATTACAGTTTATAACACTTAGCAATAATATGTTCAACACTACCACACAATAGCATTTTCGATTCGTTTTTCACAAAATGAAATCCATGGCAAACACATCCTTCTGATTCCACTTGCTCTTTAGATTTGAAAATAGGGTCACCATAATTGAAAGACATTATTTGACTATAAGTCCAACCGTCTTACCTCGCCACTCTTTCTTTTCTTTAAAAAAGTTCCTGGGGAGACAGCCAAAGAGGCATCTTCCTAGGGAACGTTATATTTCTTCCAAATTCTTGGGATGGTACATCTAACAAAGTGATTATTATAATCAATATTTGCTTTAATCTTATCCTACCATAAATAGCTGTGCCATCAAAATCTTAATTCATGGCCCTCTAGCTCAAGTAACCTCCTATTTTGCAGAGTCACCCACTCATTTCAAATCTGGTAAACCCAAACCTTTCCTTTCCTTAGCGTCCTGCAATAATTTATATTTAATTCTTGCTTTCTTCCCTTAGAGATCTCCATCTGCCATTGTATGAATGGAGTATCAGTTACAAGTATTGATAAAGTCTGAAACAGAAAAATCATCTTGGGTAAAACATTTAATTTAATAAATGTAATCTCAGTAATTTAATTACTGAGATTCTGTCCCAATAATTGTAATGCTAAGAATTTGTTGTTGACCCAAGTCAACAAGTTTATTTCATGATTGAATGGATATTTGAACTTGGATCTCGATAATCTTCAATGTGTCAAATGAATCTTACTTAATGTAAGAGGCTATTTTAGCATTGTGGCATATTTGCTTTTTACTTGTATATTTTTTCATTTCACGTCTTCTGCAACCATTTTATAAACAATAAAAGTTACACTTTTATTTGAATCTTACAGACAAAGAGGATGCTAATAAGACCACTCCGGACAACTGAGAATAACAAGCAATGTTGAAAAGGAAAGCAAATCAAGCTAGAAATCAAAATATTTTGCATTTCCTTCAGAAAACCACACAATTCGTCTTCTTCCCCAGCAAGTGATAGACAAAAGAGAGAAAATCAAGAAAAGGTTTCAAACTGGAAAAAGTAGAGTATGTGGAACTGAAGGATACAAACATGAAAAGGTCAAGGGACATTATTTTTCCATTCAAAAAAATAGGGAAATGTCTAAAAGATAGTTGGGAGAAAAAGATCATTTGGGAAGCCACGTCAAGCAGACAATAATGCAGGTCTCGCCCTGGGAGCAAGAAAAGAGTAGCTTCAACCAAAGCAACACTAAACAAGGGATCACACATAATTTTGACATCCTCAAGAATATCAGTGGTGGAAAAGCTCCACCGATGAGCATATCGTTGGAAAGGTGCAGATTTCAAATCATAGATGATTATGAACAAAAGGATACACTTTGGAGAAAAGCCATATAGGTACTCTGAAGATGTCAAAAGCCTTTGTCAGAACAGCTCCCTTGTGGCTTATGGAAGGACCCACAAAGTAGAAGAGCCCCACAAGTGCTCCCAATGCGGTAAATCATTTTCGAGCATGGCCACTTGGTGATACACTAGAGGCGTCACACCAGGGAGAAACCCTATGATTGCTCTGATTGTGGAAAAAGTTTCAGTCACAACTCCAGCCTGGTGATACACTAGAGGATGCAGACAGAAAAGAAATCATATGAGTGCCCTGATTGTGGGAAAGGTTTCAAGGCAAATTCCCACCTCGTGAGACACAAGAGGTCTCACACAGGAGAGAAACCCTTTCAATGTCCTGACTGTGGGAAAAGTTTCAGTCAGAAGTCTGGCATGGTGATACACCAGAGAAATCACACAGGAGAGAAACCTTATGAGTGTCCAGATTGTGAGAAAAGTTTCATTAGAAAATTCCAACTCACGAGTCACCAGAGAATACACATAGGAGAGAAACCCGTTGAAACTCCTAATTGTGGGGAAAGTTTCAGTCAGAATTATGAACTGGTGATTCACCAGAGAAATCACACAGGAGAAAAATGTTTTGAATGTGCTCTTTGTGGGAAAAGTTTCAGTCACAATTCCAGCCTGGTGATACACCAGAGGACTCACACAGGAGAAAAACCATATGAGTGTCCAGATTGTGGAAAAAGTTTCATTAGAAAATTCCAGCTCACAAGTCACCAGACAATACACACAGGAGAGAAACCCTTTGAATGTCCTGATTGCGGGAAAAGTTTCCGTCAGAACTCCTGCCTGGTGAGACACCAGAGGACTCACACAGGAGACAAACATTTTGAATGTGCTCTTTGTGGGAAAAGTTTCAGTCACAATTCCAGCCTGGTGATACACCAGAGGACTCACACAGGAGAGAAACCATATGAGTGTCCAGATTGTGGGAAAAGTTTCAGTCACAATTCCAATCTGGTAAAGCATCAGAAGACTCACACAGGAGAGAAGCCCTTTCAGTGTCCTGATTGTGAGAAAAGTTTCAGTCAGAATTATGAACTGGCGATACACCAGAGAAAGCACACAGGAGAGAAACCGTATGAATGTCCAGTTTGTGGGAAAAGTTTCAGTCACAATTCCAGCCTAGTGAAGCATCAGAGGACTCACACAGGAGAGAAACCATTTGAATGTCCTGATTGTGGGAAAAGTTTCAGTCAGAATTATGAACTGATGATACACCAGAGAAATCACAAACGAGAGGAAATGTATGAGTGTCCAGAATGTGGGAAAAGTTTCAATCAGAATTCTAACCTGGTGAAACACCAAAAAATACATACAGGGGAGAAACCTTTTGAGTGTCCTATTTGTGGGAAAAGTTTTAGTCGGTACTGCAGCCTGGTGAACCACCAGAGGACTCACACAGGAGAGAAACCTTTTGAATGTCTTGATTGTGGGAAAAGTTTCAGTCACAATTCCTATCTAGTGAACCACCAGAGGAGTCATACAGGAGAGAAATCATATGAGTGTCCTGATTGTGGGAAAAGTTTCATTAGAAAATTCCAGCTTACGAGTCACCAGAGGACTCACACGGGAGAAAAACCGTATGAGTGTCCGGTTTGTGGGAAAACTTTCAGTCACAATTCCAGCCTGGTTAACCACCTAAGGACTCACACAGGAGAGAAACCATATGAGTGTCCAGTTTGTGGGAAAAGTTTCAGTTACAATTCCGGCCTGGTTAACCACCTAAGGACTCACACAGGAGAGAAACCATATGAGTGTCCAGATTGTGGGAAAACTTTCAGTCACAATTCCAGCCTTGTTAACCACCTAAGGACTCACACAGGAGAGAAACCGTATGAGTGTCCAGTTTGTAGGAAAAGTTTCAGTCACAATTCCTATCTGGTGAACCACCAGAGGACTCACACAGGAGAGAAATCATATGAGTGTCCAGATTGTGGGAAAAGTTTCATTAGAAAATTCCAGCTCATGAGTCACCAGAGGACTCACACAGGAGAAAAACCGTATGAGTGTCCTGTTTGTGGGAAAACTTTCAGTCACAATTCCAGCCTGATTAACCACCGAAGGACTCACACAGGAGAGAAACCGTATGACTGCCCAGTTTGTGGGAAAAGTTTCAGATACAATTCCAGCCTGGTGAGCCACCAGAGGACTCACACAGATGAGAATCCATATAAGTGACTAGATTTTGGGACAGTTTCATTAGAAAATTTGAGCTCATGAGTCACCAAAGGACTCACACAGGAGAGAAACCCTTTGTGGTTTGTGGGAAAAGTTTCAGTCTGAATTCCAACTTGGTGATACACCTGAGGACTCATATGGGAGAGACCTTTCAAATGTCCAATCTGTGGATAGTACTTCAAGCATAAGTCACCCCTTATTGAACACAAAGAATTTGACATGAGGCAAAATTTGTTGAATTTAGAGAAGGCTTGAATTTCATTTCTGATCTCCCATTGAGAGTGTAGGTGAGAAATTGACTATTTTAATTCTGGCCTAATCCTTTTTTGTCCACACATCTCAGGTTTAGACCAGTTGGCAGAGAGAAATAAGTGGAAATTGTTAATTTGATAAAAGCTAACTACCTGTTTCTGGTTATCAGTAGAAGTTTCTGGATATTTCTTTTTGCAGAAGTTATGGAATTCCTCAAAAAGGCTTTTGGTTGATATTTTTTGTATATTGATTATGGAATTCCCACCTTGATTATGGAAGTTTCCAGCTTCTACCTTGTTGTCCTCCAGATTTTGAGCCCACAGAATTCCCAGCCACCATACAAATAGTCTTAAAGATACAACTGTAATATGGCCTGCCAATTTCGGTTGCATGTTGCAGTGGTAGTTAAGCGAGATTACCTTGCTGAACTACCCCCACTTCCTTCTCTCCATAATGAAGCCATTAAACAAATGTGCAAGTCCTCCCTACCTTTTGAAGTTCTCTGAACCTCAGGTTGGGGAAGGAGGACAGGACATGCATCACTAGGCTGCATGACTACGTTGTGAAAGCAGCCATTATTTTCACTGTGTCTGGGATTCATCCGTGGGCCATGTGGTGGACTTGTGGAAGCAGCTGCCATTTTGCCATGCCTGCCTCAACAGAGGAATAGTGTCAAGACAACAAGAAGAGACAGAGCTTTACACAGTGCTGGTGACACCACACGTAGAATACTGTGTCCAGTTGTGATCACCATGATACAAAAAAGTTGTTGAGACCCTGGAAAGTGTGCAGAGAAGAGCAACAAAGATGATAAAGGGTGACTAAATCTGATGATCAATTGTGGGAGCTAGGTATATCTAGGGTAGTGATGGTGAACCTTTTAGAGACTGAGTGCTCAAAAACTGCACCGCCCCCTGGCCCACCCCCACTCCCCACTTCACTTCCACTCTGCCCTGCCCCGCCTGCCCGCAGGGCCACCCACCGCCTCCATGGCCCGCTGCAGCAGATTGCCCAGGGACTCAGCAGTGCCATGGCGGCCACACCCTCTGCCCATGCCCCGCAGCATCAACTGCGCATGATGGGGCATGAGGGTGGAGTCTTGTTCCTGCTGCCCAGCTGCCATGTGCTTGGCTGTGCTGCTCCGCGCGGGCCACGCACAGGAGCGACTCTCCTCTGGGGTGGCTGCTGGGGAGGAGGGGTAGGGGGAAAGTGGGGCTGGGGTGATGGTGCGCATGCCCACAGAGAGGGCTCCGAGTGCCGCCTTTGGCACGCGTGCCATAGTTTCGCCACCACTGATCTAGGGTATCAAGGGCATTCATTAGGAGGGACATGATAGCTGTCTTCCAGTACTTGAGGGACTGTCACCAAGAACTGGGATTGACTTATTCTCTAGGGCACCTGAGGGCAGGACAAGAAGAAATGGGTGGAAGCTTGTTGAAATGAGGTCCAATATAGAAGTAAGGAGAAATTTTCTGTCAGTGAGGGCAATTAATCAATAGAATAGCTTGCCTTGAGCAGTGGGTTGGATTAGAAGACGTCCAGGGTGCCTTCCAAGCCTATGATGCTATGTTTCAGTGAATTTAGGGGCAGTTTAGAAAATAGGTACAGAGCAGCTCCATGAACTTGCTTCTCATAAAGGTTTTTTATTTTATTCAGAAAATTTATATAAAGTACAAAATACCCCCCAATTTTTTTTTCAAAACAAGAATAAACAAAACATTTAAAAAGAAAAAAAAAGTGCATTAAAAAAGACAAAAACAGATTCATAAATATATTGAAGCAATATTAATTTCCCCCCCTTGCGAAGCAGGCCCAAAATTTATAAAGTTCTACCTCTTATTTACCACCAATCTGACCGTCTTGTATCTACTATAGAGAGAGGCAAAGTAGTTAACGGGTGAATCAACAGCAAAGTTAAAACATCAAAGTACTTTGTTAATTAATCTAGTCTTGCGTTTAACTTCTATAAAGTCTAGAACGGTTTTTATTTACCATAAGTCACCATATCATTGTCTTGGATCTATCCGGGATGAAATATCTTCGTTTGATTATTATTAATAAAACTTAAGATTTTAGTTGAAAACAATAAAACAAAATCATAAACCTCTGTTGTCCATCCATTTTCCCAAAAGAATTCAGCCCAAATTGTTTTCCCGTTAGATATGGGAAGTCCATCCCCCAGTTATCACCAACTTCTTCAGAACCTCCCGTTCATCACCTATCGAGTCTGTTAAGTCCAAATCCGTAGAATCCACATCCTCTTCAGCCTTCTCCAACCAACCTGCAGTTTCCAAACCATGATAAGGGAGCTTTTGAGAAGTGGCTGTGCTCCCCGTGGCAGCTTCTTGGGATGAGCTGAGGTCACCAAGCCATCCATTTGGGAGGGAACCTTCCATTTGTGCGCTCATAATCCCAAATGCCTCCATCACTCCCAGAGGAAGGGGACCTTCCAGAGCAGAAATGTTTTTTTCTCACCATGATCCTTCACATCCTTCTGGGTAATGCACCAGCTGGGTATGTGAAAGGAAAAAATATCACTATTTCTTTTATCTGATTCAAACATCTCCTTGATAAATCTCAGTATTAGAGGACTTATTGAATAAATGAAGGCCTAGGCCAGGGGTAGGCAACCTTGGCTCTTTTATGACTCATGGTCTTCAACTCCCAGAATTCTTGAGCCAGCATGGCTCAGCTTGGAAACCTCTCCCTTTCCCCTCAGCATAGCTGGCTCAGGAATTCTGGGAGTTGAAGTCCACGAGTCATGCCTACCCCTGGCCTAGGCCTATCAGGAATTATATGTTATATATGGAACAATGACACGTGCTATGGGAAGATGAGCTTGTATCTGATTTGGTTACTGTTAAAATCTCAGAAGTCATGTGTTGGTGGTTTTAAGGTATAAAAGGATGGCATTAAGAGAGACTCAGGGCCATTTGGCCACTAGCCGTCACACTTTTGACTGCTTATGCATCTGGCCCCCGTTGCAATGAGTAATGTAAGTATTGTCTGTGTGTTCTAAATTTTCAATAAAACCTCTGAATTCTAAAGTGAGATATTTTTGATCTGTTTCTCTTGCCATTAATGGATTTTTCCTGACAGTTATGATAACATCTCCTCTCTGTGATGCTTCCAGCAAATGACGTCCAGATGGCAGATGGCTTTTTTTCTGGGTGTAATACAGATAGTCCTCCCTTACTATTTGCCTCGTTTAGTAACCATTCAAGATTATAATGGTATAAAAAAATCAGCTTTGCAAACAATCCTTGCATTTTAAACCATCGAATTATCCCACGATCATTAGCATGCTTCCCAACCAGCTGAAGGCAAGCAAAGTTCATGGAGAAGACAGAAATAAACTCACCAGTAGCAGTCAGGTGATGTCTCACTTACATGTCTACAGTGATTCATTTAGTGTCCAGAGGCCAAATGAGGTCAAAAGCCTGTTTACAATCAGGTGATTTTTCACTTAGCAGTCATGAATCTTAGCAACAGAATTGCCAGTCACAATTGTGGTCACTTAAGTGAGGACTATCGTTCTTCATTCATCACCACCCTTCAGGCTTCTTCCTGCAGTTGATGGGGAGGCGACCAATGTGCAGCAGGGAGTCTCTCTGGATGGCTTTTCTATTAGAGAGCTGGGGTGCTGCAGGGGTGAAGGTGCCGTTGCTGGGCTAAAAGTGGGGACACCCAAGTTCCAGCCTCTCCTCAGCCATGAAAAGTCCCTCAGACTCAACCCCACTTGATAGAACAGACCAAGAAATCAGCAACACAGGAAGACTCTTAACACAGGGGTGTCAAACTCGATTTCATTGAGGGCCGCATTAGCATTGTGGTTGCCCTGGAGGGCGGGGGGGGGCTGATGTGGGAGTAGCCAGGTGATCGTGGCCGACTTGGTAGGCATGGCCAGCTCATGTCGGGGGGCCCTGTGGGGTGGGGGGGAATCCAGGGATCTCCAGCAGAGGGGAGGTGGGACCAGGGCTGGCACCAGGGCCTGATCCACCGGAGGAGCCCTGCCGACCCTCTCGGGCCTGGCTACCTGGTACTCTGGGTGAAGGGCGCCTGGCCCGGACCTTGAGCTCCCAGGGAGCCGGGACCCTATGGCTTGGCCCCGCTTCCCTGACGGGATGCCCAGCCCTGCATTCCTTCTCAAGGCTGCTGCTGCTGCTGGGCTCAGTCTCCTTGTCCAGGCTGGGGGGAGACTGAGAGGTGGCAGGGCTCCTGCTGGATGGGACTGCTGCTGCTTGTGCCACCGTCACAAGGCGAGGCAGGGGGCGGGGCGGGGCGGCCTGGCTGTGGGGCGCGTGGTACAGCTCTGGGACTGGACTCGGGCGGAGCAGGGAGGGGAGCCCCTGCTGCCTGTTGGGTATGGGGGCTCCCGGCCCTTACCGTTCGCAGGGATCATTGGAGGTGGGGGAATAGGTGGCAGGCTCACTGGAGGACAAGATTGGACGGCGAGGGCCGAGCCCCAGACATCTCTGCTCTTAACACTTTTTTTTCAATTGAGACTGAAGGTAATAAGAAAATCTTGCAAGTCTGATTATGTTGTGCCTCCCCCCCACCCAAACTTATGCTCCTGTGAATGAGGGAGGTGTTCCTTTGAGCCTGCTTGTAACATTATCTCTCTGTTGTGGACTTGAGGTAGGTTGCTTATCCCCTAAGGCAGGGGTCCCCAACCCCTGGTCCGTGGACCAGTACTGGGCTGTGGCATGCCAGCAGCCGGTCTGCACAAACAAGCAAAGACCCATCTGTGGGATGCAGGCAGCACACAAAACCAAACACTCTTTGGTGCATGGAAAAACCTTTCTCCACAGAACCGGTCTCTGGTGCCCAAAAGGTTGGGGACCTCTGCCCTAAGGCTATTTTCTTTACTCTCTGCCCTGGAGGCCTCTGGGCATAGGACTGGCATCTGTGTCACTAAGCAGCCGGTCATTAAGCATGGTGTCACATGACAGTGCCAACTTACATCTGTTCCTCTGCAGTGGTTAAGCAAAGCATGACCTTGAGTTGCAAATTCCTGCTGGCATTCCCCATTTATTTTTCTTGTCAGAAGCTAGGTGGGAAAGTCACCAATGGGGATTGTGAGCGTGGGATGCTGGAACCATTATAAATGTGCACCGGTTTGTTCCATTTTATGACCTTTCTTGCCACAGTTGTGAAGTGAATCACTGCAGGGTTCAGTTAGTAACGGGGTTGGGTTTTTTGTATTAACATTTTTATTATTCAAAATATAAAATACAAAGAAAAATAAAATAGTGAGAAACTAACGGAAAAAGGGAAGAAGTTCACTTTCAGTTATATTTTACAAACTTAAAAATTACTCAAGCATTATATATGAAGGGAAACAACATTTTCAAACCTACTTTATAAATACAAAACTGTATTAAAGCTTTTTATTACACATATCAGGCCAATAAAAATCCGAGTAACTCCAATTAGCGCCTTAAATTTAAGTTACTCTGTCGAATTTATTCTCATACTCTTTTTCTACTCTAGAATATCTATTAAATAAATATGAAGTTCTATTTATCAAAGTATTCTCCACCTTGTTAGTGTCCATGTAGAAAAGTCCAAAAATGTCCCCTAAAACAGGGGTCCCCAACCTGCGGGCTGCGGCCCATTACCGGGCATTGGCCTAATTGCCACTGCGCCACGTGAATGTCCGGCCGGCGTGTGTGGACAGCCCAAGGTGTGTGAACCTCATTGCAGGCCCTCGTGGCCCCACTCGTGTGAGCCTCGTAGCCGGCACTCGTGGCCTCACATTCACCGGCCCCTCCCACAAAATCTTCCCCTTTCCCCCCCCCCCAGGCCGCCAACCTGCAAAGATGGGGAACTCTGCCCTAAAGAGTTGCAAATTTACTTGGAACTCTTACTTTCAATTGCGCCGAAAGGTTTAAACGGTCATCTTCATGCCTAGTAGACGGTCACTTAAATATGGGCCAGCAGTGTGCAGCAGCAGCCAAAAAAGCTAATACAATCCTTGGTTGCATAAACAGAGGGATAGAATCAAGCTCATGTGAAGTCTTAGTACCACTATATAAAAACGTAGTAAGACCACATCTGGAATACTCCATCCAGTTTTGGTTGCATTGTAAAAATGATGATGAGACTTTGAAAAGAGTGCAGAGAAGAACAACTAACATGATTAAGGGCTGGCAACTAAAACATATGAAGAAAGGTTGGAGGATTTGGGTATGGCTAGTCTAGTGAAAAGAAAGACCAGCCGTGTTCCAAAATTTGAGGGGCTGCCACAAAAAAGAGGGGGCCAACCTATTTTCCAAAGCACCAGAAGGTGAGACAAAAAAACAACGGAAGGAAACTAATCAAGGAAAGAAGCAACCCAGAAATAACAGTGAGAACAATTAACAAGTGAAACTGCTTATCTTCAGAAGTTGTGGGTGCTTCATCACTGAAGGCTTTTAAGAGACTGGACAACCACCTGGTATAGGGTGTAAGGTCTCCTGCTTGAGAAAATAGGTTGACCCCCCCCCCCTTCGTGACAGCCCCTCAAATATTGAACACTGCTATCATGTCACCCCTGGTCCTTCTTTTCACTAGACTAGACATATCCAATTCCTGCAACCGTTCATCATATGTTTTAGCCTATGGCCCTCTAATTGTTCTTGTTGCTCTTCTCTGCACTCTACACTCAATATATGGTGTGACCAAAAGTGAATGCAGTATTGCAAGTGTGGTCTTATTAAGGCTTTATAATACTTCACATTAATCTTGATTCTATCCGCTAATGCAGCCTAGGATTGTATTGGCTTTTTTGGCAACTGCAGCACACTACTGGCTCATATCAATCAATCAATCAATCAATCAATCAGAACAGAGTTGGAAGGGACCCTGGAGGTCTTCTGGTCCAAACTCCCTACCCAAGCAGGGACCCTATACCATTTCAGACAGTATGTTTTCCAGTCCTTTCTGAAAACCGTCCATTGATAGAAGCACCTACAACTTCTGAAGGCAAACTGTTCCACTGGTTAACTGTCCTGTTAGGAAGTTTCTCCTTAATTCCAGGTTGCTTCTCTCCTTGATTAGTTTCCATCATTTCTTGTCTTGCCTTCTGGTGCTTTAGAAAATAACTTGGCCCCCCTCTTCTTTGTGGCTGGATTACTGGATTACTATTATGTTACTCCTAGTCGTCCTTTTCTCTACACTGGCCATACCCAATTCTTGCAACCGTTCTTCATATGTTTTTGTCTGTGTCCAGGCCTTTAACCATCTTAGTTGCTCTTCTTTGCACTTTTTCCAAAGTCTCAACGTATTTTATGTAATGTGGTGATCAAAAATTGGATGCAGTATTCCAAGTGTGCCCTTACTAAGGTTTTATAAAGCTGTACTAATATTTCATGTGATTTCGCTTCTATGCCTGTTTATACAACCTGGGATTGTATTAGCTTTTTTGGCTGCTGCTGCACACTGCTGTGTCCCGTTTAAGTGGTCGTCCACTAGGACTCCAAGGTCCCTCTCACAGTTACTGTTTTTGAGCCAGGTTTTGCCTAATCTGCACTTGTACCTTTGTTTTTCCTGCCTAGGCGTAAAACCTTGCTTTTCTCCACATTAATTTTCATCTTGTTGGATAGGGCCCACTGTTCAAGTCTGTCAAGATCTTTTTGGATCCTGAGCTTGTCTTCTGGGGTGTTGGATATTCCTGCCACCTTAGTGTCATCTGCCAATTTGATGAGTTCCCCTTCTATTCCCTCATCTAAGTCATTTGTGAAGATATTGAAGAATACTGGATTTAAAATAAAACTTTTATTTTAAAATGTTTTGTCTATCCTTGTTTTTTTTGGAAAAAATCATTTTTGTGGAGTTTGTATTTATATTCACTTTCCAGATAAAATGTTTTTTTAAAAAATAAGCCCCTTTATGAGAAGCAAGATCATGGGATTGTTCTGTACCTATTTTATAAACTGTCTCTAAATTCATGGAAACATAGTATCATAGGCTTGGAAGGGAACCTGGGGGTCTTCTAGTCAAGCCTTCTCTAAATTCATCACATTTTGCCTCATGTCAAATTCCTTGTGTTCAATAAGGGGTGATCTACGCTTGAAGTACCATCCACAGATTGGATATTTGACAGATGTCCCCCCATGTGAATCCTCTGGTGCATCACCAGGTTGTAAGTATGACTGAAACTTTCCCCACTAACAGCACATTTAAATGGTTCCGCTCTTGTGTGAATCCTTTGGTGTGTCACCAGACTAGAACGGTAATTGAAACTTTTCCCACAAACTGGACACACATATGGTTTCTCTCCTGTGTGAATCCTCTGGTGTATCACTAGTTCATAATTGTGACTGAAACGTTTCCCACAATCAGGACATTCAAAGGATTTCTCTCCTGTGTGAGTCTTCTGATGTTTTACGAGGTTGGAATTGTGAGTGAAACTTTTGCCACAATCTAGACACTCATACGGTTTCTCTCCTGTGTGAGACCTCTGGTGTATCACCAGGCTGAAATTCTCTCTGAAACTTTTCCCACAGAGAGCACATTCAAATGGTTTCTCTCCTGTGTGAGTCCTCTGGTGTCTTACCAGCTCAGAATTCTGACGGAAACTTTTCCCACAATCAAGACATTCAAATGGTTTCTCTCCTGTGTGTATTCTCTGGTGACCCATGAGCTGGAATTTTCTGAATCTTTTCCCACAATCTGAACACTCATATAATTTCTTTTCTGTGTGAGTCCTTTGGTGTTTCACCAGGGTGGAATACTGACTGAAACCTTTCCCACAATGAGGACATTCAAAGGGTTTCTCTCCTGTGTGAATCCTCTGGTGTGACACCAGGCTGGAATTGTAACTGAAACCTCTCCCACAATCAGGACATTCATAAGGTTTCTCTCCTGTGTGAATCCTCTGGTGTGACACCAGGTTGGAACTGTAACTGAAACCTCTCCCACAATCAGGACATTCATAGGGTTTCTCCCCTGTGTGAGTCCTCTGGTGTTTCACCAGGCTGGAATTCTGACCGAAACCTTTCCCACAATGAGGACATTCAAAAGGTTTCTCTCCTGTGTGAGTCCTCTGGTGTATCACCAGGCTGGAACTGTGACTGAAACCTTTCCCACAATCAGGACATTCAAAGGGTTTCTCTCCTGTGTGAATCCTCTGGTGTGACACCAGGTTAGAAATCTGACTGAAACCTTTCCCACAATCAGGACATTTAAACGGTTTCTCTCCTGTGTGAGTCCTCTGGTGTGTCTCGAGATTAGAAAACTGAATGAAACTTTTCCCACACTCAGGACATTTAAAGGGTTTCTCTCCTGTGTGAATCCTCTGGTGTATCACCAGGTATGAACTCCGACTGAAACATTTCCCACAATCAGGACATTCAAAGGGTTTCTCTCCTGTGTGATTCCTCAGGTGTATCACCAGGTGGGAATTCCGAGTGAAACGTTTCCCACAGTCCAGACATTCAAAGAATTTGTCTCCTTTTTGAGTCCTTTGGTGACTCATGAGGTGGGAATGTCTAATGAAACTGTTCCCCAAACTGGACACTCAGTTGGTGTTAGTCGTCTGATGTATCACCAAGTTGCTGTAGTTGCTAAGGCATTTACCACAGTGAGAGCATTTGTAGGGCATCTGTCCTGTCTGTCTTTCCACGAACTACAAGAGAGCTGTTCAGACTAAACATTTTGCAACGTTTCTAGCATTTCAATGGCTTTTCTACAGTGTGGATCTTCTCATGCATAATCAGTTGCTATGTACTATTTGTGTTTTTCTCACAATAAGCACATCTATGCAGTTTTTCCACCACTGATATTCTTGAGGGGGTCAAAAATATGGACGATCCCTTGTTTAGTAGTGCTTTGATTCAAGCCGTTTTTTTCTGCACAGGGTGAGGCCTGCCTTACTGTCTGCTCTATGTGCCTGTCTAATTGACCTTTTCCTGCCACTGATTTCCAGATATTTCCCTCTTTTTCTGAATGAAAAATAATCTCCCTTGGTTTTTCATGTAATGTATCCTTGAGTTTAGTAAAATCTACTTGTCCCAGCATGAAATCTCTCCTTGATTTTCTCTTGTTTCTCTCTCACCTGCTGAGGAAGGTGAAGAATTGTGTGGCTTTCTGAAGGAAATGGAAAATATTGATTTGTTTTCCTTTTCAATGTTGCTTGTTATTCTCTGTTGTCCAGAATGCTCTTATTGCCATCCTCTTTGTCTATAAGATTCAAAGAAAAGTGTACCTTTAGTTGTTTATAAAATGTTGCAGAAGATGTGAAAAAAAGAAAAAAGTATATATTACAATGAATAAGCAGACATGCCACAATACAAGAATAACCTCTTATATTAATTATGATTCATTTGACACATGGAAGACTACCGAGATCCAAGTTCAAATATCCATTCAGTCATGAAATTCTCTTTTTGACTTGGGTCAATCACAAATTCTTAGCAGTGCAAAGGGTTATCCTCAAATATATCTTGAAGTGCTGGGAATAGAGTATACAGTTGTTGATATATGCATAGAGAGAAATACAAATATACACACATCAAATGTATATACTGTGTTTCCCTGAAAGTAAGGCTACCATAAGGCCTAGTTTGGGGGCGAGGCACATACTTAAAAATCAAGCTACGGCGGGGGTGGGGGGTTCCCCTCCCACCCTGCATCCATTTATCTTGCAGCCAGGCCTCTCCTTGCTGGCCTACATCTTCTGAAGCCTCTTCTGCAGCCAAGCCTGCATTTCTTAGTCACAGGACTTTCCAGAAGGCCTGTGCAGCCAAGAACTGAGCTATGGATTCAATCCATAGCTCGGTACTCGGCTGCTTAGACTTTCTGGAAAGGCCTGACTGCAAAATGCAGGCCCGAATGCAGCTGCAGAACTTCGGCCTCAGACGAAGTGGACCGGTTGGGTGGAGCTGTCGGTGCCGGCAGTGAGGTAAGGCTTACACCAAAAATAAGACCTTGTGGCTCTTTTGGAGGCAATTTTTTTTAAAAAAATAAGACCCGGTCTTATTTTCGGGGAAATACGGTATGTGGAAAGTCCATGTGTTTTCAGCCTGAAAATTATCCCAAAAGGGTTATAGTCAAACCTTTTGAGGCAATTTCAGAGACGTGGAAGCTTTAACTGATGAAATGATGCCTAAAGCCTCTGCAAGATTTAAAGCACCAGTGTCAGCTCTGCCTGCCTCAGCTGCGGCCTCACAGGCATGCTGCCATCAAAAGAAGAAGGGGGAGGGAGGATGAAAGGGAGAAAGATGAAAGGGCAATAAATCTTTGTGTGTGTGTGATAGGAAATCGGGAAGGGGGGAATGACAGGTGAGAGGGATCAGAGCAGCCAGATCCTGTTTGTACCAGCATCCCATGGCCAGGCACCCTGAGAAATATGTGTATTACCCACAAACATCTCAGAGTTCTCAAAACATCTTGGCTGGAAATGGGCTGGTCATGGGGGGAGAGATGGGCCGGGGGCAAACCTACCCTTTATTTTGCATCCAGCGAGGGTGGTGATTTCAGAGCTGGCTTGAATTTATGGCAACCAACACTCTTAGTAAAAGAACCCTTTGCTTTAATCAAATGTACTCGAAGGCTTTTCTTTCCTAAGGGATCGGATTGGGGTAGGTTTGACATTAAGCCAGCATTGCAGTTGTGGCCACCCTTTTTCTGTGTCAGCCCCTCAAATATTGAAAGACTGCTATCAAGTCACCCTTAGTCCTTCTCTGTGTTAGACTAGATATATCCAGTTCCTGCAATCGTTCATCATATCTTTTAACCTCCAGTTCCCGTCTCAACATCTCTTTTGCATCATAGTGACCAAAACTGCAGATCAAAACTGGTGTAGTCTTACTAGTGCAATATAATGCAGTACTAACACTTCATGTGATCTTGATACCATCCCACTGTTGATGCATATTAGGACTGCACTGGCTTTTTCTGCAGCTGCAGCACATTGCTAGCTCATACTAGCAATGTGGACCCCTCCTGGGACTCCTAGATCCCTCTCACAGTTACTGGTGTCAGGTCTGCCAGGTACGGTTTGGCGCCTCATAGGCATTCTGCCATCAAAGGCTAGAAAGATAGATGGGCAATAAAGCTGTATGTGATGGGAAATAGGGAGTGGTGAATGACAGGTGATGAAGACCAGAGAAGCTCAATACCAGTTTGCATCAGAATCCCAGGCCAGACACCCTGAGAACAAAACATCTTGGCGAATTCTGACTGGATGGAGATGGCCTGGTCACAGGGAGAGAGCTGGGATGAGGGGAATCCTTTCTGTGTTTTTGGTGCGCAAAATCTAGAGCTAGCCAGACCTTACAGCAGCCAACATCTTTTTAGTAAAAGAACCTTTTGCTTCAGCTCAATGGTCTTTATTCTTGAGGGATCAGAATGGGGCAGGTCTGACATTAGGCTAAAGATAACAAAGATAACAAGATACCGCTCTGCAGTTGTAGTCAATCCGGAGAGGATATCGCCTCTACTATTGGGAACGTAGAAATGATGTCAGCTCAAGGGGAGCAACAGGAAGAGATTGAAGCCTGGGGGGAAACATCCTCAAATCCCCCTCTTGGAGGACTAGATCTCCTCCGAGTGGCTGGGAAAGGATGATCCACCAAGACCCCGATGGCCCCTCGAAGTCAGGAGAAAGGAAGAGTGGGAGGAGAAACCCATGGGTGTCACATTCACCCATGGGAGCCGTGGCAGCTGCTGGAGGGAGACGCAAGCGGAGCTGGAGGTACTTGAAGAAAAGCTGACCGCAGGCGAGCCGGATTGAGAGGACTGGATGTTGGAGGAAGCCATATAGTTCCTGAGAGGAGCTTTTGGCAACCTCACATACGAGAAGCCTTGGCCTGGTTGGTACACCCTACTGATCATCTGGCTCTGGGCATGGCAAGTGATGGGGCAAAGACCTCGGCCTCCACAACAGCGACTGTCCCTGCACCTGGCCCTACAGCCCAGCCCGCACAAGCTGTAGGAGCAGTGCCAGCATGGAGGAGAGGATGCAAGACACTAGCCCTGGTTCAACAGAGACCCCAAACAGTTAGGGTTCTTCCTAATGCAGGTTCCAACTTACATACAAGAGTATGGTCCAGAAATAGCCACCGAAGGAGCAAAGGTGAGGTGCATGACCATGGCATTGGAGGGGACAGTGGCCGAATGGATGATCCCCTTCCATAATGACACCCGAGAGTTGACAAATTTCGACCGCATCATGGTCGCACTTCGAAGACCCCTTAGCCAATCACAAGGCCAGAGACCGTATAAAGACCATCAGCCAGGGGCGTAGGGGAGTGGCCAAATACACTCAGGAGTTTTACGACCTAGCTGGCTGACTGATTAACGGGCTAAGACAATACCTATATCTCCAGGGGTGTCGCCCCCCTCTCCATGGCTGGCATGCCCTAATGGAGGAAATGGAAATCGACCTAAAGTGGTGTGTGTACCCGATGGGAAATAGGGAGGGGGGAATGACAGGCGATGAAGACCAGAGAAGCTTGGCACTAGTTTGCACCAGAATCCACGTCTAGGCATCCTGGGAAAGAATGCCTTTTGCCCCAAAACACACTGGCATTCTCAAAACATCTTGGCGAGTTCCGATTAGATGGAGATGGACTGGTCATGGGGAGGAGGGCTGGGATGAGGAGAATCCTTTCTGTATCTTTTGGCATGTGAATTCTAGAGCTAGCCTGACCTTACTGCAGCCAATATCTTTTTTAATAAAAGAACCTTTTACTTCAACCCAATGGAGTCGAAGGTCTTTCTTTCCTAAGGGAACAGATTGGGGCAGGCCTGACAACTGCTTTTGAGCCACAGTCAAAGTCAAGGTCCTTTTTAAAACTGGAGAGCTTTGGGGGCAAAACGTTCATTTGACTGCTCACTCTTTGTTTTGCCTGCATCCTACCTACACCATTGAACTTTTTCAAATTATTTTTAACAGAATTACAGTATGTGGGAATATGTATGGGGAGGGGATTGCCCATGGCATTAAACTTAGCAAACTGTTTTCTGTTAAAAATGATCAATCTAGACCAGGGGTAGGCAACCTTGGCTCTTTTATGATTCGTGGACTTCAACTCCCAGAATTCCTGAGCCAGCCATGCCGGCTCAGAAATTCTGGGAGTTGAAGTCCACGAGTCATAAAAGAGCCAAGGTTAATCCTTTCAAAGCACTTGGGGAAAATGGACCTCTGCCCTCCCCTTTAAAAAAGCCCAGTCAAAATGCCATCGTCCACGCGACAGGCTGAAGTTACTGTAATAGGTTCTGAAGTGGTCCAAGATTTTCATTATATTAAAATAGTTTCAGAAATTTTTACAAAAAGGGAAAGCTATGAAAGCAAAGTGGAGAGACTCAGAGAAATTCTGTGCCTTATACAGAAATAAAATTTGGAGAAAAACTGAAAATTGGAAAGGGAAAGTTGTAATGGACTAACTAGAGGAAGCAGGATTGGCTCCATAGAATATAAACAAAAACGATCCACGTGGCATTTTATTCCAGCAACTGAAGTCTCTCTGGAGCTCAACCAACCTGCCTCTTGTACACACCAGTCTCTCTTCCCAAAAATGCTCTGCAGGCAGTTATTGAAGCTCCCAGGCCTGTCCTGTGACCTGAAATCCTTTATCTTTCTAAAAATCTCACCGAACCCCCTTGATCTCTTTGGAAAACTGTTTGTAAAAACAGCAGAGAGTTTCTTTTTCAGGGTAAATTATACAGCCCATAAAAGAGCTAAAACTAAAATTGAAAACCTCCACAGAGGTTTGTTCACTTACATGGGCAGAGAGAAACAGGGTTGCAGCAGTCACCAGAGAGGGAATCTGGGCGTGTAAGGGAGGCAGATTCAGGTGCTGCATCTCAAAGCAAGCCCACCTGGACAGGGCTGCCCATTGGCCAAGCCCACCTGGATGCCTCTCGGGTCTCCGTCTCCCGCCTTCCAGATGCCCCTGGCCTCCTAGCACGGTTCATGCCTGGGGAGGGAACGCCCTTTAGCCACGATCCCTCTCAGCCCAGATCTGCTTCCTCCTCTCCAGGCACTGAGAGGCTGATCCTCCCCAGCAGTGACAGGGGAACGTGGGAACGGCGGTGCCCAACCTTCCGGAAAACACCAGGAGGCCCCAGGCTGGGAGCCGGGATGCACCAAGAGGTTGGGCTGCGGGGCAGGAGGGGGGCTCGGGGGAGGGATTTGAAGGGGATCGGAGAGCCGTTCGCGGAAGCAGCAACCGAGGAGGAGGAGAAGCGGCGGCGCAGCGGTTCCCACGGAGCAGAAAAGCTCGCAAGGAAAGGCGGAGACTCGGAAGGGGAGGGGGCGCAACTGGGGGAAACCCACCTTGCTCTCCCTCCTTCCCCCAAGGAATCCCTCCTTCCCTTCCCGCACCTGGGGATTCCCCCCTCGTCCTCCTCCCGCTCCGGGTTCCCCCCCTCTCGCAGCGTCCTTGCCCACCTGGCGCCCCTTGAGCGCAACTCCTCGCGCGGGAAATCTCCGGCAGCCCTGGTTGAAGAGAGGTCGAGAGACCAGGAACGGGGCCGAGAAGGGCCGGAAATTGGCCTCCCCCCCTCCGGTTTCCTGTGTCCTCTCTAGGCGCCAGAGAAAAGCTCTCTGCGTTTAACCCCTTCGCGGAAGCTGCTGCGCGGAGCGGGCGACTGGGGCGCCGTCGAGCAAAGCCAAACTTCTCCAGCCGGGCCCCCGCAAAAGACCGTCACCCCCAACAAGGATCGGTGTTAAAAAGATAGTTACATGTGCTAATCGGCACCTCCAAATGCAAATTGGGAATTCATCGCTATTGAAGATGGGCGAGAAAGTCCAGCAGATGTCCTTGGACTACTCACCATCCTTCACCCCGGCATTAGTTGCTGCGATTTGCTAAATGCAATAGCTATGTCAAGAGGGGTATGGTTTTCTGAATAACAAATTGCATTAAAATGCACAACTGACTCTTAATCTGCAAAAGGGCTAGTCACTTTTCACTCCTACGGTTTTGCCCCCCCCCCAAGACTCACACGGCTCCCCTCCCAAATATATGGAGAATCCCTTGTTCTGAGTAAGAGGATCCGTTTCCTGCCTTCCTTCTCCTGTTTTAAGGGTCTTCATCTCTAAAATGAAGCTGTAGCCAAAAAACAACTTGATTCCCCCTTACATGTTCTCCAAGGATAAAATAATGTTAGGTACAAGAGCCACTTGATGCCACAAAAATGCTTTAATCACAATGTCAGCCTAATTGAGGGAATTTCATGCAACCTCCTGTGGGAAGAAAAGTCTTCATCCTGGTTCATCCAAGCCGGGAATAAATAAAACAACATGGCGACTGCTTTGGGAAGAAGGTTACAGTTTATTGAACAGCCAGAAAGATGGTTCTTGCAGGAAGGAGGAGAAATCAAGGAGAAGGACTGAGCACATGTGGAGTAGGTTTTTATAACCTCTGAAAGCCTTTTGTTTGGAAGTTTCCTGTTCCTGTGGCATGAACTTTGAGGCTATTTCCTGTGTCACCTGACCTCCTGGGTTTAGGTGTGCCTCTGGTATTCTTGATGGTAATGGGTTAGTCCTATTGTCACATCTCAGGTGGGGTATGCAGATTTTTAGGTCTTTTGTCTTCTTGATTTCCTAGCTGGCTCCAGCTTTCTGATGGTTACATCTGCATTTGTATAGGGCTGGCTCCTGCTTTGGGGCAGAGAGACTTGCAAGGCAGGGTTGGCTTCTGCTTTTAAAAATCCTTTTGAGGAAATATATTTTTCTGCCCTTTTAATATTTCATTCTGAGGGGCTGACTTTCCACACTCCTTTCCTAACTGCTATCAGCATTTGCAGTCATTTTCAGATAGATATTTCAAATGGACCGGGATCTTGAAAATCAAAGGGAGGCCACAAGGTATATTGTTTCCTTCCTGTTTGATTGGCATATTTAACTGTTTAGTGCTGAGTGAGGTTTCAAGCAGCTGTTACTTATTTTCATCTCTGTACCTGTTGGCACCTCTGTTTGGTTGCTAATTGACTCTGCATTGAAGCTCCCTGCTGTTTATAGTTTGTAGTCTCACAAAAACAAGCTTTGGGAGAAGCACCCTGCCCTCAGGATTTCTGTTGACAGCTTGCTGGTTATTTTGCAATTCCTACTGCTGCAAAACATGGTTTCAAAGGAAAAACAAGAGGAAAACGTGGAATGGCTCCTTTACAAAAAAATCCAAAAGGTCCATTAAAAGGAGCTTTGTGCTTGTTTATTCACAAGAAAGGAACCCATTCCCAATCAGGCACTTTCCAAAAGGAATGGCATGATAAATTAAAACCTCTCTGTACTTTTCAGCATTCATGATCCCATCAATATCGGCAACACCACTAGCGGAAATGCAGCCCCAAACCAGGATAGACCACCATATTTCCCTGAAGGCCACAAACACTCATTTGTCTATCTCTTTCCAACTCTTCTCACATATTGTTGACAATTGGATCCAAACATTTCAAACTTAGATTCATCATAGCATAATACTGATCCTTAGTCCATTTTTTGTAAGCTTCGGCATATCTTAGCATTTTCACCCTGTTCCCCTTCTGCAAGTGTGGGTATCTTGGCTGCTACCCATCCATTAAGACCATTCCTGATTGAGCTTCTTCAGACTGTAGAAAGATCAACTTTGGCCTCCCGATGAAGCTGCCAGATGCTGAGCCAGGTCCTTGGTGGATTTCCTCCAATCTCTCAAAGGAATTTCTCATCAGAATTTGAAAATTTCCTTGGCCTTCCAGTCCTCTTTTTTTTGTCCTTGACTTCTCCTGATTCCTCAAATTTCCTTATAACAGCTTGAACATCTATGCAGATTCTCAATCACCAGGTCATGGTTGTCCAAAAGTGTTTTTCAAAGGGCACTGGACTTTCTTGGTTTTTTCCTTGAAGAAGTTTTGAAAAAGCTGTAAAATCTTCTTGGATGAGAAGCGATACATTTGCAAGGAAAAAACTAAGAAAGTCCAGTTGCATTTTGAAAAGCATCTTAGGGACAACAGCTTGAATACCACATCTTGAATATCCAGTTTGTTCATACATGGCTTAGATCAGGGGGTGTCAAACTGCCGGCCTGCGGGCCGGATGCGTCATCCAGAAGCCGCACCCACCCCATTGCCGGCAATGGAAAAACCGTCCCGATGTGCACGACGTCGTGTGATGTCGCGAGTTTGACATGTCTGACTTAGATGAAGAGATTGAAGGGGAACTCATCAGATTTGCAGAGGACACCCAGTTGGGAGGAATAGCCAACACGTTTGAAGATAAGCACAAGATTCAGAAAGATCTTGACACATGTGAGCATTGGGCCCTTTCCAGCAAAATGCAATTCACTTAGGCAAGAAAAGCTAAATGCACATCTATAGAAGTTGTTGTACCTTGTTCAACAGCAGTAACTGTGAGAGGGATCTCAAAACACTTACATATGAGATAGCAGTGTGCTGTAACTGCCTAAAAAGTCAATTCAGCCCTAGAATGATCAAAAACAGTTCCAACCGAGAATCGAGGAGAAAGTTCCTGTCTGTGAGAAAAGTGGAATGACTTGCCTCTAGAAGTTGTGGATGCTCCATCAATGGAGGTGTTGAATAGGAGATTCGACAGCCATTTTTTTCAGATGGGAATAGGGACTCGTGCTTGGAGACTTGGTCCCTTCCAAATCTTATTTTGTAATTCTGTAAGAACTTCATGAACTTTTAGGGCTCAGCATGCAGCTAATCTTCACAAGCTAAGTAGTGTCACATTTCACTATTTCACTTGGCTCAGTTGCAAAGAGAGGTTGCTGTGAGTCTGGAAATGACTTGATAGCATGTGATCACTGAAAACATCTCTCAAATGCCTTCGGTGGAGACGGGACAAGCCTATTTTTCGGCCTCCTACCGAGAGATGGTGGTCAGATAGGCAGCATCTGTGACTAGAAAGCCAACAGTAGAATAGCGCCCTCTCTGGTTGAACTTAAAGGAGTTAAAACCATCAAGTACTGTATTGCTAGAAAGGCTAGGAGGAGAGGAGACGTACAGGGGAACTTCCTCTACTTACCGTATCACTTATGGGAGGAGGGTTGCGTGCAGAGACGCTCTCGCTTTCTTGCAAGGGTGGAAGCATCAGCAGGAAGGTGAGTTGAGGGCAGGTTGGAGGAGAGGCCGGGAGCAAGTCGGGCTGTTTGGTTCCCTCCACAGTGTGGAAGCAGAGAAGCAACTAGACCAGGGGTAGGCAACCTTGGCTCTTTTATGACTCGTGGACTTCAACTCCCAGAATTCCTGAGCTCAGCTTGGAAACCTCTCCCTTTCCCCTCAGCATGGCTGGCTCAGGAATTCTGGGAGTTGAAGTCCACGAGTCATAAAAGAGCCAAGGTTGCCTACCCCTGGACTAGACATACCCAATTCCTGCAACTGTTCTTCATGTTTTAATCTCAAGCTCCCAAATATGTTTGTTGCTCTTTCATTTCATCTCTGTTAGTAAATATCAATTCCAGTATAGCTGACCCTCTAATTCCCTCCTCTACCTTTTGGATGACAAACTTGTCAGGTTCGTCAGAAACCTTTAAGAACACACTGGGTAACATTTTTTCTGGAATGGTAGAGGGTCTCCTGGCTGAGCAGGGGACTGGACTAGAAGATTTCTAAGGTCCCTTTCAACTGTATTGTTCTGTTATGGACCTGCTGTTTTATTGGCTGATCTGCCACTGTATCTTATGAGGTTTTTTATTTTTTATTTCCACGTCTAGCCAACAAGCACCCTACTTCCTATTGGTGTCCCATCCATGTATTAACCAGGTTCAACTAAAAAATAGCTAAGGAGGACCTTTTCAGGTGTTCAGGTTGTATAGGTAGTCCTCACTTACCATTTGTTCCCTGAGCCTTCGAAGTTACAATGGCACCGTGAAAGCAGACATACACCTGGTCCACAAATTTGTGGTCATCGTAGCACTTGTTCAGTGACCACACGTCAGCACTTCCTGTAATGAAGGTGCAGGAAAAGGAGTTGCATCAATTCAGGGTCTGCCAATCGATGCACATTTATGATGGTTGCAGCATCCACACTCATGATCCCTATTTGTGAACTTACCAGCTACCGTGTTTCCCTGAAAATAAGACCGGGTCTTTTTTTCTTTTTTTGCCTCCAAAAGAGGCACCTAGTCTTATTTTCGGGGGGGGGGGAGGTGTCTTTTTTACTCACTTCCGGCACCAGCAGCCTTGCCCAGCCAGCCCACTTCTTCTGCGGCCGAAGGAGCAGCTTCATTCTGCAGCTGGGAATGGAGCTTCGGCCTGCATTTTGCAGTCAGGCCTTTCCGGAAGGCCACTGCAGCCGAGAACCGAGCTATGGATTCAATCCATAGCTCGGTTCTCGGCTGCAGTGGCCTTCCGGAAAGGCCTCTGACTGTGAAATGCAGGCCTGGGGACGCCACAGAAGAAGTGGGCTGGTGAGGAGAGGCTTAGCTGCAAGGTAAGTGGGTGCGGGGCACGTGGGCCAGCTCCACATCCCCACCCCCACCCTAGCTTGTTTTAGGTGTGTGCTCGCCCCAAAACTAGGGCTTATTTTGGGGGTAGGACTTATATTAGGCCCACCCTCAAAAATCAAGCTAGAGCTTATTTTGGGGGTAGATCTTACTTTCGGGGAAACATGGTAGCTTCTGACAAGCAAAACCAGTGGGGATGCCAGCAGGAAGTTGCAAGTTAAGGTCATGTGAAATTGCCTTTCACAACCTACAGTGACTTGCTTAACAACTGCAGAGTTACAGATGTTCAGAACAAAGTTCTTCCTTACATTTCCAACATTCATTTGAGATGCCTTTATACATTCTGGACAATTTGTCCAGTGTTAGATACCAACATGACATTTATAAAAGTTTTCCTTTAAATTATAGTTTAATGTGAATTTTAGATCTCTGGTCCACCTATTCTCCCATTGTTCAAGCATTATGTTACATCCAAAGTTCTTTGCCCATTGAATCATACAATGCTTTACATACTCATTCTCCAAGTTCCATTTCAATTACAGTTTATAAAACTTTGCAATAATATGTTCAACACTACCACACAATAGTATTTCCAACTCGTTTTTCACAAAATGAAATCCATAGCTCTTTTTGTCTAGTTTAAATCTTTCTTTCAATTGTAAATATATAAACCAAGGGCAAACACATCCTTCTGATTCCAACTCCTCTTTAGATTTCAGGATAAGGTTACTATAATTGAAAGATGTTATTTGACTATAAGTCCACCCGTCTGGCCTCGTCACCATTTCTTTTCTTAAAAAAAGTTCCTGGGGAGACAGCCAAAGAGGCATCTTCCTAGAGAACCTTATTTTATATTTCTTTCAAATTCTTAGGATGGCACGTTAAACGAAGTGATTATTATAATCAACATTTGCTTTAACCTGATCATACCATAAAGCAAAACCAGCTCTGGCAAAACCCCACCCAACCCCAGATAGTAAAAGCATGGAATTCTCCCTCCTTGGTCAGATCACGTCGCCCAATTAAATGGAAAAATATTGTTATGAGAAAGTGTCTCTGGGTCTGATCAGAAACCTGGTGATGCCGTCCTTGATTCTCATGGTCTGGCTTCTTGATCTTTGAAATTTGCATCCCAATCCCTTTTCCTCCAACCCATGTTCGTTGGCAAGCTGAGAAGCAATAACTGTAGCTCCAGCAAAACCGTGCTTCAAAACTTGACATCTAGCTCAAGTAATCTCTTATTTTGGAGAGTCACCCACTTTTTTTGCCAAACAAAACAAAAACACATCAAACTACAATTTCAGATCGGATAAACCCAAACCTCTCTTTTTCTTAGCGTCTTGCAATAATTTATATTTCATTCTTGGGTTTTTTCCCTTGCAATATAAATTTAGAGATCTCCATCTGCCATTGTATAAATGGAGTGTCAGTTACAAGTTTTGGTAAAGACTGAAACAGAAAAACCATCTTTAGCAAAACATTTAACTTAATTACTGAGATTCTATCGAATAATTGTAATACTAAGAATTTATTGACCTAAGTCAGGGGTAGGCAACCTCGGCTCTTTTATGACTCATGGATTTCAACTCCCAGAATTCCAGAGTCAGTATAGCTGACTCAGGAATTCTGGGAGTTGAAGTCCATGAGTCATAAAAGAGCCGAGGTTGCCTACCCCTGACCTAAGTCAACAAGTTTATTTCATGATTGAATGGATATTTGAACTTCGGTCTTGGTAATCTTAAATGTGTCAAATGAATCATAATTATGTAAGAGGCTATTGTGGCATGTTTGTTTTTCACTTGTATACTTTTTCATTTCACGTCTTCTGCAACCATTTTATAAACAATAAAAGTAACGCTTTTATTTGAATCTTACAGACAAAGAGGATGACATTAAGAGCACTCCAAACAACTGAGAATAACAAGGAACACTGAAAAGGAAAGGAAATCAAAGCAGAAATCAAAATATTTTCCATTTCCTTCACAAAACCGCACAATTCTCCTTCCCCAGCAGGTGATAGACAAAAGAGGGAAAATCAAGAAGAGATTTCAAACTGGAAAAAGTAGAGGATGCGGAATTCAAGGATACAAACATGAAAAAGTCAATGGAAATTATTTTTCCATTCAGAAAAATAGGGAAATATCTAGAAGTCAGTGGGGAGAAAAAAATCATTTGGGAAGCCATGGCAGGCAGACAGTAATGCAGGTCTCGCCCTGGGAGCAAGAAAAGAGTAGCTTCAACCAAAGCAACACTAAACAAGGGATCACACATCATTTTGACGTCCTCAAGAATATCAGTGGTGGAAAAGTTCCACTGATGAGTATATTATGGGAAAGGTGCAGATTTCAAATAACACATAATTATGAACAAAATGATCCATATTGGAGAAAAGCCATACAAATACTCAAAAGCCCTTCTCAGAAAAGCTGCCTGTTGGTTCATGGAAGGACCCACGAAGGAGAGGAGCCCCACAGGTGCTCCCAATGCAGTAAATGATTTGTGAGCATGGTCACTTGGTGATACATTAGAGGCGTCGCACCAGGGAGAAACCCTTTCAGTGTTCTGATTGTGTGAAAAGTTTCAGTCAGAACTCCAGCCTGGTGGTATACCAGAGGATGCACACAGGAAAGAAATCATATGACTGTCCTGATTGTGGGAAAACTTTCATTGCAAATTCTCACCTTGTGAGACACCAGAGGATACACACAGGAGAGAAACCCTTTGAATGTCCTGACTGTGGGAAAAGTTTCAGTCAGAAATCTGGCCTGGTGATACACCAGAGGACTCATACAGGAGAGAAACCCTTTGAATGTCCTGGTTGTGGGAAAAGGTTCAGTCACAGTTCCAGTCTGCTGGCACACCAGAGGATTCACACAGGAGAGAAACCATTTGAATGTCCTGACTGTGGGAAAACTTTCAGTCATAACTATGAACAGGTGATACACCACAGAAATCACACAGGAGAGAAACCATATGAGTGTCCGGTTTGTGGGAAAAGTTTCAGTCAGAATTCTAACCTGGTGCAACACCAGAGGACGCACACAGGAGAGAAACCGTATGAGTGTTCAGATTGTGGGAAAAGGTTCAGTCACAGATCCAATCTGGTGACACACCAGAGGATTCATACAGGAGCGAAATCTTTTGAATGTCCTGACTGTGGGAAAAGTTTCATTCAAAATGCTTACCTTGTAAAACACCAGAGGACTCACAAAGGACAGAAATTATATGAGTGTCCAGACTGTGGGAGAAGTTTCATTAGAAAATTCCAGCTCACGAGTCACCAGAGAATACATACAGGAGAGAAACCTTTTGAATGTCCAGATTGTGGGAAACGTTTCAGTCACAATTCCAGCCTGGTGAAACACCAACGGACTCACACAGGAGAGAAACGCTTTGAATGTGCTCTTTGTGAGAAAAGTTTCAGTCAGAATTCCAGCCTGGTGATACACCAGAGGAGTCACACGGGAGAGAAACCATATGAGTGTCCAGTTTGCGGCAAAAGTTTCAGTCACAATTCCAACCTGGTGAAACATCAGAAGACTCACACAGGAGAGAAACCCTTTGAATGTCTTGATTGTGGGAAAAGTTTCAGTCAGAATTATGAACTGGTGATACACCAGAGAAATCACACAGGAGAGAAACCATATGAGTGTCCGGTTTGTGGGAAAAGTTTCAGTCACAATTCCAGTCTAGTGAACCATCAGAGGATTCACACAGGAGAGAAACCATATAAGTGTCCAGAGTGTGGGAAAAGTTTCAATCAGAATTCCAATCTGGTGAAACACCAAAACACACATACAGGAGATAAACCTTTTGAATGTCCTATTTGTGGGAAAAGTTTTAGTCGGTACTGCAACCTGATGAACCACCAGAGGACTCACACAGGAGAGAAACCATATGAATGTCCGGTTTGTGGGAAAACTTTCAGTCACAATTCCTACCTGGTGAACCACCAGAGGACTCACACAGGAGAGAAAATATATGAGTGTCCAGATTGTGGGAAAGGTTTTATTAGAAAATTTCAGCTCACCAGTCACCAGAGAACTCACACAGGAGAGAAACCGTATGAGTGTCCGGTTTGTGGGAAAAGTTTCAGTCACAATTCCAGCCTGATGAAGCACCAGAGAAATCACACAGATGAGAAACTATATAAGTGTCCAGATTGTGACAAAAGTTTCATTATAAAATTGCAGCTCAGGCGTCACCAGAGGACACACACAGGAGTGAAAGCCTTTGAATGTCCTGATTGTGGGAAAAGTTTCAGTCAGAATTCACACTTGGTGATACACCAGAGGACTCACACAGGAGAGAAACCGTATGAGTGTCCTATTTGTGGCAAACTTTTCGTTAGAAATTCCCACCTCTTGAGACACCAGAGGACTCACACAGGAAAAAAACCCTTTGAATGTCCTGTTTGTGGGAAAAGTTTCAGTCGGAATTCAAACCTGGTGAAACACCAGAGGACTCACATGGGGGAGACCTTTCAAATGTCCAATCTGTGGGTGGTACTTCAGGTGTAAATCTCCCCTTATTGAACACAAAAAAATAGACACAAGGCAAAATTTGATGAATTTAGAGAAGGCTAGAATTTCATTTCTGATCTCTAATTGAGTGTGAGAAATTGACTATTTGAATTCTGTCCTGATGCTTTTAAGTTAACACATCTCAGGTTTAGACCAGTAAGTGGAGAGAAAAACGTGGAAATTGTTAGTTTGATAAAGGCTATCCATTTCTTGTTATAAGCAGAAGTTTCTGGATATTTCCTTTTGCAGAAGTTGTGGAATTCTTCAAAAAGGCTTTTGGGTGGTGTTTTTTGTATATTGATTATGGAATTCCAACATATGGACTTTCAGGCTTCGATCTTGGTGTCCTCCAGATTTTGAAGGCCATAATTCCCCAGCCACCATACAAATAGTCTTTGAGATACAACTGTAATGGGGCCTGCCAATTTTGGTTGCATGTTGCAATGATGGTTAAGCGAGATTTCCTTGCTGAATTACCTGTTTCTCTCCCTGATGAAGCTGTTAAACAAATGTGTAAGTCCTCCATACCTTTTGAACCTCAGGTTGGTGAAGAAGAGCAGGACATGTATCACTAGGCTGCGTGACTACGTCGTGAAAGCAGCCGTTATTTTCACTGTGCCTGGACCATGTGGTGGACTTGTGGAAGCAGCTGCCATTTGGCCATGACTGCCTCTGGGTCAAAATGGTGGCTGCCTCTTGGTCACTGTCGCCTGGGAGTGGGACAGACTGTTCTGTTTTGCTACCTTAACATTTTGTAGACTGTGTTAAGGGATTGTGGGTGCCTTGAAAATGGTGGGTGCCTCCGGGAGATCTCCAGAAGAGCAGGCCATGTATCCCTGAGGCGCACAATAAGTGGAAAAGTACAATTTGTGCCTTTATTGCTCTGCAGCTACCAAAAAAAGCCAAATGCAGTCCTAGGTTGCATCAACAGAGGAATAGTGTCAAGACAACAAGAAGAGATAGAATTGCTTTATACAGTGCTGGTGATACTACACTTAGAATACTGTGTCCAGTTCTGGTCACCACGATACAAAATAGTTGTTGAGACCCTGGAAAGTGTGCAGAGAAGAGCAGTAAAGATGATAAAGAGTCTGGACGCTGTATCGTATGATGATCAGTTGTGGGAGCTAGGTATATCTAGGCCAGGGGTAGGCAACCTTGGCTCTTTTATGACTCGTGGACTTCAACTCCCAGAATTCCTGAGCCAGCCATGCTGAGGGGAAAGGGAGAGGTTTCCAAGCTGAGCCATACTGGCTCAGGAATTCTGGGAGTTGAAGTCCACGAGTCATAAAAGCCAAGGTTGCCTACCCCTGATCTAGGCTATCAAAGAGAATCATTAGGAGGGACATGATAGATGTCTTCCAGTACTTGAGGGGCTGTCACCAAGAAGAGCGGATTGACTTACTCTCTAGGTCACCTAAGGGCAGGATAAGTAGTAATGGATGGAACTTTAGGACAAGAAGTAATGGATGGAGGCTTATTAAAATGAGATACAACATACCGTGTTTTCCCCAAAATAAGCCCAGGTCTTTTTTTGCCTCCAAAAGAGGCACTAGGTCTTATTTTCGGGGGATGTCTTTTATACAAGCCCGCCAGCCGGTCCACTTCTTCTGCAGCCGAAGGAGCAGCTTCATTCTGCAGCTGCATTCCAGCCTATAGCTCAGTTCTAGGCTGTAGATGCCTTGCAGAACCGAGCTATGGATTGAATCCATAGCTGGGTTCTCAGCTGCAGAGGCCTTCCAGAAAGGCCTCTGACTGCAAAATGCAGGCCTGGGAATGCCACACAAGTGGGCTAGTGAGAAGAGGCCTGGGTGCAGGGTGCGTGGGGCAGCTCCATACCCCCACCCCTGCTCTAGCTTGATTTTTAGCTATGTGCCTCGCCCCAAAGCTAGGGCTTATTTTCAGGGTAGGCCTTACTTTCGGGGAAACAGTAGAAGTAAGGAGAAATGTTCTGTCAGTGAGGGCAATCAATAGAAGAGCTTGCCTCCAGGGATTGTGGCTGCTCCATTACTGGAGGTTTTCAAGAACAAGCTGGACAACCATTTGAGTGGGATAGTATAAGATTCCTGCCTTGAGCAGCGGGTTAGACTAGAAGACCTCCAGGGTTCCTTCCAAGGCTATAATGCTATTTTTCCATGGATTTAGAGGTAGTTTAGAAAATAGGTACAGAGCAGCCCAATGAACTTGCTCCTCAAAAGTTTTTTTTTTTTTTAAACTTATTTTATTCAGAAAATTAATATAAAGTATTAAATCCCCCCAAAAGGAAATTTAAAAAAAAACAAAGATAGACAAAACATTTTAAAAGAATGAAAAAATGTTCATTAAAAAAGACAAAAATAGATTTACATATATTATCCCCCCCCCATTTGAGCATTCATAAATATATTGGCGCAATATTAGTTGCCTCCCCTTGCGAAGCAGGCCCAAAATTTATAAAGTTCTACCTCTATTTACAACCATTCTGACCTTCCTCTCTCTACTATATAGAGAGGCAAAGTAGTTAACGGGTGAACCAGCAATTAAAACATCAAAGCATTTTGTTAACAATCTATACTGCATTTAACTTGTATAAAGTCTAGAACGGCTTCTTATTTACCCCAAGTCACCAGAATCATTGTCTCTGGTCTGTCTAGGATGAAATATCTTTGTCTGATTGTTATTAATAAAACTTTTTCATAAGATTTTGGCTGAGAACAATAAGAAAATAATTGTTGTCTTATTCCCCAAAATCATAATCCTCTTGGGTCGATCCCTTTTCCCAAAAGAGTCCAGTCCAAATTGTTTTCCAGTTAGATATGGGAAGTCCCTTCCCCAGTTACCACTAACTTCATCACGTCAAAGTCCAGTTCATCATACGTCAAATCTGTTAACTCCAATTCTGTAGAATCCCTATGGTGAGGGGTCTTTTAAGAAGTGGCTGTGCTCCCCGTGGCAGCTTTTGGGAAGAGCTCAGCTCACTAAGCCATCCATTTGGGAGTGAGCCATCCATTTGTGTGCGGTCACAATCCCAAACGCCTCCATCAGTTCCAGAGGAAGGGGACCTTCCAGACCAGATATGTTTTTTCCCACCACCATCCTTCACATCCTTCTAGGTAACCCACCAGCTGGGTATGACAACAATTATTTCCTCCCTGTGATGCTTCCACCAAATGACATCCAGATGGCAGATGGCTTTTTTTCTGGGTGTAATACAGATAGTCCTCCCTTCTTACCATTTGCCTCGTTTAGTAACCATTCAAGATTATGATGGTATTAAAAAAAAAACAGCTTTGCAAACAATCCTTTCACTTTAAAACCATCAAATTGTCCCAAGATCGCGTGATGTCCATTAGCATGCCTCCCAACCAGCTGAAGGCAAGCAAAGTTCATGGAGAAAACAGAAATAAAATCACAAGTAGCATTCAGGTGATGTCTCAATGTCCACAGTGATTCATTTAATGACCAGAGGTCAAAAGCCTGTTTGCAATCAGGTGATTTTTTCACTTAGCAGTCATGAATCCTAGCAACAGAATTGCCAGTCACAGTTGTGGTCACTAAGTGAGGACTACCCTCCTTCATTCATCCCCACCTTTCAGGCTTGTTCTTCCTGCAGTTGATGGGGAGGAGGCCAATGTGCAGTAGGGGGGGTCTCTCTGGATGGCTTTCCGATTAGAGAGCTGGGGTGCTGCAGGGGTGAAGGTGCCGTTGCTGGGCTAGGAGTGGGGACACCCGAATTCCAGCCTCTCCTCAGCCACGAAAGGTCCCTCGGTGTCAGCCCCACTTGACACCATGGGACCAAGAAGTTAACTCCACAGGAAGACTCTTAGCACTTTAAAAAAAAAAAAAGACATTGGGGGTGGGGGGACAGGTGGCAGGCACCGTCGTGAGGTAAGGTGAGGCAGGTGGCAGGGCGGGGGTGGCCTGGCTGTGGGGCGCATGGTGCAGCTCCGGGACTGGGCTCGGGCGGAGTAGGGAGGGGAGCCCTGGCTGCCTGTTGGGTATGGGGGCTCCCGGCCCTTACCATTTGCAGGGATCATTGGGGGTGGGGGAATAGGTGGCAGGCTCACTGGAGGACAAGATTGGACGGCGAGGGCCGAGCCCCAGACATCTCTGCTCTTCACTTTTTTTCAATTGAGACTGAAGGTAATGAGGAAATCTTGCAAATCTGATTTGAGTTGTCCCTCCCCACCCAACTCCTTATAATGCTCCTATGAATTATAATGCTCCTATGAATTTGTTTGAGCCTGCTTGTAACATTATCTCTCTCTGTTGTGGACTTCGGGTAGGTTGCTTATCCCCTAAGGCAGTGATGGCGAACCTTTTAGAGACCGAGTGCCCAAAAGCTGGCCCCGCCCCTGCTCCACCCCCTGCCCCACCCCCGCTCCGCCCCCTGCCCCACCCCTGCTCCGCCCCACCCTGCCTGCCTGCAGGGCCACTCACCGCCTCCAGGGCCTGCCGCAGATCACGCAGGCAGCCCAGCAGCGCCATGGTGGCCACACCCTCTGCCCACGCCCCGCAGCATCAACTGTGCACGTTGGGGCATGAGGGCAGAGTCTTGTCTATGCTGCCAGGCTGCCATGTCCTTGGCTGCGCTGCTCCGCGTGGGCCATGCTCAGGAGCGACTCTCCTCCAGGGAGGCTGCTAGTGAGGGGAGGCAAGGTGGAGGCAAGGCTGGGGCAACGGCACGTGTGCCCACAGAGAGGGCTCCGAGTGCCGCCTCTGGCACCCGTGCCATAGGTTCGCCATCACTGCCCTAAGGCTATTTTCTTTACTCTCTGCCCTGGAGGCCTCTGGGCATAGGACTGGCATCTGTGTCACTAAGCAGCCGGTCATTAAGCATGGTGTCACATGACAGTGCCAACTTACATCTGTTCCTCTGCAGTGGTTAAGCAAAACATGACCGTGACTTGCAAATTCCTGCTGGTATTCCCCACTTATTTTTCTTGTCAGAAGCTAGTGGGAAAGTCACCAATGGGGATTGTGACCGTGGGATGCTGGAATCATTATAAATGTGCACCCGCTTGTTCCATTTTATGACCTTTCTTGCCACAGCTGTGAAGTGAATCACTGCAAGGTTCCGTTAGTAACGGGGTTGGGTTTTTTGTATTAATGTTTTTGTTATTCAAAATATAAAATACAAAGAAAAATAAAATTGTGGGGAAACTTAAGGGAAGAAGAAAAATGGGTAGAGGGCGGGGAAAACATTGACTTCCAACTGTTTTTAGCGGAGTAGAATATAATGAAGTTACAACTTCAACTTTACTTTTACACAGTCGTTTATACTAGTCATTTCTTAACTAGCCTACCTAATCAGCAAAAGCAAAGTTTCATTTTCTTCCATCACAAGCACAAGATCGAGAAGTGATTTCTAAATAAAAACAAAATTAGATATTCTCTTCTTCAGATAAAGCAATTAATCTAACCATCTCTACTTTTTTTCTTTGCTGTGGGAAATACTATATATTTCTGCTTACACTTATTAATCTTTGTATACTATCATCATTTCTATTAACAAAATTCTCTATTCTTTCAGATTCTTTACTCTTAAAGGAAAAAATAACTTTTTTTACATCCATTTTAAAAGACTAAACTTTTCTTTAAAAACATTTCTAAAATCAGCAAGTTCTAATACATCTTTTTTTCACTTCCTTTCAACATATATACTTTGAAGTTCACTTTCAGTTGTATTTTACAAGCAGGGGTGCCCAACCTGTGGGCTGCGACCGGGCTGTGGCCTTAATCGCCACTGGGCCACGTGAATGACCGGCCAGTGTGCGCACACAGCCCCACTTGCGCAAACCTTGTGTCCGTCCGCAACCCCACTCACATGAGCCTCATTGGGGACACTCATGGCCCCATATGCACCTGCCCCTCCCATAAAATCAACCCCTTTCCCCCCCTACTCTCCCCCCCGCTCTGGACCGCCAACCCGGAAAGGTTGGGGAACTATGCCGTAAAGACTTGCAAATTTACTTGGAACTCTTACTTTCAATTGCGCCGAGAGGTTTAAACAGATCTTCATGTCTAGTGGATGGTCACTTAAATATGAAGCAGCAATGTGCAGCAGCAGCCAAAAAAGCTAATACGATCCTTGGTTGCATAAACAGAGGGATAGAGTCAGATCATAGGAAGTATTAGTACCACTACAGTAGTGGCCAAAGTTGTGGAAACCTTTTGGGAAAAGTGTACAGTAGAAATGCCACCTTTGGTTAAGTTTTCTTCTAATTTCTTTATAACTGTAGCCTTGTTCACTTAATAATACTATTTTACATTGCTTTCTGGGCAACCAGTCAACTCATTGCACCATTCCTTTAATTTTTTTACGTTTTACAAGCTCACTAAATGAAAGAACACAAAAAAACCCAACCAACTTGATATCGATCACATAACACACTGACAAATGTCTTCCTCTCAGCTTCAATATGTGACATCAATAACTGAATCCTACTGTGATCTGATTGGCTCATTGCCAAAACAAGATGACACCTGATTGGCTCTCTAAACACTCATGCTCATTGGCTACAATCAGATGAAGGAAAGCTACCTGATATCAACTTAAGCAAGTTGTGCTTCCTTTTTCTGGTTATTTGGCTATAACTTTTCATAGAATACAGTACAGATAATTGAACAAACTATGTTGCATTACATTCTTGATTAAATTATCTTTCCATTGATATATAATTTTATGGTACTACTCCAAAAAACAAAAGTGGTGTTATTAGCCATCAAACCTCAAAAATACACTTTCCCCAAAAGGTTTCCATAATTTTGGCCACTACTGTATATAAAAACTTAATAAGACCACATCTGGAATACTACATCCAGTTTTGGTCACCACATTATAACAAAGATGATGAGACTTTGGAAAGAGTGCAGAGAAGAACAACTAACATGAGTAAGGGCCTGATGACTAAAGCATATGAAGAACAGTTGGAGGATTTGGGTATGTCTAATCTAGAGAAAAGGAGAACTAGGAGTGACATGATAGCCGTGATCCAATATATGAGGGGCTGCCACAAAGAAGAGGGGGTCAACCTATTTTCCAAAGCACCAGAAAGTGAGACAAAAAACAATGGATGGAAACTAATCAAGGAGAGAAGCAACCTAGAACTAAGGAGTAACTTCCTAGCAGTGAGAACAATTAACAAGTGAAACAGCTTATCTTCAAAAATTGTGGGTGCTTCATCACTGAAGGCTTTTAAGAAGAGACTGGACAGCCACTTTTCTGAAATGGTATAGAGTCTCCTGCTTGAGAAAATAGGTCGACCCCTTCTTCTTTGTGGCAGCCCCTCAAATATTGAACACTGTTATCATGTCACCCCTGGTCCTTCTTTTCACTAGACTAGACATACCCAATTCCTGCAACCGTTCATTATATATTATAGCCTATGGCCCTCTAATTGTTCTTGTTGCTCTTCTCTGCACTCAATATATGGTGGTGACCAAAAGTGGATGCAGTATTGGGAGTATGGTCTTATAAAGACTTTATAAAGCGGTTATAACACTTCACATTAATCTTGATTCTATCCGTTAATGCAGCCTAGGATTGTATTGGCTTTTTTGGCAACTGCAGCACACTACTGGCTTACATCAATCAATCAATCAGAATAGAGTTGGAAGGAATCTTGGAGCTCTTCTAGTTCAATCCCCTGCTCAAGCAGGAGACCCTATACCATTTCAGATAGTATGTTCTCCAGTCTTTTCTTAAAAACCCCCAGTGATGAAGCACCTACAACTTCTGAAGGCAAGCTGTTCCACTGGTCAATTGTCCTCACCATTAGGAAATTTCTCCTTAATTCCAGGTTGCTTCTCTCCTTGATTAGTTTCCATCGTTTCTTCTCTTGCCTTCTGGTGCTTTGGAAAATAACGTGGCCCCCTCTTCTTGGTGGCAGACCCTCAAATATTGGAATACTATCATGTTACCCCTAGTCCTTCTTTTCTCTAGACTGGTCGTACCCAATTCCTGCAACTATTCTTCATATGTTTTTGTCTCCAGATCCTTAATCGTCTTAGTTGCTCTTCTTTACACTTTTTTCAAAGTCTCAATATATTTTGTTTAATGTGGTGATCAAAACGGGATATAGTATTCCAAGGGTGCCCTTACTAAGGCTTTATAAAGAGGTACTAATACTTCATGTGATTTGGATTCTATGCCTCTGTTTATACAACCTAGGATTGTATTCATTTTTTTGGCTGCTGCTGCACACTGCTATCACACATTTAAGTGGTTGTCCACTAGGATTCCAAGGTCCCTCCCACAGTTACTGTTTTTGAACTAGGTTTTGCCTAAAGTGTACTTCTACCTTTGGTTTTTCCTGTCTAGGTGTTCTCCCCATTAATTTTCATGTTGTTGGATAGGGTCCATTGTTCAAGTCTCTCAAGATCTTTTTGGATCCAGAGCTTGTCTTCTGGGGTGTTGGCTATTCCTGCCACCTTAGTGTCATCTGCAAATTTAATGGCTTCCCCTTCTATTCCCTCATCTAAGTCATTTATGAAGATATTGAGGAGTACTGCATCTACAACAGAACCTTTCTTTCTTTTAAAATGTTTTCTCTATCCTTGTTTTATTTTTATTTATTCTGGCATTAGGCCAGAATTCAAATAGTCAATTTCTCACCTACACTCTCAATGGCAGATCAGAAATGAAAATCAAGCCTTCTCTAAATTCATCAACTTTTGCCTCATGTCGAATTCCTTGTGTTCAAAAAGGGGTGATTTACGCCTGAAGTACCATCCACAAATTGGATATTTGACAGGTCTCTCCCATGTGAATCCTCTGATGTATCACCAGGTTGGAATTCCGACTGAAACTTTTGCCACAAACAGGACATTCAAAGGGTTTCTCTCCTGTGTGAGTCCTCTGGTGAATCACCATGTTGGAATTCTGGTTGAAACGTTTGCCACAAATAGGACACTCATATGGTTTCTTTCCTGTGTGACTTCTCTGGTGCTTCACCAGGCTGGAATTGTGACTGAAACTTTTCCAACAAACCGAGCACTCAAATGGTTTCTCCTCTGTGTGAGTCCTCTGGTGACTCGTGAGCTGGAATTTTCTAATGAAACTTTTCCCACAATCTGGACACTCATATGATTTCTCTCCGATGTGAGTCCTCTGGTGGCTCACCAGATAGGAATTGTGACTGAAACATTTCCCACAATCAGGACATTCAAAAGGTTTCTCTCCTGTGTGAGTCCTCTGGTGGTTCACCAGGCTGCAGTACCGACTAAAACTTTTCCCACAAATAGGACATTCAAAAGGTTTCTCTCCTGTATGTGTTTTTTGGTGTTTCACCAGATGGGAATTCTGACTGAACCTTTTCCCACACTGTGGACACTCATATGGTTTCTCTCCTGTGTGAATCCTCTGATGGTTCACCAGGTTGGAATTTTGACTGAAACTTTTCCCACAAACTGGACACTCATACGGTTTCTCTCCTGTATGATTTCTCTGGTGTATCACCAGTTCATAATTCTGACTGAAACTTTTTCCACAATCAGGACATTCAAAGGGTTTCTCTCCTGTGTGAGTCTTCTGATGTTTCACAAGGTTGGAATTGTGACTGAAACTTTTCCCACAATCTGGACACTCATACGGTTTCTCTCCTGTGTGAGTCCTCTGGTGAATCACCAGGCCGGAATTCCGACTGAAACTTTTCCCACAAAGAGCACATTCAAAACATTTCTCTCCTGTATGAGTCCTCTGGTGTCTCACCAGACTGGAATTGTGACTGAAACTTTTCCCACAATCAGTACATTCAAAGGGTTTGTCTCCTGTGTGTATTCTCTGGTGACTCGTGAGCTGGAATTTTCTAATGAAACTTTTCCCACAATCTGGACACTCATATGATTTCTGTCCTACGTGAGTCCTCTGGTGTTTCACCAGGTAGGAATTCTGACTGAAATTTTTACCACAATCTGGACACTCATACGCTTTCACTCCCATGTGTGTCCTCTGGTGTTTCACCAGGTTGGAATTTTCACTGAAACTTTTCCCACAATCAGGACATTCAAATGGTTTCTCTCCTGTGTGAGTCCTCTGGTGTGTCACCAGACTGGAACTGTGACTGAACCTTTTCCCACAACCAGCACATACAAAGGGTTTGTCTCCTGTGTGAGTCCTTATATGTATCACCAGGCTAGAATACTGACTGAAACTGTTCCCACAATCAGGACATTCAAACGGTTTCTCTCCTGTATGAGTCCTCTGGTGTATGAGCAAGCTGGAATTCTGACTGAAACGTTTCCCACAATCAGGACATTCAAAGGGTTTCTCTCCTGTATGAGTCCTCTGGTGTATCACCAGGCTAGAATTCCGACTGAAACCTTTCCCACAATCAGTACATTCAAATAGTTTCTCTCCTGTGTGAATCCTTTGGTGTATCACCAGTTCATAATTCTGACTGAAACTTTTCCCACAATCAGGACATTCAAATGGTTTTTCTCCCGTGTGACTCCTCTGGTGTCTCACAAGGTGGGAATTTGCAATGAAACTTTTTCCACAATCGGGACACTCGTATGATTTCTTTTCTGTGTGCATCTTCTAGTGTATCACCAGGCTGAAGTTGTGACTGAAATGTTTCCCATAATCAGAGCATTCAAAGGGTTTCTGCATGGTGTGAGTCCTATAATGTATCGCCAAGTGGCCATGCTCACAAATCATTTACCACGTTGGGAACATTTGTACGGTTCCTCTCCTTTGTGGATCCTTCTATGAACCACCAGGGAGCTGTTCTGAGAAAGGCTTTTGATACATTCAGAGTATTTGTACGGCATTTCTCCAATCTGGATCATTTTGTTTATAATTATCTGTGATTTGAAATCTGCACCTTTCCCATAATATACTTATCAGTGGAGCTTTTCCACCACTGATATTCTTGAGGACGTCAAAATGATGTGTGATCCCTTGTTTAGTGTTGCTTTGGTTGAAGCTACTCTTTTCTTGCTCCCAGGACGAGACCTGCATTATGTCTGCCTGCTATGACTTTCCAAATGTTCATTTCCCCCCCACTGACTTCTAGATATTTCCCTATGTTCCTGAAGGGAAAAATAATCTCCTTTGACCTTTTCATGTTTGTATTCTTGGGTTCCGCATTCTCTACTTTTACAGTTTGAAATCTCTTCTCTATTTTTTTTTTCTTTTTTTTTGTCTATTACCTGCTGTGGAAGGAGAAGAGTTGTGTGGTTTTTCTGAAGGAAATGGAAAATATTTTTATTTCTGGTTTGATTTGCTTTCCTTTTCAATGTTGCTTGTTATTCTCAGTTGTCTGGAGTGCTCTTATTGGCATCCTCTTTTTCTATAAGATTCAAAGAAAAGTGTAATTTTTATTGTTTATAAAATGGTTGCAGAAGATGTGAAATGAAAAAGTATACAAGTGAAAAGCAAACATGTCACAATAATAGCCTCTTATATTAATTATGATTCATTTGACACAGTGAATATTACCAAGACCCAAGTTCAAATATCCATAGAATCATGAAATAAACTTGTTGAATTGGGTCAATAAAAAATTCTCAGCATTTCAATAATTGAAGAGAATCTCAGTAATTAAGATAATCTTTTACCAAAGATTTTTCTGTTTCAGACTTACCAAAACTTGTAATTGATACTCCATTTATACAATGGCAGATGGAGATCTCTGAGTTTATATTGCAAGGGGAAAAAACCAAGAATTAAATATAAATTATTGCAAGACGCTAAAGAAAGGGGAGGTTTGGGTTTACTAGATTTGATATTGTACTTCGATGGTTTTTTGTTTTGTCTGGCAAAAAGAGTGGGTGATCCCCCAAAATAGCTTACTTGAGCCAGCGGGCCATGAATGAAGATTTGGATGGCACAGCTATTTATGGTATGATCAGGTTAACGCAAATGTTGATTATAATAATCACTTTGTTAGATATGCCATCCTAAGAATTTGAAAGAAATATAAAATAAGGTTCTCTAGGAAGATGCCTCTTTGGCTGTCTCCCCAGGAACTTTTTTTAAAGAAAAGAAATGGGTGGCGAGGCCAGACGGGTGGACTTATAGTCAAATAATATCTTTCAGTTATAGTAACCTTATCCTGAAATCTAAAGAGGAGTTGGAATCAGAAGGATGTGTTTGCCATTGGTTTACATATTTATAATTGAAAGAAAGATTTAAACTAGACAAAAAGGTCTATGGATTTCATTTTGTGAAAAATGAATTGGAAATGTTATTGTGTGGTAATGTTGAACATATTATTGCTAAGTTTTATAAACTGAAATTGAAATGGAACTTGGGAGAATGAGTATGTAAAGCATTGTATGATTCAGTGCATTCTACTGCACCCAAAAGGAGTCTCCCCCCCCCCTTTACCCTACATTTTTCTCTCTTCCCCTTTTCCTCCCGTTTTCCAACTATTTTTATGGTGAGACGAGAAACAATGGGTGGAAACTAATCAAGGAGGGAAGCAACCTAGAAACAAGGAGAAATTTCATGACAGTAAGAATAATTAACCAGTGGGAAACAATGGTTTTTGCCTCCAGCAGCTGTGGGTCAGGGGTAGGCCACCTTGGCTCTTTTATGACTCGTGGACTTCAATTCCCAGAATTCCTGAGCCAGCATGGCTCAGCTTGGAAACCTCTCCCTTTCCCCTCAGCATGGCTGGCTCAGGAATTCTGGGAGTTGAAGTCCACGAGTCATAAAAGAGCCAAGGTTGCCTACCCCTACTGTGGGTGTTCGATCACTGGAGGTTTTTAAGAAGAGAGTGGCCAGCCATCTATCTGAAATGTGTAAGGTCTCCTGCTTGAGCAAGGCGTTGGACAAACTGCCGGCCCGCGGGACGGACGTGTCATCCGGAAGCCGCGCCCACCCCATTGCCGGCAATGGCAAAACCGTCCCGATACGTTGCGCGACGTCACGTGACGTCGCGAGTTTGACCTGTCTGGACTAGATGATTCCGCTGTGGAGGAAACCAAACAGCCCGACTTGCTCCCGGCCTGTCCTCCGACCTGCCCTCAACTCACCTTCCTGCTGATTTTCCCACTCTTGCAAGAAAGCGAGACAGCCTCTTAGCGCGTCACCCTCCTCCCATGAGTGATCCGGAAGAGGAATTTCTTCTGTGCTTCTCCTCTCCTCCCAGCCTTTCTAGCAATACAATGCTTGATGGTTTTAACTCCTTTAAGCTCAAACACAGATACCAGTATTGTTGGTTTTCTAGTCACTGATGCTGCCTATCTGATCGCCATCTCGCGATAGGAGCCTGAAAAACAGGCTTGTGCTTTCTCCACCTAAGTATTTGCAAGATGTTTTCATTGATTACATGCTATCATTTTCAGACTCACAGCAACCTCTCTTTGCAACTGAGCCAAGTGAAATAGTGACACTACTTAGCTTGTGAAGATTAGCTGCATGCTGAGCCCTAAAAGTTCATGAGGTTCTTACAGAAATATAGAATAAGATTTGAAAGGTTTCAAACGATCCTATCAAATATCAGTTACATTTCAATTCTAAAAATCCAAATCCTGTTTTTAAGCTTTACTAACTTACAATTACTATATTTCAATTAGCCTTAAATAGACATATTAGAGAGGGAAGTTTAAAAGACTTGATTTGAGTTATATATTTGTGATTGTCTTTCTTTTTTTGGATGTTTAATATACCCACCTCCATGGTGGTTCCTAAGCACCTTAATGTAATCCCTGTACCCCTATAAAATCTAATAAAATATATTTTTTTAAAAAAAAAAAAGATTTGAAAGGGACCAAATCTCCAAGCACGAGACCCTATTCCTATTCGGAAAAATGGCTGTGGAATCTCCTATTCAACACCTCCATTGGTGGAGCATCCACAACTTCTAGAGGCAAGCCATTCCACTTTTCTCACAGACAGGAACTTTCTCCTCGATTCTAGGTTGGAACTGTTTTTGATCATTCTAGGGCTGAACTGACTTTTTAGACAGTTACAGCACACTGCTATCTCATATGTAAGTGTTCTGAGATCCCTCTCACAGTTACTGCTGTTGAACAAGGTACAACAACTTCTATAGATGTGCATTTAGCTTTTCTTGCCTAAGTGTAAGACCTTATTTTTCTCACCACTGAATTGCATTTTGCTGGAAAGGGCCCAATGCTCACATGTGTCAAGATCTTTCTGAATCTTGTGCTTATCTTCAAACGTGTTGGCTATTCCTCCCAACTGGGTGTCCTCTGCAAATTTGATGGGTTCCCCTTCAATCTCTTCATCTAAGTCATGTATGAACAAACTGGATATTCAAGATGTGGTATTCAAGCTGTTGTTCCAAAGATGTTTTTCAAAATGCAACTGGACTTTCTTAGTCTTTTTTTTTCTTCCTTGTTGCTACTTTTCCTTTCAAGCTATATTTTGCAGCAGTAGAGTTCCAGAATTACCAGCAAGCTGTCAACAGAAATCCTGAGGGCAGGGTGCTTCTCCCAAAGCTTTTTTTTGTGAGACTACAAACAGTAGGGAGCTTTAGTGCAGAATCAATCAGCAACCAAATAGAGATGCCAACAGGTACAGAGATGAAAATAAGTAACAGCTGCTTGAAACCTCCCTCAGCACTAAACAGTTAAATATGTTGCTGCCAATCAAACAGGAAGGAAACACTACCTTGTGCCTTCCCCTTGATTTTCAAAATCCCCCTCCATTAAAAATCTCCGAAAGCGACTGTAAATGCTGATAGCAGTTAGGAAAGGAGGTTGCATGAAATTCCCTCATTTAGACTAACATTGTGATGTAGAGCTTTGTTGTGGTGTCTGATGGCTCCTGTACCTAATTTCATTTTATTCTTGGGGAAAATGCAACTCTTCGGGTGGAAAGGGGGAATCAAGTTGTTTTTGGGGTGCAGCTTCATTTTAGAGATGAAAACCCTTAAAACAGGAGAAGGAAGGCAGGAAATGGATCCTCCTTCTCAGAACAAAGGATTCTCCATATTTTTGGGAGAGCCGTGTGAGTCTATAGGAGCCCAAAACTGTAGGAGTGAAAAGTGAGTAGCCCTTTTGCAGACTAAGAGTCAGTTATGCATTTTAATGCAGTTTGTTAGTCAGAAAAGGTGCTACCAGACTCCTCTTGACATACGTATAAGGTCAGATATTGTATTCAGCAAATTGCAGCATCTAATGCCGGGGTGAAGGATGGTGGGTATTGTAGTCCATCGATATCTACAGGACATTCTCACCAATCTTTAATAGCGATGAATTCCTAATTTGCATTTAGAGGTGCAGATTAGCACATGCAACTATCTTTTTTAATACTGATTCTTGTTTTTGATCCTTTAGTTTTCCCCTGGGGTGACGACAGTCTTTTGCGGGGCCCTGGTTCGAGGACTTTGGCATTGCTCGGTGGCGCCCCAGTCACCCCTTCCTCGCAGCGGCTTCAGCGAAGGGGTTAAACACAGAGATCTTTTCGCCGAGGCAGGAAAGGGGGGGAGGAGATCTTGAGCCAGGGCTGCTGGAGATTCCCCTCACGGGGAGGGGCGTGCAAGGGGCGCCAGGTGGGCAAGGACGCTGAGAAAGGGAAAGGGTCAAAAAGAAATACTACACGAAAATACCAAATTGGGTCTGTCCGATGGAGGCAGTGATTCATCCAAATACATTAGACAAAAAAAAGATGGAAAGATATGAAGAACTATTAGATAATCAAGGGAAGCTCAAATCAAGGGAAGAATTAAAAGAACTGGGAATAATTATAGATTGGTGGCCATACCTACAGATTCAGTCAAAACATAGTAAGGACATGGCAGAATATGGGATAAACCGAGTACCACAGCAATTGCATAAAATATTGATGGGTAGGGGAGAAAAATTCTTAACAAGAACTTATAAATATCTACTGGAGGTTGAATTGGAGCAAGAAATAGTAAAAGGATCAATGATAGCATGGGCTCGAAACGGGTCGAACTATAGAATTAGAAGAATGGGAAAGAATTTGGAATAAAAACTGTAAATTGACACTGTCAACTGAGTATAAGGAAAACCAATATAAAATGCTTCATAGATGGCATTTAGCACCAGCGAGACTGGCAAAGATGTATAAAAACATGAACCCAGACTGTTGGAAATGCAAAAACAAAGGGAACATTTTACCATATGTGGTGGCAATGTCCAAAGGCAAAGACCTACTGGGAACAGATAAGGGGGTGGATACAAGAGATAACCAAAGAACAAATTGAATTTAAACCGGAGCTATTTTTATTAGGTATAATTAATCCAAAGATAAAAAAACAACTTCGATACATCATTGTACACATAATAACAGCGGCACGCATCGCATACGCGCAATGTTGGAAATGTGAGAATGTACCACCAAATGACATGATCATTTATAAGATACTAGAATGCGCTGAAATGTACAAGCTTACTTTAGAAATAAAGGATAAGGAAGCAACAGAATATTACGAGATATGGAACAAGTGCTATGTTTGGTTAGATCAAAGAACAAAAAAGTAGGAAAGCTATGTAACCAACTATAAATAAATGTAAGAAATAGAGGACACAGTACTGTTAAGGAAGAAAAAAATGTATTTTGTTTTGTAGATTGTAAAGTGAAAAAGGAAAAATTTAAATTTAAAAAAAAAGGAGAAAGGGGGAGGGGAGGAGTAGGAGGGGGAATCCCCAGGGGCGGGAAGGGGAGGAGGGATTCCTTGAGGGAGGGAGGGCGAGCGAGGTGGGTTTTGTCCAGTTGCGCCCCCTCCCCCTCCGAGTCTCCGCCTTTCCTTGCGAGCTTTTCTGCTCCGTGGGAACCGCTGCGCCGCCGCTTCTCCTCCTCGGTTGTGGCTTCCGCGAACGGCTCTCCGATCCCCTTCAAATCCTTCCCCCAAACTCCCTGCAGCCCAACCTCTTGGTGCAGCCAGGCACCCAGCGTAGGGCCTGTTGATATTTTTCGGAAGGTTGGACACCACAGTTCCCACGTTCCCCTGTCGCTGCTGGGGAGGATCAGCCTCCCAGTGTCTGGAGGGGAGGAAGAGGACTCGGGGAGGTCAGAGGGAACATGAAGGGGGCTGCAGAGGCTCCACTCCGAGGGCGGGAACCCTGCTAGGAGGAGGCCAGTGGCCTCTGAAGGCGGGTGAAAAAGACCTGAGAGGCGTCCAGGTGGGCTTGGCCAATGGGCAGCCCTGTCCAGGTGGGCTTGCTTTGAGATCCAGCATCTGAATCTGCCTCTCTTACATGCCTAGATTCCCTTTTTGGTGACTGCTGCATCCCTGTTTCTCTCTGCCCATGTCAGGGAACAGCCCTGTCTGCAGAGGTTTTCAATTTTAATTTTAGTTCTTTTATGAGTTGTGTAATCTACACTGAAAAAAGAAGCTCTTCACTGATTTTTACAAACAGCTTTCCAAAGAGATCAAGGGGGTTCTTTAATAATATTCAGAAAGGTAAAAGAATTTCAGGTCAAGTGACAGGCCTGGGAGCTCTAATAACTGCCTGCAGCACATTTTGGGGAACACAGACTGGTATGTGCACAACAGCCAGGTTAGTTGGCCTCCAGAGAGGCTTCAGTTGTTGGAATAAAATGCTGCATGGAAAGTTGTTTATACTGTCTAGACTCTAGCCATTCTTGTTTCCTCTAGTTATTCCATGACATTCTCCCCGTTCCAATTTTCAGTTTCCTCCCAATTTCCTGTCTGTGTTAGGCATAGAATTTCTCTGAGTCTCTTCACTTTCACTTTTGTAGCTTTCACTTTCTGTAAAGATTTACAAAAGTATTTTAACATAAACTAAACCTTGGGGCACTTCAGAACCTATTAACGTCAGCCTGGCACATGGATGTTGCTATTTTGATTGGGCTTTTTTTTTTAAAGGGGAAGGCAACGTCCATTTTCCCCAGTCAATTCAAAAGGAAAAATCACTGTCTGGATTGACCATTTTTAATACAAAACAGTTTTGTAAGTTTAATGCCAAGGGCATTGCCCACACATGCTCCCACATATTAAACGTTCCTTGATGTAGGATACGGGGAAAAGAAAGTATGAACATCCATATGAACATTCTACCCCCATAGCTCTCAGTTTTAAAAAGGCCCCTAACCTTGGCTCTGACTCATCAGCAGTAACTGTGAGAGGGATCTAGGTCGCCCCATCTGTGGTTTAGCTTAAAGGAGTTAAAACTATAGAGTACTTTGTTGCTAGAAAGGATAGGAGATGAGAACCTCATAGGAACTTCCTCTTCCGGCCCACCCATGGGAGGGGGGTGATATGCTGGGGGCCTTTTGTGCTCTTCCAGGGTTGAAGCAGCAGCTGGAAGGTGAGTTGAAGACACGTCGGAGGAGAGGCCAGGAGTAAGTGGGGCTGTTCGGTTGGGATGCTGCCCACCGCTGTACATTTACGACGGTCTCAGCATCCCACACTTGTGATCCCTATTTGTGACCTTCCCAGGTAGCAAAATCCGTGGGGATGCTGGCAAGAAGTTGCAAGTCACAGTCATGTGAAATTGCCTTTAACAACCCTCATGCAGAGGGGCAGATGTAGGTTGGCACTGCCATCATGCTTAATGATTGGGCTGCTAAGTGACACAGTTGTCAGTCCCAAATGCGGTCAATAAGTGAGGACTACTTGAATTGGGATGTCACCAGAATAGTTGTGGACAGTGTTTTCTACCCTTACTTGGAGCTGAGGACATTTTTCTGGCTGAAAACAAATAGATTTTCCACATATATACATCACTATAGGTGTATGCAGTGCTTTTTTTGTAAAAAAAAAAAAAAAAAAAAGGGTGCCGGAACTCATACAAAAAAAGCCCTGGGTGTATGTATTTGTACTTCTGTAGAATTGTATAATCTATCCCCAACACTTCCAGATACAATTGATGATAACCCTTTACGATACTAAGAATTTGTGATTGACACGAGTCAATAATAGAATTTTATGACTGAATAGATATTTGGACTTGGATCTCTGTAATCTTCTATCAGTCATAATTAATGTAAAGCTAGCATTCTAGCATTGTGGCATGTTTGCTTTTCTATGTAATGTATGCTTTTTTTTCTCACATCTTCTGCAACCATTTTATAAACAAGTTTACACTTTTCTTTTAACCTTATAGACCCAAGAAGGTGGCAATAAGAGCACACTGGACAACTGAGAAAAACAAGCAACGTTGAAAAGGAAAACAAATCAAGCCAGAAATAAAAATATTTTCCATTCCCTTCAGAAAGACACACAATTCTTCTTCCCTAGGAGGTGAAACAAAGGAGAGCAAATCAAGAAGAGTTGTAATGAGTAATTTATGCAGAACTCAAGGATACAATATATGAAAAGATCTCACTAATTAGTTTCCATCCATTGTCTTGCCTTGCCTTCTGGTACTTTGGAAAATAGGTTGACACCCCTCTTCTTTGTGGCAGTGCGTCCAATATCAGAATGCTGTTATCAAGTCACCCCTTATCCTTCTATTCTCTAGACTAGACATACCCAATTCCTCTTTTTATGCTTTACCCAATTCCTCTTTTTATGTTTTAGCCTCCAGCCCAAAAATACATTTTTTGCTCTTTCATTTCATCTCTGTTGGTAAATATTAATTCCAGTTTAGTTGACCCTCTAATTCCCTCCTCTACCTTTTGGGGGACAAAGTTGTCAGGTTCATCAGGAACATTAGAGAAGAGACTGGACAACATTTTTTCTGGAATGGTATAAGGTCTCCTGCACAAGCAGGGGGTTGGACTAGAACAGGGGTAGGCAACCTTGGCTCTTTTATGACTCGTGGACTTCAACTCCCAGAATTCCTGAGCCAGCCATGCTGAGGGGAAAGGGAGAGGTTTCCAAGCTGAGCCATGCTGGCTCAGGAATTCTGGGAGTTGAAGTCCACGAGTCATAAAAGAGCCAAGGTTGCCTACCCCTGGACTAGAAGATCTTGAAGGTCCCTTTCAACTCTTGTTCTGGTATGGATCTGCTGGGGTTTTTTTTTTTTTTTTTGAGCAACAGTATTGAACTGATTGGCCACTGTCTCTTCCGAGATTTTTGTGATTTTAGTTTCGTGTCTAGCAACAGGCAGGGTATTTCCTATTGGAGCTCCCTCCGTGTATTAACCAGGTTCAACTAAAAAATACCTATTGAGGATACCTTTTGGGATGTTCAGTTTGTATAGGTAGTCCTCACTTACCATTTGTTCCCTGAGCCTTCAAAGTTACAATGGCACTGTGAAAGCAGACGTACACCTGGTCCCCAAATTTGTGGTCATTGTAGCACTTGTTCAGTGACCACGCGTCAGCACTTTTCTGTGGTTATGAAGGTGGAAGAAAAGGAGTTGAATCAATTCGGGTACCTCCAGCTGGTGCACATTTATGATGGTTGCAGCATCCCACACTCACCATACCCATTTGTGACCTTCCCAGCTACCTTCTGGCAAGCAAAATCTGGGGATGCCTGCAGGAATTTACAAGTCACAGTCATGTGAAATTGCCTTTAACAAACCACAATGATTTGCTTAACCACGGCAGAGGAACAGATAGACGTTAAGTTGGCACTGTCGTGTGACATCAGGCTTAATGATGGGGCTGCTTAGTGTCACAGATTCCAGTCCCAAAGGCGGTCAGTAAGTGAGGACTATTTGAATGGGGATGTCACTAGAGGGGTTGTGGACAGTATTTTCTACCCTTACTTGGAGCTGAGGACTTCCATGGGCAAAACCTGCAGAGGCTTTAGGCATTTCATCAATTAAAGCCCCCACATCTCTAAAATTAGCTCAGAAAGATTGACTGTAACCATTTGGGACATTTCTCAGGCTGGAAGCACATGGATTTTCCACATATATGCATTTGTAGGTGTATATTTCTCTGTGCATGTATCTACAATTGTATAATGTATCCTCAGCATGCCAATGGCTATCACAGGATCAGGGATGGTTGTAAATGCAAGGATTGTTTGCAAAGCTGTTTTTTTTTTAATAGCATCATAATTTTGAATGGTTGCCAAACAAGGCAAATGGTAAGGGAGGACTATCTCTACTACACCTAGAAAAAAAAGCTATTTGCAGTGGATGTCATTTACTGGAAGCAACACAGGGAGGAAATAATTATTGTCATACCCACCTGGTGGATTAGCCAGAAGGATGTGAGGATCACGGTGAGAAAAAACATTTCTGCTCTGGGAGGTCTCCTTCCTCTGGGACTGATGGAGGCGTTTGGGATTATGGACGCACACAAATGGATGGTTCTCTTCCAAATGGATGGCTTTGTGAGCTGAGCTCTTCCCAAGATGCTGCCACAGGGAGCAGAGCCACTCCTTAAACGCCCCCTTACCAGAAGTTGCTCTATACCTATTTTCTAAGCTTCCTCTAGCTTCCGTAGCATCGTAAGATTGGAAGGGAACTTGAAGGTCTTCTAGTCCATCTCACTCAAATGATTGTCCAGTCTATTCTTGAAAACCTCCAGTGATCGAGAACCCAAAATCTCTGGAGGCAAGCTATTGCATTGATTGTCGTCACCACTGACAGAAAATTTCTCCTAGGTTGAACCTCATTTAAACAAGCTTCCACCCATTACTTCTTGTCCTGCCCTCAGGTGCCCTAGCCTAGAGAATAAGTCAATCCTCTCTTTGTTACAGCCACTGATGTACTGGAAGACAGCTGTCATATTCCCCCTTCTCTTTGATAGCTACCAGGGGTGTCAAACTCGCAACATCATGCGACATGTCGTGACGTATCACAACTTTTTTGCCATTGCTGGCAATGGGGTGGGCGCGGTTTCACTATGATGCAGCCGGCCCATGGGCCGGTAGTTTGACACCCGTGGCCTAGACATACCTAGTTCCCGCAACCGAGCGTCCTACAATATATAGCATCCAGACCCTTTATCATCTTTGTTGGTCTTCCCTGCACGCTTTCCAGAGTCTCAACATTTGTTTTGTATTGTGGCGACAAGAACTGGATGCAGTATTCTAAGCGTGGTCTCACCAGCATAGTGTGAAGCAGTACTATCATTTCTTGTTGTCTTGACACTATTCCTCTGTTGATGCAGCCTAGGACTGCATTGGCTTTTTTTTGACAGCACACTCCTGGCTTATATTTGTCCACTAGGTAGGACACCTAGATTTCTCTGTTGAGCCAGATACTACCTATTCTATCCCGGTGCATTTGGTTTTTTTTTCCTGCCTAAGTGCAGGACCTTATATTCCTCACCATTGAACTGCATTTTGTTGGATAGGGTCCAATGCTCAAGTCTATCAGGATCCTTTTGGATCTTGAGCCCATCTATTTATGAAGATGTCGAAGAGTACTGGACCCAAGACCAAACTTTGAGGTACCCCACTGCATGCTCCCCTCCATGTAGATGTAGTTTCATTGAGGAATAGCCACTGAATGCGGTTGGTCAGCAAATTGTGAATCCAACTGGTGGTGATACTGTCTATCCCACATTGTTCTATCTTACCAAGAAATAAGTTTTGGTCTACTCTATCAAACGTCTTGCTAAAGTCCAAGTATACTATCTCCACAATATTTCGCTGATCCATTAATCACAAAATTTATTTAGTCAAAAAAGGCAGTAAGTTTTATCTGGTGTGATCTGTTTTTAAGAAACCCATGCTGGCTTCAGTTATAGCTACCCGTCATTTTTGTTTCTCCAGAAGCATTAGTGGAAACAGAAACAGAAATTTGCTTTAATTAAATCAGTTGGAAAGTTCTCAAAGGAATAAAACCTGGGGGGCATAGAGCGCAGAAGAACCAAGAGGGGATCAGAGGCACCTTCAAATGCCCCGAGTGTCACACTCAGGACCAGCTTTCAGGCTGATCAGCCAAGTTCTTCTTATGCTAAAGGAATTCATTCCCAGGTTTTTTGAAACTTTTGTTTCTACTCACTTTCTCCATCCATGGGGACCGCAACTTTCACAGATACAGTTCAGTATCAGTAGAATCATCAGGGAAATCAGACAGATCCTCTGTAATGTTAAGATTTTCAAAGGCTACAAACCCAGTGGCACAACTGATGGCTGCTTTAGAGGTTGTAATGTTACAAGGGAAACCATAGTTTAGTCGTCGAGTTTGAAATGCCCTTATTTCCATCTCTCAGACTGGCAATGAGGGAGAAGACCATCCTGAATCTGAGAAGGATGCCAATCAAAACAAAACCAGGTTAGCCATTCTAATTTTTTTAACTGTGCAAAAAGAAATATCGTACTTTCATAGAATTTAGGACTGGGGCAGATAACAATGCAACAATAAATTAAGAGGTAGAAGCCTAACTGCAGTTCAAATCATCAGAGGCACAGAGCTGCTGGACTGATGCAGGATTGGAACTGAAATTTTAAATTTTTAACAAGGGAAGGAAAGCTGAGGAAGACAGATTGGTCAGAGAGATGCAGAATGCAAAAGAGACAGATTACAGGTAGCTGAACAAGTGTAGTGTCTTAGAAACCCATAATAATAGTAATAATAATAATAATAATAAAGTTGGAAGGGACCTTGGAGGTCATCTAGTCCAACCCCCTGCTCAGGCTGGAAACCCTATACCATTTCGGACAAATGGCTGTCCAGTCTCTTCTTAAAAAATTCCAGTGTTGGAGCATTCACCGCTTCTGGAGGCAGGTTATTCCACTGGTTAATTGTTCTGTCAGGAAGTTTCTCCTTAGTTCTAGGTTGCTTCTCTCCTTGATTAGTTTCCATCCGTTGCTTCTTGTCCTGCCTTCAGGAGCTTTTGAAAATAGCTTGACTCCCATATCTGTGACAACCTCACCACTGAGCAAGACTTGAGAAAAGGGCTGTACATTACCTTTTTATTATTAAATTTATTATTAAACGTATTCACTGCACATTTAATATAAGGCGACTCTAAGCATCTTGCCTTGCCCTAATGTTCATAACAACACTATCCACTTTTTTCCTTGTCAAAAGCTACTGATAGTTCTTACACAATGCATTTTTAAAAATGAAACATTTTCCACTGATCAATTTTTTCTCACATCGCCGCCACCAAGGGGGATGCAACAAATTTGTCAGCCACTTGGTGCTGCCATCAAAGGGAAACAAACAGGCACCTCCAAGAAAATGAGATCATAGGAGGAGTTGCTAATAAACCTGGAGATCCTGTGATCAAAGTCAGGGCCCCTTTTCTCCTTAATTCAGTGTTACTACAGCTCTTCTCCAACAGGTTCATCTGCAAAGCAGTCATTATATGTGAAATTTTACACTGCTTTTTTTTTTCATTGGGCCTTGGGCCAATTTCCCGCACACCCATCACCCACTTTTTTGGAGATCTTCCGGAGGCAGCCGTCATTTTCAGTGCACCTCCCAATCCCTTAAGGCGGTCTGCACAGTGTTAAGGTAGCAAAACAGAGCAGTTTCTCTCTCACACACGACACTGACCCAGAAGCAGCTGCCATTTTGACTCAGAGGCAGGTGTGGCAAAATGGCAGCTGCTTCCACCAGTCCACTGCATGGCCTGGGGATGAATCTCAGGCACACTGAAAATTATGGCTGCTTCCAGGACACAGTCATGTAATCCAGGGATGTATGGCCTGCCCTCCTTTTGCAATGTGAGATCAGAAACCTTCAAATGTAAGGAGGATCAGGGTGTGAAGTCTGGTAGGGAAGGAGTGGGAAAAAGTTGGGGGGGGGGAGAGGGCTGCGGGGAGCCAAGGGTTTGGAAGCAGAGCACGGGGTGTCTCAGGAGGTGGAGGCCTAGGGAGGCCCTGGGAAGGGAAGCCTGGGCCATTCTAGGCCTCCAAGAGCTTCCCCCAACATTATGGTAGCCACTGTTCCACTTAACGACTCACACATTAACAGTTGTATATCAGTGACCAGAATAGAATTGAATAGAGCTGGAAGGGACCTTGTAGGTCTTCTAGTCCAGCCAACTCTCTCAAAAAGGAGAACCTATACCATTTCAGACAAGTGACTGTCCAGTCTCTTCTTAAAAACCTCCACTGATGGAGTGCCCACGATTTCTGAAGGCAAAGCAAGCTGTTCCACTGGTTAATTGTCCTCACTGTTAGGAAGTTTCTCCTTAATTCCAGGTTGCTTCTCTCTTTGATCAGTTTCCAACCATTGTTTCTTGTCCTGCCCTCTGGTGCTTTGGAGAATAATTTGACCCCCTCTTCTTTGTGGCAGCCCCCCAAATCCTGAAATACTGCTATCATGCCACCCCTATTTCTTTTTTTCTTTAGACTAGCAAACCCAAGTCCTGCAGCCGTTCTTCATATTTTTAGTCTCCAGGCCTTGGATCATCTTAGTTGCTCTTCTCTGAACTTTTTCCAAACTACTTGTATGCTAGTTTGGGAATTCTGGAGCTCATAATCTGGAGGACACCAAGATAGAAGACTGAAACTCCACATGTGCAAATTCCATAATCAAAATACAAACAACACCCAAAAGCCTTTTTGAGGAATTCCACAACTTCTGCAAAAGGAAATATCCAGAATTTTTTTGCCGATAACCAGAAACAGGTAGTCCTCAACTTACAACAGTTCACTTAGTGACCATTCAAAGTTACAACGGCACTGAAAAGAGTGACTTATGACCATTTTTCACACTTATGACTGTTGAAGCATCCACATGGTCACGTGATTTACATTCGGATGCTTGACAACTGACTCACATTTATGACAGTTGCAGTGTCCTGGGGTCATGTGATCACCTTTTACAACCTGACAAGCAAAGGGGAAGCCAGATTCACTTAATAACTGTGTTACTAATTTAACAAATGCATTGATTCACTTAACAAATGTGGCAAGAAAAGTCCTAAAATGGGGCAAAACTCACTTAACAAATTTCTCACTTAGCAACATAAATTTTGGGCTCAATTGTGGTCATAAGTTGAGGACTACCTGTAGTCAATGTCTCACCTACATTCTCAATGAGAGATCAGAAATTAAATTCAAGTCTTCTCTAAACTCATCAACTTTTGCCTTGTGTGGATTTCCTTGTGTGCAATAAGAGATGATTTACGCATGAAGTACCGTCCACAGACTGGACATCTGAAAGGTTTCTCCCCTGTGTGTAAAGCTACATGACTTAGAAGACTAGACCTACTACTGAAATCTTTTCCACAATCCGGACATTCATACGGTTTTTCTCCTGTATGTGTCCTCTGGTGTATCACCAGGCTGGAATTCCGACTGAAACTTTTCCCACACTCTGGACACTCATATGGTTTCTCTCCTGTGTGAGTCCTCTGGTGTATCACCAGGTGGGAATTCTGACTGAAACTTTTCCCACAAATAGGACATTCAAAGGGTTTCTCTCCTGTGTGGGTCCTCTGGTGTATCACCAGGCTGTAATTTTGACTGAAACCTTTCCCACAAATAGGACATTCAAAGGGTTTCTCTCCTGTGTGAGTCCTCTGGTGTATCACCAGATGGGAATTTGTAATGAAACTTTTCCCACAATCAGGACAGTCATATAATTTCTCTCCTGTGTGAGTCCTCTGGTGTATCACCAGGTTGGAATTCTGACTGAAACTTTTCCCACAATCAGGACATTCAAAGGGTTTCTCTCCTGTGTGAGTCCTCTGGTGTATCACCAGGTTGAAATTCTGACTGAAACTTTTCCCACAATCAGGACAGTCAAAGAGTTTCTCTCCTGTGTGAGTCCTCTGGTGTTTCACCAGGGTGGAATTCTGACTGAAACTTTTCCCACAATCAGGACATTCAAAGGGTTTCTCTCCTGTGTGAGTCCTCAAGTGTCTCATGAGGTGGGAATTTCCAATGAAACTCTTCCCACAATCTGGACAGTTATACAGTTTCTCCCTGTTGTGAGTCCTTTGATGTATTACCAAGTCACCATGCATGCCAAAGCTTTTATCACATTGGGAAAACTTGTAGGACTTTTGTCCTGGGTGGGTCCTTCCATCAACCACAAGGGAGCTGTTCTGATCAAAACTTTTGCCACATTCGGATAATTGGTATGGGTCTTCTCCAATATGGATACTCTCATCCATAATCAGCTCTGATTTGAAATCGGTGGTTTCCCCTAAATAAGCACATCTTTGCAGCTTTTCCATCTCTGATATTCTTAAGGAGGTAAAAAAAAAATGGTGATCTCTTGTTTATTGATGCTTTTAATCAAAGCCGTTTTCTTCCTCACAGGGCGAGGCCTGCATTACTGTCTGCCTTCTGTTTGCTTTCCAATTGACCTTTTCCTTCCCACTGATTTCCAGATATTTCCCTCTTTTTCTGAATGGAAAAATAATCTCCTTTGATCTTTTCATATATTGTATCCTTGAGTTCTGCATAAATTACTCATTACAGCTTGAAAACTGTTGTTGATTTTCTCTCCTTTGTTTCACCTCCTCGGGAAGGAGAATTGTGTGGCTTTCTGAAGGAAATGGAAAATATTTTTATTTCTGGCTTGATTTGCTTTCCTTTTCAATGTTGCTTGTTATTCTCAGTTGTCCGGTGTGCTCTTATTGCCATCCTCTTTGTCTATAAGATTCAAAAATAAGTGTAAATTTATGTATAAAATGATTGCAGAAGATGTGAGAGAAAGAAAAAAGTATACATTACATTGAAAAGCAAACATGCCACAATGCTAGAATGACATTAATTATGATTGATAGAAGATTACAGAGATCCAAGTCCAAATATCTATTCAGTCATGAAATTCTATTATTGACTTGTGTCGATCACAAATTCTTAGCACCGTAAAGGGTTATCATCAATTGTATCTGGAAGTGGATAGATTATACAATTCTACAGAAGTACAAATACTCACACCTATAGTGATGTATATATATGTGGAAAATCTATTTGTTTTCAGCCAGAAAAATGTCCTCAGCTCCAAGTAAGGGCAGAAAACACTGTCCACAACTATTCTGGTGACATCCCAATTCAAGTAGTGTTGGGAAAATGTTTGGTTCAGGCTCCTGCAGTGTGACTAGGCCAATGGCTCTCACATGAAACAGGAGCCAAGGACATGAGAAACTCCGCACGTAGACATAGAAACTGTGAACAATGGTGAATTGTCCATCGGAGGAACACACAAGACATTCACACACACAAACTGCCTTCGAATGGAATGCTTATCTAAAAGAATGTAACAGCTTTTGCCTGCCTCATGAAAACTGCTATTGCCTGCCTTTTGTAACTGTTTTTACTTGCTTCATGAAATCACCTATAGTTTGCTGAGCTAGAATGTAACCCCCCTTGCTTGCCCCATGTAACTACCCATATTTTGCTGAACTAATAAAAGAGATTGCCTGAAATCTGTTCGGGGCATTCTCACCCCGAGGAAAACCCTGCGTGGAGTCTTCCTTCACTGTTTTGGCATTACTTCATGAGAAGCCTTCTGGATGCGGAAAAACCGCAAAGTAGTCCTCACTTATTGACTGCATTTGGGACTGACATCTGACATCTGACATTAAGCATGATGGCAGTGCCCACCTACACCTGCCCCTCTGCATGAGGGTTGTTAAAGGCAATTTCACATGACTGTGACTTGCAACTTCTTGCCAGCATCCCCACGGATTTTGCTTATGGGAAGCTAGCTGGGAAGGTCACAAAAGGGGATCACAAGCGTAGGATGCTGCGACTATCATAAATGTGCACCAAACCGAACAGCCCCACTTGCTCCCGGCTTCTCCTCCGACCTGCCCTCAACTCACCTTCCAGCTGCTGCTTCGACCCTGGGAAGAGCACAAAAGCCACCCGCACATCACCCTCCTCCCATGGGTGAGCCGGAGGAGGAAGTTCTTATGAGGTTCTATCTCCTCCTATCCTTTCTAGCAACAAAGTACTCGATGGTTTTAACTCCTTTAAGCTAAACCCCAGTGGGACTACTAGTGTATTGTCAGCTTTCTAGGCAGAGATGTTGCCTTCCTGGTCGCCATCTCCTGACAGGAGGCAGAAAAACATGCTTGTCCCATATCTACCGCCCTAAGGCACTGATTACATACATGCTATCAAATAACTGACCCAAGTGAAATAGAGAAATAGTGACACTACTTAGCTTGTGAAGATTAGCTACATGTTGAGCCCTAAATGTTCATGAAATTCTAACAGAATTAGAGAATAAGAATTGGAAGGGACCAACTCTCCAAGCAGGGGACCCTGTTCCATTCCAGACAAATGGCTATCCAATCTCCTCTTGAAAACCTCCCCTGATGGAACACCCACAACTTCTGGAGGCAAGCCATTCCACCGATTAATTGTTCTCACTGACAGGAAATTTCTCCTTAATTCTAGGTTGGATCCCTCCATCTGTCTCCATCTGTTACTTCTCCTGATCTCAGATGCTTTAGAGAATAAGTCGACCCCCTCTTTTCTTTGTCAGCCTCCAAATATTGAAACACTGCTATCATGTCACCCTTAGTCCTTCTCTGTGTTAGACATATCCAGTTCCTGCAACTGTTCTTTATATGTTTTACCTTCCCATCCCCTTGTTGTTGCTCTTCTCTGAACTCCTTCTAGAGTCTCAATATCTTTTCTGTATCATGATGACCAAAACTGGATGCAGTATTCTGTGTAGTCTTTCCAGTCAGTATATGCAGTATTAGTCCTTCATGTGACGTCTATGCTGATTCTCAGTCATCCAGGTCATGGTTGCCCCAAGGTGTTTTTTCAAGAGGCCACTGGACTTTCTTTGTTTTTCCTTGAAGATGTTGCACTTCTCATCCAAGAATTTTCTTCAGAACTGTCTTCAAGCAAAAACAAAGGAAGTGCAGTTGTCTCTTGAAAAAGCACCTTTGGGACTTGATGTGATCTTTGTACCATCCCTCTGTTGATGCAGAGTAGGACTACACTGGCTTTTTATGAAGCTGCAGCACACTGCTAGCTCACACTTATGGTGGTTGTCCACTGGAAGGCCTAGATCCCTCTCACAGTTACTGCTGATGAGCCAGAGCCAAGGTGTGGGACCTTTTTAAAACTGAGAGCTATGGGGGCAGAATGTTCATATGGATGTTCATACTTTCTTTTCCCCGTATCCTACATCAAGGAACGTTTAATATGTGGGAGCATGTGTGGGCAATGCCCTTGGCATTAAACTTACAAAACTGTTTTGTATTAAAAATGGTCAATCCAGGTAGTGATTTTTCCTTTTCAATTGCCTGGGGAAAATGGACGTTGCCTTCCCCTTTAAAAAAAAAAAAGCCCAGTCAAAATAGCATCATCCATGTGCCAGGCTGACGTTAATAGGTTCTGAAGTGCTCCAAGATTTAGATTATGTTAAAATACTTTTGTAAATCTTTACAGAAAGTAAAAGCTACAAAAGTGAAGGTGAAGAGACTCAGAGAAAGTCCATGCCTAATACAGACAGGAAATTGGGAGGAAACTGAAAATTGGAAAGCGGAGTATGTAGTGGAATAACTAGAGGAAGCAGGACTGGCTCGATAGATTATAAACAACTTTCCATGAAGCCACTCTGGAGGCCAACTAACCTGGCTGTTGTGCACATACCAGTCTGTTCCCCAAAATGCTCTGCAGTCAGTTATTAGAGCTCCCAGGCCTGTCACTTGACCTGAAATTCTAAATATATCACAGAACCCCCTTGATCTCTTTAAAAAGCTGCTTGTAAAAATCAGTGAAGAGCTTCTTTTTTCAATGTAGATTATACAACTCATAAAAGAACAAATTAAAATTGAAAACCTTCACTTACATGGACAGAGAGATACAGGGATGCAGCAGTCACCAGAGAGGGAATCTGGGCATGTAAGAGAGGCAGATTCAGGAGCTCCATCTCAAAGCGAGCCCACCTGGACAGGGCAGCCCATTGGCCAAGCCCACCTGGACGCCTCTCGGGTCTCTATCCCTCGCCTTCCAGATGCCATTTGGCTCCTAGCACGGAGGGGAGCCCCCTTCAGTCACGATCCCTCTGAGCTCCGATCTCCTCCTCTTCCTCCCCTCCAGACACTGGGAGGCTGATCCTCCCCAGCAGCGACAGGGGAACGTGGGAACGGTGGTGCCCAACCTTCCGAAAAATACCGGCAGGTCCCAGGCTGGGAGCCGCGATGCACCAAGAGGTTGGGCTGCGGGGCAGGAGGGGGGCTCGGGGGAAGGATTTGAAGGGGATCGGAGAGCCGTTCGCGGAAGCTGCAACCGAGGAGGAGGAGAAGCGGCAGCGCAGCGGTTCCCACGGAGCAGAAAAGCTCGCAAGGAAAGGCGGAGATTCGGAAGGGGAGGGGGCGCAACTGGGGGAAACCCACCTCGCTCTCTCTCCCTCCACCAAGGAATCCCTCCTCCCTTTCCCGCCCCTGGGGACCCCTCCCCTCCCCCTCCCCCTCCTGGTCCCCTCCCACTCTCGCAGCGTCCTTGCCCACCTGGCGCCTCTTGCGCGCCCCTCCCCGCGAGGGGAATCTCCGGCAGCCCTGGCTGAAGAGGCGTCGGTAGACCAGGAAGGGGAGGCGGGAGAGGCCTGAAACTGGGCTCCCAGTCCCTTCCCTCCCCCCCGCCTTTCCTGCCTCCTCTCTAGGCGGAAGAGAAAAGCTCTCTGCGTTTAACCCTTTCGTGGAAGCCGCTGCGGGGAGGAGGCGACAGGGGCACCGCCAGTCCTCCAGCAAAAGACCCGAACTCCTTAAGTAGAGATGGGACAAGACTGTTTTTTGACCTTCTATCGCGAGTTGGCAGATAAGCAGCATCTGTGACTGGAAAGCCAACAATGGGGTCCCCTGCTTGGAGAATTGCTCCCTTCCAACTCTTATTCTGTAATTCTGCAAGAAGTTCATGAACATTTAGGGCTCAGCACATAGCTAATCTTCACAAGCTAAGCAGTGTCACATTTCACTATTTCACTAAGCTTAGTTGAAAAAGGTCAGCTGCTAGCAGTCGAAAATGACTTGATAGCAGTAACAACCAGTGGAACAGCTTACCCCCAGAAATCGTGGTCGCTCCATCGCTGGAAGTTTTTAAAAAGAGACTGGACAATCACCTGTCTGATATGGTAGGTCCTCCTGCTTGAGCAGGAGGCTGGACTAGAAGACCTCCAAGGTCCCTTCCAGCTCTATTCTATTTCTATTCTAATCAGTGAAAACCTCTTGCAAAAACGCCTTAGGTAGAGACGGGACAAGCGTGTTTTACCGCCTCCTATCGCGAGATGGCGGTCAGATTGACAACATTTGTGCCTAGAAAGCTGTCTGTGGAGGCATCTGTGGTTGAGCTTAAAGGAGTTAAAACCATCAAGTACTGTATTGCTAGAAAGGAGGGGAGGAAAGGAGAAGTGCAGGTTCTACGGGATTACTCATGGGAGGAAGGTGGTATGCCAGTGGCTTTTGTGCTCTTCCCAGGGTTGAAGCAACAGCTGGAAGGTGAGTTGAAGACTGGTTGGAGGAGAGGCTGTGAGCAAGTCAGGCTGTTTGGTTTCCTCCACGTTGTGGAAGCAGAAAACAATATAGAAAAGAATATAGAATAACACAGTTGGGTGTGACCTTGGAGGTCATGTAGTCCAACCCCTCTGCGCAAGCATGAGACCCTATACCATTTCAGACAAATGGCTGTCCATTATCTTCTTAAAAGCCTCCAGTGAAAAAGCCTCCAGTGATGGAGCACCCACAACTTCTGAAGGCAAAGCTGTTCCACTGGTTAATTGTTATTGCTGTCAGGAAATTTCTTCTTGTTTCTAGGATGCTTCTCTCCTTCATTAGCTTTCATTCATTACTTCTTGTCTTATCTTCTGGTGCTTTGGAGAATAAGTTGATACCCCACTTCTTTGTGGCAGCCCTTCAAGTATTGGTACACTGCTATCATGTCACTCCTAATCCTTCTTTCCACTAGAGTAGACATACCCAATTCCTACAATTGTTCTTCATATGTTTTAATCTCAAGCCCCCAATCGTGTTTGTTGCTCTTTCATTTCTTCTCTGTTAATAAGTATTAAGCCCAATATAGCTGACCCTCTAATTACTTCCTCTACCTTTTGCGTGACAAAGTTGTCATGTTTGCCAGGAACCTTTAAGAAGAGATTGGACAACCATTTGTCCAGAATGGTATGAGGTTTCCTGCTTGAGCTGGGGATTGGACTAGATAGAAGATCACAGAATAACAGAGTTGGGGATCTTCTAGTCCTTGGAGAACTTACAGTGTTGGAGCACCCAGAACTTCTGGAGGCAAGTCATTCCACTGATTAATTGTTCTTACTGCCAGGAAATTTCTCCTTATTTCTAGGTTGCTTCTCTCCTTGATTGGTTTCCATCCATTGCTTCTTGTCCTGTCTTAAGGTGCTTTGGAGGTTAGGTTGACTCCTTCTTCTTTTTAGCAACCCATTAGATATTAGAACATGGCTATCATGTCACCCCAGTCCTTTTCATTAAACTAGACATACCCAATTCCAGCAACTATTCTTTATATGTTTTACCCTCCAGTCTCCTAATCATCTTTGTTGTTCTTCTCTGCACTCTGTCTCAACATCTTTTCTACACTGGGGCGATCAAAACTGGATGCAGTATTGCAAGTGTGGTCTTACCAAGGCATTATAAAGCAGTACTAACATTTCATATAATCTTGATTATATCCCTCTGTTAATGCAGCCTAGCACTGTGTTGGCTTTTTTGGCAGCTGCAGCACACTGCTGGTTCATATTTAAGTGATTGTCCACTAGGACTCCAAGATCCCTCTCACAGTTATTACTATTGAGTGAGGTACCACTTATACTATATCTGTGCATTTGGTTTTTCTTGCCTAAATGTAGAACCTTACTTTTTTTCACCATTGAATTTCATTTTGTTAGTTAGCACCCAATGTTCAAGTCTGTCAAGATCCTTCTGTATCTTAAGCCTATTTTCTGGAATGCTGGCTATTCCTGCTAGCTTGATGTCTGCAAATTTAATGAGTTCCCCTTCTATCCCATCATCCAAATCATTGATAAAGATATTGAAGAGTACTGGGCCCAAAACAGAGCCCTGGGGCATCCCACTACACACTTCCCTCCATGTAGATGCAGTTCCATTGAGGACCACACGCTGAGTACGGCCGGTCAGCCAGCTAGGAATCCATCTGGTGGTGATGCTGTCTAACCCACATTTTTCAATCTTATCAAGGAGTAGGTTGTGGTCTACTTTATCAAAAGCCAATACTGAAGTCCAAGTAAATTATCTCCACAGCATTTCTCTGGTCTTCTAATTTTTTCCCTTGGTCAAAGAATGCAATAAGATTTGTCTGGCATGATCTGTTTTTGACAAACCGATGTTGGCTTTTGGTTATGATTTTGTTTGCCTCTAGGTGTTCACAGATTTGTTGCTTAATTATCTTTTCCACAATCTTCCCAGGTATTGATGTTAGGCTGATAGATCTGTGGTTTCCTGGATCCGTTTTTCCCCCCCTTTTTTGAAGATGAGAACTACAACAACTTTTTCCCAGTCCTTTGGTAGTTCCCTGGTGCTCCAGGATCTATGAAAGATTTCCAAGGTCCCTTCTAGCTCTGTTGTTCTCTTATGGATCTGCTGTTTTCTTGGCAACAATATTGGACTGATCTGCCACTCTCTTTTCTGAGATTTTTGTTTTTTTTACTTCCATGTCTACCCAACAAGCTCGGTATTTCCTATTGGTGTCCCATCCATGTATTAACCAGGTTCAACTGTGTTTAAGCCAGCACTTTTTTAAAAAAATAGCTAATGAGGACTTTTGGGGTGTTCAGTTGTTTGGGTAATCCTCGCTTACTGAGCCTTCAAAATTACAGTGGCATTGTAAAAGCAAACGTACACCTGGTTCACACATTTGTGGTCATTGTAGCACTTGTTCAGTGACCACACATCAGCACTTCCTGTGGTTATGAAGGTGCAGGAAAAGGAGCTGCACCAATTCAGGTCCTGCCACATTTATGATGCTTTCAGCATCCCACACTCAGGATCCCCATTTGTGACCTTCCCAGCTACCTTCTGACAAGCGAAATCTGGGGATGCCAGCAGGAAGTTGCAAGTCACGGTCATGTGAAATTGCCTTTAACAACCCACAGTGATTTGCTTAACAATGGCAGAGGAACAGATGAAAGTGGGAACTGTCTTGTGACATCATGCTTAATGATCGGGCTCTTAGGGACATAGATGCCAGTCCCAATTGTGGTCAGTAATTGAGGACTACTTGAATTGGGATATCACCCAGAGGGATTGTGGACAGTATTTTCTGCCCTTACTTGGAGCTGAGGATTTCCATGGGCAAAACTGGTGCTTCAAATCTTGCAGAGGCTTTAGGCATCATTGCATCAGTTAAAGCCCACCCCATCTCTAAGGTTTGCTCAGAAGGTTTGACTGTAACTATTTTGGGACATTCTTCAGGCTGAAAACACATGGATTTTCCACATATATACATTTGCAGGGGTGTGTATTTGTACTTCTTTCTGTATGTATATATCTAGAATTGTATAATCCAGTGGTGGCGAACCTATGGCACGGGTGCCAGAGGCGGCACTCAGAGCCCTCTCTGTGGGCACGCGCGCCGTCGCCCCAGTCCTAGGTCTTCAGCTGGGTTTTATAAAACTTTTTCACTTTAGTCCTCCGCCACCGTGTGCAAAAAAAAAAAAGGTTCAATCAGTCAATTTCAACTTCTCACGGGAAAAAAAAAGATCTTGCAAAGTTGGAATTGATTGATTGAACTTTTTAGTCCCACCCAGTCTGCCGTTACCACCACAGCCATGCCCACCCAATGGGCCACCCAATGGGCCACACCCACCCGGCACTCAACGATGCATAAGTGGGTTTGGGGTTGCAGTTTGGGCACTCGGTCTCTAAAAGGTTCGCCATCACTGGTATAATCTATCGCCAGTGCTTCCAAATGTTATATAATATCCCTTTGTGGTGCTAAGAATGTTTCTTTTTTTCACAAATATTTTATTAATTCATCAAAATATAAAATACAGAAGTGCAAAGAAAAATTAAAATAATGGTAAAATAAGAGAGGTAAAGGGAACAAGAGAAAAGTGTATGGGAAAGGGGAAAAGAAAAAGAAAAGCATTGACTTCTGACTTTTTTTGGTGCAGTAGAAGGTGATAACTTAAAACCTCGACTTTTTATTTTTACATAATATACACTAGCCATTTCTATACCAACAAACTTATCTAATCAACAAAACCCAAAATCAAAGTTTCATTTTTTTTCTCTATCTCAAGTACAAAATCCAAAAGCAGTTTCCATGTAGAAACAAAATTAATTGTGTTCTTTTCTTGAATCGAGGCAGTCAGTTATCCATCTCTGCTAACTCCATCGGGTTTTGCAGCCATTCGTCCATTGTGGGAATGAAAATATCCCTCCATTCTGGGGCATAAAGTATTCTTGCTGCCATCCAAACATATAACATCAAAATTCCAATTATTTTTCACGTTCTTTATCCATTAAGCCTAAAAGAAAACTCTCTGGTTTTATCTTTATGTTCTCTTTAAGAATCTTGTGTATTAAGCTGTGAATCTTAGTCCAACATTTCTTTGTTTTGTCACATACCCACCATAAATGATAAAAAGTTCTTGTTTATATCTCCAACATTCGAGGTGTCTTTATACATTCTTGATAATTTCTGTGGTGTTAGATACCAACAGTCCATCATTATAAAATCATTTGTATGAAATGGTATAGGATTTCCTGCCTGAGCAGGGGATTGGAATGGACAACCTCCAAGATCCCTTCCAACTCTTTTATTCTGTTATATTCTCCCATTGTTCAAGCATTATATTACATCCAAAGTTCTTTGTCCACTGAATCATACAATATTTACATTCACATTCTGCAAGTTCAATTTCAATTACAGTTTATAAACCTTAGCAATAATATGTTCAACAGTACCATGCAATAGCATTTCCAATTCATTTTTAACAAAATCAAAACCATACCTCTTTTTGTCTAGTTTAAATATTATTTTCAACTGTAAATATATAAACCAACGGCGTTTTTCTGATTCCATCTCCTCTTTAGATTTGAAAATAGGGTCACCATAATTGAATGATATTATTTGACCATAAATCCACCAGTCTGGCCTCGCCCCCATTTCTTTTCTTAAAAAAAGTTCTTGGGGAGACACCCAAAGGTGCATTTTCCTAGAGAAACTTATTTTATATTTCTTCCGAACTCTTAGGATGGCACATCTAACAAAGTGATTATTAAAATCAACATTTATTTTAATCTTATCATATCATAAATAGCTGTGCCATCCAAATCTTAATTCATGGCTGTCAAGCTCAAATAACCTCCTATTTTGGAGAATGACCTACTCCTTTTGCCAGATGAAACAAGCATCAAAGTACAATTTCAAATCTGGTAAACCAAAACCTCCTCTTTCCCTTAGCATCTTGTAATAATTTATATTTACTTCTTGGTTTTTCCCTTGCCGTATAAACTTAGAGATCTCCATCGGCCATAGTTTCAATGGACTACCTGTTACAAGTATTGGTAAAGTGAAGGTGAAGGTTCGTTCTCCGAGCTTGTGGGTTGGTTTCCAAATGTTTCGTTACCAGGCTAGTTAACATTTTTGGCGGAGTTTAGGAGATGTCAGTGTCGGTGTTTTTCAGTATCAGTTACAAGTTTTGATAAAGTCTGAAACAGAAAAATCGTCTTTGATAAAACATTTATCTTAATTAGTGAGATTCCATCCAATAATTGCAGTGCTAAGAATTTGTGATTGATCCAGGTCAACAGGTGTATTTCATGATTGAATGGATATTTGAACTTGGATCTTGATAATCTTCAATGTGTCAAATGAATAATAATTAACGTTAGAGGTTATTTTAGCATTGTGGCATGTTTGCTTTTTACTTGTAATGTATATTTTTTTTTCACATTTCTGAGACCAGTTTATAAACAAGCAATTTTAAAGTTACACTTTTATTTAAATCTTACAGATGAAGGGTATACCAATAAGAGCATTCCGGATAACTGAGAATAACAAGCAACTTTGAAAATGAAAGCAAATTGAGCCTTCAGAAAAGCAGACAATTCTCTTTTCCCAGCTCGTGAGAGACAAAGGAGAGAAAATCAAGAAGAGATTTCAAATTGGAAAAAGTAGAGTATGTAGAACTCAACAATACATTACATGAAAAGATCAAAGGAGATTATTTTTCCATTCAGAAAAGGAGGGAAATATTTAGAAATCAGTCGATTGGATAGCCACAAAGAGTAGACAGTAATGCAGGCCTCACCCTGTGAGGAAAAAAACAATAGCCTGAATGAAAGCTCCAAACAAGAAGAGATCACACATAATTTTGATGTCTTCAAGAACATCAGTGGTGGAAAAGCTCTATAGATGTGCCTATTGTGGGAAAAGCATAGATTAGCAAATCACAGATTATGCATGACAGGATCCACACTGGACAAAGGCCATACAAATTATTCCAATGTGGGAAAAGCTTTAATCAGAACAAGGAAGGACCCACACAGGAGAGATACCCTATAAGTGCTCCCAATGCGGTAAATGCTTTTGCCACCATGGCAAGTTGGTAATACATTAGACGACTCACACTAGAGGAAAACCCTTTGAATGCCCTGATTGTGGGAAAACTTTCAGTCAGAATTCCAACCTGGTGGTATACCAGAGGATGCACACAGGAAGGAAATCATATGACTGTCCTGATTGTGGGAAAAGTTTCATTGCAAATTCCCACTTGGTGATACACCAGAGGACTCACACAGGAGAAAAACCGTATGAATGTCCTGATTGTGGAAAAAGTTTCAGTCAGAATTCAAGCCTGGTGATTCACCAGAGGACTCACACAGGAGAGAAACCCTTCAAATGTCCTGATTGTGGGAAATGTTTCAGTTGGAATTCCAACTTGGTGAAACATCAGCGGACTCACACAGGAGAGAAACCCTTTGAATGTCCTGATTGTGGGAAAAGTTTCAGTCAGAATTCTGACCTGGTGAACCATCAGCGGACTCACACAGGAGAGAAACCCTTTGAATGTCTTGATTGTGGCAGAAGTTTCAGTCAGAATTCCAACCTGATGACACACCAAAGGACTCACACAGGGGAAAAACCCTTTGAATGTCCTGATTGTGGCAAATGTTTCAGTCAGAATTCCAACCTGGTGACACACCAAAGGACTCACACAGGAGAAAAACCCTTTGAATGTCCTGATTGTGGGAAAAATTTCACTCAGAATTCCAGCCTGGTGATACACCAAAGGATACATACAGGAGAGAAACCGTATGAGTGTCCAGATTGTGGGAAAGATTTCAGTAGTAGGTCTAGTCTTATAAGTCATGTAGTTTTACACACAGGGGAAAAACCTTTCAGATGTCCAGTCTGTGGACGGTACTTCAGACGAAGATCATCCTTTATTACACACAAGGTAATCCATATGAGGCAAACGCTGACAAATTTAGAGAAGGCTTGAATTTCATTTCTCATTTCCCATTGGAAGTGTGAGAAATTGACAGTTTGAATTGGGACCTGATTCTTTTTAATCAGCATCTCTCAGGATTAGATTTGTAGGTGGAGAGAAAAGATTGGAAAATGTTACATTTGAATAAAGGCTAGCTATCTGTTTCTGTTTGTCAGCAGAAGTGACTGGATATTTCCTTTTACAGAAGTTGTGGAATTCCTCAAAAAGGGTTTGGGGTGGTGTTTTTTCTATATTGATTATGGAAATCCAACATCTGGAGTTTCAGCCTGATATGCAGGTTCTGAGGTTTTGCTTGATAAAAAATACAGGAAACCAGAAGTTACCTTTAAGCTTTTACGTTTTTATTCAGCTGAACAAAGACGGACTCCTCTAAATGAGAGAAGCCCCGAATGACAAGAAATCCTTGTATTTATTCTTTCCAATTACATAAACAACCCATCCAGCAAAGCTGACACAAATAAGTTAAAGATTTCACCCAGTTAAGTCTGGCACACTGTAGATAAGAGAGAAAGCAGAAGTAGCTAAACATGTTCCTTTTTGGGTGTTTCCCTAAAGATATCCTATGTTCTCGGGTGGGTTAGGACATTGGGTGTTTCCCTTGCTGTCCTTTCATGACCCTGCATCCAGGACACTGCAAGTGCCCAAAGACAGCAGGCCATCTGCATATTCACAACTGATACTTCCTATACTGTCTCCTAATACCGGGTCAACAAGCCTTCTATATCGGTGTACACCAGATTTCGATACCCACAAGTCCCCAGGCAGGATACAAGTAGTCCTTGAGATACAACTGTAATGAGGCCTACCCAGTGGTGGGATTCAGCCAGTTCGGCAGAACCGGTAGCTAACTTTTTGTTGCCCAGGCCCAGAATGAACTTCCAGAAGTGGCATCCACACGGAGAACCGATTGTTCACATATTTGAATCCCACCACCGGGCCTACCTATTATGGATGCATTCAGCAATGGCCATTAACCGAGAGTGCTTTGGTTAACTGCCTCCACCCCATTCTCTGTTTTGCAGCTGTTAAATGAATGTGTGTGTCGCTAAGTGGAACATTGGCTACCTCAGTATTGGGGAAAACTCTTGGAGGCCTAGCGCAGGCCGCCCCCAAACCCCCAAGACACCTAGTATTCTGCTTCCCAACCCTTGGTTCCCCCCAGGCCTTTTCCTCCCTTACAGGGTTCCCTCAGGCTTTTTCTTCCCCCTACAGATTCCCCACAGGCCTTTCCTTCCTCCTACCGGCCTTCTCCACAGAGTACCCTCAGGCTTTTTCCTACTCCCACTGGCTCCCTGCAAGCCTTAGGCCATTTCAAACAAATGGCTGTCCAATCTCTTAAAAATCTCCACTGATGGAGCACCCACAACTTCTGGAGTCAAGCAGTTCCACTGATTAATTCGTTAAACAGGATACAGGGAAAAGAAAGTTTGAACATTCAGATTAACATTGTAAAAAAGGACCTTGACTTTGACCCTGGCTCAACAACAGTTAACTGTGAGAGGGATCTAGGCGTACCAGTGGACAACAACCCTAAGTGTGAGCTAGCAGTGTGTTGCAGCTGCAGAAAAAGCCAGTGCAGTCCTAGTCTCCATCAACACCAAGCTGGCAGGAATAGCCAACACTCCAGAAGATAGGCTTAAGATACAGAAGCATCTGAACAAACTAGAACACTGGGCGCTCTCTAACAAAATGAAATTCAACGCTGAAAAAAGTAAAGTTCTACATTTAGGCAAGAAAAACCAAATGTACAGGTATAGTATAGGGGGTACCTTGCTCAATAGTAGCAACTGTGAGAGGGATCTCGGAGTCCTAGTGGACAATCACTTAGATATGAGCCAGCAGTGTGCTGCAGCTGCCAAAAAGGCCAACACAATGCTAGGCTGCATTAACAGAGGGATAGAATCAAGATAGCGTGAAGTATTAATACCACTTTACAATGCCTTGGTAAGGCCAAACTTGGAATACTGCATCCAGTTTTGGTCACCACGATGTAAAAAAGATGTCGAGACTCTAGAAAGAGTACAGAGAAGAACAAAAAAGATGATTAGAGGTCTGGAGGCTAAAACATATAAGGAACGGTTGCTGGAATTGGGTATGTCTATTTTAATGAAGAGAAGGATGAGGGGGGACATGATAGCAGTGTTCCAATATCTCAGGGGCTGCCACAAAGAAGAGGGAGTGAAGCTATTTTCCAAGGCGCCTGAAGGCAGGACAAGAAGCAACGGATGGAAACTAATCAAGGAGAGAAGCAACCTAGAACTAAGGAGAAACTTCCTGATAGTTAGAACAATTAACCAGTGGAACAACCTGCCCCCAGAAGCGGTGAATGTTCCAACACTGGAAGTTTTTAAGAAGAGACTGGACAGCCATTTGTCTGAAATGGTATAGGGTTTCCTGCCTGAGCAGGGGGTTGGACTAGATGACCTCCAAGGTCCCTTCCATTATTGTTATTATTGTTGTTGTTGTTGTTGTTGTTATTGTTATTATTATTATTATTATTATTATTATTATTATTATTATTATTATTATTATTATTATTATTATTATTATTAACAGAGGGATAGTATGAAGATTGCATGAAGTGTTAGGACTGTGTTATACAATACTGATAAGACTACACAAGTTTAGGCCTCTAGTTTTCATCACCATGAGAAAAACTAGGTGTTGAGATTCTAGAAAGAGTGCCGAAAAGAGCAACAATGGTGTTAAGGGACTGGAGGTTAAAACATACAATGAATCATTGTAGGATATGTCTAGCCTAACACCGAGAAGGAGTAAGGGTGATCTGATAGCTTCCACGGCTTTGCCTCCAGAAGTTATGGATGCTCCATCAGTGGAGGTTTTTAAGAGGAGATTGGGCAGACATTTGTCCAAAATGGTATACTGTACGGACCCCCTCTTTGGAGAGCTGGTGCCTTCCGACTCTTCCTCTGTCATTCTGTAAGAACTTCGTGAACGATTAGGGCTCAGCATGTAGCTAATCTTCACAAGTTAAGTAGCATCACAATTCACTATTTCACTTGGCTCCGTTGCAAAGGTTGGTTGCTAGAAGTCAAAAACGATTGGATAGCATCTTGCAAAAATCCCTTAGGTAGAGACGGGTCAGATAGGCAGCGTCAGTGACCAGAAATCCCTCCATACAGTAGTGCCATCTGTGGTGGACCTTAAAGGAGTTAAAACCATCAAGTAGTGGATTGCTAGAAAAGGTAGGTGGTGAGGAGAAGCACAGAGCAACTTCCTCTTCCGGATCACTCATGGGAGGAAGGTGGTGTGTAGACTGGCTTTTGTGCTCTTCCCAGGGTGGAAGCAGCAGCTGGAAGGTGAGTGGAGGGCAGGTCGGAGGAGAGACCGGAAGCAAGTAGGGATGTTTGGTTCCCTCCAAGACCTGGAAGCAAAGAAGCAGCTAATCAGCTGCTGTATGTTCCTTTCCTCCCCAAATTTAAGTCCACTGGTGCTGCACACTGTTAAGCTGGTGGCTGCGATTTTCTGCTAGTGGGAAGATTTTAAAAGCCTCTTTCAAGTTAAGGTTGATTCTTTGGGAATGGGAATGCCTTCAGAAATTGTGGGTGCTCCAGCACTGCAGGTTTTTAAGAAGAGATTGGACAGTTAATTGTCCAGAATGGCATATGGTCTCCTGCCTGAGCAGGGGATTTGACTAGAAGACCACCAAGCTCACTTTTAATTCTGTTATTCTGTCATGTACCTCCTGTTTTCCTGGCAACAATATCAGACTGATCTGCCACTGGTCTCTTCTGGGATTTATGTTTTTTTTTGTACTTCCATGTCTTGCCAACAAGCACAGCGTTTCCTATTGATGTCCCATTCATGCATTAACCAGGTTCAACTAAAAAAAAGTTATTGACAATCTTTTGGGATGTTCAGTCGTATATGTAGTCCTCGGTTGCCATTTCTTTCATGAGCCTTCAAAGTTAACAATGACACTGTGAAAGCAGATGTACAACTTCGTCCACAAATTTGTGGTCATCGTAGCACTTGTTCTGTGACCACATGTCAGCGCTTCCTTTGGTTAAGAAGGTGCAAGAAAAGGAGTTGCACCAATTCGGGTACTGCCAACCGGTGTGCATATTTAGGATAGTTGCAGCATCCCACACTCCTGATCCCCATTTGTGACCTTTCCAGCTTGCTTCTGACAAGCAAAATCAGTGGGGATGCCAGCAGGAAATTGCAAGTCATGGATACGTAAAATTGTCTTTAATAACCCACAGTGATTTGCAGACATAGAGGAACAGAGGTAAGTTGGCACTGTCATGTGATCATCGGGCTGCTTAGGGACACAGGGGCCAGTCCCAATGATGGTCAGTAAGTGAGGACTGCTAGAATTGGGATATCTATCACCAGATGGTTGTGAAAGTATATTCTGCCCTTACTTGGAGCTGAGAACTTTTATGGACAAAAACTGGTGCTTCAAATCTTGCAGAACTTTAGGTTTCATTTCATCAAAAGAAAATAATGGTAAAATAAGGGAGGAAAGGGGGACAAGAAAAAAGTGTAGGCAGGGAAAGGGGAAAAGAAAAAGAAAAGCATTGACTTCTGATTCCCTTTGGTGCTGTAGAATAAGGTACTAATATAAAACCTCAACTTTTTACTTTTATATGATAACATATACTAGCCATTTCTATAACAACAAACTTATCAACAAAACCCAAAATCAAAGTTTCATTTTTTTTTCTATCTCAAGCAAAAAATCCAAAAGCAGTTTCCATGTAGAAACAAAATTGCGTTCTTTTCTTTAATTAAGGCAGTCATTTATCCATCTCTGCTAACTCCATCAGGTTTTACAGCCATTTGTCCCTTGTGGGAATGAAAATATCCTTCCATTTTTCTGCATAAAGCATTCTTGCTGTTGTCAACACATATAACATCAAAGTTACATATTTTTTTCCCCAAGTGCTTTATCCATAAAGCCTAAAAGAAAAGTCTCTGGTTTTATATTTACTTTATATTCACTTTAAGACTCTTCTATATTACGATGTGAATCCTACTCCAATATTTCTTTGTTTTGTCAGATGTCCACGATAAACGATAAAAAGCTCTTTACATTTCCAACATTCACTTGAGGTGCCTTTATACATTCTGGACAATTTGTCCAGTCTTAGATACCAACAGTACATCATCTTATAAAAGTTTTCCTTTAAATTATACCTTAATGTGGATTTTAGAACTTTTGTCCATCTATTCTTGCATTGTTGATGCATTATGTTATATCCAAAGTTCTTTGCCCACTGAATCATACAATGCTTTACATACTCATTCTCCAAGTTCAAGTTCAAGTACAGTTTATAAAACTTAGCAATAATATATTCATCACTACAATACAATAGCTTTTCCAGTTCATTTTTCACAAAATGAAATCAATAGCTCTTTTTGTCTAGTTTGAATCTTTTCTTTCAATTGCAAATATGTAAACCAATGGCAAATACATCCTTCTGATTCCAACGGCTCTTTGTAGATTTTAAAATAGGGTCACCATAATTGAATAATATTATTTGACCATAAGTCCACCCGTCTGGCCTCGCCACCATTTCTTTTCTAAAAACTTCCTGGGGAAATGCCCAAAGAGGAAGGCACGTTTAAAACAAAGTGATTATTAAAATCAACATTTGCTTTAACGTTATCACACCATAAATAGTTGTGCCATCCAAATCTTAATTCATGGCTGTCAAGCTTGAGGAACCTGTTATTTCGGAGAGTAACCCACTTTTTTTGCCACACAAAACAACAATCATCAAAGTACAATTTCAAATTTGGTAAACCCAAACCTCCTCTTTCCCTTAGCATCTTGTAATAATTTATATTTACTTCTTGATTTTTCCCTTGCCGTATAAACTTAGACATGTCCATCTGCCACAGCTGAAATGGAGTATCAATGACAAGTTTTGGTAAAGTGAGGGTGAAGGTTCATTCTCCAAGCTTGTGGGTTGGTTTCCGAACCTTTCGTTACCAGGCTAGGTAACATCTTCGGCGAAGTTTAGGACGGGTAGGCAACCTTGGCTCTTTTATGACTCGTGGACTTCAACTCCCAGAATTCCTGAGCCAGCCATGCTGAGGGGAAAGGAAGAGGTTTCCAAGCTGAGCCATGCTGGCTCAGGAATTCTGGGAGTTGAAGTCCACGAGCCATAAAAGAGCCAAGGTTGCCTACCCGTGGTTTAGGAGATTTCAGTGTCAGTGTTCTGTTTATGAGGGCTTCAGGTGTGGGTGTGTCAAGTGAGGGCCTTGTGATAGGTCTTGTGATGGGTCAGGTGTGGATCATCAGTGAAGTCTTGTGATTTGTCTTGTGATTGGGAGGTTATATCAGGTCAGGGTCATTGGAGGTGAACTGCTGGTGGGAGGGGGGCTTACATAGGTTGGTTGAGGGTCAGTGCTGTCTCTGCTGTAAGGTCGGTTGGATTCTGAAGGGTTCGTAGGCTGGTTTCCCCTAAAGTAAGACCTACCCCGAAAATAATCCTTAGCTTGATTTTGGGGGGTGGGCCTAATATAAGCCCTACCCCCAAAATAAGCCCTAGTTTTAGGGTGAGGTACACATCTAAAAATCAAGCTAGGATGGGGGCAGGGGCGTGGAGCTGCCCCACGCTCCCCGTATCTACTTACCTTGCATCCAGGCCTCTCCCCGCCGGCCCACTTCTGCGGCATCCCAGGCCTGCATTCCACAGTCAGAGGCCTTTCCAGAAGGCCTCTGCAGCCAAGAACCAAGCTATGGATTGAATTGGTTCTCAGCTGCAGAGGCCTTCCGGAAAGGCCTTTGACTGCGAAATGCAGGCCAGAGCTCCATTCTCAGCTGCCGAATGAACCTACTCCTTTGGCTGCAGAAGATGTTGGCCAGCTGGGCAGGGCTGTCGGTGCCGGAGGTGAGTGGAAAAGACATCACCAGCACCCCCAAAAATAAGACCTTGTGCCTGTTTTGGAGGCAAAAAAATAAAAATAAGACCGGGTCTTATTTTCGAGGAAACACAGTAAGTCAAAGTTTCTGTTGATGGAATTGCTTGTGTAGTGCCAGTCTTCGATGAACTCACGAGCATGGCGGGTGGTAGCAGGGCCGATGATTTTTGTGTTGCTCCAATCGAACTGGTTTGTTGTTTGGTATGGGTGTGGTTGGTAAACTCTAAAACAGAAAATGCATCTTTGGTAATTAGGGGGCCGGAGGCTAAAATACAAAGAATGGTTACAGGAATTGGATATGTCTAGTCTAATGAGAAGGACTAGGGGAGACATGATAGCAGTGTTCCAATAGAAGAAGCAAGGGGTGGAAACTAACCAAGGAGAGAAGCAACTTAGAACTAAAGAGAAAATTCCTAACGATTAGAGCAATCAGTCAATGGAATAGCTGGGCTTCAGAAGTTGTGTGTGTTCCATCACTGGAGGCTTTCAAAAAGAAACTCAACAGCCACTTGTCTGAAATGGTATAGAGTCTCCTGCCTGAGCAGGGGGTTGGACCAGAAGACCTTCAAGGTCCCTTCCAACTCTATTATTCTATGTTCTATGTTCTATTCATCTTAATTACAGAGATTCTGCCCAAAATATGCCATATTAAGAATTTGTGATTGATCCAAAGCAAAAAGAGAATTTCATGATTGAATGGATATGTGAACTTGGATCTCGATAATCTTCAATGTGTCAAATGAATCATAACTAGTATAAGAGGTTATTCTAGCATTGTGGCATGTTTGCTTTTTACCTGTAATCGACACTTCTTTCCTTTTTTTGACATTTTCTGCAACCATTATATAAATAATTAAAGTTATACTTTTATTTGAATCTTACAGACAAAGAGGATGCCAATAAGAACAGTCTGGAAAACTAATAACAACAAGCAACTTTGAAAAGGAAAGCAAATCGAGCCAGAAATTAAAATATTTTCTATTTCCTCCAGAAAACCATACAATTCTTCTCCTTCTCCAGCAGGCGAGAGACAAAGGAGAGGAAATTAAGAAGAGATTTCAAGCTGGAAAAAGTGGAGTATGCAGAACTCAAAGATACATTTCATGAAAAGTCAAGGAAGATTATTTTTCCGTTCAGAAAAAGAGAGTAATATCTGGAAGTCAGTGGGGAGGAAAAGGTCAATTGGATAGTCACATAGAGCAGACAGTAATGCTGACCTCACCCTGTGAGGAAGGAAACAGTAGCTGCAATCAAAGCACCACTAAACAAGGGATCACACATAGCGGAAAAACTGCACTGATGTGCATATTGTGGGAAAACTACAGACTTCAAATCATGGCTGATTATGCATGAAATGATCTACATTGGAGAAAAGCCATACAAATTCTCTGAATGTGGCAAAAGCTTTGGCCAAAACAGTTCCCTTATGGTTGATGGAAGGACCCACACACAGCAACTTGGTGAAATACCAGAGGACATACACCGGGAAGAAATCATATGACTGTCCAGATTGTGGCAAAAGTTTCATTAGAAAATTCCACCTAACGAGACACCAGAGGACACACATAGGAGATAAACCCTTTGAATGTCCTGATTGTGGGAAAAGTTTCAGTCGAAATTATGACCTGGTGATACATCAGAGGACTCACACAGGAGAGAAACTGTACAAGTGCCCAGATTGTGGGAAAAGTTTCATTCAGAAATCCCATCTAGTGAGTCACCAAAGGACTCACACAGGAGAAAAACCATATGAGTGTCCAGATTGTGGTAAAAGTTTCACTCAAAAATCCCACCTAGTGAATCACCAGAGGACTCACACAGGAGAGAAGACATATGAATGTCCGGATTGTGGGAAAAGTTTGATTAGAAAATTCCACCTTACGAGACACCAAAGGTCACACACAGGAGACAAACCTTTTGAATGTCCTGATTGTGGGAAAGGTTTCAGTCACAATTCCAGCCTCATGAAACACCAGAGCACTCACACAGGAGAGAAACCCTTTGAGTGTCCTGATTGTGGGAAAAGTTTCAGTCAGAATTATGACATGGTGATACACCAGAGGACTCACACAGGAGAGAAATTGCATGAGTGCCCAGACTGTGGGAAAAATTTCATTCATAAATCCCACCTAGTGAATCACCAGAGGACTCACACAGGAGAGAAACCGTATGAGTGTCTGGATTGTGGGAAAAGGTTCAGTCAGAATTCCCACCTGGTGAACCACCAGAGGACTCACACATGAGAGAGAATGCATGAATGCCCAGATTGTGGGAAGCGTTTCAGTCACAAATCCCACCTAGTGAATCACCAGAGAACTCACACAGGAGATAAACCTTATGAGTGCCCAGATTGTGGCAAAAGTTTCAGTCAGAATTCCAACCTGGTGAATCACCAGAGGATTCACACAGGAGAGAAACCCTATGAGTGTCGTCATTGTGGGAAAAGTTTCAGTCACAGTTCCAGCCTAGTCATACACCAGAGGTCTCATACAGGAGAGAAACCTTTTGAATGTCCTATTTGTGGGAAAAGTTTCAGTCGGTATTGCAGCTTGGTGAACCACCAGAGAACTCACACAGGAGAGAAACCCTTTGAATGTCCTGATTGTGGGAAAAGTTTCAGTCACAATTCCAGCCTAGTGAAACACCAGAGGACTCACAAAGGAGAAAAACCGTATGAGTGTCCTGATTGTGGGAAAAGTTTCAGTCACAATTCCAGCCTAGTGATACACCAGAGGACTCACACAGGAGACAAACCCTTTGAGTGTCCTGATTGCTGGAAAAGTTTCAGTCACAATTCCAGTCTGGTGATACACCAGAGGACTCACACAGGAGAGAAACCCTTTGAATGTCCTGATTGTGGGAAATGTTTCAGTCACAATTCCAGCCTGGTGAAACACCAGAGGACTCACACAGGAGAGAAACCCTTTGAATGTCCTGATTGTGCGAAAAGTTTCAGTCAGAATTCCAGCCTGGTGAAACACCAGAGGACTCACACGGTAGAGAAACCCTTTCAGTGTGTTGATTGTGGGAAATGTTTCAGTCTCAATTCCAGCCTGGTGATACACCAGAGGACTCACACAGGAGACAAGCCCTTTGAGTGTCCTGATTGTATGAAAAGTTTCAGTCAGAATTCCTGCCTGGTGAAACACCAGAGGACTCATACAGGAGAGAAACCCTTTCAATGTATTGATTGTGGGAAACATTTCAGTCTCAATTCTATCCTGGTGATACACCAGAGGACTCACACTGGAGAGAAACCATTCGAATGTCCTATTTGTGGGAAAAGTTTCAGTCAGTACTGCAGCCTGGTGATACACCAGAGGACTCACACAGGAGAGAAACCATTTGATTGTCTTGTTTGTGGAAAAAGTTTCAGTCAGAATTCCAACCTGGTGAAACACCAGAGGACTCACACAGGAGAGAAACCCTTTGAATGTGTTGATTGTGGGAAACGTTTCAGTGTGAATTCTAGCCTAGTGATGCACCAGAGGACTCACTCAGGAGAGAAACCATTCGAATGTCCTATTTGTGACAAAAGGTTCAGTCAAAATTCCAACCTGGTGATACATCAGAGGACTCACACAGGAGAGAAACCCTTTGAATGTCTTGATTGTGGGAAAAGTTTCATTAAAAATTTCCACCTCATGAGACACCAGACGACTCACACGGGAGAGAAACCTTTCAAATGTCCAGTGTGTGGACAATGCTTTAGGCATAAATCGTCCCTTATTGCCCATAAGGAAATCCACATGAGGCAAAAGTTGATGAGTTTAGAGAAGGCTTGAATTTCATTTCTCATCTCTCATTAGGAGTGTAGGTGAGAAATTGACTATTTGAATTCTCGTCAATTCTTAGTCAAACACATCTCCGCATTACTCATGTAGGTGAATAGAAAAAAAATCTTAGTTTGATAAAGGCTAACTACCTGTTTATGATTATTAGCAGAAGTTTTTTGATATTTCCTTTTTCAGAAGTTGTTAAACTCATCAAAAAGGCTTTTGAGTGGTGTTTTTTGTATATTGATTATGGCAGGGCTTTTCAACCTTTTCACCCATTGTACCACTTTTAGGATAAGGCAATATCCGAGTACCACCAGTCGCCCAGCAAGGTGTCAAAAACCTGATGACCCAAAAAAAAGGAAAAAAAGGAAAAAGTACAGGTAGTCCTCGACTTACAACAATTCGCTTAGTGACGGTTCGAAGTTACAATGGCACTGAAAAAAGTGACTTATAACCCTTTTTCACACTTATGACTGTTGCAGCATCCCCAGGGTCATGTGATCACCTTTTGCAACTTTTTGACGAGTGAAGTCAATGGCCAGGGGGGCGTGGCCAGCTCATCACTCAGGTTGCAGGGTGCCTGTGGGGGGTGCAGGTGGGGATGTGGGGGGGATCCGTGGGTCTCTGGTGGAGGGGGTGGGCCAGGCATGGGAGCCTTCCTTCCCTCCCTCCCATTGTCCCTTCCTTCTTTCCTTCCTTTCTTCCTTCCCTCCCTCTTTGTCTCTTCCTCCTTCCCTCCCTCCCTTCCATTGCCCCTCCCTCCCTCATTGTCCTTCCCTTCCTTCCTTCCTTCCTTCCTTCCTTCCTTCCTTCCTTCCTTCCTTCCTTCCCTCCCTCTTTGTCCCTTCCTTCCTCCCCCCCTCCGTGCCCAGGAAGGGACAAGGGGAGGGGGACAGGCTGCCAGCGCAGTTGGTGGCTGTGCTGCCGGTGGCCATGGCGACATGCCAAACCTGCCTGTGCATGCGCAGAGACAGAGGAGAGCTCTGCCCAGCTCACTTGCTCGCGCTTTGCCGGAAAACATGCTGCTTGCTAATTTAGCAGAAGCGCCAGGATCAGCGCGGGCTACAGCTGATTCGCGCTTCTGCTAAATTAGCAAGCGGCATGTTTTCCGGCAAAGCGCGAGCAAGTGAGCTGGGCAGGAGAGCAGCTACAGCTGATCTGCACTTCTGGGCTGCTCTACAGAAGTGCAACTCAGCTGTAGCTGCGCCCCCCAATCCTGGGCTTGCTCACGCTTCGCCAGAAAACATGCTGCTTGCTAATTTAGCAGAAGCGCCAGGGCTACAGCTTGCGAATTTAGCAGAAGCGCCAGGGCTACAGCTGATTCGCGCTTCTGCTAGATTAGCAAGCGGCATGTTTTCCGGCAAAGTGCGAGCAAGTGAGCTGGGCAGGAGAGCAGCTACAGCTGATCTGCGCTTCTGGGCTGCTCTGCAGAAGCGCGACTCAGCTGTAGCTGCACGCCCCGATCCTGAGCTTGCTCGCGCTTCGCCGGAAAACATGCTGCTTGCTAATTTAGCAGAAGCGCCAGGATCAGCGCCAGGCTACAGCTGATTCGCGCTTCTGCTAAATTAGCAAGCGGCATGTTTTCCGGCAAAGCACGAGCAAGTGAGCTGGGCAGGAGCGCGGAATTGGCGTTTCTGAGCACACGCCGATTTGCGCCCTTGCCCTCTCGCTCGCTTGCCAGCGCCCACAATCTGCCTGGCCTCCCCTCTGCCTGCTTTGCGCAGCTCCTCCTGGGCCCCCCGCGCCCGCCATTAACCCTCCCGCCACCATGCAGGGTAAGGTTGTCGCCCCCGTCCCCCCTGCCCAGATGCCCTTGCCTCCCCCAAGCATTTTTTTACTCACCTGCTTTCAGCTGCACTCCCTTTCTCCTTTTGCTTCTCTGCCTTCGTTTGCTTCTCTGCCTTTGCCACGTGTTTGTGGGTAAAAAAGAAAAAAAAGTTCCATGGAACTTTTTTTTTTTGTCTCACAAACACATGGCGAAGGCCGAGAAGGACAGGAGAAAGGGAATGCTGCTGAAAGCAGGTGAGTAAAAAAAAACACTTGGGGAAGGTGAGGGCATCTGGGCGGGGGCGGGGGGGTAGGCAATGCGTCGCGTAGCTCCAGCAGAATCTCCCCTGAAGACTGCGTGAGGCTGCGTGCCACCCCCAAGGCCGCCGCCAATCAGCTGGAGCTGCGCGCTTTGATCCTGGGCTCTCAGTAGGACCCAGGCAACGTGCAGTTCCAGCTGACTTTGCCACAAGCCTGTGCGGCGCTGCTGCCACTTCACCTCATCCACTTTTACATTTTTTTTTACATTTTTTTTACATTTTTTTTTACAGTGCTGTTCAACCCGTCCTACGCATACCACCAGCCAGGTGCTCGCATACCACTGGTGGTACGTGTACCACGGGTTGAAAAGCCCTGGATTATGGAATTCCAACGTGGAGTTTCCGTCTTCTACTTTGGTGTCCTCCAGATTTTGAGCACCAGAATTCCTCAGCCACCATGGGAGAAGTCCTCAAGATACAATTGTAATGGGGCCTGCCAATTATGGTTACATGTTGCAATGGTTGTTAAGCGAGATTACCTTACTTAACTACCACCACCACCACCTCTCCCTGATGAAGCCGTTAAATGAATGTGCAAGTCATTAACGGAACAGTGACTACCTCAGGGTTAGGGGAAGCTCTTGGAGGCCTAGCCTGCCCTACCCCAACTTTTGGGTTTGTGCCTGGAATTCATCCCTGGGCCATGTGGTGGACTTGTGGAAACAGCTGCTATTTTGCCATGCCTGCCTCTGCGTCAAAATGGTGGCTGCTTCTGGATCACTGTCGCATGGGAGTGGGACAAACTATTTTGTTTTGCTAACTTAACACTTTGTAGACCATGTTAAGGAATTGTGGGTGACTGCCTCTGGGAGATCTCCAAAAGGGCAGGCCATATATTCCTGGGGTGCATGATAAATGAACAAGTACCACTTGTGCCAGTATTGTGCTGCAACTGCCAAAAAACACCAGTGCAGTCCTAGGCTGCATCAACAGGAATAGTGTCAAGACAACAAGAAATGATAGAATCGCTTTACACTGTGCTGGTGACACCATGATACAACCAACCCTATGATGCTATGATTCTGTGAATTTAGAGGCACTTTAGAAAATAAGTACCATGAACTTGCTTCTGGCAAAGGGACTCTCTTAAAAAAACAGTTGTTTTATTCGGAAAATTAATATAAAGTACAGATTCTGAAAAAAGGTTTTTTTTAAATCAAAAGGATAGTGAAAACATTTTTTTTAAATGTGCATTAAAAAAGACAAAAACAGATTTGCATAAATTATACCCTACTTGAATATTCATAAATATATTGGAGCAATATTAGTTTCCTCCCCTTGTGTAGCAGGCCCAAAATTTATAAACTTCTACCTCTATTTATAATCAATTCGACGTTCATTTATCTACGATATATAAAGGCAAAGTAATTAACAGGTGAACCAACAGCGAAGCTAAACATCAAAGCACTTTATTAACAATCTACAGAGAATGAGGTGGCTGGATGTAGTCACTGAAGCAGTAGGCGTGAGCTTAAATGGACTGCAGAAGATGGTAGAGGACAGGAAGGCTTGGAGGAACGTTGTCCATGGGGTCACGATGGGTCGGACACGACTTCGTAACTAACAACAACAATTGCATTTAACTTGTATAAAGTTTAGAACAACCTATTTACCACAAATCACCAGAATTATTGTCTCTGATCAGTCCAGGATGAAATATCAGTTTTGATTCTTATTAATATAACTTTTCCTTAAGATTTTAGTTGAGAACAATAAGACAACAATTGTGTCTTATTCCCCCAAATCATAAACCTCTTGGTTGATCCATTTTCCCCAAAAGGTCTATTCCAAATTATTTTTCAGTTAGATATGGTAAGTTCATTTCCCAGTTACCGCTACCTTCTTAAAGTCCAGCTCATCACGTAAAGTCTGTTCACTCCAAATCCGTAGAACTCACATCCCCTTCAGCCTTCTCCAACCAACCTGCAGTTTCCAAACCATGGTGAAGGGTCTTTTAAGAAGTGACTGTGCTCCTCATGGCAGCTTCTTGGGAAGAGCTCTGCTCAGAAAGCCATCCCTTAGAGTGAGTCATCCATTTGTGTGCTCTCATCAGTCCCAAAGGAAGGGGACCTCCCAGAATAGAAATATTTTTCCCCATCACAATCCTGCACATCTTTCTGGGTAATCCACCAGCTGGGTACAACAGTTTCCTCCCCATGGTGCTTCCAGCAAATGACATCCGCTGCAAGTGGCTTTTTTTCTGGGTGTAATAGAAATAACCCTCTGTCAGGGAATTTCACAGCAAGTTTCCAAATGAAGTCAGAGACACTGACACAAATTTGTAGTTTATTTACATAAATATATTTAACATTTATATTTACAGCAAACCAGGTGGTCTGGAACACAGGAACATCATGAGGTAAATCCAAACAGCACATAGAACACACAGAAGGAAAAATAAAAAAAGCAGGAAAAATGGGAAACTCCCCCTTTACACCCACAGCAACCAATCATAGCTCAGATTGCCTCACACAGGAGCCAGCACTCTCCAATCAACTACAACTGCGTGTTCCAGTCCATTGTACAATTTTACTGTTCCAGTTACTAAATTGAACATCCCAACACCCCTCCAATTTATAGCTGGACGGATTTTAAACCAATTGTTTCACAAGATCCTTGTGTTTCTGTATACTTAATGGCTTTGTCACGAGATCAGCTAAATTATTTTCTGATGGACAATAAATTAGGTTTATTACATTTTCTTTCACTGCTTCTCTGATATTACATTATTTTATGTCAACAGGCTTCTGGTTTTTACTCTCTCACCTGTTGCCATTTCTGTACATGTTATGTTATCCTCAAATACTGGTAAAGGTCCTTTCACTTCAATATCCAAATCCTTTAATAATTCTATATACCATGTCATCTCTGAACACAATTCTGATAACGCTATGAATTCTGCTTCAGCTGTGGAAATGGCAATGGTAGTCTGTTTTCTAGATTTCTAACCAATTAGTGTGTTTGCAAACATTATAACAAATCCTGACATTGACTTTTTATCTCATACATCATCAGCCCAAACTCTTGTCTACAAAGCATTTCAATTCCAATTCACTTGATGGTTGTAAATGCAATCCTAAATCCATGGTTCCCTTTAAATAACACAGTATTCTTTTAATTCTTAACCAGTGTTGTTGTGTAGGTTTTTATGTGTAGGGGCTTAAAATGCTGACTGAATTGGTAATATCTGGCTTTTACCATTGTGATAAATACGGTGTAACAGATGTCCTATGACTGCCTGATAACAGTTCTGGATTACAAACTGTTTTATTTTTGATGGTTTGAAAATCTGGTATCAAGGGAGTTTGCACACTTTTACAACTTTCCATATTTTTTTAACATTCTATTTTCTTCTTTTGACTTAGAATAGGGGTGTCAAACTGCCAGCCCTTGGGCTGGTTGCATCATGCAGAGGCCGCGCCCATCCCAGCTCCGGCAATGCGAAAAAAGTCACGACACATCGCAACACATTACGTGACGTCGAGTTTGACACCCGTCACTCAGAACATATCCTCCTCCTTGTAATTGCTTTATTTCTACTTCTAAATAGTTCTACGATGAACTATTGCAGGAACTGGATATGTCTAGTCTAATACAGAGAAGGACTAGGGGTGACATCACAGCAGTCTTTCAATATTTCAGGGACTGGCACAGAAAAAATGGGATGGATCTATTGTCCAAAGCACCTGAGAGCAGGATAAGAAGTAACAGAGGGAGACTTATCAAAAAGAGATGCAACCTAGAATCAAGGAGAAATTTCCTTTCTGTGAGAATAATTAATCAGTGGAAATGCTTTGCTTCCAGAAGTTGTGGGTGCTCCATCAGTGGAGGCTTTTAAGAGGAGATTGGACAGCCACTTGTCTGGAATGGTATAGGGCTCAGGAATTCTGGGAAGTCCACGAGTCATAAAAGAGCCAAGATTGCCTACCCCTGGTATAGGGTCTCCTTGGAGAGTTGCTCTCTTCCAACTACTTTTATGTAGTTCTGTAAGAACTTCATAAACCTTTAGACCAGCGAAACACTGTAGACATAGTTTACTTAGATTTCAGTAAGGCATTTGACAAAGTAGACCACAATCTACTGCTTGGTAAGCTAGAAAAAGGTGGAATAGACAACATCATCACCAGATGAATTTATAGCTGGCTGACAAACCGTACTCAAATGAGTAGTCCTCAATGGTACTACATCCACATGGAGAGAACTAAGCAGTGCGGTACCACAAGGCTCCGTCTTAGGTCCAGTACTCTTCAATATCTTCGTCAATGACTTAGATGAGAGACTAGAAGGGGAACTCATCAAATTTGCAGGTGACACTAAACTGGAAGGAATAGCCAACATCCCAGAAGACAAGCTCAAGATTCAAAAAGATCTTGACAAACTGGAACAATGGGCCCTATCCAACAAAATGAATTTTAATGTAAAGAAAAGCAAAGTTTTACATTTAGGCAGGAAAAATCAAACATATAAGTACAGATTAGGTGAGACCTGGCTCAAAAACAGTAACTGTGAGAGGGACCTTGGAATCCTAGTGGATGATCACTTGACTATGAGCCAGCAATGTGCAGCAGCCACCAAAAAAGCTAATACAATCCTGGGATGCATAAACAGAGGCATAGAATCAAGATCACGCGAAGTATTAGTACCGCTTTATAAAACTCTAGTGAGACCACACCTGGAATACTACAACCAATTTTGGTCACCATACTACAAAAAAGATGTTGAGACCTTAGAAAAAGTTCAGAGAAGAGCAAATAAGGCCTGGAGACTAAAACATATGAAGAACAGCTGCAGGACTTGGGTTTGGCTAGTCTAAAGAAAAGAAATAGGGGTGACATGATAGCAGTATTCCAGTATTTGAGAGGCTGCCACAAAAAAGAGGGGGTCAAATTATTCTCCAAAGCACCAGAGGGCAGGACAAGAAACAAAGGTTGGAAACTAATCAAGGAGAGAAGTAACCTGGAATTAAGGAGAAACTTCCAAACAGTGAGGACAATTAACCAGTGGAACAGCTTGCCTTCAGAAGCTGTGGGTGCTCCATCACTGGAGACTTTAAAGAAAAGACTGGACAGCCATTTGTCTGAGATGGTATAGGTTCTCCTGCTTCCGGGGAGGGGGGGGGGGCTAGAAGACCTCCAAGGTCTCTTCCAATTCTATCTATTCAATTCCATTCCTATTCCATTCTATTCTATTCTTTAAGGCTCAGCACGTAGCCAATCTTCACAAACTACGTAACTTTCAGTATTTCACTTTGATCAGTTGAAAAGATAGGTTGCTAGGAGTCGAAAATGACTTGATAGCATTTAATCAGTGAAAACATATTGCAAAAACGCCTTAGGTAGAGATAGAACAAGCCTGTTCTTCCGCCTCCTATCTAGAGCTGGCAGTCAGATACAGTGTAGACAGAGGAATCTGTGGTTGAGCTTAAAGGAGTTAAAACCATCGAGTACAGTCTTACTAGAAAGGATGGGAGGAGAGGAACTTCTTCCGGATCACTCATGAGAGGAGGATGGTGTGCAGAGAGGCTTTTGTGCTCTTTCCAGGGTCGAAGCAGCAGCTGGAAGGTGAGTGGAGGGCAGGTCGGAGGAGAAGCCGGGAGCAAGCGGGGCTGTTTGGTTTCCTTCACGGCGTCCAAGCAGAGAAGCAACTAGGCTGAAGCATCTCAGCTGCTGCTGCTGCATTTTCCTTCCCTCCCCAACTTTTAAGTCCACTGGTGCTGCACGCTGTTAAACTGGGGGCTGCAATTTTCTGCCAGTGGGAAGATTTAAAAAGTCTCCCTCAAGTTAAGGTTGATTCCTTGGGAACAGCTTCCCTCCAGAAGTTGTGGGTGCTGCATCACTGGAGGTTTTTAAGAAGAGATTAGACAGCCATTTGTACGGAATATCCTGCCTAAACAGGGGTTGGACAAGAAGACCCCCAAGGTCCCTTCCAACTCTGATATTCTGCAGTTTTTTGGGCAACAATATCGGACTGGTCTGCATCTGCTCTCTTCTGAGATTTTTGGTTTTTTACTTCCATGTCTAACAAACAAGCATAGTATTTTCTATTGGTGCCCCATCTATGCATTAACTAGGTTCAACTGTGCTTAACCCAGCACTTTGTTAAAAAAAAATAGCTATTGAGAACTTTTTGGGATGTTCAGTTGTCCTCGCTTACCACTTGTTCCCTGAGACTTCAAAGTTACAATGGCATTGTGAAAGCAGACGTACACCTGGTCCACAAATTTGCTGTTACCATAGCACAATCAGTCTTACTTCAGCAGTTCCTGTGGTTATGACGGTGCAGGGAAAGGAGTTGCACCAATTCAGGTGTTGCCAACCGCTGCACATTTATGATGGTTGCAGCGTACGACACCATGATCCCCATTTGTGACCTTCTCACTAGCTTCCGAACACCAAAATCAATGGGGATGCCAGCAGGAAGTTGCAAGTCACGGTCATGTGAAATTGCCTTTAAAAACCCACAGTGATTTGTTTAACAACTAGAAGAACAGATAAGTTGGCACTGTCAGTGTGACATCATGCTTAATCATTGGGCTGCTTAGTGATGCAGATATTGGTTCCAATTGTGGTAGGTAAGTGAGGATTACTTGTATTGGGATGTCACCAAAGTACTTCTGGACAGTATTTTCTGCCCTTATTTGGAGCTGAGGACTTCCATGGGCAAAACGGGTGCTTCAAATCTTGCAGAGCTTTAGGCATCATTTCGTCAGTTAAGGGACCCACATCTCTAAAATTACGTCAGAAGGTTTGACTGTAACCATTTTGGAACTTTTTTTCAGGCTGAAAACACATGGATTTTCTCCATATATACATTTGTATTTGTATTTCTGTATGCATATATCTGCAAATGTATAATCTACACTTCCAGATATGCAGCCATGTGGGGGAAAAAATACACCCTCTTTGAGTTTTGTGGTTTTACGTATCGGGACATAGTAAAAAAAAAATCATCTGGTCCTTAGAAATCTTAAAAGTAGTTAAATACAACCTCAGGTGAACAACAACACATGAACATATTACGTCATGTAATCATGCATTTTACAAAAAGAACACCAAAATGGATCCCATGTGTGAAAAACTGCGATTGGACAGATGGCCTCACATTTGACTCTAGAATACTCTAGTACAGAGAGGAGCTCATGGTCAATGCAATGACTGCAAAGTGGCCAGGTCCTGTGGCTGCAAAACAAGCCCAAATCATCACCCCTTCATCAGCGTGCTTGACGGTTGGTATGAGATGTTTGTGCTGATATGCTGTGTTTGGTTTTCATCAAACGTAGCACTGTGCATTATGGCCAAGACATCTCCACTTCGGTCTTGCTGTCTAGAGGACAGTGTTCCAGAAGTCTTGTGATTTGTTCCGATGCAACTTTGCAAACCTCAGCTATGCTGCTAACGCCCTTTCTAGAGAGAAGAGGCTTTCTCCTGGCAACCCTTCCAAACGAACCCTGCTTGTTCAGTCTTTTTCTAATTGTACTGTCGTGAACGATAACATGCTAACTGTGGCTTGTGGAGTCTGAGATATAACTTTGTTTTTTTGTAATTTCTATGACCATTGCATGGCTTGACCTTGGGGTGAATTTTCTTGGACTTCCACTCCTGGGAAGATTGGCAACTGTCTTGAAAGTTTTCTACTTATGAATAATCTTCCACATTGTAGAATGATGGACTTTAAATTATTTGGAAATGGCCTTATAACCCTTCCCAAATAACAGAATAACAGAATTGAAAGGGACCTTGGAGGTCACCTAGTCCAACCCCCTGCTCAGGCAGGAAACCCTATACCATTTCAGACAAATAGTTGTCCAATATCTTCTTAAAAACTTCCAGTGTTGGAGCACCCACATAGATGGGCAGCAACAATTGCATCTCTAAGATCCCCACTGATGTCTTTTCTCTTTGGCATTTAACACACACCTCAAATGCTGGAGACAAGCAAACTCATACAACTTCAGCTTTTATAGATGATGATCAATTAATAATATTAATAATAATTATTATTATTAATATTAATAATAATAATATAATTAATACACTGTCCGTATATATAGCCAAGATATTGCAATGGAGTATGGCTTGGACAAATGTGCCACACTTACTATGAAACAAGGAAAAACAGTGAAAACTGAAGGAATCAAGATGCCCCACGAAAATAACATTAAGAGTCTGGATGAGGAAGATTACTACAAATACTTGGGTATCCTTCAAGCTGACAGTATCAAGCACACTGAAGTCAAGAAAAAGATTAGAGGTGAATACATCAAGAGAGTGAAGAAGATTTTAAAGTCCAAACTCAATGGAGGAAATACCATAAAGGCAATCAACACCTGGGCAATTCCAGTCATTAGATACACAGCTGGAATAGTGGACTGGACTCAAGCAGAACTAAAAGCAATGGATAGGAAGACCAGAAAAATAATTTTTAAGAACTGCAAAGGACCAGATGATTTTTTAATATATCTTGATATGTAAAATAGAACTCAAAGAGGGTGTACTTTCTTTTTCACATAACTGTATTTGATGATAACCCTTTGCAAGGCTAAGAATTTGTGACTGACCCAAGTCAACAAGTGAATTTCATGATTGAATGGATATTTTGGTAGTCAGACGAGTCATAATTAATGTAAGAGATTATTCTAGCCTTGTGGCGTGTTTGCTTTTTCATTGTAATGTATACTTTTTTTCACATGTTCTGCAACCATTTTATAAAAAGTAAATTTAACACTTCCATTTGAATTTTACAGATGCCAATAAGAGCACACTGGACAACTGAGAGTAACAAGCAACATTAAAAAGCAAAGCAAATTGAGGCAGAAATCAAAATATTTTCCGTTTCCTTCAGAAAAACCACACAATTCATCTCCTTCCCCATCAGGTGAGAGACAGAAAAGAGAAGATCAAGAAGAGATTTTCAGCTGGAAAAATTAGATTATGTAGAACACAGGGATACATTAAATGAAAAGGTCAAAGGAGATCATTTTTCCATTCGGAACAAGAGGGAAATATCTGGAAGTCAGTGGGGATGAAAAGGTCAATTGGATAGTCACACAGGGCAGACAGTAATGCAGGCCTCACCCTGTGAGGAAGAAAAGGGTTTAAATCAATGTACCACTAAACATATATTTTGATCTCAAGTATATCAGTGGTGGAAAAGATCCATAGACGTGCCTATTGTGGGAAAGCAGACTTCAAATCACAGCTAATTATGCAGGGGAGATTCCACTCTGCAGAACAGCCATACAAATTATCTGAATGTGGTAAAAGCTTTGGTCAGAACAGCTCCTTTTTGGTTCATGGAACTACGCACGCAGGAGAGATGCCCTACAAGTGTTTCCAATGTGGTAAATGCTTTACTGAAAACAGCAACTTGGTGATACATCAGAGGACTCATACCAGGGAGAAGCCGTATGACTGTCCTGACTGTGGGAAAAGTTTCATTGCAAACCCCCACCTGGTGATACACCAGAGAACTCACACAGGAGAGAAGCCCTTTGAATGTCCTGACTGTGGGAAAACGTTCAGTCAAAATTGCAACCTGGTGATACACCAGAGGACTCACACAGGAGAAAAATCGTATGAGTGTCCGGATTGTAGGAAAAGTTTCATTACAAATTCTCACTTGGTGATACACCAGAGGACTCACACAGGAGAGAAACCCTTTGAATGTCCTGATTGTGGGAAAAGCTTCAGTCACAATTCCAACCTGGTAAGACACCAGAGGACTCACACAGGAGAGAAACCCTTTGAATGTCTGGATTGTGGGAAAAGTTTCAGTTACACTTCCAACCTGGTAAGACACCAGAGGACTCACACAGGAGAGAAACCATTTGAATGTCCTGATTGTGGGAAAAGTTTCAGTCAGAACTCTGACCTGGTGAATCATCAAAGAATTCACACAGGAGAGAAACCCTTTGAATGCCCTGATTGTGGGAAAAGTTTCAGTCAGAATTCCCACTTGGTGATACATCAGAGGACTCATACAGGAGAGAAACCCTTCGCATGTCCTGATTGTGGGAAATGTTTCAGTCAGAATTCCAACCTGGTGATACACCAGGTGACACATACAGGAGAGAAACTCTATGAATGTCCAGAGTGTGGGAAAAGTTTCAGCTACCGTTCTAACCTGATGAAACACCTGAGGATTCACACAGGGGAGAAACCATATGAGTGTCTAGAGTGTGGAAAAAGTTTCAGTTCCCATTCTAACCTGGGAAAACACCAGAGGACTCACACGGGAGAGAAACCGTATGAGTGTCCAGAATGTGGGAAAAGTTTCAGTTACCCTTCTGTGCTTGTGAAACACCAGAGGACCCACACAGGAGAGAAGCCCTACAAGTGCTCCCAATGTGGCAAATGTTTTACTGAAAATGGCAACTTGGTGATACATCAGAGGACCCACACAGGAGAGAAACCGTATGAGTGTCCGAATTGTGGTAAAAATTTCAGTTACCATTCTGACCTGGTGAAACACCAGAGGACACATACAGGAGAGAAACCTTTTGAGTGTCCAGAATGTGGGAAAGATTTTAGCACTAGTTCTAACCTTATAAATCATGTAGTTTTACACACGGGGGAAAAACCTTTCATATGTCCAGTCTGTGGACGATTCTTCAGGCACAAATCATCTCTTATTGCACACAAGGAAATCCACATGAGGCAAACATTGATGAGTTTAGAGAAGCCTTGAATTTCATTTCTGATCTCCCATTGTGAGTGTAGATGAGAAATTGACTCCTTGAATTCTGGCTTGATTCTTTTTTTAGTCAAAACGTGTCTCAGGATTAGGCTTGTAGGTGGACAGAAAAAAGTGGAAACTTAGTTTGATAAAAGCTAACTACCTTTTTTTCGTTATCAGCAGAAGTTTCTGGATATTTCCTTTTTCAGAAGTTATTTAATTCCTCAAAAAAGCTTTTGGGTGGCATCTTTTGTATATTGATTATGGAATTCTACCTTGTTGTCCTCCCGATGTTGAGCCTCAGAATTCCTCAGCCATCATACAAGTAGTCCTTTGGCCTACCAATTAGTTTCATGTTGCAACAGCCATTAAAGGAAACCTGCTTTTCTTAACTACCCCCAACCCTCTGCTCTCCCTGATGCAGCCCTTAAATGAATATATGAGTTGTTGATGGTACACTGGCTACCTTCATGTTGGGGGCATAGTGTAGGCCCAGTCTTGGCTTCCAAAGGCCTCCCCTACCCCAACCTTTGGGTCCCCACAGATCTTTGCTTCCCTCACAGAGCCCCCCCAGGACTTTTCACTCCCACTGGGTTCCTGCAGTCCTTAGGCCTGACTTCCACCCCATCAGGCCTCACAGCTGCCTCCTCCTTACCTTTTGAAGATCTCTGAACCTCATGTTGGAGAAGGAGGGGAGGACACATCCCTGGGCCACATGACGGTATCGTGGAAGTAGCTGTTATTTTCAGTGTGCCTGGGATTCGTAGACCTGTGGAAGCAGCTGCCATTTTGCCACATCTGCTTCTGGGTCATTGTCATGTGCAACAGGGAGAAACTGCTCTGTTTTGCTACATTAACACTGTTGAGACTCCATTAGGGGATTGTGGGTACACTGAAAACGATGGTTGTCTCCAGGAGATCTTCAAAAGGTAAGTGTGATGGGTGACAGGCATGTGGGGAGTAGGCCCAAGGCCCAGTGAAAACGACAATATAGAATTTCACATGTAAAGGCTAATCTGCCTTGCAGATAAACCTGATGGAGAAGAGCTGTAGGAATATCCCAAAGATGCTTTTTCAGGAGGCAACTGGACTTTGTTTTTCTTTGAAGACATTTCACTTCTCATCCAAGAAGCTGCTTCAGCTCTGCCTGGATGGTGGAGAATGGAAAGATTTATATTCCTTGCAGACAGCTGGTCATTTGCATTCTTTTAGGGCAGGGGTGTCAAACTCGCAACGTCACGTGACGTGTCACGACATACCGCGACTTTTTTGCCATTGCCGGCAATGGGGTGGGCGCGGTTTCACTATGCATTGTGTAAGAACTATCAATAGCTTTTGACAAAGAAAAAATTAGGTAGTGTCAGTGTTGCTATGAACATTAGGGCAAGGCAAGACACTCAAGAGTGCCCTCAAATTGCGATGTGCAGTGAATACGTCTAATAATAATAAAATTGTAATGTAAAGCCCTTTTCTCAATTCTTGCTCAGTGATGAAGTCTCCACAAATACAGTACATTTCTAACACACTACAATTGTTAAACTACCTGTAATCTGTCTGTTTTGCATTCTGCATCTCTATAACTAATCTGTCTTCCTCAGCTTCCCATCCCTCTCATTATAAATTTAAAATTTCAGTTTCAATCTTACATCTGTCCAGCCATTCTATGCCTTTGATGATGTGAGCTGCAGTTAGGCTTCTGCCTCTTAATTTATTGTTGCATTGCTCTCTGCTATCCAGTCCTAAATTCTATGAAAGTATTTCTTTATGCGCAGTTAAACAATCACAATGGCTAAACTGGATCTGTTTTGATTGGCATTCTTCTCAGATTCAGAGATGGTTGAGGTCCCCATGGATAGAGAGAGAGACACAATTTTTTTTAAAAAAATAAGTTTTATTAGTTTTTTTTTTATTTTACATCAGAGTGCTTGAGAATCACCGTGGAGATAGGGTAATCAATCATCCAAAAAAGAAAACATAATCGTACACATATAATTCAACAATTCTTTAAAAATTCCTTCTCTATTTCCCTCAGATGCTATAACATAATCAAATTAATACGTTTCTGAATAAAGTTCAACCATTGTAAAGAAAATCAAGAATATTTCACCTATATCAATCCAAATCTTGTTTTTAAGTTTAACTAATTTACAATTACCATTTTCCAATTAGCCTTAAATAAACATGTAATTTACATTTCAGGTCACCCAGTTTCCCATAAACAATAATTATTTCTAAAGTATATAGATTATTCCAACCATTATATTTTAATATTTCCCAACTATATTCTATTTTCTATTCTACTCCATTTCAAATATACTTTTTACAAATCAATCCATATCTCTAAAAGTCCTTCAATTGTTCTTACATAATCAAATTAGTACATTTCTGAAGACACAAATGTTTTGAAAACCTGGGCTGAATTCCTTTAACATAAGTACATGGTTAATCAGCCTGAAAGCTGGTTCTGAGTGTAACACTCGGGGTATTTGAAAGTGCTATGACCCCTTCTTGGTTCTGGGCCTTGAGCCCCCTGATTTTATTCCTTAAAAAAAAAAAAAAGACTGAGAACTTCTCAAATGATTAAATTAAAGCATGTTTCTGTTTTCAATAATGTTTCTGCAGAAACAAAAATGATGGGTAGCTGTAACAGAAGTCAGCATGGGTTTGTTAAAAACAGATCACGCCAGACAAAATTTATTGCCCTTTTTTAAATAAACTACATTTGTGGATCAGCAAAATGCTGTGGAGATAGTATACTTGGACTTCAGCAAGACATTTGACAAAGTAGACCACAACTTACTTCTTGGTAAGATAGAACAATGTGGGATTGACAGAACCAGCACCAGGTGGATTCGCAATTGGCTGACAAATCACACTCCGTGGATAGTCCTCAATGGAAGTACATCTACATGGAGGGAAGTATGCAGTGGGGTACCTCAAGGTTCGGTCCTGGGCCCAGTACTCTTCAACATCTTCCTAAATGATCTAGATGAGGGGATAGAAGGAGAAATTCCTCAAATTTGCCTACAACATCAAGTTTTGGGGGAAAGAGCCAACATTTTAAAAGATAGGCTCAAGATCCAGAAGGATCCTGACAGACTTGAGCATTGGGCCAACAAAATGCAGTTCAATGGTGAGAAAAGGGAGGTCCTGCACTTAGGCAAGAGAAACAAATTGCACAGATATAGAATAGCTAGTACCTGGCTCAGTAGTAGTCAATGTGAGAGGTATCTAGGAGACCTAGTGGACAAGTATGAGCTAGTATTGTGCTGCATCTGCTAATAAAGCCAATGAGTCCTAGGCTGCATCAACAGGGATATATCAAGAACAAGAAGTAAAAGTGCTGCTTTACACTATGCTGGTGAGCCAACACTTAGAATACTCCATCTAGTTTTGGTCACCACAATACAGAACAGACGTTGAGACCATGGAAAGTGTGGAGGGAAGAGCAACAAAGATGATAAAAGGTCTGGATGCTAAATCGAATGACACTTGGTTGTGGGACCTAGGTAATCTTAGGCCAGTGATGGTGAACCTTTTAGAGACCCAGTGCCCAAATTGCAAGCCCAAACCCACTTATTTATCACCGGGTGCCAGGTGGGCGTGGCCGCGGTGGTCATGGCAGACTGGGTGGGTGGGGCCAGGGTGGCGGGGGCCAGTCCCTCGCCATCTCCGGGGCACAGCACGCGTGCCCACAGAGAGGGCTCTGAGTGCCGCCTCTGGCACGCATGCCATAGGTTTGCCACCACTGTCTTAGGCTATCAAAGAGAATCATTAGGAGGGACTTGATAGCTGTCTTCCAGTACTTGAGAAGCTGTCACAGAGAAGAAGGGATTGACTTATTCTCTAGGCTAGGGCAACAGAGAGCAGGACAACAAGTAATGAGTGGAAGCTTGTCAAAATGAGATCCAACCTAGAAATAAGGATAAATTTTGTGTCAGTGAGAGCAATTAATCAATAGAATACTTTGCCTCCTGGCGTTGTGGTGCTCCATCACTGGAGGTTTTCAAGAATAAAGTGGACAACCATTTGACTTGGATGGTATAAGGCTCCTGCCTTGAGCAGCGGGTTGGACTAGAAGACCTCTGATGTCCCTCCCAACCCTATGATGCTATAATTGTATGAATTTTAGAGGCAGCTTAGAAAATAGGTACAGAGCAGCCCATGAAGTTGCTTCTGTTAAGGGAGATTTAAAAAAAAAAAAAAAAGTTAAATTTTATTTAATTTGAAAAATAAAGTCTCCAGTTAAAAAAAAGAAATTTTACGGGAAAAAAGGATTACAAATGTGCATTAAAAAGACAAAAACCACGCAAGGGAAAAAAGCTAGAATCAGATTGAAAATGTTACAAAAAGCAAAAGAAAATGGGAGGCTTTGGGCTACCAGACTGGGTCTTATATTATCAAGCAGCCGCACTAACACGGTTAAAAGAAGGGATAACCCTTAGAAATAAAAGACTATTATACCTAGAAGGGCATGACCTACAACTTGGATGGCATGCTTTCCTATGGTATGGGAAGAACAAATTTCACAAATACTTTCAAAACCACTATGTAAGAAATGCACTGCTTTTGACATGGGAAAAGGTAAAATCAAGAACTTACATAAAAATACCAGGATGGATTTCGACAATGGAGGCGTTTGTACACACACACACACTTAATTATGAGAAACATGTGACTTATAAAGATATTTTGAATACTGACAGGAAACTACAAACTAAACAAGAATTGGAAGAACAGGGCATTGAGCTGTCATGGTGGCCATACCCGCAAATGCAAATGAGATATGAGAAAGATGCAAAAATATATGGTTTTTACAAAGAGCAGACAGCATTAGACCAGATATTATTGTCATCAGATGACAAATTGATCAAGAAACTGTACAGCTTTCTGTTAAATTTAAAGATGAAAGATGAACAAGTTAAAGAAACAATGATAACTTGGGCAAAAAACTTTGGGCATAATGTAGAGTTAGAAAAATGGCAAAACCTATGGGAAAGAAATTACAAAATAACAAGGGCAGCTACTTATAAAGAAAACTTATATAAAATGTTCTATAGATGGCACTTACCACCTGCAAGACTAGCAAAAATGTTTAAAAATATGTCTAGCAATTGTTGGAAATGCAGACAAAATCCAGGCACGTATTATCATCTTTGGTGGACATGCCGTAGCAGGGGTGTCAAATTGCCGGCCCACGGGCCGGACGCATCATCCAGAAGCCACACCCACCCCATTGCCGGCAATGGCAAAACCGTCCCGATACGTTGCGCGACGTCACGTGACGTCGTGAGTTTGACATGTCTGCCTAAAGCAAAGAACTATTGGTCAAAAATACCTAGGTGGCTAGAAAAGATGATAGGAGCACATGTAGACTATAAACCAGAATTATTTCTTTTAGGTATAATCTCAGAAAATTATGATAAAAAAATGTGTATACTTAATATTACATATATTAACAGCAGCGAGAATTACATTTGCTCGATACTGGTAAAATGAAGAAATACCATCTGAAGAAGACAATTAAGAAAATTTTGAAGTGTGATGAAATGGATAGGCTCACATTGAGAATGAAGGGGAAGCAAGATTCAGAATACTTTCAAACATGGGAAATTTTTTATAAATGGTTAGAAAAATGGAAGAAAGGGTAGGAATGGAAATTGTACTATTATTAATGTCAAACATATAAACCCAGACATGTTGCTTACTAAATACTAAAGATTGTTACTGTAAAAAAATTAAATATACATTTTTTTAAAAAGACAAAAACCACATATGTATATATTATTCCCCCACCCCCAGTTGAACATAGATAAGTATATTGGAACAGTATTAGTTTCCCAACCTTGCAAAGCAGGCCCAAAATTTATATACTTCTCCCTCTATTTATAATCAATTTGATCTTCTTTCATCTACTGTGTATAAAGGCAAAGTGGTTAACACGTGAATCAACAGCAAAGTGAAAATCAAAGCTGTCTGTTCACCATTTATTATTGTATTTAACTTGTATAAAGTCTACACTGGCTTCTTATTTACCAAGAATCACCAGTCATTGTCTCCGATCCATCCAGAATCAAATATCCTCATTTGATTCTTAATAATAATTTTTTTCCTTAAGACATTGCTTGAGAAATTTCCCAATAATTGTGTCTTATTACCCCAAATCATAAACTTCTATTGTCGATCCATTTTCTCAGAAAAGTCCAGTCCAAATTGTTTTCCAGTTAGATATGGCCAGTCTGTTCCCCAGATACCACCAACTTCTTTTTAATAATAATAATAATAATAATAATAATAATAATAATAATAATAATAATAATAATAATAATAATAATAATAATAATAATAATAATAATAATAATAATAATAATAATAATAATAATAAAGTTGGAAGGGACCTTGGAGGTCATCTAGTCCAACCCCCTACTCAGGCAGGAAACCCTATATACCATTTCAGACAAATGACTGTCCAGTCTCTGCTTAAAAACTTCCAGTGTTGGAGCATTCACCGCTTCTGGAAGCAGGTTGTTCCACTGGTTAATTGTTCTAACTGTCAGGAAGTTTCTCCTTAGTTCTAGGTTGCTTCTCTCCTTGATTAGTTTCCATCCGTTGCTTCTTGTCCTGCCTTCAGGCGCTTTGGAGAACAGCTTGACTCCCTCTTCTTTGTGGCAGCCCCTGAGATATTGGAACACTGCTATCATGTCCCCCCTCGTCCTTCTCTTCATTTAACTAGACATACCCAATTCCAGCAGCCGTTCCTTATATGCTTAAGATCTTAAGGCAGGGGTCTTCAAACTTGGCCCTTTTATGACTTGTGGACTTCCACTCCCAGAATTCCTCAGCCAGGCATGCCAGTTGAAGTTCTCAAGTCATAAAAGGGCCAAGTTTGAAGACCTCTGATATAAAGGCTTACAGGCTGGTCCTGAGCTCCCCCACGCGGCAGGTGCTGGACTGGACTGATTGAAAGGTAAGTGGAGCAAGTGACAGAAAGAGTAAGGCCCCCTAGAAGAGCTAGAGGACGGCAGAGGTGAGCCTGGTGCATGGGGCATATGCGAGCAACCAAAAGCGGATGGACAGCCAGAGTGAGGGACAGGGAGAGAGAGACATTGAAATGCCAGGTAAGTGATTGTGAGAAGGAAAGAGCAGAATAACAGAATATTAGAGTTGGAAGTGTTGAATGAAAAGTCTTCATCATGGTTCAATCCAAGCTCGGAATAAACAAGATGGCGACTGCTTTAGAAAGAAGGTTGCAGTTTATTGAAGAGGAGAGCCAGACAGAAAGATGGCTCTGGAAAAAAAAGAGAGAGAGCACATGTAGGGAGTGGGTTTTTATACCCTCTGGAGCCTTTTGTTTGGAGTTGTTTCCTGTTCCTGTTTGAGGCTTTGTATTTCCTGTGTCATGTATTCTGACCTGAGTCTGGGTGTGCCCTTTGGCATCTGTGAGTTAACCCTATTATGTCCTGTCTTAGACTTTGGGTGGGGTATGTAGATTTTAGGTGTCTTTGTCTTCTTAATCTTCTAGCTGGGGGCTCCCAACCTTCCTGGATTATTTACATCTGCATTTGTACAGAGCTGGTTTCTGCTTGGGGGAGGGAGACTTGGGGCTATTAAGAAAACTGGACATGCTTTTCTGCCTCTTTAAGGTCCTTTGAGAAAATATATTTTTCTGCCCTCTTAATATTTCCTTCTCTGAGGGGCTGACTTCCCACATAAGGGACCTTGAAGCTCTTCTAACCCAACTCCCTGTTCAGGCAGGAAACCTTTTACCACAGCCTAATTGCCTGGAGAAAGGGACAGAAAGACCCTTTTGTGGGAGCGCTACACCTGAAAAGATAAGTAGGGTCAAGCTTCTACCTTCAAGCTTCTCTCTCTTGCAAAACTAAGTGTTCGTGAGTTGCAATCCTAAGATTTGACTTCTGTTTGCCTATTGTTCTCCCCTCTCTTTCCCTTGGTTTACTTCTCGCTTTTTGCATACGAAGCTTCTGCTCTGTTTCCGCAGCGATGAGTGAGTGCTTGAGAAGCCTGAATGAATAGATTAGGCATATAGAACATCTAGCATGGACCTCTTGATAGAAAGTCTGTCAATGTGATCATTAGAATCCAAAACAACTTAACAGCGCATAATCAATAAAAAAAAATATATCTTGCAACTGTCTTAGGTAGAGACGGAACAAGGTGATTTTCGGATTTATGTCACTAGATGGCGCAAATTGATAAGCAGCGCCCGCGCTAGACAACTGTCACTACAAATATAGAGCATCCGTCATTGAGGCCAAAGGAGTTGAAACATTCGAATATTAGATTCCTAGAGGGGATTTGGAGGAGAGGAGGAGAACAGCAGAGGAACTTCCGGCTCACGGCCGAGAGGACTGAGGCTAGGAGGGCGGATCTCCTGGTCTTCCCAGGGTGGAAGCAGCGGCTGAAAGTGAGCTGAGAACAGGCGGAGGAGAGGCTGGAGGCAAGTAGGGCTGTTTGGGTTTCCCCGGGGTGTAAAAGCAGAAAAGCAACGAGCTTGAATCATGTTAGCTGCTACACATTCCTTCCCTCCCCAGATTTTATTCCATTGGTGGTGCAAGCTTTAAAACCGTTGCCTTTAGTTTTCTGTTGTTGGGATATATAATAATAATAATAATAAAATTGGAAGGGACCTTGGAGGTCATCTAGTCCAACCCCCTGCTCAGGCAGGAAACCCTACACTATTTCGGACAAATGGCTGTCCAGTCTCTTCTTAAAAACTTCCAGTGTTGGAGCATTCACCGCTTCTGGAGGCAGGTTGTTCCACTGGTTAATTGTTCTAACTGTCAGGAAGTTTCTCCTTAGTTCTAGGTTGCTTCTCTCCTTGATTAGTTTCCATCCGTTGCTTCTTGTCCTGCCTCCAGGCGCTTTGGAGAATAGCTTGACTCCCTCTTCTTTGTGGCAGCCCCTGAGATATTGGAACACTATCATGTCCCCCCTCGCCCTTCTCTTCGTTAAACTAGACATACCCAATTCCAGCAACCGTTCCTTATATGTTTTAGCCTCCAGTCCCCTAATCATCTTTGTTGCTCTTCTCTGTACTCTTTCTAGAGTCTCAACATCTTTTTTACATCGTGGTGACCAAAACTGGATGCAGTATTCCAAGTGTGGCCTTACCAAGGCATTGTAAAGTGGTATTAATACTTCACGTGATCTTGATTCTACCCCTCTGTTAATGCAGCCCAGCACTGTGTTAGCTTTTTTGGCAGCTGCAGCACACTGCTGGCTCATATTTAAGTGATTGTCCACTAGGACTCCGAGATCCCTCTCACAGTTGCTACTATTGAGCAAGGTACCCCCTATACTATACCTGTACATTTGGTTTTTCTTGCCTAAATGTAGAACCTTACTTTTTTCACCATTGAATTTCATTTTGTTAGATAGCACCCGGTGTTCAAGTCTGTCCAGATCCTCCTGTATTTTAAGCCTGTCTTCTGGAGTGTTGGCTATTCCTGCCAGCTTGGTGTCGTCTGCAAATTTGATGAGTTCCCCATCTATCCCCTCGTCCAAATCATTGATGAAGATATTGAAGAGCACTGGGCCCAGAACAGAGCACTGGGGCACCCCACTACACACTTCCCTCCATGTAGATGCGGTTCCATTGAGGACCACATGCTGAGTATGGCCGGTCAGCCAGCTACGAATCCATCTGGTGGTGATGCTGTCTAACCCACATTTTTCTATCTTATCGAGTAGTAGGTTGTGATCTACTTTATCAAATGCCTTACTGAAGTCAATAAATTATATCCACAGCATTCCTCTGATCCACTAATTTTGTCACTTAGTCAAAGAATGTAATAAGATTTGTCTGGCATGATCTGTTTTTGACAAACCCATGTTGGCTTTTAGTAATGACTTTGTTTGCCTCTGGGTGTTCGCTGATTCATTGTTTGATTATCTTTTCCAGAATCTTCCCAGGTATTGAGGTCAGGCTGATAGGTCTGTAATTTCCTGGATCCATTTTTTTTCCTTTTTTGAAGATGGGAACTACATCAGCTCTTTTCTAGTCCTCTGGTAGTTCCCCAGTGCTCCAGGATCTTTGAAAAATATAGTTCAGTGGTTCTGAGATCACATCTGCCAGTTCCTTGAGAACCTTGGGGTGTAATCCATCTGGTCCTGGTGATTTGAACTCGTCTAGGCTGGACAGGTGCTCACTTACCATTTCCTTGCCTATCTTAACTTGTGTTTCTATTCTGTTTTTTATGGCACTATTTTTCATAGGTTGGTCTGTTTTTTCCCTTTGTGTAAAGACAGATGCAAAAAACGAGTTAAATAGTTCTGCTTTCTCCCTATTGCTTGTCACCTTCTTGCCCCTTTCACCCACTAATGGACCAATCATTTCCTTCACTTTTTTCTTATTTTTTACATGTTGAAAGAAGCTTTTTTTGTTATTTTTGACTTTGGTCACAAGCCTTAGTTCATTATGAGCCTTAGCTATCCTCACTTTATCTTTGCAGGCTCGGGCTATTTGCTGATATTCTGACTTTGTTATGTGCCCCTCTTTCCACTTTCTATACTTGTCCTTTTTATCTTTCAATTTATCAGAGAGTTCTTTATGCAGCCATGCTGGTCTCTTTTGAGAGCTGTAATTTTTCCTCTTTGTTGGTATTGTGCTAGACTGGGCTTTTATTATCTCGCTTTTCAAAATTTCCCAAGCTTCTTGAGTTGTTTTCCTCTTGAGGATCCTCATCCATGGAATCCTTCCCAAGCCCTCTCTAAGTTTATTGAAATTAGCTCTCTTGAAGTCCAAGACTCTAGTTTGACTGTGTTCTATTGCTTGTGCTTCCATAATATTGAATTCCAATATTGCATGATCACTACCTCCCAAGGTTCCTGTGGCTTCAACACCTTCTATCATTTCATCTCTGTTAGTGAGAATTAGATCCAAAATGGCTAATCCCCTTGTTCCCTTCTCTACTTTTTGGGAGACAAAGTTGTCTGCTAGATTTGTCAGGAATCTGTTTGATCTTCCACTTGGTGCAGAGTTTGTCTCCCAGTTGATGTCAAGGTAGTTAAAGTCCCCCATTACTATTGTGATATGCTTCCTACATACCTTAGTTAGCTGACTAGCAAAAAGTTCATCTATTTCCTCTGTTTGGTTGGGTGGCTTATAGTATACACCTATGGCAATGTCATTGTTTTTCCCTTTTATATTGACCCAAATGCATTCAAGACAGTTTTCATCATTGTTGTGCTCTATTTCTGTAGAGATGTAGTTATTTCTTATATATAGAGCAACTCCACCTCCTCTTTTATTTGGTCTGTTTCTTTTAAATAATTTAAATCCCTCTAGCTGTGTGTTCCATTTGTGGGTTTCATCCCACCATGTTTCCGTAATGGCAACAATATCATATCTGCCCTCATTAACCTGAATTTGTAGTTCACCCTGTTTGCTGTTCATACTCTGTGCGTTGGTGTATAGACATTTGAGTCCTTTATGACTGACCCTGTGTTTACTTTCTACATAACCTGTGTGGTGCCTGAGTCTCCTTTGTGTTAGGGTTGACTCCATGTTTTGTTTTTTTTTGGCAACAATTTGAAACTGATCTGCCAGTGCTGTCTTCAGGAATGTTTTTACTTCCCCTATCTAGCAAACAAACATGGGATTTCCAAGTGGTGCACCATCCATGTACTAACCTGGCACAACTGTGCTTATCCCAGGACTTCTTTTAAAATAGCTATTGAGCACCATTTGGGATGTTCAGATGTATAGACAGTCCTTGCTTACCACTCGGCTTTCAAAGTTACAGTGGTGCTGAAAAAGAAGACTTACAACTGTTCTTCAAAGTTGTGGCCATCACAGTTATTTGGGGGTGGCACTGGCTTAGATTCGCAATTGTTGCGGTGGCCCACAGTCATGGACTTTCCATTTGGAACCTTCACAATTGGCTTCCAAGAAACCAAATCAATTGGAAATTGACAGGAAGTTGCAAGTCAGAGTCATGTTACATTGCTCTGAGCAGACCACCGTGATCCACTTAATGACTGCAGCCAGAAAGGATGTTGTAAGTTGGCATGGTTGATGTCAAACTTAATGACCACACCATTTAGGTCCCAATGGCCGTCGGTAAGTGAGGACTGCCTGAATTGGGATGTCACCAGTGTGGTTGTGGACTGTATTTCTTGTCTTTTTCTTATTTGGACTGGTGGATTTCCCTGGCCAAAAATGGTCCTTTAAATCTTGATGAGGTTCTTAGGATCCTTTCATCAATTAAGCCTCACCCGGCTCTCTAAAATTAGATCAAAAAGCATGAGTGCACCCACATATCTGTGTATATGTATAATCTGTCCTCAGCACTTCCAGGTGTTTATCTTGATGACCCTTTCTATGAATTTGTGATTGACGTAAGTCAACAAGGAGATTTCATGATTGAATATTTGAACTTGGATCTCATGAGACCTGTATGTCGAAAATGAATGATAATTAATGTAAGAGGTTAAGTTAACATTTTGGGGTGTGTGTTTTTTTTTATTGTAATGTATGCTTTTTTTTTTTTCATTTTTGCAAATGTTGTGCAGCCATTTCATAAACCATAATTAAACTAATCCTTTTATGTGAATCAAAAGAAGGCCAAAGAGAGCACTCTGGAGAACGGAGAATCAGAAGCAGCATTAAAATGGAAAGCCAACCAAGGCAGCAATCAAAATCTTACGGTTCCTTCAGAAAAAATACAAAATTCTCCTTTCCCAGCAGGTGACAGATAAGGAAGAGAAAACTCTTGCTGAGCAAGAGAGTTGTTAAGTGAGTCTTACCCCATTTTATGTTTCTTGCCACAGTTGTTAAGTGAATCACTGCAGTTGTTAACTTAGTAACACACTCGTAAAGTGAATCTGGCTTTCTCATTGACTTCGTTGAAGGTGGCAAAAGGTGAATTGCATCTACGTGGAGGGGGACATGCAGTGGGGGTACCCCAAAGGCCCTGCCTTGGGCCCAGTACTCTTCCACATCTTCATACATGATTTAGGTCAGGGGTGTCAAACTGCCGGCCTGTGGGCCAGATGCATCATAGCGAAACCGCGCCCATCCCATTGCCAGCAATGGAAAAAAAGTCGTGATACGTCGCGACACGTCACGTGACGTTGCGAGTTTGACACCCCTGATTTAGGTGAAGGGATAGAAGGGAAACTCATCAAATTTGGAGACGATAGCAAGCTGGGGGGGGGGGAATAGCCAACATTTTAGAACAGGAGTGTCAAACTCAATTTCATTGAGGACCGCATCGGCATTGTGGTTGCCATTGGGGGGCCGGGTGGGCGTGGCCGGCATGGGCGTGGCCTACTGGGTGGGGCGTGGCCAGCTCGACGTCATTCACGTCTGGGGCACCTGTGCAGGACTGGGGCGGATCTGAGGGTCTCCGGCGGAGGGAGGGTGGGACCGGGGCGAGCGCCGGGGCATGGTCCACTGGAGGAGCTCACTGAGCCTCAGGCTGTGCACGGGGCCCCTGGACGGTGGCACGGACTGCCCGGAGCCCTGGACAGCGGAGGTCAAGCGCCCAGCCCGGCCCTTGAGCTCCCACGGCACCAGGAACCCACAGCCCTGCCTAGCCTAGCCACACTTCCCCAAGGGGGTGCCCAGCTGCGCTTACCTCCTCCTCAAGGCTGCTGCTGTGCCCGCTCTCCTTGGCCAGGTTGCTCATAGTGGGTGCAGAAGGACAAAGTGCATGGGTCAAAGGGAGGCCCACTCCCTCTCCATGCAAGGAGATCTGGCTTTTTAACCAAAGCATCCTCAGCAATAGATGGGAGACCACCAGGGGATGGCGAAAGGGCAACAGGGCTGCTGGTGGCCAAGTGCTAAGACAGGACTTCCCTCAGACCCTTCCTCCCTCTTATCCCAATCTCCTTCCTTCCTTCCTTCCTTCCTTCCTTCCTTCCTTCCTTCCTTCCTTCCTTCCTTCCTTCCTTCCTTCCTTCCTTCCTTTCTTTCCTTCCTTCTCTTTCTTTCCTTCTTTCCTTCCTTCCTTCCTTTCTCCCTCCCCTCCTTCCCTCTTTTTCATTCCCATCTCCTTCCTTCCTTCCCTTTCTTCCTGTTTTCCTTCCTTCCCTCCCTCCTTCCCTCCCTCCTTCTCTCTGTGCCCAGGAAGGGAGGAGGGGAGGGGGAGATGTTGGCAGCACTTCTCTCAAAGAATTAAGAGTTGGAAGAGACCTTTGAGGTCTTTAGTCCAAGCTCCTGCTCAAGCAGGGGACGTATACCATTCCAGACAATGGAATATCCAATCTCTACTTAAAAGCCTCCAGTGATGGAGCATCCACAACTTCTGAAGGCAAGCCTTTTCACTGGTTAGTTGTTTTCACAAGTCCTTAGTTCTAGGCTGGTTTTCCTCTTGATTAGTTTCCATCTATTATTTGCCTTCTGATGCTTTGGAAAATAGGTTGACCCCTTCTTCTCTGTGGCAGCCCATCAAATACTGGAACACTGCTATCATGTCACCACCCCTAGTCCTTTTCACTAAACTTCTCAGAGACAGCACCCCCATTATATAACTTTCTCCCAAGGAAAATATGAACAGTGCAACCCTCACCCGTTTAGAGGCAACTCCAAACACACTGTTCAGCCAGGCATATGTAAAACAACAACACATTTTATGGTCAAACAGCACTAAGTAAATTACTACTAATATTTTTCTTTCTTAAAATACACACTTTTAATATTGTTTTAAGGAGTGCTAGTGATGCTTTACAATAGTTGTCTTTGAGAGTTTTCTTGTAAACCACCCTGGATTTCTCAGAAACTTTTCAAATTAGATGTTGATTTAATAAATTAGGCAGAAGAAACAAACGTTTACATACATCTAAATCCCACAGACCTACTGCCTCCTAGGCGCATACTACAGAGAAAATAAGGCATTGCATTTCTAGCCAGCATAGGCACAGGATGATGGGAACTGTGATCCATGACACCCAAAAGATATTAGTTTGGGCAAGGCTGGATTAAATTATAAAAGAGCAGATGAGGGGAAGTAGGAGCAAGAAACACTTTCCACGTCTCCGACAAAATAATTGGGTGGGGGAGTTGACTCGGCCTTTTAATTTCAACTCACACCAATTCCTCTTAACTTCCCATTCAATCCAAAGAGTTCTATTATTGCCTGGATTTTAGGGAGGGGAGGAGGCAAGAATAGACCACAAAGCCAATCTGTGAGTTTGCTCTCTCGCCTGCCTGCACACCACCTTCCCCACGCAGCACGTGTGTTGCATGTGTGTGAGAGACAGACAGACAGATCCCCTTTTTTTTGTAAGTTTCCTTACTCTGCAACGCTCCCTGTTCTCCACACTTTCGCTTCCCTGCTGGCTCAATCTCTCTCTCTCTCTCTCACACACACACACACACAGAATCCCTGCTTTCTCATCCTTTTCCTCCAGCTGCACCTGAACGGAGCGGGAGGAGGTTAAAAAACAAGAAAAGGGGTGGAATAACGGGGGAAGCTCTCCTTTTTTGTAACACCTCAGCTTCCTCCTCCTCCTCTTCCCCTCCTGGCTCTCTCTCTCTCTCTCTCTCTGTCTCATACACATACACACAGACAGACAGACAGACAGACACAAATCCTTCCTGCTTTCTCCTTCTTCTCACCCTTTCTCTCCAGCCACCACAGAGTTTCACGTTGCCAGCCGCAGGCAGTTCCAGGCTGCGGCTCTGAATGACTGCTGCGTTCCCCTCTCCGGCCCTACCACGTGGCGGAGAAGGCGACTGGGAGCCGGCTGATGCTCGACTTGTGCCACCGCGCGCTCACATCTCCCCGCCTTTCATCCCACAGGCTGGGTGTGCCCTGGGGTGCTAGGCTTACAGAACGCCATGGCCCAAGCGAGGAAAGGTGTGGCAAAGCAGAGCCGGATAAGGAAAAGCCCTGCAAAGCGGGGCCAGGCATGAGGAGGCTGGCCTGGCAAAGCAGAGCCACACGAGGAGAAGCGCGGCAAAGTGGGGCGTGGCTGGGCGTGACGGGGTTAAGCTGGGAGGGGCGGGTTGAGGCAAATGAGCTGCAGCTGCTGCTGCACACCACCAGCCTGAGCGCTCGCCCTTTCCTGTGCGTGCGCCAGGGTGCCCAGTTGGATTGGGGTGGGCCAGGGCTGGGGCAGCAGGGGCCGGTCCCTTGCCATTTCTGGGACAGCCCCAGGGGCCCAAATCTGGGCCCTTCCCGGGCCGGATCTGGCCCGCGGGCCTTGTGTTTGACATGTCTACTCTAGAAAGTGTGCAGAGGAAAGCCACAAAAAATTAGGGACTGGACACTAAAATATAGGCTAGGTGTGACATGATAGTAGTCTTTCAATATTTGAGGGGCTGACACAGAAGAGAAGGGGTTGGCCTATTATCAAAGTGCCTGAGAGCAGGACAAGAAGTAACAGATGGAGACTTATCAGAAAGAGATCCAATCTAGAGTCAAGGAGAAAGTTCCTGTCCAGGAGAACAATTAATGAACGGCTTGCCTCCAGAAGTTGTGGGTGCTCCACCAGTGGAGGTTTTTAAGAGGAGACTGGACAGCCATTTGTCCAGAATGGTGTAGGATCTCCTGCTTGGAGAGTTGGACCCTTCCAACTCTTATTCTGTAATTCTGTAAAAACTTTTATCAACTTTTAGGGATCACCACGTAGCTAATATTCAAAAGAGAAGTAGTGTCACATTTCACTTGGCGCAGTTGCAAAGTTCGGTTGCTAGGAGTCGCAAACGACTAGATCAGGGGTAGGCAACCTTGGCTCTTTTATGACTCGTGGACTTCAACTCCCAGAATTCCTGAGCCAGCCACGCTGAGGGGAAAGGGAGAGGTTTCCAAGCTGAGCCATGCTGGCTCAGGAATTCTGGGAGTTGAAGTCCACGAGTCATAAAAGAGCCAAGGTTGCCCACCCCTGGACTAGATAGCATGTAATCAGTGAAAACATCTTGCAAGCAGGACAAGCGGGTTTTTCTGCCTCCTTATTGTGAGATGGCGATCAGATAGGCAACATCTGTGCCTAACAAGCTGACAGTATACAGTAATAGCACCATCTGTGGCTGAGTTGAAAGGAGTTAAAACCATCGAGTACCGTTTTGCTAGAAAGGAGGGGAGGAGAGGGGAAGCAGGGAGGAACTTCCTCTACCGGATCACTCACGGGAGGAAGGTGGTGTGCCGAGTGGCTTTTGTGCTCTTCCCAGGGCCGAAGCAGCAGCTGGAAGGTGAGTTGAGAGGTCAGAGAAGAGGCCGGGAGCAAGTAGGGCTGTTTGGTTTCCCGCACAGCGTAGAATCCGAGGAGCAACTAGGGTACAGAATACAATGTAGAATAATAGAGTTGGAAGGGACATTGGAGGTCATCTAATCCAACCCCCTGCTCGAGCAGGAGACCCTATACCAGTTCAGACAAATGGCTGTCCAATCTCTTCTTAAAAGCCTCCAATGATGGAGCTTCCACAACTTCTGCCACCAGTTAATTGTTCTCACTGTCAGGAAATTTCTCCTTGTTTCTAGGTTGCTTCTCTCCTTGATTAGTTTTCATCCATTGTTTCTTGTCCTGCCCTCTGGTGCTTAGGAAAATAGGTTGAACCCGTTCTTCTTTATGGCAGCCCCTCAAATATTAGGACACGGCTATCGTGTCACCCCCTAATCCTTTTCACTAGCGTAGACATGCCCAATTCCTGCAACCGTTCTTCATATGTTTTATCCTCTAGCCCCCAGTCGTGTTTGTTGCTCTTTCTTTTCTTCTCTGTTAGTAAGTACAGGTAGTCCTCAACTTACAACAGTTCATTTAGTGACCGTTCAAAGTTACAATGGCACTGAAAAAAGTGACTTACGATCATTTTGCACCCATGGCATCCCCATGGTTACTTGACTTACATCCAGATGCTTGACAACTGACTTCCATTTATGACAGTTCCAGTTTCCTGGAGTCACATGATCCCCCTTTGCCTCCTTCTGAAAAGCAAAGTGGATGGGGAAACCAGATTCACTTAACAACTGTGTTGCTAATTTAAGAACTGCAGTCATTCATTTAAGAAATGTGGTGAGAAAAGTCTTAAAATGGGGCAAAACTCACTATACATTTCTCATTTAGCAACTTAAATTTTGGGCTCAATTCTGGTTGTAAGTTGAGGACTATGTGCATTATGTCTAGTATAGCTGACCCTCTAATTCCCTCCTCTACCTTTTGGATGACAAAGTTGTCAGGTCCATCAGGAATCTTTAAGAAGAGACTGGACAGCTATTTGTCCAGAATAGTATGGGGTCTCCTGCCTGCGCAGGGGGTTAGACTAGATCTCCAAGGTCCCTTCCAACTCTGTTGTTCTGTTAGGGACCTGCTGGTTTTTTTGGCAATAATAATGGACTGATATGCCACTGGTCTCATCTGGGATTTTTGGTTTTTTTTACTTTCATGTCTAGCTAACAAGCTTGATATTTCCTATTGGTGCCCCATCTGTGTATTAACTAGTTCAATTATGCTTAACCCAGCACTTTCTAAAAAAAAATATAGCTATTGACCTTTTGGGATGTTCAGTTGTATAGGTAGTCCTCACTTACCATGTGTTTCGTGAGTCTCAAAATAACAATGTAAAAGCAGATGTACACCTGGTCCAGAAATTTGTGACCATCAGTGTCTGTACTTCAGCACTTCCTGTGGTTATGAAGGTGCAGGAAAAGGAGTTGCACCAATTCGGGTACTTCCAACTGGTGCACATATGTGATGGTTGCAGCATCCCACACTCATTATCCCCATTTGTGATCTTCCCAGCTCGCTACTCACAAGCAAAATCAGTGGGGATGTTGGCAGGAAGTTGCAAGCCACAGTCATGTGAAATTGCCTTTAACAAGCCATGGTGATTTGCTTAACAAATGCAGAGGAACAGATGTAAGTTGGCACTGCCTGTGACATCATGCTTAATGATTGAGCTGCTTAGTGACACCGATGCCAGTCCCAAATGCAGTCACTAAGTGAGGATTACTTGAATTGGGATGTCACCACAGTGGTTGTGGAAAGTATTTTCTGCCCTTACTTGCAGCTGAGGATTTCCATGGGCAAAGCTGGTGCTGCAAATCTTGCAGAGGCTTTAGGCATCATTTCATCAGTTAAAGCCCCCCCCCCACATCTCTAGAATTACCTCAGAAGGTGTGACTGTAACTGTATTGGGACACTTTTCAGGCTGAAAACACATGGATTTTCCACATATATACATTTGTAGGTGTGTGTATTTGTATTTCTGTCTATATGCATATATCTACAATTCTAAAATCTATCCTCAGCACCAGATATATTTCATAAGAACCTTTTGCAGTGCTAAGAATTTTTTTCACACATAATTTATTAGTTTATCAACCTATAAAATACAAAAGTGTAAAGACAAATGAAAAAAATTCTAAAATAGGGGAGGAAAAGGGGAAGAGAAAAGTGTTGGGGAAAGGGGAAAAGAAAAGAAGCATTGACTTCTGACTCCTTTTAATGCAGTAGGATAAGGTACTAACATAAAACCTCAACTTTTTAGTTTTATATAATAATGTATATTAGCCATTTCTATAACAACAAAATTATCTAATAAAAAAACCCTAAAATCAAAGTTTCATTTTTTTTCTACCTCAAGCACAAAATCCAAAAGCAGTTTCCACATAGAATCAAAATTAATTGTGTTCTTTTCTTTAATCGAGGCAGTCGTTTATCCATCTCTGCTAACTCCATCAACTTCTGCAGCCATTTATTGTGGGAATCAAAGTATAAAAAGCCAACACAGTGCTAGGCTGCATTAACAGAGGGATAGAATCAAGATCACGGGAAGTATTAATACCACTTTACAATGCCTTGATAAGGCCACACTTGGAATACTGCATCCAGTTTTGGTCACCACAATGTAAAAAAGATGTTGAGACCCTAGAAAGAGTACAGAGAAGAGCAACAAAGATGATTAGGGGACTGGAGGCTAAAACATATAAGGAACGGTTGCTAGAATTGGGTATGTCTAGTTTAATGAAGAGAAGGACGAGGGGGGACATGATAGCAGTGTTCCAATATCTCAGGGGCTGCCACAAAGAAGAGGGAGTCAAGCTATTCTCCAGAGTGCCTGAAGGCAGGACAAGAAGCAACGGATGGAAACTAATCAAGGAGAGAAGCAACCTAGAACTAAGGAGAAACTTCCTGACAGAACAATTAACCAGTGGAACAACCTGCCTCCAGGGGCGGTGAGTGCTCCAACACTGGAAGTTTTTAAGAAGAGACTGGACAGCCATTTGTCCGAAATGGTATAGGGTTTCCTGCCTGAGCAGGGGGTTGGACTTGATGACCTCCAAGGTCCCTTCCAACTTTATTATTATTATTATTATAATTATTCGTACTGCCATCAACATATATAACTCAAAGTTCCATTTTTTTTCCTTTATCTATTAAGCCTAGAAGAAATCTCTCTGGTTTTATCTTTATATTCACTTTAAGAATCTTCTGTATTAAGATGTGAATCCTACTCCAATATTTCTTTGCTTTGTCCACCATAAATGATAATATAGCATAGAATAACAGAATTGGGACCTTCGAGGTCATCTAGTCCAAACTCTGCTCGAGCAGGAGAGTCTATACCATTTCAGACAAGTGGCTGTCCAGTCTCTTCCTAAAAGCCTCCAGTGATGAAGCACCGGTAACATCTGAAGGCAAGCCGTTCTACTGGTTAATTGTTCTCACTGTTAGGAAGGTGCTTTTCCATGAGGCAACTAGACTTTCTTGTTTTTCTTTGAAGATGTTTTGCTTCTTCAGTTCTGAAGAATGTCTCCAAAGAAAAACAAGAAGGTCCAGTTGCCTCGTGAAAAAGCACCTTTGGGACTGGATGACTGAGAATCTCCATAGTTACTGTTAGGAAGTTTCTCTTTAATTCCAGGTTGCTTCTTTCCTTGATTAGTTTCCAACCATTTCTTCTTGCCTTCTGGTGCTTTGGAAAATAGTTCATCCCCCTCATCTTTGTGGCAGCCCCTGAAATACTGGAACACTGCTATAATATCTTCCTAGTCCAAGGGTAGGCAACCTTGGCTCTTTTATGACTCGTGGACTTCAAGTCCCAGAATTCCTGAGCCAGCATGGCTCAGCTTGGAAACCTCTCCCTTTCCCTCAGCATGGCTGGCTCAGGAATTCTGGGAGTTGAAGTCCACGAGTCATAAAAGAGCCAAGGTTGCCTACCCCTGTCCTAGTCCTTCTTTCCACTAAACTAGACATACCCAATTCCAGCAATCGTTCTTCGTATGTTTTAGCCTCAAGCTCCCTAATCGTCTTTGTTGCTCTTCTCTGTACTTTTTCCAGAGTCTCAACATCTTTTTTCATATTGTGGAGACCAAAACTGAATGCAGCATTCCAAGTGTGGCAATACTAAGGCTTTGTAAAGCAGTACTAATACTTAATGTGATCGTGACTCTATCCTTCTATTAATGCAGCCTAGGATTGCATTGGCTACCGCACACTGTTGGCTCATATTTAAATGATTGTCCACTCGGACTCCAGGATCCCTCTCAGAGTTATAGGCATTGAGCCAAGTTTCACCTGGTCTATACCTGTAAAAATTGTTTTTCTTGCTGAAGTGTGGAACCTTACTTTTATCTACATTAAATTTCATTTTGTTGGATAGGGCCCATTGTTCAAGTCTGTCAAGATCCTTTTGGATTTTGAGCCTATCCTCTGGGGTGTTGGCTATTCCTGCCAGCTTAGTGTCATCGGCAAATTTGATAAGCTCCCCTTCTATTCCCTCATCTATATCGTTTATAAAGATATTGAAGAGTACCAAATGGCCTAAAATGAAACCTTTGGTTACTCCACTACTTCCTTCCTTCCATACGGATGTAGTTCTGTTGAGAACTATATGCTGACTACAGTTTGCCAACCGGTTGCAAGTCCGTCTGGTGGTGATGCCGTCTATCCTGCATTTTTCTAGCTTACCAAGAAGTAGCTTGAGCTCTACTTTCTCGAATGCCTTACTGAAATCTAAGTATAATATGTCTACAGCATTTTGCTGATCCACTGATATGGTCACTTTGTCAAAGAATGAGATAAGATTTGTTTGGCATGATCTGTTGGCTTCTGGTTATAACTTGGTTGTTTCTAGGTGTTTGCTGACTTGTTGCTTGATTATTTTTTCCAAGATCTTCCCTGGTAATGATGTCAGGCTTAATAATAATAATAATAATAAAGTTGGAAGGGACCTTGGAGGTCATCTAGTCCAACCCCCTGCTCAGGCAGGAAACCCTACACCATTTCGGATAAATGGCTGTCCAGTCTCTTCTTAAAAATTTCCAGTGTTGGAGCATTCACCGCTTCTGGAGGCAGGTTGTTCCACTGGTTAATTGTTCTAACTGTCAGGAAGTTTCTCCTTAGTTCTAGGTTGCTTCTCTCCTTGATTAGTTTCCATCCGTTGCTTCTTGTCCTGCCTTCAGGCGCTTTGGAGAATAGCTTGACTCCCTCTTCTTTGTGGCAGCCCCTGAGATATTGGAAGACTGCTATCATGTCACCCCTCGTCCTTCTCTTCATTAAACTAGACATACCCAATTCCAGCAGCCGTTCCTTATATGCTTTAGCCTCCAGTCCCCTTATTGGTCCATAGTTTTCTGGATTTTTTTTCTTTCTTTCCAGGAGCCAATCTGGGTCGGTCATTGAGACCAGAGGTTTTGCCTTCTAAGCTTTCGGACTTGTGCTGGAGCCCATCTTCAGGGAACTTCTCTCTAGGACAGGGGTAGGCAACATAGCATAGCTGACTCAGGAATTCTGGGAGTTGAAGTCCATGAGTCATAAAAGAGCCGAGGTTGCCTACCCCTGCTCTAGCAGAGTGTCTTCCCCCCCCCCTTTTTTTTTTTTTTTTAACATCTAAAGCAGCTCTTTTCCAATTCTCCGGTAGTTTCCCAGTGCTCTAAGAACTCTGAAAGATGTGGTTCAAAGTTTCTCAGATCATGTCTGCCAGTTCCTTCAGTACTGTGGGATGTAATCCGTCAGGATCCGGACATTTGAATCTGTCTAGAACTGACAAGGGTTCCCTTACCTTATTTTTGCTTATTTTAATTTGCATTCCTAGCCTGTCTTTTGCGGTTTCGTTTTTGATAAGTTGGTTGTATTTTCTTTTTTAAGTGAAGACAGATGCAAACAATGAATAAAGCAGTTCTGCCTTCTCTCTACTGCCCATTACTTTCTTGCCATCATCTCCTATTAATGGACCGGTTGTTTCTTTGACTTTTTTCTTGTTTTTTTATGTATTGAAAGAAGCTTTTTTAAATTGTTTTTGACATTTGTTGCAAGTCTTACTTCATTCTGACGCTTAGGTGCTTTTTTCACGAGGCAACTGGACTTTCTTGTTTTTCTTTGAAGACGTTTCGCTTCTCATCCAAGAAGCTTCTTCAGCTCTGACTGGATGGTGGGCCATGGAAAGATTTATACTCCTGCAGGCAGCTGTTCCTTTGCATTCTTTTAGCAAGTCGTTAAAGCTACCTGGAGGCTTATCTGTGCTTTCAGGGTGACCTGAGTAACGCAAATGGGTGTGGAGCCTTCTTGGAACTGTTAAAAGGACTGCATTGTAGACTGGAGATAGATGAGGTCAGATCTGAGGACTTCCTTGATGTGTTATCAGAACCCTTCACCACAGAGGTGAAGGCCTGCCTACCAACAAAGAAGGAAAAGGAAAAGAAATAAAACACATCAAGGAAGCCCTCAGAATGTGTGGCTATCCCAAGTGGGCCTTCATCAAAATCTCAAAAAAGACCTAGCAGGAATTCCTCCATAACAGACGAAGAAAACAATAAACGAAGCGATGTAGTCATTCCATACATTGCAGAAATACTGGAAAAGCTCAGGAGGATCTTTTGCCAACACAACAAACGTGCACACTTCAAACCTAAGAATACACTATGGCAGAAGCTTGTCCACCCCAAGGATAAAACACCCAGAGACAAACTGAGCAACGTGGTACATGCAGTACAATGCACTGAGCCATCTGCAGGTCTGTACATTGAGGAAATGAAACAACAGCTTCATAAATGTACAGCACAGCATAGGAGAACAAACCCATCAGGACCAGAGTCAGCAGTCCATCTGCATTTAAAAGACAAAGTCCATTCTTTCGAAGACACCAAAGTCCACATTTTGGACAGAGAGGACCGCTGGTTTGAAAGAGGGATCAAAAGAGGCCATCTATCTCAAAACTGAACAGCCCTCTCTCAACAGAGGGGGAGGGATCAAACATCATCTCTCTCCAGTCTTTCAACAGTTCCAAGAAGGTTCCACACCCATTTGCGTTACTCAGGTCACCCTGAAAGCACAGATAAGCCTCCAGGTAGCTTTAACGACTTGCTAAAAGAATGCAAAGGAACAGCTGCCTGCAGGAGTATAAATCTTTCCATGGCCCACCATCCAGTCAGAGCTGAAGAAGCTTCTTGGATGAGAAGCGAAACGTCTTCAAAGAAAAACAAGAAAGTCCAGTTGCCTCGTGAAAAAAGCACCTTTGGGATAACTATGACCTGGATGACTGAGAATCTCCATAGACATTCTGACCCTTAGCTTTCATAACTTTGTCTTTGATTCAAGCTATTTGTCGGTATTCTGCTTTTGTTATTTGCCCTCTTTCCATTTTTTGTACTTATTCTTTTTTTCTTTCAGTTTGATCTGAGATTTCTTTGGTGCAACCATGCTGGTGGTTTTTTTCCTTGGTTTTCTTCTTTGCCTGCTGAATCATACAATGCTTTACTTACTCATTCTCCAAGTTCAATTTCAATAACAGTTTATAAACCTTAGTAATAATATATTTATCACTAACACTCAGTAGGATTTCCAATTCATTTTTCGCAAAATCAAATCCGTATCTCTTGTCTAATTTAACTCTTTTCTTTCAATTGTAAATATGTAAATATGTAAATCAATGGCAAACATATCATTCTGATTCCAACTGCTCTGTATACTTGAGGATAATTGAAAGATATTATTTCACCATAAGTCTTACCAGTTGGGCCTCACCACCATTTCTTTTTTTTAAAAAAAGCTTCCAAAAAGGCATGTTTGCATAGAACCTTACTTACTGTATATTTATTCCAAACTCTTAGGATTGCATGTCTAAGAAAGTGATTATTAAAACCAACATTTGCTTTAACCTTATCAAACCGTAAGTAGCCATGCCATCCAAATCTTAATTCATGGCCCTCCAGTTCAAGTAACCTCTTATTTTGGAGAGTCAGCCATTCTTTTTGCCAGACAAAATAACAAGCATCAAAATACAATTTCAAATCTGGTAAGTCCAACCCGCCTCTTTCCTTAGCATCTTGCAATAATTTATATTTAATTCTTGGCTTTCTCCCCTTGCCATATAAACTTACAGATGTCTATCTGCCATTGTTTAAATGGAGTATCAGTTAAAAGTTTTGGTAAAGTCTGAAACAGAAAAATCATCTTTGGTAAAACATTTATCTAATTCTACCCAGTAATTGCAGGGCCAAGATTTTTTGATTGATCAATAAGTCAGTAAGTATATGTCATGATTGAATGGATATTTGAACTTGGATCTTGGTGATCATCAATAGGTCAGATCAATCATAATTATTGTTAGAAGTTATTTTGGCATTGTGGCATGTTTGCTATTTTACTTGTAATATGTACTTTTATTTTTTCATACATTCTGCAAGTATTTTATAAACAATTAAAGTTACATTTTTATTTGTATCTTACAGACAAAGAGGATGCCAATAAGAGCACACCGGACAACTGAGAATAACAAGCAACTTTGAGAAGGAAAGCAAATCAATCCAGAAATCAAGATAGTTTCCATTTCCTTCAGAAAAAAACACAATTTTTCTCCTTCCCCAGGAGGTGATAGACAAAAGAGAGAAAATTGAGAGAGATTTCAAGCTGAAATAAGTAGAGTATTCAGAACAGGCAAATATCTGGAAGTCAGTGGGGAGAAAAAGGTCAGTTGGGAAGCCACATAGGGCAGACAATAATGGAGGCTTCACCCTGTGAGGAAGAAAACAATAGCTTGAATCAAAGCTCCACCCAACAAGAATCACACATATGTTTGACGTCTTCAAGAATATCAGTGGTAAAAAAGTTCCATAGACCTATCTACTGTGGGAAAAGAACAGATTGTAAATCACAGCTGATTGTGGACAACAGGATCCACACTGGAGAAAAGCCATACAAATTATCTGAATATGGCAAAATCTTTCTTCAGAACAGCTCCCTTGTGGATTCTGGAAGGACCCACACAGGAGAGATGCCTTACAAGTGCTCCCAATGTGGTAAATGCTTTAGCGAAAATGACAACTTGGTGATACATCAGAGGAGTCATACCAAGGAGAAACTGTATGACTGTCCTGATTGTGGGAAAAGTTTTATGGCAAATTCCCACCTGGTGATACACCAGAAGACTCACACAGGAGAGAAACCCTTTGAATATGCTGATTGTGGGGAAAGTTTCAGTCACAATTCCAGCCTGGTGAAACACCAGAGCACTCACATAGGAGAGAAACCTTTTGAATACCCTGGTTGTAGTAAAAGTTTTGATCAGAACTCCCACCTAGTGATACACCACAGGACACACACAGGAAAGAAATTATATGTGTGTCCTGATTGTGGGAAAAGTTTTATTGCAAATTCCCACTTGGTGATACACCAGAGGACTCACACAGGAGAGAAACCCTTTGAATGTGCTGATTGTGGGAAACGTTTCAGGCAGAATTCAAGTCTGGTGAAACACCAGAGGACTCACACAGGAGAGAAACCATTTGAATACCCTGATGGTAGTAAAAGTTTTGATCAGAATTCCCACCTGGTGATACACCACAGGACGCACACAGGAAAGAAATCATATGTGTGTCCTGATTGTGGGAAAGGTTTCATTGCAAATTCCCACTTGGTGATACACCAGAGGACTCACACAGGAGAGAAACCCTTTGAATGTGCTGATTGTGGGAAAAGGTTCAGTCAGAATTCCAGCCTGGTGAAACACCAGAGGACTCACACAGGAGAAAAACCATTTGAATGTCCTGATTGTGGAAAAAGTTTCAGTTTGAATTCCAACCTGGTGATACACCAGAGGACTCACACAGGAGAGAAACCCTTTGAATGTCCTGATTGTGGGAAAAGTTTCAGTCAGAATTCCCATTTGGTGATTCACCAGAGGACTCACACAGGAGAGAAACCATACGAATGCCTTGATTGTGGTAAATGTTTCAGTAAGAACTCAAACCTGGTAAAACACCAGAGAATTCACACAAGAGATAAACCATATGAATGTTCAGATTGTGGAAAAAGTTTCACTCTCAATTCTGATCTGTTGATACACCAGAGGATTCACAGAGGAGAAAAACCATATGAGTGTCCAGAGTGTAGGAAAACTTTCAGTTACCGTTCTGATTTGATGAAACATCAGAGAACTCACACAGGGGAAAAACCATATGAGTGTGCAGAGTGTGAGAAATGTTTCAGTTACAGTTCTGATCTGGTGAAACACCAGAGGACTCACACAGGAGAGAAACCCTTTGAATGTTCTGATTGTGGGAAGAGTTTCAGTCAGAATTCCAACTTGGTGAAACACCAGAGGACTCACACAGGAGAAAAACCCTTTGAATGTAATGATTGTGGGAAAACGTTCAGTCTGAATTTCAACCTAGTGAAACACCAGAGGACTCACACAGGAGAGAAACCGTATGAGTGTCCGGATTGTGCAAAAAGTTTCAGCCACTGTTCTGACCTGGCGATACACCAGAGGACTCACACAGGAGAGAAACCCTTTGAATGTCCTGATTGTGGCAAAGGTTTCAGTCAGAATTCCAACCTGGTGAGACACCAGAGGATTCACACAGGAGAGAAACCCTTTGAATGTCCTGATTGTGGAAAACATTTCAGTCAGAATTCCAGCCTTGTGATTCACCAGAGGACTCACACAGGCGAGAAACCGTATGAATGTCCGGATTGTGGAAAAGATTTCAGTAGTAGGTCTAGTCTTCTAAGTCATGTCGGTTTACACACAGGCGAGAAACCTTTCAGATGTCCAGTCTGTGGACGGTACTTCAGGCATAAATCTTCCTTTATTGCACACAAGGAAATCCATATGAGGCAAAAGTTGGCGAGTTTAGAAAAAGCTTGAATTTCATTTCTGATTTCCGATTGGAAATGTAGGTGAGAAATTGACTATTTGAAATCTGACCTGATTCTTGTTACTCAAACATCTCTCAGGAATAGGGGTGGAGAGAAAAAAAATATGGAAAATGCTACTTTCATAAAGGCTAACTCCTGTTTCTCTTTTCAGCAAAAGGTACTGTGTGTTTCCTTTTGCAGAAGTTGTGGAATTCCTCATAAAGGGGGTTTTTTGTGTGGTGTTTTTTGTATATTGATTATGGAATTTCCACATCTCGAGTTTCAGCCTTCTTTTTTTGGTGTCCTCCAGATTTTGAGTCCCACAATTCCGCAGCCAGTGTACAAGAAGTCCTAGACTGTAATGGGAGCAGCCAATTATGGTTGCATTTTGCAATGGCTCTTAAGCAAGAGTGCTTTGGTTAACTATCCCACTCCCTGATCTCTGTGATGCAGCCGTTAAGACAAATGTGCAAATCGCTAAGCGGAACACTGGCTACCTCAGGATTGTGGGAAGCTCTTTGAGGCCTAGCGCAGGCCCAGGCTTGCCTCCCCAGGCCTGCCTTACCCTCGGAGACACCCAGTGCTCTGATTCCCAGCCCTTGGTCACCCCATGCCTTTTCCTCCCCAAAAGACTCCCACCAGGTTTTTCTCTCCCCCGTAGGGTCCTCGAGGTCTTTTCCTCCCCACAGAGTCCCCGAAGGCATTTTTCCACTCCCACTGGCTCCCTGAAGGCCTTAAGGCTTAAGCCATTCCAGGCAAATGGCTGTCCCATCTCCTCTTAAAAAACTCCACTGGTGGAGCACCCACAACTTCTGGAGGCAAGCCGTTCCACTGAGTAATTGTTCTCACTGACAGGAAATTTCTCCTTAATTATAGGTTGGATCTCTTTTTTGATAAGTCTCCCTCTGTTACTTATTGTCCATCTCTCAGGTGCTTTGGAGAATAGATTGACGCCCTCTTTTCTATGTCATCCTTCAAATATTGAAAGACTGCTAGTCACCCTTCTCTGTGGTAGATTAGACATATCCAGTTCCTGCAACTCTTTATTGTATGTTTTAGCCTCCTGTCCCCTAATCACCTTTGTTGCTCTTCTCTGAAGTTTTTCTAGAGTCTCAGCATCTTTTCTGTATGTATCATGGTGACCAAACGTGGATGCAATATTCCAAGTGTAGTCTTACCATTGCAATATAATGCAGTACTGACACTTCATGTGATGTTGATACTATCCCACTGTTGATGCAGACTTGGACCACATTGGCTTTTTCTGCAGCTGCAGCACATTGTTAGCTTATACTTCAGTGGTTGTCCATTAGGACTCGTAGATCCCTCTTACAGTTACTGCTGTTGAGCCAGGTCAAAGTCAAGGTCCTTTTTAAAACTGCAGTTATGACGGCCAAATATTTATCTGAATGTTCATACTTTCTTTTTCCTGTATCCTATGCCAAGGAACTTTTTTTTAGCTATTTTTAATTCAGTACTTCAATCTGTGGGAACATTTGTAGGGAATGCCCTTGGCATTGAACTTACTGAGCAGTTTTGCATTAAAAATGATTGATCCGAACACTGGCTTATCCTTTCAAAGCGCCTGGGGAAAATGGACCCCCTCCTGCCCCTCCTTCTTTTAAAAAAACCCAGTTAAAATGCCATCATCCATGCGCCATGCTGAAGTAAACAGGTTCTGAAGTGCCCCGAGATTTACATTATGTTAAAATATTTTTGGAAATCTTTACAGAAAGTGAAAGCTACAAAAGTGAAGGTGGAGAGACTCGGAGAAATCCCATGCCTAATACAGAGATGAAATTGGGAGGAAACTGAAAATTGGAAAGGGAAGATTGTAATGGAATAGCTAGAGCAGGGGTGTCAAGCTCCATTTCATTGAGGGCCCCGCCTCAGCATTCTGGTTGCCCTGAATGGGGTGGGGTGGTCGCAGCCGACTGGGTGGGCGTGGCCAGCTTGACGTAGTCCTTGTCGGAGGGCGCCTGTGGGGGCCAGGCGGGGTTGGGAATCCAGGGGCCTCCGGTGGGTGGGGTGGTGGGCGGGAGGCTCATCCCGTCAGTTGAGATGAGGTGAGGCAGGGGTTGGGGCAGGGGTGCTGCTGCTGTGGAGCAAGGTGAGGTAAGGGGCGGGGCAGTTGTTGCAGGACACCATTGGCCCCCATGCACAGGAGGCAGCAAGCGTGCGGGGGGGCGACGCTGTCCAGCAGCAACCACACCCTGCCGGCCCCTTTGCTGACGCACTCGGTGGCTCCACAGCCCACTGCCATCACCGGGCCGGCCCTCTGTTGCTGGTGTGCCTGCTGCTTGGAGGGCTGACCCGGTGATGGCAGCAGGTTGCAGAGCCAACGAATGCCCCCCCCCCCCGCAAGCTTGCCGCCTCCTGTGTGCACGGGGGGGGGAATGCCTGGCTGTCCTGTGTAGGGGCGGGGAGGCGGTCTCTCGCCGTCTTGTGCCAAATACGGGCCAATCGCGGGCCAGATTCAGCCCATGGGCCTTGTGTTTGACATGTCTCGAGCTAGAGGAAGCAGGACTGGCTTACACAATGGCTCCATGCAGCATTTTATCGCAACAACTGAAGCCTCCTTGCAGCCCAAGCAGCCTGGATATTGTGCACCCCAGTCTCTCTTCCATAAAATGCTCTGCAGGCAGTTATTAGAGCTCCCAGGCCTGTCATGTCATTTTTTAATCTTTCTAAAAAAAATCTCACCGAACCCCCTTGATCTCTTTCGTAAAGCTGTTTGTAAAAAAAACAACGGAGAGCTGCTTTTTCAATGTAGATTATACAACCCGTAAAAGAGCTAAAACTAAAATTGAAAACCTCCATGGGTGGTGCTGTTCAGTTGGTGGGGCAGAGATAAACAGGGACGCAGCAGTCACCAGAGAGGGAATCTGGGCGTGTAAGAGAGGCAGATCCAGGGGTTGCATCTCAAAGCGAGCCCAGCTGGACAGGGCTGCCTATTGGCCAAACCTGGGATGCCTCTCAGGTCCCTGTCATCCGCCTTCAGAGGCCACTGGCCTCTTAACACTGTTCACGCCCTCGGAGGGGAGCCCCTCCAGCCTCCTTCACGTTTCCTCTGAGCTCAGATTTCCCCTTTCTCTTCTCCAGACCCCTAGGGAGCTGATCATCCCCAGCACAAACAGGGAAATATGGGGACAACATGTCTGGGAGATTACAGTAAGCTGCTGCAGATTTTAAATATATATTAGTGGTAATTCTCAATTTACGACCACAATTAAGCCCAAAACCTCTGTTGCTAGGTGAGACAGATGTTAAGTGAGTTTTGCCCCATTTTACCACCTTTCTTGGCCCAGTTATTAAGTGAATCACTGTAATTCTTAAGAATACAGTTCTTAAGTGAATCTGGCTTCCCCATTGACTTTCCTTGTCAGAAAGTCACAAAAGAGGATCCACATGATCCCAGGACACCGCAGCCGTCATAAACATCAACTAGTTGCCTAGCATCCAAATTTTGATCACATGACCCTGAAGATGCTGCAACAGTGTGAAACACGTGTCATAAGTCACTTTTTTCCCAGTGCTGTTAACTTTGGTCAACTGAATGGTTGTAAGTTGAGGACTACCTATACACAAAAGATAGGAATGTTTTGTATGCCCTCTGGAATTCCTGAAGGAAAAGAGAATACATAAAATATACGCTGGGTTTTTAAAAGTTCAGATTCCTCCATGGAATAGAGCTTGGGGTCAAAAGCTGGAACTGGCCTCTTTTAACTCGTTAGATCCTCATCACATCCACAGCATATTGGGTCTGCATCCAGAGTACTGCTGTACAGTGTCCCTCTAAGAAGGTTAGCCAGCATCAACTGGCCATATCACTTGGCGGGATATTTTACCTTTGGTTTTCACTTAACAGACACAACATTCCTTGGTTCCTGTGTACACTATCTTGCCACAAAAAGTTTCTTTTTCACTCTCCCTTAATTCTTTCCCTCAGGATTTATTTTGTCAGTTTGCCATTTCGGGAGTGCATATTTTCCTCAACGGGCAGCAAGTTTTGGGACTGGAATTTCAGTCCCTAAGCAATGTATTTATTGAGCGAGTCACCCCTTGACTGGTCCCCATTTTATGACGGCTTTTACTGTGATTGTTAAACCAACCACAAGTTGTTAAGTGAATGCATCTTCCTATATTGTTGGAAGTCAGCTAGAAAGATTGCTTCTTCAATGGGTCTTTTTGGATTTCTTTGTGAAGCGCTACCCCCGAAAGGGCGCAAGAGTCCAGATCCCTTTGTCCCTTTCTCCTTGGCAATTTGGTGTCTCCCCGCCCTCAGTCACAGGTCTAAATTCTCAGAGCCTCTCGCTCTGTGCTTCGTCCTGGCCGTCAGCCTGTTCTACTCACTCGCCCGGGTGCCTCCACTTGCCCAGGTCAGTTCATCTCCCCTGTCCTTTTGTGGAGCTGCTCGCCTCCCTTTTTTTTTTTTTCTGGTGTGTCTGGTGCTCCCCTGAGGTGGGAGCGGCTCACTCACTCGCCTAGATCAGCTTCCCTCCCCCTCTTTTTGGATCATCTGGACTTGCTTTCTCTCTCTCTGGATCATCTTCATTCTCTCTCTGGATCAACATTTTCTCTAGATCAGCTTTGCTTTTTCTCTCTGGATAAGTTTCACCCGTTTTCCTCCCCTTCTCTCTCCCTCAGGCCTCTGCTTGCTTTGCCTCCTCCATTGGTCTGTGTCCCTTTCCTTTTTCTTTTCTCCACTCTTCTCCCCGTCTCGCCATGCAGCAGGCCGGCCCGCCCTCCCTACTACATTTGTAAAGGAGCCATTCCATTTTTTCCTCTTGTTCTTATTTTTCCTTTAAAGCCATGTTTTGCAACTGTAGAGTTCCAAAATAACCAGCAAGCTGTCAACAGAAATCCTGAGGGCAGGGTGCTTCTCCCAAAGCTTGTCTTTGTGACACTCCAAACTATCAACAGTAGGGAGCTTCAATGCAGAGTCAATTAGCAACCAAATAGAGCTGCCAAGAGGTACGGAGATGAAAATACATAACAGCTGCTTGAAACCTCCCTGGGCACTAAACAGTTAAATGTGTTGCTGCCAATCAAACAGGAAGGAAACACTGTACCTTGTGGCCTCCCCTTGACTGTCAGGATCCCTCTCTATTTGAAATCTCTGAAAATACTGCAAACGCAGATAGCAGCAGTTAGGAAAGAAGGATGCACCAAATTCCCTCAATTATTGCCACCGTTGTGGCGTCCGGTGGCTCCTGTGCCTAATTTCGTTTTGCCTTTGTGGAACATGTAACTGTATTCGTGGAAAGAGGGAACCAAGTTGTTTTTCTGGGCGCAGCTTCCTTCATTTTAGAGAGGAAAACCCGTAAAACAGGAGAAGGAAGGCAAGAAACGGATCCTCCTACTCAGAAGAAAAGATTCTCCATATTTTTGGGAGGAGAGCCGTGTGAGTCTATGGGAGTCCAAAACCGTCTGAGTGAAAAGTGAGTAGCCCTTTTGCAGACTTAAGAGTCTTATGCATTTTAATGTGATCTGTTAGTTAGAAAAGGTGCTATCAGACACATCTTGATACACTGCATAAGGTTACACAATTGCAGCGCCTAAAGCCGGGCGAAGAACGGCGTAGGTGACGGTCTTTGGCGGGGCCCGGATGGAGGACTTTGGCATTGCTCGGCGGCTTCAGCGAAGGGGTTAAACGCAGACAGCTTTTCTTTTCCGCCTAGAGAGGAGGCAGGAAACGGGAAAAGGGGGCTGGGAGCCGAGTTTCCGGCCGCTCCCACGTCCCTTTCCTGGTCTCCAGGCGTCTCTTGAGCCAGGGCTGCGGAGATCCCATCGCTGGGAGGGGCGCGCAAAAGGCACCAGGTGGGCAAGATCGCTGCGAGAGGGGGAAGGGAGGAGGGGGGGAGCCCCAGGTGCGGGAAGGGAGGAGGGATTCCTGGAGGGAGGGAGGGAGGGAGAGCGAGGTGGGTTTCCCCCAGTTGCACCCCCTCCGCCTTTCCTTGCAAGGTTTTCTGCTCCGTGGGAACCGCTGCGCCGCCGCTTCTCCTCCTCCTCCTCCTCGGTTGCTGCTTCCGCGAACGGCTCTCCGACCCTCTTCAAATCCTTCCCCCAAGCCCCCCTCCTGCCCCGCAGCCCCACCTCTTGGTGCAGCCCGGCTCCCAGCGTGGGGCCTCCTGGTGTTTTCCGGAAGGTTGGGCGCCACCGTTCCCACGTTCCCCTGTCGCTGCTGGGGAGGATCATCCCCCCACTGTCTGGAGGGCAGGAAGAGGACGGGGAGATCTGGGTGTCAGAGGGATCGTGGCTGGAGGGGCTCCCCTCCGAGGGCGGTAACCCTGCTACTAGGAGGCCGGTTGCATCTGGAAGGCGGGTCACGGAGACCTGAGAGGCGTCCAGCTGGGCTCGCTTTGAGATGGAGCTCCTGAATCTGCCTCTCTTACACGCCCAGATTCCCTCTCTGGTGACTGCTGCATCCCTTTTTCTCTCTGCCCATGTCAGTGAACAGCCCTGTCTGTGGAGGATTTTAATTTTAGTTCTTTTAAGGTCTGTATAATCTACCCTGAAAAAGAAGCTTTCCACTGTTTTTTACAAACAGCTTTCGAAAGAGATCAAGGGGGTTCTGTGATAATATTCAGAAAGATAACAGAATTTCCCGTCAAGGTACAGGCCTGGGAGCTCTAATAACTGCCTGCAGGGCATTTTGGGGAACAGAGACTGGTGTGCAGAAGAGCCAGTTTGTTGGTTGGGCTGCAGAGGCTTCAGTTGTTGGACTAAAATGCCGCATGGAGAGCTTGTGTTTAGATGATGGCACTCTTTCAGAATTGGAGGGGCTGTCACATAGAAGAGGGAATTGACCTGTGCGCCAAAGTGTGGTAGAGCAGAACAAGAAGTAACAGATGGAGACTAGAATTAGGAGAAAGTTCCTGTCAGTGAGAACAATTAATGAAACAGCTTGCCTCCAGACGTTGTGGGTGTTTCAGCACTGGAGGTTTTTAAGAAGAGATTGGACAGCCATTTCTCCAGAATGATATAGGTTTCCTACCTAGAAGACCTCCGAGGTCCCTTTCAACTGTCATTATTCTCTTATGGACCTGTTGGTTTTTTTGCAACAATATCAGAATGATCTGCCACTGGTCTCATCTGGGATTTTTGTTTTTTTTACTTCCATATCTAGCCAACAAGCATGGTATGTGCTATAGGCGCCCCATCCATGTATTAACAAGGTTCAACTGTGATTAAATAGCATTTAAAAAAAAAAAAGCTATTGGGGACCTTTTGGGATGTTCAGTTGTAGGGGTAGTCCTCATTTACCACTTGTTCACTGAGCCCGTGGTTATGAAGATGCAGGAAAAGGGAGTTGCACCAATTTGGGTGCTGCCAACCGTTGCACATTTATGACGGCCGCAACATCCCACACTCGTGACCCCCATTTGTGACCTTCCCAGCAAGCAAAAATCAATGGGTATACCCGCAGGAAATTGCAAACCACAGTCATGTGAAATTGCCTTTAACAACCTACGGTGACTTGTTTAACAACTGCAGAGGAACTGATATAAGTTGGCTCTATCATGTGATATCATGCTTAATGATCGGGCCGCTTAGTGACACAGATGCCAGTCCCAATTCCTGACAGTAAGTGAGGACTACTTCAATTGGGATGTCAGCAGAGGGATTGTGGAGAGTATTTTCTGCCCTTACCTGGAGCTGAGGATTTCCATGGGCAAAATCAGTGCTTCAAATCTTGCAGAGGCTTTAGGCATCATTTCATCAGTTAAAGCCCCCACATCTCTAAAATCTCTGTAATAATTGATGAATCATGTTTTATGTAAGAGGTTACTTTAGCATTGTAGCATGTTTGCTTTTTAAATGTAATGTACGCCTTTTCTCTTTTTTTCACATTTGCAAGCATTATATTAAAAAAAGTTATATTTTTCTTTGAATCTTACAGACAAAAAAGATGGCAATAAGAGCACTCCAGACAACTGAGAATATTTTTTGAAAAGAAAAGTAAATCAAGCCAGAAATCAGAAAGTATTTTCCATTTCCCTCCGAAAATTACACAATTCTCCCATCTCAGCAGGCAAAAAACAAAGAGAAAATCAAGAAGAGATTTCAAGCTGGAAAAAGTAGAGTATGTGGAACTCAAGGATACATTACATAAAAAGGTGAATGGGGTTATTTTTCCATTCAGGAAAACAGGGAAATGTCTGGAAGTCAGTGGGGGAAAAAAGGTCAATTGGATACTCAAATAGGGCAGACAAGCAATACAGGACTTGCACTGGGAGGAAGAAAACAGCTTGAATCAAAGCATCACTAAATAAAGCATAGGTGATTATGCACAAGAAGATCCAGACAGGAAAAAAGCCATGCAAATGCTACAAATGTAACAAGTCTTTGGTCAAAATAGCTCCCTTGTGATTCATACAAGGACCCACACAGGGCAAATGCCTTATAAGTGCGTCCAATGTGGTAAATGCTTTATCACGTATGCCAGCTTGGTGATACACCAGAGGACTCACACAGGAGAGAAACCCTTTGAATGTTCTTATTGTGGGAAAAGATTCAGTCAGAAATCCAACTTGGTGGTACACCAGAGGACTCACACAGGAGAGAGACCTTTTGAATGTCCTGATTGTGGGAAAGGTTTCAGTCAAACTTCCAGTCTGGTGATACACCGGAGGACTCACACAGGAGAGAAACCCTTTGAATGTCCTGATTGTGGGAAAGGTTTTAAGAAGAGTTCTAACCTGGTAAACCACCAGAGGATTCACAAAGGAGAGAAACCGTATGAATGTCCAGTTTGTGGGAAAGGTTTCATTACAAATTCCCACCTGGTGAAACACCAGAGGACTCACACAGGAGAAAAACCATATGAGTGTTCAGAATGTGGGAAAGGTTTTGGTTACCATTGTACTCTTGTGATACACGAAAGGACTCACACAGGAGAGAGACCGTATGAGTGTCCTGTTTGTGGGAAACGTTTCATTGCAAATTCTTATCTGCTGAACCACCAGAGGATTCACACAGGAGAGAAACCGTATGAATGTCCTGATTGTGGGAAATGTTTCAATAAGAATGTCAACCTGGTGATACATCAAAGGTCTCACACAGGAGAGAAGCCCTTTGAATGTCCTGAATGTGGAAAAAGTTTCAGTCAGAATTCCAACCTGGTGATGCACCAGAGGACTCACACAGGAGAGAAACCATTTGAATGTCTTGATTGTGGGAAATGTTTCAGTCAGAATTCCAGCCTGGTGATACACCAGAGGACTCACACAGGAGAGAGACCCTTTGAATGTCCCGATTGTGGGAAAAGTTTCATTGCAAATTCTGACCTGGTAAACCACCAGAGGATTCACACAGGAGAGAAACCGTATGAATGTCCAGTTTGTTGGGAAAGTTTTATTGCAAATTCCCACTTGGTGAAACACCAGAGGACTCACACAGAAGAGAAACCATATGAGTGTCCAGAGTGTAGGAAAACTTTCAGTTACCGTTCTGATTTGATGACACATCTGAGAACTCATACAGGAGAGAAACTGTATGAGTGTCCAGTTTGTGGGAAAAGTTTCACTGCAAATTCCCACCTGGTGAGACACCAGAGGACTCACACAGGAGAGAGACCCTTTGAATGTCCTCAATGTGGAAAAGGTTTCAATCACAATTCCAACTTGGTGAAACACCAGAGAACTCACACAGGAGAAAAACCCTTTGTATGTCCTGTATGTGGGAAACATTTCAGTCAGAATTCCAACCTGGTGATACACCAGAGAACTCACACAGGAGAAAAACCCTTTGAATGTCCTGAATGTGGGAAACGTTTCAGTCAGAATTCCAGCCTGGTGATACATCAGAGGACTCACACAGGAGAGAAACCCTTTGAATGTCCTGATTGTGGGAAAAGTTTCATTGCAAATTCTGACCTGGTAAACCACCAGAGGATTCACACAGGAGAGAAACCGTATGAATGTCCAGTTTGTGAGAAATCTTTCATTGCAAATTCCCACTTGACAAGACACCAGAGGACTCACACAGTAGAGAAACCCTTTGAATGTCCTGACTGTGGGAAAAGTTTCAGTTACCGTTCTAAACTTGTGACCCACCAGAGGACACACACAGGAGAAAAACCCTTTGAATGTGCTGATTGTGGAAAAGGTTTCAGTCAATATTCCAGCCTGGTAACACACCAGAGGACACACACAGGAGAGAAACCCTTTGAATGTCCTGATTGTGGAAAAGGTTTCAGTCAATATTCCAGCCTGGTAATACACCAGAGGACTCACACAGGAGAGAAACCGTATGAGTGTCCAGAGTGTGGGAAAAGTTTCAGTTATGCTTCTGTGCTTGTGAAACACCAGAGGACACATAACAGGAGAGAAACTGTTGTGAAATTTCCTGACCAGCGTACAGTTGTCCTTGGGATACAACTGTAATGGGGCCCATCCATTATGGTTTAGAGCCTGCTTTGCTTAACCACCCCTAGCCCTGCTGTTCCTGATGCAGCCGTTATGTGCGAGTCATTAAGCAGAACACTGGCTACCTCACTTTTGGGGGAAACTCTTGGAGGTCCAGTGCAGGCCCAGGCTTCCCCTCCAAAGGCCTCTTTTACCCCAACCCTTGGTTCCTGCCAGGCCTTTCTGCCTAGGCCTCTTCTTCCCACACAGCATTCGCCAGGCTTCCCTAAACAGGGTTCCTCAAGCCTTTCCCTCCCCCACAGGCTTTTTCTCCCACATGGGACCCTGCCGTTCTTTAGCCTGACTCCCACCCCACCAGGCCTCACCCTCCTCCTCCTTCACTTTTGAAGATCTCTGTAGCTCATGTCGGGGAAGGAGGGCAGGCCATTTATCCCTGGGCCCTTATTTTCAGTGTCCCTGCGATTCATCCCTGGGCCACATGGTAGACTTGCAGAAGTAGCTGCCATTTTGCCATGCCTGCCTCAGGGCCAAAATGGCGGCTGCTTCTGAGTCATTGTCATTTGGGGGAGGGAGAAACTGCTCTCTTTTTTTCTACCTGAACACTGTAGACCGCATTAAGGGATTATGGGTGCACTGAAAATGATGAGTGCCTCTGGGAGATCTTCAAAAGGTTAAGCGATGGCCTAAGACCCAGGGAAAAAAGCAGTGTAAAATTTCACATGTAAAGGCTGTTCTGCTTTGCAGAGCAATCTGATGGAGAGGAGCTGTAGGAATATTGACTTGAAGAGAAACAGGATCATGGTTTTGATCACAGCATCTCTGGGTTAATAAGCAACTCCTACTGTGATCTCATTTTCTTGAAAGTGCCTTTGTCTTACCCTTTGATGGTTGCTGGATAATAGCAGCACTAAGATGCTGGCATATTTGTTGCATCCCCCTTGGTGGTGGCAATGTGAAAAATGTACAGCAGAAAATGTTTCATTTTTAAAAATGCATTGTGTAAGAATTATCTATAACTTTTTATAGGGAAAAACTTGTCGTGAACATTAGGGCAAGGCAAGACGCTTAAAGTTGCCTCAAACTGTATGAAGGGTGGCGAATAGGTTTATTAATAAAAACATTTAATAATAAAAATGTAAAGCCTTTTTTCTCAACTCTTGCTCAGTGGTGAGATCCCAACACATACAGTGGGTTTCTAACCCACTACAATTGTTAAATTACCTATAATCTGTAATCTATCTATAATTGAGGTCCCCATGGATGGAGACAGTGGGTAGACAAAAATGTTTTGAAAAACCTGAGGATGAATTCCTTTAACATACAAGATTGGTCATATTAACACATGACGGGTCGCTTTGTGACCATTTGATGTTACGACGGACCCCTCAAAAGTTACTTGAGACCCTAATTCAAAGTTCTATCATCCCCGCCACGATGATATGACTGCATTTTGGGTGTTCAGCAACCAGCTTGCATTCACAGCTGTTAGCAGCACCCTATAATTTTGACCTTAAATGGACTCCAGAAGATGGTAGAGGACAGGAAGGCCTGGAGGAACGTTGTCCATGGGGTCGCGATGGGTCGGACACGACTTCGCAAATAACAACAACAATAATTTTGACCCCAATTTATGACATTTTTCCTGGAAATTGGTGTTTACTTCTGGCAAAAAGTGTTTTAACAACCACAATGTTTCCTTAATGACTGCCACAAAAGTCATAAAATCGGGTTTTCTTTTCCACTGATCTGTTGAAGGCATCCTACGCTTGAATTCTTTCCCTCTTGTCAAAATCATATGTAGAAAAACAGTATTTCTGGACGGGGCATCTTTGTAGCTGTTCCCCCCCTTTGGCCAGTATAAGAAAAACTTTTGTCAAATTCCACAGATGCCAGCTATAAGGCTTTCCATTTCTTCAGATTTCTTCTTTCTGGAGTGTGAAATCTTCCTGTTAGCTGCCTTTGAGGGTGATGCACAACAATCTTTGGTTTATCTGTGAATGCACAATCCCCAAAACTTGTCAGATGTGTTAGAAGAGAATCTTGCGGAGCATACCATCTCTTTCCACTGGGCAAAATTACTAGTTTAGTTCCTTTCCAGATACACTGTTAAGATCTTGATATCTGGGTAGCTTTTCAGTGGCCAGGATTAAGCCAACATTGGAAATGCAGGTAGTCCTCAATTTACAATGGTAACTTAGCATGCAATTACAGTTGTAAGTCGTGATGGTCATTAATGGGCCATCACATAATGTGCCCAATTTTATAACCTATTTTGTGGCAGTTGTTAAGCACAAACAAATGCTCCAGTTAATCTGCAATCACTAAGAAAACCCGTTGTTCGCTATAGATGTAAACATGGGTTTCTGGCAAAAATGTAAATCATGGCCATGTGACTGCGGGATGCTGTGAATGGCTACAACTGCAGGTTGGTTGCCAAGCTCCCAAAATGTCATGTGACCCTAGAAGAGCCTCCTCCCAGCCCTCAGAAATTCAAATCTGGGCCATAAGTTATTTTTTGAAGGGTTGCTAAGTGGCTGGTCGTAAGATGAGGACTATCTGTAAATCACAGGCTTGGTCTTGTTGCAGTTCTGTATCTACCATCTGCACAGCTATAGGATAGCAACAATAACTGCAAGAGTGATCTTAAAATACCTCTTGAAATCCTAGCTGCCAAAAAAGCCAAGGCAGTTGTGGGCTGCAGTAACAGAGGGATAGAATCAAGATCACGTGAAGTATTAGTATCACTTTATACAACCTTAGTAAGATCACACTTGGAACACTGCATCCAGTTTTCGTGATCATGATATAAGAAAGTTGTTGAAACTCTAGAAAAAGTGTCCAGAAAAGACCAACACAGATGACTAGAGGACAGCGGGCTAAAACACATGAATGGTTGCAGGAATTGAGTAGGTCTCTAGTTTAATGAAAAAAAGGATTAAGGGTGACATGATAGCAGTCTTCCAATATTTGAGGGGCTGCCACAAAGAAGAGGGGATCAACCTATTCTTCAAAGCACCTGAAGGCAGAACAAGAAGCAATGGATTGAAACTACACGTAGTCCTTGACGTACGATATTAATGAATCCTGCCCGTTCATGTCGCAAGCTGAAGAGTATGTTAAATGAAGCACCTAACGACCTCCCTGTCCCTGCTTTCCCCAATGCATTTGTTAAACAAGGAAATCACTTGATTTGACTTGACGGACTTGAAGGCACCAAAAACAAATATCCGGACGGCGCTGGATGGAAAGCGACGAGTTCTAATTCAGTGTTAGCTTAGGCATGAAGACTCCTTCCAGGAGTTATGGAATATTGAGAGGCAAAAACTACGTCTCAAGAGGTAGGCAGGCTGTCTGGGAGACATTTACCCTGTAAATTACCCTATGCCACCCAGGAAGTGCTTTGTATGTCATCATGAGTTCTTGAATGAGAAGGGAATCAATAAAATATACATTGGGGTTATTTTATTCCATATTCCTCCATGCAACAGAGCTCGGAGCCAATAGCTGAAATGGCCACTATCACCATTCATACCTTATTAGACCTGCATTAAAAATGGCAGTGCAGGGTGTCCCTCTAAAAGGTTTTGCCTGGTGATCACTTGGCCATGTGCTTTGGTGGGATATTCTATTCTTCCCTTTTCTTTTCTTTTTAAAAATGTAGTTTGGAAAGATTTCTTCTACCATATATTGACAATCGGCCCCTCTTTCTTAGGTCCCGTTTTCTAGGCCCTGCTGCATATTTTTCCCTCTCTGTGACCTAATGGGAGGCTTCCGTGCAAGGAAATTTAAGAGACGCACATGGCATTTAGCATTCAGCAGATGTAAAATTTCCTCCTTCAGGAATGAAGCTTCATGGTGGGTGCTGTTGGATGCAGCCCTGGCCGGCAGGAGTGAAGATGGCCCTCCTATAGCGTCTCACCTGATGGTGCTGCCCTGTGCTAAGTCCTTGGGAGCCACAGGAATATCAGTCATAAAGGTTTTGGGGTGTAGAGAGGTTTTGATCTCCACTGAGAGTCACCCCTAAGAAAGCACCAGAATCTTTACATCATCATCATTAAACCATCCAAGGGTTTTGCCCAAGGCGCCTGCCTGGGAATGATCTATCTCCTCTGGAAATTGGGAAGGCTGCTCGGAGCAATTCGGCCCTCTAGCGAGATTTAGGCTCTGCAAGAATGAAGACAAAAAGATATTACAGGTAGTCCTTGACATACAACCACAACTGAGCCCAACATTTCCATTGCTAAGCAAGACAGTTGTTGAGTGAGTTTTGCCCCATTTTATGAAGTTTTTCACACAGTTGTTAAGTGAATCTGGCTTCCCCATTAGTTTTGCTACAACTGTCATAAATACATGGCAGCTGCCAAACATCTGAATTTTATCACATGACCAGAGGGATGCTGCAACAGTTGTAAGAATGAGAAACGGTCATAGGTCACGTTTTCATGGCCATTATAACCTCAAATGGTCATTAAACAAATAGTTGTAAGTCGAGAACGACCTGTATCTCCTGACTAGATGTGGATGGGGACCAATATGGTAGCCTGCTTCTAGGTTTGTACCGTATTTCATTATTCTATTTATAGGATGAAGTTGGCAATCATTTAGGGGCTCCACATGCAAACAAGTACACCACAGAATACTTCTTGGTATGGTAGAAAAATCTGAGATAGATGATAGCAGCAGCACCAGATGGAATGGTAACTGGCTGACCAGCAGCACTCAACATGTCATCTTCAATGGAACTAAATATATGTGAAGCATGCAGCAAGGTACCCCAAGGCTCTCTCTTAGGCCTAGTACTCTTCAATATTTTCATAAATGATTGAGATGAAGGGAGAGAAGGGGGGGAATAGCCAAACCTGAAACACTGGGCCCTTTAGAGCAAAATGCAATTCAGTGGTGAAAAAAATGAGGTTTTACACTTAGGCATGAAAAACCAAACGCGCATCTATAAAAGAGGTTGGATATATCCCAACAGCAGGGCGTCAACCTATTCCCCAAAGTGCCTGAGCGCAGTAAAAGAAGTAACAGAAGGGAGACTTATCAAAAACAGATCCAACCTAGAATTAAGGGGAAGGTTCCTGTCCGTGAAACCAATTAATCAGTGGAACAGCTTCCCTCTAAAAGTTGTGAGTGCTCCATCCGGGGAGGCTTTTAAGAGGAGACTGGACAGCCATTTGTCCAGAATGGTGTAAGGAAGGTCTTTGCTTGGAGAGTTACAGCTCTTAGTCTGTATTCCTGTTCGAACTTCATTCACTTCTAGGGCTCAGCATGGAGCTAATCTTTGTAAACTAAGCAGCAGCATCACTTTTCACTGTTTCACTTGGCTCAGTTGCAAAGGCCGGTCGCTGGGAGGCGAAAACGACTGGAGAGCATATAAATCACCGAAAACCTCTTGCAGACGCCAAAGGCCGAGACGGGACAAGCGTGACTTCCGGCCTCCTATCGCGAGATGACGCTCAGATAGGCAGCATCTGCGACTAGAAAGCGGCATCTGTGGTGGAGGTAAGAGGAGTTGCAACCATCGAGTACTGCATTGCTAGAAAGGATTGGAGGCGAGGAGAAGATCAGAGCAACATCCTCTTCCGGATCACTCGGGGGAGGAAGGAGGCGTGCGGGGAGGGGCTTTGGTGCTCTTCCCAGGGTCGAAGCAGCAGCTGGAAGGTGAGTTGAGGGCGGCTCGGAGGAGAAGCCTGGAGCAAGTCGGGCTGCTCGGTTCGGACGTTGCCAACCGCTGTACATTCATGACGGTCGCAGCATCCCACCCTCGTGATCCCCGCTTGTGACTTTCCCAGCCAGCTTCTCCTAAGCAAAATCCCTGGAGAGGCTGGCAAGAGGCTGCAAGTCGCAGTCACGTGAAATTGCCTTTAACGACTCGCTTAAGACCTGCAGAAGAACAGCCCCCCTCCTGCCCCGCAGCCCCACATCTTGGTGCAGCCCGGCTCCCAGCGTGGGGGGCTCCTGGTATTTCCCGGAAGGTTGGGCACCCCCGTTCCCACGTTCCCCTGTGGCTGCTGGGGAGGATCAGCCTCCCAGTGCCTGGAGGGGAGGAAGAGGAAGAGGACGGGGGAGCTCTGGGCTCAGAGGGAGCGTGGCTGGAGGCGAGGGCGGGAACCCTGCTAGGAGGAGGCCAGGGGCATCTGGAAGGCGGGTGAGGGAGACCCGAGAGGCTCCCAGGTGGGCTCGGCCAATGGGCAGCCCTGTCCAGGTGGGCTTGCTTTGAGATACAGCACCTGAATCTGCCTCTCTTACATGCCCAGATTCCCTCTCTGGTGACTGCTGCATCCCTGTTTCTCTCTGCCCATGTCAGTGAACAGCCCTGTCTGCAGAGTCTTTCAATATGTTTTTTTATGAGTTGTGTAATCTACACTGAAAAAAGGAACTTCTTCACTGTTTTTTACAAGCAGCTTTCGAAAGAGATCAAGGGGGTTCTGTGATAATATTCAGAAAGATAACAGAATTTCCGGTCAAGGGACAGGCCTGGGAGCTCTAATAACTGCCTGCAGGGCATTTGGGGGAACAGTGACTGGTGTGCAGAAGAGCCAGTTTATTGGTTGGGCTGCAGAGAGGCTTCAGTTGTTGGACTAAAATGCCGCATGGAGAGCTTGTGTTTAGATGATGGCACTCTTTCAGAATTGGAGGGGCTGTCACATAGAAGAGGGGATTGACCTGTGCGCCAAAGTGTGGTAGAGCAGAACAAGAAGTAACAGATGGAGACTAGAATTAGGAGAAAGTTCCTGTCAGTGAGAACAATTAATGAAACAGCTTGCCTCCAGACGTTGTGGGTGTTTCAGCACTGGAGGTTTTTAAGAAGAGATTGGACAGCCATTTCTCCAGAATGATATAGGTTTCCTAACTAGAAGACCTCCGAGGTCCCTTTCAACTCTCATTATTCTCTTGTGGACCTGATGTTTTCTTAGCAACAATATCAGACTGAAACTTCCACTATTTTTTTCTGGGATTTTTATTTTTTACTTCTATTTATAGCTAACAAGCACGGTATTTCCTATTGGCACCCCATACGTGTATTAACAAGGTTCAACTGTGCTTAAGTCAGCACTTCTGAAAGAATACCTATTGAAGACTTTTCAGGATGTTCAGTTGTATAAGTAGACCTCATTTACCACTTCTTCACTGGGCCTATGATTATGAAAATGCAGGAAAAGGGAGTTGCACCAATTCGGATGCTGCCAATTGTTGCATGTTTATGGTGGCTGCAGTATCCCACATTCATGATCCCCATCTGTGACCTTCCCAGCTAGTTTCTTACAAGCAAAATCAATGGGTATACCGGCAGGAAATTGCAAGCCACAGTCATGTGAAATTGCCTTTAACAACCCATGGTGATTTGCTTAACAAGTCCAGAGGAACAGATGTAAGTTGGCACTATCATGCCAATGTCATGCTTAATGATTGAGCTGCTTAATGACACAGATGCCAGTCCCAATTGCAGTTATTAAGTGAGGAGTACTTCAATTGGGATGTCAGCAGAGGGATTGTGGAGAGTAGGTTTTGCCCTTATTTGTAGCCAAGGAATTCCATGTAGAAATCTTGCACAGGCTTTAGGCATCATTTCATCAGTTAAAGCCCCCACACCTCTAAAAATTAGCTCAGAAGGTTTGACAGTAATCTTTTTTCTTTTTCAGGCTGAAAACATGAATTTTCCACATAGATATAATTATAGGTATGTGTATTTATATTACTCTTTCCATATATCTGCAATTGTATAATCTTTCCCCCAGACGTCCAGATATATTTTATGATAACCCATAGCAGCGCTTACAATTTATGATTGATGCAATTTCATGATTGAACGGATATTTGAACTTGGATCTTTGGAATGCCCGATGAATCATAATTAATGTAAGACTAACTTCTTACATTAATTATGATTCATTGGGCATGTTTGCTTTTTAAATGTAATGTATATTTTTTCCTTTTTTTCACATCTGCAAGCATTGTATAAACAAAGTTACACTTTTCTTTGAATCTTATAGACAAAGACGATGGCAATAAGAGCACTCTGGAGAAGTGAGAATAACTTTTGAAAAGGAAAGCAAATCAAGCCAGAAATCAAAATATTTTCCATTTCCTTCAGAAAAGTACATAATTCTCCCATCCCACCAGGCGAAAGGCAAGAGAAAATCAAGAAGAGATTTCAAGCTGGAAAAAATAGAGTATGTGGAACACAAGGATACGTTACATGACAACATGAGGGGGATCATTTTCCGTTCAGAAAAAGAGGGAAAAAAGTCAGTGGGGAAGAAAAGGTCAATTGGATACTCAAATAGGGCAGACAGTAATGCAGAACCCCCAATGAGAGGAAGAAAACAGTAGGTGAAATCAACACCACTAAACAAGGGACCACACACATTTTTGACTTCCTCCAGCATATCAGTGGTAGAAAAGCTCCACAGATGTCACTATTGTGGTATAAAGCACAGATTGCAAAAGCATAGGTAATTATGTACAAGAGGATCCAAACTGGAAAAAAGGCATACAAATGCTACTAATGTAACAACATCTTTGGTCAGAATATCTCCCTTCTGGTTCATAAAAGGGACCACACAGGACAGATGCTGTATAAGTGCTCCCAATGTGGTAAATGTTTTACCAAGCAAAGTAATTCACACAGGAGAGTAACCATAGGAGTGTCCAGTTTGTGAGAAACGCTTCGCTGTAAATTACTACCTGGTGAAACACCAGATGTCTCACACCGGAGAGAAACCCTTTGAATGTCCTGAGTGTGGGAAACGTTTCGTTGCAAATTCCCTCCTGGTGAGACACCAGAGGACTCACACAGGAGAGAAACTATATGAGTGTCCAGTTTGTGGGGAAAGTTTCAGTTCCCATTCTTACCTGGTGATACACCAAAGGACTCACACAGGAGAAAAACCCTTTGAATGTCCTGAATGTGGGAAAGGTTTGAGTCGTAATTCGTATCTGGTGATGCACCAGAGGATTCACACAGGAGAGAAACACTTTGAATGTCCTGAGTGTGGGAAAAGTTTCATTGCAAATTCTCGCCTGGTGAGACACCAGAGGATTCACACAGGAGAGAAACACTTTGAGTGTCCTGATTGTGGAAAACATTTTAGTCTCAATTCCATCCTGGTTAAACACCAGAGGACTCACACAGGAGAGAAACCGTATGAGTGTCCACTTTGTGGGAAAGGTTTTTTTGCAAATTCCGACCTAGTAAACCACCAGAGGACCCACATGGGAGAAAAACCCTTTGAATGTGCTGATTGTGGGAAACGTTTCAGTCGTAATTCCTCTCTGGTGATGCACCAGAGGACTCACACAGGAGAGAAACTATATGAGTGTCCAGTTTGTGGGAAAAGTTTCAGTCAGAATTCCAACCTGGTGACACACCAGAGAACTCACACAGGAGAAAAACCCTTTGAATGTCCTGAATGTGGGAAAAGCTTTAGTCGTAATTCCTATCTGGTGATACACCAGAGAACTCACACAGGAGAAAAACCCTTTGAATGTCCTGAATGTGGGAAAAGTTTCAGTCATAATTCCTATCTGGTGAAGCACCAGAGGATTCACACGGGAGAGAAACCCTTTGAATGTCCTGAATGTGGGAAACATTTCAGTCTCAATTCCAGCCTGATTAGACACCAGATAACTCACACAGGAGAGAAACCGTATGAGTGTCCACTTTGTGGAAAACGTTTCAGTCAGAATTCCAGTCTGGTAAAGCACCAGATGACTCACACGGGAGAGAAACTATATGAGTGTCCAGTTTGTGGGAAAAGTTTCAGTTCCCATTATAACCTGGTGATACACCAAAGGACTCACACAGGAGAAAAACCCTTTGAATGTCCTGAATGTGGGAAAGGTTTCAGTCAAAATTCCAGCCTGGTGAAACACAAGAGTATTCACACAGGAGAGAAACCTTATGAGTGTCCACTTTGTGGGAAAAGTTTCGTTGCAAATTCCGAACTAGTAAACCACCAGAGGACTCACACAGGAGAAAAACCCTTTGAATGTGCTGATTGTGGGAAACGTTTCATTGCAAATTCTGACCTGGTGAAGCACCAGAGGATTCACACAGGAGAGAAACCCTTTGAATGTCCTGAATGTGGGAAACATTTCAGTCTCAATTCCAGCCTGGTTAGACACCAGATAACTCACACAGGAGAGAAACCGTATGAGTGTCCACTTTGTGGAAAACGTTTCAGTCAGAATTCCAGTCTGGTAAAGCACCAGATGACTCACACGGGAGAGAAACTATATGAGTGTCCAGTTTGTGGGAAAAGTTTCAGTTCCCATTATAACCTGGTGATACACCAAAGGACTCACACAGGAGAAAAACCCTTTGAATGTCCTGAATGTGGGAAAGGTTTCAGTCAAAATTCCAGCCTGGTGAAACACAAGAGTATTCACACAGGAGAGAAACCTTATGAGTGTCCACTTTGTGGGAAAAGTTTCGTTGCAAATTCCGAACTAGTAAACCACCAGAGGACTCACACAGGAGAAAAACCCTTTGAATGTGCTGATTGTGGGAAACGTTTCATTGCAAATTCTGATCTGGTGAAACACAAGAGGATTCACACAGGAGAGAAACCCTTTGAATGTCCTGAATGTGGGAAAGGTTTCAGTCGTAATTTCTGTCTGGTGATACACCAGAGGATTCACACAGGAGAGAAACCATATGAGTGTCCACTTTGTGGGGAAAGTTTCATTGCAAATTCCAACCTGGTGAAACACAAGAGGACTCACACATGAGAGAAACACTTTGAATGTCCTGATTGTGGGAAAACTTTTGGTCAGATTTCGCCCTTCTGGGGGCCCTAAGAAGGGCCTAAAATAGCCCCGAAGGCGCGATGAAGAGGAGGGGTAGTTGTTGATGACGGAGAGATGGTGGTCTTTCCGTTCAATCCAAGGAAAGCCCTTCAAAATGGCAGGGAAAAGAATGGCTACATTCCTGTGGCCAGCCATTAGCTGCTGACAACCGATACATCATAAACAGCATGTTTGGAACTGAGTGAGAATATTGATCCTTTATCATTTTACAACTGGATTTCCTGGGAAATGCTCCCCAAAAGTATGTTGTTGTTAGTTGGGAAGTCGTGTCCGACCCATCGCGACCCCATGGACAACGTTCCTCCAGGCCTTCCTGTCGTCTACCATCTTCTGGAGTCCATTTAAGCTCACGCCTACTGCTTCAGTGACTCCATCCAGCCACCTCATTCTCTGTCGTCCCCTTCTTCTGTTGCCCTCAATCTTTCCCAGCATTAGGCTCTTCTCCAGTGAGTCCTTCCTTCTCATTAGGTGGCCAAAGTACTTGAGTTTCAACTTCAGGATCTGGCCTTCTAAAAAACAGGGTTGATCTCTAGGACTGACCGGTTTGATCGCCTTGCAGTCCAAGGGACTCGCAGGAGTCTCCTCCAGCATCATAGTTCAAAGGCCTCAATTCTTTTGCGCTCAGCCTTTCTTATGCCATACATTGCAACTGGGAAAACCATGGCCTTTCTTGGCTGCAGTCCCCATCTATGGTGATCTTGGAGCCCAGGAAGATAAAATCTGTCACTACCTCCATTTCTTCCCCATCTATTTGCCAGGAATTGAGAGGGCCAAATGCCATGATCTTGGTTTTCTTAATGTTGAGTTTCAAGCCAACTTTTGCACCCAAAAAGCTAAAAACCTCTGAATGCAAACAGAAGCAGTGTTTTAATTTTATCGGGGACAGAAACATAAAATACTGAAGTGGAAGTAACATAAAGCTACAGTTTTGATAAATTTGAGAACTGAGATAACTCTTAAGATTTTCTCTTTGGAAAAAAAAACATTGAGGTGAAATATAAGAAATCAATCCTTTGTTTTAAGAATGGGAAATGGACTGAATGACATCTAGTGGTGGATTTGTGTATAGCAGTATAATTTGCTTCCTGGCTGCTTGGTGATTCCTAGCTCAGGAGAACAGCTGACAAAGGAAAATATTTTGGCCTACTTATCACACTGACCTTCTTGGATTATAAATGCCTACTGAGCTTGGACTTTTAACTTCAAGAGCTAGTGGGAGAGAAAGAAAAATTCGACCTTGGACTATGCCTGACTGGGAGAGACTTTTGAGCTGTTTTCAGAGAGGTTGAACATTTTGAACACTTAGAACTTTGTGGGTTATAACCTTGCCTGATTGACAATTTTTGGATACTTAAGACAAAGGATTACTATAAAATATTGCTTTCAGGATTGAACCTAAACTTTGGAATTTATTGGATTATAAAGGGTACATATGAAGACCAGAACACTAGAGGAAACTTTGATCTACTCTTACGGATACTGGTGATACTAGAGGATCTCTAGGAATGATGCCTCAAGAAAAAATAAACACCTTTCAGAAAGAAATATATTCTATGCTACAACTAATTCACCAAACAATTGTTCAATGCAAAGAGCACATAAAAAGAAATGATAATGAGACTAAAAACAATTTAGACAATATAAATGAGAAATCTCCAAATTAAATCTACAACTAGAAAGTTTCCAGATAACGACTACCAAGTATGAACAAATAATCCAGAAATCAGAAGACGAAACAGGAAACTGATTTAGAGATGGGAGAGATAAAAGAAGAGAAATGTAAACAACTATATACAAACAAAATCTGCAAGACTTAGCTATAACAATGAAAACACAAAAGACCTTTTACCCCTTAGGTCTTCAAAATATATTGATGGCAAGGAAGATCATCTTAAAAATGGAATATAGAGCTGTTAGGGCAGGGGTAGGCAACCTTGGCTGTTTTATGACTCCTGGACTTCAACTCCCAGAATTCTAGGAGTTGAAGTCCACAAGTCATAAAAGAGCCAAGGTTGCCTACCCCTGTGCTAGGGGAAATGTCACAATTTGGGAGACAGGGAATGAAAAGAGAAATGGAGGGAGAATGGAACTGGGAGTTGCTAGGAGTCAAAAACAACGTGATACCATATAATCACTGACAACGTCTTGCAAACGCCTTAGGCAGAGATGGGACATCTTAGTACTGCATTGCTAGAAAGAATAGAAGAAGAGGAGAAGCACAGAGGAATTTCCTCTTCCGGATCACTCATGGGAGGAAGGTGGTGTGCAGAGTGGCTTTTGTGCTCTTCCAAGGGTTGAAGCATCAGCTGAAAGGTGAGTTGAGGGCAGGTCGGAGGAGATGCTGGGAGCAAGTAGGTCTGTTTGGCTTCCTCCACAGCAGAGAAGTCACCAGAATATAGACTATAGAATAACAGTTGGAGGGGTACTTAGAGGTCATCTAGTCTAACCGCTTGCTTGAGCAGGAGACCTTATACCACTTCACACAAATGGCTGTTCAATCTCTTCTTAAAAGCCTCCAGTGATGAAGCACCCACAACTTCTGAAAGCAAAGCTGTTTCACTGGTTAATTGTTCTCACTGTCAGGAAATTTCTCCTTAGTTCCAGGTTGTTTCTCTCCTTGATTAGTTTCCATTCATTGTTTCTTGTCTTGCCTTCTGGTGCTTTGGAGAATAGGTTGACGCCTTTTTCTATGTGCCAGTCCCTGAGATATTGGAACACTGCTATGAAGTCACTCCGTCCTTTTTTTCTCTAGTCTAGACATACTCAATTCCTGTAACCGTTCTTCATATGCAGGATTCAATCTGAGTCGTTAACTGGAACTAGAGGTTTTGTCTTCGGAGCTTTTGGACACGTGCTGGAGTCCATCTTCAGGGAAGTTTTCTCTCCAGCACGAATCCAAAAGCTCGGAAGACAAAACTTTTGGTCCTGGTGATTGGATCATACAACATTATCCTGGAACATATATATTCAACTTCATTTGTTCTTCCTATGTTTTAGCCTCCAGCCCCCAAATATGTTTGTTGATCTCTCATTTCTTTTCTGTTTGTAAATATTAAGACCCTCTAATTCCTTTCTCTGCCTTTTGGATAACATAGTTGTCAGGCTAGTCAGGAACTTTTAAGAAAAGACTGGAGAACATTTTTTTCTGGAATGATAAGGTCTCCTGTTCAAGCAGGGGGTTGGACTAGAAGATCTCCAAGGTCCCTTTCAACTCTGTTGTTCAGATATGGACTTGCTGGGTCTTTTTTGGCAAAATTATCAGACTGATCTGCCACTGTCTCTTCTGAGATTTTTGGTTTTTTACTTTCTTTTATATATATATATATATATATATATATATATATATATATATATATATATATATATATATATATATATATATATATATATATATTATTGGATTTTTATAGGGATGGGAGGGTTACATCAAAGTGCTTAGGAAACAACGTGGAGATGGGTACATCAAACATCCCAAAAAAAAATCACAGATATATAGCTCAAATTGATTCATTGAAGATTCCCTCTCTATTTCCCTCATATAATATTACATATTCAAATTTATACATTTCTAAATAAACTTCAAACAATCCTATCAAACATCAATCACATTTCAATTATAAAGATCCAAATCCTGTTTTTAGGCTTTACTAATTTACAGTTACCATATTCCAATTAGCCTTAAATAAACATATTAGTAACACTTCGGGTATCCTTCATTTCCCTTTTTAACATAATACATATATCTGAAATGAATATATTATTCCCACAATAACATTCTTATGTTTTATTCATTAATACCATTTCTTCTCTTGTCACCAATCCCTCTTATTCTCCTTCTATTACAAAATAATTATCTTATTTGAAATAAAAATATCAGTCCAAAAGATACATTTCTGTCTATTTTAAATATATATTCTATCAATCAATCTATGTCTATAAAAAGTCTTTTTAGCCCAGTAGGTAAAGTTTACCTCTCCAAATAATTATCATATCTGAAACAAAATATTATTACAAAGGATATCCTCTTACAGAATTCACGTACTCCGTTAGTCAAAATCTCTAAAGCCTTTTTAACCCATTAAATGAAATTTTAAAACACATTTTTAAATCTAACTCTAGGTTTCTTTCTGTGCCACACCGGTTTCCATAATAAAGTTCCTGCATCATCAAACCACAATATTAGAAAATCAGTATTTCTCAACGCTTCAGATTGGTCAAAGTTCTCTTCCCTTTCTTCTAGTAGCCTTTGAATGGTGGAAGCCGTTTTATTCCATGTTGTAGTTACTAGTTGATTATCCACGTTATCACAATTTTCAGTAACTTGTATCTGGGTGTCAGTCTCTATTGGTGTTGACACTTCAGGCATCTCAGTTAAAGTTATTCTTTGATCATCAAGCTTCTCCATAAATTGTATTTGGGGTTGTATAAAGTTGATTTGTTCCATAGTTTCCACAATTTCTCCCGGTATAAGTTCATAGTTGAGTTGTAAGTATGGTCTCTCTTTAGGTTGTATATATTGCTCACTGGTCTCTTTGGAGCCACTCTGCTCCTTCTCCACTGTTCTTTGACCTATAACTTGATCCATCAAAATTTGGAAGTAAGAGTTCGTATCCTCCGTGGCTTCCAAGATTTTTTCCAGTATACGCTCATAATCAAGCTGTGTGTTAAGTACCTCCATCTCAGTGGTGAAAGGATCTTTTAATCTTTTAGTGAAGGCTATATTTAGTAAAAGTCAACAAATATTCACCTCCAATTCTTAGTAGACAAAATCACCACCCAGCTGTTTAAAGTTATCTTTACCCTTATCATCCTTTGAAGGTCAGAACCATCCTCCAGCAAGAAAAAAATATACAGTTGCAGTAACACATTTCGTCACAAGATGTCCTCAGTAGGCTATAAGGTCTTTCTTTCCAAGTTAATAGATTTTTTGTTTTTCACATTAAAAAAATAAAGAAGAAAGGCCTCTCCAAGATAGTAAATAGCGTAGTTATAGTAGTAATAATCAAAAGTAGAAATATTTTCAGGCTCCCTCAGTATTCCAGGAGTTGAATAGTTAATAAAAAATTAGCTGTTTTATTTTTTTTCAATTCCCAAAGCTGTTTTTCCCCAGTGCCCAAACGCTGCTCTCTCACAGCAGGGAAGTAATTCAAATTCAAAAGCTTTTTACAGGAGAGTAATTAGAGAAAGAGGGGGAAGGAAAGGTCTCACCCGGATTCTCCACGGGGGGTTCTTTATGCTTAGTTGTTCTTCTGGCTTTCGGCTGGCGCAGCGAAATGATTGTCCATTTTACTGGGCGATCTTTTCTCCGACGGCCCTAAGGAGCTAGCTCGGACCGAGGAGGGAGCTGCCGCCCTTCCCCCATCGACGAGGGCCTCCTCAACGGTGGTCGCCCCTCCAGGGCGAGTTTCGACCCGATTAAGGGTCTACCGGCGGAGGGGAAACAGCCGGTGGAGAGACAGAGCTCTCCGTGCGACTGCGTGTGCCGCGATCCGGAACCGGAAGCCGGTTTTTCTAGCCAACAAGCAGTGTATTTCCTATTGGTGCCCCATCCATGTATTAACCAGGTTCAACTAAAAAATACCTACCGAGGACTTTGGGGGATGTTCAGTTTGTATAGGCAGTCCTCACTTTCCATTTATTTCATGAGCCTTCAAAGTTGCAATGGCATTGTGAAAGCAGACGTACACTTGTGGTCATCGTAGCACTTGTTCTGTGACCACATGTCAGCACTTCCTTTGGTTAAGAAGGTGCAAGGAAAGGAGTTGCACAAATTCGGGTACTGCCAACCGTTGTGCATATTTAGGATGGTTGCAGCATCCCACAACCTGATCCCCATTTGTGACCTTTCCAGCTTGCTTCTGATAAGAAAAATCACTGGGGATGCCGGCAGGAAGCTGCAAGTCACAGTCATGTGAAATTGCGTTTCACAACCCACAATGACTTGCTTAACAACTGCAGAGGAACAGACGTAAGTTGGCACTGTCATGTGACATCAGGCTTAATGATTGGGCTGCTAGTGTCACAGATGCCACTCCCAAATGCACTCAGTAAGTGACGACTACTTCAATTGGGATGTCAGCAGAGGGATAGTTGGCAGTATTTTCTGCCCTTACTTGGAGCTGAGGACTTCCATGGGCAAAAAGGTGCTCCAAATCTTGCAGAGGCTTTAGGCATCATTTCATCAGTTAAAGCCCTCACATCTCTAAAATTACACACACACACACGCATATTGTCAATGCTGCTAACATCGGATGTTCTTGCTTGACAATATATGCAGACATTTTCTATTTAACCTGTGTATTAGTTTTAGAGTTAAAATTAGATGGTGCTGGAGGGGAGGGGGAAGAATGTGCTTGGAGACTAGTTAGCCATAACAATATCTCAGTAGAGTATTCTTCAAGGTTGGTTGTAATAAGAGGAGATAACGGGAGGGAAAGTTCACACTAATTGGAGAATGTGATTAATGACTGTTAAATGAAGGAGTGAGTTATGCTTAGATACTGTGTGTTTGGGGGAGGAGAATTCAGATTTTGGCTTCTCTATGTACGTGCCGAAGCTATGTTGCAATTAAACATTCTTTAAGGTAAACAATGCCTCAAAGTTCTTTGAAGAGCTTCTTCTTTCGGAACCATGACATATATACACATACATATACATATATATATACACATATTTGTAGGTGTGTGTATTTGCATTTCTATCTGTATACATATATCTACAATTGCATAATCCATCCCCAACACTTCCAGATATATTTCATAATAACTTCGTAGTGCAAAGCGAAAATCAATATGAGAATTTCATGAATTAATGGATATTTGAACTTGGATCCCTGTAATGTTCGATGAACCATAATATAAGAGGCTATTCTAGCATTGTGGTAAAATTGTTTTTAATTGTAATGTATAATTTTTCTTTTTTTTCACATCTTCTGCAAGCATTATATAAACAATTGAAATTACACTTTTCTTTGAATCTTATGGGCAAAGAGGATGGCAATAAGAGCACTCTGGAGAAGTGAGAATAATTTTTGAAAAGGAAAGCAAATCAAGCCAGAAATCATAATATTTTCCATTTCCTTAAAAAAAAAAAGGACGGCCACATAGGGCAGAGAGTGATGCAGGCCTTGCCCTGGGAGGAAAAAAACTGCTTGAATTAAAGTATGACTAAACAAGGGACCATCCATATTTTTGACCTCCTCAAGAATATCAGTGGTGGAAAAGCTCCATTGAATGTCCTGAATGTGGGAAAGGTTTCAGGAAGAATTCTAACCTGGTAAACCACCAGAAGACTAACACAGGAGAGAAACCGTATGAGTGTTTCAGTTACCGTTCTAATCTTGTGATACATGACAGGACTCACACAGGAGAGAAACCATATGAGTGTCCAGTTTGTGGGAAAAATTTCATTTCAAATTTCAACCTGATGAAGCACCAGAGGACCCACACAGGAGAGAAACCCTTTGAATGTCCTGATTGTGGGAAATCTTTCAGACACAATTCCAGCCTGGTGAGACACCAGAGGACTCACACAGGAGAGAAACCGTTTGAATGTCCTGAATGTGGGAAAAGTTTCAAGAAGAATTCTGACCTGGTGAAACACCAGAGGATTCAAACAGGAGAGAAACATATGAGTGTCCAGTTTGTAGGAAAACCTTCATTGTAAATTCTGACCTGGTGAAACACCAGAGGACTCGCACAGCAGAGAAACCCTTTAAATGTCCTGATTGTGGGAAAGGTTTCAGTCAAAATTCCAGCCTGGTGATACACCAATTCTATTTTATTTGGAAAAAGAACTTAAATCGGATAAGAACCTAGCCCGGGATCTGAAAAAGATTTTAAATGTTATCGGGGACATCTTATTACTTCTGACAGAAAGACTTGCTCACGGCCCAGATTTGACCTTGGTATTATCTATGAAAGACTTAACTCTGAGAGAGCAGCTGGGCGGTGAAATTGGTTTCTAAGAACGGTGGGAGGTGAACATTTACTGACTCTTGTTTAATAAATAGCCTTAACTAGAAAGCTTTTTTTTAACTTTGTCAGAAATGGAGGAGGATCAGTAAAAGACCTTGGATATGTTAAAATCTCTACTTGAAAGTATTTTGGCAAATATTGAGAAACTCAAAGCTAATCTGAAAGACAAAGGGGCCAGTTTGCCTCCAGAAAGTGAAATCATGATTGCAGCTAGAAAACTACTAACTCAAAAAACAGCAGGAGTGGAACAAGTGAATACCAAGACAGAGGCCTTTACAGATGGAAACTAATCAAGGAGAGAAGCAACCTAGAACTAAGGAAAAACTTCCTGACAGAACAATTAACTAGTGGAACAACCTGCCTCCAGAAGCAGTGAATGCTCCAACACTGGAAGTTTTTAAGAAGAGACTGGACAGCCATTTGTCCAAAATGGTATAGGGTTTCCTGCCTGAGCAGGGGGTTGGACTAGATGACCTCTAAGGTCCCTTCCAACTGTATTATTATTATTATTATTATTATTATTATTATTATTATAGATGGTCTCCTTTAATTCAAATAACATATACAAGAATGAAGGGAGATCTATGATGATTTGAAAGCATTGACATGGAAGCCTGGATGGCAAAAGAAGAAAGCTAGAATTAGGTTGAAAAGTTGGGGCTTTTTGATTTATTAGAGACAACTCTAAACAGTCAGCTACTGGGCTAAAGGGAGATTTTGTGATAAGGGGAAATTTATTATTAGATTTAAAACAGTCAGAAAACAGTAAAAAATAAGGGATTAATTTGTCTAATATTGAAGATTTAGATTTACAAGGGAAATGTAAACTATTATAGGAAATAGGTTTGAATTATTGATTAGCCCAGAGAATATAGATGATGGATCTGAACTAATAAAGGTCACTCTATTATTAAGGTGGTGATTTAGTAGGGTGGGAATTAGAAAATGTTTATGGAATCAAATAAGAATATAGTTAAGTAATAAATATGTGTATTTCAGATTTTATAATTATTATGAAGTGAGATAAAGGAAATTTGGGTTACCTGAAAGTTGAATACTATGGCATTAAAGATCAAACTGGAAATACGTAATTAAAAATTAAAATTAGGTAAAATTTAATAACAGGACATTGATTGTTTATCAAGATTTATTAAGATATGTATAAAAATGTATAAATGCGATAATGAAGTTTATATTAAATTTTGATACAACTAGCAATTTATTAGCTTAAAAATGAAATAGTAAATGTTAAGGGAAACAGAGAAGAAATTTTTGATGACGTAACCTGAGATACCTAGTAAAGATTGTACTTTGAATTATTGTTTAACCCAATGACCACATTGCCTTCTAAATACTTATATGTAAAACTGGAAAATCAATAAAATATTTTTTTTTAAAAAAAGAATTCCAACCTGGTGATACACCGGAGAACTCACACAGGAGAAAAACCGTTTGAATGTCCTGAATGTGGTAAAAGTTTCAGTCAAAATTCCAGCCTGGTGATACACCAATTTGCGGGAAAAGTTTCAATCAGTATTCAAATCTGATGAAACACCAAAAGGCTCACACAGGAAAGAAACCCTTTGAATGTCCTGATTGTGGGGAAAGTTTCAGTCAGAATTCCCACCTGGTGATACACCAGAGGACTCACACAGGAGAGAAACCGCATGAGTGTCCAGAGTGTGGGAAAAGTTTCAGTTACGCTTCTCTGCTTGTAAAACACCAGAGGATGCATACAGGAGAGAAACCGTAATAGTATCCAGATTTTGGAAAAGATTTCAGTATTGGGTCTAACCTTATACATCATATATCACACGGGGAGAAACATTTGAAATGTCCAATCTGTGAACGTAGGGCGTAAATCATCGTTTATTGCACACAAGGAAGTGATGAGTTTAGAGACATCTTGAATTTCATTTCTGATTTCCCATTGAGAGTATCTTCTTCTTCTTCTGCCATATCCGTTATCGGACGTTGGCGATCATGTTGGCGATCCTGTTTTTATCAGCAGCCGCACGAAAAAGTGCTGCTGAGTTTTGTTCAAACCAGTCCCTTAGATTTTGAAGCCATGATGTTCTTCTTCTGCCTGGACCTCGTTTGCCTTCAATCTTTCCTTGGAGGATTAAATGGAGTATGCCGTATCACATGTCCGAAATATTCTAACTTTCATTTTTTAATTGTTTTGATGATTTCCCTTGGCTTTCCCAGGCGGCTTATCACCACCTCATTTCTGATTTTGTCAACCCAGCTTATACGTAACAGCCGCCTGTAAATCCACCTTTCAAATGCTTCTAGTCTCTTTAGGTAGTCTTCTGTCAGAGATCAACTCTCTACTCCATAGAGCAGGATAGAAAAAATATAGCATCTGACAAGCCTGATTTTCTTTTTCTTTTTTTTAAATATGTTTTATTATTTTTTATCGGGATAGAAAGGGAAGGGTAGGTAGAGGTATAACATGGGGTAAAAAACAAGGATTAAACCAAGGGTAGGGGTAGATACAATAATGGGGTTAACCCCAACACTAAATCAACGCTTTAGCAAGCAGACTATCGTCCGGGTATACATATTAAGTATACATGATTAACATAGTACTAAAAAGCTATATTAATAAATTTATCACTATTAATGGTAAAAACTTAAGCCAATACATATCATTCATTCTATAAGTAACAATAATCAATATACTATTAGTGATGTATTACTAAGTAAATATAGTTAAATATAAATATCAATATAACGCTTTTAATTATAATTATAGTTAAATGTAAACATCTAACCAAAAAGTTAAAAAAATAATATTCAAAAGAAAATACATCATTTATCTTATTTAATTTCATCATCCTTTTTCATTCTGTCTTATTGCTAACCATTGATAAAAATTTTCCCATGTTTTTAAAAAAATTGTGTCTTCTTTCTCTTTAATTTCTAAAGTTAGTCTATCCATTTCTGCACATTCCAATATTTTCATAATAATAGTCTGGTCAGGTGGTATCTTTTCATTTTTCCAAAATTGGGCAAATGCTATTCTCGCGGCTGTTAATATATGTAAGATTAAATATTCATTCTCTTTTCCGTAATTAGATCTTAATATTCCTAATAAAAACAATTTTATGGCTTAAAATTCATAAATGGCTAGAAAAGATGACTGAGATACAGATAGAATTTAAACCGGAATTGTTTTTATTAGGAATAATGACAAGCCTGATTTTCAATCTTAGGCTTATGTCGTGACTGCAGAAGACCTTTTTCATTTTGAAGAATGCTGTTCGAGCTTTCTCTATCCGTGTCTTTACTTCAGCGGTCATGTCCCAGCTTTCATGTAAATTAGAACCGAGGTGCGTGATCCTTTCAACTTTTTCTAGTGGTGTTCCTTCTGAATTTATTGGTGGCAAGTTAACGGGTTGTTTGCTGACGACCATGATCTTGGTTTTTGAGGTGTTAAGCTTCAAGCCGTATTTTCCAGATGTTTCTGTGACCCTGTTGATGAGGAGCTGAAGGTCTTCATGCTTACTGGCAAGCAGAACTGTATCGTCAGCATATCTTAAGTTGTTGATCCAAACACTGTATACTTTGATGCCAGCATCGATGTTCTCCAGTGCCTCGTTGAAGATTGACTCAGAGTAGAATTGAGAGTATAGGTGAGAAATTGACTACTTGAATTCTGGCCTGATTCTTTTTAGTCAACACAACTTAGGATTAGTTTGAATTGCCAGCTGACTGAACTGCCTCAGTGCTCTGCCCGGGGCCTACCCCTGTCCCTGCTGTTCCTGATGCAGCCGTTAAATGAATGTGTAAGTCATTAAACAACACTGGCTACCTCACTGTTGGGGAAAACTCTTGGTAGTCCTGGATTTACAACTGCAATTACAGACATAAATCATGAGGGTCATTAATGGGTCATCACACAACGTGCCCAATTTTATAACCTATTTTGTGGCAGCACAGAAGGAAGTGCACATGAGGGAAACATTGATGAGTTTAGAGAAGGCTTGAATTTCATTTCTGATTCCCCATTGGGAGTGTAGGTGAGAGATTGGCTACTTTAATTCTGACCGGATTCTTTTTAGTCAACACATCTTAGGATTAGACCTGTAGGTGTGGAGAAAAAAAAATGGAAATTGTTAGCTTGATAAAGGCTAATGACCTGTTTCTGATTATTAGCAGACGTTTCTGGATGTTTCCTTTTATAGAACTTGTGGAATTCCTCAAACAGCGTTTTGTGCGGTGTTTTTTGTATATTGATTATGGAAATCCAACATACGGAGTTTCAGCCTTCTTTGTTGTGCTTGAGATTTTGATCCCCACATTTTCCCAGCCAGCATACCAGTAGTCCTCAAGTTACAATAGTAATGGGGCCTGCCAGTTACAGTTTCAAAAGCCATGAAGTGAGACTGGTTTGGTTAATTACCCCCACCCTCCATGATGCAGCCATTAAACAGATGTGCGACTCACTACGTGGAATACTAGCAACTCCACTGTTGGGGGAAGGTCTTGGAGGCCTAGCGCAGGCCCAGACCTGCCCCACAAGCATCCCTAGGCCTCCCCCACCCCTGAGACACCCTGTGCTCTGCTTCCCAACCCTTGGTTCACGTGGGGCTTTTCCTCCCTTACAGGGCCTGACCAAGCTTTTCTCCCGCCCCACGGTCCCCACAGGGTTTTCCCCCACGGTGATTTCCCTGACCTCTCCCCCACAGTATTTGGGGGGCTGCCACAAAGAAGACGGGGTCAAATTCTCCAAAGCACCAGAGGGCAGGACAAGAAACAACGGTTGAAAACTGATCAAAGAGAGAAGCAACCTGGAATTAAGGAGAAACTTCCTAACAATGCGGACAATTAAGCAGAGTGTTATGAGCTCCTGGCTACTTTCCTTCATGATCAGAGGCAAGGTCACCTGACCAATAACCAGCCAAGGCCTTTTATTTCATTTATTGCAATAAGCGAGGAGAGAAGTTATCAAAGCTTGGTTCTCTCCAAAGTTCCAACCCCAAATATTCCTTCTTTATACAACCCTGTCCCGGTCGCCACATCCCTCCACGTTCCCCATTGTAGTTTCTTTGGTAAGCTTGTTTGTCTATTTCAGTAAGTTTCCATTGTACAGCAGATTCTATTTTAAATTTTTCTTTCAATATTAAATTTTGAAGACCTTACATTCACTTCTATCAAGAGGAACAGCTTGCCTTCAGAAATTGTGGGTGCTCCATCACTGGAGGTTTTTAAGAAGAGACTACTGAAACAGTGAAAAGTGATATCTACTTAGCTTACAAAGATTAGCTCCATGCTGAGCCCTAGAAGTGTATGAGGTGCAAACAGAAATACAGACTAGGAGTTGTAACTGTCCAAGCAAAGACCTTACACCATTCTGGACAAATGGCTGTCCAGTCTCCTCTTAAAAACCTCCCCGGATGGAGCACTCACAACTTTTAGAGGGAAGCTGTTCCACTGGTTAATTGGTTTCACGGACAGGAACTTTCCCCTTAATTCTCGGTTGGATCTGTTTTTCATAAGTCTCCCTTGTGTTACTTCTTTTACTGCGCTCAGGCACTTTGGGGAATAGGTTGACTCCCTCTTAATGCGTCAGCCCCTCAAATACCGAAAGACTATCAGGACACCCTTAGTCCCTCTCTGCGTTAAATTAGACATATCCAGTTCCTCTAACCACTCATCCAATGTTTTAGCATCCAGTCTGCTAAATATCTTTGTTGCTCTTTTCTGCACTCTTTCTAGATTCTCAACATCTTTTTGTATCGTGACCAAACCTGGATGCAGTATTTTAAGTGCAGCAGTAATTCATTACTAACACTTCATGTGATCTTGATACTATCCTTGTGGTAATGGAGAGTAGGACTGCACTCACTTTTTCTGCAGCTGCATCGCATTGCTAGCTCATATTTAAGTGATTGTCCACTGGGAGTGGGTGAAGAAGGAGAGTCCAAAAGTTGGCTTGAAACTCAACATTAAGAAAAGCAAGATCGTGGCATCTGGCCCGTTCAATTCCTGGCAAATAGATGGGGAAGAAATGGAGGTAGTGACAGATTTATCTTCCTGGGCTCCAAGATCACCATAGATGGGGACTGCAGCCAGGAAATTAAAAGATGCTTGCTCTTTAGGAGGAAAGCTATGGCAAATCTAGACAGCACACTAAAAACGAGAGACATCTCCCTGCCAACAAAAGTACGTATAGTCAAGGCCATGGTTTTCCCAGTTGCAATGTATGGCTATGAAAGGCTGAGCGCAAAAGAATTGTGGCCTTTGAACTATGGTGCTGGAGAAGACTCCTGCGAGTCCCTTGGACTCCAAGGCGATCAAACCGGTCAGTCCTAGGGGAGATCAACCCTGACTGCTCCTTGGAAGGCCAGATCCTGAAGTTGAAACTCAAGTACTTTGGCCACCTAATGAGAAGGAAGGACTCACTGGAGAAGAGCCTAATGCTGGGAAAGATTGAGGGCCATAGAAGAAGGGGACAACAGAGAATGAGGTGGCTGGATGGAGTCACTGAAGCAGTAGGCGTGAGCTGAAATGGACTCCAGAAGATGGTAGAGGACAGGAAGGCCTGGAGGAACGTTGTCCATGGGGTCGCGATGGGTCGGGCACGACTTTGAAACTAACAACAACCACTGGGAGTACTAGATCCCTCTCACAGTTACTGCTGTTGAGAAAGATACCTCTTCTATAGATGCGTGTTTGGTTTTTCATGCCTAAGTGTAAAACCTCATTGTTTTTCACCACTGAACTGCATTTTGCTCTAAAGGGCCCAGTGTTCCAGGTTTGGCTATTCCCCCCTTCTCTCCCTTCCTTAATCATTTATGAAGATATTGAAGAGTACTAGGCCTAAGACAGAGCCTTGGGGTACCTCGCTGCATGCTTCCCTCCACATATATTTAGTTCCATTGAAGATGACAGGTTAGGTGCTGCTGGTCAGCCAGTTACCATTCCATCTCTTGGTCCCGCTGTTTCATATTTTTCTATCATACCAAGTACTAGTATGGGTTGTTCTTGTTTGCATGTGGAGCCCCTAAATGATTGCCAACTTCATCCTATAAATAGAATAATGAAATATGGTACAAACCTGGAAACAGGCTACCATATTGGTCCCCATCCACATCTAGTCAGGAGATACAGGTTGTCCTCGACCTACCACTATTTAGTGACCGTTTGAAGTTATAATGACTATGAAAAATGTGACCTATGACCGTTTTTAATTCTTACAACTGTTGCAGCATCCCCGTGGTCATGTGATAAAATTCAGATGTTTGGCAGCTGCCATGTATTTATGAGAGTTGTAGGGTCATGTGATCACCTTTTGCAACCTTCTGACAAGCAAAACTAATGGGGAAGTCAGATTCACTTAACAACTGTGCGAAAAACATCATAAAATGGGGCAAAACTCACTTAACAACTGTCTTGCTTAGCAATGGAAATTTTGGGCTCAGTTGTGGTTGTATGTCAAGGACTACCTGTAATATCTTTTTGTCTTCATTCTTGCAGAGCCTAAATCTTGCTAGAGGGCCGAATTGCTCCGAGCAGCCTTCCCAATTTCCAGAGGATAGATCATTCCCAGGCAGGAACCTTGGGCAAAACCCTTGGATGGCGGGAGTTAGCAGAAAGCCGATGTAAAGATTCTGGCTCTTTCTTAGGGGTGACTCTCAGTGGAGATCAAAACCTCTCTACACCCCAAAACTTTATGATTGATATTCCTGTGCCTCCGAAGGATTTAGGACAGGGCAGCACCATCAGGTGAGACGCTATAGGAGGGCCATCTTCACTCCTGCCGGCCAGGGCTGCATCCAACAGCACCTACCATGAAGCTTCATTCCTGAAGGAGGAAATCTGCTGAATGCTAAATGCCATGTGCGTCTGTAAATTTCCTTGCACGGAAGCCTCCGTTAGGTCACAGAGAGGGAAAAATATGCAGCAGGGCCTAGAAAACGGGACCTAACAAAGAGGAGCCGATTATCTACATCTTAAAAAAGAAAATAAAAGGGAAGAATAGAACATCCTGCCAAAGTGCAAGGCCGACAAGGACACCCTGCAGTGCTGTTTTTAATGTACATCTCGTAAGTTTTGGATGGGGATAGTGGCCATTTCAGCTATTGGCTCCGAGCTCTGTTGCATGGAGGAATCTGGAATAAAATAACCTCAACATATATTTCATTGATTCCCTTTTCATTCAAGAACTCATGATGGCATACAAACACTTCCTGTGTGGCATAGTGTAATTTACAAGGTAAATGTCCCCCAGACAGCCTGCCAACCTCCCGAGACGTACTTTTTGCCTCTCAATATTCCATAGCTCCTGGAAGGAGTCTTCATGCCTAAGCTAACACTGAATTAGAATTCGCGGCTTTCTATCCAGCGCCCCTGAGCCTTACACCGGATATTTGTTTTTGATGCCTTCAAGTCAGTCAAGTCAAATCAAATTGATTCCTGCTTTCCTGCTTAGGCATAGGCCTGGTAGGATTGGCCAAAGTTGCACAGATGGCTTAGCAGGTAAGGCGGGACTGGAACTGAGCATTTCCCAGTCTCTACCCTGGTGCCTTTACCAGTACACCCAACTGGATCTTCTTCCTCCCCAGAGAATCTACCCATTTGACCTCTTCCTGCTGCTCCAACAGCAAATTCAAGGCTCCAGCTTTCAAGATGCAGTCCAACATCTTTGCAATCGGCTCCCCCTTACTCTCCAGATAACGGATCTTTTTCGTCTTTCAATCTGAGCTTTAGACTTTTCTTTTCAGGAAATGGAGTGTTCCTCCGATTGAGGACTGGTGGCTTCTGGCCTGGCCCTGAGTAGCAGCTCCTCTGCCTTTGGGGTTGTCTTTTATTTCGCTCAGTTTTGTTAGCCACATAGTGTTAGTACGTTTTGTGGGGTTAATTATTATTGTAAAAATAGTTTTTTTGGGGGGTGTTATTCTACTAGTTTCCTTGTGTCAGTTTTAATGTGTCTACTTTGTACATTGAAATTCAATTAGTATTTATTTCTGCTCTGCACTTAATTCAATTAATCAATCAATCAGAATAGAGCTGGAAGGGACGTTAGAGATCTTCTAGTCTAGGGTTTTTCAACCGGTGGTACGCGTACCACTTGTGGTATATTAACGAGTGGCAGGTGGTCTGCAGCCCAGCCTAGCCAAGTGTAGTGGGGAAGGGAAAGAGCCAGCGCAGGCAAGGACTTACTGTGATAAGAGTCCTCTGGAGCTGCAGAGTGCCTGGGGCGAGGCAAAGTCCCCACGCTCACTTCTGGCTTACCCTCCCCAATGAAAAAAGAAGAGGAGGGGGGCAGAGACAGGAGAGGATATAAAAGGAGGCAGTTTGGGCGGAAGAGGGAGAGAGATAAAAAGCAGCAGCCTTGGGAGGAGGCAGAGTCAGCTCTAGCTGCACCGAAGGGAAAGAAGGAGGAGGAGGATGGGGGGAGAGGAGATCAAGCAGGCCGGCCATGAGCTGATCTACAACTGCTGTGGCAGCCACCTGTTCTGGCAGCAGCAAACAGGCAAGAAATGCAGTGGGGGAGGGGTCACCCTCCAAGAGGAGTGAAAAAAGGCAGCAATGGCTGGAGGTGAGGCATGGGGGAGGGAGATGGAGAGTGGAAGGATTCTTATGTGCTTTTGTGACTTTGAAGTTCTGGGATTTGTGCAATGTGGGCTTTGTGTACTTAAGGAATGTTTGGCAATTTCTATTTGGCTGATGTCTCATGTTAGCTTCTACTGCTCTGCTATTGTTAGCTGTAAGTTTTGCTGCAAGGGATTTTGAAATATTTTTCTCCTGAATGGATTTTGCCTGTAGCATTCCTTTACTTATGAATGGAGCCATTTGGGGAGGCTGCCTTAGCGGCAGCCAATACTTACTACATTTTTTTCTTCCTTAAGTGCTGGCTGCGCTCCTTAACTTTCCTTTCTAGCCAGTAGCTAATTCTTAAAGGGGAATATGCCTTTTTAAGCTAGTTCACTCAGCAGTTTGTCTTTTCTGTCTTTGGAGGCTTTTCCTTGTTTGATGAATATATGGAAGAGAAAAAATATGGTTTTTTTTTTCAAATTCTTCCTTCAGAAGGAGGTGGGCATGAGAAAGGGGAAGGCAGGGAAGGACGGAGCACTTGGCCACCAGCAGCCCTGCAATTGACTTTGCTTGTCAAAAGGTTGCAAAAGGGGATCACATGGCCCTGGCACACTGTGACCATCACAAATATGAATCAGTTGCCAAGTATCCAAATATAAATCACATGACCCTGGGCATGCTGCAATGGTCATAAGTGTGAAAATGGTCATAAGTCATTTCAGTGCAATTGAAACTTTGAACAGGTTTTTTTTTTGCTCATCAAGTTTTTGACACCTTGCTAGGTGGTACTCGAATATTGCCATATCGTAAAAGTGGTACAATTGGTGAAAAGGTTGAAAAGCCCTCCTCTGGTGTATCACCAGGCGGGAATTGTGTTTGAAAGATTTCTCACAATCCAAGCATTCACAGGGTTTCGCTCCTGTGAGTTCTCTGGTGTGCCACCAGTCTGGAACTGTGGCTGTAACATTTCCCACAATCCGGACATTCAAAGGGTTTCTCTCCTGTGTGAGTCCTCTGGTGTTTCACAAGACTGGACTTCTCACTGAAACCTTTCCCACAATCAGGACATTCAAAGTGTTTCTCTCCTGTGTGAGTCCTCTGGTGTTTCACAAGACTGGACTTCTCACTGAAACCTTTCCCACAATCCGGACATTCAAAGGGTTTCTCTCCTGTGTGAATCCTCTGGTGTTTCACAAGACTGGACTTCTCACTGAAACCTTTCCCACAATCCGGACATTCAAAGGGTTTCTCTCCTGTGTGAGTCCTCTGGTGTTTCACAAGACTGGACTTCTCACTGAAACCTTTCCCACAATCAGGACATTCAAAGGGTTTCTCTCCTGTGTGAGTCCTCTGGTGTTTCATAAGACTGGACTTCTCAATGAAACCTTTCCCACAATCAGGACATTCAAAGTGTTTCTCTCCTGTGTGAGTCCTCTGGTGTTTCACAAGATTGGACTTCTCACTGAAACCTTTCCCACAATCAGGACATTCAAAGGGTTTCTCTCCTGTGTGAGTCCTCTGGTGTTTCACAAGACTGGACTTCTCAATGAAACCTTTCCCACAATCCGGACATTCAAAGGGTTTCTCTCCTGTGTGAGTCTTCTGGTGTTTCACAAGACTGGACTTCTCATTGAAACCTTTCCCACAATCAGGACATTCAAAGTGTTTCTCTCCTGTGTGAGTCCTCTCGTGTTTCACAAGACTGGACTTCTCACTGAAACCTTTCCCACAATCAGGACATTCAAAGGGTTTCTCTCCTGTGTGAATCCTCTGGTGTATCACCAGGTTGGAATTCCGATTAAAACTTTTCCCACATTCAGGACATTCAAAGGGTTTCTCTCCTGTGTGAGTTCTCTGGTGTCTCACCAGGTAGGAATTTGCAATAAAACCTTTCCCACAAAGTGGACACTTATATGGTTTCTCTCCTGTGTGACTTCTCTGGTGTGTCACAAGACTGAAATTTTGAGTAAAATGTTTCCCACAATCAGGACATTCAAAGGGTTTCTCTCCTGTGTGAGATCTTTGGTGCATCACAAGGTGGCAATTCTGAGTGAACCCTTTCCCACAATCAGGACATTCAAAGGGTTTCTCTCCTGTGTGAGATCTTTGGTGCATCACAAGGTGGGAATTCTGAGTGAAACTTTTCCCACATTCAGGACATTCAAAGGGTTTCTCTCCTGTGTGAGTTCTCTGGTGACTCAGCAGGTGGCAATTCTGAGTGAACCCTTTCCCACAATCAGGACATTCAAAGGGTTTCTCTCCTGTGTGAATCCTCTGGTGTATCACCAGGTTGGAATTCAGATTAAAACTTTTCCCACATTCAGGACATTCAAAGGGTTTCTCTCCTGTGTGAGATCTTTGGTGCATCACAAGGTGGGAATTCTGAGTGAACCCTTTCCCACAATCAGGACATTCAAAGGGTTTCTCTCCTGTGTGAGACCTTTGGTGTATCAAAAGGTTAGGATGGAAACGGAAACTTTTCCCACAATCAGAACATTCAAAGGGTTTCTCTCCTGTGTGAGTCCTCTGGTGGTTCACCAGGTTGGAATTCTGACTGAAACTTTTCCCACAATCAGGACATTCAAAGGGTTTCTCTCCTGTGTGAGATCTTTGGTGCATCACAAGGTGGGAATTCTGAGTGAACCCTTTCCCACAATCAGGACATTCAAAGGGTTTCTCTCCTGTGTGAATCCTCTGGTGTATCACCAGGTTGGAATTCAGATTAAAACTTTTCCCACAATCAGAACATTCAAAGGGTTTCTCTCCTGTGTGAGTCCTCTGGTGGTTCACCAGGTTGGAATTCTGACTGAAACTTTTCCCACAATCAGGACATTCAAAGGGTTTCTCTCCTGTGTGAGTCCTCTGGTGGTTCACCAGGTTGGAATTCTGACTGAAACTTTTCCCACAATCAGGACATTCAAAGGGTTTCTCTCCTGTGTGAATTCTCTGATGTGTCATCAGGCTGTAATTCCGAGTGAAAGATTTCCCACATTCAGGACATTCAAAGGGTTTCTCTCCTGTGTGAGTCATAGTAGTAATTTACAACGAAACGTTTCTCACAAACTGGACACTCCTATGGTTTCTCTCCTGTGTGAATTACTTTGCTTGGTAAAGCATTTACCACATTGGGAGCACTTATAGGGCATCTGTCCTGTGTGGGTACTTTTATGAACCTCAAGGGAGATATTCTGACCAAAGATTTTGTTACATTAGTAGCATTTGTATGCCTTTTTTCCAGTTTGGGTCCTCTTGTACATAATCACCTATGCTTTTGCAATCTGTGCTTTATACCACAACAGTGACATCTGTGGAGCTTTTCAATATGCTGGAGGAAGTAAAAAATATGTGTGGTCACTTTTTTAGTGGTGCTTTGATTTCACCTACTGTTTTTTTCCCCCCATTGGGATTTCTGCATTACTGTCTGCCCTATTTGAGTGTCCAATTGACCTTTTCTTCCCCACTGAATTCCAGATATTTCCCTCTTTTTCTGAACGGAAAAATGATCCCCTTCACCTCGTCATGTAACGTATCCTTGTGTTCCGCATACTCTACTATTTCCAGCTTGAAATCTCTTCTTGATTTTCTCTTGCCTTTTGCCTGCTGGGATGGGAGAATTATGTACTTTTCTGAAGGAAATGGAAAATATTTTGATTTCTGGCTTGATTTGCTTTCCTTTTCAAAAGTTATTCTCACTTCTCCAGAGTGCTCTTATTGCCATCCTTTTTGTCTGTAAGATTCAAAGAAAAGTGTAACTTTGTTTATACAATGCTTGCAGATGTGAAAAAAAGGAAAAAATATACATTACATTTAAAAAGCAAACATGCCACAATGCTAACCTCTTACATTAATTATGATTCATCGGACATTCCACAGATCCAACTTCAAATATTCATTCAATCATGAAATTCCCCTGACTTGTTTCAATCATAAACTGTAAGCGCTGCTATAGGTTATCATAAAATATATCTGGAAGTCTGGGGGATAGACTATACAATTGCAGATATATGGAAAGAGTAATATAAATACACATACCTATAATTATACCTATGTGTAAAATTCATGTTTTCAGCCTGAAAAAGAAAAAAAAGATCATTGTCAAACCTTTTGAGCTAATTTTTAGAGGTGTGGGGGCTTTAACTGATGAAATGATGCCCGATGACTCTGCAAGATTTGCCCATGGAAGTCCTCGGCTACAAATAACGGCAAAAACTACTCTCCACAATCCCTCTGTTGACATCCCAATTGAAGTACTCCTCACTTAATGACTGCAATTGGGACTGACATCTATGTCATTAAGCAGCTCGATCATTAAGCATGACATTGGCATGATAGTGCCAACTTACATCTGTTCCTCTGGACTTGTTAAGCAAATCACCATGGGTTGTTAAAGGCAATTTCACATGACTGTGGCTTGCAATTTCCTGCCGGTATATGCATTGGTTTTGCTTGTAAGAAGCTAGCTGGGAAGGTCACAGATGGGGATCATGAATGTGGGATACTGCAGCCACCATAAACATGCAACAATTGGCAGTATCCGAATTGGTGCAACTCCCTTTTCCTGCATTTTCATAATCATAGGCCCAGAGAAGAAATGGTAAATGAGGACTACTTATACAACTGAACATCCCGAAAGGTCTTCCATAGGTATTCTTTCAGAAGTGCTGGCTTAAGCACAGTTGAACCTCGTTAATACACGTATGGGGCACCAATAGGAAATGCCGTGCTTGTTAGCTATAAAGAGAAGTAAAAAAATAAAAATCCCAGAAAAAAATAGTGGCAGTTTCAGTCTGATATTGTTGCTAAGAAAACAGCAGGTCCACAAGAGAATAATGAGAGTTGAAAGGGACCTCGGAGGTCTTTTAGTCTAGGGCTTTTCAACCGGTGGTACGCGTACCACTTGTGGTACTTTGCCACATGGCAGGTGGTACCCAATTGCTAGCCAAGTGTAGCAGGGGAGGGGAATGAGCCGAAGCGAGCCAAGCCTGAGGAGAGGCAGCTGCAGGACTGTCTGGGCTCGGCAGAAGCCCCAGAAGCCGGCAGAGCTCCAGCTGATTGGCCCTTCCAGAAGTGGCTGGGAGCTGGAGGTGAACTGAAGAAAAAGGGAGGGGGGGAGGAGAGGCTATAAAAGAACATGGTTTGGGTGGGGGAAATGGAAAAAAAGACATCAGGAAAGGTTTAATCCATTTAAACAAATGTAATTAGTTTTACCCCCTTTAATTGAGTCTGCCTGTGGCTCTTAGAAAGTTTTCTTTCAAGGTAAGCAGGCTTAATTTAAAGCTAAAGCTTTTTGCAATTGACGGAGCCTTTCAGTCTAGAATACAACATTGTGACACGTGACACGCCTGAGTTTGTGTTTCTTTTATTTTCTTGCTTTGCACTTGATTCCTTTGTCTTTAAGGATAGGAAGGGATTGGGGGGGTGCATTCTTACTACACTGGAAGAGCTCAGAAGGGCAAACCAGCTAGCTCAGGAGTCTACAAACTTAGCAACTTTAAGACCTGTGGACTTCAACTCCCAGAGTTCCTCAACCAGCCATGAGGGCTGAGGAATTCTGGGAGTTGAAGTCCACAAGTCTTAAAAGTACCAAGTTTCAAGACCCCTGAACTAGCTGGTAGTGATGCATATTAATAAACATGGATAAATTCATCATACATTTGTCAGTGCAAAGGGAAAGGGATTCAGCAAAGGAACAGCCACCGAAGAAATTAAAACTGGTACTTTTTTACTTTTTTTCTACAGTTTGTAATATTTTATTAGATTATAGAAGAAAATACAAAAATACAAAAGCAAATAGTAGGACAGAGTGGGGAGGAAAAAGGGGAAAAAATGAGGGGTAGAAGGGAAAAAGAACATACTTCCTCTGTTGCAGTAGAAGGAAGCATTAACATTGAACCTCAACTTTTTAATTTTCTATATTATAAACTAGCCATTTCTATAAAAACAAATGAATCTAATCAGTAAAACCCAAAATCCCCCCCCCCGTTTTTTACTCATCAAGTTTTTGGCACCTTGCTAAGCACTGGTGGTACTAAAATATTGTCATGTCCTAAAAGTGGTATAATCTGTGAAAAGGTTGAAAAACCCTGTTCTAGTCCAATCCCCTGCTTAGGTAGGAAACCTATATCATTCTGGACAAATGGCTGTCCAATCTCTTCTTAAAAACCTCCAGTGCTGAAACACCCACAACGTCTGGAGGCAAGCTGTTTCATTAATTGTTCTCACTGACAGGAACTTTCTCCCAATTCTACTCTCCATCTGTTACTTCTTGTTCTGCTCTATGACACTTTGGCGCACAGGTCAATCCCCTCTTCTATGTGACAGCCCCTCCAATTTTGAAAGAGTGCCATCATCTAAACACAAGCTCTCCATGCGGCATTTTAGTCCAACAACTGAAGCCTCTGCAGTCCAACCAATAAACTGGCTCTTCTGCACACCAGTCTCTGTTCCCCAAAATGCCCTGCAGGCACTTATTAGAGCTCCCAGGCCTGTCCCTTGACCGGAAATTCTGTTATCTTTCTGAATATTATCAAGAAACCCCTTGATGTCTTTGGAAAGCTGTTTGTAAAAAACTGTGAAGAGCTTCTTTTTTCAGTGTAGATTACACAACTCATAAAAAAACTAAAATTAATATTGAAAGACTCTGCAGACAGGGCTGTTCACTTACATGAGCAGAGAGAAACAGGGACGCAGTAGTCACCAGAGAGGGAATCTGGGCATGTAAGAGAGGCAGATTCAGGAGCTCCATCTCAAAGGAAGCCCACCTGGACGCCTCTGGGGTCTCCCTCACCCGCCTTCCAGATGCCCCTAGCCTCCTCCTAGCAGGGTTCCCGCCCCCGCCTCCACCCACGCTCCGTCTGAGCCCAGATCTCCCCCAGTCCTCTTCCTCTTCCTCCCCTCCAGGCACTGGGAGGCTGATCCTGCCCAGCAGCCACAGGGGAACGTGGGAACGTGGGTGCCCAACCTTCCGGGAAACACCAGGAGCCCCCACGCTGGGAGCCGGGCTGCACCAAGAGGTGGGGCTGCGGGGCAGGAGGGGGGCTGTTCCTCTGTAGGTCTTAAGCGAGTCGCTCAGGGTCCTTGAAGGCAATTTCACGTGACTGCGAGTTGCAGCCTCTTGCCAGCCTCTCCAGGGATTTTGCTTAGGAGAAGCTGGCTGGGAAAGTCACAAGCGGGGATCACGAGGGTGGGATGCTGCGACCGCCGTGAATGTACCGCGGTTGGCAACGTCCGAAGCGAGCAGCCCGACTTGCTCCCGGCTTCTCCTCCGACCCGCCCTCAACTCACCTTCCAGCTGCTGCTTCGACCCGGGGAAGAGCACAAAAGCCCCCCCCCCGCGCACGCCTCCTTCCTCCCGAGTGATCCGGAAGAGGAAGTTGCTCTGATCTTCTCCTCGCCTCCCATCCTTTCTAGCAATGCAGTACTCCATGGTTGCAACTCCTCTTACCTCCACCACAGATGCCGCTTTTTAGTCGCAGATGCAGCCTATCTGAGCGTCATCTCGCGATAGGAGGCCGGAAGTCACGCTTGTCCCGTCTCGGCCTTTGGCGTCTGCGAGAGGTTTTCGCTGATTTCTATGCTCTCCAGTCGTTTTCGCCTCCCAGCGACCGGATGGGAGACTCTAGAAAGAGTGCAGAAAAGAGCAACAAAAATATTTACCGGACTGGATGCTAAAACATCGGATGAGCGATTGGAGGAACTGGATATGTCTAATTTAACGCAGAGAAGGACTGAAGGTGACCTGATAGCAGTCTTTCAGTACTTCAGGGGCTGATGCATTAAGAGGGGTCAACCTATTCCCCAAAGTGCCTGAGAGCAGTAAAAGAAGTAACACAAGGGAGACTTATCAAAAACAGATCCAACCGAGAATTAAGGGGAAAGTTCCTGTCCGTGAAGCCAATTAATCAGTGGAACAGCTTCCCTCTAAAAGTTGTGAGGGCTCCATCCGGGGAGGCTTTTAAGAGGAGACTGGACAGCCATTTGTCCAGAATGGTGTAAGGAAGGTCTTTGCTTGGAGAGTTACAGCTCTTAGTCTGTATTTCTGTTCGAACTTCATTCACTTCTAGGGCTCAGCATGGAGCTAATCTTTGTAAACTAAGCAGCAGCATCACTTTTCGCTGTTTCACTTGGCTCAGTTGCAAAGGCCGGTCGCTGGGAGGCGAAAACGACTGGAGAGCATAGAAATCAGCGAAAACCTCTCGCAGACGCCAAAGGCCGAGACGGGACAAGCGTGACTTCCGGCCTCCTATCGCGAGATGACGGCCAGATAGGCAGCATCTGCGACTAGAAAGCGGCATCTGTGGTGGAAGTAAGAGGAGTTGCAACCATCGAGTACTTTATTGCTAGAAAGAAGGAGGCGAGGAGAAAATCAGAGCAACTTCCTCTTCCGGATCACTCAGGGGAAGAAGGAGGCGTGCGGGGGGGGGGTTTGTGCTCTTCCCAGGGTCGAAGCAGCAGCTGGAAGGTGAGTTGAGGGCGGGTCGGAGGAGAAGCCGGGAGCAAGTCGGGCTGCTCGCTTCGGACGTTGCCAACCGCTGTACATTCACGACGGTCGCAGCATCCCACCCTCGTGATCCCCGCTTGTGACTTTCCCAGCCAGCTTCTCCTAAGCAAAATCCCTGGAGAGGCTGGCAAGAAGCTGCAAGTCGCAGTCACGTGAAATTGCCTTTAATGACCCAGAGCGACTCGCTTAAGACCTGCAGAGGAACAGCCCCCCTCCTGCCCCGCAGCCCCACCTCTTGGTGCAGCCCGGCTCCCAGCGTGGGGGCTCCTGATGTCCCGGAAGGTTGGGCACCCACGTTCCCACGTTCCCCTGTGGCTGCTGGGGAGCTCTGCGCTCAGAGGGAGCGTGGCTGGAGGCGAGGGCGGGAACCCTGCTAGGAGGCGGCCAGGGGCATCTGGAAGGCGGGTGAGGGAGACCCGAGAGGCGTCCAGGTGGGCTTCCTTTGAGCTGGAGCTCCTGAATCTGCCTCTCTTACATGCCCAGATTCCCTCTCTGGTGACTGCTGCATCCCTGTTTCTCTCTGCCCATGTCAGTGAACAGCCCTGTCTGTGGAGGTTTTCAATTTAAATATTTAGTTCTTTTAAGGTCTGTATAATCTACCCTGAAAAAGAAGCTTTCCACTGTTTTTTACAAACAGCTTTCGAAAGAGATCAAGGGGTTTCTGTGATAATATTCAGAAAGATAACAGAATTTCCGGTCAAGGGACAGGCCTGGGAGCTCTAATAACTGCCTGCAGGGCATTTGGGGGAACAGTGACTGGTGTGCAGAAGAGCCAGTTTATTGGTTGGGCTGCAGAGAGGCTTCAGTTGTTGGACTAAAATGCCGCATGGAGAGCTTGTGTTTGGATGATGGCACTCTTTCAAAATTGGAGGGGCTGTCACATAGAAGAGGGGATTGACCTGTGCGCCAAAGTGTGGTAGAGCAGAACAAGAAGTAACAGATGGAGACTAGAATTAGGAGAAAGTTCCTGTCAGAACAATTAATGAAACAGCTTGCCTCCAGACGTTGTGGGTGTTTCATCACTGGAGGTTTTTAAGAAGAGATTGGACAGCCATTTGTCCAGAATGATATAGGTTTCCTACCTAAGCAGGGGATTGGACTAGAAGACCTCCGAGGTCCCTTTCAACTCTCATTATTCTCTTGTGGACCTGCTATTTTTATATAATAAGTTTTATTAGTTTTTTTTTTATTGTACATCAGAGTGCTTGAGAATTACCGTGGGGAGAGGGTAATCAATCATCCAAAAAAGAAAACATAATCATACACATATAATTCAACAATTCTTTAAAAGTTCCTTCTCTATTTCCCTCAATTGCTATAACATAATCAAATTAATACGTTTCTGAATAAAATTCATCCATTGTAAAGAAAATCAATAATATTTTACCTATATCAATCCAAATCCTGTTTTTAAGTTTAACTAACTTACAATTACCATTTTCCAATTAGCCTTAAATAAACATATAATTTGCATTTTGGGTCACCCAGTTTTCCATAAAACAATAATTATTTCTAAAGTATACATATTATTCCAACCATTATATTTTAATATTTCCCAACTATATTCTATTTCTTATCCTACTCTATTTCAAATATATATTTTATAAATCAATCCATATCTCTAAAAGTTCCTCAATTGTTATTACATAATCAAATTAGTACGTTTCTGAATAGAATTCAATCATTGTAAAGAAAAACAGGTCTAAATGAAATTCAATCATTGTAAAGAAAATATCAATAATATTTCACCTATATCAAAACATAATTTGCATTTCGGGTCTCCCAATTTCCCATGAAACCATAATTATTTCTAAAATATACATATTATTCCAACCATTATATTTTAATATTTCCCAATTATATTCTATTTCCTATTCTACTCTATTTCAGGTATATATTTTATAAATCAATCCAATCCATCTCCTATTTTTAAATTTTACTATTACCATTACCATTTTCCAACTTAGCCTTGAATAAACACATAATTTACTAAAAAAACATATTATTCCCAAAAAGATACTTTCTTACTTCCTTTCAGATCTATATTCTATTTCTTATTCTATAAACTTTTACAACCTTTTCCATATTACCATTCCAGACCATAATCAAATCAGTCATTTTCATCCCAGTAGTAATTATCTCAACCAAAATCTTAAGCCTTTTTAACCCTTCAGATAAATTTTTAATTCTCATTTTTAAATCTAATTCTAGCTTTCTTTTTGTGCCAGGCAGGTTTCCATAAAAGAGCCTCGTCATCAAATCCCAATATTTGATTATGTATATTCCTAAACAATTCAGTCTGATCACATTTCTCTTCTCCTTTTTCCAGTGTTATCTAATTCTTTTTGTTCAATGTAATAATTACTCGCTGATTATCCATTTTATCACAGTTCTCCAAATCTCGTGTTTGCAAGTCAGCTCCCACTGCCCTTGACCTTGTAGATGTTCCAGTTAAAGTCTGTCTTTGATCATCACAGTTCTCAGTGATATCCTCCTCCACATCGCTTTGTTCCTCATCTATTGTTATTTGAATGGTAGTCAGTTGAAATCTGGAAGTCATTTTGAAGTCTTATAATAAAAGCATCTAATCTGGCATTTACTCGCTCATGAAATTCATAGATTCTTCCCAACATCAGTTTACAAATAGATTGTGAATGGGATTCTTCCATCACTTCCATTTCAATAAAAAACAATTCTTGTATTTGTAATCCAAAAGGCAAAGCAAAACTGTATATCTAAGATAGTACTGTAAAATCAAGTTAGAATACTAGAGGAGAGAATAGAAAAAAAAAAAACTGAAGAAAGTGTCTTCTTGCGGTCAGATAGGAATTTCTGGGCGTGGAGCCAAATGTCTGGGCGTCTTGCCAAGTTTGAGCTGAATACACACAAACGAAAGCTAGTAAAAGTTCTCAGCTTAACTCAGATATTTTGTTACCGAAACTTCAAACAACAAAAAGAAAAAGACAAAGCCTTGTGCCGCCCAGAATAAAGGAAAAGGAGGTTTTAGACTAAACAATATAGTTAGAATGGTTTTTCTAGATGTGACAAAATATCTTTAGAGAAATAGATTCCAAGAAAATAGCTTAAAGCACTCTTATGTACAGAAGGGGGGGAGGAATAAAAAAGATACTCCACCCCCTCCCTAAAGATTTCCGCTTAAGTTAAGACAGGTAGAAAGAAAGACAGACATTCCAACTTGAGAAGCAAAAGTTTTTCAGGATCTCCGAAATCCAGCAATCCAAATAGTCAATAAAAGTTAATTATTTTTCAAGAGCTCTTTTTCCCAAGTATCCGAACGCTGTTCTTTTAAAGTAGGGAAATAATTCCAAAAGCTTTTCACAGGAAGGTAGTTAGGGTACTGAGAGGGAAAGAAAGGTCTCACCCAGATGTTCCACGGTGGTTCTTTTTGCTTAGCTGTTCTTGTGGCTTTCGGCTGGAGCAGCTAGGTGATCGGCCATGTTAATAGCCGATCTTTTCCCCGTCGGCCCAGAGGAGCTGTCTCGAATCGCGGAGGGAGCTGCTGCTCCCTCTGCAATCAACGAGTGTCCTCCCCAGCGGTAGTCACCCCTCTAGGGCGACTTTCGACCCTGTCCAGGGTCTACCGGCGGGGGGAAACCGGCCGGTGAAGAGAGCAAACTCTTCACACGACCGCAGGCGCTGCAACCGGATCCGGAAGCCCTGGACCTGCTATTTTCTTGGCAACGATATCAGACTGAAACTGCCAATATTTTTTTCTGGGATTTTAATTTTTTTACTTCTATTCATAGCTAACAAGCACGGTATTTCCTATTGGCGCCCCATACGTGTATTAACAAGGCTCAACTGTGCTTAAGCCAGCACTTCTGAAATAATAGATATGGAAGACCTTTCAGGATGTTCAGTTGTATAACTAGTCCTCATTTACCACTTCTTCACTGGGCCTATGATTATAAAAATGCAGGAAAAGGGAGTTGCACCAATTCGGATGCTGCCAATTGTTGCATGTTTATGGTGGCTGCAGTATCCCACATTCATGATCCCCATCTGTGATCTTCCCAGCCTGCCCATTCCACTCCTAACTCGAAAACTCGTAGAGTGAATCTCGTTCCTTTTGCGTGATCACTCTCTTGCTCGTTAAAACGCACACGGCTCATTAAGGAAACATGAGGTATCTCAGTGGGGAAGGCCATGGAGGGCCTAGTGATGGAAAAGGCCCCCAAGGCCGTCCCGACCCACTAACATACCTCATGCTTCCCCCTCACTTCCATGGGCGCGAAGCGATTTTGTGGCCCCCCAGCGGCCCAATCCAGGCGCTGGAGGCCTGGAAAAGACCTCCGGAGCCCAGATCCTTGGCCGCTGAGCGAATTTGCGGCCGCCAATGGCCCGATCCGGGCTCCGGAGGCCTTTTCCAAGCCTCCGGAGCCCGGATTGGGCCACGGAGGGTCCGCAAAATTGCTCTGTGGCCATGGATCTCATCTCCAGAGGCTTGGAAAAGGTCTCCGGATCCGGCCATGGGGGGGGTTGCAGAATCGCTCCGTGACCATAGATCCGGTCTCCGGAGGAGTGGAAAAGTCCTCCAGACCCCAGATAGAGCCGTGTGGGGGTGCGGAATCGCTCTGCGGCCATAGATCTGGGCTCCGGAGGTCCTTTCCAGTCCTCTGGAGCCTGGATCGGGCCGCTGGGGGGGGAGCGCGAAATCGCTCTGCAGCCATAGATCCCGGAGGCAGAGGTCTTTTCCAGGCCCCCGGAGACTGGATCGATTGGGCACTTAGGCAGGCCGGAAAATCGCTTCACGCCCATGGATCCGGGCTCCGGAGGCTTGGAAAAGGCCTCCAAAGCCCGGATAGGGCTGTAGGGAGGGTGCGGAATCTCTCCGTGACCATAGATCTGAGCTCCGGAGGTCTTTTCCAGTCCTCTGGAGCCCGGAGCGGGCTGCTGGGGGGGGGGGCGCAAAATCGCTCTGCAGGCATAGATCCCGGCGGCAGAGGTCTTTTCCAGGCCCCCGGAGACTGGATCGATTCCAGTTCCACTGTGCTTAAGCCAGCACTTCTGAAAAAATAGCTATTGAAGACCTTTCAGGATGTTCAGTTGTATAAGTAGTCCTCATTCACCACTTCTTCTCTGGGCCTATGATTATGAAAATGCAGGAAAAGGGAGTTGCACCAATTCGGATGCTGCCAATTGTTGCATGTTTATGGTGGCTGCAGTATCCCACATTCATGATCCCCATCTGTGACCTTCCCAGCTAGCTTCTTACAAGCAAAATCAATGGGTATACCGGCAGGAAATTGCAAGCCACAGTCATGTGAAATTGCCTTTAACAACCCATGGTGATTTGCTTAACAAGTCCAGAGGAACAGATGTAAGTTGGCACTATCATGTTAACATCATACTTAATGATCGGGCCGCTTAATGATACAGATGTCAGTCCCAATTGCAGTCATTAAGTGAGGAGTACTTCAATTGGGATGTCAGCAGAGGGATTGTGGAGAGTAGCTTTTGCCCTTATTTGTAGCCGAGGACTCCCATGTAGAAATCTTGCACAGGCTTTAGGCATCATTTCATCAGTTAAAGCCCCCACACCTCTAAAAATTAGCTCAGAAGGTTTGGCAGTAATCTTTTTTTCTTTTTCAGGCGGAAAACATGAATTTTCCACATAGATATAATTATAGGTATGTGTATTTATATTACTCTTTCCATATATCTGCAATTGTATAATCTATCCCCCAGACTTCCAAATATATTTTATGATAACCCATAGCTGCGCTTACAGTTTATGATTGTTGCAAGTCAAGGGAATTTCATGATTGAAGGGATAATTGAAGTTGGATCTCTGGAATGTCTGATGAATCATAATTAATGTAAGAGGTTAGCAATGTGGCATGTTTGCTTTTTAAATGTAATGTATATTTCTTTCCCTTTTTTTCACATCTGCAAGCATTGTATAAATAATTAAACTTACACTTTTCTTTAAATCTTATAGACAAAGAGGATGGCAATAAGAGCCCTCTAGAGAACTGAGAATAACTTTTGAAAAGGAAAGCCAGAAATCAAGCCAGAAATAAAAATATTTTCCATTTCCTTCAGAAAATCCCATCTCCCATCCCAGCAGGCGAAAGGCAAGAGAAAATCAAGAAGATATTTCAAGCTGGAAATAGTAGAGTATGCGGAACACAAGGATACGTTACATGACAAGGTGAAGAGGATCATTTTCCCGTTCAGAAAAAGAGGGAAATATCTGGAAGTCAGTGGGGAAGAAAAGGTCAATTGGACACTCAAATAGGGCAGACAGTAATGCAGAACTCCCAATGAGAGGAAGAAAACAGTAGGTGAAATCAACACCACTAAACAAGGGACCACACATATTTTTGACTTCCTCCAGCATATCAGTGGATTGCAAAAGCTCCACAGATGTCACTATTGTGGTATAAAGCACAGATTGCAAAACCATAGGTGATTATGGACAAGAGGATTCAAAGTGGAAAAAAGGCATACAAATTCTACTAATGTAACAAAATCTTTGGTCAGAATATCTCCCTTCTGGTTCATAAAAGGGTCCAGACAGGACAGATGCCCTATAAGTGCTCCCAATGTGGTAAATGCTTTATCAAGCAAAGTAATTCACACAGGAGAGAAACCATAGGAGTGTCCAGTTTGTGAGAAACGTTTTGCTGTAAATTACTACCTGCTGAAACACCAGATGACTCACACCGGAGAAAAACCCTTTGAATTTCCTGATTGTGGGAACAGTTTCAAGAATAATTCTGACCTGGTGAAACACCAGAGGATTCACAAAGGAGAGAAACCATATGAGTGTCCAGTTTGTGGGAAACTTTTCAGTCAAAATTCCAGCCTGGTGAAGCATCAGAGGACTCACACAGGAGAGAAAACCTTTCAATGTCCTGATTGTGAGAAAAGTTTCAGTCAGAATTTGAAACTGGTGATACACCAGAGGATTCATACAGGAGAGAAACCGTATGAGTGTCCACTTTGTGGGAAAAGTTTCATTGTAAATTCCCACCTCGTGATACACCAGAGAACTCACACAGGAGACAAACCATTTGAATGTCCTGATTGTGGGAAATCTTTCATACACAATTCCAGCCTGGTGATACATCAGAGGACTCACACAGGAGAGAAACCCTTTGAATGTCCTGATTGTGGGAAAGGTTTCAGTCAGAATTCCCACCTCGTGACACATCAGAGGACTCACACAGGAGAGAAACCCTTTGAATGTCCTGATTGTGGGAAAGGTTTCAGTCAGAATTCCCACCTCGTGACACATCAGAGGACTCACACAGGAGAGAAACCCTTTGAATGTTCGGGTTGTGGGAAATCTTTCATACACAATTACAGCCTAGCGATACACCAGAGGATTCATACAGGAGAGAAACCATATGACTGTCCATTTTGTGGGAAAAGTTTCATTGCAAATTCTGACCTGGTGAAACACCAGAGGACTCACACAGGAGAGAAACCCTTTGAATGTCCTGATTGTGGGAAGCGTTTCAGTTTCAGTTCCAACCTGGTGAGACACCAGAGGACACATACAGGAGAGAAACCGTAAAAGTGTCCAGATTTTGGAAAAGATTTCAGTATTAGGTCTAACCTCATACATCATGTATCACACAGGGGAGAAACATTTTAAATGTCCAATCTGTGAACGATTCTTCAGGTGTAAATCATCTCTTATTGCACACAAGGAAGTGCACATGAAGCAAACAATGATGAGTTTAGAGAAATCTTGAATTTCATTTCTGATTTCCCATTGAGAGTATAGGTGAGAAATTGACTACTTCAATTCTGGCCTGATTCTTTTTAGTCAACACATCTCAGGATTAGACCTGAAGGTGGAGAGAAAAATATGGAAAATGTTAGTTCGATATAGACTAACTACCTATTTCTGATTATCAGCAGTAGTTTCTGGATGTTTCTGTTTGCAGAAGTTGTGAAATTCCCCTGCTAGTGTACAGTTAGTCCTTGGGATACAACTTTAATGGTACCTACCAATTATGGTTGGGAGCCTGCTTGCTTAACTACCCCTGTTCCTGCTGTTACTGATGCAGCCGTTAAATGAATGTGCAAGTCATTAAACAACACTGGCTACCTCACTGTTGGGGAAAACACTTGGTAGTCCTCGATTTACAACTGTAATTTAGCCTGCAATTACAGTAGTAAATCAAGAGGGTCATTAATGGGTCATCACACAATGTGCCTAATTTTATAACCTATTTTGTGGCAGCACAGAAGGAAGTGCACATGAAGCAAACATTGATGAGTTTAGAGAAGGCTTGAATTTCATTTCTGATTTCCCATTGGAAGTATAGAAATTCTGGCCTGATTCTTTTTAGTCAATACATCTTAGGATTAGACTTCTGGTGTAGAGAGAAAAAGGAAATTGTTAGCTTGATAAAGGCTAACGACCTGTTTCTAATTATCAGCAGATGTTTCTGGATGTTTCCTTTTATAGAACTTGTGGAATTCCTCAGACAGTGTTTTCTGTGGTGTTTTTTGTAGATTGATTATGAAAATCCAACATAACGGAGTTTCAGCCTTCTTTGTTGTGCTGCAGATTTTGATCCCCACATTTTCCCAGCCAGCATACCAGTAGTCTTCAATTTAGAACTGTAATGGTGCCTGTCAGTTACGGTTGCACGTTGCAAAAGCCATGAAGTGAGACTGGTTTGATTAATTACCCCCACACTCCGTGATTAAACAGATGTGCAACTCGCTAAGTGGAACACTAGCATCCCACTGTTCAGGGAAGTTCTTGGAGGCCTAGCACAGGCCTAGACTTGCCTCTCCCCCGCCAGGCTTCCCTAGGCCTCCCCCACCCACAAAACACCCTGTGCTCTGCTTCCCAACCCTTGGTTCCCCCCAGGGTTTTTCCTCCCTTACAGGGCCCCATCAAGCTTTTCTCCCGACCCACGGTCCACACAGGTATTTTCCCCATGGAACCCCTGGCCTTTCCCCCCACAGTATTTGGGGGGCTGCCATAAAGATGGGGTCAAATTATTCTCCAAAGCACCAGAACAGGACAGGACAGGACAAGAAACAACAGTTGGAAATTAAAGGGAGAAGCAACCTGGAATTACGGAGAAACTTCCTAACAATGCGGACAATTAACCAGAGTGTTATGTTCTCCTGGCTACTTTCCTTCATGACCAGAGGAACGCTCACCTGACCAATAACCAGCCAAGGCCTTTTATTTCATTTATTGCAATAAGCGAGGAGAGAAGCTATCAAAGCTTGGTTCTCTCCAAAGTTCCAATCCAAAATATTCCTTCTTTATACAACCCTGTCCCGGCCGCCACATCCCTCCTCGTTCCCCATTGTAGTTTCTTTCGTAAGCTTGTTTGTCTATTTCAGTACGTTTCCATTGTACAGCAGATTCTATTTTAAATTTTTCTTTCAATATTAAATTTTGAAGACCTTTCATTCGCTTCTATCAAGAGGAACAGCTTGCCTTCAGAAATCGTGGGTGCTCCATCACTGGAGGTTTTTAAGAAGAGACTAGACAGTGACTTATCTGAAATGGTATAGGTTCTCCTGCTTGAGCAGGGGGCTGGACTAGAAGACTTCCAAGGCCCCTTCCAGCTCTATTCTATTCAAGATTGCTTCTTTAATGGGTCTCTTGGATTTCCTTGTGAAGTGCTACCCTCAAAAGGGCCGCAAGAGTCCAGATCCCTTTGTTCCTTTCGATTTGGCAAGTTGGTGTCTTCCTGCCCTCAATCACTGGTCTAATTTCTCAGAGTCTCTCGCTCTGTGCTTCCTCCTGGCTTTCAGCCTGCTCCTCAGGGCACCTCCACTGACCCAGGTCAGTTCACCTCCCCTGTCCTTCTCTGGAGCTGCTTGCCTCCCTTTTTCCCTTTCTTCTCCCCTCAGGCCAGAGGCCTGGCTCCCTTACTCAGCTTCGCTCGCTCTCTGGATCAGCTTCATCTTTTTTCCTCCCCTTCTCTCTCCCTCTTCCTCAGGCCTCTCCCTCCACACATGCAGCCCCACTCAGCAGGTGGGGCAGGGCAGGCTGATAAACCCTTCCCTCCCTTTCTCCTCAGGCCTCTGCTTGCTTTGCTTCCTTCTCAGCTGGTCTCCCTTTTCTCTCTTCTCCCCCTCACGCCATGCAACAGGCCCGTCCCTACTACATTTGTAAAGGAGCCATTCCATTTTTTCCTCTTCTTATTTTTCCTTTAAAGTCATATTTTGCAACAGTAAAGTTCATGAGCAAAGTGTTGACAGAAATCCTGAGGGTGCTTCTCCCAAAGCTTGTCTTTGTGACACTACAAGCTACACACAGTAGGGAGTTTCAGTGCAGAGTCAATTGGCGACCAAATAGAGGTGCCAACAGGTAAAGAGATGAAAATACATAACAGCTGCTTGAAACCTTCAGCACTAAATTAAATACATTGCTGCCAATCAAACAAGAAGGAGAAACTGTCCCTTGGGGCCTCCTCCCCTTGATTGTCAGGATCCTTCTCCATTTGAAATCTCTGAAAATGACTGCAACTGTTGATAGCAGTTAGGAAAGGAGGTTGCATGAATTTCCCTCAATAAGGCTGGCATTCTGATGTAGAGCTTCGTTGTGGCATCCGATGGCTTCTGTGATTAATTTCATTTTATCCTTGGGGAACATATAATTCTATTGGCAGAAAGGAAACTAATCAAGGGGAGAAGGAACTTGGAATTAAGGAGAAACTTCCAAACAGTGAGGACAATGAACCAGTGGAATAGCTTCCCTTCAGAAGTTGCAGGTGCTTCCATCACTGGAGGGTTTTAAGCGAAGAGTAGACACCCACCTACCTAAAATGGTATATTCTGATTGCTTGAGCAGGGGATTGGACTAGAAGACCTCTAATGTCCCTTCCAGCTCTATTCTGATTGATTGATTGATTGTATTAAGTGCAGAGCAAAAATAAATACTAATTGAATTTCAATATACAAAGTAGACACATTAAAACCGACAGAAGGAAACTATCAGAATAACAACCCCCCCCAAAAAACTATTTTTACGATAATAATAGACCCCACAAAACGTACTAACACTGTGGCTAACAAAACTGAGCGAAATAAAAGACAACCCCAAAGGTAGAGGAGCTGCTACTCAGGGCCAGGCCAGAAGCCACCAGTCCCCAATCAGAGGAACACTCCATTTCCTGAAAAGAAAAGTCTAAAGCTCGGACTGAAAGACGAAAAAGATCCGTTATCTGGAGAGTAAGGGGGAGCCGATTGCAAAGATGTTGGACTGGATCTTGAAAGCTGCAGCCTTGAATTTGCTGTTGGAGCAGCAGGAAGAGGTCAAATGGGTAGATTCTCTGGGGAGGAAGAAGATCCAGTTGGGTGTACTGGTAAAGGCACCAGGGTAGAGACTGGGAAATGCTCAGTTCCAGTCCCGCCTTACCTGCTAAGCCATCTGTGCAACTTTGGCCAATCCTACCAGGCCTATGCCTAAGCAGGAAAGCAGGAATCCATTTCATTTGACTTGACTGACCTGAAGGCATCAAAAACTAATATCCGATGTAAGGCTCAGGGGCGCTGGATGGAAAGCCACGAGTTCTAATTCAGTGTTAGCTTCAGCATGAAGACTCCTTCCAGGAGCTATGGAATATTGAGAGGCAAAAAGTACCTCTCGGGAGGTAGGCAGGCTGTCTGGGGGACATTTACCCTGTAAATTACACTATGCCACAAAGGAAATGCTTTGTATGCCATCATGAGTTCTTGAATAAAAAGGGAATCAATAAAATATACGTTGAGGTTATTTTATTCCAGATTCCTCCATGCAACAGAGCTCAGAGCCAATAGCTGAAATGGCCACTATCACCATCCATACCTTATTAGACCTGCATTAAAAATGGCAGTGCAGGATATCCCTCTAAAAAGTTTAGCCTGGTGATCAGTTGGCCATGCGCTTTGGCGGGATATTCTATTTTTTCCTTTTGTTTTCTTTTTAAAAATGTAGTTTGGAAACATTTATTTTATCATATATAGACAATCGGCCCCTCTTTCTTAGGTCCCGTTTTCTAGGCCGTGCTGCATATTTTTCCCTCTCTGTGACCTAACGGAGGCTTCCGTGCAAGGAAATTTACAGACGCACATGGCATTTAGCATTCAGCAGATGTAAAATTTCCTCCTTCAGGAATGAAGCTTCATGGTGGGTGCTGTTGGATGCAGCCCTGGCCGGCAGGAGTGAAGATGGCTCTCCTATAGCGTCTCACCTGATGGTGCTGCCCTGTCCTAAGTCCTTGGGAGCCACAGGAATATCAGTGATAAAAGTTATGGGGTGTAGAGAGGTTTTGTTCTCCACTGAGAGTCACCCCTAAGAAAGCACAGGAATCTTTAGATCGGCTTTCTGCTAACTCCCGCCATCCAAGGGTTTTGCCCAAGGTGCCTGCCTGGGAATGATCCATCTCCTCTGGAAATTGGGGAGGCTACTCAGAGCAATTCTGCCCTCTAGCGAGATTTAGACTCTGCAAGAATGAAGACAAAAAGGTATTACAGGTAGTCCAATATGGTAGCCTGCTTCCAGGTTTGTACCGTATTTCATTATTCTATTTATAGGATGAAGTAGGCAATCATTTAGGGGCTTCACATGCAAACAAGTATACCACAGAATACTTCTTGGTATGACAGAAAAATATGAGATAGATGATAGCAGCAGCACCAGATGGAATGGTAACTGGCTGACCAGCAGCACTCAACATGTCATCTTCAATGGAACTAAACATATGTGGAGGGAAGCATGCAGTGGGGTACCCCAAGGCTCTGTCTTAGGCCTAGTACTCTTCAATATCCTCATAAATGATTAAGATGAAGGGAGAGAAGGGGGGACAGCAAAAGATGGAACACTGGGCCCTTTAGAGCAAAATGCAATTCAGTGGAAAAAAAGAGGTTTTACACTTAGGCATGAAAAACCAAACGTGCATCTATAGAAGAGGTTGGATATATCCCAACAGCAGTAACTGAGAGGGATCTAGGACTCGCAGTGGACAATCGCCTAAGCTGCAGAAAAAGTGAGTGCAGTCCTGCTCTGCATCACCAGAAGGATAGTATCAAGATCACATGAAGTGTTAGTAATGAATTACTGCTGCACTTAAAATACTGCATCCAGGTTTGTTCACGATACAAAGAGATGTTGAGACTCTAGAGAGTGCAGAAAAGAGCAACAAAGATATTTAGCGGACTGGATCCTAAAACATCGGATGAGCGGTTGGAGGAACTGGATATGTCTAATTTAACGCAAAGAAGGACTAAGAGTGTCCTGATAGTCTTTCGGTATTTGAGGGGCTGATGCATTAAGAGGGGTCAACCTATTCCCCAAAGTGCCTGAGCGCAGTAAAATAAGTAACACAAGGGAGACTCATCAAAAACAGATCCAACCTAGAATTAATGGGAAGGTTCCTGTCCGTGAAACCAATTAATCAGTGGAACAGCTTCCCTCTAAAAGTTGTGAGGGCTCCATCCGTGGAGGTTTTTAAGAGGAGACTGGACAGCAATTTGTCCAGAATGGTGTAAGGAAGGTCTTCCCTTGGAGAGTTACAACTCTTAGTCTGTATTTCTGTTCGAACTTCATACACTTCTAGGGCTCAGCATGGACCTAATCTTTGTAAACTAAGCAGCAGCATCACTTTTCACTGTTTCACTTGGCTCAGTTGCAAAGGCCGGTCGCTGGGAGGCGAAAACGACTGGAGAGCATATAAATCACCGAAAACCTCTCGCAGACGCCAAAGGCGTGACTTCCGGCCTCCTATCGCGAGATGACGGCCAGATAGGCAGCATCTGCGACTAGAAAGCGGCATCTGTGGTGGAGGTAAGAGGAGTTGCAACCATCGAGTACTTTATTGCTAGAAAAGATGGGAGGCGAGGAGAAGATCAGAGCAACTTCCTCTTCCGGATCCCTCAGGGGAGGAAGGAGGCGTGCGGCGAGGCTTTGGTGCTCTTCCCAGGGTCGAAGCAGCAGCTGGAAGGTGAGTTGAGGGCGGGTCGGAGGAGAAGCCGGGAGCAAGTCGGGCTGCTCGGTTCGGACGTTGCCAACCGCTGTACATTCATGACGGTCGCAGCATCCCACCCTCCTGATCCCCGCTTGTGACTTTCCCAGCCAGCTTCTCCTAAGCAAAATCCCTGGAGAGGCTGGCAAGAAGCTGCAAGTCGCAGTCACGTGAAATTGCCTTCAACGACCCAGAGCGACTCGCTTAAGACCTGCAGAGGAACAGCCCCCCTCCTGCCCCGCAGCCCCACCTCTTGGTGCAGCCCGGCTCCCAGCGTGGGGGCTCCTGGTGTTTCCCGGAAGGTTGGGCACCCCCGTTCCCACGTTCCCCTGTCGCTGCTGGGGAGGATCAGCCTCCCAGTGCCTGGAGGGGAGGAAGAGGAACAGGACGGGGGGAGCGTGACTGGAGGCGAGTGCGGGAACCCTGCTAGGAGGCGGCCAGGGGCATCTGGAAGGCGGGTGAGGGAGACCCGAGAGGCGTCCAGGTGGGTTTGCTTTGAGATGGAGCTCCTGAATCTGCCTCTCTTACATGCCCAGATTCCCTCTCTGGTGACTACTGCATCCCTGTTTCTCTCTGCCCATGTAAGTGAACAGCCCTGTCTGCAGAGTCTTTCAATATTAATTTTAGTTTTTTTATGAGTTGTGTAATCTACACTGAAAAAAGAAGTTCTTCACAGTTTTTTACAAACCGCTTTCGAAAGAGATCAAGGGGTTTCTGTGATAATATTCAGAAAGATAAGAGAATTTCCGGTCAAGGGCCAGGCCTGGGAGCTCTAATAATTGCCTGCAGGGCATTTTGGGGAACAGCGACTGGTCTGCAGAAGAGCCAGTTTATGGGTTGGGCTGCAGAGAGGCTTCAGTTGTTGGACTAAAATGCCGCATGCAGAGTTTGTGTTTAGATGATGGCACTCTTTCAGAATTGGAGGGGCTGTCACATAGAAGAGGGGATTGACCTGTGCGCCAAAGCAGCGTAGAGCAGAACAAGAAGTAACAGATGGAGACTAGAATTAGGAGAAAGTTCCTGTCAGAACAATTAATGAAACAGCTTGCCTCCAGACGTTGTGGGTGTTTCATCAGTGGAGGTTTTTAAGAAGAGATTGGACAGCCATTTCTCCAGAATAATATAGGTTTCCTACCTAAGCAGAGGATTGGACTAGAAGACCTCCGAGGTCCCTTTGAACTCTCATTATTCTCTTGTGGACCTGATGTTTTCTTCGCAACAATATCAGACTGAAACTGCCAATATTCTTTTCTGGGATTTTTAATTTTTTACTTCTATTTATAGCTAACAAGCACGGTATTTCCTATTGGCGCCCTATACGTTTATTCACGAGGTTCAACTGTGCTTAAGCCAGCACTTCTGAAAGAATAGATATGGAAGACCTTTCAGGATGTTCAGTTGTATAACTAGTCCTCATTTACCACTTCTTTACTGGGCCTATGATTATGAAAATGCAGGAAAAGGGAGTTGCACCAATTCGGATGCTGCCAATTGTTGCATGTTTATGGTGGCTGCAGTATCCCACATTCATGATCCCCATCTGTGACCTTCCCAGCTAGCTTCTTACAAGCAAAATCAATGCGTATACCGGCAGGAAATTGCAAGCCACAGTCATGTGAAATTGCCTTTAACAACCCATGGTGATTTGCTTAACAAGTCCAGAGGAACAGATGTAAGTTGGCACTATCATGCTAACATCATGCTTAATGATCGGGCCGCTTAATGACACAGATGCCAGTCCCAATTGCAGTTATTAAGTGAGGAGTACTTCAATTGGGATGTCAGCAGAGGGATTGTGGAGAGTAGTTTTTGCGATTATTTGTAGCCGAGGACTTCCATGGGCAAATCTTGCACAGGCTTTAGGCATCATTTCATCAGTTAAAGCCCCCAAACCTCTAAAAAGTAGCTCAGAAGGTTTTACAGTAATCTTTTTTCTTTTTCAGGCTGAAAACATGAATTTTCCACATAGATATAATTATAGGTATGTGTATTTATATTACTCTTTCCATATATCTGCAATTGTATAATCTATCCCCCAGACTTCCAGATATATTTTATGATAACCCATAGCAGGGCTTACAGTTTATGGTTGATGCAAGTCAAGGGAATTTCATGATTGAATGGATATTTGAAGTTGGATCTCTGGAATGTCCAATGAATCATAATTAATGTAAGAGGTTAGCATTGTGGCATGTTTGCTTTTTAAATGTAATGTATATTTTTTCCTTTTTTTCACATCTGCAAGCATTGTATAAACAATTAAACTTACACTTTTTTTTAAATCTTATAGACAAAGAGGATGGCAATAAGAGCCCTCTGGAGAATTGAGAATAACTTTTGAAAAGGAAAGCAAATCAAGCCAGAAATCAAAATATTTTCCATTTCCTTCAGAAAATTACATAATTCTCCCATCACAGCAGGCGAAAGGCAAGAGAAAATCAAGAAGAGATTTCAAGCTGGAAATAGTAGAGTATGCGGAACACAAGGATACGTTACATGACAAGGTGAAGGGGATCATTTTTCCTTTCAGAAAAAGAGGGAAATAACTGGAAGTCAGTGGGGAAGAAAAGGTCAATTGGATACTCAAATAGGGCAGACAGTAATGCAGAACTCCCAATGGGAGGAAGAAAACAGTAGGTGTAGCAACACTAAACAAGGGCCCACACACATTTCTGACTTCCTCCAGCATATCAGTGGATTGCAAAAGCTCCACAGATGTCACTATTGTGGTATAAAGCACAGATTGCAAAAGCATAGGTGATTATGTACAAGAGCATCCAAACTGGAAAAAAGACATACAAATGCTACTAATGTAACAAAATCCTTGGTCAGAATATCTCCCTTCTGGTTCATTAAAGGATTCACACAGGACAGATTCCCTATAAGTGCTCCCAATGTGGTAAATGCTTTACCAAGCAAAGTAATTCACACAGGAGAGAAACCATAGGAGTGTCCAGTTTGTGAGAAAAGTTTCACTGTAAATTACTACCTGGTGAAACACCAGATGACTCACACCGGAGAGAAACCCTTTGAATGTCCTGATTGTGGGAAATCTTTCACTCGGAATTACAGCCTGATGACACATCAGAGAATTCACACAGGAGAAAAACCCTTTGAATGTTCGGATTGTGGGAAAAGTTTCAACAATAATTCTTACCTGGTGAAACACCAGAGGATTCACACAGGAGAGAAACCATATAAGTGTCCTGATTGTGGGAAACGTTTCAGTTTCAGTTCCAGCCTGGTGACACATCAGAGAACTCACACAGGAGAGAAACCCTTTGAATGTCCTGATTGTGTGAAATGTTTCAGTTTCAGTTCCAGCCTGGTGATACATCAGAGGACTCACACAGGAGAGAAACCCTTTGAATGTCCGGATTGTGGGAAATCTTTCATACATAATTCCAGCCTGGTGATACATCAGAGGACTCACACAGGAGAGAAACCATATGAGTGTCCAGTTTGTGGGAAAAGTTTCAGTCTAAATTCCAACCTGGTGAACCACCAGAGAACTCACACAGGAGAGAAACCCTTTGAATGTCCTGATTGTGGGAAAAGTTTCAGTCAAAATTGCAACCTGGTGAACCACCAGAGGACTCACAAAGGAGAGAAACCCTTTGAATGTCCTGATTGTGGGAAATCTTTCATACACAATTCCAGCCTGGTGATACATCAGAGGACTCACACAGGAGAGAAACCATATGAGTGTCCAGTTTGTGGGAAAAGTTTCAGTCTAAATTCCAACCTGGTGAACCACCAGAGGACTCACACAGGAGAGAAACCCTTTGAATGTCCTGATTGTGGGAAAGGTTTCAGTCAGAATTCGCACCTGGTGATACACCAGAGGACTCACACAGGAGAGAAACCCTTTGAATGTCCAGATTGTGGGAAATGTTACAGCCACAGTTCTAGTCTGGTGACACACCAGAGAACTCACACAGGAGAGAAACCCTTTGAATGTCCAGATTGTGGGAAATCTTTCATACAGAATTCCAGCCTGGTGATACACCAGAGGACTCACACAGGAGAGAAACCCTTTGAATGTCCTGATTGTGGGAGAAGTTTCAGTCGGAATTCCCACCTTTTAAGACATCAGACGACTCACACAGGAGAGAAACCCTTTGAATGTCCTGAATGTGGGAAAAGTTTCAGTCGGAATTCCCACCTTGTAATACATCAGACGACTCACACAGGAGAGAAACCCTTTGAATGTCCTGAATGTGGGAAAGGTATCAAGAAGAATTCTGACCTGGTGAAACACCAGAGCACAGGTCGGCAACCTGCGGCTCCGGAGCTGCATGCGGCTCTTTGAGCCTTCCCCTGCGGCTCCCAGCCTCCTCTGTCATTTGCAGAGAGAGACAGAGACAGAGCTTCTCTCTCTCTCTCTCTCTCTCTCTCTCTCTCTCTCTCTCTCTCTCTCCCTCCCCCTCTCCCTCTCCCTCTCTCTCTCTCTCTGTGTTTGTGTGTAAAAAGAGAGTAGCCTCACCCTGTTCCGACGAGCTGAGAAGCTTATTGGGCGGGGCTCCTCCCTTCGCTGCGTCTCTGCAGGAAGCAGGAAGGGCAGCAGAGAGCTAGCTAGCCCAGCTATGCTGACTCAGGAATTCTGGTAATTGAAGTCCATGAGTCAGAAAAGAGCCGAGGTTGCCTACCCCTGAGCTAGCCCAATAAGAATGTGTGTCAGCTTGTTGGAGAACAGCTTGAAGCCAGCTTCCCAGGTGAGCAGAAGATCGAAGAGAGGAAGAGAGAGGGGGGGGGAGAGAGAGAGGGAGAGGGAGAAAAAGAGAGAGAGACGGATAGAGAGAAAGAAAGGGAGAGGAAAGAAAGGGGGAGGAAAGAGGAAAAAAAGAAAGAGAGGAAAGAAAGAGAGGGAGAGGAAAGCGAAAGGGAGAGAGAAAGAGGGAGGGAAAGAGAGACAGAGAGACTTTTGACATCTAAAATGAAGATAACACTGCATATATCCTTAACCTTTATGATATATATATATATATATATATATGTAGGTCTTTGGTAATTCGGGTTTTCTCCCGTGTAAAATTGGAAGTGTCTTGGCGACGTTTCGACGAAGTCTCATTCGTCATCTTCAGGCTGGTGTCTCTTCGGCCTCGTGCTTCTAGAAGCACGAGGCCGAAGAGACACCAGCCTGAAGATGACGAATGAGACTTCGTCGAAACGTCGCCAAGACACTTCCAATTTACACGAGGAAAAACCGAATTACCAAAGACCTACATACAAACACCCGTGAAAAACCTCAGAAAAATATATATATAATATATATATATATATATATATAATATATAGGTCTTTGGTAATTCGGGTTTTCTCCCGTGTAAAATTGAAAGTGTCTTGGCAACGTTTCGACGAAGTCCCATTCGTCATCTTCAGGCTGGTGTCTTCGGCTTCGTGCTTCTAGGAGCAATGTGTGATCGCAGCTGTTTCTTCCTTTTAACTGCCAGTGGAGGTATGAACTGATTGGATGGGAGCTTAGCTGTGTTCTGATTGGGTGGAGGTGTGTTCTGATTGGTTGGGGGCTTGGCTGTGCTCTGATTGGATGGATTGGATGGGGGCTTGGCTGTGCTCTGATTGGATGGGGGTGTGCTCTGCTTGGGTGGGGGCCCTGTTGTGCTAGGATTAGTCTGAGTTGCAGGGGAATTTGAGATGGAGAGCTGCATTGCTGTAGTTTGGCTTCGCGTTCGTGGTCGTGCCACATCTTCAAGGTGGGTGTCAGTTTGCTTCACGTATGGAATGGAGGGGTTTAAAATGGCCAATGATGCAGCTGTGGTCTGGTTTCTGGTCCGCGGTCGTGCCTCATCATCGGTGCGGGTTTGAGTCTGCTTTTTGCGTGGATGTGTGGTGGTGACATCATGTGTGGTCTTCGTGAGTGAAATAAGATTACCAACTTAATCCAAAAAGAAACCCCCACTAAAATCCAAGACATAGAACAAGAAAACGGCAAAGCCCTCCTCCCATACATAAAAGGCACCACAGACAAAATCAGCAAGATCCTCCACAAACACAACATCAAGACAGCATTCTGCACAAGCCGAAAAATATCTACCATCCTAAGAAACCCCAAAGACAAAATTGAGTTAGAAAATCAAGGAGTATATGAAATCCCATGCACCGCCTGCCCCACCACATACATCGGACAAACCAACAGAAGAATAAGCGCACGCATTGAAGAACACAAGAACTCAGTCAGAAAAGAGGAACCAACTTCCTCCCTGGTCCAACACCTCAAAGCCACAGGACATAAAATTGACTTTAAAAATACCAGAACTATTGCCAAAACTGAACACTTTAACAACAGAATAATCAGAGAAGCCATCGAGATAGAAAAACGCCCACACAGCATGAATAAACGAGATGATACCTCCCGCCTACCAGCCATTTGGAAACCCAGCCTTATTGACAGACGAATCCCTAGCACAAGGAGCGACACTGGACCCACACTCACGAAGACCACACATGATGTCACCACCACACATCCACGCAAAAAGCAGACTCAAACCCGCACCGATGATGAGGCACGACCGCGGACCAGAAACCAGACCACAGCTGCATCATTGGCCATTTTAAACCCCTCCATTCCATACGTGAAGCAAACCGACACCCACCTTGAAGATGTGGCACGACCACGAACGCGAAGCCAAACTACAGCAATGCAGCTCTCCATCTCAAATTCCCCTGCAACTCAGACTAATCCTAGCACAACAGGGCCCCCACCCAAGCAGAGCACACCCCCATCCAATCAGAGCACAGCCAACCCCCCATCCAATCAGAGCACAGCCAAGCCCCTAACCAATCAGAACACACCTCCACCCAATCAGAACACAGCCAAGCTCCCATCCAATCAGTTCATACCTCCACTGGCAGTTAAAAGGAAGAAACAGCTGCGATCACACATTGCTCCTAGAAGCACGAAGCCGAAGACACCAGCCTGAAGATGACGAATGGGACTTCGTCGAAACGTTGCCAAGACACTTTCAATTTTACACGGGAGAAAACCCGAATTACCAAAGACCTACATACAAACACCCGTGAAAACCTCAGAAAACACACATATATATATATATATATATACACATACACATACATATACATACACACACACACACACACACACACCAATATAAAATCCTCGAACTCCGGGAAGGATATAAACCAGCTGTTTGTTTTTAAAAAGCTAAAACAATAAAAACAACTATTTACAATACTAAAAACAACCTATTTCCAAAAATCCATTTAATACCTAGTCCTCAAATAGAGGACATATCAGATATCAAACTTTTGGCTAAGATCAAGTGTAGTATCTGTTCTTATCAGTTTAATATCTGATATGTCCTCTATTTGAGGACTACATATTAAATGGATTTTTGGAAATAGGTTGTTTTTAGTATTGTAAATAGTTGTTTTTGCGGCTCCCAGTGTTTTGTTTTCGGTGGGAAACGGGTCCAAGTGGCTCTTTGAGTATTTTGGGTTGCCTACCCCTGCACCAGAGGATTCACACAGGAGAGAAACCATATGAGTGTCCAGTTTGTGGGAAACGTTTCAGTCAAAATTCCAGCCTGGTGAAATACCAGAGGACACACACAGGAGAGAAACCCTTTGAATGTCCTGAATGTGGGAAAAGTTTCAGTCAGAATTCCCACCTGGTGATACACCAGAGGACTCACACAGGAGAGAAACCGCATGAGTGTCCAGAGTGTGGGAAAAGTTTCAGTTATGCTTTTCTGCTTGTAAAACACCAGAGGACACATACAGGAGAGAAACCGTAAAAGTGTCCAGATTTTGGAAAAGATTTCAGTATTGGGTCTAACCTTATACATCATGTATCACACAGGGGAGAAACATTTGAAATGTCCAACCTGATTCTTCAGGTGTAAATCATCTCATTGCACAGAAGGAAGTGCACATGAAGCAAACAATGAGTTTAGAGAAATCTTGAATTTCATTTCTGATTTCCCATTGAGAGTATAGGTGAGAAATTGACTACTTCAATTCTGGCCTGATTGTTTTTAGTCAACACATCTCAGGATTAGACCTGTAGGTGGAGAGAAAAATATGGAAAATGTTAGTTCGATATAGACTAACTACCTATTTCTGATTATCAGCAGTAGTTTCTGGATGTTTCTGTTTGCAGAAATTGTGAAATTCCCCGGCTAGTGTACACTTAGTCCTTGGGATACAACTGTAATGGTACCTACCAATTAAACAACACTGGCTACCTCGCTGTTGGGGGAAACTCTTGGTAGTCCTGGTAATCCTGGATTTAAAACTGTAATTTAGCCTGCAATTACAGTCATAAATCAAGAGGGTCATTAATGGGTCATCACACAATGTGCCTAATTTTATAACCTATTTTGTGGCAGCACAGAAGGAAGTGCACATGAGGCAAACATTGATGAGTTTAGAGAAGGCTTGAATTTCATTTCTGATTTCCCATTGGGAGTGTAGAAATTCTGGCCTGATTCCCCCGCTAGTGTACAGTTAGTCCTTGGGATACAACTGTAATGGTAGTTACCAATTATGGTTGGGAGCCTGCTTGCTTAACTACCCCTGTTCCTGATGCAGCCGTTAAATGAATGTGCAAGTCATTAAACAACACTGGCTACCTCACTGTTGGGGAAAACTCTTGGTAGTCCTCGATTTACAACTGTAATTTAGCCTGCAATTACAGTCGTAAATCAAGAGGGTCATTAATGGGTCATCACACAATGTGCCTAATTTTATAACCTATTTTGTGGCAGCACAGAAGGAAGTGCACATGAGGCAAACATTGATGAGTTTAGAGAAGGCTTGAATTTCATTTCTGATTTCCCATTGGGAGTGTAGGTGAGAGATTGGCTACTTGAATTCTGACCGGATTCTTTTTAGTCAACACATTTTAGGATTAGACCTGTAGGTGCGGAGAAAAAAAATGGAAATTGTTAGCTTGATAAAGGCTAATGACCTGTTTCTGATTATCAGCAGACGTTTCTGGATGTTTCCTTTTATAGAACCTGTGGAATTCCTCAAACAGTTTTCTGTGGTGTTTTTTTTATATTGATTTTGGAAATCCAATATATGGAGTTTCAGCCATTAAACAGATGTGCGAGTCGCTACATGAAACACTAGCAACCCCACTGTCGGGGGAAGGTCTTAGAAAACCTAGCGCAGGCCCAGATCTGACCCCCCAGGCATCCCTAGGCCTCCCCCACCCCTGAGACACCCTGTGCTCTGCTTCCCAACCCTTGGTTCCCCTGGGGCTTTTCCTCCCTTACAGGGCCCCACCAAACTTTTCTCCCACCCCACAGTCCCCACAGGTTTTTCCCCCATGGTCCCCCTGATGGGGTCAAATTCTCCAAAGCACCAGAGGGCAGGACAAGAAACAATGGTTGGAAACTAATCAAAGAAAGAAGCAACCTGGGATTAAAGAGAAACTTCCTAACAATGCGGACAGTTAACGAGTGTTATGTGCTCTTGGCTACTTTCCTTCATGACCAGAGGCAAGCTCACCTCATCAATAACCAGCCAAGGCCTTTTATTTCATTTATTGCAATAAGCGAGGAAAGAAGCTATCAAAGCTTGGTTCTCTCCAAAGTTCCAACCCAAAATATTCCTTCTTTATACAACCCTGTCCTGGACGCCACATCCTTCCTCGTTCTCCATTCTAGTTTCTTTGGTAAGCTTGTTTGTCTATTTCAGTACGTTTCCATTGTACAGCAGATTCTATTTTAAATTTTTCTTTCAATATTAAATTTTGAAGACCTTTCACTTCTATCAAGAGGAACAGCTTGCCTTCAGAAATTGTGGGTGCTCCATCACTGGAGGTTTTTAAGAAGAGACTAGATAGTGACTTATCTGAAATGGTATAGGTCAGGGGTAGGCAACCTTGGCTCTATTATGACTTGTGGACTTCAACTCCCAGAATTCCTGAGTCAGCATGGCTGGTTCAGGAATTCTGGGTATTGAAGTCCGTAAGTCATAAAAGAGCCAAGGTTGCCTACCCCTGGTATAGGTTCTCCTGCTTGAGCAGGGGGCTGGACTAGAAGACTTCCAAGGTCCTTTCCAGCTCTCTTCAAGATTGCTTCTTTAATGGGTCTGTGGGAAGTCAGCCCCCCGCCCCAGAGAAGGAAATATTAAAAGGGCAGAATATATTTCCTCAAAGGATCTTAAAGAGGCAGAAAAGCATGCCCAATAGCCCCAAGTCTTCCTCCCCCAAGCATAAACCAGCTCTATAGAAATGCAGATGTAATAATCCATTCAGGAAGGTTGGAGCCCTCCAGCTAGAAGCTTAGGAAGACAAAGACACCTAAAATCTACATACCCCACTCAAATTCTAAGACAGCACATAATAGGATTAACCCAGAGATGCCAAAGGGGCAGACTCAGACTCAGGTCAAAATACATGACACGGGAAATACAAAGCCTCGAACAGAAACGGAAAACAACTCCAAACAAAAGCCCAAGAGGGTATAAAACCCACTCCCTACTACATGTGGACTCTTTTTTTCCAGAGCCATCTTTCTCTCTGGCTCTCCTCTTCAGTAAACTACAACCTCCTTTCAAAAGCAGTCGCCATGTTGTTTATTCCCAACTTGGACTGAACCCTGATGAAGATTTTTCCTTCAACAGGTCTTTTTGATTTCTTTGTGAAATGCCTTTTTCGACTTGGCAATTTGGTGTCTTCCCGTCCTCAATCACTGGTCTAATTTCTCAGAGTCTTTCGCTCTGTGCTTCATCCTGGCCTTCAGCCTGTTCTGGTCCCTTGTCCAGGTCAGTTCACCTCTCCTGTCCTTCTGTGGAGCTGCGCGCCTCCCTTTTTCTCCCCTCTCGCGGGAGGCCTGGCTCACTCAGCTTCGCTCTCTCTCTGGATCAGCTTCGCCTTTTTTCCTCCCCTTCTCTCTCCCTCTTCCTCAGGCCTCTCCCTCCTCACATGCAGCCCCACCCAGCAGGTGGGGGCAGGGCAGGCTGATAAATCCTTCCCTCTCTCCTCAGGCCTCTGCTTGCTTTGCTTCCTTCTCCGCTCTTCTCCCTATCTCCCTTTCCTTTTCTCCTCTCTTCTGCCCCTCATGTCATGCAGCAGGCCTGTCCCCCTGTCCCTACTACATTTGTAAAGGAACTATTCCATTTTTCCCTCTTCTTATTTTTCCTTTAAAGTCATATTTTGCAACAGTGAAGTTTATGAGCATAATGTTGACAGAAATCCTGAGGGTCAGGTCCTTCTCCAAAGCTTGTCTTTGTGATACTACAAGCTATACACATTAGGGAGTTTCACTGCAGAGTCAATTGGTGACCAAATAGAGGTGCCAACGGGTACAGAGATGAAAATACATAACAGCTGCTTGAAACCTTCAGCACTAAACAATTAAATATGTTGCTGACAGTCAAACAAGAAGGAGAAACTGTCCCTTGGTGCCTCCTCCCCTTGATTGTCAGGATCCCTCTCCATTTGATATCTCTGGAAATGACTGCAACTGTTGATAGCAGTTAGGAAAGGAGGTTGCATGCATTTCCCTCAATAAGGCGGGCATTGTGATGTAGAGGTTTGTTGTGGCTTCCGACGGCTCCTGTGATTAATTTCATTTTATCCTTGGGGAACATCTAATTCTATTGGCAGAAAGGAAACTAATCAAGGGGAGAAGGAACTTGGAATTAAGGAGAAACTTCCCAACAGTGAGGACAATGAACCAGTGGAACAGCTTTCCTTCAGAAGTTGCAGGTGCTTCCATCACTGGAGGGTTTTAAGAGAAGAGTAGACACCCACCTACCTAAAATGGTATATATATATATTTGAAGAACAACTTTTTTATTTTTTCCAACTCTTCCCGCATACATATCAGCAAATATACCGCGATATTTATCACGTGTTAACATATATTCCTTTTACGTTCTTATCTATCAGATACTCTTAATAAAATACATACACATAAATTTTGTTGCTCGTCCATTTCCCCTTTCACTATATCCACCTCCTACTCTTTCTTCTCTACCTTCTTTCTCCCTTTCTCTTTCTTCCCTACTTCCCTCTTCTTCCTCTCCTCTTTCCTTCACCACTCCCCTCCCATTTCTCCCCACTTCTCCTCCTCTTCTCCGACCTTCCTACTTCCTTCCCACCTCCTTTACTCTCTTCTCTCCTCTCCTTTCTTCCTTCTCATCCCTCTTCAGATACAATTCAGGAGTAATGTCCGAGCAACTCCTCTCTCTAAATTTTCCATCTATATTATATATAATAAGATTGATTTTCTATTACGTTAATACTTCTATTTATCTGATCTTCTCGGTATATACTTCTATAAATATATATATGACCTCCGGTTATTCAATACTGTGTCGCCTGGGTCTCCCTCCTTATCTCCTCCTTTTTCTTCCGTCTAAATTGGTGTTAACTATCTTTTAACCATATTCTCTTTTCACCCAATCATAAAAAATTCCCAAAATTTCATAATACTCTGACTCTGTCTTATCTTTAATTATCATTGTTAATCTATTCATTTCTGCACATTCTAGTATTTTCCCAATCACCTCTCCCTCTGGGGGGGTTTTCAGTGCTTTCCAATTTCGTGCAGACACAATCCTGGCTGCCGTAATTATATGAATAATCAAATATGTTTTCTCCTTATTATATTTCCCTGGTAAAATACCCAGCAGGAATATTTCAGGTCTTAGTTCTATACGTTGTTGTATCATCTTTTCTATCCATGTTCTAATTATATTCCAATAAGTTTTAGCTTCTACGCACGTCCACCACATATAATAGAAAGAACCTGGAATTTGATGACATTTCCAACATTTCATAGATCTGTCCTTAAACATTTTGGCTAATCTTTCTGGAGACATGTGCCATCTATAGAACATTTTGTACATATTTTCTTAATACGCAGTCGCCATTGTCAGTTTATAGTTTCTTTCCCATAGTTGCTACCATCTATCTAATTCAATCGTATATCCAAAATTCCTTGTCCATTTTATCATTGTCTCTTTCACTTGTTCCTCCTCTAACTCCATATGTAGTAGGTAACTATACATTTTTTGTATCCATTTTTCTTCTGTTCCTGTGAGTATTTCATCTAACTGTTGCCCCCAAGTTAAAACCATCTATTTTAACATCTTTTTCATATCTAGATTGTATTTGCGTTCTCATGTACCAATCCATCTTTATTCCTTGTTCCTCTAATTGTTGTTTGGTTTTCAACTCCCCCATATCTGTTAGTAAGTCTTTATATCTTATAATATTTCCCATATTAAGCATATTGGGGTGTATTAGCGCTTCCATAGTTGAGAGCCAATTTGGAATCTTCAAATAATGCTCTCTTTATTTTCTCCCAGACCACAAATAAAGAATTCTTTATATGGTGTCTCTGGAAATAGCTATGTATTCTATTTTTCCCATACCAAATGAAAGCATGCCATCCCAACTGCAAGTCATGTCCCTCTAATGACAATAATCTCGTATTCCTCAGTAAGATCCATTCTCTCATCCATGATAATGCTGCAGCCTGATAATACAATTCCCAATTAGGTAGACCAAACCCACCTCTGAATCTTGTATCTTGTAACATTTTTAGATTAATCTTTGCCTTTTTCCCCCTGCCAAATATACTTCAAGATTATTTTATGAAGCCCCTCAAAATATTTCTTATCTAGCCTTATTGGTACTGTTGAAAACAAAAACAATAATCGTGGTAATATATTCATTTTGATTATCACAATCCTTCCCATTAATGATAGTTGTACATTTTTCCATTTATCCAAATCTACTTCGATTTGTCTTTTCAATTTGTGATAGTTATCCTCTTTAATTGTTATACATCTTGCTGTCAGGTGGATCCCTAGATATTTTACCTTCTTTACAATCTGTATATCTAATTTTCCCATCAATTCTTTTTTGTTTTGGTTTTTCGGTAATATTTTTCACTAACATTTTTGTTTTATCTTTATTAATCTTCAACCCCGCTACCTCACCATATTTTTCTATTAGTTCTATTAATACAGGTCCTGTCTCTAATGGTTCCTCCAAGATAAATACTAAATCGTCTGCGAATGCTTGTAGCTTGTATTCTTCCCTCTTAATTTTCATGCCTTTTATGTCATTATTCTGTCTTATACTTCTGTTTAGTACTTCTAATGTCAAAACAAACAATAGTGGAGACAGAGGACATCCCTGTCTTGTTCCCTTCATAATATTAATCTTCTCAGTCATATCTCCATTTATCATTACTTTGGCTGATTGCTTATTATAAATTGTTTTGATTACATTTATAAATTTCTCCCCAAAATCCATAGTCTGTAATTGGCTTATCATGAATTGCCAGTTCACATTGTCAAATGCCTTCTATGCATCCAGGAACATCAATGCCATCTGTTTTTCCGGGTGTGCTTCATAGTATTCTAATGTGTTCAATACAATTTGCATATTGTCTCTAATCTGTCTTTTGGGTAAGAAACCATTTTGATCTGATTGTATAAATTCATTTAAAAACTTTTTAAGTCTTTCCGCCATTATTGATGCAAATATTTTATAGTCCACATTCAGTAGGGAAATCGGCCTGTAGTTCTTTATTTTCTGCATTTCCGTTTCTTCTTTTGGTATCAGGGTAATAAGTGCTTCGGACCACGAATCTGGTATCTTAGTTTCAAGAAGGAGTTCATTATAAAGTTCCAACATTACATTGCCTAGTGTTTCCTGCAATGTCTTGCTGGTAATCCATCCGGTCCTGGTGTTTTACCATTTTTTTGTCTTTTAATTGCTTCTGTTAATTCCATCGTTGTTATTTCCCCTTCTAATAACTTTTTAAATTTCTCCGGTATTTTAGGTATCTCTGTTTCTTCCAAGAATTGTTTTATCCTATCATCTGGGACTATTTGTTGCTTATATAAATTCTCATAATATTCCCAAGTTATTTTTTTCTTTTCTTCATTCCGATGTTGTAAAATCCCTTCAGCATCTTCCAGTTGTTTAATCCATCTCTTCTCTTTCTCCTTTTTAATTTTATATGTCAACCATCTCCCTGGTTTGTTTGCATGCTCAAAAAAGGTTTGCTTAGCTGCCTTTATTTTCATTGCCACTTCTTCATTTTCTATTAAATTCATTTTGTTTGTTCAGCTCCATTAAATTTTTAATCTTTTTGTTTTGTATATCTTTCTGTAATTCTTTCTCAAGTGTCTTATATTCTTCCTCCAGTTTTCCCTTGTCTTTTCTGTTTATTCTTTTTCCCCAAATAAGTCATAGCAAGTCCTCTCATGTACGCTTTCGCCGTGTCCCAAACATTTTGAAGTGAAGTATCTTCTTTTTTATTTTCTTTAAAAAAGAAGAGTATTTCTTTTTTCATATATTTTTCATATATTTCATTCAATGCAGTTTGGTTTAATGTCCATCTTGTTTTCTTTTTTTGTCCTTTCCATATGATTGTAACTGGGTTGTGATCCGCCCATGTGCTTGTTTCTATGGCTATATTTTGTATATTTATAAATAAATCTGTTGACATCCATATCATATCAATTCTCAACCAGGACAGGTGTCTGTTAGAGTAGAACGTGTATTGCTTCTTTTCCAGATATTTTTCTCTCCAAACATCAAATATATTGATGTCTGGAAAGAGTGCAGAGAAGAGCAACAAAGATGATTAGGGGACTGGAGGCTAAAGCATATGAGGAACGGCTGCTGGAATTGGGTATGTCTAGTTTCATGAAGAGAAGGACGAGGGGGGACATGATAGCAGTGTTCCAATATCTCAGGGGCTGCCACAAAGAAGAGGGAGTGAAGTTATTTTCCAAGGCACCTGAAGGCAGGACAAGAAGCAACGGATGGAAACTAATCAAGGAGAGAAGCAACCTAGAACTAAGGAGAAACTTCCTGACAGTTAGAACAATTAACCAGTGGAACAACCTGCCTCCAGAAGCGGTGAATGCTCCAACACTGGAAGTTTTTAAGAAGAGACTGGACAGCCATTTGTCTGAAATGGTATAGGGTTTCCTGCCTAAGCAGGGGGTTGGATTAGATGACTTCCAAGGTCCCTTCCAACTTTATTATTATTATTATTATTATTATTATTATTATTATTATTATTATTATTATTATTATTATTATTTAGTTCGTGCACCATATTATAAAAGGATTTTGGGAGTGTTCTTCTTAGAGTCTTGTTTTTTGTTGTTGTATTATAGTCCAGCTCAGTCTTTACAATAGTATTAAAGTCTCCAATCATACATATGCTTTCATATTCCAGTTCTATTATTTTCTTGTGTAATTTTAAATAAACATTCTCTTGGTTTTCATTTGGAGCGTAGATCGCTACCAATAGTGATTTTTTACAGTTTATAATTACTTCCACCATTAAGATTCGTCCTTCTTCGTCTGAATATATCAATTTAGTTTGTATTGCTTCCTGAATATATAATGCCACACCTCTTTTACTCTGATCCGCAAGTGAAGTATATAATTCTCCCAATTTTGGATATTCTAATAAATTTTTATGTTGTTTCCTAATGTGAACTTCTTGCAAGCAAATTATGTCCATTTTTAGTTTCCCCAGTTTATTTAGTGTTCTTTTCCTTTTTATGGTCGAGTTTAATCCATTTATATTTATCGAGATTGCTTTTATCTCTTCTTCCATGATTATTTATTTCAAGTTTTGGCTGATCTCGTCATTCTCATCTCTCTTTGCTCTTTTGCCTCTTTTGCTCCTGCTCCTTCTCCCAACGCCCTTTCCTCCTGTTCTTTGCTATACTCACCCCGTTGCTTCTCTCATCTCCTTGGTGTCTAATTCCTCTTTTCCCTCTCAGCCTTTCTTCCTCTTGCTGTCCAAAGTAGTGATCATAAAAAAGTTCTGCTTTCTCTAATGTGTCTAGTCCAGGGGTAGGCAACCTTGGCTCTTTTATGACTCGTGGACTTCAACTCCCAGAATTCCTGAGCCAGCATGGCTCAGCTTGGAAACCTCTCCCTTTCCCCTCAGCGTGGCTGGCTCAGGAATTCTGGGAGTTGAAGTCCACGAGTCATAAAAGAGCCAAGGTTGCCTACCCCTGGCCTAGTCTATGTCTCTGTTCTTGCCAGTTTACCATTACTCCTTCTGGTATTAACCATCTAAAATTTATCCCTTTTTCAATTAAGCCTTTCGTCAAAAATTGATACTCCTTTCTCAAGTCTCTCACTTTTCTTGGAATCTGCTTTAGTATCACTATCTCTCTTCCTTTATATTTTATTGTGACATTTCTCAGTTTCTGTAGTATATCTGCCCTTAACGCTTTTTTAGTAAATCTTATATGAACCTCTCTAGGGAGCTTATTTCTCGTTATGTATCTAGTATGTATTCTGAATATCTCATCTATATCATTAATTATCTTTTCCTTGCTTTCCTCCAATGCTTCTGCTAATATTTCCGCCATCACGTCTGCTAAATTCTCTACCTTTTCTTCTTCAACATTTTGGAATCTTAAGTAATAATCAGCTCTATCCATCTCTAGAGAGATAATCGTTTTTTCCTGGTTCCTATCTGTTAATGTCAGTCGATTGTCCATCTCCTCTACTCTCTTATCTGTTAATTCTATTTTTCCTTCCGCTTGTTGCAGTCTTTGTTCGTTTGTCCCCATCAGTTCTTTGACCTCTTTTAGTTCCTCTTCTAATTTACCTATCCCTTTCTTGAAGTCTGTGTGCAGTGCCTGAATCATATTTTTCAATTCCATGTTGAATTTATCTTGCTGTGTTGTAGAGTCCAGTGTTTTCTGCACCACCGGACTCTGTAATGTTGAGGCGGCTGTTGTTAAGTGTGCTGTAGTCTTCTTCATCTTCTCCAATGATTTGTAGTCCAAATATCAATGAAATATTATAATCCCAATATGTTCCAAGAAGAAGAGAAAAGAAACGAAAATGAGAAAAATATCCCACATCAAAAATCCAAAGGCAGGAAAAAATACAGGGTACAGTTCTTTGTTTCAGGCTCTTCGTGCCTTAATAAAAAAAAAAAGGAGGAAATCAAAAATAAAGCCTCCGTGAAACAGTCCACCATTCACCAAAACAAGAAACAGTCTCTGTGGTAAATGCAATGAATGTCTAACTTCTTATCAGTAAATCCAACAGATGTTCAAGGTCACTTAGTCTTCTCCTTGGCACTACAGCTTCCAAAGTACTCCCAGTCAAATACAAGAAGAAAAAATACAAAGAGAAAGAGGCAACTCACTTAAAAAAAAAAAAAAAACAATCTACACCTCCAGCAGTCGTTTACTCTCAAATCAGTTCCATCAATCCAATTGTTTTCAGCAGGCTTTTCAAATTCCACACTGTTTTTAGATTGATTTATTGATTTATTGCCTTCTGCTTTTTTTGCTGCTGCAGTTTCGGCAGAGGAGCAGCTTAAATGTCCGCTCCCCCCCCTTTCTCCATGGGTTCAAATACTTCTAATTCCCCCCCTCCGCCGCAATTTCCAGCATTTAAGAGAGAAAGATTTTTCCCCCTCTTTTACAGTCTCTTAATCATCTCGCCCAGGGGAATCCTCCAATTTGCTTTCTAATTCTGCCAAGCGACCACCCGGCTTGTGATGGCTCGCAATGGCTGTCTGACAGCTGCTGGTCTGGGAAGTTTCCGTTGGCTCTCCAGGAGATTGCGATCCCTCCTGTGCTGCCAAACTATGCTTCCCTTCTTCACCGTCCCTACAGGACAGCTCCGGTCTATCTGGAACCCAGGCAGACCTCCGCAAACAGCTGAAAAGCAACGATCCATCGGGAGCCCCCAAAGGATACGCTGTGCCGCCGTGACGTTCACTCTCCTCCCTCCTAAAATGGTATATTCTGATTGCTTGAGCAGGGGATTGGACTAGAAGACCTCTAATGTCCCTTCCAGCTCTATTCTGATTGATTGAATTAAGTGCAGAGCAGAAATAAATACTAATTGAATTTCAATATACAAAGTAGACACATTAAAACCGACACAAGGAAGCTAGCAGAATAACAACCCCCCCCCCAAAAGAAACTATTTTTACGATAATAATAGACCCCACAAAACGTACTAACACTATGTGGCTAACAAAACTGAGCGAAATAAGACAACCCCGAAGGCAGAGGAGCTGCTACACAGGGCCAGGCCAGAAGCCACCAGTCCCCAATCAGAGGAACACTCCATTTTCTGAAAAGAAAAGACTAAAGCTCAGATTGAAAGACGAAAAAGATCCATTATCTGGAGAGTAAGGGGGAGCCGATTTCAAAGATGTTGGACTGGATCTTGAAAGCTGCAGCCTTGAATTTGCTGTTGGAGCAGCAGGAAGAGGTCAAATGGGTAGATTCTCTGGGGAGGAAGAAGATCCAGCTGGGTGTAGTAGTGAAGGCACCAGGATAGAGACTGGGAAATGCTCAGTTCCAGTCCCGCCTTACATGCTAAGCCATCTGTGCAACTTTAGCCAATCCTACCAGGGCTATGCCTAAGCAGGAAAGCAGGAATCCATTTGATTTGACTTGACTGACTTGAAGGCATCAAAAACAAATATCCGGTGTAAGGCTCAGGGGCGCTGGATGGAAAGCCGCGAGTTCTAATTCAGTGTTAGCTTAGGCATGAAGACTCCTTCCAGGAGTACGTCTTGGGAGGTAGGCAAGCTGTCTGGGGGACATTTACCCTGTAAATTACACTATGCCACACAGGAAGTGCTTGGTATGCCATCATGCGTTCTTGAATGAAAAGGGAATAGCTGAAATGGCCACTATCACCATCCATACCTTTTTAGACCTGCATTAAAAATGGCAGTGCAGGATATCCCTCTAAAAGGTTTAGCCTGGTGATCAGTCGGCCATGCGCTTTGGTGGGATATTCTATTCTTCCCTTTTGTTTTCTTTTTAAAAATGTAGTTTGGAAACATTTCTTTTACCATATATAGACAATTGGCCCCTCTTTCTTAGGTCCCGTTTTCTAGGCCGTGCTGCATATTTTTCCCTCTCTGTGACCTAACGGAGGCTTCCGTGCAAGGAAATTTACAGACGCACATGGCATTTAGCATTCAGCAGATGTAAAATTTCCTCCTTCAGGAATGAAGCTTCATGGTGGGTGCTGTTGGATGCAGCCCTGGCCGGCAGGAGTGAAGATGGCTCTCCTATAGCGTCTCACCTGATGGTGCTGCCCTGTCCTAAATCCTTGGGAGCCACAGGAATATCAGTCATAAAAGTTTTAGGGTGTAGAGAGGTTTTGTTCTACACTGAGAGTCACCCCTAAGAAAGTGCCAGAATCTTTACATCGGCTTTCTGCTAACTCATGCCATCCAAGGGTTTTGCCCAAGGCGCCTGCCTGGGAATAATCCAATTCCTCTGGAAATTGGGAAGGCTGCTCAGAGCAATTCTGCCCTCTAGCGAGATTTAGGCTCTGCAAGAATGAAGACAAAAAGATATTACAGGTAGTCCTTGACATACAACCACAACTGTGCCCAAAATTTCCATTGCTAAGCAAGATAGTTGTTAAGTGAGTTTTGTCCCATTTTATGTTTTTCGCACAGTTGTTAAGTGAATCTGACTTCCCCATTAGTTTTGCTTGTCAGAAGGTTGCAAAAGGTGATCACATGACCCTCTAACTGTCATAAATATATGGCAGCTGCCAAACATCTGAATTTTATGACATGACCACGGGGATGCTGCAACAGTTGTGAGAATGAAAAACGGTCATAGGTCAAGTTTTTCATGGCCATTGTAACTTCAAACGGTCACTAAACAAATAGTGGTAAGTCGAGGACGACCTGTATCTCCTGACTAGATGTGGATGGGGACCAATATGGTAGCCTGCTTCCAGGTTTGTACCATATTTCATTATTCTATTTAAAGGATGAAGTTGGCAATCATTTAGGGGCTCCACATGCAAACAAGTACACCACAGACTAATACTTAGTATGACAGAAAAATATGAGATAGATGATAGCAGCAGCACCAGATGAAATGGTAACTGGCTGACCACCAGCACTCAACATGTCATCTTCAATGGAACTAAGTATATGTGGAGGGAAGCATGCAGCGGGGTACCCCAAGGCTCTTTCTTAGGCCTACTACTCTTCAATATCTTCATAAATGATTAAGATGAAGGGAGAAAAGGGGAAGAGCCAAACCTGGAACACTGGGCCCTTTAGAGCAAAATGCAGTTCAGTGGTGAAAAAAAAAGGTTTTACACTTAGGCATGAAAAACTAAACGCGCATCTATAGAAGAGGTTGGATGTATCCCAACAGCAGTAACTGTGAGAGGGATCTAGGACTCCCAGTGGACAATCTCCTAAGTATGAGCTAGCAATGCGATGCAGCTGCAGAAAAAGTGAGTGCAGTCCTGCTCTGCATCACCAGAAGCATAGTATCAAGATCACATGAAGTGTTAGTAATGAATTACTGCTGCACTTAAAATACTGCATCCAGGTTTGGTCACGATACAAAAAGATGTTGAGACTCTAGAAAGAGTGCAGAAAAGAGCAACAAAGATATTTAGCGGACTGGATGCTAAAACATCGGATGAGTGGTTGGAGGAACTGGATATGTCTAATTTAACGCAGAGAAGGACTAAGGGTGACCCGATAGTCTTTCGGTATTTGAGGGGCTGATGCATTAAGAGGGGTCAACCTATTCCCCAAAGTGCCTGAGCGCAGTAAAAGAAGTAACACAAAGGAGACTTATCAAAAACAGATCCGACCGAGAATTAAGGGGAAGGTTCCTGTCCGTGAAACCAATTAATCAGTGGAACAGCTTCCCTCTAAAAGTTGTGAGTGCTCCATCAGTGGAGGTTTTTAAGAGGAGACTGGACAGCCATTTGTCCAGAATGGTGTAAGTCAGGTCTTCCCTTGGAGAGTTACAACTCTTAGTCTGTATTTCTGTTTGAACTTCATACACTTCTAGGGCTCAGCATTGAGCTAATCTTTGTAAACTAAGTAGCATCACTTTTCACTGTTTCACTAGGGCTAGACATACCCAATTCCAGCAACCATTCCTTATATGCTTTAGCCTCCAGCCCCCTAATCATCTTTGTTCCTCTTCTCTGTTACTACTATTGAGCAAGGAACCACCTCCAGAATCTTTGAAAGATATAGTTCAGTGGTTCTGAGATTACATCTGCCAGTTCCTTGAGAACCTTGGGGTGTAATCCATCTGGTCCTGGTGATTTGAACTCGTCTAGGCTGGACAGGTACTCACTTACCATTTTCTTGCCTATCTTAACTTGTGTTTCTAATCCGTTTTTTAAGGTACTGTTTTTGATAGGTTGGACTGTTTTTTTCCTTTGTGTAAAGACGGATGCAAAAAAATGAGTTAAATAGTTTTGCACTCTCTCTATTTACTTGTCACCTTCTTGCTACTTTCTCCCACTAATGGACCAATCATTTTCTTGACTTTTTTCTTGTTTTTTACATGTTGAAAGAAGCTTTTTGTTATTTTTGACTTTTGTCGCAAGCCTTAGTTCATTTTGAGCCTTAGCTTTCCTCACTTCATCTTTGCAGGCTCGGGCTATTTGCTGATATTCTGCCTTAGTTATGTGCCCCTCTTTCCACTTGTTATACTTGTCCTTTTTGTCTTTCAATTTATCAGAGAGTTCTTTATGCAGCCATGCTGGTTTCTTTTGAGAAGCTGTTATTTTTCTTCTTCGTTGGTATTGTTCTAGACTGGGCTTTTATCTGACTTTTCAAAATTTCCCAAGCTTCTTGAGTTGTTTTCCCCTTGGGGATTCTCATCCATGGAATCCTTCCCAAGCTGTCTCTTAAGTTTATTCAAATTAGCTCTCTTGAAGTCCAAGACTCTAGTTTGACTGTGTTCTATTGCTTGTGCTTGCATAATGTTGAATTCCAATATTGCATGATCACTCCCAGAGCTGCAGGCCTGCCCAGCACAAAGAAGTCAAAGTGGTCGGCTAGGAAGCCCCGCGTAGAGGTGGTAGAGCAGGGCTTTTCAACCGGTGGTACGCGTACCACCAGTGGTACGCGAGCACATGGCTGGTGGTACGCGTAGGACGGGTTGAAAAAACATGTAAAAAAAAAATGTAAAAAAAATATTAAAAAAATTTTTTTTGAAATTTTTTTTTTTTAAAAAAGTGTAAAAGTGGATGAGGTGAAGTGGCAGCAGCGCCGCAGAGGCTTGTGGCAAAGTCAGCTGGAACTGCACGTTGCCTGGGTCCCACTGAGAGCCCAGGATCAAAGCGCACAGCTCCAGCTGATTGGCGGCGGCCTTGGGGGCGGCAGGCAGCCTCACGCAGTCTTCAGGGGAGATTCCGCTGGAGCTGCGCGAGGCATTGCCTGGGTCCCTCCCCCCCGCCCCCACCCAGATGCCCTCACCTCCCCCAAGCGTTTTTTTTACTCACCTGCTTTCAGCAGCATTCCCTTTCTCCTGTCCTTCTCGGCCTTCGCCATGTGTTTGTGAGACAAAAAAAAAAAGTTCCATGGGACTTTCTAACTTCTCGCGAGAAGTTAGAAAGTCTCATGGAACTTTTTTTTTTTACCCACAAGCACGTGGCGAAGGCAGAGAAGCAAACGAAGACAGAGAAGCAAAAGGAGAAAGGGAGTGCAGCTGAAAGCAGGTGAGTAAAAAAATGCTTGGGGGAGGCAAGGGCATCTGGGCGGGGGCGCCAAGCTTACCATGCATGGTGGCGGGAGGGTTAACGGCGGGCGCGGGTGGGCCAGGAGGAGCTGCAGCTGCAGATTGCGGGTGATGGCAGCGCGGAGGCCGATCGCGCGTGTGCGCGAGGCAGAGGTGCTGCCCGGGGCCCGATCGCGCGTGTGCGCGAGGCAGAGGTGCTGCCCGGGGCCAGAGGGGAGGCTGGGCAGATTGTGGGCAGCGGCAGCAACGGGGAGGCCGATCGCGTGTGTGCGCGAGGCCGAAGTGCTGCCCGGGGCCAGAGGGGAGGCTGGGCAGATTGTGGGCAGCGGCAGCAACGGGGAGGCCGATCGCGCGTGTGCGCGAGGCCGAAGTGCTGCCCGGGGCCAGAGGGGAGGCTGGGCAGATTGCGGGCAGCGGCAGCAACGGGGAGGCCGATCGCGCGTGTGCGCGAGGCAGAAGTGGTGCCCGGGGCCAGAGGGGAGGCTGGGCAGATTGCGGGCAGCGGCGCCTGTGCCCCACCCCCTGGCCAGGAAGGCATGCAAGAGTCCCGGCAGAAACCAGCAGCAGCAGCGAGCCTGCTTGGGCAGCGGAGAGCAGGGTAGTTTCCACATAATCCCATCCAAAAGTTTTCCCTCGGCTACAGTCTTTCTTTCCTCTGTCTCCAGGGTTTTCTCCCTCCTCCTCTCCTAAGGTTCAAAGCATTATTAGCTTCCCAAGGGCACCACAATCCTCACGAAAGCGGGGCGAGAAAGCTCGCGGCGGGCTCAAAGGAGCACCTGTCAGCGTAGGAGACGAGAAACTCCCCCACAAACCCAGGGGAAGGGGTGGAGAAAAGGAGCCCCCTTTGGGAGGAAGCCACCACCTTCTTCTCCTCGGCTTTGCGCTCTCTTGTTTCTCGGCAGCCGGGCTGCCAAGCCTCTACTGGCTTGAACTCCGCGTTTGTTTTTGTTTTTTACTTCTTGCCTTCATGTGTTTCTGCCGTACCTCCTCGGTGCTCCCGCTCCCGGGAACGGGGTGGGCGGAAGAAAGCTTGGCTAGGATAGGCAAAGAAAAGCCACGGAGCCGTGAGCTAAGATCGCAGGCAGGCCGGGAAGGGGGTGAAGAAGGGGATTGGGAGAGAGGAAACGCCAAGCTTATCCTCGCCTCTCCCAAGGACCTCCTGCGCCACCTCACAGGAACACCTGGTTTCAGATTTATGCCGCAAAAGTTTTTCTCGCGCAGAGGAGAGAGGAAAAACAATTACGGAACACTCGGGAATCCCTTGCAAGGCACCATGTACCTTGGTGCTTATTTCCTAACGCCCTCCCCCCGTGTTTTCTGCTCCACCCTGAATTCGCCTCCCTTCCACTCTCCTTATGCAGCCATCTATAGTCTTAATACAGCCCTAAGTCTGTCTCGCTTTCAACTCCCCCCTAAAATTCTTCATTCAGAGTCGACGGTCCGACATAACTTCCCTCCTCGGATGAGAAAGAAGGAATCTCTCCTGCCCATGTCCCTTCCCCCCCCCTTCAAGCGACAACAGGAGGTTGCTGACAGCGGTGGCAAGAGAAAGAAGTCATTCAAAGTTCAAGCTAGCTACTGGACGCCTATTTGCACTCCCCCCCCCTTTTTTTTTGAGTACTTGTCTGCCAACCTGCCCCATTATAAACGGCGCTGTAAAAGAAAAAGTCTTCTGCCCAAGCATAACTTTTAAGGATTTTAAGGATCTTTGAGAGGAAGAGAGGGAGAGAGAAATAGAGGGAGGGAGAGGAAGAGGGAAAGAGAAATAGAGGGAGGGAGAGGAAGAGAGAGGGAGAGAGAGAAAGAGCGAGAGGGAGAGAGAAAGAGGGAGACGGAGAAAGAAGGAGGGAGAGAGAGGGAGAGAAAGAAAGGGAGACGGAGAGAGAAAGAAAGAGAGGGAGAAAAAGAGGGAGAGAGAAAGAGAGACGGAGGGAGAAAGAGGGAGAGAGATTAAATTAGTAACATGGTTGTTCAGTGAATCTGGTTTCCCCCCTAACTTTGCTTCTCAGAAGGTTGCAAAAGGCGATCACATGACCCTGGAATAATGTGACCATCATAAATAAGAATCGGTTGCCAAGCATCCAAATGTAAATCACATGACCCTGGGGATGCTACAATGGTCATAAGTGTGAAAAATGGTCATAAGTCACTTTTTTCAGTGCCGTTGTAACTTTGAACAGTCACTAAGCAAACTGTTGTAAGTTGAGGACTACCTGTACTTTATCACTTTTTTCCATTTTTTTTGGTCATCAAGTTTTTGACACCTTGCTGGGTGACTGGTGGTACTCGAGTGTTTCCATATTCTAAAAGTGGTACAATCGGTGAAAAGGTTGAAAAGCCCTGTGGTAGAGCACGCCCAGGGCCAGCAGGGAAAAGGCCACCCCGAGCAGGGAAAGACGGATCCCCATCGACATCATGGCCGCCCAGGCCCAGCAGAGATGGGGGGGAGGCACGCAATCCCAGCTGGCAATGGGGGGGCATGACGCCGATGGGGATTCGGCTTTCCATGCTTGGGGTGGACTTTGGATTGCTGGGCGTGCTCTACCACCTCTACTTGAGCTTGCTAGCCGGCTGCTTCGCCTCCTTTGTGCTGGGCGGGGCTGCCGCTTCGGGCAGCAGCGGCGGCCTAATGGACCTGCACAAGCTGCTGGCAGTGGCGGCCCAAGGTATGTCGGGTGTGCAAGAACAGGCTCCATGAGCGGGCCAAGGGCAAGATCTGTGAAGGGGCTGAGGAGATGATCAGCAGCAACCTGCTCTCCAACTGCAAGCAAAAACAGATGGGATGGAATAGGCACATCCAGCAGTCTGCATCATGTGCCTCCCCCCTTCCCTACTCCGCCTGCTGCTGGAGGGCTGGCCAGGTATTGGCAGTGGGCTGTGGAGCTCCAGAGTGTACCGGTCAAGGGGCCTGCAGGCTGTGGCTGCTGACGGACACTGTTGGCCCCCATGCGGTCACTGGCCTTTGTGTGCAAGCGCCGATGGTGTCAGGCAGCAGCCTTCCCAGCCCCTACCTCGCCTCGCCTTGCCCCATGGCAATGGCACCCCCGTCCTGCCCCCTGCCTCACCCCGCAGGACGAGCCTTCTGCCCACCGTCCCACCCATCAGAGACCCCCTGGATCTCCCCCAACCCCTGCCCAGTCCCCACAGGCATTGCCCCCACAAGCAACATTGAGGTGGCCACACCCACCCCAGCCACACCCACCCAGTCTGCTGTGACCACCTGCAGCCATGCCCCACCCACTGGGCCATGGCCCCTCTGGGGCACCACAATGCTGATGCGGCCCTGGCACGTTGCGATAAATAAGTGGGTTTTGGGTTGCGGTTTGGGCACTCGGTGTCTAAAAGGTTTGCCATCACTGCTATAGGAGAGCCACCTTCACTCCTGCCGGCCAGGGCTGCATCCAACAGCACCCACCATGAAGCTTCAATCCTGAAGGAGGAAATTTTACATCTGCTGAAGGCTAAATGCCATGTGCGTCTCTTAAATTTCCTTGCACGGAAGCCTCCATTACTCCATACTAAGTAGCATCATCACTTTTCGCTGTTTCACTTGGCTCAGTTGCAAAGGCCGGTCGCTGGGAGGCGAAAACGACTGGAGAGCATATAAATCAGCGAAAAGCTCTTGCAGACGCCAAAGGCCGAGACGGGACAAGCGTGACTTCCGGCCTCCTATCGCGAGATGATAAGGCAGCATCTGCGACTAGAAAGCGGTATCTGTGGTGGAGGTAAGAGGAGTTGTAACCATCGAGTACTGCATTGCTAGAAAAGATGGGAGGCGAGGAGATCAGAGCAACTTCCTCTTCCGGATCACTCATGGGAGGAAGGAGGCGTGCGGGGAGGGGGTTTGTGCTCTTCCCAGGGTCGAAACAGCAGCTGGAAGGTGAGTTGAGGGCGGGTCGGAGGAGAAGCCGGGAGCAAGTCGGGCTGCTCGGTTCGGACGTTGCCAACCGCTGTACATTCATGAGGGTCGCAGCATCCCACCCTCGTGATCCCCGCTTGTGACTTTCCCAGCCAGCTTCTCCTAAGCAAAATCCCTGGAGAGGCTGGCAAGAAGCTGCAAGTCGCAGTCACGTGAAATTGCCTTCAACGACCCAGAGCGACTCGCTTAAGACCTGCAGAGGAACAGCCCCCCTCCTGCCCCGCAGCCCCACCTCTTGGTGCAGCCCGGCTCCCAGCGTGGGGGCTGCTGGTGTTTCCCGGAAGGTTGGGCACCCCCGTTCCCACGTTCCCCTGTCGCTGCTGGGGAGGATCAGCCTCCCAGTGCCTGGAGGGGAGGAAGAGGACTGGGGGGAGCTCTGGGCTCAGAGGGAGCGTGACTGGAGGCGAGTGCGGGAACCCTGCTAGGAGGCCAGGGGCATCTGGAAGGCGGGTGAGCGAGACCCGAGAGGCGTCCAGCTGGGCTTGGCCAATGGGCAGCCCTGTCCAGGTGGGCTCGCTTTGAGATGGAGCTCCTGAATCTGCCTCTCTTACATGCCCAGATTCCCTCTCTGGTGACTGCTGCATCCCTGTTTCTCTCTGCCCATGTGAGTGAACAGCCATGTCTCTGGAGGTTTTCAATTTAAATATTTAGTTCTTTTAAGGTCTGTATAATCTACCCTGAAAAAGAAGCTTTCCACTGTTTTTTACAAACAGCTTTCGAAAGAGATCAAGGGGTTTCTGTGATAATATTCAGAAAGATAAGAGAATTTCCGGTCAAGGGACAGGCCTGGGAGCTCTAATAACTGCCTGCAGGGCATTTTGGGGAACAGAGACTGGTCTGCAGAAGAGCCAGTTTATTGGTTGGGCTGCAGAGAGGCTTCAGTTGTTGGACTAAAATGCCGCATGGAGAGCTTGTGTTTAGATGATGGCACTCTTTCAAAATTGGAGGGGCTGTCACATAGAAGAGGGGATTGACCTGTGCGCCAAAGTGTGGTAGAGCAGAACAAGAAGTAACAGATGGAGACTAGAATTAGGAGAAAGTTCCTGTCAGTGAGAACAATTAATGAAACAGCTTGCCTCCAGACGTTGTGGGTGTTTCAGCACTGGAGGTTTTTAAGAAGAGATTGGACAGCCATTTGTCCAGAATAATATAGGTTTCCTACCTAAGCAGAGGATTGGACTAGAAGACCTCCGAGGTCCCTTTGAACTCTCATTATTCTCTTGTAGACCTGCTGTTTTCTTGGCAACACTATCAGACTGAAACTGCCACTTTTTTTTCTGGGATTTTTATTTTTTTACTTCTATTTATAGCTAACAAGCACGGTATCTCCTATTGGCGCCCCATATGTGTATTAACAAGGCTCAACTGTGCTTAAGCCAGCACTTCTGAAAGAATAGCCATGGAAGACCTTTCAGGATGTTCACTTGTATAAGTAGTCCTCATTTACCACTTCTTCACTGGGCCTATGATTATGAAAATGCAGGAAAAGGGAGTTGCACCATTTCGGATGCTGCCAATTGTTGCATGTTTATGGTGACTGCAGTATCCCACATTCATGATCCCCATCTGTGACCTTCCCAGCTAGCTTCTTACAAGCAAAATCAATGGGTATATTGGCAGGAAATTGCAAGCCACAATCATGTGAAATTGCCTATAACAACCCATGGTGATTTGCTTAACAAGTCCAGAGGAACAGATGTTGACACTATCATGCTAACATCATGCTTAATGATTGGGCCGCTTAATGACACAGATGTCAGTCCCAATTGCAGTTATTAAATGAGGAGTACTTCAATTGGGATGTCAGCAGAGGGATTGTGGAGAGTAGTTTTTGCCCTTATTTGTAGCCGAGGACTTGCTCAGAAGGTTTGACAGTAATCTTTTTTTCTTTTTCAGGCTGAAAACATGAATTTTCCACATAGATATAATTATAGGTATGTGTATTTATATTACTCCATGCATATATCTGCAATTGTATAGTCTATCCCCCACACTTCCAGATATATTTTATGATAACCCTTAGCAGTGCTTAGAATTTATGATTGATGCGAGTCAAGAGAATTTCATGATTGAATGGATATTTGAACTTGGATTTCTGTAATGTCCAGGGAATCATAATTTATGTAAGAGGTTAGCATTGTGGCATGTTTGCTTTTTTAATGTAATGTATACAGGTAGTCCTCGAGTTACGAATGTAATGGAGCCTCCCCATTCCACTCCTAACTCGAAAACTCGTAGAGTGAATCTCGTTCCTTTAGCGTGATCACTCTCTTGCTCGTTAAAACGCACACGGCTCATTAAGTAAACATGAGGCCATGGAGGGCCTAGTGATGGAAAAGGCCCCCAAGGCCGTCCCGACCCACTAATATACCTCATGCTTCCCCCTCCCTTCCATGGGCGCAAAGCGATTTTGTGACCCCCCAGCAGCCCAATCAGGGTGATGGAGGCCTTGAAAAGACCTCCGGAGCCCAGATCCATGGCTGCTGAGCGAATTTGCGGTTCCCAACGGTGCAATCCGGGCGATGCAGGCCTTTTCCAAGCCTCCGGAGCCTGGATTGGGACACAGAGGGTCCGCAAAATCGCTCTGTGGCCATGGATCCGTTCTCCAGAGGCTTGGAAAATGTCTCCGGAGCCCGGATCGGGCCGCAGGGTGTGTGTGCGGAATCGCTCCGTGACCATAGATCCGGTCTCCGGAGGAGTGGAAAAGGCCTCCAGACCCCGGATCGGGCCGTGGAGGGGCGCAGAATCACTCTGCGGCCATAGATCCGGGCTCCGGAGGCTTGGAAAAGGCCTCCAGAACCCGGATCAGGCCGTGGGGGGGGGGGCGTGGAATCTCTCCGTGACCATAGATCTCGGCTCCATAGGTCTTTTCCAGTCCTCTGGAGCCCGGATCGGGCTGCTGGGGCGGGCGTGAATTCGCTCTGCAGCCATAGATCCGGGCGGCAGAGGTCTTTTCCAGGTCCCCGGAGGCTGGATCGATTCCAGTTCAACTGTGCTTAAACCAGCACTTCTGAAAAAATAGGTATGGAAGACCTTTCAGGATGTTCAGTTGTATAAGTAGTCCTCAATTCCCACTTCTTCACTGGGCCTATGGTTATGAAAATGCAGGAAAAGGGAGTTGCACCAATTCGGATGCTGCCAATTGTTGCATGTTTATGGTGGCTGCAGTATCCCACATTCATGATCCCCATCTGTGACCTTCCCAGCTAGCTTCTTACAAGCAAAACCAATGCATATACCGGCAGGAAATTGCAAGCCACAGTCGTGTGAAATTGCCTTTAACAGCCCATAGTGATTTGCTTAACAAGTCCAGAGGAACAGATGTAAGTTGGCACTATCATGTTAACATTATACTTAATGATCGGGCCGCTTAATGATACAGATGTCAGTCCCAATTGCAGTCATTAAGTGAGGAGTACTTCAATTGGGATGTCAGCAGAGGGATTGTGGAGAGTAGTTTTTGCCCTTATTTGTAGCCGAGGACTCCCATTTAGAAATCTTGCACAGGCTTTAGGCATCATTTCATCCGTTAAAGCCCCCACACCTCTAAAAATTAGCTCAGAAGGTTTGGCAGTAATTTTTTTTCTTTTTCAGGTTGATAACCCATAGTAGCGCTTACACTTTATGATTGATGCAAGTCAAGGGAATTTCATGATTGAAGGGATATTTGAAGTTAGATCTCTGGACTGTCCGATGAATCATAATTAATGTAAGAGGTTAGCATTGTGGCATGTTTGCTTTTTAAATGTAATGTATATTTTTTTTCTTTTTTTTTCACATATGCAAGCATTGTATAAACAATTAAAGTTACACTTTTTTTGAATCTTATAGACAAAGAGGATGGCAATAAGAGCACTCTGGAGGAGTGAGAATAACTTTTGAAAAGGAAAGCAAATCAAGCCAGAAATCAAAATATTTTCCATTTCCTTCAGAAAATTACACAATTCTCCCATCCCAGCAGGCGTGAGGCAAGAGAAAATCAAGAAGATATTTCAAGCTGGAAATAGTGGAGTATGTGGAACACAAGTCAGTGGGGGAAAAAAGGTCAATTGGATACTCAAATAGGGTAGACAGTAATGCAGAACTCCCAATGGGAGGAAGAAAACAGTAGGTGAAATCAAAGCACCACTAAACAAGGGACCACACACATTTTTGACTTCCTCCAGCATATCAGTGGTGGAAAAGCTCCACAGATGTCATTATTGTGGTATAAAGCACAGATTGCAAAAGCATAGGTGATTACGTACAAGAGGACCCAAACTGGAAAAAAGGCATACAAATGCTACTAATGTAACAAAATCTTTGGTCAGAATTTTTCCCTTGAGGTTCATAAAAGGACCCACACAGGACAGATTCCCTATAAGTGCTCCCAATGTGGTAAATGCTTTACCAAGCAAAGTAATTCACACAGGAGAGAAACCATATGAATGTCCAGTTTGTGAGAAAAGGTTCGCTGTAAATTACTACCTGGTGAAACACCAGATGTCTCACACCGGAGAAAAACCCTTTGAATGTCCTGAGTGTGGGAAAGGTTTCAGTTTCAGTTCCAACCTGGTGAGACATCAGAGGACTCACACAGGAGAGAAACCCTTTGAATGTCCTGATTGTGGGAAATCTTTCACTCGGAATTACAGCCTGATGACACATCAGAGAATTCACACAGGAGAGAAACCCTTTGAATGTTTGGATTGTGGGAAACGTTTCAGTTTCAGTTCCAACCTGGTGACACATCAGAGAACTCACACAGGAGAGAAACGCTTAGAATGTCCTGATTGTGGGAAATCTTTCACACACAATTCCAGCCTGGTGATACATCAGAGGACTCACACTGGAGAGAAACCCTTTGAATGTCCTGATTGTGGGAAATATTACAGCCGCAGTTCCAGTCTGGTGATACACCAGAGGACTCACAAAGGATTGAAACCCTTTGAATGTCCTGATTGTGGGAAATCTTTCATACACAAGTCCAGCCTGGTGATACATCAGAGGACTCACACAGGAGAGAAACCCTTTGAATGTCCTGATTGTGGGAAACGTTTCAGTTGCAGTTTCAACCTGGGGAGACATCAGAGGACTCACACAGGAGAGAAACCCTTTGAATGTCCTGATTGTGGGAAATCTTTCACTGGTAATTTCAACCTGATGACACATCAGAGGTCTCACACAGGAGAAAAACCCTTTGAATGTTCGGATTGTGGGAAAAGTTTCAACAATAATTCTTACCTGGTGAAACACCAGAGGATTCACACAGGAGAGAAACGATATGAGTGTCCTGATTGTGGGAAACGTTTCAGTTTCAGTTCCAGCCTGGTGACACATCAGAGAACTCACACAGTAGAGAAACCCTTTGAATGTCCGGATTGTGGGAAATGTTACAGCCACAGTTCCAGTCTGGTGACACACCAGAGGACTCACAAAGGAGAGAAACCCTTTGAATGTTTGGATTGTGGGAAAAGTTTCATTGCAAATTCTGACCTGGTGAACCACCAGAGGACTCACAAAGGAAAGAAACCCTTTGAATGTCCTGATTGTGGGAAATCTTTCATACACAATTCCAGCCTGGTGATACATCAGAGGACTCACACAGGAGAGAAACCATATGAGTGTCCAGTTTGTGGGAAAAGTTTCAGTCTAAATTCCAACCTGGTGAATCACCAGAGGACTCACACAGGAGAGAAACCCTTTGAATGTCCTGAGTGTGGGAAAAGTTTCAGTCAGAATTCCCACCTGGTGATACACCAGAGGACTCACACAAGAGAGAAACCCTTTGAATGTCCGGATTGTGGGAAATGTTACAGCCACAGTTCCAGTCTGGTGACACACCAGAGAACTCACACAGGGGAGAAACCCTTTGAATGTTTGGATTGTGAGAAATCTTTCATACACAATTCCAGCCTGGTGATACACCAGAGGACTCACACAGGAGAGAAACCCTTTGAATGTCCTGATTGTGGAAAAAGTTTCAGTCAGAATTCCCACCTTGTGATACATCAGACGACTCACACAGGAGAGAAACCCTTTGAATGTCCTGAATGTGGGAAAGGTTTCAAGAATTCTGACCTAGTGAAACACCAGAGGATTCACACAGGAGAGAAACCATATGAGTATCCAGTTTGTGGGAAAAGTTTCAGTCAAAATTCCAGCCTGGTGATACACCAGAGGACTCACACAGGAGAGAAACCGCATGAGTGTCCAGAGTGTGGGAAAAGTTTCAGTTATGCTTTTCTGCTTGTAAAACACCAGAGGACACATACAGGAGAGAAACCGCATGAGTGTCCAGAGTGTGGGAAAAGTTTCAGTTATGCTTTTCTGCTTGTAAAACACCAGAGGACACATACAGGAGAGAAACCGTAAAAGTGTCCAGATTTTGGAAAAGATTTCAGTATTAGGTCCAACCTTATACATCATGTATCAGACGGGAGAAACATTTGAAATGTCCAATCTGAGAACGATTCTTCAGGTGTAAATCATCTCCTATTGCACACAAGGAAGTGCACATGAAGGAAACAATGATGAGTTTAGAGAAATCTTGAATTTCATTTCTGATTTCCCATTGAGAGTATAGGTGAGAAATTGACTACTTCAATTCTGGCCTGATTGTTTTTAGTCAACACATCTCAGGATTAGACCTGAAGGTGGAGAGAAAAATATGGAAAATGTTAGTTCGATATAGACTAACTACCTATTTCTGATTATCAGCAGTAGTTTCTGGATGTTTCTGTTTGCAGAAATTGTGAAATTCCCCGGCTAGTGTACACTTAGTCCTTGGGATACAACTGTAATGGTACCTACCAATTAAACAACACTGGCTACCTCGCTGTTGGGGGAAACTCTTGGTAGTCCTGGTAATCCTGGATTTAAAACTGTAATTTAGCCTGCAATTACAGTCGTAAATCAAGAGGGTCGTTAATCACACAATGTGCCTAATTTTATAACCTATTTTGTGGCAGCACAGAAGGAAGTGCACATGAGGCAAACATTGATGAGTTTAGAGAAGGCTTGAATTTTATTTCATTTCTGATTTCCCATTGGGAGTGTAGAAATTCTGGCCTGATTCTTTTTAGTCAACACATCTTAGGATTAGACCTGTAGGTGTGGAGAAAAAAAATGGAAATTGTTAGCTTGATAAAGGCTAATGACCTGTTTCTGATTATCAGCAGACGTTTCTGGATGTTTCCTTTTATAGAACTTGTGGAATTCCTCAGACAGTGTTTTGTATGGTGTTTTTTGTATATTGATTATGAAAATCCAACATACGGAGTTTCAGCCTTCTTTGTTGTGCTCCAGATTTTGATCCCCACAATTTCCCAGCCAGCATACCAGTAGTCTTCAATTTACAACTGTAATGGGGCCTGTCAGTTATGGTTGCACGTTGCAAAAGCCATGAAGTGAGACTGGTTTGGTTAATTACCCCCACCCTCCGTGATGCAGCCATTAAACAGATGTGCAACTCCCTAAGTGGAACACTAGCTACCCCACTCTTCAGGGAAGGTCTTGGAGGCCTAGCGCAGGCCCAGACTTGCCTCCCCCTGCCAGGCTTCCCTAGGCCTCCCCCACCCACAAGACACCCTGTGCTCTGCTTCCCAACCCTTGGTTTCCCTGGGGCTTTTCCTCCCTTACAGGACCCCATCAAGCTTTTCTGCCGCCCCACGGTTCCCACAGGTATTTCCCCCATGGTACTCCTGGTCTCTTCCCCCACCGTATTTGGGGGGCTGCCACAAAGACGGGGTCAAATTATTCTCCAAAGCACCATAGGGCAGGACAAGAAACAACGGTTGCAAACTACTCAAAGAGAGAAGCAACCTGAAATTAAGGAGAAACTTCCTAGCAATGCGGAGAATTAACCAGAGTGTTATGTGTTCCTGGCTACTTTCCTTCATGACCAGAGGCAAGCTCACCTCACCAATAACCAGCCAAGGCCTTTTATGTCATTTATTGCAATAAGAGAGGAGAGAACCTATCAAAGCTTGGTTCTCTCCAAAGTTCCAACCCAAAATATTCCTTTTTTATACAACCCTGTCCCGGCCGCCACATCCTTCCTCGTTCCCCATTGTAGTTTGTTTGGTAAGCTTGTTTGTCTATTTCAGTACGTTTCCATTGTACAGCAGATTCTATTTTAAAATTTTATTTCAATATTAAATTTTGAAGACCTTTCATTCACTCCTATCAAGAGGAACAGCTTGCCTTCAGAAGTCGTGGGTGCTCCATCACTGGAGGTTTTTAAGAAGAGACTAGACAGTGACTTATCTGAAATGGTATAGGTTCTCCTGCTTGAGCAGGGGGTTGGACTAGAGGAACTCTAAGGTCACTTCCAGCTCTATTCTATTCAAAATTGCTTCTTTAATGGGTCTTTTGGATTTCTTTGTGAAGTGCTACCCTCAAAAGGGCCGCAAGAGTCGAGATCCCTTTGTTCATTTCCACTTGGCAAGTTGGTGTCTTCCCGCCCTCAATCACTGGTCTAATTTCTCAGAGTCTCTCGCTCTGTGCTTCCTCCTGGCCTTCAGCCTGTTCTGCTCCCTCCTCCAGGTCAGTTCACCTCCCCTGTCCTTCTGTGGAGCTGGGTGCCTTCCTTTTTCTCCCTTTCTTGTCCCCTGGGGTGGGAGGCCTGGCCCGCTTACTCAGCTTCACTTGATCAGCTTCATCTTTTTTCCTCCCCTTCTCTCTCCCTCTTCCTCAGGCCTCTCCCTCCACACATGCAGCCCCACTCAGCAGGTGGGGGCAGGGCAGGCTGATAAACCCTTCCCTCCCTTTCTCCTCAGGCCTCTGCTTGCTTTGCTTCCTTCTCAGCTAGTCTCTCTCTTTTCTCCCCCTCACGCCATGCAGCAGGCCCGTCCCTACTACATTTGTAAAGGAGCCATTCCATTTTTTCCTCTTGTTCTTATTTTTCTTTTAAAGTCATATTTTGCAACAGTAAAGTTTCTGAGCAAAGTGTTGACAGAAATCCTGAGGGTCGGGTGCTTCTCCCAAAGCTTGTCTTTCTGACACTACAAGCTACACACAGTAGGGAGGTTCAGTGCAGAGTCAATTTGCGACCAAATAGAGGTGCCAGCAGGTACAGAGATGAAAATACATAACAGCTGCTTGAAACCTCCTTCAGCACTAAACAATTAAATGCAACTGTTGATAGCAGTTAGGAAAGGAGGTTGCATGAATTTCCCTCAAGGCAGCCATTGTGATGTAGAGCTTCGTTGTGGCATCCGATGGCTCCTGTGATTAATTTCATTTTATCCTTGGGGAACATCTAATTCTATTGGCAGAAAGGAAACTAATCAAGGGGAGAAGGAACTTGGAATTAAGGAGAAACTTCCCAACAGTGAGGACAATGAACCAGTGGAACAGCTTTCCTTCAGAAGTTGCAGGTGCTTCCATCACTGGAGGGTTTTAAGAGAAGAGTAGACACCCACCTACCTAAAATGGTATATTCGGATTGCTTGAGCAGGGGATTGGACTAGAAGACCTCTAATGTCCCTTCCAGCTCTATTCTGATTGATTGATTGATTGATTGAATTAAGTGCAGAGCAGAAATAAATACTAATTGAATTTCAATATACAAAGTAGACACATTGAAACTAACACAAGGAAACTAGCAGAATAACACCCCCCCCCAAAAAAAAAACTATTTTTACAATAATAATAAACCCCACAAAACGTACTAACACCATGTGGCTAACAAAACTGAGCGAAATAAAAGACAACCCCAAAGGCAGAGGAGCTGCTACACAGGGCCAGGCCAGAAGCCACCAGTCCCCAATCAGAGGAACACTCCATTTCCTCAAAAGAAAAGTCTAAAGTTCAGATTGAAAGACGAAAAAGATCCGTTATCTGGAGAGTAAGGGGGAGCCGATTGCAAAGATGTTGGACTGGATCTTGAAAGCTGCAGCCTTGAATTAGCTGTTGGAGCAGCAGGAAGAGGTCAAATGGGTAGATTCTCTGGGGAGGAAGAAGATCCAGTTGGGTGTACTGGTAAAGGCACCAGGGTAGAGACTGGGAAATACTCAGTTCCAGTCCCGCCTTACCTGCTAAGCCATCTGTGCAACTTTGGCCAATCCTACCAGGCCTATGCCTAAGCAGGAAAGGAGGAATCCACTTGACTTGACTGACTTGAAGGCATCAAAAACAAATATCCGGTGTAAGGCTCAGGGGCGCTGGATGGAAAGCCGCAAGTTCTAATTCAGTGTTAGCTTAGGCATGAAGACTCCTTCCAGGAGCTATGGAATATTGAGAGGGAAAAAGTGTTATGTACTGGAATGTAATGATGCAAGCCATGGACCCTCGCCTATTGTGGAGAAGCTAAGTAGGCATTTCCTGCCAAGCCGAGGCTTTTCTTCCCTTTTGTTTTCTTTTTAAAAATGTAATTTGGAGACATTTCTTCCAGCATATGTAGACAATCAGCCCCTCTTTCCTAGGTCCCTGTTTTCTAGGCCCGGCTGCATATTTTCCCCTCTCTGTGACCTAATGGAGGCTTCTGTGCAAGGAAATTTAAGAGACGCACATGGCATTTAGCCTTCAGCAGATGTAAAATTTCCTCCTTCAGGAATGAAGCTTCATGGTGGGTGCTGTTGGATGCAGCCCTGGCCGGCAGGAGTGAAGGTGGCTCTCCTATAGCAGTGATGGCAAACCTTTTAGACACCGAGTGCCCAAACCGCAACCCAAAACCCACTTATTTATCGCAAAGTGCCAGGGCCGCATCAGCATTGTGGTGCCCTCAGAGGGGGCATGGCCCAGTGGGTGGGGCATGGCTGCAGGTGGTCACAGCAGACTGGGTGGGTGTGGCTGGGGTGGGTGTGGCCACCTCAATGTTGCTTGTGGGGGCGATGCCTGTGGGGACTGGGCAGGGGTTGGGGGAGATCCAGGGGGTCTCTGATGGGTGGAACGGTGGGCAGAAGGCTCGTCCTGCGGGGTGAGGCAGGGGGCAGGACGGGGGTGCCATTGCCATGGGGCAAGGCGAGGCAAGGTAGGGGCTGGGAAGGCTGCTGCCTGACACCATCGGCGCTTGCACACAAAGGCCAGTGACCGCATGGGGGCCAACAGTGTCCGTCAGCAGCCACAGCCTGCAGGCCCCTTGACCGGTACACTCTGGAGCTCCACAGCCCACTGCCAATACCTGGCCAGCCCTCCAGCAGCAGGCGGAGTAGGGAAGGGGGGAGGCACGTGATGCAGACTGCTGGATGTGCCTATTCCATCCCATCTGTTTTTGCTTGCAGTTGGAGAGCAGGTTGCTGCTGATCATCTCCTCAGCCCCTTCACAGATCTTGCCCTTGGCCCGCTCATGGAGCCTGTTCTCCTTGCACACCCGACATACCTTGGCCCCGCCTTGTGCCGCCACTGCCAGCAGCTTGTGCAGGTCCATTAGGCCGCCGCTGCTGCCCGAAGCAGCAGCCCCGCCCAGCACAAAGGAGGCGAAGCAGCCAGCTAGCAAGCTCAAGTAGAGCTGGTAGAGCATGCCCAGCAATCCAAAGTCCACCCCAAGCATGGAAAGCCGAATCCCCATCGGCGTCATGCCCCCCCATTGCCAGCTGGGATTGCGTGCCTCCCCCCCATCTCTGCTGGGCCTGGGCGGCCATGATGTCGATGGGGATCCGTCTTTCCCTGCTCGGGGTGGCCTTTTCCCTGCTGGCCCTGGGCGTGCTCTACCACCTCTACGCGGGGCTTCCTAGCCGACCACTTTGACTTCTTTGTGCTGGGCAGGCCTGCAGCTCTGGGAGTGATCATGCAATATTGGAATTCAACATTATGCAAGCACAAGGAATAGAACACAGTTAAACTAGAGTCTTGGACTTCAAGAGAGCTAATTTGAATAAACTTAGAGACAGCTTGGGAAGGATTCCATGGATGAGAATCCTCAAGGGGAAAACAACTCGAGAAGCTTGGGAAATTTTGAAAACTGAGATAAAAGCCCAGTCTAGAACAATACCAACGAAGAAGAAAAATAACAGCTTCTCAAAAGAAACCAGCATGGCTGCATAAAGAACTCTCTGATAAATTGAAAGACAAAAAGGACAAGTATAACAAGTGGAAAGAGGGGCTGAATATCAGCAAGTAGCCCGAGCCTGCAAAGATGAAGTGAGGAAAGCTAAGGCTCAAAATGAACTAAGGCTTGCGACAAAAGTCAAAAATAACAAAAAAAGCTTCCTTCAACATGTAAAAAACAAGAAAAAAGTCAAGGAAATGATTGGTCCATCAGTGGGAGAAAGTGGCAAGAAGGTGAGTAAACGGAGAGTGCAGAACTATTTAACTCGTTTTTTGCATCCGTCTTTACACAAAGGGAAAAAACAGTCCAACCTATCAAAAACAGTACCGTAAAAAACGGATTTGAAACACAAGTTAAGATAGGCAAGAAAATGGTAAGTGAGTACCTGTCCAGCCTAGACGAGTTCAAATCACCAGGACCAGATGGATTACACCCCAAGGTTCTCAAGGAACTGGCAGATGTAATCTCAGAACCACTGAACTATATCTTTCAAAGATTCTGGAGGTGGTTCCTTGCTCAATAGTAGTAACAGAGAAGAGGAACAAAGATGATTAGGGGGCTGGAGGCTAAAGCATATAAGGAATGGTTGCTGGAATTGGGTATGTCTAGCCCTAGTGAAACAGTGAAAAGTGATGCTACTTAGTTTACAAAGATTAGCTCAATGCTGAGCCCTAGAAGTGTATGAAGTTCAAACAGAAATACAGACTAAGAGTTGTAACTCTCCAAGCGAAGACCTGACTTACACCATTCTGGACAAATGGCTGTCCAGTCTCCTCTTAAAAACCTCCACGGATGGAGCACTCACAACTTTTAGAGGGAAGCTGTTCCACTGATTAATTGGTTTCACGGACAGGAACCTTCCCCTTAATTCTAGGTTGGATCTGTTTTTGATAAGTCTCCCTTCTGTTACTTCTTTTACTGCGCTCAGGCACTTTGGGGAATAGGTTGAGCCCCTCTTAATGCGTCAGCCCCTCAAATACCGAAAGACTGCTATCAGGTCACCCTTAGTCCTTCTCTGCGTTAAATTAGACATATCCAGTTCCTCCAACCACTCATCCGATGTTTTAGCATCCAGTCCGCTAAATATCTTTGTTGCTCTTTTCTGCACTCTTTCTAGAGTCTCAACATCTTTTTGTATCGTGACCAAACCTGGATGCAGTATTCTAAGTGCAGCAGTAATTCATTACTAACACTTCATGTGATCTTGATACTATCTTTCTGGTGATGCAGAGCAGGACTGCACTCACTTTTTCTGCAGCTGCATCGCATTGCTAGCTCATACTTAGGAGATTGTCCACTGGGAGTCCTAGATCCCTCTCACAGTTACTGCTGTTGGGATACATTCAACCTCTTCTGTAGATGCGCATTTAGTTTTTCATGCCTAAGTGTAAAACCTTTTTTTTTCACCACTGAACTGCATTTTGCTCTAAAGGGCCCAGTGTTCCAGGTTTGGCTCTTCCCCCCCTTCTCTCCCTTCATCTTAATCATTTATGAAGATATTGAAGAGTACTAGGCCTAAGAGAGAGCTTTGGGGTACCCTGATGCATGCTTCCCTCCACATATATTTAGTTCCATTGAAGATGACATGTTGGGTGCTGCTGGTCAGCCAGTTACCATTCCATCTGGTGCTGCTGCTATCATCTATCTCATATTTTTCTGTCATACCAAGAAGTATTCTGTGGTATACTTGTTTGCATGTGGAGCCCCTAAATGATTGCCAACTTCATTCTTTAAATATAATAATGAAATACGGTACAAACCTGGAAGCAGGCTACCATATTGGTCCCCATCCACATCTAGTCAGGAGATACAGGTCGTCCTCGACTTACCACTATTTGTTTAGTGACCGTTTGAAGTTATAATGGCCATGAAAAACGTGACCTATGATCGTTTTTCATTCTTACAACTGTTGCAGCATCCCCATGTGATAAAATTCAGATGTTTGGCAGCTGCCATGTATTTATGACAGTTGTAGGGTCACGTGATCACCTTTTGCAACCTTCTGACAAGCAAAACTAATGGGGAAGCCAGATTCACTTAACAACTGTGCGAAAAACATCATAAAATGGGGCAAAACTCACTCAACAACTATCTTGCTTAGCAATGGAAATTTTGGGCACAGTTGTGGTTGTATGTCAAGGACTACCTGTAATATCTTTTTGTCTTCATTCTTGCAGAGCCTAAATCTCGCTAGAGGGCCGAATTGCTCGAGCAGCCTTCCCAATTTCCAGAGGAGATAGATCATTCCCAGGCAGGCGCCTTCGGCAAAACCCTTGGATGGCGCGAGTTACCAGAAAGCTGATTTAAAGATTCCTGTGCTTTCTTAGGGGTGACTCTCAGTGGAGATCAAAACCTCTCTACACCCCAAAACTTTTATGACTGATATTCCTGTGGCTCCCAAGGACTTAGGACAGGGCAGCACCATCAGGTGAGACGCTATAGAAGAGCTATCTTCAGTCCTCCCGGCCAGGGCTGCATCCAACAGCACCCACCATGAAGCTTCATTCCTGAAGGAGGAAATTTTACATCTGCTGAATGCTAAATGCCATGTGCGTCTGTAAATTTCCTTCCACGGAAACCTCCATTAGGTCACAGAGAGGGAAAAATATGCAGCAGGGCCTAGAAAACGGGACCTAAGAAAGAGGGGCCGATTATCTACATCTTAAAAAGAAAATAAAAGGGAAGAATAGAATATCCCGCCAAAGTGCAAGGCTGACTGATCACCAGGCTAAAGTTTTTAGAGGAGCACCCTGCACTGCCACTTTTAATGCAGGTCTAAAAAGGTATGGGTGGTGATAGTGGCCATTTCAGCTATTGGCTCCAAGCTCTGTTGCATGGAGGAATCTGGAATAAAATAACCCCAATGTATATTTCATTGATTCCCTTTTCATTCAAGAACTCATGATGGCATACAAAGCACTTCCTGTGTGGCATAGTGCAATTTACAGGGTAAATGTCCCCCAGACAGCCTGCCTACCTCCCGAGACGCACTTTTTGCCTCTCAATATCCCATAGCTCCTGGAAGGAGTCTTCATGCCTAAGCTAACACTGAATTAGAACTCGCGGCTTTCCATCCAGCGCCCCTGAGCCTTACACCGGATATTTGTTTTTGATGCCTTCAAGTCAGTCAAGTCAAGTGGATTCCTCCTTCCTGCTTAGGTATAGGCCTGGTAGGATTGGCCAAAGTTGCACAGATGGCTTAGCAGGTAAGGCGGGACTGGAACTGAGCATTTCCCAATCTCTACCCTGGTGCCTTCACCACTACACCCAGCTGGATCTTCTTCCTCCCCAGAGAATCTACCCATTTGACCTCTTCCTGCTTCTCCAACAGCAAATTCAAGGCTGCAGCTTTCAAGATCCAGTCCAACATCTTTGAAATCGGCTCCCCCTTACTCTCCAGATAACGGATCTTTTTCGTCTTTCAATCCGAGCTTTAGACTTTTCTTTTCAGGAAATGGAGTGTTCCTCCGATTGAGGACTGGTGGCTTCTGGCCTGGCCCTGAGTAGCAGCTCCTCTGCCTTTGGGGTTGTCTTTTATTTCGCTCAGTTTTGTTAGCCACATAGTGTTAGTACGTTTTGTGGGGTCTATTATTATCGTAAAAATAGTTTTTTTGGGGGGGTTATTCTGCTCATTTCCTTGTCAGTTTTAATGTGTCTACTTTGTATATTGAAATTCAATTAGTATTTATTTCTGCTCTACACTTAATTCAATTAATCAATCAATCAATCAGAATAGAGCTGGAAGGGACATTAGAGATCTTCTACTCCAGGGCTTTTCAACCGGTGGTACGCGTACCACTTGTGGTATATTAACGAGTGGCAGGTGGTATGCAGCCCTGCCTAGCCAAGTGTAGTGGGGAAGGGAAAGAGCCAGCGCAGGCAAGGCCTTACTGCGAGAGAGTCCTCTGGAGCTGCAGTGGCTGGGGCGAGGCAAAGGCCTCAGGCTCACTTCTGGCTCACCCTCCCCCATGAGAAAGGAGGAGGAGGGGGCGGAGACAGGAGAGGCTATAAAAGGAGGCAGTTTGGGCAGGAGAGGGAGAGAGATAAAAAGCAGCAGACTTGGGAGGAGGCAGAGTCAGCTCTAGCTGCACCGAAGGGAAAGGAGGAGGAGGAGGGTGGGGGGAGAGGAGATCAAGCAGGCCGGCCATGAGCTGATCTACAACTGCTGTGGCAGCCACCTGTGCTGGCAGCAGCAAACAGGCAAGAAATGCAGTGGGGGAGTGGTCACCCTCCAAGAGGAATGAAAAAAAAGGCAGCAATGGCTGGAGGTGAGGCATGGGGGAGGGAGGGAGGGAGATGGAGAGTGGAAGGATTCTTATGTGCTTTTGTGACTTTGAAGTTCTGGGATTTGTGCAATGTGGGCTTTGTGTTCTTAAGGAGTTTTTGGCAATTTCTATTTGGCTGATGGCTGATGTCTCATGTTAGCTTCTATTGCTCTACTATTGTTAGCTGTAAGTTTTGCTGCAAGGGATTTTGAAATATTTTTCTCCTGAATGGATTTTGCCTGTAGCATTCCTTTACTTATGAATGGAGCCATTTGGGGAGGCTGCCTTAGCCGGCAGCCAATACTTACTACATTTTCTTTCTTCCTTAAGTGCTGGCTGCGCTCCTTAACTTTCCTTTCTAGCCAGTAGCTAATTCTGAAAGGGGAATGTGCCTTTTTAAGCTAGTTCACTCAGCAGTTGGTCTTTTCTGTCTTTGGAGGCTTTTCCTTGTTTGATGAATATATGGAAGAGAGAAAATATGGGGGTGTGTGTGTCAAATTCTTCCTTCAGAAGGAGGTGGGCATGAGAAAGAGGGAGGCAGGGAAGGAGGGAGGGAGGGAAGTCCCACCTTAGAACTTGGCCACCAGCAGCCCTGCCATTGACTTTGCTTGTCAAAAGGTTGCAAAATGGGATCACATGGCCCTGGCACACTGTTACCATCGTAAATATGAATCAGTTGACAAGCATCCAAATATAAATCACATGACCCTGGGCATGCTGCAATGGTCATAAGTGTGAAAAATGGTCATAAGTCATTTCAGTGCAATTGCAACTTTGAACAGCGGTTGTTTTTTTTGGTCAACTTTTTGACACCTTGCTAGGTGGTACTCAAATATTACCATATCCTAAAAGTGGTACAATCAGTGAAAAGGTTGAAAAGCCCTGTTCTAGTCCAATCCCCTGCTCAAGCAATCCGAATATACCATTTTAGGTAGGTGGGTGTCTACTCTTTGCTTAAAACCCTCCAGTGATGGAAGCACCTGCAACTTCTGAAGGAAAGCTGTTCCACTGGTTCATTGTCCTCACTGTTGGGAAGTTTCTCCTTAATTCCAAGTTCCTTCTCCCCTTGATTAGTTTCCTTTCTGCCAATAGAATTAGATGTTCCCCAAGGATAAAATGAAATTAATCACAGGAGCCATCGGATGCCACAACGAAGCTCTACATCACAATGGCTGCCTTGAGGGAAATTCATGCAACCTCCTTTCCTAACTGCTATCAACAGTTGCATTTAATTGTTTAGTGCTGAAGGAGGTTTCAAGCAGCTGTTATGTATTTTCATCTCTGTACCTGCTGGCACCTCTATTTGGTCGCAAATTGACTCTGCACTGAACCTCCCTACTGTGTGTAGCTTGTAGTGTCACAAAGACAAGCTTTGGGAGAAGCACCCGACCCTCAGGATTTCTGTCAACACTTTGCTCAGAAACTTTACTGTTGCAAAATATGACTTTAAAGGAAAAATAAGAACAAGAGGAAAAAATGGAATAGTTCCTTTACAAATGTAGTAGGGATGGAGGGCCGGCCTGCTGCATGGTGTGAGGGGGAGAAGAGAGAAAAGAGAGACCAGCGGAGAAGGAAGCAAAGCAAGCAGAGGCCTGAGGAGAAAGGGAGGGAAGGGTTTATCAGCCTGCCCTGCCCCCACCTGCTGGGTGGGGCTGCATGTGAGGAGGGAGAGGCCTGAGGAAGAGGGAGAGAGAAGGGGAGGAAAAAAGATGAAGCTGATCCAGAGACAGGGAGTGAAGCTGAGTAAGGGAGCCAGGCCTCTGGCCCGAGGGGAGAAGAAAGGGAGAAAAAGGAAGGCGCCCAGCTCCACAGAAGGACAGGGGAGGTGAACTGACCTGGAGGAGGGACTAGAACAGGCTGAAGGCCAGGAGGAAGCACAGAGCGAGAGACTCTGAGAAATTAGACCAGTGATTGAGGGCGGGAAGACACCAACATGCCAAGTCGAAAGGAACAAAGGGATCTGGACTCTTGCGGCCCTTTTGAGGGTAGCACTTCACAAAGAAATCCAAAAAGACCCATTAAAGAAGCAATCTTGAACAGAATAGAGCTGGAAGGGACCTTGGAGGTCATCTAGTCCAGCCCCCTGCTCAAGCAGGAGAACCTATACCATTTCAGATAAGTCACTGTCTAGTCTCTTCTTTTCTTTTTCTTTTTTAAACAAGTTTTATTAATTTCCCATTTTTACAAGACTTCAGGTATTTAAGGAAGAAACATGGTGATTGGGTAATACATAGTCGAATAACACGCTTATCCATACATATATCAGTTTACATCATCAAAAATTTCCTCTCTGTTTCCCTTAGTTATTATACCAAATTCAAATTAATAAATTGCTAGTTATAACTCAATCATTTAAAACATTTATAAAGAACTTTTAAGTTATATGTCTCCAGCTCCTGTTTTTGATTTTTGTCTGGTTTCAATTACAATATTTCAGTTGGCTTAGTGTCCAATAATGTTTAAGTTTCAGATAACTCACGGTTCCCTTAGTTCATGCAAAATATCATGTCTAAAATACACTTATTATTTATTCCAGTAGATTCTTAATTTATTTCACAGTCATATTCTAATTCTCATTCTAATATCATCGCTTACTCATAAAATAACCTTTATCCTCTAAATCCATCTTCCATTTATAATTCAAAACAATTATTTGAATAACTAATTTATTTCCCTTATAGCTATAAATCCTAAATGTTAAATCAAATAACAACTTTTAAAATCTCCATATCTCATTACATAGAATTTAAAGCTCTTCCATTAAATATCACATAAAGAAAACCATTTTAAGTCTAACTCTGGCCTTCCTTTTGTGCCAAGCCAGCTTCCATAAAAAAGCTTTTAGATCCTCAAGTGGCTCTCCCTTCATTCCTGCATATATCATTTGAATCAGGGGAGACCATCCAATCATCAGCCTATCAAGGAAGCCATTCCCTTCACAATCATTGAATTGTTGGCCAAATGGTTTAGGTCTTCATATTTGAATTAATGCATTTATCATACGTTCAGGCTGGTCTTCTTGTACTTCTGGTTTCAGCTGGTTTGGATGAAAGGTCATGTTCAGTGTTGTAGTTGTTTTTGGATCATCTGGGTTGTCTAGAATCTCAGTATATTCTGTATGTAAGTCCTCTGCACGTTCCATCTTAGCATTGCTTTGTTGTGTTTCTGTTGTTGTAGTTGTAAAGTCTTTAAGTGAGGTCAAAATTTTAGTGTCGGAATTCTGAGTAGATTGTAGCTGGCAATCTTTAAAAACCACTTTGTTATTAGTTCCATCTTCTATTGCTTTTTGGGATGTAGATTCATCTGATGAGGTTGAAACTGCGTTTTGTGGCTTTAAAGTGGCACGTAAATCTTTCATTCTAGAATTCACTAGCTCAGTGACCTCTCGAAGTTTTTCGAGTATAAGTTTGACAGTAAGCTGTGGGTGGTGTTCCTCCATTTCTGTGTTTTCAAATAGTCCTTTAGTGGAGGCTATTTTTAATAAAAGTCAATAACTGTCCACCTCCACTGTAAAGAGATATTTTCTCCACCCAGCTGTTTCAAGTTCTTATCTTTTGTTGCTGTCAAGGTCAAGTTTTAGTCTCAGGAATCTCCCAGTCAGAAAAGAAAATTATTAATTCTTTTTCTTTCACTTGCTGTACCACATTTCACCACAAGATGTAGCAAAAAAGTAAAACAGTAAGTTTTTACAGAGGTACAGAGCTTTTAGGGAGCCCAGGTATCCAGATATTATAAGTCCAGGTATGTGGTCATTTGATCTTATTATTCTTTTTTGCTTGTTTGTTTGTTTCTTGGCTTTGTGTTCCCGAAGTAAGCAGAAGCCGCGGAATTAAGCTAGGGGAAAGGGTATATTAAGGATTCTTACAGGAAAGTGGTTGGGAAAGAGAGAAGGAAAGGTAAGGTCTCACCCAACTCCTCCAGTTGCTTCATCAGGCTTATTAGTGCTTTGGGCTTTCGGCTGGTGCAACTAAGTGAGCGGCCATGTTAATGGCCGCTCTTTTCCTCTTCGGACCTGAGGAGTCGCCGCAGCTCAAACGGAGAGGCTGCCACCCCTCCGCGATCTGACAAAAGTCCTCCCCAACGGTGGTTGCCCCTGCAGGGTGACCTTTGACCCTTTCCAGGGTCTCCCGAAGAAGGAAAACCGGACGGTGGGGAGAGCGATCTCACCATGCGTCTGCCAGCATCGCAAACCGGAACAGGAAGCTCTGTCTACTCTCTTCTTAAAAACCTCCAGTGATGGAGCACCCACGATTTCTGAAGGCAAGCTGTTCCTCTTGATAGAAGTGAATGAAAGGTCTTCAAAATGTAATATTGAAAGAAAAATTTAAAATAGAATCTGCTGTACAATGGAAAATTACTGAAATAGACAAACAAGCTTACCAAACAAACTACAATGGGGAACGAGGAAGGATGTGGCGGCCGGGACAGGGTTGTATAAAAAAGGAATATTTTGGGTTGGAACTTTGGAGAGAACCAAGCTTTGATAGGTTCTCTCCTCTCTTATTGCAATAAATGACATAAAAGGCCTTGGCTGGTTATTGGTGAGGTGAACTTGCCTCTGGTCATGAAGGAAAGTAGCCAGGAACACATAACACTCTGGTTAATTCTCCGCATTGCTAGGAAGTTTCTCCTTAATTTCAGGTTGCTTCTCTCTTTGAGTAGTTTGCAACCGTTGTTTCTTGTCCTGCCCTATGGTGCTTTGGAGAATAATTTGACCCCGTCTTTGTGGCAGCCCCCCAAATACGGTGGGGGAAGAGACCAGGAGTACCATGGGGGAAATACCTGTGGGGACCGTGGGGCGGCAGAAAAGCTTGATGGGGTCGTGTAAGGGAGGAAAAGCCCCAGGGAAACCAAGGGTTGGGAAGCAGAGCACAGGGTGTCTTGTGGGTGGGGGAGGCCTAGGGAAGCCTGGCGGGGGGGAGGCAAGTCTAGACCTGTGCTAGGCCTCCAAGACCTTCCCTGAACAGTGGGGTAGTTAGTGTTCCACTTAGCGAGTTGCACATCTGTTTAATGGCTGCATTACGAAGTGTGGGGGTAATTAACCAAACCAGTCTCACTTCATGGCTTTTGCAACGTGCAACCATAACTGACAGGCCCCATTACAGTTGTAAATTGAAGACTACTGGTATGCTGGCTGGGAAATTGTGGGGATCAAAATCTGGAGCACAACAAAGAAGGCTGAAACTCCGTATGTTGGATTTTCATAATCAATATACAAAAAACACCATACAAAACACTGTCTGAGGAATTCCACAAGTTCTATAAAAGGAAACATCCAGAAACGTCTGCTGTTAATCAGAAACAGGTCATTAGCCTTTATCAAGCTAACAATTTCCATTTTTTTTCTCCGCACCTACAGGTCTAATCCTAAGATGTGTTGACTAAAAAGAATCACGCCAGAATTCAAGTAGCCAATCTCTCACCAACACTCCCAATGGGGAATCAGAAATGAAATTCAAGCCTTCTCTAAACTCATCAATGTTTGCCCCATGTGCACTTCCTTCTGTGCTGCCACAAAATAGGTTATAAAATTAGGCACATTGTGTGATTAATGACCCTCTTGATTTACGACTGTAATTGCAGGCTAAATTACAGTTGTAAATCAAGGACTACCAGGACGACCAAGAGTTTCCCCCAACAGTGAGGTAGCCATCATGTGCACTTCCTTGTGTGCAATAAGAGATGATTTACACCTGAAGAATCGTTTACAGATTGGACATTTCAAATGTTTCTCTCCTGTGTGATACATGATGTATAAAGTTAGACCTAATACTGAAATCTTTTCCAAAATCTGGATACTTTTAAGGTTTCTCTCCTGTATGTGTCCTCTGGTGTTTTACAAGCAGAAAAGCGTAACTGAAACTTTTCCCACACTCTAGACACTCATGCGGTTTCTCTCCTGTGTGAGTCCCCTGGTGTCTCACCAGGCTGGAATTCTGACTGAAACTTTTCCCACATTCAGGACATTCAAAGGGTTTTTCTCCTGTGTGAGTCCTCTGGTGTATCACCAGGTGGGAATTCTGAGTGAACCGTTTCCCACATTCAGGACATTGAAAGGGTTTCTCTCCTGTGTGAGACATTTGGTGTCTCACCAGGTGCAAATACGTACTGAAATGTTTCCCACAATAAGGACATTCAAAGTGTTTCTCTCCTCTGTGAGTCCTCTGGTGTACTACCAGGTTGGAATTATTACTGAAACCTTTACCACATTCAGGACATTCAAAGGGTTTCTCTCCTGTGTGAGTTCTCTGGTGACTCACCAGCATGGAATTCTGACTGAAACATTTCCCACAATCAAGACATTCAAAGGATTTTTCTCCTGTATGAGTCCTTTTGTGTTTCACCAGGTGGGAATTCCGAGTGAACCCTTTCCCACATTCAGGACATTCAAAGGGTTTCTCTCCTGTGTGAGTCCTCTGGTGGTTCACCAGGCTGGAATTCTGCCTGAAACTTTTCCCACACTGTGGACACTCATACGGTTTCTCTCCTGTGTGAATCCTCTGGTGTATCACCAGTTTGTAATTGAGACTAAAACTTTTCCCACATTCAGGACATTCAAAGGGTTTCTCTCCGGTGTGAGTCCTCTGGTGACTCACCAGCCTGGAATTCTGACTGAAACATTTCCCACAATCAAGACATTCAAAGGGTTTTTCTCCTGTGTGAGTCCTTTGGTGTATCACCAGGTGGGAATTCTGAGTGAACCGTTTCCCACATTCAGGACATTCAAAGGGTTTCTCTCCTGTGTGAGTTCTCTGGTGTATCACCAGACTGGAACAGTGGCTGTAACATTTCCCACAATCCGGACATTCAAAGGGTTTCTCTCGTGTGTGAGTCCTCTGGTGTATTACCAGGTTGGAATTATTACTGAAACCTTTCCCACATTCAGGACATTCAAAGGGTTTCTCGCCTGTGTGAGTTCTCTGGTGTATCACCAGGTGGGAATTCTGAGTGAACCTTTTCCCACATTCAGGACATTCAAACTGTTTCTCTCCTGTGTGAGATTTTTGGTGTATCACAAGGCTAGAACGGGAACTGAAACTTTTCCCACAATCAGGACATTCAAAGGGTTTCTCACCTGTGTGAGCTCTCTGGTGACTAACCAGCCTGGAATTCTGACTGAAACATTTCCCACAATCAAGACATTCAAAGGGTTTTTCTCCTGTGTGAGTCCTTTGGTGTATCACCAGGTAGTAATTCTGAGTGAATCGTTTCCCACATTCAGGACATTCAAAGGGTTTCTCTCCTGTGTGAGACCTTTGGTGTATCACAAGGTTAGAATGGAAACTGAAACTTTTCCCACAATCAGAACATTCAAAGGGTTTCTCTCCTGTGTGAGTCCTCTGGTGGTACACCAGGCTGGAATTCTGACTGAAACTTTTCCCACACTGTGGACACTCATACGGTTTCTCTCCTGTGAGAGTCCTCTGGTGTATCACGAGGTGGGAATTTACAATGAAACTTTTCCCACAAAGTGGACACTCATACGGGTGTTCTCTCCTGTGTGAGTCCTCTGGTGGTACACCAGGCTGGAATTCTGACTGAAACTTTTCCCACACTGTGGACACTCATACGGTTTCTCTCCTGTGAGAGTCCTCTGGTGTTTCACCACGTAGTAATGTACAGCAAAACGTTTGTCACAAACGACACTCATATGGTTTCTCTCTGGTGTTACTTTGCTTGGTAAAGCATTTACCACATTGGGAGCACTTATAGGGAATCTGTCCTGTGTGAATCCTTTTATGAACCTCAAGGGAGATATTCTGACCAGAGATTTTGTTACATTAGTAGCATTTGTATGCCTTTTTTCCAGTTTGGGTCCTCTTGTATGTAATCACCTATGCTTTGCAATCTGTGCTTTATACCACAATAATGACATCTGTGGAGCTTTTCCACCACTGATATGCTGGAGGAAGTCAAAAATATGTGTGGTCCCTTGTTTAGTGGTGTTGATTTCACCTACTGTTTTCTTCCTCCCATTGGGAGTTCTGCATTACTGTCTGCCCTATTTGAGTATCCAATTGACCTTTTCTTCCCCACTGACTTCCAGATATTTCCCTCTTTTCTGAAAGGAAAAATGATCCCCTTCACCTTGTCATGTAACGTATCCTTGTGTTCCGCATAGTCTACTTTTTCCAGCTTGAAATCTCTTCTTGATTTTCTCTTGCCTTCCGCCTGCTGGGATGGGAGAATTATGTAATTTTCTGAAGGAAATGGAAAATATTATGATTTCTGGCTTGATTTGCTTTCCTTTTCAAAAGTTATTCTCACTTCTCCAGAGTGCTCTCATTGCCATCCTCTTTGTCTGTAAGATTCAAAGAAAAGTGTAACTTTGTTTATACAATGCTTGCAGATGTGAAAAAAAGGAAAAAATATACATTACATTTAAAAAGCAAACATGCCACAATGCTAACCTCTTACATTAATTATGATTCATCGGACATTCCACAGATCCAACTTCAAATATCCATTCAATCATGAAATTCCCCTGACTTGTTTCAATCATAAACTACTATGGGTTATCATAAAATATATCTGAAAGTGTGGGGTATAGATTATACAATTGCAGATACCTGGAAATATATGGGCTTCAGTAAGGCATTTGATAAAGTAGATCACAACCTACTACTTGATAAGATAGAAAAATGTGGGTTAGACAGCATCACCACCAGATGGATCCGTAGCTGGCTGACCGGCCGTACTCAGCGTGTGGTCCTCAATGGAACCGCATCTACATGGAGGGAAGTGTGTAGTGGGGTGCCCCAGGGCTCTGTTCTGGGCCCAGTGTTCTTCAACATCTTCATCAATGATTTGGACGAGGGGATAGATGGGGAAATCATCGAATTTGCAATGACACCAAGCTGGCAGGAATAGCCAACACTCCAGAAGACAGACTTAAGATACAGAAGGATCTGGACAGACTTGAACACTGGGCACTATCTAACAAAATGAAATTCAATGGTGAAAAAAGTAAAGTTCTACATTTAGGCAAGAAAAACTAAATGTACAGGTATAGTATAGGGGGTACCTTGCTCAATAGCAGTAACTGTGAGAGGGACCTCGGAGTCCTAGTGGACAATCACTTAAATAAGAGCCAGCAGTGTGCTGCAGCTGCCAAAAAGGCCAACACAGTGCTAGGCTGCATTAACAGAGGGATAGAATCAAGATTACGTGAAGTATTGATACCACTTTACAATGCCTTGGTAAGGCCACACTTGGAATACTGCATTCAGTTTTGGTCACCACGATGTAAAAGAGACGTTGAGACTCTAGAAAGAGTACAGAGAAGAGCAACAAAGATGATTAGGGGACTGGAGGCTAAAACATATAAGGAACGGCTGCTGGAATTGGGTATGTCTAGTTTAATGAAGAGAAGGACAAGGGGGGACATGATAGCAGTGTTCCAATATCTCAGGGGCTGCCACAAAGTAGAGGGAGTGAAGTTATTTTCCAAGGCGCCTGAAGGCAGGACAAGAAGCAACGGATGGAAACTAATCAAGGAGAGAAGCAACCTAGAACTAAGGAGAAACCTCCTGACAGTTAGAACAATTAACCAGTGGAACAACCTGCCTCCAGAAGTGGTGAATGCTCCAACACTGGAAGTTTTTAAGAAGAGACTGGACAGCCATTTGTCTGAAATGGTATAGGGTTTCCTGCCTGAGCAGGGGGTTGGACTAGATGACCTCCAAGGTCCCTTCCAACTTTATTATTATTATATCTGGACGTCTGGGGTATAGATTATACAATTGCAGATACATGGAAAGAGTAATATAAATACACATACCTATAATTATGTCTATGTGGAAAATTCATGTTTTCAGCCTGAAAAAGAAAAAAAGATTACTGTCAAACCTTCTGAGCTAATTTTTAGAGGTGTGGGGGCTTTAACTGATGAAATGATGCCTAAAGCCTCTGCACGATTTGCACATGGAAGTCCTCGGCGACAAGGGCAAAAAACACTCTTCACAATCCCTCTGACATTCCAATTGAAGTACTCCTCACTTTATGACTGCAATTGGGACTGACATCTGTCATTAAGCGGCTCGATCATTAAGCATGACATTGGCATGATAGTGCCAACTTACATCTGTTCCTCTGGAGTTGTTAAGCAAATCACCATGGGTTGTTAAAGGAATGACTGTGGCTTGCAATTTCCTGCCGGTATACCCATTGATTTTGCTTGTAAGAAGCTAGCTGGGAAGATCACAGATGGGGATCATGAATGTGGGATACTGCAGCCACCATAAACATGCAACAATTGGCAGCATCCGAATTGATGCAACTCCCTTTTCCTGCGTTTTCCCATTCTCAGACTCAGTGAAGAAGTGGTAAATGAGAACTACTTATACAACTGAACATCCCGAAAGGTCTTCCATAGCTATTCTTTCAGAAGTGCTGGCTTAAGCACAGTTGAACCTCGTTAATACACGTATGGGGCACCAATAGGAAATACCGTGCTTGTTAGCTATAAATAGAAGTAAAAAAATAAAAATCCCAGAAAAAAATAGTGGCAGTTTCAGTCTGATATTGTTGCCAAGAAAACAGCAGGTCCACAAGAGAATAATGAGAGTTGAAAGGGACCTTGGAGGTCTTCTAGTCCAGGGCTTTTCAACCGGTGGTACGTGTACCACTTGTGGTACTTTGCCACATGGCAGGTGGTACGCGATTGCTAGCCAAGTGTAGTATGCGAGGGGAATGAGCCGAAGCGAGCCAAGTCTGAGGGATAGGCAGCTGCAGGACTGTCTGGGCTCAGCAGAAGCCCCAGGAACCGGCAGGGCTCCAGCTGATTGGCCCTTCCAGAAGTGGCTGGGAGCTGGAGGTGAACTGAAAAAAAAGGGGGGGGGAAAGGAGAGGCTATAAAAGAACATGGTTTGGGTGGGGGAAGGGGAAAAAAGACAACAGGAAAGGTTTAATCCGTTTAAAGAAATGTAATTAGTTTTATCCCCTTTAACTGAGTCTGTCTGTGGCTTGTAGAAAGTTTTCTTTCAAGGTAAACAGGCTTAATTTAAAGCTAAAGCTTTTTGCAATTGCCGGAGCCTTTCAGTCTAGAATTGCAACATTGTGACACGTGACACGCCTGAGTTTGTGTTTCTTTATTTTCTTGCTTTGCACTTGATTCCTGTGTCTTTAAGGGTACAAGGAAGGGATTGGGGGGGGGGTGAGTCTACAAACTTAGCAACTTTAAGACCTGTGGACTTCAACTCCCAGAGTTCCTCAACCAGCCATGAGGGCTGAGGAATTCTGGGAGTTGAAGTCCACAGGTCTTAAAGTTGCTAAGTTTGAAGACCCCTGAACTAGCTGGTAGTGATGCATATTAATAAACATGGATAAATTCATCATACATTCAGCAAAGGAACAGCCACCGAAGAAATTAAAACTGGTACTTTTTTACTTTTTTTCTACAGTTTGTAATATTTTATTAGATTATAGAATAAAATACAAAAAATGAGGGGGAGAAGGGAAAAAGAACAGACTTCCTCTGTTGCAGTAGAAGGAAGCATTAACATTGAACCTCAACTTTTTACTTTTCCATAATATTATAAACTAGCCATTTCTACAACAACAAATGAATCTAATCAGTAAAACCCAAAATCCCCCCCCCTTTTTTTTTTTACTCATCAAGTTTTTGGCACCTTGCTAAGCACTGGTGGTATATTGTCATGTCCTAAAAGTGGTATAATCTGTGAAAAGGTTGAAAAGCCCTGTTCTAGTCCAATCCCCTGCTTAGGTAGGAAACCTATATCATTCTGGAGAAATGGCTGTCCAATCTCTTCTTAAAAACCTTCAGTGATGAAACACCCACGATGTCTGGAGGCAAGCTGTTTCATTAATTGTTCTCACTGACAGGAACTTTCTCCCAATTCTAGTCTCCATCTGTTACTTCTTGTTCTGCTCTACGACACTTTGGCGCACAGGTCAATCCCCTCTTCTATGTGACAGCCCCTCCAATTTTGAAAGAGTGCCATCATCTAAACACAAGCTCTCCATGCGGCATTTTAGTCCAACAACTGAAGCCTCTCTGCAGCCCAACCAATAAACTGGCTCTTCTGCACACCAGTCTCTGTTCCCCCAAATGCCCTGCAGGCAGTTATTAGAGGTCCCAGGCCTGTCCCTTGACCGGAAATTCTGTTATCTTTCTGAATATTATCACAGAACCCCCTTGATCTCTTTCGAAAGCTGTTTGTAAAAAACAGTGGAAAGCTTCTTTTTCAGGGTAGATTATACAGACCTTAAAAGAACTAAATATTTAAATTGAAAACCTCCACAGACAGGGCTGTTCACTGACATGGGCAGAGAGAAACAGGGACGCAGCAGTCACCAGAGAGGGAATGTGGGCGTGTAAGAGAGGCAGATTCAGGTGCTGCATCTCAAAGCAAGCCCACCTGGAGAGGGTAGCCCATTGGCCAAGCCCACCTGGACGCCTCTCGGGTCTCCCTCACCCGCCTTCCAGACGCCCCTGGCCTCCTCCTAGCAGGGTTCCCGCCCTCGCCTCCAGCCACGCTCCCTCTCAGCCCAGAGCTCCCCCCGTCCTCTTCCTCCCCTCCAGGCAGTGGGAGGCGGATTCTCCCCAGCAGCCACAGGGGAACGTGGGTGCCCAACCTTCCGGGAAACACCAGCAGCCCCCACGCTGGGAGCCGGGCTGCGCCAAGAGGTGGGGCTGCGGGGCAGGAGGGGGGCTGTTCCTCTGCAGGTCTTAAGCGAGTCGCTCTGGGTCGTTAAAGGCAATTTCACGTGACTGCGACTTGCAGCCTCTTCCCAGCCTCTCCAGGGATTTTGCTTAGGAGAAGCTGGCTGGGAAAGTCACAAGCGGGGATCACGAGGGTGGGATGCTGCGACCGTCGTGAATGTACAGCGGTTGGCAACGTCCGAACCGAGCAGCCCGACTTGCTCCCGGCTTCTCCTCCGACCCGCCCTCAACTCACCTTCCAGCTGCTGCTTCGACCCTGGGAAGAGCACAAACCCCCCCCCCCGCACGCCTCCTTCTTCCCCTGAGTGATCCGGAAGAGGAAGTTGCTCTGATTTTCTCCTCGCCTCCTTCTTTCTAGCAATAAAGTACTCGATGGTTGCAACTCCTCTTACTTCCACCACAGATGCCGCTTTCTAGTCGCAGATGCTGCCTATCTGGCCGTCATCTCGCGATAGGAGGCCGGAAGTCACGCTTGTCCCGTCTCGGCCTTTGGCGTCTGCGAGAGGTTTTCGCTGATTTCTATGCTCTCCAGTCGTTTTCGCCTCCCAGCGACCGGCCTTTGCAACTGAGCCAAGTGAAACAGCGAAAAGTGATGCTGCTGCTTAGTTTACAAAGATTAGCTCCATGCTGAGCCCTAGAAGTGAATGAAGTTCGAACAGGAATACAGACTAAGAGCTGTAACTCTCCAAGCAAAGACCTTCCTTACACCATTCTGGACAAATGGCTGTCCAGTCTCCTCTTAAAAGCCTCCCCGGATGGCGCACTCACAACTTTTAGAGGGAAGCTGTTCCACTGATTAATTGGTTTCACGGACAGGAACTTTCCCCTTAATTCTCGGTTGGATCTGTTTTTGATAAGTCTCCCTTCTGTTACTTCTTTTACTGCGCTCAGGCACTTTGGGGAATAGGTTGACCCCCTCTTAATGCGTCAGTCCCTGAAGTACCGAAAGACTGCTATCAGGTCACCCTTAGTCCTTCTCTGCATTAAATTAGGCATATCCAGTTCCTCCAACCGCTCATCCGATGTTTTAGCATCCAGTTGCTAATACTTCATGTGCTCTTGATACTATCCTTCTGGTGATGCAGAGCAGGACTGCACTCACTTTTTCTGCAGTTGCATCGCATTGCTAGCTCATACTTAAGTGATTGTCCACTGGGAGTCCTAGATCCCTCTCACAGTTACTGCTGTTGGGATATATCCAACCTCTTCTATAGATGCGCGTTTGGTTTTCCATGCCTAAGTGTAAAACCTGGGCTGGCAAGAGGCTGCAAGTCGCAGTCACGTGAAATTACCTTTAACGACCCAGAGCAACTCGTTTAAGACCTGCAGAGGAACAGACCCCCTCCTGCCCCGCAGCCCCACCTCTTGGTGCAGCCCGGCTCCCAGCGTGGGGGCTCCTGGTGTTTCCCGGAAGGTTGGTCACCCACGTTCCCACGTTCCCCTGTGGCTGCTGGGGAGGATCAGCCTCCCAGTGCCTGGAAGGGAGGAAGAGGAAGGGGGGAGCTCTGGGCTGAGACAGAGCGTGGCTGGAGGCAAGGGTGGGAACCCTGCTAGGAGGAGGCCAGGGGCATCTGGAAGGCGGTTGACAGGGAGAGGCGTCCAGTTGGACTTGGCCAATGTGCAGCCCTGTCCAGGTGGGCTCGCTTTTGAGATACAGCACCTGAATCTGCCTCTCTTACACGCCCAGATTCCCTCTCTGGTGACTGCTGCATCCCTTTTTCTCTCTGCCCATGTCAGTGAACAGCCCTGTCTGTGGAGGATTTTAATTTTAGTTCTTTTAAGGTCTGTATAATCTACACTGAAAAAGAAGGTTTCCACTGTTTTTTACAAACAGCTTTCGAAAGAGATCAAGGGGGTTCTGTGATAATATTCAGAAAGATAACAGAATTTCCGGTCAAGGGACAGGCCTGGGGGCTCTAATAAGTGCCTGCAGGGCATTTTGGGGAACAGAGACTGGTCTGCAGAGGAGCCAGTTTATTGGTTGGGCTGCAGAGAGGCTTCAGTTGTTGAACTAAAATGCCACATGGAGAGCTTGTGTTTAGATGATGGCTCTTTCAGAATTGGAGGGTTTGTCACATAGAAGAGGGGATTGACCTGTGCGCCAAAGTGTGGTAGAGCAGAACAAGAAGTAACAGATGGAGACTAGAATTAGGAGAAAGTTCCTGTCAGTGAGAACAATTAATGAAACAGCTTGCCTCCAGACATCGTGGGTGTTTCATCACTGGAGGTTTTTAAGAAGAGATTGGACAGCCATTTGTCCAGAATGATATAGGTTTCCTACCTAAGCAGGGGATTGGACTAGAAGACCTCTGAGGTCCCTTTCAACTCTCATTATTCTCTTGTGGACCTGCTGTTTTCTTGGCAACAATGTCAGACTGAAACTGCCACTATTTGTTTTCTGGGAGTTTTATTTTTTTACTTTTTTTACTTCAATTATGGTATTTCCTATTGGCGCCCTATACGTGTATTAACGAGGTTCAACTGTGCTTAAGCCAGCACTTCTGAAAGAATAGCTATGGAAGATCTTTCGGGATGTTCAGTTGTATAAGTAGTTCTCATTTACCACTTCTTCACTGAGTCTGAGAATGGGAAAACGCAGGAAAAGGGAGTTGCATCAATTCGGATGCTGCCAATTGTTGCATGTTTATGGTGGCTGCAGTATCCCACATTCATGATCCCCATCTGTGATCTTCCCAGCTAGCTTCTTACAAGCAAAATCAATGGGTATACCGGCAGGAAATTGCAAGCCACAATCATGTGAAATTGCCTATAACAACCCATGGTGATTTGCTTAACAAATCCAGAGGAACAGATGTAAGTTGGCACTATCATGCCAATGTCATGCTTAATGATTGGCCGCTTAATGACACAGATGCCAGTCCCAATTGCAGTCATTAAGTGATGAGTACTTCAATTGGGATGTCAGCAGAGGGATTGTGGAGAGTAGTTTTTGCCCTTATTTGTAGCCGAGGACTCCCGTGGGCAAATCTTGCAGAGTCATCAGGCATCATTTCATCAGTTAAAGCCCCCACACCTCTAAAAATTAGCTCAGGTTTGACAGTAATCTTTTTTTTTTCAGGCTGAAAACATGAATTTTCCACATAGATATAATTATAGGTATGTGTATTTATATTACTCTTTCCATATATCTGCAATTATATAATCTATCCCCCAGATTTCCAGATATATTTTATGATAACCCATAGCTGCGCTTACAGTTTATGATTGTTGCAAGTCAAGGGAATTTCATGATTGAATGGATATTTGAAGTTGGATTTCTGGAATGTCCGATGAATCATAATTAATGTAAGAGGTTAGCATTGTGGCATATTTGCTTTTTAAATGTAATGTATATTTTTTTTCCTTTTTTTCACATCAAGCATTGTATAAACAATTAAACTTACACTTTTCTTTGAATCTTATAGACAAAGAGGATGGCAATAAGAGCACTCTGGAGAAGTGAGAATAACTTTTGAAAAGGAAAGTAAATCAAGCCATAAATAAAAATATTTTCCATTTCCTTCAGAAAATTACACAATTCTCTCATCCCAGCAGCCGAAAGGCAAGAGAAAATCAAGAAGAGATTTCAACCTAGAAAAAGTAGACTGTGCGGAACACAAGGATAGGTTACATGAAGAGGTGGAGAGGATCATTTTTCCATTCAGAAAACGAGGGAAATATCTGGAAGTCAGTGGGGGGGAAAAGGTCAATTGGATACTCAAATAGGGCAGACAGTAATGCAGAACCTGCAATGGGAGGAAGAAAACAGTAGGTGAAATCAAAGTACCACTAAACAAGGGACCACACACATTTTTGACTTCCTCCAGCATATCAGTGGTGGAAAAGCTCCACATATATCACTATTGTGGTATAGAGCACAGATTGCAAAAGCATAGGTGATTACATACAAGATCCAAACTGCAAAAAAAGGCATATAAATGCTACTAATGTAACAAAATCTTTGGTCAGAATATCTCGCTTGTGGTTCATAAAGGGATTCATATAGGACAGATGCCGTATAAGTGCTCCCAATGTGGTAAATGCTTTACCAAGCAAAGTAATTCACACAGGAGAGAAACCATAGGAGTGTCCAGTTTGTGAGAAAGGTTTTGCTGTAAATTACTACCTGGTGAAACACCAGATGACTCGCACGGAAAAAAACCCCTTTGATGTCTTGATTGTGGGAAATGTTTCAGTCAGTATTTCAAGCTGGTGAGTCACTAGAGAACTCATACAGGCAAGAAACCCTTTGAATATTCTGATTGTGAGAAAGGTTTCAGTTGCTGTTCTAACCTAGTGATACACCAAAGGACTCACACAGGAGAGAAACCCTTTGAATGTCCTGAGTGTGGAAAACACTTCAGTCTCAATTCCAGCCTGGTTAAACACCAGAGGACTCACTTAGGAGAGAAACCATATGAGTGTCCAGTTGGTGGGAAAAGTTTCGCTGTAAATTACTACCTGGTGAAACACCAGATGACTCACACCGGAGAGAAAGCCTTTGAATGCCCTGATTGTGGGGAAAATATCAGTTCCCGTTCTAACCTTGTGATACACAGGAGAAAAACCCTTTGAATGTCCTGAATGTGGGAAAGTTTTCAAGAAAGGTTCTAACCTGGTAAACCACCAGAGGATTCACACAGGAGAGAAATCGTATGAGTGTCCACTTTGTGGGGAAAGTTTCATTGCAAATTCTCACCTCGTGATACACCAGAGGACTCACACAGGAGAGAAACCGTATGAGTGTCCAGTTTGTGGGAAAAGTTTTATTAGAAATTCTGACCTAGTAAACCACCACAGGACTCACACAGGAGAGAAAACCTTTGAATGTTCTGATTGTCGAAAAAGTTTCAGTTCCCGTTCTAACCTTGTGATACACCAAAGGAGTCACACAGGAGAAAAACCCTTTGAATGTCCTGAATGTGGGAAACGGTTCACTCAGAATTCCCACCTGGTGATACACCAGAGGATTCACACAGCAGAGAAACCCTTTAAATGTCTTGATTGTTGGAAATCTTTCAGTCAGAATTTCAAGCTGGTGAGTCACCAGAAAACTCATACAGGCGAGAAACCGTTTGAATGTTCTGATTGTGGAAAATGTTACAGCCACAGTTCCAGTCTGGTGACACACCAGGGGACTCACAAAGGAGACAAACCCTTTGAATGTCCTGATTGTGGGAAATTTTTCACTCAGAATTTCAACCTGATGACACATCAAAGGTCTCACACAGGAGAGAAACCCTTTGAATGTCCTGAATGTGGAAAAAGTTTCAGTCACAATTCCAACCTGGTGATACACCAGAGAACTCACACAGGAGAGAAACCCTTTGAATGTTTGGATTGTGGGAAAAGTTTCAAGAAGAATTCTGACCTGGTGAAACACCAGAGAATTCACACAGGAGAGAAACCATATGAGTGTCCAGTTTGTGGGGAAAGTATACCTATTTCTGATTATCAGCAGTAGTTTCTGGATGTTTCTGTTTGCAGAAGTTGTAAAATTCCCCCGCTAGTGTACAGTTAGTCCTTGGGATACAACTGTAATGGTACCTACCAATTATGGTTGGGAGCCTGCTTTGCTTAACTACCCCTGTCCCTGCTGTTCCTGATGCAGCCGTTAAATGAATATGCAAGTCATTCAACAACACTGGCTACCTCACTGTTGGGGGAAACTCTTGGTAGTCCTGGTAGTCCTGGATTTACAACTGTAATTTAGCCTGCAATTACAGTTGTAAATCAAGAGGGTCATTAATGGGTCATCACACAATGTGCCCAATTTTATAACCTATTTTGTGGCAGCATAGAAGGAAGTGCACATGAGGCAAACATTGATGAGTTTAAAGAAGGCTTGAATTTCATTTCTGATTTCCCATTGGGAGTGTAGAAATTCTGGCCTGATTCTTTTTAGTCAATACATTTTAGGATTAGACCTGTAGGTGTAGAGAGAAAAAATGGAAATTGTTAGCTTGATAAAGGCTGATGACCTGTTTCTGATTATCTGCAGACGTTTCTGGATGTTTCCTTTTATAGAACTTGTGGAATTCCTCAAACAGGGTTTTGTATGGTGTTTTTTGTATATTGATTATGAAAATCCAACATACGGAGTTTCAGCCTTCTTTGTTGTGCTCCAGATTTTGATCCCCACATTTTCCCAGCCAGCATACCAGTAGTCCTCAAGTTACAACTGTAATGGGGCCTGTCAGTTACGGTTGCACATTGCAAATGAAGTGAGACTGGTTTGATTAATTACCCCCACACTCCGTGATGCAGCCATTAAACAGATGTGCAACTCGCTAAGTGGAACACTAGCTACCCCACTGTTCAGGGAAGGTCTTGGAGGCCTAGCGCAGGCCCAGACTTGCCTCCCCCTGCCAGGTTTCCCTAGGCCTCCCCCACCCATAAGACACCCTGTGCTCTGCTTCCCAACCCTTGGTTCCCCCGGGGCTTTTCCTCCCTTACAGGGCCCTATCAAGCTTTTCTGTCTCCCCACAGGTATTTCCCCCATGGTCCCCCTGGCCTCTCCCCCACAGTATTTGGGGGGCTGCCATAAAGAAGACGGGGTCAAATTATTCTCCAAAGCACCAGAGGGCAGAACAAGAAACAACGATTGGAAATTAATCAATTAAAGGGAGAAGCAACCTGGAATTAAGGAGAAACTTCCTAACAATGCAGAGAATTAACCAAAGTGTTATGTGCTCCTGGCTACTTTCCTTCATGACCAGAGGCAAGCTCACCTCACCAATAACCAGCCAAGGCCTTTTATGTCATTTATTGCAATAAGCGAGGAGAGAAGCTATCAAAGCTTGGTTCTCTCCAAAGTTCCAACCCAAAATATTCCTTCTTTATACAACCCTGTCCCGGCCGCCACATCCCTCCTCATTCCCCATTGTAGTTTCTTTGGTAAGCTTGTTTGTCTCTTTCAGTACGTTTCCATTGTACAGCAGATTCTATTTTCAATTTTTCTTTCAATATTAAATTTTGAAGACCTTTCATTCACTCCTATCAAGAGGAACAGCTTGCCTTCAGAAGTCGTGGGTGCTCCATCACTGGAGGTTTTTAAGAAGAGACTAGACAGTGACTTATCTGAAATGGTATAGGTTCTCCTGCTTGAGCAGGGGGTTGGACTAGAGGAACTCTAAGGTCCCTTCCAGCTCTATTCTATTCAAGATTGCTTCTTTAATGGGTCTCTTGGATTTCTTTGTGAAGTGCTACCCTCAAAAGGGCCGCAAGAGTCCAGACCCCTTTGTTCCTTTCGACTTGGCAAGTTGGTGTCTTCCCGCCCTCAATCACTGGTCTAATTTCTCAGAGTCTCTCACTCTGTGCTTCCTCCTGGCCTTCAGCCTGTTCTGCTCCCTCCTCCAGGTCAGTTCACCTCCCCTGTCCTTCTGTGGAGCTGGGCGCCTCCCTTTTTCCCTTTCTTCTCCCCTCAGGCCAGAGGCCTGGCTCCCTTACTCAGCTTCGCTCGCTCTCTGGATCAGCTTCATCTTTTTTCCTTCCCTTCTCTCTCCCTTTTCCTCAGGCCTCTCCCTCCACACATGCAGCCCCACCCAGCAGGTGGGGGCAGGGCAGGCTGATAAACCCTTCCCTCCCTTTCTCCTCAGGCCTCTGCTTGCTTTGCTTCCTTCTCAGCTGGTCTCCCTTTTCTCTCTTCTCCCCCTCACGCCATGCAGCAGGCCGGCCCTCCATCCCTACTACATTTGTAAAGGAGCCATTCCATTTTTTCCTCTTGTTCTTATTTTTCCTTTAAAGTCATATTTTGCAACAGTAAAGTTTCTGAGCAAAGTGTTGACAGAAATCCTGAGGGTCGGGTGCTTCTCCCAAAGCTTGTCTTTGTGACACTACAAGCTACACACAGTAGGGAGCTTCAGTGCAGAGTCAATTTGCGACCAAATAGAGGTGCCAACGGGTACAGAGATGAAAATACATAACAGCTGCTTGAAACCTCCTTCAGCACTAAACAATTAAATATGTTGCTGCCAATCAAACAAGAAGGAGAAACTGTCCCTTGGGGCCTCCTCCCCTTGATTGTCAGGATCCCTCTCCATTTGAAATCTCTGAAAATGACTGCAACTGTTGATAGCAGTTAGGAAAGGAGGTTGCATGCATTTCCCTCAATAAGGCGGGCATTGTGATGTAGAGCTTCGTTGTGGCATCCGATGGCTCCTGTGATTAATTTCATTTTATCCTTGGGGAACATCTAATTCTATTGGCAGAAAGGAAACTAATCAAGGGGAGAAGGAACTTGGAATTAAGGAGAAACTTCCCAACAGTGAGGACAATGAACCAGTGGAACAGCTTTCCTTCAGAAGTTGCAGGTGCTTCCATCACTGGAGGGTTTTAAGAGAAGAGTAGACACCCACCTACCTAAAATGGTATATTGTGATTGCTTGAGCAGGGGATTGGACTAGAAGACCTCTAATGTCCCTTCCAGCTCTATTCTGATTGATTGATTGATTGAATTAAGTGCAGAGCAGAAATAAATACTAATTGAATTTCAATATACAAAGTAGACACATTAAAACCGACACAAGGAAACTAGCAGAATAACACCCCCCCCCAAAAAAACTATTTTTACAATAATAATAGACCCCACAAAAAGTACTAACACTATGTGGCTAACAAAACTGAGCGAAATAAAAGACAACCCCAAAGGCAGAGGAGCTGCTACACAGGGCCAGGCCAGAAGCCACCAGTCCCCAATCAGAGGAACACTCCATTTCCTGAAAAGAAAAGTCTAAAGCTCAGATTGAAAGACGAAAAAGATCTGTTATCTGGAGAGTAAGGGGGAGCCGATTGCAAAGATGTTGGACTGGATCTTGAAAGCTGCAGCCTTGAATTTGCTGTTGGAGCAGCAGGAAGAGGTCAAATGGGTAGATTCTTGAAGGCATCAAAAACAAATATCCGATGTAAGGCTCGGGCACTGGATGGAAAGCAACGAGTTCTAATTCAGTGTTAGCTTAGGCATGAAAACTCCTTCCAGGAGCTATGGGATATTGAGAGGCAAAAAGTACGTCTCGGGAGGTAGGCAGGCTGTCTGGGGGACATTTACCCTGTAAATTACACTATGCCACACAGGAAGTGCTTTGTATGCCATCATGAGTTCTTGAATGAAAAGTGTTCTGTTCGCACCGCAGACATGAAGACGAGGCAGTTGGTACAAAAGATGTTCTTTATTGAGTACATTCACTAAACAGAAGCAAGAGAGAAATGGCAACATGCCCTTTTATACTTCCCCTGCAAGGGGAGGCTCAACCAATGAATGCAGGCTATTCTCCCGCCTCGCGCATGCGCACGAGGCTGGAGACAGCCTGTATGGGTCCCGGCAACCGGTCCCGGGCAACACGTGGTCTGCCCGGGTCTCTGCAGTTGTCCTGCAGGTTTCCTGCGCCTTGCTGATTGACTCAGCAAGGCCCAGGACACAACAAAAAGGGAATTAATAAAATATACGTTGAGGTTATTTTATTCCAGATTCCTCCATGCAACAGAGCTCGGAGCCAATAGCTGAAATGGCCACTATCACCATCCATACCTTATTAGACCTGCATTAAAAATGGCAGTGCAGGGTGTCCCTCTAAAAAGTTTAGCCTTGTGATCAGTTGGCCATGTGCTTTGGTGGGATATTCTATTCTTCCCTTTTGTTTTCTTTTTAAAAATGTAGTTTGGAAACATTCCTTTTACCATATATAGACAATCGGCCCCTCTTTCTTAGGTCCTGTTTTCTAGGCTCTGCTGCATATTTTTCCCTCTCTGTGACCTAATGGAGGCTTCCATGGAAGGAAATTTACAGATGCACATGGCATTTAGCATTCAGCAGATGTAAAATTTCCTCCTTCAGGAATGAAGCTTCCTGGTGGGTGCTGTTGGATGCAGCCCTGGCCGGCAGGAGTGAAGATGGCCCTCCTATAGCCTCTCACCTGATGGTTCTGCCCTGTCCTAAGTCCTTGGGAGCCACAGGAATATCAGTCATAAAGTTTTGGGGTGTAGAGAGGTTTTGATCTCCACTAAGAGTCACCCCTAAGAAAGCACAGGAATCTTTACATCAGCTTTCTGCTAACTGGCTCCATCCAAGGGTTTTGCGCAAGGCTCCTGCCTGGGAATGATCCATCTCCTCTGGAAATTGGGAAGGCTGCTCAGAGCAATTCTGCCCTCTAGCGAGATTTAGGCTCTGCAAGAATGAAGACAAAAAGGTATTACAGTAGTCCTTGACATACAACCACAACTGAGCCCAAAATTTCCATTGCTAAGCAAGATAGTTGTTAAGTGAGTTTTGCCCCATTTTATGTTTTTCGCACAGTTGTTAAGTGAATCTGACTTCCCCATTAGTTTTGCTTGTCAGAAGGTTGCAAAAGGTGATCACGTGACCCTACAACTGTCATAAATACATGGCAGCTGCCAAACATCTGAATTTTATCACATGACCACGAGGATCCTGCAACAGTTGTAAGAATGAAAAACAGTCATAGGTCACGTTTTTCATGGCCATTATAACTTCAAACAGTCACTAAACAAATAGTGGTAAGTTGAGGATGACCTGTATCTCCTGACTGGATGTGGATGGGGACCAATATGGTAGCCTGTTTCCAGGTTTGTACCGTATTTAATAGAAGAGGTTGGATATATCCCAACAGCAGTAACTGTGAGAGGGATCTAGGACTCCCAGTGGACAATCTCCTAAGTATGAGCTACCAATGCGATGCAGCTGCAAAAAAAGTGAGTGCAGTCCTGCTCTGCATCACCAGAAGGATAGTATCAAGATCACATGAAGTATTAGTAATAAATTACTGCTGCACTTAAAATACTGCATCCAGGTTTGGTCACGATAGAAAAAGATGTTGAGACGCTAGAAAGAGTGCAGAAAAGAGCAACAAAGATATTTAGCGGACTGGATGCTAAAACATCGGATGAGCGGTTGGAGGAACTGGATATGTCTAATTTAAGGCAGAGAAGGACTAAGGGTGACCTGATAGCAGTCTTTCGGTATTTGAGGGGCTGACGCATTAAGAGGGGCTCAACCTATTCCCCAAAGTGCCTGAGCGCAGTAAAAGAAGTAACAGAAGGGAGACTTATCAAAAACAGATCCAACCTAGAATTAAGGGGAAAGTTCCTGTCCGTGAAACCAATTAATCAGTGGAACAGCTTCCCTCTAAAAGTTGTGAGTGCTCCATCCGGGGAGGTTTTTAAGAGGAGACTGGACAGCCATTTGTCCAGAATGGTGTAAGGAAGGTCTTTCCTTGGAGAGTTACAGCTCTTAGTCTGTATTTCTGTTCGAACTTCATACACTTCTAGGGCTCAGCATTCAGCTAATCTTTGTAAACTAATAAGCATCACTTTTCACTGTTTCACTAGGGCTTGTTAATAATAATAATAATAATAATAATAAAGTTGGAAGGGACCTTGGAGGTCATCTAGTCCAACCCCCTGCTCAGGCAGGAAACCCTATACCATTTCAGACAAATGGCTGTCCAGTCTCTTCTTAAAAACTTCCAGTGTTGGAGCATTCACCGCTTCTGGAGGCAGGTTGTTCCACTGGTTAATTGTTCTAACTGTCAAGAAGTTTCTCCTTAGTTCCAGGTTGCTTCTCTGCTTGACTAGTTTCCATCCATTGCTTCTTGTCCTGCCCTCAGGCGCCTTGGAGAATAGCTTGACTCCCTTTCTTTGTGGCAGTCCCTGTGATATTGGAACACTGGTATCATGTCCCCCCTCGTCCTTCTCTTCATTAAACTAGACATACCCAATTCCAGCAGCCGTTCCTTATATGCTTTAGCCTCCAGTCCCCTAATCATCTTTGTTGCTCTTCTCTGTACTCTTTCTAGAGTCTCAACGTCTTTTTTACATCGTGGTGACCAAAACTGAATGCAGTATTCCAAGTGTGGCCTTACCAAGGCATTGTAAAGTGGTATTAACACTTCACGTGATCTTGATTCTATCCCTCTGTTAATGCAGCCCAGCACTGTGTTGGCCTTTTTGGCAGCTGCAGCACACTGCTGGCTCATATTTAAGTGATTGTCCACTAGGACTCCGAGGTCCCTCTCACAGTTACTATTATTGAGCAAGCTACCCCCTATACCAGGGCTTTTCAACCTTTTCACCGATTGTACCACTTTTAGAATATGGCAACATTCGAGTACCACCAGTCACCCAGCAAGGTGTCAAAAACGTGATGACCAAAAAAAATGGAAAAAAGTGATAAAGTACAGGTAGTCCTCAATTTACAACAGTTTGCTTAGTGACTGTTCAAAGTTACAACGGCACTGAGAAAAGTGACTTATGACCATTTTTCACACTTATGACCATTGTAGCATCCCCAGGGTCATGTGATTTACATTCGGATGCTTGGCAACTGATTCTTATTTATGATGGTCACATTATTCCAGGGTCATGTGATCGCCTTTTGCAACCTTCTGACAAGCAAAGTTAGGGGGGAAACCAGATTCACTGAACAACCATGTTACTAATTTAATCTCTCTCCCTCTTTCTCCCTCCGTCTCTCTCTCTCCCTCTTTTTCTCCCTCTCTTTCTTTCTCTCTCCGTCTCCCTTTCTTTCTCTCCCTCTCTCTCCCTCCTTCTTTCTCCGTCTCCCTCTTTCTCTCTCCCTCTCGCTCTTTCTCTCTCTCCCTCTATTTCTCTTTCCCTCTTCCTCTCAAAGATCCTTAAAAGTTATGCTTGGGTGGAAGACTTTTTCTTTTACAGCGCCGTTTATAATGGGGCGAGTTGGCAGACAAGTACTCAAAAAAAAAAAAAGGGGGGGGAAAGTGCAAATAGGCGTCCAGTAGCTAGCTTGAACTTTGAACGACTTTTTTCTCTTGCCACTGCCTTCTCGGAGGAGCAAAAGACATCCAGCACTGCAACCAGGTGCCCTGGACTGGCCATTCCAGGGCTTCCTGTACCGGCTGACTTAGTTGTCAGCAACCTCCTGTTGTCGCTTGAAGGGGGGGGGGAAGGGACACGGGCAGGAGAGATTCCTTCTTTCTCATCCGAGGAGGGACGTTATGTCGGACCGTCGACTCTGAGTGAAGAATTTTAGGGGGGAGTTGAAAGTGAGACAGACTTAGGGCTGTATTAAGACTATAGATGGCTGCATAAGGAGAGTGGAAGGGAGGCGAATTCAGGGTGGAGCAGAAAACACGGGGTTTTGTATTTGTATTAAAGTTTGTATTCTGTGCAAAATAAAGCTAGTGCCCTAAGTGCTTTTCTCATTCCCACCTGGGAAGTGGACAAAATGACTATATCATCGGCATACAATAGTGCTGAAATTGCACGATCAGCTAAGATAGGTGAATGATGGGCTGGATCAGCTAGCACTTGCATTATTGGATTTAAATACAAATTAAAAAGTAGTGGAGCTAGTATGCAACCTTGCCTAACACCACTATAAGTTCGAACTGCTTTAGATAAATGTCCCCAGGGGGTACATCTAATTTTTAGGGAGGTATTTGAATAGAGCGACTGAATAAGAACCAACAGCCTTTTATCAATCGTGGAATATCTTAGACTATACCACAATCTCTCCCTTGGTATTAGATCAAAAGCTGACTTAAAATCAACAAATGTTGCATAAAGAGAACCACGAGAGGGGGTAGAATATTTTTCAGCCAAATGATGCAGAATTAGACAATGATCCAGTGTTGAACGTTCCTCCCTAAATCCGGCCTGTTCTTCAACAATAATATTTTCATTTTGTACCCAATCCACTAACTTTGTGTATAAAAGTCTGGCATAGAGTTTATTTATTGTATTTAATAAACTAATAGGCCTATAGTTTACAAGGTCAAGTCTACTTCCTTTATTTTTGTAAATCGGTACTATAATGGCCTGATTCCAGTCAGATGGAAAATGTCCTGTATTATTAATAAGAGTGAATAGAGTGGCTAAAACTGTGGCCCACCAGTCTTTATTTTCCCTTATTAATTCGGGGGGGATATAATCCCCTCCAAATGCTTTACCTGATTTCAATTGGGCAATAAGATCTTTGACCTCAGCTATGGATACTGGAGGCCAATCTGGGAGGTCATTACAAGGGGGAATCACTTCTGGAATTACAGTAGGAACCCGCTTAAAAATATTTTTAAAATGATCCTCCCATTTATCAGCAGATATTTGCGAGATAGGACCAAAACGTCTATTTGTAAAAGACAGATTTATTAAATGCCAGAACAGAGTAGAATTTTTGCTGCTGAAATTAGATTACTCCAATTTTCTCTTATAGCCTGTTGTTTCTTTATCTTTAAAAGATCTTTATAATTTCTTTTTGTAGAAATTATTCTACAAAATTCGCAGAATTTTCCTGGCGAAAGGAAATTATTGCATTTAAGAGAGCTTTTTTTGCATTAATGCAATCACTATCATACCAAGGTTTAGATCTTTTATGCGCATACGCACCATAAGCTGTTGTAAATCTTGTCAAGGGAGTTTGGAGATTAACGGTGATTGATTGATACAACGAGATTGCTTGTTCATATGACTCAGATGAGCAAATTTGAACATGCATGTGAAGCAGGGACTCTGAGGTCAACATTTCAGCCATAGTTTTAGCCAGTTCTTGAGACCATTTAATTTGTACTTGCCCCTTCAATGTAATATCGATGGGGCAATGTGCCACTTCTAATAATTCGAAATTTGTCTTAGCATTAAAAAGACAAATTAATGGAAAGTGGTCACTATCAAGGCGCATTCCAATATAAAAGTAAACTATGTGCTGTACAAAGTTCCAAGAGATCATAATATAATCCACTACACTGGCTCCCTTAGGACGCCAGAATGTGAACTCTCCATTTAAATCACCCTTGACAGAGCCATTAAGTAGGACTAAATCTAAACTGTCCACAAATTGAGCCAGACGAAATCCTGCAGTATTACATTTTTTATCTTTAGATTGTCTGGCTGCTATGTAGCCGACATCCATTTTAGAGGATACTGGCCACTTAAAATAGGTTTGTAGGGAAGCATCGGATTTGCCAATACGTGCATTAAAATCGCCAGCTATTATTATAATTGAGTCTGGGTACTGACATGATAGCAAATTTATATAGGCATCAAACTGATCCCACAAGTTATTTGTTTCCCTATGCCCACGAGATGGAGGAAAATAAGCATTAACCAATAATACAGTACAAAATTTGAATCTAAGTAGAAGGGCTAACGCCATATTTGAGCAAGACTCAAGCATAAATACTGAAACACTGAGTTTAACAGATACCATAGAAATCAGGCCACCTGATGGGTCTGCCCTTTTTTATGCTAGGAATTGCATTCAAAGTAAAGGGAATATATCCAGGTAGTAGTGGATCCTCCATAGACCATGTTTCTTGGAACAAAAGGATATCAAAAGAAGAAATATACTCCATAAATGAAACATCTGACATCTTGGCTTTCCAGCCTGCAACATTCCAGGAAAGGATAGAGATGCCCCCTTCTGCAGAATAGTCATTTGGAATCTGAAAGTGCTACCGGTGAATTAAATATATTCACAAAGTCTTTCTTCTGGAACAAGGCCAAAGATGAAGTTTCGTCTTGTGTTGCCTGTTGTACCACATCTTGAGTAGTAGAGTTGAATGGATTTTGATTTCAGGGGCAATGAATTCTCACCAACTGGTGGTTGTGTCTCTGCCAACTGTATAGTCTTATCCTGATAACAGGGCAAAGAAGGCTGTAATTCTGTCAATGAAGTTGGTGATAGCAGTGAAACATAGGTAGCAAAATGTGGGTCACTAGCAAGCAAGGAACTTATCTTTTCAGGAGGGGTATCCATTGGCTCTCTACAGTTCGGCCCTGATAGTTTTCTCTCCTCTAGGATGCAGTTTAAAGCTGCGTGCCTGGTGCTATCTATCTGCTTATAAATTAGCGACTGTGGTTGAAGATCTTGATATATCGCTATCTCATTTGTTGCTGCCGATCCCAATTCAGCATCACTGAAAAATCTCATTGATGTCCAGTCAGTGCAGTTCCTTATAGTTAATTTGGAGATGGGTATTTGTTTCACTTCCGGAGCAACATAGAAAATTTCACCAATATTTTCTAGATGGTCTTGTTGTAAATTTGAGTGGGAAGGCATCATATTAAGGCAGGACATAAAACAAGACATAGGTCATAAAACAGCTCTGTTACAGGTAACCACATATGTCTCTGTGTCTCATTTGTAGCTAACCACAAGTGTGCTGAAGGAAACTTAGAAGCTTTTGCAAGAGACCTGTAACCCCAGTCAATGAGAAAGGGGGGCAAGATATTTCGCTACTCTAGCATAGCAACAGGGGGCTGTAATTCAAGTAACCAATCAATGCTAACAAGTTACATTTCCGTGTTTTGCTGCTTCTTGAAGAGTATATATGTACTTGTTGTTCCATGAGAAGGTGTTCAGATGTTGTTATGATTTTTGCTCTGAACCTTTGCGCAAATAAAACCAACTTCTTTTGATTCCGGGGTCTGAGTCTTGTGGTTTTCTACAACAATATCATTATCTGTTAAAACTTGTTGAGTAACTTTTGTGGTAGATCCTACTCCCCCAGTGATACGTATTAGCTTTCTTTGCAGGTCTTGGAGTCTAGTCAGTATAACCTCCTGCTCAATCTTAGGGAGAACTTTAAAAGTATTAATAAGGCTATCTTCTTCATCACAGTGAGTAAATTCTAATTTCCTAACAGGGTTATTTTCACCACAGTTCTTAGATTTGGTACTTTCTAAGCAGATCAAGTTCGAACTTTCTTGCTCAGCTTTTTTGTTTCTTGTAATGGGGGTACCACTTAACTTGTCCCTTGAAAAAAGGGTTGAAGGGAGCTGGTCCTCCTGGAAATCTAGTTCCCTTCTGATAGTAAAAGGATCCTGTGATAGAGACACACTTAGAGATGTATTAACATGGGAAGTTTTTTGAATATTTATGTATTGACCGTATAACATTTTCTTTTGAATGTTAACAGCCTGGAGTTTCATTGATTCCTCAGGGTCATTTTCAGTGACATAGTCATCACTATTAGCAGAAAAGTCCGAAAGCATCAATAGTTTTCTTTTCTCTTCATTGGTAAAGGAGTAGCACTATAAGTCTTTTTATAGGGGTCAGCCGGGAGAGGAGGAGGTGTCATACTTGATGTTTTAATTACCATTTAACGACCTTCTCAAGTTTGTAAGTTCGATGTTTATCATCTCCTCCTTTAAAGGGTATACGGCCCTATGAGTCTTTATTTGCGAAGCAGGACTATTGCTTTTGACGTCTGTAAGGGCATTTATCACCTTCCCAGAGATAAGATCTCGGACTAATACATCTTTAAAGACCCTAACTGTTCTTATTAAATGATTCTGCCAGAGTTTCCTTTTCATTTGTGTAATTCTTGCAGGAAAATTTGGCTGCTTAAAGGTCAATAGAATTTTTTTTATACCCCTTAGGCCGGGCAGATAATAATAATCTTCCAAATCAATCATTTTTCTTTGACAGTTTAACAGCTGTGATAGCGAGAGCATGATTACTTTACGATTGCTCCACCTGTGAGCATTTCGGTGAATTTCTAAGAGGAGTAGCTTCTCTTGTAGCACAAGACGACAATTAGCTGTATCTAATGCTCTCGAATTTCCCAATGACGACAAAATGGGAGGGGAGGAACAAGCCTCCAACAACCCAGCATCTAGAGAGGTTTTAACCTCTTGTCCGCTCTGCGTATCTCGCAAACCCAATGATTGTTGAAAATTGTCCACCTTTAGACTAAGATCATTTAACCTTTGCAGTATAAAAAATAGGGTTTCAGTGGACAAAAGGCATACCTCTTGAAGACGATTATATGAAGTGTTGAAAATCTGTTCTAAATATTTATCTTCGTTACCTCTCTGTTTTGAACGCTGGTTTAAGTTCAAAAGTGAGACGGTTGGGAATTCCTGTGCATTCACATTTTTAGTAGGCGAAATACTCAGTTTGTTTTAAACCTGTGGTGGGGAGATAGGAAACAATTTTCTTCTGTTTCTTTGCCTCTTTTGGATTATAGGTTCCAGTGGCATTACTTGTGCTTAAACGAGGTCCTTTCTTGCCTTTAATCACAGGAATTGCTGCCTCGTTGTTAAAAACAGCTGCTTTTACTGGAACGGCTGCTGTCTTTAGGAGCCGGCATCTTCCGCCCCGTGGCTTATCCTCCATAGTTGAAAAGTTAAAAGTTAAAAAGTTAAAATAAAAATAAAAGAAAGCTTTTGCTTCTGGAGGAGCTCTTTACAGCTTTTGCTGCCTGTCCTCCATCTGACATTAGCATTCCAATCCCCCATGATGATAAGGACATCCTTTTTTGGTATTGATTCTATAAGATGCTGTAGGGCTTCATAGAACCGGTCAATTTCATCCTCTTCAGCACCAGTGGTTGAGGTATAGACCTGGACTACTGTGATATTGAATGGTTTGCCTTGGATTCGCACTGAGATCATTCTGTCATCCCAGTATTGCTTTTCCTACTCTTTTATTGACTATGAAGGCTACTCCATTTCTTCTGAGGGATTCTTGCCCGCAGTAGTATACCTGATGGTCCTCTGAATTAAATTCACCCATTCCTGTCCATTTTAGTTCGCTGATTCCTAAGATGTCGATGTTCAGTCTTGTCATCTCTTGTTTGACCATGTCCAGTTTGCCTTGATTCATGGATCTTACATTCCAGGTTCCTATGGAGAAAAAATCTTTACAGGATCGGACTTTCCTTTCACCACCAGATGCATCCACAGCTGAGCGTCCTTTCGGCTTTGGCCCAGTCGCTTCACTCTTTCTGGCGCTAATAGTACTAGCCCTCTGCTCTTCCCCAGTAGCATATTGGACACCTTCCGACCTGAGGGGCTCATCTTCCAGCGTCATATCTTTTTGCCTTTTGGTACTGTCCATGGGGTTTTCATGGCAAAGATACTGGAGTGGTTTGCCATTTCCTTCTCCAGTGGATCACATTTTGTCAGAGTTCTCTGCTATGACCTGTCTTGGGTGGCCCTGCACGGCATAGCTCATAGCTGCATTGAATTACGCAAGCCCCTTCGCCATGACAAGGCAGTAATCCATGAAGGGGTCACTAGGGCTAGACATACCCAATTCCAGCAACCGTTCCTTATATGCTTTAGCCTCCAGCCCCCTAATCATCTTTGTTCCTCTTCTCTGTTACTACTATTGAGCAAGGAACCACCTATACTATACCTGTGCATTTGGTTTTTCTTGACTAAATGTAGAACCTTACTTTTTTACCATTGAATTTCATTTTGTTAGATAGCGCCCAGCATCCAAGTCTGTCCAATTCCTCCTGTATCTTAAGCCTGTCTTCTGGAATGCTGGCTATTCCTGCCAGCTTGGTGTCTTCTGCAAATTTTATGAGTTCCCATCTATCCCCTCATCCAAATCATTGATGGAAGATGTTGAAGAGCACTGGACCCAGAACAGAGCCCTGGGGCACCCCACTATAATGCAGTTCCATTGAGGACCACACGCTGAGTACGGCGTTAGTCTTCCGGTGGTTTACCAGGTTAGAATTCTTCCTGAAACCTTTCCCACATTCAGGACATTCAATGGAGCTTTTCCACCACTGATATTCTTGAGGAGGTCAAAAATATGGATGGTCCCTTGTTTAGTGATACTTTGATTCAAGCAGTTTTTTTCCTCCCAGGGCAAGGCCTGCATCACTCTCTGCCCTATGTGGCCGTCCTTTTTTTTGAAGGAAATGGAAAATATTATGATTTCTGGCTTGATTTGCTTTCCTTTTCAAAAATTATTCTCACTTCTCCAGAGTGCTCTTATTACCATCCTCTTTGCCTATAAGATTCAAAGAAAAGTGTAATTTCAATTGTTTATATAATGCTTGCAGAAGATGTGAAAAAAAAGAAAAATTATACATTACAATTAAAAACAATTTTACCACAATGCTAGAATAGCCTCTTATATTATGGTTCATCGAACATTACAGGGATCCAAGTTCAAATATCCATTCAGTCATGAAATTCTCATATTGACTTTCGCTTTGCACTACAAAGAGTTATTATGAAATATATCTGGAAGTGTTGGGGATGGATTATGCAATTGTAGATATATGTATACAGATAGAAATGCAAATACACACACCTACAAATATGTGTATATATATATGTATATGTATATATGTCATGGTTCCGAAAGAAGAAGCTCTTCAAAGAACTTTGAGGCATTGTTTACCTTAAAGAATGTTTAATTGCAACATAGCTTCGGCACGTACATAGAGAAGCCAAAATCTGAATTCTCCTCCCCCAAACACACAGTATCTAAGCATAACTCACTCCTTCATTTAACAGTCATTAATCACATTCTCCAATTAGTGTGAACTTTCCCTCCCGTTATCTCCTCTTATTACAACCAACCTTGAAGAATACTCTACTGAGATATTGTTATGGCTAACTAGTCTCCAAGCACATTCTTCCCCCTCCCCTCCAGCACCATCTAATTTTAACTCTAAAACTAATACACAGGTTAAATAGAAAATGTCTGCATATATTGTCAAGCAAGAACATCCGATGTTAGCAGCATTGACAATATGTGTGTGTGTGTGTGTAATTTTAGAGATGTGAGGGCTTTAACTGATGAAATGATGCCTAAAGCCTCTGCAAGATTTGGAGCACCTTTTTGCCCATGGAAGTCCTCAGCTCCAAGTAAGGGCAGAAAATACTGCCAACTATCCCTCTGCTGACATCCCAATTGAAGTAGTCGTCACTTACTGAGTGCATTTGGGAGTGGCATCTGTGACACTAGCAGCCCAATCATTAAGCCTGATGTCACATGACAGTGCCAACTTACGTCTGTTCCTCTGCAGTTGTTAAGCAAGTCATTGTGGGTTGTGAAACACAATTTCACATGACTGGGACTTGCAGCTTCCTGCCGGCATCCCCAGTGATTTTTCTTATCAGAAGAAAAGCTGGAAAGGTCACAAATGGGGATCAGGTTGTGGGATGCTGCAACCATCCTAAATATGCACAACGGTTGGCAGTACCCGAATTTGTGCAACTCCTTTCCTTGCACCTTCTTAACCAAAGGAAGTGCTGACATGTGGTCACAGAACAAGTGCTACGATGACCACAAATTTGTGGACGAAGTGTACGTCTGCTTTCACAGTGCCATTGTAACTTTGAAGGCTCATGAAATAAATGGAAAGTGAGGACTGCCTATACAAACTGAACATCCCCCAAAGTCCTCGGTAGGTATTTTTTAGTTGAACCTGGTTAATACAGGGATGGGGCACCAATAGGAAATACACTGCTTGTTGGTAGTCATGAAAGTAAAAAACCAAAAATCTCAGAAGAGACAGTGGCAGATCAGTCTGATAATTTTGCCAAAAAAGACCCAGCAGGTCCATATCCGAACAACAGAGTTGAAAGGGACCTTGGAGATCTTCTAGTCCAACAGGAGTCTAGTCTCCAACAGGAGACCTTATCATTCCAGAAAAAAATGTTCTCCAGTCTTTTCTTAAAGGTTCCTGACGAGCCTGACAGCTATGTTATCCAAAAGACAGAGAAAGGAATTAGAGGGTCTTAATATTTACAAACAGAAAAGAAATGAGAGATCAACAAACATATTTGGGGGCTGGAGGCTAAAACATAGGAAGAACAAATGAAGTCGAATATATATGTTCCAAGATAATGTTGCATGATCCAATCACCAGGACCAGAGGTTTTGTCTTCCGAGCTTTCGGATTCGTGCTGGAGAGAAAACTTCCCTGAAGATGGACTCCAGCACGTGTCCAAAAGCTCCGAAGACAAAACCTGTAGTCCCAGTCAACGACCCAGATTGAATCCTGCATATGAAGAACGGTTACAGGAATTGAGTATATCTAGACTAGAGAAAAAAACGACTGGGAGTGACTTGATAGCAGTGTTCCAATATCTCAGGGACTGGCACATAGAAAAAGGCGTCAACCTATTCTCCAAAGCACCAGAAGGCAAGACAAGAAACAATGAATGGAAACTAATCAAGGAGAGAAACAACCTGGAACTAAGGAGAAATTTCCTGACAGTGAGAACAATTAACCAGTGAAACAGCTTTGCCTTCAGAAGTTGTGGGTGCTTCATCACTGGAGGCTTTTAAGAAGAGATTGAACAGCCATTTGTGTGAAGTGGTATAAGGTCTCCTGCTCGAGCAGGGGGTTAGACTAGATCAGGGCTTTTCAACCCGTGGTAGGCGTACCACCAGTGGTACGTGAGCACATGGCTGGTGGTACGCCTAGGACGGGTTGAAAAAAAATGTAAAAGAAAAATGTAAAAGAAAATGTGAAAAAAATGTTTAAAAAAAGTGTAAAAGTGGATGAGGTGAAGCGGCAGCAGCGCCGCAGAGGCTTGTGGCAAAGTCAGCTGGAACTGCACGTTGCCTGGGTCCGACTGAGAGCCCAGGATCAAAGCGCGCAGCTCCAGCTGATTGGCAGCGGCCTTGGGGGTAGCAGGCAGCCTCACGCAGTCTTCAGGGGAGATTACGCTGGAGCTGCGCGAGGCATTGCCTGCTCCCCCGCCCCCACCCAGATGCCCTCACCTCCCCCAAGTGTTTTTTTTTACTCACCTGCTTTCAGCAGCATTCCCTTTCTCCTGTCCTTCTCGGCCTTCGCCGTGTGTTCGTGAGACAAAAAAAAAAAAGTTCCATGAGACTTTCTCACGAGAAGTTAGAAAGTCTCATGGAATTTTTTTTTCTTTTTTACCCACAAGAACGTGGCCAAGGCAGAGAAGCAAAAGGAGAAAGGGAGTGCAGCTGAAAGGTGAGTAAAAAAATGCTTGGGGGAGGCGAGGGCATCTGGGTGGGGGTGCCAACCTTACCCTGCAGGTGGCGGGAGGGTTAATGGCGGGCACGGGGGGGCCAGGAGGAGCTGCGCAAAGCAGGCGGAGGGGAGGCCAGGCAGATTGTGGGCGCCGGCAAGCGAGCGAGCTGGGCAGGGGCGCAGAATCGGCGTTCCTGAGCACACGCCGATTCGCGCCCCTGCCCATCTGGCTCGCTGGCCGGAGTGAAGGGGAAGCTTCTGAGCGGTGGGCGGCTTCTGAGAGCGCCGCGCGTGACAGGCGGCTTCTGAGAGCGCCGCGCGCGACAGGCGGCTTCTGAGAGCGCCCGCGCGCCGAGCAGCTTCTGAGAGCGCCGTGCACAGCGGGCGGCTTCTCAGAGCGCCGAGTGGCTTCTGCGTGCCGGCGCGCCGAGCGGCTTCTGAGAGCGCCACGCGCGGCGGGCAGCTTGAGAGTGCTGGCACGCCGGGCGGCTTCTGAGAGCGCAAAGCGGCTTCTGAGCACCCCGCGCGGCAGGCGGCTTCTGAGCGCCAAGCGGCTTCTGAGCGACAGGCGCGGGCAGCTTCTGAACGGAGCTCAGCTGTAGCTGCACACAACGAGCCTGGCGCATTCTCACCACACGGAGTGGCCGGCGAGGTGAACCAGCGACATCCTGGCCCTGCCTGTGCATGTGCAGAGGCTGAGGCGCATGCGCTCTCCTCTGCCTCTGCGCACGCACAGGCAGGGCCGTGATGTCGCCGGTTCACCTCACCGGCCGCTCCATGTGGTGAGAATGCACCGCTGCCTGCCAAAACCAGGCTGGGATCTGGACGGTGTAGCACAGGACAATGGAAGGGAGGGAGGGAGGGAGGGAGGGAGGAAGGAAGGAAGGAAGGAGGGGAAGGACAATGAGAGGGAGGGAGGGAAGGAAGGGACAAAGAGGGAAGGAAGGACAATGAGAGGGAGGAAAGGAAGGAAGGGACAAAAGGAAGGAAAGGACAATGAGGGAGGGAGGGAGGGAAGGAAGGGAGGGAGGGACAAAGAGGGAAGGAAGGAAGTAAAGAGGGGAAGGACAATGAGAGGAAGGGACAATGGAAGGGAAGGACTGAGAGGGAGGGAGGGACAATGGGAGGGAGGAAAGGAGGAAGGGACAAAGAGGGAAGGAAGGATTAGAGGGAGGGAGGGAAGGAGGAAGGGACAAAGAGGGAGGGAAGGAAAGGAAGGAGGGAAGGGACAATGGGAGAGAGGGACGTAAGGAAGGCACCCACCCCAGTCCCATCCCCCTCCATCAGAGACCCATGGATTCCCCCCCACAGGCACCCCACAACCTGAGTGATGAGCTGGCCACACCCCTCCGGCCATTGATCACGTGACCCTGGGACACTGTGAACGTCATAAGTATGAATCAGTTGCCAAGCATCCAAATGTAAATCACATGACCCTGGGGATGCTGCAACAGTCATAAGTGTGAAAAATGGTCATAAGTCACTTTTTTCAGTGCTGTTGTAACTTCGAACAGTCACTAAGCGAATTGTTGTAAGTCGAGGACCTGTACTTTCATTTTTTCCCTTTTTTGGGGGGTCAAGTTTTTGACATCTTGCTGGGTGATGGTGGTACTCGGATGTTGCCTTATCCTAAAAGTGGTACAATGGGTGAAAAGGTTGAAAAGCCCTGGACTAGATGACTCCAAAGACCCTTCCAACTCTTATTCTATAGTCTATATTCTGGTGACTTCTCTGCTGTGGAGGAAGCCAAACAGACCTACTTGCTCCCAGCATCTCCTCCGACCTGCCCTCAACTCACCTTTCAGCTGATGCTTCAACCCTTGGAAGAGCACAAAAGCCACTCTGCACACCACCTTCCTCCCATGAGTGATCCGGAAGAGGAAATTCCTCTGTGCTTCTCCTCTTCTTCTACTCTTTCTAGCAATGCAGTACTTGATGGTTTTAAATCTTTTAAGCTCAACCACAGATGCCGCTACTGTATAGACGGCTTTGACTGGCATCTCCAGATAGGAAGCTGAAAAACACACTTGTCCCATCTCTGCCTAAGGCGTTTGCAAGACGTTGTCAGTGATTATATGGTATCACATTGTTTTTGACTCCTAGCAACTCCCAGTTCCATTCTCCCTCCATTTCTCTTTTCATTCCCTGTCTCCCAAATTGTGACATTTCCCCTAGCAGCTCTATATTCCATTTTTAAGATGATCTTCCTTGCCATCAATATATTTTGCAGACCTGAGGGGTAAAAGGTCTTTTGCGTTTTCATTGTTACAGCTAAGTCTTGCAGCATTTTGTTTGTATATGGTTTACATTTCCCTTCTTTTATCTCTTCCATCTCTAAATCAGTTTCCAGTTTCGTCTTCTGATTTCTGGATTATGTGTTCATACTTTGTAGTCGTTATCTGGGAACTTTCTAGTTGTAGATTTAATTTGGAGATTTGCTCGTTTACATTGTCTAAATTATTTTTAGTCTCATTATCATTTCTTTTTATGTCCTCTTTGCATTCAACAATTGTTTGGTGAATTAGTTGTAGCATAGAATATATTTCTTTCTGAAAGGTGTTTATTTTTTCTTGAGGCATCATTCCTAGAGATCCTCTAGTATCACCAGTATCCGTAAGAGTACATCAAAGTTTCCTCTAGTTTTCTGGTCTTTATACGTATCCTTTATAATCCAATAAATTCCAAAGTGTAGGTTCAATCCTGAAGGCAATATTTTATAGTAATCCTTTGTCTTAAGTATCCAAAAATTGTCAATCAGGCAAGGTTGTAATCCACAAAGTTCGAAGTGTTCAAAATGTTCAACCTCTCTGAAAACAGCTCAAAAGTCTCTCCCAGCCAGGCATAGTCTCTCCCACTAGCTCTCGAAGTTAAAAGTCTAAGCTCAGTAGGCATTTATAATCCAAGAAGGTCAGTGTGATAAGTAGGCCAAAATATTTTCCTTTATTGTCAGCTGTTCTCCTGAGCTAGGAATCACCAAGCAGCCAGGAAGCAAATTATACTGCTATACACAAATCCACCACTAGATGTCATTCAGTCCATTTTCCAGTCTTAAAACAAAGGATTGATTACTTATATTTCACCTCAATGTTTTTTTCCCAAAGTGAAAATCTTAAAGAGTTATCTCAGTTCTCAAATTGATCAAAATTGTAGTTTTATGTTACTTCCACTTCAGTATTTTATGTTTCTGTCCCCCATAAAATTAAAACACTGCTTCCGTTTGCATTCAGAGGTTTTTAGCTTTTGGGGAGCATTTCCCAGGAAATCCAGTTGTAAAATGATAAAGAAAGGATCAATATTCTTACCCAGTTCCAAACATGCTGTTTATGATGTATTAATTATTGCCTTTTTCTTCTTCGGTTATCAGCAGCTAATGGCTGGCCACATGAATGTAGCCAGTCTTTTCCCTGCCGGTTTGGAGGGCTTTCCTTGGATTGAACGGAAAGACCGCCATCTCTCCATCATCAACAACCACCCCTCCTCTTCATCGCGCCTTCGGGGCAATTTTAGGCCCTTCTTAGGGCCCCCAAAAAGGCTAAATCTGACTGAAATTTTTCCCACAATCAGGACATTCAAAGGGTTTCGCTCATGTGTGTGTCCTCTGGTGTTTCACCAGGTGTGAATTTGTAATGAAACCTTCCCCACAAAGTGGACACTTATACGGTTTCTCTCCTGTGTGAGTCCTCTGGTGGTTTACCAGGTCAGAGTTCTTCCTGAAACTTTTCCCACATTCAGGACATTCAAAGAGTTTCTTGTCTGTGTGAGTTCTCTTGTGTTTCACCAGGTTGGAATTTGCAATAAAACTTTTCCCACAAAGTGGACACTTAAACGGTTTCTCTCCTGTGTGAGTCCTCTGGTGTATCACCAGTTGGGAATTCTGAGTGAACCTTTTCACACATTCAGTACATTCAAAGGGTTTCTCTCCTGTGTGAATCCTCTTGTGTTTCACCAGGTCAGAATTTGCAATGAAACTTTTCCCACATTCAGGACATTCAAAGGGTTTCTCTCCTGTGTGAGTCCTCTGGTGCATCACCAGGTTGAACTTCTGAGTGAACCTTTTCTTACATTCAGGACACTCATAGGGTTTCTCTCCTGTGTGAATCCTCTTGTGTTTTATCAGGAGAGAATTTGCAATGAAACTTTTCCCACATTCAGGACATTCAAAGGGTTTTTCTCCTGTGTGAGTCCTTTGGTGTATCACCAGGTTAGAATGGGAACTGAAACTTTTCCCACAATCAGCACATTCAAAGAGTTTTTCTCCTGTGTGAGTCCTCTGGTGGTTTACTAGGTCGGAATTTGCAACGAAACCTTTCCCACAAAGTGGACACTCATACGGTTTCTCTCCTGTGTGAGTCCTCTGGTGTTTAACCAGGCTGGAATTGAGACTGAAATGTTTTCCACAATCAAGACATTCAAAGGGTTTCTCTCCTCTATGAGTCCTCTTGTGTTTCACCACGTGGGAATTCGCAATGAAACTTTTCCCACAATCAGGACATCTGAAAGGTTTCTCTCCTGTGTGAATCCTCTGGTGTATCACCAGTTGGGAATTCTTAGTGAGCCTTTTCCCACATTCAGGACATTCAAAGGGTTTCTCTCCTGTGTGAGTCCTCTGGTGCATCGCCAGGTGGGAATTCCGAGTGAACCTTTTCCTACATTCAGGACACTCATAGGGTTTCTCTCCTGTGTGAATCCTCTTGTGTTTCACCAGGTCAGAATTTGCAATGAAACGTTTCCCACATTCAGGACATTCAAAGGGTTTCTCTCCTGTGTGAGTCCTTTGGTGTATCACCAGGTTAGAATGGGAACTGAAACTTTTCCCACAAATTGGACACTCATATAGTTTCTCTCCTGTGTGAGTCCTCTGGTGCTTTACCAAGTTGGAATTTGCAACAAAACTTTTCCCACAAAGTGGACACTCATACGGTTTCTCTCCTGTGTGACTCCTCTGGTGTATCACCAGTTGGGAATTCTTAGCAAGCCTTTTTCCACATTCAGGACATTGAAAGGGTTTCTCTCCTGTGTGAATCCTCTCGTGTCTCACCAGGTCAGAATTTGCAATGAAACGTTTCCCACATTCAGGACATTCAAAGGGTTTCTCTCCTGTGTGAGTCCTCTGGTGCATCACCAGATAGGAATTACGACTGAAACTTTTCCGACATTCAGGACATTCAAAGGGTTTTTCTCCTGTGTGAGTCCTTTGGTGTATCACCAGGTTAGAATGGGAACTGAAACTTTTCCCACAAACTGGACACTCATATAGTTTCTCTCCTGTGTGAGTCCTCTGGTGCATCACCAGAGAGGATTTACGACTGAAACATTTCCCACAATCAGCACATTCAAAGGGTTTTTCTCCCGTGTGGGTCCTCTGGTGGTTTACTAGGTCGAAATTTGCAACAAAACCTTTCCCACAAAGTGGACACTCATACGGTTTCTCTACTGTGTGAATCCTCTGGTGTCTCACCAGGTCAGAGTTTGCAATGAAACTTTTGCCACACTGAGGACATTCAAACGGTTTCTCTGCTGCATGAGTCCCCTGGTGTTTCACCAGGTGGGAATTTGTAATAAAGCTTTTCCCACAAAGTGGACACTCATACGGTTTCTCTCCTGTGTGAGTCCTCTGGTGTATCACCAGACTGAAATTACGAGTGAAACCTTTCCCACATTCAGGACATTCAAAGGGTTTCTCTCCTGTGTGAGTCCTCTGGTGTCTTACCAGGAAAGAATTTGCAACGAAATGTTTCCCACACTCAGGACATTCAAAGGGTTTCTCTCCGGTGTGAGACATCTGGTGTTTCACCAGGTAGTAATTTACAGCGAAACGTTTCTCACAAACTGGACACTCATATGGTTTCTCTCCTGTGTGAATTACTTTGTTTTGTAAAGCCATTTGCCAGATTGGGAGCACTTATAAGGCATCTGTTCTGTGTGGGTACTTTTATGAACCTCAAGGGAGAAATTCTGACCAAAGATTTTGTTACATTAGTAGCATTTGTATGCCTTTTTTCCAGTTTGGATCCTCTTGTACCTAATCACCTATGGTTTTGCAATCCACTGATATGCTGGAGGAAGTCAAAAATGTTTGTGGTCCCTTGTTTAGTGGTGCTTTGATTTCACCTACTGTTTTCTTCCTCCCATTGCAGGTTCTGCATTACTGTCTGCCCTATTTGAGTATCCAATTTACCTTTTTTCCCCCACTGACTTCCAGATATTTCCCTCTTTTTCTGAAAGGAAAAATGATCCCCTTCACGTTGTCATGTAACGTATCCTTGTGTTCTGCATACTCTACTATTTCCAGCTTGAAATCTCTTCTTGGTTTTCTCTTGCCTTTCGCCTGCTGGGATGGGAGAATTGTGTAATTTTCTGAAGGAAATGGAAAATATTTTGATATCTGGCTTGATTTGCTTTCCTTTTCAAAAGTTATTCTCACTTCTCCAGAGTGCTCTTATTGCCATCCTCTTTGTCTGTAAGATTCAAAGAAAAGTGTAACTTTGTTTATACAATGCTTATAGATGTGAAAAAAAAGGAATATACATTACATTTAAAAAGCAAACATGCCCAATGAATCATAATTAATATAAGATTAATTATGATTCATCGGGCATTCCAAAGATCCAAGTTCAAATATCCATTCAATCATGAAATTCCCTTGACTTGCATGAATCATAAACTGTAAGCGCTACTATGAGTTATCATAAAATATATCTGGAGGTCTGGGGTATAGATTATACAATTCCAGATATATGGAAAGAGTAATAAAAATACACATACCTATAATTATATCTATGTAGAAAATTCATGTTTTCAGCCTGAAAAAGAAAAAAAAGATTACTGTCAAACCTTCTGAATTAATTTTTGAGGTGTGGGGGCTTTAACTGATGAAATGATGCCTAAAGCCTCTGCAAGATTTCTACATGGGAGTCCTCGGCTACAAATAAGGGCAAAACCTACTCTCCACAATCTCTCTGCTGACATCCCAATTGAAGTACTCCTCACTTAATGACTGCAATTGGGACTGGCATCTCGACTATTAAGCAGCCCGATAATTAAGCATGACATTGGCATGATAGTGCCAACTTACATCTGTTCCTCTGAGGTTGTTAAGCAAATCACCATGGGTTGTTAAAGGCAATTTCACATGACTGTGGCTTGCAATTTCCTGCCAATATACCCATTGATTTTGCTTGTAAGAAGCTAGATGGGAAGGTCACAGATGGGGATCATGAATGTGGGATACTGCAGCCACCATAAATGTGCAAGAATTGGCATCTGAATTGGTGCAACTCCCTTTTCCTGCGTTTTCACATTGACAGACTCAGTGAACAAATGGTAAATGAGGACTACTTATAAAAGTGAACATCCTGAAAGGTCTTCCATAGCTATACTTTCAGAAGTGCTGGCTTAAGCACAGTTGAACCTTGTTAATACACGTATGGGGGGCCAATAGGAAATACCGTGCTTGTTAGCTATAAATAGAAGTAAAAAAATAAAAATCCCAGGAAAAAAAATTGGCAGTTTCAGTCTGACATTGTTGCCAAGAAAACAGCAGGTCCACAAAAGAATAATGAGAGTTGAAAGGGACCTTTGACGTCTTCTAATCCAATCCTCTGCTTAGGTAGGAAACCTATATCATTTGGACAAATGGCTGTCCAATGTCTTCTTAAAAGCTTCCAGTGCTGAAACACCCACAACGTCTGGAGGCAAGCTGTTTCATTAATTGTTCTCACTGACAGGAACTTTCTCCTAATTCTAGTCTCTATCTGTTACTTCTTGTTCTGCTCTACCACACTTTGGCGCACAGGTCAATCCCCTCTTCTATGTGACAGACCCTCCAATTTTGAAAGAGTGCCATCATCTAAACACAAACTCTCCATGCGGCATTTTAGTCCAACAACTGAAGCCTCTGCAGCCCAACCAATAAACTGGCTCTTCTGCACACCAGTCTCTGTTCCCCCAAATGCCCTGCAGGCAGTTATTATAGCTCCAGGCCTGTCCCTTGACCGGAAATTCTGTTATCTTTCTGAATATTATCACAGAACTCCCTTGATCTCTTTGGAGAGCTGTTTGTAAACAACTGTGAAGAACTTCTTTTTTCAGTATAGATTACACAACTCATAAAAAAACTAAAATTAATATTGAAAGACTCTGCAGACAGGGCTCTTCACTGACATGGGCAGAGAGAAATAGGGACGCAGTAGTCACCAGAGAGGGAATCTGGGCATGTAAGAGAGACAGATTCAGGAGCTCCGTCTCAAAGCAAGCCCACCTGGACAGGGCTGCCCATTGGCCAAGCCCACCTGGGAGCCTCTCGGGTCTCCCTCACCCGCCTTCCAGATGCCCCTGGCCTCCTCCTAGCAGGGTTCCCGCCCTCGCCTCCAGCCACGCTCCCTCTGAGCACAGAGCTCCCCCCAGTCCTCTTCCTCCCCTCCAGGCACTGGGAGGCTGATCCGACCCGCCCTCAACTCACCTTCCAGCTGCTGCTTCGACCCTGATCCGGAAGAGGAAGTTGCTCTGATCTTCTCCTCGCCTCCCTTCCTTTCTAGCAATAAAGTACTCGATGGTTGCAACTCCTCTTACCTCCACCACAAATGCCGCTTTCTAGTCGCAGATGCTGCCTATCTGGCAGTCATCTCGCGATAGGACGCCGGAAGTCACACTTGTCCCGTCTCGGCCTTTGGCGTCTGCGAGACATTTTCGCTGATTTATATGCTCTCCAGTCGTTTTCGCCTCCCAGCGACCGGCCTTTGCAACTGAGCCAAGTGAAACAGTGAAAAGTGATGGTGCTACTTAGTTTACAAAGATTAGCTCCATGCTGAGCCCTAGAAGTGTAGGAAGTTCAAACAGAAATACAGACTAAGAGCTGTAACTCTCCAAGGAAAGACCTGACTTCATGTGATCTTGATACTATCTTTCTGGTGATGCAGAGCAGGACTGCACTCACTTTTTCTGCAGCTGCATCGCGTTGCTAGCTCATACTTAAGTGATTGTCCACTGGGAGTCCTAGATCCCTCTCACAGTTGCTGCTGTTGGGATATATCCAACCTCTTCTATAGATGCGCGTTTGGTTTTTCATGCCTAGGTTGCTCTTTTCTGCACTCAGCGAAAACCTCTTGCAGACGCGAAAGGCCGAGACGGGACAAGCGTGACTTCTGGCCTCCTATCGCGAGATGACGGCCAGATAGGCAGCATCTGCGAGTAGAAAGCGGCATCTGTGGTGGAGGTAAGAGGAGTTGCAACCATCGAGTACTGCATTGCTAGAAAGGATTGGAGGCGAGGAGATCAGAGCAACTTCCTCTTCCGGATCACTCAGGGGAGCAAGGAGGCGTTCGGGGAGGCTTTCGTGCTCTTCCCAGGGTCGAAGCAGCAGCTGGAAGGTGAGTTGAGGGCGGGTCGGAGGAGAAGCCGGGAGCAAGTCGGGCTGCTCGCTTCGGACGTTGCCAACCGCTGTACATTCACGACGGTCGCAGCATCCCACCCTCGTGATCCCCGTTTGTGACTTTCCCAGCCAGCTTCTCCTAAGCAAAATCCCTGGAGAGGCTGGGAAGAAGCTGCAAGTCGCAGTCACGTGAAATTGCCTTCAACGACCCAGAGCGACTCGCTTAAGACCTGCAGAGGAACAGCCCCCCTCCTGCCCCGCAGCCCCACCTCTTGGTGCAGCCCGGCTCCCAGCGTGGGGGCTGCTGGTGTTTCCCGGAAGGTTCGGCACCCCCGTTCCCACGTTCCCCTGTCGGTGCTGGGGAGGATCAGCCTCCCAGTGCCTGGAGGGGAGGAAGACGACTGGGAGAGGTCTGGGCTCAGAGGGAGCGTGGCTGGAGGCGAGTGCGGGAACCCTGCTAGGAGGAGGCCAGGGGCATCTGGAAGGCGGGTGAAGGAGACCCGAAAGGCGTCCAGGTGGGCTTGGCCAATGGGCTACCCTGTCCAGGTGGGGATTGACCAAGAGGGGATTGACCTGTGCGCCAAAGTGTCGTAGAGCAGAACAAGAAGTAACAGATGGAGACTAGAATTAGGAGAAAGTTCCTGTCAGAACAATTAATGAAACAGCTTGCCTCCAGACGTTCAACTTTCAACTCTCATTATTCTTTTGTGGACCTGCTGTTTTCTTGGCAACAATGTCAGACTGAAACTGCCAATTTTTTTTCCTGGGATTTTTATTTTTTTACTTCTATTTATAGCTAACAAGCACGGCATTTCCTATTGGCGCCCCATACGTGTATTAACGAGGTTCAACTGTGCTTAAGCCAGCACTTCTGAAAGAATAGCCATGGAAGACCTTTCAGGATGTTCAGTTGTATAAGTAGACGTCATTTACCACTTCTTCACTGGGCCTATGATTATGAAAATGCAGGAAAAGGGAGTTGCACCATTTCGGATGCTGCCAATTGTTGCATGTTTATGGTGGCTGCAGTATCCCACATTCAGGATCCCCATCTGTGACATTCCCAGCTAGCTTCTTACAAGCAAAATCAATGGATATCCCGACAGGAAATTGCAAGCCACAGTCATGTGAAATTGCCTTTAACAACCCATGGTGATTTGCTTAACAAGTCCAGAGGAAAAGATGTAAGTTGGCACTATCATGTTAACATCATACTTAATGATCGGGCTGCTTAATGACCCAGATGTCAGTTCCAATTGCAGTCATTAAGTGAGGAGTACTTCAATTGGGATGTCAGCAGAGGGATTGTGGAGAGTAGTTTTTGCCCTTATTTGTAGCCGAGGACTCCCATGGGCAAATCTTGCAGAGTCATCAGGCATCATTTCATCAGTTAAAGCCCCCAAACCTCTAAAAATTAGCTCAGAAGTTTTGACAGTAATCTTTTTTTCTTTTTCAGGCTGAAAACATAATTATAGGTATGTGTATTTATATTACTCTTTCCATATATCTGCAATTGTATAATCTATCCCCCAGACGTCCAGATATATTTTATGATAACCCATAGCAGCGCTTACAGTTTATGGTTGATGCAAGTCAAGGGAATTTCATGATTGAAGGGATATTTGAAGTTGGATCTCTGGAATGTCCGATGAATCATATTTAAATGCAAGAGGTTAGCAATGTGGCATGTTTGCTTTTTAAATGTAATGTATATTTTTTCCTTTTTTTCACATCTGCAAGCATTGTATAAATAATTAAACTTACACTTTTCTTTGAATCTTACAGACAAAGAGGATGGCAATAAGAGCACTCTGGAGACGTGAGAATAACTTTTGAAAAGGAAAGCAAATCAAGCCAGAAATCAAAATATTTTCCATTTCCTTCAGAAAATTACACAATTCTCCCATCCCAGCAGGCGAAAGGCAAGAGAAAACCAAGAAGAGATTTCAAGCTGGAAATAGTAGACTATGCGGAACACAAGGATACGTTACATGACAAGGTGAAGGGGATCATTTTTCCGTTCAGAAAAAGAGGGAAAAAAGTCAGTGGGGGAAAAAAGGTAAATTGGATACTCAAATAGGGCAGACAGTAATGCAGAACTCCCACTGGGAGGAAGAAAACAGTAGGTGAATTCAAAGCACCACTAAACAAGGGACAACAGACATTTTTGACTTCCTCCAGCATATCAGTGGATTGCAAAAGCTCCACAGATGTCACTATTGTGGTATAAAGCACAGATTGCAAAAGCATAGGTGATTATGTACAAGAGGATCCAAACTGGAAAAAAGGCATACAAATACTACTAATGTAACAAAAGCTTTGGTCAGAATATCTCCCTTCTGGTTCATAAAAGGGTCCACACAGGACAGATGCCCTATAAGTGCTCCCAATGTGGTAAATGTTTTACCAAGCAAAGTAATTCACACAGGAGAGAAACCATAGGAGTGTCCAGTTTGTGAGAAACGTTTTGCTGTAAATTACTACCTGCTGAAACACCAGATGACTCTCACAGGAGAAAAACCCTTTGAATGTCCTGATTGTGGGAAACGTTTCAAGAATAATTCTGACATGGTGAAACACCAGAGGATTCACACAGGAGAGAAACCATATGAGTGTCCAGTTTGTGGGAAACTTTTCAGTCAAAATTCCAACCTGGTGAAACATCAGAAGACTCACACAGGAGAGAAACCCTTTGAATGTCCGGATTGTGGGAAATCTTTCATACACAATTCCAGCCTGGTGAGCCACCAAAGGACTCACACAGGAGAGAAACCGTATGAGTGTCCACTTTGTGGGAAAAGCTTCAGTCAGAATTCCAACCTGGTGAACCACCAGAGGATTCACACAGGAGAGAAACCATATGAGTGTCCAGTTTGTGGGGAAAGTTTTATTAGAAATTCCGACCTAGTAAAACACCAGAGGACTCACACAAGAGAGAAACCCTTTGAATGTCCGGATTGTGGGAAATGTTACAGCCAGAGTTCCAGTCTGCTGGACCACCAGAGGACTCACACAGGAGAGAAACCATATGAGTGTCCAGTTTGTGGGAAAGGTTTTATTAGAAATTACGACCTAGTAAAACACCAGAGGACTCACACAAGAGAGAAACCCTTTGAATGTCCGGATTGTGGGAAATGTTACAGCCAGAGTTCCAGTCTGGTGACACACCAGAGGACTCACACAGGAGAGAAACCCTTTGAATGTCCTGAATGTGGAAAAAGTTTCAGTCTGAATACCTACCTGGTGATACACCAGAGAACTCACACGGGAGAGAAACCCTTTGAATGTTCGGATTGTGGGAAATCTTTCATACACAATTCCAGCCTTGTGAGACACCAGAGGACTCACACAGGAGAGAAACCCTTTGAATGTCCTGATTGTGGAAAAGGTTTCAGTCAGAATTGCCACCTGGTGACACATCAGACGACTCACACAGGAGAGAAACCCTTTGAATGTTCAGATTGTGGGAAAAGTTTCAAGAATAATTCTAACCTGGTGAAACACCAGAGGATTCACACTGGAGAGAACCCATATGAGTGTCCAGTTTGTGGGAAACGTTTCAGTCAAAATTCCAGCCTGGTGAAACATCAGAGGACTCACACAGGAGAGAAACCCTTTCAATGTCCTGATTGTGGGAAAAGTTACTGTCAGAATTCCAGCCTGGTGATACACCAGAGGACTCACACAGGAGAGAAACCCTTTGAATGTTCGGATTGTGGGAAATCTTTCACACACAATTTCAGCCTGGTGATACACCAGAGGATGCACACAGGAGAGAAACCCTTTGAATGTCCTGAATGTGGGAAAGGGTTCACTCAGAGTTCTCACCTGGTGATACACCAGACGATTCACACAGGAGAGAAACCCTTTGAATGTCCTGAATGTGGAAAAAGTTTCAGTCACAATTCCAGCCTGGTGATACACCAGAGAACTCACACAGGAGAGAAATCATTTGAATGTCCTGATTGTGGGAAATCTTTCATACACAATTCCAGCCTGGTGATACATCAGAGGACTCACACAGGAGAGAAACCCTTTGAATGTCCTGAATGTGGAAAAGGTTTCAGTCACAATTCCAGCCTGGTGATACACCAGAGAACTCACACAGGAGAGAAACCCTTTGAATGTTCGGATTGTGGGAAATCTTTCATACACAATTCCAGCCTGGTGATACACCAGAGGACTCACACAGGAGAGAAACCCTTTGAATGTCCTGATTGTGGGAAAAGTTTCAGTCAGAATTCCCACCTGGTGACACATCAGACGACTCACACAGGAGAGAAACCCTTTGAATGTTCGGATTGTGGGAAATGTTACAGCCACAGTTCCAGTCTGGTGACACACCAGAGGACTCACACAGGAGAGAAACCCTTTGAATGTCCTGAATGTGGGAAAAGTTTCAAGAAGAATTCCTACCTGGCGATACACCAGAGGATTCACACAGGAGAGAAACCATATGAATGTCCAGTTTGTGGGAAAGGTTTCATTGAAAATTCTGACCTGGTGAAACACCAGAGGACTCACACAGGAGAGAAACCCTTTGAATGTCCTGATTGTGAGAAACGTTTCAGTTTCAGTTTCAACCTGGTGAGACATCAGAGGACTCACACAGGAGAGAAACCCTTTGAATGTCCTGATTGTGGGAAATCTTTCAATGTGAATTTCAACTTGGTGAGACATCAGAGGACGCATACAGGAGAGAAACCGTAAAAGTGTCCAGATTTTGGAGAAGATTTCAGTATTAGGTCTAACCTCATACATCATGTATCACACAGGGGAGAAACATTTGAAATGTCCAATCTGAGAACGATTCTTCAGGTGTACATCATCTCTTATTGCACATAAGGAAGTGCACATGAAGGAAACAATGATGAGTTTAGAGAAATCTTGAATTTCATTTCTGATTTCCCATTGAGAGTATAGGTGAGAAATTGACTACTTCAATTCTGGCCTGATTCTTTTTAGTCAACAGATCTCAGGATTAGACCTGAAGGTGGAGCAAAAAAATATGGAAAATGTTATTTCGATATAGACTAACTACCTATTTCCGATCATCAGCAGTAGTTTCTGGATGTTTCTGTTTGCAGAAGCTGTGAAATTCCCCGGCTAGTGTACTTGGGATACAACTGTAATGGTACCTACCAATTATGGTTGGGAGCCTGCTTTGCTTAACTACCCCTGTCCCTGCTGTTCCTGATGCAGCCGTTAAATGAATGTGCAAGTCATTCAACAACACAGGCTACCTCACTGTTCGGGGAAACTCTTGGTAGTCCTGGATTTACAACTGTAATTTAGCCTGCAATTACAGTTGTAAATCAAGAGAGTCATTAATGGGTCATCACACAATGTGCCTAATTTTATAACCTACTTTGTGGCAGCAGAAAATGAAGTGCACATGAGGCAAACATTGATGAGTTTAGAGAAGGCTTGAATTTCATTTCTGATTTCCCATTGGGAGTGTAGAAATTCTGGCCTGATTCTTTTTAGTCAATACATCTTAGGATTAGACTTCTGGTGTAGAGAGAAAAAATGGAAATTGTTAGCTTGATAAAGGCTAACGACCTGTTTCTAATTATCAGCAGACGTTTCTGGATGTTTCCTTTTATAGAACTTGTGGAATTCCTCAAACAGGGTTTTGTGTGGTGTTTTTTGTATATTGATTATGAAAATCCAACATAACGGAGTTTCAGCCTTCTTTGTTGTGCTCCAGATTTTGATCCCCACATTTTCCCAGCCAGCATACCAGTAGTCTTCAATTTACAACTGTAATGGGGCCTGCCAGTTACGGTTGCACGTTGCAAAAGCCATGAAGTGAGACTGGTTTGATTAATTACCCACACACTCCGTGATGCAGCCATTAAACAGATGTGCGAGTCGCTAAGTGGAACGCTAGCTACCCCACTGTTCAGGGTAGGTCTTGGATGCCAAGCGCAGTAAGTTTCCATTGTACAGCAGATTCTATTTTAAATTTTTCTTTCAATATTAAATTTTGAAGACCTTTCATTCACTTCTATCAAGAGGAACAGCTTGCCTTCAGAAATTGTGGGTGCTCCATCACTGGAGGTTTTTAAGAAGAGACTAGACAGTGACTTATCTGAAATGGTAGAGGTTGTCCTGCTTGAGCAGGGGGCTGGACTAGAGGACCTCCAAGGTCCCTTGCAGCTCTATTCTATTCAAGATTGCTTCTTTAATGGGTCTTTTGGATTTCTTTGTGAAGTGCTACCCTCAAAAGGGCCGCAAGAGTCCAGATCCCTTTGTTCATTTCCACTTGGCAAGTTGGTGTCTTCCCGCCCTCAATCACTGGTCTAATTTCTCAGAGTCTCTCGCTCTGTGCTTCCTCCTGGCCTTCAGCCTGTTCTGCTCCCTCCTCCAGGTCAGTTCACCTCCCCTGTCCTTCTCTGGAGCTGGGCGCCTTCCTTTTTCTCCCTTTATTCTCCCCTGGGGCGGGAGGCCTGGCTCGCTTACTTAGCTTCGCTCCCTCTCTGGATCAACTTCCCCTTTTTTCCTCCCCTTCTCTCTCCCTCTTCCTCAGGCCTCTCCCTCCACACATGCAGCCCCACCCAGCAGGTGGGGGCAGGGCAGGCTGATAAACCCTTCCCTCCCTCCCTCCTCAGGCCTCTGCTTGCTTTGCTTCCTTCTCAGCTGGTCTCCCTTTTCTCTCTTCTGCCCCTCACGCCATGCAGCAGGCCGGCCCTCCCTCTCCATATTGATTGATTGAATTAAGTGCAGAGCACAAATAAATACTAATTGAATTTCAATATACAAAGTAGACACATTAAAACTGACACAAGGAAATGAGCAGAATAACCCCCCCCAAAAAAACTATTTTTACAATAATAATAGACCCCAAAAAAGGTACTAACACTATGTGGCTAACAAAACTGAGCGAAATAAAAGACAGCCCCAAAGGCAGAGGAGCTGCTACACAGGGCCAGGCCAGAAGCCACCAGTCCCCAATCAGAGGAACACTCCATTTCCTGAAAAGAAAAGTCTAAAGCTCAGATTGAAAGACGAAAAAGATCCGTTATCTGGAGAGTAAGGGGGAGCTGATTGCAAAGCGATTGGAATGGATCTTGAAAGCTGCAGCCTTGAATTTGCTGTTGCAGCAGCAGGAAAAGGTCAAATGGGTAGATTCTGTGGGGAGGAAGAAGATCCAGTTGGGTGTACTGGTAAAGGCACCAGGATAGAGATTGGGAAATGCTCAGTTCCAGTCCCGCCTTACTTGCTAAGCCATGTGTGCAACTTTGGCCAATCCTACCAGGCCTATGCTTAAGCAGGAAAGCAGGAATCCATTTGACTTGACTTGACTGACTTGAAGGCATCAAAAACTAATATCCGGTGTAAGGCTCAGGGGCGCTGGATGGAAAACCGCGAGTTCTAATTCAGTTTTAGCTTAGGCATGAAGACTCCTTCCAGGAGCTATGGAATATTGAGAGGCAAAAAGTATGTCTCGGGAGGTAGGCAGGCTGTCTGGGGGACATTTACCCTGTAAATTACACTATGCCACACAGGAAGTGTTTGTATGCCCTCATGAGTTCTTGAATGAAAAGGGAATCAATGAAATATACATTGGGGTTATTTTATTCCAGATTCCTCCATGCAACGGAACTCGGAGCCCATAGCTGAAATGGCCACTATCACCATCCATACCTTATTAGACCTGCATTAAAAATGGCAGTGCAGGGTGCCCGTCTAAAAAGTTTAGCCTGGTGATCAGTTGGCCTTGCACTTTGGCGGGATATTCTATCCTTCCCTTTTATTTTCTTTTTAAAAATGTAGTTTGGAAACATTTCTTCTACCATATATAGACAATCGGCCCCTCTTTCTTAGGTCCCGTTTTCTAGCTCCTGCTGCATATTTTTCCCTCTCTGTGACCTAATGGAGGCTTCCGTGCAAGGAAATTTACAGACGCACATGGCATTTAGCCTTCAGCAGATGTAAAATTTCCTCCTTCAGGAATGAAGCTTCATGGTGGGTGCTGTTGGATGCAGCCCTGGCCGGCAGGAGTGAAGATGGCCCTCCTATAGCATCTCACCTGATGGTGCTGCCCTGTGCTAAGTCCTTGGGAGCCACAGGAATATCAGTCATAAAGGTTTTGGGGTGTAGAGAGGTTTTGATCTCCACTGAGAGTCACCCCTAAGAAAGTGCCAGAATCTTTACATCGGCTTTTTGCTAACTCATGCCATCCAAGGGTTTTGCCCAAGGTGCCTGCCTGGGAATAATCTATCTCCTCTGGAAATTGGGAAGGCTGCTCAGAGCAATTCTGCCCTCTAGCGAGATTTAGGCTCTGCAAGAATGAAGACAAAAAGATATTACAGGTAGTCCTTGACATACAACCACAACTGAGCCCAAAATTTCCATTGCTAAGCAAGACAGTTGTTGAATGAGTTTTGCCCCATTTTATGATGTTTTTCGCACAGTTGTTGTGAATCTGGCTTCCCCATTAGTTTTGCTTGTCAGAAGGTTGCAAAAGGTGATCACATGACCCTACAACTGTCATAAATATATGGCAGCTGCCAAACATCTGAATTTTATGACATGACCACGGGGATGCTGCAACAGTTGTGAGAATGAAAAACGGTCATAGGTCAAGTTTTTCATGGCCATTGTAACTTCAAACGGTCATTAAACAAATAGTTGTAAGTCAAGCACGACCTGTATCTCCTGACTAGATGTGGATGGGGACCAATATGGTAGGCTGCTTCCAGGTTTGTACCGTATTTCATTATTCTATTTACACGATGAAGCTGACAATCATTCAGGGGCTCCACATGGAAACAAGTACACCACAGAATACTTCTTGGTATTGATGAGCAGGACACCCCCTCCTCACCCCAAAGAGAAAATATCTTGGCAAACACAGGAAGAACCCTAAAGGAGCGCCACAGACTCTATGAGGGGTCCAGAGTCCTCCGTGGGTCCCTTTTTGACCCAAAACTGTGGTGGTAGGCGGAAGTCTCACTAGGAGGCTTCAGTGCGCCAGACTTTATAGAACCAAAGTGAACCCCTGCATCAGGAATAAGGGAATCATGGGAGGTTCTGGTTCAAGGGTTGAGATAGGCTCCCCAGTGAAAAGCTTGCTTGAAGCCTGGGACGGGAATCAGCTACCCATCCAGGCAGGTATGAAAAAGAAACAGTTAAAGGAATTATGTAAAAAATGGGCTTTGCTTAAAGATGAGTGCGGAGAACAGATTTGGCCAGAAGGTGGCACATTCGAATTCAAAACACTGAAAGATCCAGAATAGAACCAGCCCAGCTGCCCTATTGGTACTGCTGGGCTGAACTGTCCAGATTAAAAAGCCAGGCTCAAATTGAGTTCAAACCTCAGCCTACCTTAGACAACCCCGAACTAAAACTCATGCCCCCCCCTACTGAACAGGCCTGTACCCGGGCGATTGAGGGGCCAGACTGAACACATTTTAACCCACACACCCTTCTCCCCGTCTGACTTGGTTGTTTGGAAAAAGGACACTCCTACTTTCCGATCAGACCCCCCAATCGGTCATAACAACTATAAGATCAATTGTGGAAACCCACAATCCGTCTTGGGCAGATATGACCCAGCTATTACATGTGTTTTTAACGAAAGACGAGCTAATGAAGCTTTTTGAAAAAACTGAAGAGATAGCCAGGCGACCTATAATAAGTACACCTGGGCAAGTAGCCCCTGCTAGAGTTGCCTGGCCCCATAACCGCCCAGACTGGGACTATAACAAAACCACTGGGACAAATATACGAGGGCTAAAATTAATTTAATGGAAGCCCTCCAGGAGATAGGGAAAAGGCCCCTGAACTGGTCTGAGTTCCAAAAAACAACACAGAAGGACAAGGAAACCCCAGGTGCTTTCTGGGTCCATCTCTTAGAAGCTGGACTCACATTTGCTCATTTAGACATAGGCTGTCAAAAGGACCAGAAAATTCTTGCTGCTGCCTTTGTTAATCAATCGACAAATGATATCCGGGGGCACTTTCATAAGATAGTCTCTAACTGGTCAACATTAGATATCTCAGAGTTGCGCAGAATCGCAAACTTTGTATTTGACCAGAGGGAAAAATTAGCAGAAGAAGAAAAAGAAAGGAAGCAGAGGGGGGGGGGAACAAGAGGCGTAGAGCAGAAAGAAGAGAGGACTTACAAGATTTTGCAATGTTGAGGATAGCGACAAAGGCAACACAGACCCCCCCAGGGAAGGACAAAATGCCGGCAGTGCAAATTTAAAAGGGAAACGTTCTGCAGGCATTGCCTCCGTTGTGGGAAGGAGGGACATTTTAGCAAAAATTGCTGGGGAGGTCAAAACAGGGAAAACCGGACTCATCAGAGCTTGGATAATCAAGCAACCAATCAGCGAACACCTAGAGGCAAACAAAGTCATTACTAAAAGCCAACATGGGTTTGTCAAAAACAGATCGTGCCAGACAAATCTTATTGCATTCTTTGACCAAGTGACAAAATTAGTGGATCAGAGGAATGCTGTGGATATAATTTACTTGGACTTCAGTAAGGCATTTGATAAAGTAGACTACAACCTACTACTTGATAAGATAGAAAAATGTGGGTTAGACAGCATCACCACCAGATGGATCCGTAGCTGGCTGACCGGCTGTACTCAGCGTGTGGTCCTCAATGGAACTGCATCTACATGGAGGGAAGTCTGTAGTGGGGTGCCCCAGGGCTCTGTTCTGGGCCCAGTGCTCTTCAACATCTTCATCAACGATTTGGACGAGGGGATAGATGGGGAACTCATCAAATTTGCGGATGACACCAAGCTGGCAGGAATAGCCAACACTCCAGAAGACAGGCTTAAGATACAGGAGGATCTGTATCTTGAACACTGGGCACTATCTAACAAAAGGATCTGTATCTTGAACACTGGGCACTATCTAACAAAATGAAATTCAATGGTGAAAAAAGTAAGGTTCTACATTTAGTCAAGAAAAACCAAATGTACAGGTATAGTATAGGGCAGGGGTAGGCAACCCAAAACACTCAAAGAGCCACTTGGACCCGTTTCCCACCGAAAACAAAACACTGGGAACCGCAAAACCCTTTTGATATCTAAAATGAAGATAACATTGCATATATCCTTTTTTAGCTTTATTATAGGTATATGTGTGTATGTGTATATATGTATATGTATATATGTATATCTTGAGTATTGGTTTTTGGTTTTTTTTGCACCCTGTTGGCCCAAATATGGGAGGAAGAATCTCAGAAGGGTACGGCTGGCTGATGAAAGCTAATCAGCTCGAAATAGCTATCCCAGTCCCCCTTAATTCTTTGTTAGCAACCCAAAAAATGTAGGAATATATGTGTTAGCATTACCCGAGAGGCCGCCAAAGCCCAGGGCCCACCCCAGCCCCGTTCCCCTTAGTCAAGCTCTGCAGCTGTGCTCTCTAGGTGTTAGTAAAGTGTCTCTTCCAACCGAGGCTCACACAAAGTGAGGAGGTGGCAGGCTCTTGTCTTCAGGGAGGGGCTTCCAGGAACAAAGATGACCAGCCCCTAGCCCCAATAGTCAATGCTGTGATGGTGTCTAGCAGCCCCAGGCTGTCATAGCAGCAACAGTCAATGATTCCTCAGCGACCTTTTTGGAAACAAGTGGGGAGGGGAAAAACCCCTGGCTCCAGGCAGTAGTAAAACACGAACAAAAGCAGTCAGCGTGCTGCAGTAACGGCTCGCCCCCCTCAGGGCAACTCCCCAAAATGTCTAAAACTGGCACAAGCAGCAATAGTCACAGTTCAGATGGCTTTCAGTCTTCACAGCAACAAGCAGCCTCTCGTCCTCTTCTGTGGCTTCTTGCAGTCTCCGACAGGCCAGTGTCAAACCCCTCCCCCCTTATCCTTTATTATTGAAATCTGAGGTTAACAGCCCCAGCAACTTTCTTTCTCCACACACTCTCTCTTGCCTCCGCTTGGGATATCTCCCTTGCGAAAGAAAGCAATAAAATTCCACCCCCTCACTCTCTCTCACTCTCTCCTTTTCCCCCTCCTTCACCAGAAGGGATCAGCTTAAAACCTCCAACCCCTCTTTGTCTTCACCTGATGAACTGCAACAACCAACCCCCACACACCTTTCCTTCCTTCCTTTTCTATCTTTTTCCCTCGTCCACGCCTGCCCGCCTGCCGCACCCAAAACCAGCAGCAGCTGTCCCAATCTCTCTCCCCCCAGCCAGGCTCCTGCAGACACTTTCAGACAGCTCCGCTACACATGTATATGTATATATATGTATATATGTGTGTGTATATATGTATATGTATATATATATATGTATATATTTGTTTTCTGAGGTTTTCACGGGTGTTTGTATGTAGGTCTTTGGTAATTCGGGTTTTCTCGAATATATATATATAATTTTACGCGGGAGAAAACCCGAATCACCAAAGACCTACTTGTGTGTGTGTGTGTATGTATATATATGTATATGTATATGTATATGTATATATATGTGTATATATATATATATATATATATATATATATATATATATATATATATATATATATATATATATATATATATATATATATATATATATATATATATATATATATGTATATATATGTATATATATGTATATATATGTATATATATGTATATATGTGTATATATGTGTATATATGTGTGTGTATGTGTGTGTATGTGTGTGTATGTATATGTGTGTATGTATATGTGTGTATGTATATATATGTGTATATATGTGTATATATATGTATATATATATATATATATATATATATGTATATGTATTAAATAAAAGTATGAACTCTGGGATGTTAGAAAAAGGCTTCTTTATTGCTGAGCTTTCGTTAACAACCTGTTAACATCATCAGAGCAAAGGGCTAAATGGTAAGGGAGCATGCGCATAAATTCACATAACAGTGGGAAAATGGTTACATTGTGGCATGTGCACATAGCGTGTTTAAGAAGCTCGTTTAAAAAATCACATTGATAACAGCAGGTATACAGCAGTAAGTCTCCAGACAAGATTTAAAAGTCGCGCCTGTCAGCTGTTAGGCATGTAAGCCGGATCACACCTATCAGCTGTTATGCACATGCTACCTTACCATTTAGCCCTTTGCTCTGATGATGTTAACAGGTTGTTAACGAAAGCTCAGCAATAAAGAAGCCTTTTTCTAACATCCCGGAGTTCATACTTTTATTTAATTGACAATGTGCTGAGTTGGTCTACACCTGACAATCTGTCAGTGGCCTTGCTGGTTGCCTTCAGATCCTCCTTCGCTTTCCTTGAGCGTTTACATGCACTTGGAGGGTGGCTGTCCAGCTGCCTTTGCTCCTTATCTCCTTCCCCTCCCGTTTTGGAGCGATCTCTCAACCTACAATTAAGACGCCCTGTGAGGCTGTCACCCTCCCCCAAGGCCGCTGTTGTCTCGCCCGTAGCTCCCTCACCCCAACCTTGCGAAGCCGGGCACAGAGGCAGGAGTTTGAATTGATTGGTTCAACTTCTTTGGTTTGTGGGATGCTGTCCGCTTGTCAAGCCCCGTGGGCTCGACATAGGGGGGAGGGGGGAAAGACAGCTCCGGAGGGAGGCAGCCCCGCAGCCAGAAGCCGGTGGTCCGAGCGGAGCGGCACGGAAGACCTACCAGTCGGCGTGGCAAGCTCCAGCATTGCCAGTGAGCAAGGCCTGCCGTCCGTGGCCCAGTTCTGCACCCCAACAACCAGCTGGACCAGCTTTCACTGCTCCAGCCCGGGGACACCAGCGGCATAGAAGGCGGTTTGGCGGCGCTGCTGTGGGTGGGGCATCCTTGCAGCGGACAACTCAGGCCCGGATATTTCCCGTGGCTCGCGGCCCAGGACCAGAGATGCCGATGGCGCACAGCCCGGACTGACGGCGTTGCCATGGGACCACCCCCTGCGGTGCCAGCTAATGCGGCGTGCTCCTGGCGACCCTCGAACCACGCTGGCTTCCTCCCGTGGATCTCCCCGACGGCGCGACCGATCAAAGGAAGCGGGAATGGCTGCAGCTGGGACACGCTTACGTGGCCAGAGTACTTTTGCCCGAGCCGGGCAGGCCGTGGAGCAAATAGAGGCTTTAGCTGAAGTGGCAAGTGGGGGGCCTGTCTTGGGCATGGCGGGGCTGCTGGAGGCTGAGGCCTCTTCCATAGCGGCAGGACGGCGACCGCAGGAGCAACAGCCTGCTCATCTCCGGCGGCTGCTGCAGCGGAGCCATCTGGTGGTGTTTACACGACCCTTCGTCCGCGTGACTGAGATAGGCAGCGGCCCCAACGGAGATGAGCAGGCTGTTGCTCCCATGGTCGCCATCCCGCCACTATGGAATATAGCCTGGTCCGTGCCTTTGGGGGCCTCAGGGTTCGAGGGTCGCCAGGAGCACGCCGCCGGCTTCTGGCTGCGGGGCTGCCTCCCTCCGGAGCTGTCTTTCCCCGCAGCTTCCTCGCCCTCCCAGCGAAAGAACCCCAGAGAGCTGGAAGACGTCCTTTCTCCCACTTTCCGCTTCTCATCCTCTCTTTTCTGAGCACCCCTCCCAGAGCGAGCCAGAAGCCTCAACTCCAGCCTCCTGCAGCAGGCTGAGATAGGCGAGCCCGAGCGGCCGTCTGCTGGCGCCTTGGAAGATTTGCCGCAGCAGCTCCTTCTCCCCGTCGGCCTCCTCCTCCGCTCCCTCAGAACCTTCGTGCCAAAAGGCGGAAAGGAGAAGGTCCCAGAGAGGGGAACGCGGGGCGGGGGGGAAAGCAGTCTTTTCCGAGGGGAGGAGAAGCCAGGACGACAGAGCCCTCCATACCAGAGTTGGACGGGGGCAGGGCCGGTGCATGTCTCGCCTTAGGCTCCACTGTTCAATCAAGCCCCCTGTTGCGTGCGCGCACGCGGCTCCCAGTTTTTTTTGCGGCTCCCAGTTTTTTCTTTTGCAAGGGAAACAGGTCCAAGTGGCTCTTTCAGTGTTTCAGGTTGCCGACCCCTGGTCTAGTTTAATGAAGAGAAGGAAGAGGGGGGACATGATAGCAGTGTTCCAATATCTCAGGGGCTGCCACAAAGAAGAGGGAGTCAAGCTATTCTCCAAAGCGCCTGAAGACAGGACAAGAAGCAACGGATGGAAACTAATCAAGGAGAGAAGCAACCTAGAAGTAAGGAGAAACTTCCTGACAGTTAGAACAATTAACCAGTGGAACAACCTGCCTCCAGAAGCGGTGAATGCTCCAACACTGGAAGTTTTTAAGAAGAGACTGGACAGCCATTTGTCTGAAATGGTGTAGGGTTTCCTGCCTGAGCAGGGGGTTGGACTAGATGACCTCCAAGGTCCCTTCCAACTTTATTTATTATTATTATTATTATTATTATTATTATTATTATTATTATTATTATTATTATTATTATTATTATTATTATTATTATTATTATTAATCAACCAAGACCCGCCTTCCCTAGGGAAACCACACACCCTCGGAATGAAGATAGGGACCAAGCCCAACCCCGATGGGAGCAACAGGAACATGACATGTCCTGACTAGAAAGCGATTATAAGGCCACATTTCATGGGCTGGCTATTCCCTTAAAGCAGGGCTTTTCAACCTGTGGTACGCGTACCACTTGTGGTACATTAACGAGTGGCAGGTGGTACGCAGCCCTGCCTAGCCAAGTGTAGTGGGGAAGGGAAAGAGCCAGCACAGGCAAAGACTTACAGTGAGAGAGTCCTCTGGAGCTGCAGATTTTACTTATGAATGGAGCCATTTGGGGAAGCTGCCTTAGCCTGCAGCCAGTACTTACATTTTTTTTTCTTCCTTAAGTGCTGGCTGGGCTCCTTACTTTCCTTTCTGGCCAGTAGCTAATTCTTAAAGGGGAAGTGCCTTTTTAAGCTAGTTCACTCAGCAGCTTGTCTTTTCTGTCTCTGGAGGTCTTTCCTTGTTTGATCAATATATGGAAGAGGGAAAATATGGGGGGGGTGTCAAATTCTTCCTTCAGAAGGAGGTGGGCATGAGAAAGAGGGTGGCAGGGAAGGGAGGGAGGGAAGGAAGTCCCGTCTTAGCACTTGGCCACCAGCAGCTCTGCCATTGACTTTGCTTGTCAAAAGGTTGCAGAAGGGGATCACATGACCCTGGGACACTGTGACCATCATAAATATGAATCAGTTGCCAAGCATCCAAATATAAATCACATGACCCTGTTGCTGCAATGGTCATAAGTGTGAAAAATGGTCATAAGTCATTTCAGTGCAATTGCAACTTTGAACGTTGCGGTTTTTCCGCATCCAGAAGGCTTCTCATGAAGTAGTGCCGAAACAGTGAAGGAAGACACCACGCAGGGTTTTCCTCGGGGTGAGAATGCCCAGAACAAATTTCAGGCAATCTCTTTTATTAGTTCAGCAAAATATGGGTAGTTACATGGGGCAAGCAAGGGGGGTTACATTCTAGCTCAGCAAACTATAGGTGATTTCATGAAGCAAGTACAAGTTACAAGAAGCGAACAAAAGTGGTTACATGAAGCAGGCAAAAGGCTGTTACATTCTTTCAGATAAGCATTCCATTCGAAGGCAGTTTGTGTGTGTGAATGTCTTGTGCTTTGTTCGTGATATCTGCACGTTGTCCTTGTGTGTGTCCGATGGACAATCCTCCATTGTTCACAGTTTCTATGCCTACGTGGTGCAGTTACTATTGTAACCTATACGTAGGTATGTCATTTGGTGTGTTTCCAACAGAACAGGTTTTTTTTTTTGTCGCCAAGTTTTTGACACCTTGCTAGGTGGTACTCGAATATTGCCATATCCTAAAAGTGGTACAATCAGTAAAAAGGTGGAAAAGCCCTGCCTTAAAGGACGGCCCCGATGGAGAGCCCCTTTTGACAGTAACTATAGGGGGAAAGGCATATGAATGTCTCATTGACACTGGAGCCACCTCCTCTCTTATCACTATGGCACCCTTTAAAGATTCAATAGTGCCTGGGGCCAAGGATAACGTAGTGGGGGTGGGAGGGAAAATTATCCCGGTCGAATTCACAAACAACCTAAAAGTGGAAGTTGGCCCTTTTCCCCTAGAACACCCATTCACTGTTTGTCCCCAATCTCCCCTGTCCCTCATCGGCAGGGACTTGCTTTGTAAACTGGGGGCAACCATTAAATGCACTACAGAAGGGCTCCACTTAGACATCCCATTCAAACGCGCACATTTTACCATGGTATGTTCAACTGATAAGGAGATCCAGCTGCCTATAGATCTCAGAAGCCTACCGGCCTCTCTATGGGGGTGGGATCCCGCCGAAGTGGGATTACTGAAGGGAGCCACCCCAGTTACGATTCAAGTAAAGGCAGGACCACCTCCATGAATTCCCTAGTACAAAAGCAATAGAGCCCATTCAGAAGCTAATAACAGCATATCTAAAACAAGGGTATTGCGCAAATGCACTTCCCCCTGTAACACTCCAATCTTTCCAGTTCGGAAACCCAAATTAGACAGCGAAGGAAAGCCCATTTATCGTTTTGTACATGATATGAGAGCCATAAATAGTCACGTGGTACCAAGAGCACCTATAGTACCAAACCCAGCCACCATAATCACATAAGTGCCAGCATCAGCCACCCACTTTACAGTAGTGGATCTTTGCGCAGCCTTCTTCAGTATCCCTGTGGACCCTGCATCACAATACCTCTTTACCTTCACATGGGACAAACAACAATACACCTGGACGGCTGTCACAAGGCTACACCGAGTCCCCCACCCTATTTTCCCAAATCTTAAAGGAAGACCTTGCTTCTATTTCCCTGCCACACAAATCTACCTTAATCCAGTATGTGGATGATTTATTATTGGCTTCTGAATCGGAGGGAAGTTGTAAGGCAGATACCTATCACCTATTGGAATGCTTGGGTGAAAGAGGACACAAATCCTCATTCTTAAAGCTACAATACCTAAAAAAGGAGGTGATTTACTTAGGGTATATTATTGCCCCCAGGATCAGAAAATTAGCACCAGAGAGAGTTAAGACCATTTTAGGAATGAAACACCCACAAACAAAACGCCAAGTCCATGCTCTATTATAGGGGTCTTAGGATTCTGCCGCCCTTGGATTCCCTCCTTTGGGGAAATGGCAAAACCTTTAATCCAATTAACTGCAATGGATCAACCAGATCCTATTGCATGGAAAAAGGAATTAACAAATACCTTCCAAAGGATAAAGCAAACTCTAGCCTCAGCCCCCGCCCTGGGTCTCCCTGATTACAGAAAGCCTTTTCCCCTTTTTGTCCACGAATATAAGGGTGTGGGTTCAGGGTTGCTGGCCACTGCTCTAGAGACAGCAAGACACCTATTAAAAGAACTTGTGCCCAGGTTTGGAGTCCCAAGCATTTTAGACATGGACAGAGGCACACACTTTGTCTCATAGGTAATCACGCATGTCCTCCAAGCGTTGGGCATTAAACAAGACCTACACACACCGGGACACCCCAGTTCCTCGGGGGGGAGGGGGGTAGAGAGACAGAATAGGGAATTAAAGACCCTCCTAGGTAAACTCTGTCAGGAGACCCACCTGCCCTGGCCCCAAGTACTACCCATAGCCTTGTTCCACCTTAGAACCCGGCCAAGGCGAGACATAGGCATCTCCCCCTTTGAATTATTGTTTGGTCGTCCACCTGACACACTCAAAGGCCTAGACCCCCAGTCCCTCTGTTTAGAAAAAGGGGAGGTAGTCTTATCATCCTATCTTACAGCTCTACACCAACGGCTCAAAGAACTGTGGAAGCAAAGTGCCCTGACGCAAACCTTACCATTAGAAGAAAACCTACATCCTTTTGAACCAGGGGACTGGATTTGGATAAAGTCATACAGCCGCAAGTCACCACCACAACCAAAGTGGAATGGGCCCTTTCAAGTTCTGCTAACCACCCAGACCGCAATCAAGGTAGCTGAAAGGAATGCCTGGATCCATTGGACGCACATCAAACCAGCAGTCGTAGACCACAGCATTATACCTGAAGCAACACCAAAGGTTCCACCCCTGAGGCTTGGAAAAAACCCAGAAACTGAAGACCCTTTTTGAAACTGAAACAAATGGGGGAGGGAATTAAGTTCATCTTTGTTAAAATCCTGTATACTATTTGTATTGTATTTTTGTATTTGAAATGTACCTCTGGGTTCATAGAACCAAAATTATTTCCAGAAAAGGGGAATGTATGGGAATATTTAGCAAGGGAAGTGCTGAACACCACAGATTTTTGCCTTGCCGGGGGTAGATCAGTAAAAGACATCTTGACCACATGCCTGATGGGAGTAGCAATAGCACCACGAGCCATCACTAATGACACCAAGTTAAGAGAGTTTCCACTCACAGCCTCATATTCCAATATTTTTGATTGGGGCACCAGTGCAGACATAAAAGACAACAGCATGCATATATTGCAGGTGGCAGCTGTAACTCAAGCAGCTACTTGCTTCACACTAACCGGATGCCACATGCCTAAGGTCTTAAATTGCTACAACCTCACTAACACTGAACTGGCCCGCAACAACAACAGGGCCATCACCTTTTCATACAGCCATGTGAAACTTCCTACAGGATAGTTTTTGCTGTGTGTCTTATTCCTACCTGCCAGCAAACTCCACAGGGGGCCCTTGCACGTTGGGACGACTAACCATGTTAATGCCCTCCTTGCAAAGGCGGCAAAACAGGAGCTTCCACACATTGGCTCCTGACTGTGACTCAAAGGCCCCCCTCCTCACCAAGGCTGAATATGTTGCATTGGCTGTCTCTCTAGTGGGAGTGCCAGGGCTTGCAGCGCGAAATTCAAGGAACATAAACAGCCTGGCATGTACCCTAGCTAAAAGCCTAAACACCACCTCCCATGCTCTAGACGCCTTAAACAAGGAATTAAGGCAAGTCAGAGAAGCAACCCTCGAGAATAGAGCGGCTATTGGCTACTTATTGTTAAGGCACACTCATGGTTATGAAGAATTCCATGGGCTCTGCTGTTTCAACCTATCCGACCAATCTGGACTAATTGAACAAGATATCAAATATTTAAAAGAACTAGCACAGGACATTGGACACAACCAATCATCCTGGGACCTTTCCTGGCTCTTCTCATGGTTACCAGACTTCCATTGGTTGAAAATTCTGATTGCTAGCATAATCACAGTCATAGTAGGTGGAGTCCTCCTTTGTTGCCTATGCCAATTAATTCCTTTAGGGTTGAGGTGCCTAAAGATCTGCCTCCCATCAGAGGCAAAGAACAGAGCAAGAAAACCTCTCTCATGATGTGCCAAATTGATCACCATTACCGAGTATGTGAACCAGTTGGGCTGATCACTGAAACACCAGTGATAACCCAAAATGGGGGAATTGATAAGAGCAGGACACCCCCTCACCCCAAAGAGAAAATATCTTGGCAAACACAAGAAGAACCCAATACAAACTAGTTTATTTAGCTAAATAAACAAACACTTAACACACACTGGCTACAAGGAATGCAGAACTGGCTAACAACAATTAGGATTGACAGGATTAGAATAGAAAAACCAAAATGTACACAACAGTAAAATAATTAACACCAGATCCCTCCTGGAGCAAAAATTGAACACCTTTTAGACAGAATTGAGAAGGAAGTTAACAGTAGACACTGACCAACAAACCAGAAAAGACAAATTAAAACTCACCAATCAGAAATGACAATTTTGGAAACCATGAAAGGGTATAAGAACTCATGTTTGAGGACCATTCGGTCTAGCTAGCCAGGGATTCATGCTGAATTGTCATTCAACTTTAATCTCTGTGATTAAACCTCTCTTTCCAGTAGCTGGCTTCACGTTCTATTTGTTTTCCTCTGCACTGCTTGGGAGAATCCTGGCTGGAAGAGCCTGAACGGGGGAATTTCTCCCAACAGTATGATAGAAAAATATGAAATAGCAGGACCAAAGATGGAATGGTAACTGGCTGACCAGCAGCACTCAACATGTCATCTTCAATGGAAATAAATATATGTGGAGAGAAGCATGCAGTAAGGTACCCCAAGGCTCTGTCTTAGGCCTAGTACTCTTCAATATCTTCATAAATGATTAAGATGAAGGGAGAGAAGGGGGGAATAGCCAAACCTGGAACACTGGGCCCTTTAGAGCAAAATGCAATTCAGTGGTGAAAAAAATGAGGTTTTACACTTGGGCATGAAAACCAAATGCACATCTATAGAAGAGGTTGTATCTTTCTCAACAGCAGTAACTGTGAGGGATCTAGGACTCCCAGTGGACAATCACTTAAGTATGAGCTAGCAATGTGCTGCAGCTGCACAAAAAGTGAGTGCAGTCCTGTTCTGCATCACCAGAAGGATAGTATCAAGATCACATGAAATGTTAGTAATAAATTACTGCTGCACTTAAAATACTGCATCCAGGTTTGGTCACGCTAGAAAAAGATGTTGAGACTAGAGAGTGCAGAAAAAAGCAACAAAGATATTTAGCGGACTGGATGCTAAAACATCGGATGAGCGGTTGGAGGAACTGGATGTGTCTATAAGGCAGAGAAGGACTAAGGCTGACTTGATAGTCTGACTTGAGGGGCTGACGCATTAAGAGGGGTCAACCTATTCCCCAAAGTGCCTGAGCGCAGTAAAAGAAGTAACAGAAGGGAGACTTATCAAAAACAGATCCAACCGAGAATTAAGGGGAAGGTTCCTGTCCGTGAAACCAATTAATCAGTGGAACAGCTTCCCTCTAAAAGTTGTGAGTGCTCCATCCGGGGAGGTTTTTAAGAGGAGACTGGACAGCCATTTGTCCAGAATGGTGTAAGGAAGGTCTTTGCTTGGAGAGTTACAGCTTAGTCTGTATTTCTGTTTGAACTTCATTCACTTCTAGGGCTCAGAATGGAGCTAATCTTTGTAAACTAAGCAGCAGCATCATTTTTCACTTGGCTCAGTTGCAAAGGCCGGTCGCTGGGAGGCGAAAACGACTGGAGAGCATATACATCAGCGAAAACCTCTCGCAGACGCCAAAGGCCGAGACGGGACAAGCGTGACTTCCGGCCTCCTATCGCGAGATGACGCTCAGATAGGCAGCATCTGCGACTAGAAAGCGGCATCTGTGGTGGAGGTAAGAGGAGTTGCAACCATCGAGTACTGCATTGCTAGAAGGGATGGGAGGCGAGGAAAAGATCAGAGCAACTTCCTCTTCCGGATCACTCAGGGGAAGAAGGAGGCGTGCGGGGGGGGGGTTCGTGCTCTTCCCAGGGTCGAAGCAGCAGCTGGAAGGTGAGTTGAGGGCGGGTCGGAGGAGAAGCCGGGAGCAAGTCGGGCTGCTCGGTTCGGACGTTGCCAACCGCTGTACATTCACGACGGTCGCAGCATCCCACCCTCGTGATCCCCGCTTGTGACTTTCCCAGCCAGCTTCTCCTAAGCAAAATCCCTGGAGAGGCTGGCAAGAAGCTGCAAGTCGCAGTCACGTGAAATTGCCTTTAACGACCCAGAGCGACTCGCTTAAGACCTGCAGAGGAACAGCCCCCCTCCTGCCCCGCAGCCCCACCTCTTGGTGCAGCCCGGCTCCCAGCGTGGGGGCTCCTGGTGTTTCCCGGAAGGTTGGGCACCCCCGTTCCCACGTTCCCCTGTGGCTGCTGGGGAGGATCAGCCTCCCAGTGCCTGGAGGGGAGGAGGAGATCTGGGCTCAGAGGGAGCCTGGCTGGAGGTGGTTCCCCTCCGAGGGCGGGAACCCTGCTAGGAGGACAGGGGCATCTGGAAGGCGGGTGAGGGAGACCTGAGAGGCGTCCAGGTGGGCTTGGCCAATGGGCAGCCCTGTCCAGATGGGTTTGCTTTGAGATGGAGCTCCTGAATCTGCCTCTCTTACATGCCCAGATTCCCTCTCTGGTGACTGCTGCATCCCTGTTTCTCTCTGCCCATGTCAGTGAACAGCCCTGTCTGCAGAGTCTTTCAGTATTCATTTTAGTTTTTTTATTGAGTTGTGTAATCTACACTAAAAAAAGAAGCTCTTCACAGTTTTTTACAAACAGCTTACGAAAGAGATCAAGGGGGTTCTGTGATAATATTCAGAAAGATAAGAGAATTTTCGGTCAAGGGACAGGCCTGGGAGCTCTAATAACTGCCTGTAGAGCATTTGGGGGAACAGAGACTGGTGTGCAGAAGAGCCAGTTTATGGGTTGGGCTGCAGAGAGGCTTCAGTTGTTGGACTAAAATGCCGCATGGAGAGCTTGTGTTTAGATGATGGCACTCTTTCAGAATTGGAGGGGCTGTCACATAGCAGAGGGGATTGACCTGTGTGCCAAAGTGTCGTAGAGCAGAACAAGAATTAACAGATGGAGACTAGAATTAGGAGAAAGTTCCTGTCAGTGAGAACAATTAACGAAACAGCTTGCCTCCAGACGTTGTGGGTGTTTCAGCACTGGAGGTTTTTAAGAAGAGATTGGACAGCCATTTGTCCAGAATGATATAGGTTTCCTACCTAAGCAGGGGATTGGACTAGAAGACCTCCGAGGTCCCTTTGAACTCTCATTATTCTCTTGTGGACCTGCTATTTTCTTGGCAACAATATCAGACTGAAACTGCCACTATTTTTTTCTGGGATTTTTATTTTTGTACTTCTATTTATAGCTAACAAGCACGGTATCTCCTACTGGCCCCCCATACGTGTATTCACAAGGTTCAACTGTGCTTAAGCCAGCACTTCTGAAAGAATAGCTATGGAAGACCTTTCGGGATGTTCAGTTGTATAAGTAGTCCTCATTTACCACTTCTTCACTGGGCCTATGATTGTGAAAATGCAGGAAAAGGGAGTTGCACCAATTTGGATGCTGCCAATTGTTGCATGTTTATGGTGGCTGCAGTATCCCACATTCAGGATCCCCATCTGTGACCTTCCCAGCTAGCTTCTTACAAGCAAAATCAATGGATATACCGACAGGAAATTGCAAACCACAGTCATATGAAATTGCCTTTAACAACCCATGGTGATTTGCTTAACAAGTCCAGAGGAACAGATGTAAATTGTCACTATCATGCTAACATCATGCTTAATGATTTGGCCGCTTAATGACACAGATGCTAGTCCCAATTGCAATCATTTAAGTGATGAGTACTTCAATTGGGATGTCAGCAGAGGGATTGTGGAGAGTAGTTTTTGCCCTTATTTGTAGCCGAGGACTTCCATGGGCAAATCTTGCAGAGGCTTTAGGCATCATTTCATCAGTTAAAGCCCCCACACCTCTAAAAATTAGCTCAGAAGTTTTGTTTTTTTAAAAAATATATTTTATTAAATTTTATATGGGTATGGGAAGGATAGGGATAATATGGGTAAAGGATGGGGTTAGGGAATGGAATTGGGATAGGGATGGGAATAGGGGTAGGAATAGGAACAGTAGTGGGGTTACCCCCACACAAAAAATCCAACGCTTACATAAGCAGACTCGTCCGGGTACACGTATTGAATAACAGTGATTAATACAATACTAAACAATTATAGTCATTAATACTAAAAATAGTCATGAAATAAAAGCTTACTAATTAAATATAATTTAGCTCTAACGTAATGCTAACCATTGATAAAAAATTTCCCATGTCCTAAAATACACTGAATCCTCTTTCTCTTTAATCTTCAACGTCAATCTGTCCATTTCTGCACATTCTAAAATTTTCATAAATATAATCTGATCGTGTGGTAAATGTTCATTTTTCCAAAATTACAATTCTCGCTGCTGTCAATACATGTAATATTAAATATTCATTCTCTTTACCATAATTAGATCCTAGTATTCCTAGCAAAAATAATTCTGGTTTGTAAGCTCAGAAGATTTGACAGTAATCTTTTTTCCTTTTTCAGGCTGAAAACATGAATTTTCCACATAGATATAATTATAGGTATGTGTATTTATATTACTCTTTCCATATATCTGCAATTGTATAATCTATCCCCCAGACTTCCAGATATATTTTATGATAACCCATAGCAGGGCTTAGAGTTTATGATTGATGCAAGTCAAGGGAATTTCATGATTGAAGGGATATTTGAAGTTGGATCTCTGGAATATCCGATGAATCATAATTAATGTAAGAGGTTAGCATTGCGGCATGTTTGCTTTTTAATTATAATGTGTATTTCTTTCCCTTTTTTCACATCTGCAAGCATTGTATAAACAATTAAACTTATACTTTTCTTTAAATCTTATAGACAAAGAGGATGGCAATAAGAGCACTTTGGAGAAGTGAGAATAACTTTTGAAAAGGAAAGCAAATCAAGCCAGAAATCAAAATATTTTCCATTTCCTTCAGAAAATTACACAATTCTCCCATCACAGCAGGCGAAAGGCAAGTGAAAATCAAGAAGAGATTTCAAGCTGGAAATAGTAGAGTATGCGGAACACAAGGATACGTTACATGACAAGGTGAAGGGGATCATTTTTCCGTTCAGAAAAAGAGGGAAATATTTGGAAGTCAGTGGGGGAAAAAAAGGTCAATTGGATACTCAAATAGGGCAGACAACAATATAGAACCCCCAATGGGAGGAAGAAAACAGTAGGTGAAATCATAGCACCACTAAACAAGGGACCACACATATTTTTGACTCACACAGGAGAGAAACCATAGGAGTGTCCAGTTTGTGAGAAAAGGTTCGCTGTAAATTAGTACCTGGTGAAACACCAGATGAGTCACAGCGGAGAAAAACCATTTGAATGTCCTGATTGTGGAAAATGTTACGGCCACAATTCCAATCTGTTGACACACCAGGGGACTCACAGGAGAGAAACCCTTTGAATGTCCTGAGTGTGGGAAACGTTTCATTGCAAATACTGACCTGGTGAAACACCAGCCCATTCACACAGGAGAGAAACCCTTTGAATGTCCTGAGTGTGGAAAAGATTTCAGTCTCAATTCCAGCCTGGTTAAACACCAGAAGATTCACACAGGAGAGAAACCATATGAGTGTCCAGTTTGTGGAAAAGGTTTCGCTGTAAATTACTACCTGGTGAAACATCAGATGACTCACACCAGAGAGAAACCCTTTGAATGCCCTGATTGTGGGAAAAGTTTCATTGCAAATTCCCACCTGGTGAGACACCAGAGGACTCACACAGGAGAGAAACCCTTTGAATGTCCTGAATGTGGGAAAGGGTTCACTCAGAATTCCCACCTGGTGATACACCAGAGGACTCACACCGGAGAAAAACCCTTTGAATGTCCTGAATGTGGGAAAAGTTTCATTGCAAATTCTCTCCTAATAAAACACCAGAGGACTCACACAGGAGAGAAACCATATGAATGTCCGGTTTGTGGGAAAAGTTTTATTACAAATTCCAGCCTAGTAAACCACCAGAGCACTCACACAGGAGAAAAACCCTTTGAATGTCCTGAGTGTGGAAAACATTTCAGTCTCAATTCCAGCCTGGTTAAACACCAGAGGACTCACACAGGAGAGAAACCCTTTGAATGTCCTGAATGTAGGAAAAGGTTCACTCAGAATTCCCACCTTGTGATACACCAGAGGACTCACACTGGAGAAAAACCCTTTGAATGTCCTGAATGTGGGAAAAGTTTCATTGCAAATTCCCACCTGCTGAGACACCAGAGGACTCACACAGGAGAGAAACAATATGAGTGTCCGGTTTGTGGGAAAGGTTTTATTACAAATTCCAACCTAGTAAACCACCAGAGTACTCACACAGGAGACAAACCCTTTGAATGTCCTGAATGTGGGAAAGGGTTTGCTCGGAATTCCCACCTGGTGGGACACCAGAGGACTCACACAAGAGAGAAACCCTTTGAATGTCCTGAATGTGGGAAAGGGTTCACTCGGAATTCCCACCTGGTGAGACACCAGAGGACTCACACAGGAGAGAAACCCTTTGAATGTCCTGAATGTGGGAAAGGGTTCACTCGGAATTCCCACCTGGTGATACACCAGAGGACTCACACCGGAGAGAAACCCTTTGAATGTCCTGAATGTGGGAAAGGGTTCAGGAAGAATTCCCAGCTGGTGATACACCAGAGGACTCACACCGGAGAAAAACCCTTTGAATGTCCTGAATGTGGGAAAAGTTTCATTGCACATTCCCACCTCGTGATACACCAGAGGACTCACACAGGAGAGAAACCATATGAGTGTCCGGTTTGTGGGAAAAGTTTTATTACAAATTCCGACCTAGTAAACCACCAGAGGACTCACACAGGAGAAAAACCCTTTGAATGTCCTGAGTGTGGAAAACATTTCAGTCTCAATTCCAGCCTGGTTAAACACCAGAGGACTCACACAGGAGAGAAACCCTTTGAATGTCCTGAATGTAGGAAAAGGTTCACTCAGAATTCCCACCTGTTGATACACCAGAGGACTCACACAGGAGAGAAACCCTTTGAATGTCCTGAATGTGGGAAAGGGTTCACTCAGAATTCCCACCTGGTGATACACCAGAGGACTCACACCGGAGAGAAACCCTTTGAATGCCCTGATTGTGGGAAAAGTATCCATTCCCGTTCTCACCTTGTGATACACCAGAGGACTCACACTGGAGAAAAACCCTTTGAATGTCCTGAATGTGGGAAAAGTTTCATTGCAAATTCCCACCTGGTGAGACACCAGAGGACTCACACAGGAGAGAAACAATATGAGTGTCCGGTTTGTGGGAAAGGTTTTATTACAAATTCCGACCTAGTAAACCACCAGAGGACTCACACCGGAGAGAAACCCTTTGAATGTCCTGAATGTGGGAAAGGGTTCACTCAGAATTCCCACCTGGTGGGACACCAGAGGACTCACACAGGAGAGAAACCCTTTGAATGTCCTGAATGTGGGAAAGGGTTCACTCGGAATTCCCACCTGGTAAGACACCAGAGGACTCACACAGGAGAGAAACCCTCTGAATGTCCTGAATGTGGGAAAGGGTTCACTCGGAATTCCCACCTGGTGGCACACCAGAGAACACACACAGGCGAGAAATCCTTTGAATATCCTGAATGTGGGAAAAGTTTCAGGAAGAATTCCCACCTGGTGATACACCAGAAGACTCACACAGGAGAGAGACCGTATGAATGTCCACTTTATGGGGAAGGTTTCATTGCAAATTCCCACCTGGTGATACATCATAGGAGTCACATGGGAGAGAAACCTTAGGAATGTTCTGATTGAGGGAAAAGTTTCATTACAAATTCACACCTGGTGATACACCAGAGGACTCACACAGGAGAGAAACCCTTTGAGTGTCCTGAATGTGGGAAAAGTTTCATTGCAAATTCTGACATGGTGAAAGAAAAACTCTGAATGTCCTGATTGTGGGAAATGTTTCAGTAAGAAATCCAACCTGGTGATACACCAGAGGACTCACACAGGAGAGAAATTCCTGTGTCCAGAGTGTAGGAAAAGTTTCAGTTACGCTGTGAAATACCAGAGGACACCAGAGAGAAACTGTAAAGGTATCCAGATTTTGGAAAAGATTTCAATATTCAGTCTAGCCCACAGGTCGGCAACCTGCGGCTCTGGAGCCGCATGTGGCTCTTTGAGCCTTCCCCTGCGGCTCCCAGTCTCCTCTGCCATTTGCACAGAGAGAGAGAGACAGAGCTTGCTTTTCTCTCTCTCGCTCTCTCGCTCTCTGTGTGAAAAAGAGAGTAGCCTCACCCTGTTCCGAAGAGCCGACAAGCATATTGGGCGGGGCTTCTGCCTTTGCTGCGTCTCTGCAGGAAGCAGGAAGGGCAGGAGAGAGCTAGCTAGCCCAGCTATGCTGACTCAGGAATTCTGGGAGTTGAAGTCCATGAGTCATAAAAGAGCCGAGGTTGCCTACCCCTGAGCTTGTTGCAGAACAGCTTGAAGCCAGCTTGCCAGGTGAGCAGAAGATCGGAGAGGGGGGGGGGAGAGAGACAGAGAGAGAGACTCTTTTGACATCTAAAATCAGGATAACACTGCATATATTCTTTTTTACCTTTATTTTATATATGTGTATGTGTGTATATATATGTGTGTGTATATATGTGTGTATATATATGTGTGTGTTTGTATATATACACACTAAACACACACATATATCCTTTTTTACCTTTATTTTATATATATATTTGTGTGTGTGTGTGTGTATGTATATATATCTGTGTGTGTATATATATATGTGTGTATATGTGTGTGTGTGTGTATATACACACATATATATACACACAAATACATATATATACATACACATATATATAAACACACACACACACACACACATATATACCTATAACAAAGGTAAAAAAGGATATATGCAGTGTTATCTTCATTTTAGATATCAAAAGAGTTTTGCGGCTCCCAGTGTTTTGTTTTTGGTGGGAAACGGGTCCAAGTGGCTCTTTGAGTGTTTTGGGTTGCCTTCCCCTGGTCTAGCCCTAGTGAAACAGTGAAAAGTGATGCTACTTAGTTTACAAAGATTAGCTCCATGCTGAGCCCTAGAAGTGTATGAGGTTCAAACAGAAATACAGACTAAGAGCTGTAACTCTCCAAGGAAAGACCTTACACCATTCTGGACAAATGGCTGTCCACTCTCCTCTTAAAAACCTCCACTGATGGAGCACTCACAACTTTTAGAGGGAAGCTGTTCCACTGATTAATTGGTTTCACGGACAGGAACCTTCCCCTTAATTCTCGGTTGGATCTGTTTTTGATAAGTCTCCCTTCTGTTACTTCTTTTACTGCTCTCAGGCACTTTGGGGAATAGGTTGAGCCCCTCTTAATGCGTCAGCCCCTCAAATACCGAGACTATCAGGTCACCCTTAGTCCTTTTCTGCCTTAAATTAGACATATCCAGTTCCTCCAACCGTTCATCCGATGTTTTAGCATCCAGTTGCTAAATTTCTTTGTTGCTTTTTTCTGCACTTTTTCTAGAGTCTCAACATCTTTTTGTATCGTGACCAAACCTGGATGCAGTATTTTAAGTGCAGCAGTAATTCATTACTAACACTTCATGTGATCTTGATACTATCCTTCTGGTGATGCAGAGCAGGACTGCACTCACTTTTTCTGCAGCTGCATCGCATTGCTAGCTCATAATTAAGTGATTGTCCACTGGGAGTCCTAGATCCCTCTCACAGTTACTGCTGTTGGGATACATCCAACCTCTTCTATAGATGCGCATTTAGTTTTTCATGCCTAAGTGTAAAACCTCATTTTTTTCACCACTGAATTGCATTTTGCTCTAAAGGGCCCAGTGTTTCAACTTTGCCTATTCCCCCCTTCTCTCCCTTCATCTTAATCATTTATGAAGATATTGAAGAGTAGTAGGCCTCTTGGGGTACCTCACTGCATGCTTCCCTCCACATATATTTAGTTCCATTGAAGATGACATGTTGAGTGCTGCTGGTCAGCCAGTTACCATTTCATCTGGTGCTGCTGCTATCATCTATCTCATATTTTTCTATCATACCAAGAAGTATTCTGTGGTGTACTTGTTTGCATGTGAAGCCCCTAAATGATTGCCAACTTCATCCTATAAATAGAATAAGGAAATACGGTACAAACCTGGAAACAGGCTACCATATTGGTCCCCATCCACATCTAGTCAGGAGATACAGGTCGTCCTCGACTTACCACTATTTGTTTAGTGACCATTTGAAGTTATAATGGCCATGAAAAATGTGACCTATGACCGTTTTTCATTCTCACAACTGTTGCAGGATCCCCCTGGTCATGTGATAAAATTCAGATGTTTGGCAGCTGCCATGTATTTATGACAGTTGTAGGGTCACGTGATCACCTTTTGCAACCTTCTGACAAGCAAAACTAATGGGGAAGTCAGATTCACTTAACAACTGTGCGAAAAACATAAAATGGGGCAAAACTCAACAACTGGCTCGCTTAGCAATGGAAATTTTGGGCTCAGTTGTGGTTGTATGTCAAGGACTACCTGTAATATCTTTTTGTCTTCATTCTTGCAGTCAAAATCTCGCTAGAGGGCAGAATTGCTCTGAGCAGCGTTCCCAATTTCCAGAGGAGATAGATTATTCCCAGGCAGGCACCTTGGGCAAAACTCTTGGATGGCGGGAGTTAGCAGAAAGCTGATTTAAAGATTCCTGTGCTTTCTTAGGGGTGACTCTCAGTGGAGAAAACCTCTCTACACCCTAAAACTTTTATGACTGATTTCCTGTGGCTCCCAAGGATTTAGGACAGGGCAGCACCATCAGGTGAAACGCTATAGGAAGGCCATCTTCACTCCTGCTGGCCAGGGCTCCATCCAACAGCACCCACCATGAAACTTCATTCCTGAAGGAGGAAATTTTACATCTGCTGAATGCTAAATGCCATGTGCGTCTGTAAATTTCCTTGCACGGAAGCCTCCATTAGGTCACAGAGAGGGAAAAATATGCAGCAGGGCCTAGAAAACGGGACCTAAGAAAGAGGGGCCGATTGTCTATATATGGTAGAAGAAATGTCTCCAAATTACATTTTTAAAAAGAAAACAAAAGGGAAGAATAGAACATCCTGCCAAAGCACATGGCCAACTGATCACAAGGCTAAACTTTTTAGACGGGCACCCTGCACTGCCATTTTTAATGCAGGTCTAATAAGGTATGGATGGTGATAGTGGCCATTTCAGCTATTGGCTCCAAGCTCTGTTGCATGGAGGAATCTGGAGTAAAATAACCCCAATGTATATTTCATTGATTCCCTTTTCATTCAAGAACTGATGATGGCATACAAAGCACTTCCTGGGTGGCATAGTGTAATTTACAGGGTAAATGTCCCCCAGACAGCCTGCCTACCTCCCGAGACGTACTTTTTGCCCCTCAATATTCCATAGCTCCTGGAAGGAGTCTTCACGCCTAAGCTAAAACTGAATTAGAACTCGTTGCTTTCCATCCAGACCCCAAGTCATACACCGGATATTTGTTTCTGATGCCTTCAAGTCAGTCAAATCAAGTCAAGTGGATTCCTCCTTTCCTGCTTAGGCATAGGCCTGGTAGGATTGGTCAAAGTTGCACAGATGGCTTAGCAGGCAAGGCGGGACTGGAACTGAGCATTTCCCAGTCTACCACTACACCAACCTGGATCTTCTTCCTCCCCACAGAAACCACCCATTTTACCTCTTCCTGCTGCTCCAACAGCAAATTCAAGGCTGCAGCTTTCAAGATCCATTCCAACATCTTTGCAATCGGCTCCCCCTTACTCCCTATTCTGCTACTTCCTTGTATCAGTTTTAATGTGTCTACTTTGTATATTGAAATTCAATTAGTATTTATTTCTGCTCTGCACTTAATTCAATCAATCAATATAGACCTGGAAGGGACATTAGAGGTCTTCTAGTCCAATCCCCTGCTCAAGCAATCAGAATATACCATTTTAGGTAGGTGGCTGTCTACTCTTTTCTTAAAACCCTCCAGTGATGGAAGCACCTGCAACTTCGGAGAGGAAGCTGTCCCACTGGTTCATTGTCCTCACTGTTAGGAAGTTTCTCCTTAATTCCAAGTTCCTTCTCCCCTTGATTAGTTTCCTTTCTGGCAATAGAATTATACGTTCCCCAAAGATAAAATGAAATTAATCACAGGAGCCATCAGATGCCACAACGAAGCTCTACATCAGAATGCCAGCCTTATTGAGGGAAATGCATGCAACCTCCTTTCCTAACTGCTATCAACAGTTGCAGTCATTTTCAGGTATTTCAAATGGAGAGGGATCCTGACAATCAAGGGGAGGAGTCCCGAAGGGACAGTTTCTCCTTGTTTGATTGGCAGCAACATATTTAATTGTTTAGTGCTGAAGGAGGTTTCAAGCAGCTGTTATGAATTTTGATCTCTGTACCTGTTGGCACCTCTGTTTGGTCACCAATTGACTCTACACTGAAACTCCCTACTGTGTGTAGCTTGTAGTGTCACAAAGACAAGCTTTGGGAGAAGCACCCGACCCTCAGGATTTCTGTTAACACTTTGCTCATAAACTTTACTGTTGCAAAATATGACTTTAAAGGAAAAATAAGAACAAGAGGAAAAAATGGAATGGCTCCTTTACAAATGTAGTAGGGACGGGCCTGCTGCATGGTGTGAGGGGGAGAAGAGAGTAGAAAAGGAAAGGGAGTCAGGGAGAAGAGCAGAGAAGGAAGCAAAGCAAGCAGAGGCCTGAGGAGAAAGGGAGGGAAGGGTTTATCAGTCTGCCCTGCCCCCACCTGCTGGGTGGGGATGCATGTGAGGAGGGAGAGAGAAGGAGAGGAAAAAAGGGGAAGTTGATCCAGAGAGTGAAGCTGAGTAAGGGAGCCAGGCCTCCCGCCCGAGGGGAGAAGAAAGGGAGAAAAAGGGAGGCGAGCAGCTCCACAAAAGGACAGGGGAGGTGAACTGACCTGGAGGAGGGAGCAGAACAGGCTGAAGGTTAGGAGGAAGCACAGAGGGAGAGACTCTGAGAAATTAGACCAGTGATTGAGGGCGGGAAGACACCAACTGGTCAAGTGGAAATGAACAAAGGGATCTGGACTCTTGCGGCCCTTTTGAGGGTAGCACTTCACAAAGAAATCAAAAAGACCCATTAAAGAAGGAACCTTGAATAGAATAGAGCTGCAAGAGACCTTGGAGGTGCTCTAGTCCAGCCCCCTGCTCAAGCAGGAGAACCTATACCATTTTAGATAAGTCACTGTCTGGTCTCTTCTTAAAAACCTCCAGTGATGGAGCACCCACGATTTCTGAAGACAAGCTGTTCCTCTTGATAGAAGTGAATGAAAGGTCTTCAAAATTTAATATTGAAAGAAAAATTTGAAATAGAATCTGCTGTACAATGGAAACGTACTGAAATAGACAAGCTTACCAAAGAAACTACAATGGGGAATGAGGAGGGATGTGGCGACCGGGACAGGGTTGTATAAAGAGGGAATATTTTGGATTGGAACTTTGGAGAGAACCAAGCTTTGATAGCTTCTCCTCCTTGCTTCTTGCAATAAATGAAATAAAAGGCCTTGGCTGGTTATTGGTGAGGTGAGCTTGCCTCTGGTCATGAAGGAAAGTAGCCAGGAGCACATAACACTCTGGTTAATTCGCCGCATTGTTAGGAAGTTTCTCCTTAATTCCAGGTTGCTTCTCTCTGTGATCAGTTTCCAACCGTTGTTTCTTGTCCTGCCCTCTGGTGCATTGGAGAATAATTTGACCCCGTCTTCTTTGTGGCAGTCCCTGAAATATGTGGGGTGAAAGGACGGGAACCATAGGGGGAATACCTGTGGGGATCGTGAGGCAGAAGGAAAGGCTGGTGGGGCCTTGTAAGGGATGAAAAACCCTGGGGGGAACCAAGGATTGGGAAGCAGAGCACAGTGTCTCGGGGGTCGGGGAGGCCTAGGGATGCCTGGTAGGGGGGGAGGCATCATGGAGTGTGGGGGTAATTAACCAAACCTGTCTCACTTCATGGCTGTTGCAACGTGCAACCATAACTGGCAGGCCCCATTACAGTTGTAACTTGAGGACGACTGGTATGCTGGCTGGGAAAATGTGGGGATCAAAATCTGGAGCACAACAAAAAAGGCTGAAACTCTGTATGTTGGATTTCCATAACCAATATACAAAAAACACCACACAAAACCCTGTTTGAGGAATTCCACAAGTTCTATAAAAGGAAACATCCAGAAACGTCTGCTGATAATCAGAAACAGGTCATTCGCCTTTATCAAGCTAAAAATTTCCATTTTTTTCTCCACACCTACAAGTCTAATCCTAAGATGTGTTGACTAAAAAGAATTTGGACACATACTCCTTTGATGTTCCTTCTATAAAGCTATTCAGAAAAACCATATCCTCCCCATAAGTGATAGGTATCCTGGTCGTTCGGAAAGTATTTATCTCCAGTCGCTGCTTAAGAACGAGCAGGCAGTGAACCCGGCACAGGCGGCTAGATTCTGCGCAGCAGCACTGGGGATTCGCCAGAAACATAAATTTAGACCTTCTTAATAATCTTTTATAATCAATTTTATTACGTGTTTTTATCCAGCATTAGACTATAGTGAATGTATTTTTATTGTCAGGTCAGTATGATTCAGTTTTTCTGAAGGTGGCTAGTGTTTTTTTATACTGTCTTTAAAACTGGCAGACCTTCGTCACCCATTGATTACATCATTAATGGTAATATAGTGCTATGTCTTCTTGTGTTGCTTCTGTTTAGTTGTTTTATTTGAATGTTTACTTTATGTGTTGGCCTTCAGCTGTAATAATAAATTGATTTGAAATTGACCTAAAAAGAATCAGGCCAGAATTCACCTACACTCCCAATGGGAAATCAGAAACGAAATTCAAGATTTCTCTAAACTCATCAATGTTTCCTTCATGTGCACTTCCTTGTGTGCAATAAGAGATGATTTATGCCTGAAGAATCGTTCACAGATTGACATTTCAAATGTTTCTCCTGTGTAAGTAAAAGTACATGATTTATAAGGCTAGACCAGGGGAAGGGAACCCAAAACACTCAAAGAGCCACTTGGACCCGTTTCCCACCAAAAACAAAACACTGGGAGCCGCAAAACTCTTTTGATATCTAAAATGAAGATAACACTGCATATATCCTTTTTTACCTTTATTATAGGTATGTGTGTGTGTCTGTGTATATATATGTTTGTGTGTGTGTTTATATGTGTGTGTGTATATGTGTGTATATATACACACACACATATATACATACATATATACACACACACACATATATACACACACATATATACACACACACACACATATATATAAAATAAAGGTAAAAAAGAATATATGCAGTGTTATCCTGATTTTAGATGTCAAAAGGGTCTCTCTCTCTGTCTCTCTCCCTCTCCCCGATCTTCTGCTCACCTGGCAAGCTGGCTTCAAGCTGTTCTGCAACAAGCTCAGGGGTAGGCAACCTCGGCTCTTTTATGACTCATGGACTTCAACTCCCAGAATTCCTGAGTCAGCATAGCTGGGCTAGCTAGCTCTCTCCTGCCCTTCCTGCAGTGACGCAGCAAAGGGAGAAGCCCCGCCCAGAGCCGTAGGTTGCCGACCTGTGGGCTAGACATACCCAATTCCAGCAACCGTTCCTTATATGCTTTAGCCTCCAGCCCCCTAATCGTCTTTGTTCCTCTTCTCTGTTACTACTATTGAGCAAGGAACCACCTCCAGAATCTTTGAAAGATATAGTTCAGTGGTTCTGAGATTACATCTGCCAGTTCCTTGAGAACCTTGTGATGTAATCCATCTAGTCCTGGTGATTTGAACTCGTCTAGGCTGGACAGGTACTCACCATTTTCTTGCCTATCTTAACTTGTGTTTCTAATCCGTTTTTTACGGTACTGTTTTTGATACGTTGGACTGTTTTTTCCCTTTGTGTAAAGACGGATACAAAAAACGAGTTAAATAGTTCTGCACTCTCTCTATTTACTTGTCACCTTCTTGCCATTTTCTCCCACTAATGGACCAATCATTTCCTTGACTTTTTTCTTGTTTTTTACATGTTGAAAGCAGCTTTTTTTTGTTATTTTTGACTTTGGTCGCAAGCCTTAGTTCATTTTGAGCCTTAGCTTTCCTCACTTCATCTTTGCAGGCTCGGGCTATTTGCTGATATTCTGCCTTAGTTATGTGCCGCTCTTTCTACTTGTTATACTTGTCCTTTTTGTCTTTCAATTTATCAGAGAGTTCTTTATGCAGCCATGCTGGTTTCTTTTGAGAAGCTGTTATTTTTCTTCTTCGTTGGTATTGTTCTAGACTGGGCTTTTATCTCAGTTTTCAAAATTTCCCAAGCTTCTTGAGTTGTTTTCCCCTTGAGGATTCTCATCCATGGAATCCTTCCCAAGCTGTCTCTAAGTTTATTCAAATTAGCTCTCTTGAAGTCCAAGACTCTAGTTTGACTGTGTTCTATTGTTTGTGCTTGCATAATGTTGAATTCCAAAATTGCATGATCACTCCCAGAGCTGCAGGCCTGCCCAGCACAAAGAAGTCAAAGTGGTCGGCTAGGAAGCCCCGCGTAGAGGTGGTAGAGCACGCCCAGGGCCAGCAGGGAAAAGGCCACCCTGAGCAGGGAAAGACGGATCCCCATCGACATCATGGCCGCCCAGGCCCAGCAGAGATCGGGGGGGAGGCACGCAATCCTAGCTGGGAATGGGGGGGCATGACGCCGATGGGGATTCAGCTTTCCCTGCTTGGGGTGGACTTTGGATTGCTGGGTGTGCTCTACCACCTCTACTTGAGCTTGCTAGCCGGCTGCTTCGCCTCCTTTGTGCTGGGCGGGGCTGTCGCTCCGGGCAGCAGTGGCGGCCTAATGAACCTGCACAAGCTGCTGGCAGTGGCGGCCCAAGGTGTGTTGGGTGTGCAAGGAGAACAGGCTCCATGAGCGGGCCAAGGGCAAGATCTGTGAAGGGGCTGAGGAGATGATCATCAGCAACCTGCTCTCCAACTGCAAGCAAAAAGAGATGGGATGGAATAGGCACATCCGGCAGTCTGCATCACGTGTCTCCCCCCTCCCCTACTCCGCCTGCTGCTGAGGGCTGGCCTGGTATTGGCAGCGGGCTGCGGAGCCCGAGTGTACCGGTCGAGGGGCCGGCAGGCCGTCGCTGCTGACAGACACTGTTGGCCCCCATGCGGTCACTGGCCTTTGTGTGCAAGCGCCGATGGTGTCAGGCAGCACCCTTCCCAGCCCCTGCCTCGCCACGCCTCATGGCAATGGCACCCTCGTCCTGCCCCCTGCCTCACCCCGCAGGACGAGCCTTCTGCCCACTGTCCCACCCATCAGAGACCCCCTGGATCTCCCCCAACCCTGCAGTCCCCACAGGGGTCGCCCCCACAAGCAACATTGAGGTGGCCACACCCACCCCAGCCACACCCACCCAGTCTGCTGTGACCACCGCAGCCATGCCCCACCCACTGGGCCATGCCCCCTCTGAGGGCACCACAATGCTGATGCAGCCCTGGCACTTTGCGATAAATAAGTGGGTTTTGGGTTGCGGTTTGGGCACTCGGTGTCTAAAAGGTTTGCCATCATTGCTATAGGAGGGCCATCTTCACTCTTCCGGCCAGGGCTGCATCCAACAGCACCCACCATGAAGCTTCATTCCTGAAGGAGGAAATTTTACATCTGCTGAATGCTGAATGCCATGTGCGTCTCTTAAATTTCCTTGCATGGAAATTAGGTCACATAGAGGGAAAAATATGCAGCCGGGCCTAGAAAACAGGACCTAGGAAAGAGGGGCTGATTGTCTACATATGCTGGAAGAAATGTTTCCAAATTACATTTTTAAAAAGAAAACAAAAGGGAAGAAAAGCCTCAGCTTGGCAGGAAATGCCTACTTAGCTTCTCCACAATAGGCGAGGGTCCATGGCTTGCATCATTACATTCCAGTACATAACACGTTTTGCCTCTCAATATCCCATAGCTCCTGGAAGGAGTCTTCATGCCTAAGCTAATACTGAATTAGAACTCGCGGCTTTCCATCCAGCGCCCCTGAGCCTTACACCGGATATTTGTTTTTGATGCCTTCAAGTCAGTCAAGTCAAGTGGATTCCTGCTTTCCTGCTTAGGCATAGGCCTGGTAGGATTGGCCAAAGTTGCACAGATGGCTTAGCAGGTAAGGCGGAACTGGAACTGAGCATTTCCCAGTCTCTACCCTGGTGCCTTTACCAGTACACCCACCTGGATCTTCTTCCTCCGCACAGAATCTACCCATTTGACCTCTTCCTACTGTCCAACAGCAAATTCAAGGCTGCAGCTTTCAAGATCCAGTCCAACATCTTTGCAATCGGCTCCCCCTTACTCTCCAGATAACGGATCTTTTTCGTCTTTCAATTTGAGCTTTAGACTTTTCTTTTCAGGAAATGGAGTGTTCCTCTGATTGGGGACTGGTGGCTTCTGGCCTGGCCCTGAGTAGCAGCTCCTCTGCCTTTGGGGTTGTCTTTTATGTCACTGTTTTGTTAGCCACATGGTGTTAGTACGTTTTGTGGGGTTTATTATTATTGTAAAAATTGTTGTTTTTGGCGGGTGTTATTCTGCTAGTTTCCTTGTGTCAGTTTTAATGTGTCTACTTTGTATATTGAAATTCAATTAGTATTTATTTCTGCTCTGCACTTAATTCAATCGATCAATCAATCAGAATAGAGCTGGAAGGGACATTAGAGGTCTTCTAGTCCAATCCCCTGCTCCAGAAATCAGAATATACCATTTTAGGTAGGTGGGTGTCTACTCTTTGCTTAAAACCCTCCAGTGATGGAAGCACCTGCAACTTCTGAAGGAAAGCTGTTCCACTGGTTCATTGTCCTCACTGTTGGGAAGTTTGTCCTTAATTCCAAGTTCCTTCTCTCCTTGATTACTTTCCTTTGTGCCAATAGAATTATATGTTCCCCAAGGATAAAATGAAATTAATCACAGGAACCATTGGACGCCACAATGAAGCTCTACATCACAATGCCAGCCTTATTGAGGGAAATTCATGCAACCTCATTTCCTAACTGCTATCAACAGTTGCATTTAATTGTTTAATTCTGAACGAGGTTTCAAGCAGCTGTTATGTATTTTCATCTCTGTACCTATTGGCACCTCTATTTGGTCGCCAATTGATTCTGCACTGAAGCTCCCTACTGTGTGTAGCTTGTAGTGTCACAAAGACAAAGCACCCGACCCTCAGGATTTCTGTCAACACTTTGCTCATAAACTTTACTGTTGCAAAATATGACTTTTAAGGAAAAATAAGAGGAAAAAATGGAATGGTTCCTTTACAAATGTAGTAGGGACGGAGGGACGGCCTGCTGCATGGCATGAGGGGCAGAAGAGAGGAGAAAAGGAAAGGGAGACAGGGAGAAGAGCGGAGAAGGAAGCAAAGCAAGCAGAGGCCTGAGGAGAGAGGGAAGGAAGGGTTTATCAGTCTGCCCTGCCCCCACCTGCTGGGTGGGGCTGCATGTGAGGAGGGAGAGGCCTGAGGAAGAGGGAGAGAGAAGGGAAGGAAAGGAAAGAAGGCGAAGCTGATCCAGAGAGAGTGAAGCTGAGTAAGGGAGTCAGGCCTCCCGCCCGAGGGGAGAAGAAAGGGAGAAAAAGCGAGGTGCGCAGCTCCAGAGGAGGACAGGGGAGGTGAACTGACCTGGAGGAGGGACCAGAACAGGCTGAAGGCTAGGACGAAGCACAGAGCGAGAGACTCTGAGAAATTAGACCGGGTCCGGGTTGCGGCGCTGGCGGTCGTGCGAAGAATCTTCTCTCTTCGCCGGCCGGTTTCCCTCCGCCGGTAGACCCTGGACAGGGTCGAAAGTCGCCTTGGAGGGGCGACTACCGCTGGAGAGGACTCTCGTTGACTGCGACAGGCCCGGCAGCGCCTTCCACGATCCGAGACAGCTGTTCTGGGCCGACGGGGAAAAGATCGGCCATTAAGATGGCCGATCATCTAGGTGCACCAACTGCAAGTCAAACAACATCTAAGCATCAAAGAACCACCGTGGAAGATCCGGGTGAGACTTTTCCTTTCCTCTCTCTACCCTAATTATTCTCCTGTGAAAGCCTCTGAACTATTTCCCCAATTTTATGAAGCAGCGTTTGTGCATGTGGGACTATAAGCCTTGAAACTTTAACTAATCTATTTTGATTTATTTTTTATCTTTATTTTTGGGTACTTTGGTTCCCGAAATTTTTTTCTTATTGAACTTTTTTTTATCTACTTATTAAACTGAACAATACTTTTTTTTTTATTATTGCTCTTGTTCTCTTAATTGAAAAAAATACTATCTGGAAAAATACTTTATAGTCTACTGGGGACATCTTGTGGTGAAAATTGACATTACAACTGTATTATTTTTTTGATTATGACTATAACTTGGCCTTCAAATTATCACTAAAAAGCAGCTGTGTGGAGGTGGACTGCTTATTGTTATTAAACATAGCCTCCACTAAAATACTAAAAGACTACTTGATCATGGAAATGGTGGATTTTTTCCCACAGCTTGACTACAACCTTATATTGGAAAAAAATCTTGGAATTTACTGAGAATATATATTTCAGGAGGGAAACTAAAGATGGCTCCCCAGAACTACAAACTAATCAATACCATAGAGGCTTGTGTTCAACCCTATGTACAACATGAGACCGAGGAATTTTATTTACAACTTAACTACGAAAAAGCCTTTGCCTCAAAATCAAAATTGATACCCAGACTTCAGCTGATTTCTTCATAAACCAAAAATCAACAGAACAAGAACTTACCACTATCAAAGAGGATTCCAGACAATTCTATCTACAATCCATCGAATATCAGAACTATGACATCCTGGACAACCAACTAATAACTATAACACTAGATAAAATTGATTATGTCACCCAGATGACAATGGAAGAAGGACAACAGACACAAGACCAGATTGAATTGAGGATGAATATCATAAACAAAACAACGAGATCTATTGACATAGTGGCCCTTTTATGGAAACCGGCCTGGCACAAAAAGAAAGCTAGAGTCAGATTTAAAAATGGGACTTAAATCTATACTTAATGGCTAAAAAAGGTTTTTTTTTTAGAGATATGGTCTGAATTAATAATAACAGATGAAAAATAAAACTGGGACTGATCTAGCTTAGGACTTATAATTAGGATTTATAACTGTGAGGGAATTATTGGTTAGATTATAATTTGGAATTTTGAAATGAAAAATATTTTAAATGTATTCCTATCTTGATTATATAAGGTTGAAATAGAGTAAGAAGGTATATATTTTCTCTTTTATTTTATTTCTATTTTTTATCCTTTCTTTTTATGGAGATATGTTTACCATAGGTATATCTATTCTGTAATGGAATGAAAATAACGGAATGGATGTTGGGATTGATTTAATATTTAGGACTCAGATTTATAATTGAGATGAAATTATTGGTTAGAACATAAGTTTGGAAATGTGAAATGAAAAATGTTTTAAATGTGTATCTATTAAGATTATATATGGTTGAAATAGTGTAAAGATATACATCTTCTTTTTTACCTTATTTTTATTTTTTATTCCTTTTTTGGAGATAAGAGGTTTATGTTAGATATATTTATTTTCTAATGGAATGGAAACAATAGAATGAGAAGGTAATTGTTGGAATATTATTGTAGACATGATAATGGTTATGTTATGTAATTAGGGAAATTAGGGATGCCTGAAATATAAATAGTATGTTTAATTAACATTAAATTGGAATGTGCTAATTGGAATGTAGTTAAACTTAAAAACAGGACTTGGAATTTTTATAGGCAAAATGTGATTGAAATTTTTTTATGGACGGATTGAAATTTATTTAGAAATGTATTAACTTGAATATGTTATATTAATGGAGGGAAAGAGAGAGGGAACCTCCAAGGAGTTAACCTGACTAGTAAAAGTATGTTTTTGATTTTAGACAATTGCTGATTTGTGAATGTATGTTTTTGATTTAAGATGATTGATTACCCTATCCCCACGTTGTTTCCTAAATACTTTGTTCAAAAAGAATATATGGAAAAATTAATAAAACTTGTTATAAAAATAATAATAATAATAAAAAAGAAATTGGACCAGTGATTGAGGGCGGGAAGACACCAAATTGCCAAGTCGAAAGGGGCAAAGGGATCTGGACTCTTGCGGCCCTTTTGAGAGTAGCACTTCACAAAGAAATAAAAAAGACCCTTTAAAGAAGCAATCTTGAGTAGAATAGAGCTGCAAGAGACCTTGGAGGTCTTCTAGTCCAGCCCCCTGCTCAAGCAGGAGAACCTATACCATTTCAGATAAGTCACTGTCTAGTCTCTTCTTAAAAACCTCGAGTGATGGAGCACCCACGATTTCTGAAGGCAAGCTGTTCCTCTTGATAGAGGTGAATGAAAGGTCTTCAAAATTTAATATTGAAAGAAAAATTTAAAATAGAATCTGCTGTCTCACTTCATGGCTTTTGGAACGTGCAACTGTAACTGGCAGGCCCCATTAGAGTTCTAACTTGAGGACTACTGGTATGCTGGCTGGGAAAATGTGGGGATCAAAATCTGGAGCACAACAAAGAAGGCTGAAACTCCATATGTTGGATTTCCATAATCAATATACAAAAAACACCACACAAAACCCTGTTTGAGGAATTCCACAAGTTCTATAAAAGGAAACATCCAGAAACGTCTGCTGATAATCAGAAACAGGTCATTAGCCTTTATCAAGCTAACAATTTCCATTTTTTTTCTCCACACCTACAGGTCTAATCCTAAGATGTGTTGACTAAAAAGAATCCGGTCAGAATTCAAGTAGCCAATCTCTCACCTACACTCCCAATGGGGAATCAGAAATGAAATTCAAGCCTTCTCTAAACTCATCAATGTTTGCCTCATGTGCACTTCCTTCTGTGCTGCCACAAAATAGGTTATAAAATTAGGCACATTGTGTGATGACCCATTAATGACCCTCATGATTTACGACTGTAATTGCAGGCTAAATTACAGTTGTAAATCGAGGACTACCAAGAGTTTTCACCAAAAGCGAGGTAGCCAGTGTTGTTTAATGATTTACACATTCATTTAACGGCTGCATCAGGAACAGTAGGGGTAGTTAAGCAAAGTGTGATGACCCCGGGCACAGCACAGAGGCAGTTCAGTCAGCTGGCAATTCAAACTAATCCTGAGATGTGTTGACTAAAAAGAATCAGGCCAGAATTCAAGTAGTCAATTCCTCACCTATACTCTCAATGGGAAATCAGAAATGAAATTCAAGATGTCTCTAAACTCATCAATGTTTGCTTCATGTGTACTTCCTTGTGTGCAATTACGCCTGAAGAAGCATTCACAGATAGGACATTTCAAATGTTTCTCCCCCGTGTGATACATGATGTATAAGGTTAGACCCAATACCGAAATCTTTTCCAAAATCTGGATACTTTTATGGTTTCTCTCCTGTATGTGTCCTCTGGTGTTTTACAAGCAGAGAAGCGTAATTGAAACTTTTCCCACACTCTGGACACCCATGCGGTTTCTCTCCTGTGTGAGTCCTCTGGTGTATCACCAGGTGGGAATTCCGACTGAAACTTTTCCCACAATCAGGACATTCAAAGGGTTTCTCTCCTGTGTGAGTCCTCTGGTGTATCACCAGGTGGGAATTCTGAGTGAACCTTTTCCTACATTCAGGACACTCATAGGGTTTCTCTCCTGTGTGAATCCTCTTGTGTTTCACCAGGTCAGAATTTGCAATGCAACTTTTCCCACATTCAGGACATTCAAAGGGTTTATCTCCTGTGTGAGTTCTCTGGTGTATCACCAGGTGAGAATTCGTAATAAAACTTTTCCCACAAACTGGACACTCGTACGGTTTCTCTCCTGTGTGAGTCCTCTGGTGTATCACCAGACAGAAATTACGACTGAAACTTTTCCCACAATCAGCACATTCAAAGGGTTTTTCTCCCATGTGAGTCCTCTGGTGGTTTACTAGGTTGGAATTTGCACTGAAACTTTTCCCACAAAGTGGGCACTCATACGGTTTCTCTCCTGTGTGAGTCCTCTGGTGTTTAACCAGGCTGGAATTGAGACTGAAATGTTTTCCACAATCAGGACACTCAAAGGGTTTCTCTCCTGTGTGAGTCCTCTGGTGTTTCACCAGGTGGAAATTTGCAATGAAACCTTTCCCACAAAGTGGACACTTAAACGGTTTTTCTCCTGTGTGAATCCTCTTGTGTTTTACCAGCTCAGAATTTGCAATGAACCTTTTCCCACATTCTAGACATTCAAAGGGTTTCTCTCCTGTGTGAGTCCTCTGGTGTATCACCAGGTGGGAATTCTGATTGAAACATTTCCCACAATCAGGACATTCAAAGGGTTTTTCTCCTGTGTGAATCCTCCGGTGTTTCACCAGGTCAGAATTTGCAATGAAACTTTTCCCACATTCCGGACATTCAAAGGGTTTTTCTCCGGTGTGAGTCCTCTGGTGCCTTAATCGGTTGGAATTTGTAATAAAACTTTTCCCACAAACTGGACACTCATACGGTTTCTCTCCTGTGTGAGTCCTCTGATGTATCACCAGGCTGGAATTTGCAACGAAACTTTTCCCACATTCAGGACATTCAAAGAGTTTTTCTCCTGTGTGAGTCCTTTGGTGTATCACCAGGTTAGAATGGGAACTGAAACTTTTCCCACAAACTGGACACTCATATAGTTTCTCTCCTGTGTGAGTCCTCTGGTGTATTACCAGGTGGGAATTCTTCTTGAAACATTTCCCACACTCAGGACATTCAAAGGGTTTCTCTCCAGTGTGAGTCATCTGGTGTTTCACCAGGTAGAATTTACAGCGAAACTTTTTTCACAACCTGGACACTCCTATGGTTTATCTCCTGTGTGAATTACTTTGTTTGGTAAAGCATTTACCACATTGGGAGCACTTACAGGGCATCTGTCCTGTGTGGGTACTTTTATGAACCTCAAGGGAGAAATTCTGACCAAAGGTTTTGTTACATTAGTAGCATTTGTATTCCTTTTTTCCAGTTTGGATCCTTTTCTACGTAATCACCTATGCTTTTGCAATCCACTGATATGCTGGAGGAAGTCAAAAATGTGTGTTGTCCCTTGCTTAGTGGTGCTTTGATTTCACCTACTGTTTTCTTCCTCCCATTGGGAGTTCTGCATTACTGTCTGCCCTATTTGAGTATCCAATTGACGTTTTCTTCCCCACTGACTTCCATATATTTCCCTCTTTTTCTCAAAGGAAAAATGATCCCCTTCACCTCTTCATGTAACGTTTCCTTGTGTTCCGCATACTCTACTATTTCCAGCTTGAAATCTCTTCTTGATTTTCTCTTGCCTTTCGTCTGCTGGGATGGGAGAATTGTGTAATTTTCTGAAGGAAATGGAAAATATTTTGATATCTGGCTTGATTTGCTTTCCTTTTCAAAAGTTATTCTCACTTCTCCAGAGTGCTCTTATTGCCATCCTCTTTGTCTATAAGATTCAAAGAAAAGTGTAACTTTAATTGTTTATACAATTTTTGCAGATGTGAAACAAAAGGAAAAAATATACATTACATTTAAAAAGCAAACATGCCACAATGCTAACCTCTTACATTAATTATGATTCATCGGACATTCCAGAGATCCAACTTCATATATCCATTCAATCATGAAATTCCCTTTACTTGCATCAATCATAATCTGTAAGCGCTACTATGGGTTATCATAAAATATATCTGGAAGTCTGGGGTATAGATTATACAATTCCAGATATATGGAAAGAGTAATATAAATACACATACCTATAATTATATCTATGTGGAAATTAATGTTTTCAGAGTGAAAACAAAAAGATTACTGTCAAACCTTCTGACTTCCGGTTCCGGTTTGTGGGACTGGCGGTCGTGCGGAGAGTCTTCTCTCTTCGCCGGCTGGTTTCCCTCCGCCGGTAGACCCTGGACCCTCGACTGCGGAGGGAGCGGCAGCACCTTCCGCGGTCCGAGACAGCTCCTTTGGGCCTACGGGGACAAGATCAGCCATTAACATGGCCGATCATCTAGCTGCTCCAGCCGAAAGTCACAAGAACATCTAAGCGTAAAGAACCACCGTGGAAGATCCGGGTGAGAACTTTCCTTCCCTTCCTTACCCTAACTACCCCTGTGAAAAACCACTTTGGAATTATTTCCCTGCTCTGATAGAGCGCCGTTTGCTTACTTGGAAGAAAAGCTTTGGAACTAAAGAAAATAATAATAAATTTTAAAGACTAATTCTACTTTTGGATACTTTGGGGTCCCGAAAAAACCCTTATTTTGGAATTTTATCATTCTATTTACTTGGAGAATATTGCTTCTTTTATTTTCTTAACTGGAAAAAACTTTAATGGCGTCTAGAAAAAGATTTTATAACCTACTGGGGACATCTTGTGGCGAACTCTGACATTGCAATTGCTTTTTTTTCCCTTTGATTTTGAGGTTGGCTTTGACCTTCAAATTATCATAAAAGGGAAAAGATAAAGAACTTGAAACAGCTGGGTGGTGAAATTAACTCTTAGAAATTGTGGAGGTGGATACTGGCTGACTGTTATAAAACATAGCCTCCACTAAAAGACTAAAGGATCATTCTTAATCACCACTGAAATGGAGGAATTTTATCCACAACTTAACTATAATCTCATACTGGAAAACATTCTTGAAGCCACTGAGCAAATGGAATCCAGAATGGAAGCTAAAGAGGTTACTCCAGAACTACAAATTAAATCTCAAGCTTCAACTGATCAATCTACAGGCCAAGAAATAGCAGAGGAGAAACAGATCAACATTAAAGAGGCCTGTATCCAATACCACGTACAACTTGAGGAGATGGAGGAACCTTATCCACATCTTAATTACAAACTTATATTGGAAAAAAAATTTGAAGTTACTGAGCAAATGAATTCTAGAATCGAAGCCATTGCCCCAAAACTACAAACTGATTTCCAGACTCCAATTGACTATTCTATAAGCCAAAAAACAATAGAAGAGGAACAAATCAACACTAAAGAGGACTGTACATCATTCTATATACAAGCAATTGAGATTTTTGATGATCCAAGAGTGACTTTAATTAAGCCAGACGCAACTTTAAAAGCAATAGGAATGGATGTTCAAAGACGAGTTATTGAGAACTGTGACAATTTTGATAATCAATTTCTAACTACAATACTAGATATAACTGATTGTGCTACTCAGTTTAACCAAATATTGAGATTTGAATTTCAAGGGATGAAGGGAGATCTATTTGATGATATAGAGGCATTGTTATGGAAACCTGCTTGGCACAAAAAGAAAGCCAGAGTTAGATTTAAAAATGGGATTTAAAATTTTATTTAATGGGTTAAAAAGGCTTTTTTAGAGATATGGACTGATTTAATGTTTAGGATTTAGACTTATAATCGAGAAGAAAATTATTGGTTATATTATATTCCGGAATTGTAATATGGAAAAGGTTTTAAATGAGTTATTAGATAAGAAATACAATATATATGTGAAATAGAGTAAGAATGTATTTTTTTGGAATAATATCTTTATTTTAGGTATGATAATTACTTTGTAATGGAATGTGATAAGATATGGTATTAGCAAATGAGGAATTATTAGGATAAGAAATAGAATTTATTTGGGAAATGTAAGAATGTAACTTTTGGAATAATATGCTTATTTTAGACATTATAATTATTATGTTATGAAGCGAGGGAAATGAGGGAGACCCGAAGTGTAAGCAATATGTTTATTTAAGGCTAAATTGGAATATGGTATTTGGAAGTTAGTAAAGCTTAAAAACAGGATTTGTATTTGTATAGACAAGATGTTATTGATAATTGTACTGGTTGATTGAATTTTACTTAGAAAGGTATTAATTTGAATATGTTATATTAATTGAGGGAAATAGAGAGGGAATTTGTAAAGAGTTAACCTGAGATATACATGTATGATTTTGTTTTTGGATAATTGACTACCCCATCACCACGTTGTTTCCTAAGCACCTTTGATGTAAAAATTGAAAAATTAATAAAACTTGTTTAAAAAAAAAGATTACTGTCAAACCTTCTGAGCTAATTTTTAGAGGTGTGGGGGCTTTAACTGATGAAATGATGCCTAGAGCCTCTGCAAGATTTGCACATGGAAGTCCTCGGCTACAAATAAGGGCAAAAACTACTCTCCACAATCCCTCTGCTGACATCCCAATTGAAGTACTCCTCACTTAATGACTGCAATTGGGACTGGCTCATAAGCAGCCCGATCATTAAGCATGACATTGGCATAATAGTGCCAACTTACATATTTTCCTTTGGAGTAGTTAAGCAAATCACCATGGGTTGTTATAGGCAATTTCACATGACCGTGGCTTGCAATTTCCTGCCAGTATACCCATTGATTTTGCTTGTAAGAAACTGGCTGGGAAGGTCACAGATAGGGATCATGAATGTGGGATACTGCAGCCACCATAAACATGCAACAATTGGCAGCATCCGAATTGGTGCAACACCCTTTTCCTGCGTTTTCATAATCATAGGCCCAGTGAAGAAGTGGTAAATGAGGTCTACTTATACAACTGAACATCCTGAAAAGTCTTCAATAGCTATTTTTTAAGAAGTGCTGGCTTAAGCACAGTTGAACCTCGTTAATACACGTATGGGGCGCCAATAGGAAATACCGTCCTTGTTAGCTATAAATAGAAGTAAAAAAATAAAAATCCCAGAAACAAATAGTGGCAGTTTCAGTCTCACATTGTTGCAAAGAAAATAGCAGGTCCATAAGAGAATAATGACAGTTGAAAGGGACCTCGGAGGTCTTCTAGTTAGGAAACCTATATCATTATGGACAAATGGCTGTCCAATCTCTTCTTAAAAACCTCCAGTGATGAAACACCCACAGCTTGTCTGGAGGCAAGCCATTTCATTAATTGTTCTCACTGACAGGAACTTTCTCCTAATTCTAGTCTCCATCTGTTACTTCTTGTTCTGCTCTACGAGAGTTTGTGCGCACAGTTCAATCTCCTCTTCTATGTGACAGCCCCTCCAATTCTGAAAGAGTGCCATCATCTAAACACAAGCTCTCCATGCGGCATTTTAGTCCAACAACTGAAGCCTCTCTGCAGCCCAACCAATAAACTGGCTCTTCTGCACACCAGTCTCTGTTCCCCAAAATGCCCTGCAGGCAGTTATTAGAGCTCCCAGGCCTGTCCCTTGACGGGAAATTCTGTTATCTTTCTGAATATTATCACAGAACCCCCTTGATCTCTTTCGAAAGCTGTTTGTAAAAAACTGTGATGAGCTTCTTTTTCAGTGTAGATTACACAACTCATAAAAAAAAAAAAAATATTGAAAGACTCTGCAGACAGCGCTGTTCACTTACATGGACAGAGAAACAGGGATGCAGCAGTCACCAGAGAGGGAATCTGGGCATGTAAGAGAGGCAGATTCAGGAGCTCCATCTCAAAGCAAGCCCACCTGGACGCCTCTCGGGTCTCCCTCACCCGCCTTCCAGATGCCCCTGGCCTCCTCGTAGCAGGGTTCCCGCCCTCGCCTCCACCCACGCTCCGTCTGAGCCCAGATCTCCCCCAGTCCTCTTCCTCTCCTCCAGGCACTGGGAGGCTGATCCTCCCCAGCAGCCACAGGGGAACGTGGGAACGGGGGTGCCCAACCTTCCGGGAAACACCAGCAGCCCCCACGCTGGGAGCCGGGCTGCACCAAGAGGTGGGGCTGCGGGGCAGGAGGGGGGCTGTTCCTCTGCAGGTCTTAAGCGAGTCGCTCTGGGTCGTTGAAGGCAATTTCACGTGACTGCGACTTGCAGCTTCTTGCCAGACTCTCCAGGGATTTTGCTTAGGAGAAGCTGGCTGGGAAAGTCACAAGCGGGGATCAGGAGGGTGGGATGCTGCGACGGTCGTGAATGTACAGCGGTTGGCAACGTCCGAACCGAGCAGCCCGACTTGCTCCCGGCTTCTCCTCCCCCCTCAACTCACCTTCCAGCTGCTGCTTCGACCCTGGGAAGAGCACGAAAGCCCCCCCCCGCACCCCTCCTTCCTCCCCTGAGTGATCCGGAAGATCGCCAAAGGCCGAGACGGGACAAGCGTGACTTCCGGCCTCCTATCGCGAGATGACGGCCAGATAGGCAGCATCTGCGACTAGAAAGCGGCATTTGTGTTGGAGGTAAGAGGAGTTGCAACCATCGAGTACTGTATTGCTAGAAAGGATGGGAGGCGAGGAGAAGATCAGAGCAACTTCCTCTTCCGGATCACTCAGGGGAGGAAGGAGGCGTGCGGTGGGGAGCTTTTGTGCTCTTCCCCGGGTCGAAGCAGCAGCTGGAAGGTGAGTTGAGGGCGTGGTCGGAGGAGAAGCCGGGAGCAAGTCGGGCTGCTCGGTTCGGACGTTGCCAACCGCTGTACATTCACGACGGTCGCAGCATCCCACCCTCGTGATCCCCGCTTGTGACTTTCCCAGCCAGCTTCTCCTACGGGAACCCTGCTAGGAGGAGCCCAGTGGCGTCTGGAAGGCGGGTGAGGGAGACCCCAGAGGCGTCCAGGTGGGCTTCCTTCGAGATGGAGCTCCTGAATCTGCCTCTCTTACACGCCCAGATTCCCTCTCCGGTGACTGCTGCATCCCTGTTTCTCTCTGCCCATGTCAGTGAACAGCCCTGTCTGTGGAGGTTTTCAATTTAAATGTTAGTTCTTTTTATGAGTTGTGTAATCTACACTGAAAAAGAAGCTCATCACAGTTTTTTACAAACAGCTTTCCAAAGACATCAAGGGGGTTCTGTGATAATATTCAGAAAGATAACAGAATTTCCGGTCAAGGGACAGGCCTGGGAGCTCTAATAACTGCCTGCAGGGCATTTGGGGAAACAGAGACTGGTCTGCAGAAGAGCCAGTTTATTGGTTGGGCTGCAGAGAGGCTTCAGTTGTTGGACTAAAATGCCGCATGGAGAGCTGGTGTTTAGATGATGGCACTCTTTCAGAATTGGAGGGGCTGTCACATAGAAGAGGGGACTGACCTGTGCGCCAAAGTGTCGTAGAGCAGAACAAGAAGTAACGGAGACTAGAATTAGGAGAAAGTTCCTGTCAGTGAGAACAATTAATGAAACAGCTTGCCTCCAGACGTTGTGGGTATTTCATCACCAGATGTTTTTAAGGAGAGATTGGACAGCCATTTCTCCAGAATAATACAGGTTTCCTACCTAAGCAGGGGATTGGACTAGAAGACCTCCGAGGTCCCTTTGAACTCTCATTATTCTCTTGTGGACCTGCTGTTTTCTTGACAACTATCAGATTGAAACTGCCACTATTTTTTTCTGGGATTTTTATTTTTTTACTTCTGTTTATAGCTAACAAGCACGGTATTTCCTATTGGCGCCCCATACGTGTATTAACGAGTTTCAACTGTGCTTAAGCCAGCACTTCTTTAAAAATAGCTATGGAACACCTTTCAGGATATTCAGTTGTATAAGTAGTCCTCATTTACCATTTGTTCATTGAGTCTGTCAATGTGAAAACGCAGGAAAAGGGAGTTGCACCAATTCGGATGCTGCCAATTGTTGCATGTTTATGGTGGCTGCAGTATCCCACATTCAGGATCCCCATCTGTGACCTTCCCAGCTAGCTTCTTACAAGCAAAATCAATGGATATACCGGCAGGAAATTGCAAGCCACAGTCATGTGAAATTGCCTTTAACAACCCATGGTAATTTGCTTAACAAGTCCAGAGGAACAGATGTTGGCACTATCATGCTAACATGCTTAATGATTGGCCGCTTAATGACACAGATGCCAGTCCCAATTGCAGTCATTAAGTGAGGAGTACTTCAATTGGGATGTCAGCAAAGGGATTGTGGAGAGTAGTTTTTGCCCTTATTTGTAGCCGAGGACTTCCATGGGCAAATCTTGCAGAGGCTTTAGGCATCATTTCATCAGTTAAAGCCCCCACACCTCTAAAAATTAGCTCAGAAGGTTTGGCAGTAATCTTTTTTTCTTTTTCAGGCAGAAAACATGAATTTTCCACATAGATATAATTATAGGTATGTGTATTTATATTACTCTTTCCATATATCTGCAATTGTATAATCTATCCCCCAGACGTCCAGATATATTTTATGATAACCCATAGCAGCGCTTAGAGCTTATGGTTGATGCAAATCAAGGGAATTTCATGATTGAAGGGATATTTGAAGTTGGATCTCTGGAATGTCCGATGAATCATAATTAATGTAAGAGGTTAGCATTGTGGCATGTTTGTTTTTTAAATGTAATGTATATTTTTTCCTTTTGTTTCACATCTGCAAGCATTGTATAAACAAACTTTTCTTTCAATCTTATAGACAAAGAGGGTGGCAATAAGAGCACTCTGGAGAAGTGAGAATAACTTTTGAAAAGGAAAGCAAATCAAGCCAGAAATCAAAATATTTGCCATTTCCTTCAGAAAATTACACAATGCTCCCATTCCAGCAGGCTAAAGGCAAGAGAAAATCAAGAAGAGATTTCAAGCTGGAAATAGTAGAGTATGCGGAACACAAGGAAACGTTACATGAAGAGGTGAAGGGGATCATTTTTCCTTTGAGAAAAAGAGGGAAATATATGGAAGTCAGTGGGGAAGAAAACGTCAATTGGATACTCAAATAGGGCAGACAGTAATGCAGAACTCCCAATGGGAGGAAGAAAACAGTAGGTGAAATCAAAGCACCACTAAGCAAGGGACAACACACATTTTTGACTTCCTCCAGCATATCAGTGGATTGCAAAAGCATAGGTGATTACGTAGAAAAGGATCCAAACTGGAAAAAGGGAATACAAATGCTACTAATGTAACAAAATCTTTGGTCAGAATATCTCCCTTCTGGTTCATAAAAGGGTCCACACAGGACAGATGCCCTATAAGTGCTCCCAATGTGGTAAATGCTTTACCAAACAAAGTAATTCACACAGGGGAGAGACCATAGGAGTGTCCAGTTTGTGAGAAAAGTTTCGCTGTAAATTACTACCTGCTGAAACACCAGATGACTCACACCGGAGAGAAACCCTTTGAATGCCCTGATTGTGGGAAATCTTTCATACACAATTCCAGCCTGATGACACATCAGACGACTCACACAGGAGAGAAACCCTTTGAATGTCCCGATTGTGGGAAACGTTTCAGTTTCAACCGTAAAAGTGTCCAGATTTTGGAAAAGATTTCAGTATTGGGTCTAACCTTATACATCATGTATCACACAGGGGAGAAACATTTGAAATGTCCAATCTGTGAACGATTCTTCAGGTGTACATCATCTCTTATTGCACATAAGGAAGTGCACATGAAGCAAACAATGGTGAGTTTAGAGAAATCTTGAATTTCATTTCTGATTTCCCATTGGAAGTATAGAAATTCTGGCCTGATTCTTTTTAGTCAATACATCTTAGGATTAGACTTCTGGTGTAGAGAAAAAAAATGGCAATTGTTAGTTTGATAAAGGCGAATGACCTGTTTCTAATTATCAGCAGACGTTTCTGGATGTTTCCTTTTATAGAACTTGTGGAATTCCTCAAACAGCGTTTTGTGTGGTGTTTTTTGTATATTGGTTATGGAAATCCAACATACGGAGTTTCAGCCATTTTTGTTGTGCTCCAGATTTTGATCCCCACATTTTCCCAGCCAGCATACCAGTCGTCCTCAAGTTACAACTGTAATGGTGCCTGTCAGTTACGGTTCCACGTTGCAAAAGCCATGAAGTGAGACTGGTTTGGTTAATTACCCCCACACTCCGTGATGCAGCCATTAAACAGATGTGCGAGTCGCTACATGAAACACTAGCAACCCCACAGTTGGGGAAGGTCTTGGAGGCCTAGCGCAGGCCCAGACTTGCCTCCCCCTGCCAGGCTTCCCTAGGCCTCCCCCACCCACAAGACACCCTGTGCTCTGCTTCCCAACCCTTGGTTCCCCCCAGGGTTTTTCCTCCCTTACAGGACCCCATCAAGCTTTTCTCCCACCCCATGGTCCCCACAGGTTTTTCCATGGTCCCCCTGACCTGTCCCCCACAGTATTTGGGGGGCTGCCACAAAGAAGACGGGGTCAAATTATTCTCCAACGCACCAGAGGGCAGGACAAGAAACAACGGTTGGAAATTAATCAATTAATCAAAGGGAGAAGCAACCTGGAATTAAGGAGAAACTTCCTAACAATGCAGACAATTAACCAGAGTGTTATGTGCTCCTGGCTACTTTCCTTCATTACCAGAGGCAAGCTCACCTGACCAATAACCAGCCAAGGCCTTTTATGTCATTTATTGCAATAAGCAATATCAAAGCTTGGTTCTCTCCAAAGTTCCAACCAAAAATATTCCTTCTTTATACAACCCTGTCCCAGACGCCACATCCCTCCTCATTCCCCATTGTAATTTCTTTGGTAAGCTTGTTTTGTCTATTTCAGTAAGTTTCCATTGTACAGCAGATTCTATTTTAAATTTTTCAATATTAAATTTTGGAGGTTTTTAAGAAGAGACTAGACAGTGACTTATCTAAAATGGTATAGGTTCTCTTGCTTGTGCAGGGGGCTGGACTAGAGGACCTCCAAGGTCCCTTGCAGCTCTATTCTATTCAAGATTGCTTCTTTAATGGGTCTTTTGGATTTCTTTGTGAAGTGCTACCCTCAAAAGGGCCGCAAATAATCCAGATCCCTTTGTCCCTTTCGACTTGGCAAGTTGGTGTCTTCCCGCCCTCAATCACTGGTCTAATTTCTCAAGAGTCTCTCCCTCTGTGCTTCCTCCTGGCCTTCAGCCTGTTCTGGTCCCTCGTCCAGGTCAGTTCACCTCCCCTGTCCTTCTGTGGAGCTGGGTGCCTTCCTTTTTCTCCCTTTCTTGTCCCCTGGGGCGGGAGGCCTGGCTCCCTTACTCAGCTTCACTTGATCAGCTTCATCTTTTTTCCTCCCCTTCTCTCTCCCTCTTTCTCAGGCCTCTCCCTCCACACATGCAGCCCCACTCAGCAGGTGGGGGCAGGGCAGACTGATAAACCCTTCCCTCCCTTTCTCCTCAGGCCTCTGCTTGCTTTGCTTCCTTCTCTGCTCTTCTCCCTGTCTCCCTGTCCTTTTCTCCCCCTCACACCATGCAGCAGGCCCGTCCCTACTACATTTGTAAAGGAGCCATTCCATTTTTTCCTCTTGTTCTTATTTTTCTTTTAAAGTCATATTTTGCAACAGTAAAGTTCATGAGCAAAGTGTTGACAGAAATCCTGAGGGTCGGGTGCTTCTCCCAAAGCTTGTCTTTGTGACACTACAAGCTACACACAGTAGGGAGCTTCAGTGTAGAGTCAATTTGCGACCAAATAGAGGTGCCAGCAGGTACAGAGATGAAAATACATAACAGCTGCTTGAAACCTCCTTCAGCACTAAACAATTAAATGCAACTGTTGATAGCAGTTAGGAAAGGAGGTTGCATGAATTTCCCTCAAGGCAGCCATTGTGATGTAGAGCTTCGTTGTGGCATCCGATGGTTCCTGTGATTAATTTCATTTTATCCTTGGGGAACATATAATTCTATTGGCACAAAGGAAAGTAATCAAGGAGAGAAGGAACTTGGAACTAAGGAGAAACTTCCTAACAGTGAGAACAATGAACCAGTGGAACAGCTTCCCTTCAGAAATTGCAGGTGCTTCCATCACTGGAGGGTTTTAAGAAAAGAGTAGACACCCACCTACCTAAAATGGTATATTCGGATTGCTTGAGCAGGGGATTGGACTAGAAGACCTCTAATGTCCCTTCCAGCTCTATTCTGATTGATTGATTGATTGAATTAAGTGCAGAGCAGAAATAAATACTAATTGAATTTCAATATACAAAGTAGACACATTAAAACCGACACAAGGAAACTAGCAGAATAACAGCCCCCCCAAAAAAACTTATTTTTACAATAATAATAGACCCCACAAAACGTACTAACACTATGTGGCTAACAAAACTGAGCGAAATAAAAGACAACCCCAAAGGCAGAGGAGCTGCTACACAGGGCCAGGCCAGAAGCCACCAGTCCCCAATCAGAGGAACACTCAATTTCCTGAAAAGAAAAGTCTAAAGTTCAGATTGAAAGACGAAAAAGATCCGTTATCTGGACAGTAAGGGGGAGCCGATTGCAAAGATGTTGGACTGGATCTTGAAAGCTGCAGCCTTGAATTTGCTGTTGGAGCAGCAGGAAGAGGTCAAATGGGTAGATTCTCTGGGGAGGAAGAAGATCCAGCTGGGTGTAGTAGTGAAGGCACCAGGATAGAGACTGGGAAATGCTCAGTTCCAGTCCCGCCTTGCATGCTAAGCCATGTGCGCAACTTTGGCCAATCCTACCAGGCCTATGCCTAAGCAGGAAAGGAGGAATCCACTTGATTTGACTTGACTGACTTGAAAGCATCAGAAACAAATATCCGGTGTAAGGCTCGGGGTGCTGGATGGAAAGCCGCGAGTTCTAATTCAGTTTTAGCTTAGGCGTGAAGACTCCTTCCAGGAGCTATGGAATATTGAGAGGCAAAAAGTACGTCTCGGGAGGTAGGCAGGCTGTCTGGGGGACATTTACCCTGTAAATTACACTATGCCACACAGGAAGTGCTTGGTATGCCATCATCAGTTCTTGAATGAAAAGGGTATCAATGAAATATACATTGGGGTTATTTTACTCCAGATTCCTCCATGCAACAGAGCTCGGAGCCAATAGGTGAAATGGGCACTATCACCATCCATACCTTATTAGACCTGCATTAAAAATGGCAGTGCAGGGTGTCCCTCTAAAAGGTTTAGCCTGGTGATCAGTCGGCCTTGCACTTTGGCGGGATATTCTATTCTTCCCTTTTGTTTTCTTTTTAAGATGTACATAATCGGCCCCTCTTTCTTAGGTTCTGTTTTGTAGGCCCTGCTGCATATTTTCCCCTCTCTGTGACCTAACGGAGGCTTCCGTGCAAGGAAATTTACAGACGCACATGGCATTTAGCATTCAGCAGATGTAAAATTTCCTCCTTCAGGAATGAAGCTTCATGGTGGGTGCTGTTGGATGCAGCCCTGGCCGGCAGGAGTGAAGATAGCCCTCCTATAGCGTCTCACCTGATGGTGCTGCCCTGTCCTAAGTCCTTGGGAGCCACAGGAATATCAGTCATAAAGGTTTTGGGGTGTAGAGAGGTTTTGTTCTCCACTGAGAGTCACCCCTAAGAAAGTGCCAGAATCTTTACATCGGCTTTCTGCTAACTCCCGCCATCCAAGGGTTTTGCCCAAGGCGCCTGCCTGGGAATAATCTAATTCCTCTGGAAATTGGGAAGGCTGCTCAGAGCAATTCTACCCTCTAGCGAGATTTTGACTCTGCAAGAATGAAGACAAAAAGATATTACAGGTAGTCCTTGACATACAACCACAACTGAGCCCAAAATTTCCATTGCTAAGCAAGACAGATGTTGAGTGAGTTTTGACCCATTTTATGATGTTTTTTGCACAGTTGTTAAGTGAATCTGACTTTCCCATTAGTTTTGCTTGTCAGAAGGTTGCAAAAGGTGATCACATGACCCTACAACTGTCATAAATACATGGCAGCTGCCAAACATCTGAATTTTATCACATGACCAGGGGGATGCTGCAACAGTTGTAAGAACGAAAAACGGTCATAGGTCACGTTTTTCATGGTCATTATAACTTCAAACGGTCATTAAACAAATAGTGGTAAGTCGAGGACAACCTGTATCTCCTGACTAGATGTGGATGGGGACCAATATGGTAGCCTGCTTCCAGGTTTGTACCGTATTTCATTATTCTATTTATACGATGAAGCTGACGATCATTCAGGGGCTCCACATGCAAACAAGAACAACCCATACTAGTACTTGGTATGATAGAAATATATGAAACAGCGGGACCAAGAGATGGATTTGTAACTGGCTGACCAGCAGCACCCAACCTGTCATCGTCAATGGAACTAAATATATATGGAGGGAAGAATGCAGTGGGGTACCCCAAGGCTCTCTCTGATGCCTACTACTCTTCAATATCTTCATAAATGATTAAGATGAAGGGAGAGAAGGGGGGAATAGCCAAACCTGGAACACTGGGGCCTTTAGAGCAAAATGCAGTTCAGTGTTGGAAAAAAAATGAGGTTTTATACTTAGGCATGAAAAACCAAACGCACATCTATAGAAGAGGTTGTATCAACAGCAGTAACTGTGAGAGGGATCTAGGACTCCCAGTGGACAATCACTTAAGTATGAGCTAGCAATGCGATGCAGCTGCAGAAAAAGTGAGTGCAGTCCTACTCTCCATCACCAGAAGGATAGTATCAAGATCACATGAAGTATTAGTAATGAATTACTGCTGCACTTAAAATACTGCATCCAAGTTTGGTCACGATACAAAAAGATCTAGAAAGTGCAGAAAAGAGCTACAAAGATATTTAGCGGACTGGATGCTAAAACATCGGATGAGTGGTTAGAGGAACTGGATATGTCTAACGCAGAGAAGGACTAAGGGTGACCTAATAGTCTTTCGGTATTTGAGGGGCTGACGCATTAAGAGGGGTCAACATATTCCCCAAAGTGCCTGAGCGCAGTAAAAGAAGTAACAGAAGGGAGACTTATGAAAACCAGATCCAACCGAGAATTAAGGGGAAAGTTCCTGTCCATGAAAACAATTAATCAGTGGAACAGCTTCCCTCTAAAAGTTGTGAGTGCTCCATCCGTGGAGGTTTTTAAGAGGAGACTGGACAGCTATTTGTCCAGAATGGTGTAAGTAAGCTCTTAGTCTGTATTTCTGTTTGAACTTCATGCACTTCTAGGGCTCAGCATGGAGCTAATCTTTGTAAACTAAGTAGCATCACTTTTCACTGTTTCACTAGTCTCTTCTTAAAAACCTCCAGTGATGGAGCACCCACGATTTCTGAAGACAAGCTGTTCCTCTTGATAGAAGTGAATGAAAGGTCTTCAAAATTTAATACTGAAAGAAAATTTTAAAATAGAATCTGCTGTACAATGGAAACGTACTGAAATAGACAAAAAAGCTTACCAAAGAAACTACAATGGGGAATGAGGAGGGATGTGGCGGCCGGGACAGGGTTGTATAAAGAAGCAATATTTTGGGCTGGAACTTTGGAGAAAACCAAGCTTTGATAGCTTCTCTCCTCGCTTATTGCAATAAATGAAATAAAAGGCCTTGGCTGGTTATTGGTCAGGTGAGCTTGCCTCTGGTCATGAAGGAAAGTAGCCAGGAGAACATAACACTCTGGTTAATTGTCCGTTAGGAAGTTTCTCCTTAATTCCAGGTTGCTTCTCTCTTTGATCAGTTTTCAACCATTGTTTCTTGTCCTGCCCTCTCGTGCTTTGGAGAATTTGACCCCATCTTCTTTGTGGCAGCCCCCCAAATACTATGGGAGAGAGGTCAGGGGGACCACGGGGGAAAACCCTGTGGGGACCGTGGGGTGGGAGAAAAGCTTGGTGGGGCCCTGTAAGGGAGGAAAAGCCCCAGGGGAACCAAGGGTTGGGAAGCAGAGCACAAGGTGTCTCGTGTCAATGCTGCTAACATCGGATGTTCTTGCTTGACAATATATCAAGATGCAGACATTTACTATTTAACCTGTGTATTACTTTAGAGTTACAATTAGATGGTGCGGGAGAGGGAGTGGAAGAATGTACTTGGGAACTAGTTAGCCATAACAATATCTCAGTAGAGTATTCTTCAAGGTTGGTTGTAATACGAGGAGATAAAATATGGCGGGTTATGGAACGGGAGGGAAAGTTCACACTTCAAACTAATTGGAGAATGTGATTAATGACTGTTAAATGAGGGAGTGAGTTATGCTTAGATACTGTGGGATGGGGGAGGAGAATTCAGAATTTGGCTTCGCTATGTACGTGCCGAAGCTATGTTGCCATTAAAGATTCTTTAAGGAAAACAATGCCTCAAGTTTCTTTGAAAAGCTTCTTCTTTTGGAACCATGTCATCTCGGGGGTGGGGGAGGCCTAGGGATGCCTGGCGGGGGGGGGCAGGTCTGGGCCTGCGCTAGGCCTCCAAGACCTTCCCCCAACAGTGGGGTTGCTAGTATTCCACGTAGCGACTCGCACATCTACTTAATGGTTGCATCACGGACGGTGGGGGTAATTAACTAAACCAGTCTCACTTCATGGCTTTTGCAACGTGCAACCGTAACTGGCAGGCCCCATTACAGTTGTAACTTGAGTATGCTGGCTGGGAAAATGTGGGGATCAAAATCTGGAGCACAACAAAGAAGGCTGAAACTCCGTAATCAATATACAAAAAACACCACACAAAACCCTGTTTGAGGAATTCCACAAGTTCTATAAAAGGAAACATCCAGAAACGTCTGCTGATAATCAGAAACAGGTCATTAGCCTTTATCAAGCTAACAATTTCCATTTTTTTCTCCACACCTGCACGTCTAAGCCTAAGATGTGTTGACTAAAAAGAATCAGGTCAGAATTCAAGTAGCCAATCTCTCACCTACACTCTCACCTAAACTGCCCTTTAATTGCTCCAAATTTTCCCCAAATGCTCCCACGTTTCTGACAAGCCCCAGAACAAAGGAAGACACACACATCTTCAGCGACATCTGGCTGCAAGTAGTTTCACATACAGTCTGATTAGAAAAGTAATTTACTCAAGGCCACGTAGATAACAAGGAATGAAACATACATCCAAAATCTAACAAATCTGTGGAAATACAAGCTTCACGTGCACTTCCTTGTGTCCAATAAGAGATGATTTACGACTGAAGAATCGTTCACAGATTGGATATTTCAAATATTTCTCCCCCGTGTGATACATGATGTATAAGGTTAGACCCAATACTGAAATCTTTTCCAAAATCTGGATACTTTTACAGTTTCTCTCCTGTATGCATCCTCTGGTGTTTTACAAGCAGAGAAGCGTAACTGAAACTTTTCCCACACTCTGGGCACCCATGCGGTTTCTCTCCTGTGTGAGTCCTCTGGTGTATCACCAGGTGGGAATTCTGAGTGAACCTTTTCCTACATTCAGGACACTCATAGGGTTTCTCTCCTCTGTGAATTCTCTTGTGTTTCACCAGGTCAGAATTTGCAATGAACCTTTTCCCACATTCAGGACATTCAAAGGGTTTTTCTCCGGTGTGAGTCCTCTGGTGCCTTAATAGGTTGGAATTTGTAATAAAACCTTTCCCACAAACTGGACACATATAGGTTGGGTTTTTCTCCGGTGTGAGTCCTCTGGTGCCTTAATAGTTTGGAATTTGTAATAAAACCTTTCCCACAAACTGGACACATATACGGTTTCTCTCCTGTGTGAGTCCTCTGATGTATCACCAGGTGGGAATTTCCAATGAAACCTTTCCCACAAAGTGGACACTTAAACGGGTTTTCTCCTGTGTGAATCCTCTTGTGTTTCACCAGGTCAGAATTTGCAATGAACCTTTTCCCACATTCAGGACATTCAAAGGGTTTCTCTCCTGTGTGAGTCCTCTGGTGTATCACCAGGTCAGAATTTGCAATGAAACTTTTCCCACATTCAGGACATTCAAAGGGTTTTTCTCCGGTGTGAATCCTCTGGTGTTTCACCAGGTCAGAATTTGCAATGAACCTTTTCCCACATTCAGGACATTCAAAGGGTTTTTCTCCGGTGTGAGTCCTCTGGTGCCTTAATAGGTTGGAATTTGTAATAAAACTTTTCCCACATTCAGGACATTCAAAGGGTTTTTCTCCTGTGTGAATCCTCTGGTGTTTCACCAGGTCACAATTTGCAATGAAACTTTTCCCACATTCAGGACATTCAAAGGGTTTCTCTCCTGTGTGAGTCCTCTGGTGTATCACCAGGTGAAAATTCTGATTGAAACCTTTCCCACATTCAGGACATTCAAAGGGTTTTTCTCCTGTGTGAATCCTCTGGTGTTTCACCAGGTCAGAATTTGCAATGAAACTTTTCCCACATTCAGGACATTCAAAGGGTTTTTCTCCGGTGTGAGTCCTCTGGTGCCTTAATAGGTTGGAATTTGTAATAAAACATTTCCCACATTCAGGACATTCAAAGGGTTTCTCTCCTGTGTGAGTCCTCTGATGTATCACCAGGCTGGAATTTGCAATGAAACTTTTCCCACATTCAGGACATTCAAAGGGTTTCTCTCCTGTGTGAGTCCTCTGGTGTATCACCAGGTGAAAATTCTGATTGAAACCTTTCCCACATTCAGGACATTCAAAGGGTTTTTCTCCTGTGTGAATCCTCTGGTGTTTCAACAGGTCAGAATTTGCAATGAAACTTTTCCCACATTCAGGACATTCAAAGGGTTTTTCTCCGGTGTGAGTCCTCTGGTGCCTTAATAGGTTGGAATTTGTAATAAAACATTTCCCACATTCAGGACATTCAAAGGGTTTCTCTCCTGTGTGAGTCCTCTGATGTATCACCAGGCTGGAATTTGCAATGAAACTTTTCCCACATTCAGGACATTCAAAGGGTTTCTCTCCTGTGTGAGTCCTCTGGTGTATCACCAGGTGAAAATTCTGATTGAAACCTTTCCCACATTCAGGACATTCAAAGGGTTTTTCTCCTGTGTGAATCCTCTGGTGTTTCACCAGGTCAGAATTTGCAATGAAACTTTTCCCACATTCAGGACATTCAAAGGGTTTTTCTCCGGTGTGAGTCCTCTGGTGCCTTAATAGGTTGGAATTTGTAATAAGACATTTCCCACATTCAGGACATTCAAAGGGTTTCTCTCCTGTGTGAGTCCTCTGATGTATCACCAGGCTGGAATTTGCAATGAAACTTTTCCCACATTCAGGACACTCAAAGGGTTTCTCTCCTGTGTGAGTCCTCTGGTGTTTCACCAGGTGGGAATTTCCAATGAAACCTTTCCCACAAAGTGGACACTTAAACGGGTTTTCTCCTGTGTGAATCCTCTTGTGTTTCACCAGGTCAGAATTTGCAATGAACCTTTTCCCACATTCAGGACATTCAAAGGGTTTCTCTCCTGTGTGAGTTCTCTGGTGTATCACCAGGTCAGAATTTGCAATGAAACTTTTCCCACATTCAGGACATTCAAAGGGTTTCTCTCCTGTGTGAGTCCTCTGGTGTATCACCAGGTGGGAATTCTTCTTGAAACATTTCCCACACTCAGGACATTCAAAGGATTTCTGTCCGGTGTGAGTCATCTGGTGTTTCACCAGGTAGTAATTACAGCAAAACTTTTCTCACAAACTGGACACTCCTATGGTTTCTCTCCTGTGTGAATTAATTTGTTTGGTAAAGCAGTTACCACATTGGGAGCACTTATAGGGCATCTGTCCTGTGTGGGTACTTTTATGAACCTCAAGGGAGAAATTCTGACCAAAGATTTTGTTACATTAATATTATTTGTATGCCTTTTTTCCAGTTTGGATCCTCTTCTACGTAATCGCCTATGCTTTTGCAATCTGTGCTGTATACCACAATAGTGACATCTGTGGAGCTTTTCCACCAATCATATGCTGGAGGAAGTCAAAAATGTGTGTGGTCCCTTGTTTAGTGGTCCTTTGATTTCACCTACTGTTTTCTTCCTCCCATTGGGAGTTCTGCATTACTGTCTGCCCTATTTGAGTATCCAATTGACCTTTTTTCCCCCACTGACTTCCAGATATTTTCTCTTTTCTGAAAGGAAAAATAATCCCTTTCACCTTGTCATGTAACGTATCCTTGTGTTCCACATACTCTACTATTTTCCAGCTTGAAATCTCTTCTTGATTTTCTATTGCCTTTCACCTGCTGCGATTGGAGAATTGTTTAATTTTCTGATGGAAATGGAAAATATTTTGATTTCTGGCTTGATTTGCTTTCCTTTTCAAAAGTTATTCTCACTTCTCCAGAGTGATCTTATTGCCATCCTCTTTGTCTATAAGATTTAAAGAAAAGTGTAAGTTTAATTATTTATACAATGCTTGAAGATGTGAAAAAAAGGAAAAAATATACATTACATTTAAAAAGCAAACATGCCACAATGCTAACCTCTTACCTTAATTATGATTCATCGGACATTCCAGAGATCCAACTTTATATATCCATTCAATCATTAAATTCTCTTGACTTGCATGAATCATAAACTGTAAGCGCTGCTATAGGTTATCATAAAATATATCTGGAAGTCTGGGGGATAGATTATACAATTGCAGATATATGGAAAGAGTAATATAAATACACATACCTATAATTATATCTATGTGGAAAATTCATGTTTTCAGACTGAAAACAAAAAGATTACTGTCAAACCTTCTGAGCTAATTTTTAGAGGTGTGGGGGCTTTAACCGATGAAATGATGCCTAAAGCCTCTGCAAGATTTCTACATGGGAGTCCTCAGCTACAAATAAGGGCAAAAACATCTCTCCACAATCCCTCTGTTGACATCCCAATTGAAGTACTCCTCATTTAATGACTGCAATTGGGACTGGCATCTTGGCTCTTAAGCAGCCAGATCATTAAGCATGACATTGGCATGATAGTGCCAACTTACATCTGTTCCTTTGGGGTTGTTAAGCAAATCACCATGGGTTGTTATAGGCAATTTCACAATACTGTGGCTTGCAATTTCCTGCCGGTATACCCATTGATTTGGCTTGTAAGAAGCTAGCTGGGAAGGTCACAGATGGGGATCATGAATGTGGGATACTGCAACCACCATAAACATGCAACAATTGGCAGCATCCGAATTGGTGCAACTCCCTTTTCCTGCGTTTTCATAATCATAGGCCCAGAGAAGAAGTGGTAAATGAGGTCTACTTATACAACTGAACATCCCGAAAGGTCTTCCATAGCTATTCTTTCAGAAGTGCTGACTTAAGCACAGTTGAACCTTGTTAATACACGTATGGGGTGCCAATAGGAAATACCGTGCTTGTTAGCGATAAATAGAAGTAAAAAATAAAAATCCCAGGAAAAAATAGTGGAAGTTTCAGTCTGACATTGTTGCCAAGAAAACAGCAGGTCCACAAGAGAATAATGAGAGTTGAAAGGGACCTCGGAGGTCTTCTAGTCCAATCCTCTGCTTAGGTAGGAAACCTATATCATTCTGGACAAATGGCTGTCCAATCTCCTCTTAAAAACCTCTGGTGATGAAATACCCACAACGTCTGGAGGCAAGCTGTTTCATTAATTGTTCTCACTGACAGGAACTTTCTCCTAATTCTAGTCTCCGTTACTTCTTGTTCTGCTCTATGACACTTTGGCGCACAGGTCAATCCCCTCTTCTATGTGACAGTCCCTCCAATTCTGAAAGAGTGCCATCATCTAAACACAAACTCTGCATGCGGCATTTTAGTCCAACAACTGAAGCCTCTGCAGCCCAACCCATAAATTGGCTCTTCTGCAGACCAGTCCCTGTTCCCCAAAATGCCCTGCAGCCAGTTATTAGAGCTCCCAGGCCTGTCCATTGACCGGAAATTCTCTTATCTTTCTGAACATTATCACAGAACCCCCTTGATCTCTCTGGCAATCTGTTTGTAAACAACTGTGAAGAACTTCTTTTTTCAGTATAGATTACACAACTCATAAAAAAACTAAAATTAATATTGAAAGACTCTGTTCCCCAAAATGCCCTGCAGGCAGTTATTAGAGGTCCCAGGCCTGTCCCTTGACCGGAAATTCTCTTATCTTTCTGAATATTATCACAGAACCCCCTTGATCTATTTGGAAAGCTGTTTGTAAAAAACAGTGGAAAGCTTCTTTTTCAGTGTAGATTACATAACTCATAAAAAAAACTAAAATACTGAAAGACTCTGCAGACAGGGCTGTTCACTTACATGGGCAGAGAGAAACAGGGCTGCAGCAGTCACCAGAGAGGGAATCTGGGCATGTAAGAGAGGCAGATTCAGGAGTCCCATCTGAAAGCAAGCCCACCTGGAGAGGGTAGCCCATTGGCCAAGCCCACCTGGACGCCTCTCGGGTCTCCCTCACCCGCCTTCCAGATGCCCCTAGCCTCCTCCTAGCAGGGTTCCCGCCCTCGCCTCCAGCCACGCTCCCTCTGAGCCCAGATCTCCCCCCGTCCTCTTCCTCTTCCTCTTCCTCCCGGCACTGGGAGGCTGATCCTCCCCAGCAGCCACAGGGGAACGTGGGAACGGGGGTGCCCAACCTTCCGGGAAACACCAGGAGCCCCCACGCTGGGAGCCGGGCTGCACCAAGAGGTGGGGCTGCGGGGCAGGAGGGGGGCCGTTCCTCTGCAGGTCTTAAGCGAGTCGCTCTGGGTCGTTGAAGGCAATTTCACGTGACTGCGACTTGCAGCCTCTTGCCAGCCTCTCCAGGGATTTTGCTTAGGAGAAGCTGGCTGGGAAAGTCACAAGCGGGGATCACGAGGGTGGGATGCTGCGACCGCCGTGAATGTACAGCGGTTGGCAACGTCCGAACCGAGCAGCCCGACTTGCTCCCGGCTTCTCCTCCCCCCTCAACTCACCTTCCAGCCGCTGCTTCGACCCTGGGAAGAGCACAAAAGCCCCCCCCCGCACCCCTCCTTCCTCCCCTGAGTGATCCGGAAGAGGAAGTTGCTCTGAACTTCTCCTCGCCTCCCATCCCTTCTAGCAATGCAGTACTCGATGGTTGCAACTCCTCTTACCTCCACCACAGATGCCGGTTTATAGTCGCAGATGCTGCCTTATCATCTCGCGATAGGAGGCCGGAAGTCACGCTTGTCCCGTCTCGGCCTTTGGCGTCTGCGACAGGTTTTCGGTGATTTATCTGCTCTCCAGTCGTTTTCGCCTCCCAGCGACCGGCCTTCGCAACTGAGCCAAGTGAAAAGTGATGATGCTGCTTAGTTTACAAAGATTAGCTCCATTCTGAGCCCTAGAAGTGAATGAAGTTGAAACAGAAATACAGACTAAGAGTTGTAACTCTCCAAGCAAAGACCTTCCTTACACCATTCTGGGCAAATGGCTGTCCAGTCTCCTCTTAAAAGCCTCCCCGGATGGAGCACTCACAACTTTTAGAGGGAAGCTGTTCCACTGATTAATTGGTTTCACGGACAGGAACCTTCCCCTTAATTCTCGGTTGGATCTGTTTTTGATAAGTCTCCCTTCTGTTACTTCTGTTACTGCGCTCAGGCACTTTGGGCAACCCCCCTTTTGGGGAACCCCTCTTAATGCGTCAGCCGCTCAAATACCGAAAGACTGCTATCAGGTCACCCTTAGTCCTTCTCTGCATTAAATTAAGACATATCCACCTCCTCCAACCGCTCATCCGATGGTTTTAGCATCCAGTCCGCTAAATATCTTTGTTGCTCTTTTCTGCACTCTTTCTAGAGTCTCAACATCTTTTTATATCGTGAACAAACCTGGATGCAGTATTCTAAGTGCAGCAGTAATTCATTACTAACACTTTATGTGATCTTGATACTATCCTTCTGGTGATGCAGAGCAGGACTGCACTCACTTTTTCTTCAGCTGCATCACATTGCTAGCTCATACTTAAATGATTGTCCACTAGGAGTCCAGGTTGGTGTAGTGATGAAGGCAGCAGGGTAGAGACTGGGAAATGCTCAGTTCCAGTCCCGCCTTACATGCTAAGCCATCTGTGCAACTTTGGCCAATCCTACCATGCCTATGCCTAAGCAGGAAAGGAGGAATCCACTTGACTTGACTGACTTGAAGGCATCAAAAACAAATATCCGGTGTAAGACCCAGGGGCGCTGGATGGAAAGCCGCAAGTTCTAATTCAGTGTTAGCTTAGGCATGAGGACTCCTTCCAGGAGCTATGGAATATTGAGAGGCAAAAAGTATGTCTCGGGAGGTAGGCAAACTGTCTGGGGGACATTTACCCTGTAAATTACACTATGCCACACAGGAAGTGCTTTGTATGCCATCATGAGGGAATCAATAAAATATACATTGGGGTTATTTTATTCCAGAATCCTCCATGCAACAGAGCTCAGAGCCAATAGCAGAAATGGCCACTATCACCATCCACACCTTATTAGACCTGCATGAAAAACGGCAGTGCAGTGTATCCCTCTAAAAAGTTTAGCCTGGTGATTAGTCAGCCATGCGCATTGGCAGGATATTTTATTCTTCCCTTTTATTTTCTTTTTAAAAATGTATTTGGAAATATTTCTTCAACCATATGTAGACAATCGGCCCCTGTTTCTTAGGTCCCATTTTTTAGGCCCTGCTGCATATTTTTCTTCCTCTGTGACCTAATGGAGGCTTCCGTGCAAGGAAATTTAAGAGACGCACATGGAATTTAGCATTCAGCAGATGTAAAATTTCCTCCTCCAGGAATGAAGCTTCATGGTGGGTGCTGCTGGATGCAGCCCTGGCCAGCAGGAGTGAAGATGGCTCTCCTATAGCGTCTCACCTGATAGTGCTAGCCTGTCCTAAATCCTTGGGAGCCACAGGAATATCAGTCGTGAAGTTTTTGGGTGTAGAGAGGTTTTGATCTCCCCCGAGAGTCACCCCTAAGAAAGCGCAGGAATCTTTAAATCGGCTTTCTGCTAACTTGCGCCATCCAAGTGTGCCTGCCTGGGAATGATCTCCTCTGGAAATTGGGGAGGCTGCTCAGAGCAATTCTGCCTCTGGCGAGATTTAAACTCTGCAATGAAGACAAAAAGGTATTACAGGTAGTCTTTGACATACAACCACAACTGAGCCCAAATTTTCCATTGCTAAGCAAGATAGTTAAGTGAGTTTTTGCCCCATTTTATGATGTTTTTCGCAGTTGTAAGACTGAAAAACGGTCATAGGTCACGTTTTTCATGGCCATTATAACTTCAAACGGTCACTAAACAAATAGTGATAAGTCGAGGACGACCTGTATCCCCTGACTAGATGTGGATGGGGACCAATATGGTAGCATACTTCCAGGTTTGTACCGTATTTCCTTATTCTATTTATAGGATGAAATTGGCAATCATTCAGGGGCTCCACATGCAAACAAGTACATCATAGACTAATACTTAGTATGATAGAAAAATATGAGATAGATGATAGCAGCAGCACCAGATGGAATGGTAACTGGCTGACCACCAGCACTCAACATGTCATCTTCAATGGAACTAAATATATGTGGAGGGAAGCATGCAGCGGGGTACCCCAAGGCTCTGTCTTAGGCCTAGTACTCTTCAATATCTTCATAAACGATTAAGATGAAGGGAGAGAAGGGGGGAATAGGCAAAGTTGAAACACTGGGCCCTTTAGAGCAAAATGCAATTCAGTGGTGAAAAAAATGAGTTTTTACACTGGCATGAAAAACTAAATCTGCATCTATAGAAGAGGTTGGATATATCCCAACAGCAGCAACTGTGAGAGGGATCTAGGACTCCCAGTGGACAATCACCTAAGTTTGAGCTATCAATGAGATGCAGCTGCAGAAAATGAGTGCAGTCCTACTCTGCATCACCAGGATAGTATCAAGATCACATGAAGTGTTAGTAATGAATTACTGCTGCACTTAAAATACTGCATCTAGGTTTGTTCACGATAGAAAAAGATGTTGAGACTCTAGAAAGAGTGCAGAAAAGAGCAACAAAGATATTTAACGGACTGGATGCTAAAACATCGGATGAGCGGTTGGAGGAACTGGATATGTCTAATTTAATGCAGAGAAGGACTAAGGGTGACCTGATAGCAGTCTTTTGGTATTTGAGGGGCTGACGCATTAAGAGGGGGTCAACCTATTCCCCAAAGTGCCTGAACGCAGTAAAAGAAGTAACAGAAGGGAGACTTATCAAAAACAGATCCAACCGAGAATTAAGGGGAAAGTTCCTGTCCGTGAAACCAATTAATCAGTGGAACAGCTTCCCTCTAAAAGTTGTGAGTGCTCCATCCGGGGAGGTTTTTAAGAGGAGACTGGACAGCCATTTGTCCAGAATGGTGTAAGGAAGGTCTTCCCTTGGAAAGTTACAACTCTTAGTCTGTATTTCTGTTCGAACTTCATTCACTTCTAGGGCTCAGCATGGAGCTAATCTTTGTAAACTAAGTAGCATCATCACTTTTCACTCTTTCACTTGGCTCAGTTGCAAAGGCCGGTCGCTGGGAGGCGAAAACCTCTCGCAGACGCCAAAGGCCGAGACGGGACAAGCGTGACTTCCGGCCTCCTATCGCGAGATGACGCTCAGATAGGCAGCATCTGCGACTAGAAAGCGGCATCTGTGGTGGAGGTAAGAGGAGTTGCAACCATCATTGCTAGAAAGGATTGGAGGCGAGGAGAAGATCAGAGCAACTTCCTCTTCCGGATCACTCAGGGGAGCAAGGAGGCGTGCGGGGTGGGCGTTTGTGCTTTTCCCAGGGTCGAAGCAGCAGCTGGAAGGTGAGTTGAGGGCGGGTCGGAGGAGAAGCCGGGAGCAAGTCGGGCTGCTCGGTTCGGACGTTGCCAACCTCTTAAACCCTTAAAACAAGAGAAAGCAGGAAATGGATCCTCCTTCTCAGAACAAGGGATTCTCCATATTGTTGGGAGAAGAGACCTGTGACTCCATGGTAGCCCAAAACCGTAGAGAGAAGAGTGACTAACCCTTTTGCAGACTAAGAGTCAGTTATGCATTTTAATGCAATTTGTTAGTCAGAAAAGGTGCTACCAGACTCCTCTTGACATACTGTATAAAGTTAAATATTGTATTCAGCCAATTCCGGCGTCTAATGCCAGGGTGAAGGATGGTGGGTGTTGTAGTCCATCAACATCTCCAGCACTTTCTCGCCCTTCTTCAATAGCGATGAATTCCTAATTTGCATTTAGCACATGCAAATATCTTTTTTAATCTGGATCCCTATTTTTGGTCTTGGGGCCTTCCATGGAGGGTGACGGTCCTTTGCTGTTCCCGGTTGGAGGACTTTAGCATTGCTCGGCGGCGCCCCAGTCGCCCCCTCCCCGCAGCGCTTCAGCGAAGGAGTTAAACGCAGAGAGTTTTTGCGCCTAGAGGGGAGGCAGGAAAGGCGAAAAGGGGGCTGGGAATCCAGGTTCCTGCCCCTCCATCTCCCCTTCCTGGTCTCTCGACGTCTCTTACGCCAGGGCTGCGGAGATTCCCCTCGCGGGGGAGGGGCGCCAGTTGGGCAAGGACACTGCAAGAGTGGGAGGGGACCGGGGGGGGAGGGGAGGAGTCCCCTGGGGCTGGAAGGGGAGGAGGGATTCCTCGGGGGAGGGAGGGAGAGCGAGATGGGTTTCCCCCCGTTGCGCCCCCTCCCCTTCCGAGTCTCCGCCTTTCCTTGCGAGCTTTTCTGCTCCGTGGGAATCGCTGCGCCGCCGCTTCTCCTCCTACTCGGTTGCTGCTTCAGCGAACGGCTCTCCGATCCCTTTCAAATCCTTCCCCCAATCTCCCCTCCTGCCCCGCAGCCCAACCTCTTGGTGCAGCCCGGCTCCCAGCGTGGGGGCTCCTGGTGTTTCCCGGAAGGTTGGGCAACCCCGTTCCCACGTTCCCCTGTGGCTGCTGGGCAGGATCAGCCTCCCAGTGCCTGGAGGGGAGGAAGATGAAGAGGGCGGGGGAGATCTGGGCTCAGAGGGAGCGTGGCTGGAGGCGAGGGCGGGAACCCTGCTATAGGAGGAGGCCAGGGGCATCTGGAAGGCGGGTGAGGGAGACCCGAGAGGCGTCCAGGTGGGCTTGGCCAATGGGCAGCCCTGTCCAGGTGGGCTCGCTTTGAGATGGAGCTCCTGAATCTGCCTCTCTTACATGCCCAGATTCCCTCTCTGGTGACTGCTGCGTCCCTGTTTCTCTCTGCCCATGTCAGTAAACAGCCCTGTCTGCAGAGTCTTTCAGTATTAATTTTAGTTTTTTTTATGAGTTGTGTAATCTACACTGAAAAAAGGAAGTTCTTCACAGTTGTTTACAAACAGATTGCCAGAGAGATCAAGGGGGTTCTGTGATAATGTTCAGAAAGATAAGAGAATTTCCGGTCAATGGACAGGCCTGGGAGCTCTAATAACTGCCTGCAGGGCATTTGGGGGAACAGAGACTGGTGTGCAGAAGAGCCAGTTTATTGGTTGGGCTGCAGAGGCTTCAGTTGTTGGACTAAAATGCCACATGGAGAGCTTGTGTTTAGATGATGGCACTCTTTCAAAATTTGAGGGGCTGTCACATAGAAGAGGGGATTGACCTGTGCACCAAAGTGTCATAGAGCAGAACAAGAAGTAACAGATGGAGACTAGAATACCGGCAGGAAATTGCAAGCCATTGTCATGTGAAATTGCCTTTAACGACCCATGGTTGTTTGCTTAATAACTCCAAAGGAAAAGATCCAATAAAAACCAAATGCACGGGTATAGTATAGGTGGTGCCTTGCTCAATTGTAGCAACTGTGAGAGGGATAATAGTAGTAGTAGTAGTAGTAATACTACTAGTACTACTACTACTACTACTACTAATAATAATAATAATAATTGGAAGGTACCTTGAAGGTCATCTAGTCCAGGGCTTTTCAACCTTTTCACTGATTGTACCACTTTTAGGATATGGCAATATTCGAGTAACACCTAGCAAGGTGTCAAAAACTTGATGACCAAAAAAAAAACCCTGTTCAAAGTTGCAATTGCACTGAAATGACTTATGACCATTTTCACACTTATGACCATTGCAGCATGCCTAGGGTCATGTGATTTATATTTGGATACTTGGCAACTGATTCATATTTATGATGGTCACAGTGTCCCAGGGTCATGTTTTTGCAATCTTTTGACAAGTAAAGTCAATGGCAGGGCTGCTGGTGGCCAAGTGCTAAGGCAGGACTTCCTTCCCTCCCTCCTTCCCTGCCTCCCTCTTTCTCATGCCCACCTCCTCCTGAAGGAAGAATTTAAAAAAAACCCCATATTTTTTCTCTTCCATATATTCATCAAACAAGGAAAAGCTTCCAGAAACAGAAAAGACAAACTGCTGAGTGAACTAGCTTAAAAAGGCACATTCCCCTTTAAGAATTAGCTACTGGCTAGAAAGGAAAGTAAGGAAGAAAAAAAAATGTAGTAAGTATTGGCTGCTGGCTAAGGCAGCCTCCCCAAATGGCTCCATTCATAAGTAAAGGAATCTACAGGCAAAATCCCTTGCAGCAAAACTTACAGCTAACAATAGCAGAGCAATAGAAGCTAACACGAGACATCAGCCATCAGCCAAATAGAAATTGCCAAACACTCCTTAAGAACACAAAGCCCACATTGCACATATCCCAGAACTTCAAAGTCACAAAAGCACATAAGAATCCTTCCACTCTCAATCTCCCTCCCTCCTTCGTGCCTCTGCAGTTCCAGAGGACTCTCTCACTGTAAGTCCTTGCCTGTGCTGGCTCTCCCTCCCCCACTACACTTGGCTACGCAGGGCTGCGTACCACCTGCCACTCGTTAATGTACCACAAGTGGTATGCGTACCACAGGTTGAAAAGCCCTGATCTAGTCCAATCCCTGCTCAGGCAGGAAACTTTATACCATGTGAAACAAATGGCTGTCCAATCTCTTCTTAAAAACGTCTAGTGTTTGAGCATTCACAGCTTCTGGAGGCAGGTTGTTCCACTCGTTAATCGTTCTGTCAGGAAGTTTCTCCTTAGTTCTAGGTTGCTTCTCTCTTTGGTTAGTTTCCCTCCATTGCTTCTTGTCTTGCCTTCAGGTGCCCTGGAGAATAGCTTGACTCCCTCTTCTTTGTGGCAGCCCCTGAGATATTGGAACACTGCTATCATGTCACCCTTCGTCCTTCTCTTCATTAAACTAGACATACCCAAGTCCAGAGCCGCAGGTTGCCGACCTGTGGGCTAGACATACCCAATTCCAGCAACCGTTCCTTATATGCTTTAGCCTCCAGCCCCCTAATCATCTTTGTTCCTCTTCTCTGTTACTACTATTGAGCAAGGAACCACCTATACTATACCTCTGCATTTGGTTTTTCTTGACTAAATATAGAACCTTACTTTTTTCACCATTGAATTTCATTTTGTTAGATAGCGCCCAGCGTTCAAGTCTGTCCAGTTCCTCCTGTATCTTAAGCCTGTCTTCTGGAGTGTTGGCTATTCCTGCCAGCTTGGTGTCGTCCGAAAATTTTATGAGTTCCCCATCTATCCCCTCGTCCAAATCATTGATGAAGATGTTGAAGAGCATCCGCCCAGAACAGAGCCCTGGGGCACCCCACTACACACTTCCCTCCATGTAGATGCAGTTCCATTGAGGACCAGACGCTGAGTACGGCTGGTCAGCCAGCTACGGATCCATCTGGTGGTGATGCTGTCTAACCCACATTTTTCTATCTTATCAATTAGGTTGTGATCTACTTTTTCAAATGCCTTACTGAAGTCCAGGTAAATTATATCCACAGCATTCCCCTGGTTCGCTAATTTTGTCACTTGATCAAGGAATGCAATAAGATTTGTCTGGCATGTTGGCTTTTGATAATGACTTTGTTTGCCTAGGTGTTTGCTGATTCATTGTTTGATTATCTTTTCCAGAATCTTCCCAGGTATTGAGGTCAGGCTGATAGGTCTGTAGTTTCCTGGATCCATTTTTCCCCCTTTTTTGAAGATGGGAACTACATCAGCTCTTTTCCAGTCCTTTGGGTAGTTCCCCAGTGCTCCAGAATCTTTGAAAGATATAGTTCAGTGGTTCTGAGATTACATCTGCCAGTTCCTTGAGAACCTTGGGGTGTAATCCATCTGGTCCTGGTGATTTGAACTCATCTAGGCTGGACAGGTACTCACCATTTTCTTGCCTATCTTAACTTGTGTTTCTAATCCGTTTTTTAAGGTACTGTTTTTGATAGGTTGGACTGTTTTTTTCCTTTGTGTAAAGACGGATGCAAAAAATGAGTTAAATAGTTCTGCACTCTCTCTATTTACTTGTCACCTTCTTGCCACTTTCTCCCACTAATGGACCAATCATTTTCTTGACTTTTTTCTTGTTTTTTACATGTTGAAAGAAGCTTTTTGTTATTTTTGACTTTTGTCGCAAGCCTTAGTTCATTTTGAGCCTTAGCTTTCCTCACTTCATCTCTGCAGGCTCGGGCTATTTGCTGATATTCTGCCTTAGTTATGTGCCCCTCTTTCCACTTGTTATACTTGTCCTTTTTGTCTTTCAATTTATCAGAGAGTTCTTTATGCAGCCATGCTGGTTTCTTTTGAGAAGCTATTATTTTTCTTCTTCGTTGGTATTGTTCTAGACTGGGCTTTTATCTGACTTTTCAAAATTTCCCAAGCTTCTTGAGTTGTTTTCCCCTTGAGGATTCTCATCCATGGAATCCTTCCCAAGCTGTCTCTTAAGTTTATTCAAATTAGCTCTCTTGAAGTCCAAGACTCTAGTTTGACTGTGTTCTATTGCTTGTGCTTGCATAATGTTGAATTCCAATATTGCATGATCACTCCCCCCCCCCCCCAAGGTTCCTGTGGCTTCAACACCTTCTATCATTTCATCTCTGTTAGTGAGAATTAGGTCCAATATGTCTAATCTCCTAGTTCCCTTCTCTACTTTTTGGGAGACAAAGTTGTCTGCTAGGTTTGTCAGGAATCTGATCTTCCACTTAGTGCAGTTTGTCTCCCAATTGATGTCAGGGTAATTAAACTCCCCCATTACTATTGTGATGTGCTTTCTACATACCTTAGTTAGCTGCCTAGCAAAAAGTTCATCTATTTCCTCTGTTTGGTTGGGTGGCCTATAGTATATACCTATGGCAATGTCATTTTTCCCCCTTTTATATTGACCCAAATGCATTCAAGACAGTTTTCATCGTTGTTGTGCTCTATTTCTGTAGAGACATAGGTATTTCTTATATAGTGAGCAACTCCACCTCCTCTTTTATTTGGTCTGTTTCTTTTAAATAATTTAAATCCCTCGAGCTGTGTGTTCCATTTGTGGGTTTCATCCCACCAAGTTTCCGTAATGGCAACAATACCATATCTGCCCTCATTTACCTGAATTTCTAGTTCACCCTGTTTGCTGTTCATACTCTGTGCATTGGTGTATAGACATTTGAGTCCTTTATGACTGACCCTGTGTTTACTTTCTACATAACTTGTGTGGTGCTTGAGTTCCCCTATTTTCTTACCACCTGTTTGATTAGTGCACTTTGTGTGGCACTCACTGTTAAAAGCTTGATTTTGCTTGACAGCTAGGTTGATATTCTTGTCCACACACACCTGTGTTACATGCACTCAGAGACAGAGAGACAGAGAGAGGCACTTGCGCTTCCCTTCTCTCTCCCTCCCCCTCCCAGCAAACCACTTACTGGGAAAATCTAACAAATTCCAATCCTTTATGTCTTTTAAAAGGGGGCGGCTGCCACTCGCCTGTCTCAATAACTGTCTGACAGTTCGTAGGAAACAAGAAAAGAAAAAGGACTACAACAGTTTGCTTTACATCAGGGGTAGGCAACCTTGGCTCTTTTATGACTCTTGGACTTCAACTCCCAGAATTCCTAAGCCAACCAATGGAATTTGTGGAACTAAAAAAAAATTCAGTCAGACATTCCAACTTCTTGCGGGGAAAAAAAAGATCTCATAAGGAGTTGGAAGGTCTGACTGAACTTTTGTTTAGCCCCACAAACTCCGTTTCCCTTCAGTAGAAGAGAAACACGCCAGAGCTGGAAAGCAGGTTAGCAAAGAAATGCTTTCGGGAAGAGGGAGGAGCCCCGCCAGGAGGAGAAGCGGCAGGAAACGGGGCTGCTGTTTCCAGAAGGGAGAAGGGAGACGTGGGGCAACGCAGGGCAGCAAGCAAGCGCTGTTCTCTGCTCTGCATCCCTGCGCAGAGCCGCTGCGTTCTCCGTCCGACAGGCGACAAAGGACTGGCGGAGGGAGGCAGTGGGGAAGGCTTGTGCCGCCCGTTCACGGCGCAAGCCATGGGAGAGTTGGCGGAGGACAAGGAGGAGGCGGCTGCGCCCGGGCAGGTGATCTGGAGGGCGAAGCTTAAAGAAAGCCCCTCCAGCAGTGCACAGCGGCAGCGGAGCCATTCACCGTCACTCCCCCCTGGCTCCGAAACAGTAGAGGGGGACCTGGCCTACCCCACCCATCCCATCCACCTTAGCATGGCAGTCTGGCTCGGGAGGGGAGTGAAAGGTTGCCGATCAAGGAATGGCCTGGCCCCGGGGGGGGGGGGGGTGTCTGAGTTCCGGCACCTTTTTTCTCACAAAAAAAGCACTGGCCTTAACAAGTGGGAAGGCGCCTCCGCCGCCGCTTCTGGTCGCCTTCCTCGTGCTCCAGGGTGTGAATGAGGCAGGCGCCTCGTGCATAAAAGGCGCTCCGTGGGGCGAGACCACGTGGCAGCTATAAAGAGCTGACCTTTCCTTCGAGGCTGGAGAGGAAGGTGTAAAGCAGCCTCGGCTGAAGCTCTTCCAGCTGCGGAGCTTCGGGCGGTTCCTGAGGAAACGCTCTTCTCCTCCTCCCTCAAATCGGCTGCTAGCGGCTTGGGTGGCTCTGCTCCGTCCCAGTTGAAGAAAGCGGAGGCCAGCAGAAAGCAGCTTTCTTCAACTCGGATGGAGCAGAGCCACCCAAGCCGCTAGCAGCCGATTTGAGTGCGGAAGACGAGGAGAAGAAGAGCGTGAGGCCAGGTGAGAATATTGGCGATGGTGGCTGGGGAGGGGGGGATCATGGCAGTGGCATTGGCAGCTCCCCCCACCCAGCCCGTTTCCCCAGCCAGCTCCATACGATGCTTGGCAGAACCCCCCCACCCCCCGCAGGTCCCGTCTGACCCACGCACCTTCTTTCCAGCAGTCCTCCGTCTCTTCCTCCGCTGCCGCCACGTGCAGTCCCAAGAAGAAAAGAAGCTTGTGGACAGTCCCACAAACAAAGGAAGCTCAACCAATGAATTCCAACTTCGCGAGATCTTTTTTTTTTTTGTGAGAAGTTTGAATTGATTGGTTGAACGTTTTTAGTCCCACTTTTTTTTGTGGGACTGCAAATGGCGGAGGAGCCGCAGGAGAAGGCTGAAAGAGCCGCATGCAGCTCTGCAGCCACGGGTTGCCGACCCGTGGTATAGGGTTTCCTGCCTGAGCAGGGGGTTGGACTAGATGACTTCCAAGGCCCCTTCCAACATTTTTATTATTATTATTCTTATTAGATGTAAGTTGGCACTGTCATGTGACATCATGCTTAATGATCAGGCTGCTTAGCGACACAGATGTCAGTCCCAATTGCAGTCATTAAGTGAGGAGTGCTTCAATTGGGATGTCAGCAGAGGGATTGTGGAGAGTAGTTTTTGCCCTTATTTGTAGCCGAGGACTCCCATGTGCAAATCTTGCAGTCATCAGGCATCATTTCATCAGTTAAAGCCCCCACACCTCTAAAAGTTAGCTCAGAAGGTTTGACAGTAATTTTTTTTTCTTTTTCAGGCTGAAAACATGAATTTTCCACATAGATATAATTATAGGTATGTGTATTTATATTACTCCATGTATATATCTGCAATTGTATAGTCTATCCCCTACACTTCCAGATGTATTTTATGATAACCCTTAGCAATGCTTAGAATTTACGATTGATGCAAGTCAAGAGAATTTCATGATTGAATGGATATTTGAACTTGGATTTCTGTAATCTCCAGTGAATCATAATTAATGTAAGAGGTTAGCATTGTGGCATGTTTGCTTTTTTTTAATGTAATGTATACAGGTAGTCCTCGAGTTACGAATGTAATGGAGCCTGCCCTTTCCACTCTTAACTCGAAAACCCGTAGAGTGAATCTCGTTCCTTTAGCGAGCTCACTCTCTTGCTCGTTAAAACGCACGTGGCTCATTAAGTAAATATGAGGTATCTCAGGGTGAGGAAGGCCATGGAGGGCCTAGTGATAGAACAGTCCCCAAGGCCGTCCCGGCCCGCTAAGATACCTCATGCTTCCCCCTCCCTTCCATGGGCGCGGAGCGATTTTGTGGGGCCCCCAATGGCCCAATCTGGGCTCTGGAGGCCTTTTCCAAGCCTCTGGAGACTGGCTTGGGCCACGGAGGGGCCGCAAAATCGCTCTGCGGCCATGGATCCGGTCTCCAGAGGCTTGGATAAGACGTCCGGAGTCCGGATCAGGCCGCTGGGGGCCGCAAAATCGCTCCACGCCCATGGATCCGGGCTCCGGAGGCTTGGAAAAGGCCTCCAGAGCCCGGATCAGGCCGTGGAGGGGCGTGGAATCACTCTGGAGCCATAGATCTGTGCTCCAGAGGTCTTTTCCAGGCCTCCAGAGCCTGAATCATGCAGCTGGGGGGGGCACAAAATCGCTCTGCGGCCATGGATCCGGGTGCCAGAGGTATTTTCCAGGCCTCCAGAGCCCTGGTCCACCTTCCGGAGGCGCGTCCCCCGGCTTCAATTTGGTTCTCTGTTGCAGAGAACAGAGGCCTAAAAAACCATGAGATCACGCGAGATCAGTAGTGTGAGATCTCACTCCACTGATCTCGCATCATCTTGCATTATTTTAGGCCTCCATTCTCTGCAAACACACCAAAGGCCTGGAGCAGCCAAGAAAGCAAAGATTCTCCATCTTCGCAGGGTGAGTACTGAAGGCCTGGTGCCTAGGGAGACCCACGCCGGGGGCGGGGAGGGAGGGAATAACCCGGGTGAGTATTGCAGAGCCACTGCGGTCGCTCGTAAGGATGAACGACTGCTGTGGTGCTGCAGTACGCGTAATTTCGGGAGTTGCTCATAAGCAGTAGGGGGCGCTCATCATGTAACTTTGAACAAGCGTTAAGTGAACACGTGTAATTACCTGTATTTTTTTCCCTTTTTTTCCCATCTTCTGCAAGCATTGTATAAACAATTAAGTTACATTTTTCTTTGAATCTTATAGACAAAGAGGATGGCAGTAAGAGCACTCTGGAGAAGTGAGAATAATTTCTGAAAAGAAAAACAAATCAAGCCAGAAATCAAAATATTTTCATTTCCTTCAGACAATTACACAATTCTCCAATCCGAGCAGGCGAAAGGCAAGAGAAAATCAAGAAGAGATTTCAAGCTGGAAATAGAGTATGCGGAACACAAGGATACATTACATGAAAAGGTGAAGGGGATCATTTTTCGGTTCAGAAAAAGAGGGAAATATCTGGAAGTCAGTGGGGGAAAAAAGGTCAGTAGGATAAATAGGGCAGACCGCAATGCAGAACTCCCAATGGGAGGAAGAAAACAGTAGGTGAAATCAAAGGACCACTAAACAAGGGACCACACACATTTTTGACTTCCTCCAGCATATCGTTGGTGGAAAAGCTCCACAGATGTCCCTATTGTGGTATACAGCACAGATTGCAAAAGCATAGGCGATTACGTAGGAGAGGATCCAAACTGGAAAAAAGGAATACAAATGCTACTAATGTAACAAAATCTTTGGTCAGAATTTCTCCCTTGAGGTTCATAAAAGTACCCACACAGGACAGATGCCCTATAAGTTCTCCCAATGTGGTAAATGTTTTACCAAACAAAGTAATTCACACAAGAGAGAAACCATAGGAGTGTCCAGGTTGTGAGAAAAGTTTTGCTGTAAATTACTACCTGGTGAAACACCAGATGACTCACACCGGAGAAAAACCCTTTGAATGTCCTGATTGTGGGAAAAGTTTCAAGAATAATTCTGACCTGGTGAAACACCAGAGGATTCACACAGGAGAAAAACCCTTTGAATGTCCTGAATGTGGGAAAAGTTTCAAGAAGAATTCCCACCTGGTGAGACACCAGAGGAGTCACACAGGAGAGAAACCCTTTGAATGTCCTCAATGTGGGAAAAGTTTTATTACAAATTCAGACCTAGTAAAGCACCAGTGGACTCACACGGGAGAAAAACCCTTTGAATGTCCTGATTGTGGGAAACATTTCAGTCTCAATTCCAGCCTGGTTAAACACCAGAGGACTCACACAGGAGAGAAACCCTTTGAATGTCCTGAGTGTGGAAAATGTTTCGTTGCAAATTCCCACCTGGTGAAACACCAGAGGACTCACACAGGAGAAAAACCCTTTGAATGTCCTGAATGTGGGAAAAGTTTCAGTCAGAATTCCTCTCTGGTGACACACCAGAGAACTCACACAGGAGAGAAACCGTATGAGTGTCCAGTTTGTGGGAAAAGTTTTATTACAAATTCCCACCTGGTGACACACCAGAACACTCACACAGGAGAAAAACCCTTTGAATGTCCTGAATGTGGGAAAAGTTTCAAGAAGAATTCCCACCTGGTGAGACACCAGAGGATTCACACAGGAGAGAAACCGTATGAGTGTCCAGTTTGTGGGAAATGTTTTATTACAAATTCCCACCTGGTGAAACACCAGAGGACTCACACAGGAGAGAAACCCATTAAATGTATTGAGTGTGGGAAACGTTTCATTGCAAATTCCCACCTGGTGATACACCAGAGGACTCATACAGGAGAGAAACCCTTTGAATGTCCTGAATGTGGGAAACATTTCAGTCTCAATTCCAGCCTGGTTAAACAGCAGAGGACTCACACAGGAGAGAAACCCTTTGAATGTCCTGAGTGTGGGAAACGTTTTGTTGCAAATTCCCACCTGGTGAAACACCAAAGGACTCACACAGGAGAAAAACCCTTTGAATGTCCTGAATGTGGGAAAAGTTTCAGTCAGAATTCCTCTCTGGTGACACACCAGAGAACTCACACAGGAGAGAAACCATATGAGTGTCCAGTTTGTGGGAAAAGTTTTATTACAAATTCCCACCTGGTGACACACCAGAGGACTCACACAGGAGAGAAACCGTATGAGTGTCCAGTTTGTGGGAAAGGTTTTATTTCAAATTCCCACCTGGTGAAACACCAGAGGACTCACACAGGAGAAAAACCCTTTGAATGTCCTGAATGTGGGAAACGTTTCCGTCAGAATTCCTCTCTGGTGACACACCAGAGGACTCACACAGGAGAGAAACCGTATGAGTGTCCAGTTTGTGGGAAAAGTTTTATTACAAATTCCCACCTGGTTAAACACCAGAGGACTCACACAGGAGAGAAACCCTTTGAATGTCCTGAATGTGGGAAAAGTTTCAGTCAGAATTCCTCTCTGGTGACACACCAGAGGACTCACACAGGAGAGAAACCGTATGAGTGTCCAGTTTGTGGGAAAAGCTTTATTACAAATTCCCACCTGGTGACACACCAGAGGACTCACACAGGAGAGAAACCGTTTAAGTGTCCACTTTGTGGGAAACGTTTCATTGCAAATTCCAACCTGGTGAACCACAAGAGAACTCACACAGGCGAGAAACCCTTTGAATGTCCTGAATGTAGGAAAAGTTTCACTCGGAATTCCCACCTGGTGATGCACCAGAGGACTCACACAGGAGAGAAACCCTTTGAATGTCCTGAATGTGGGAAAAGGCTCACTAAGAATTCCCAACTGGTGATACACCAGAGGACTCACACAGGAGAGAAACCTTTCAGATGTCCTGATTGTGGGAAAAGTTTCATTGCAAATTCCCACCTGGTGAAACACAAGAGGACTCATAGAGGAGAGAAACCGTATGAGTGTCCACTTTGTGGGAAAGGTTTCGTTTCAAATTCCGACCTAGTAAACCACCAGAGGACTCACACAGGAGAAAAACCCTTTGAATGTGATGATTGTGGGGAAAGTTTTAGTTCCCATTCTAACCTGGTGATACACCAAAGGACTCACACAGACGAGAAACCCTTTGAATGTCCTGAATGTGGGGAAAGTTTCAGGAAGAACTCTGACCTGGTAAACCACCAGAGGACTCACACAGGAGAGAAACCATATGAGTGCCCACTTTGTGGGGAAGGTTTCATTACAAATTCACACTTGGTGAAACACCAGAGGACTCACACATGAGAGAACCCCTTTGAATGTCCTGATTGTGGAAAAACGTCAGTCAGATTTCGCCTTTCTGGGGGCCCTAAGAAGGGCCTATAATCGCCCCGAAGGCGCGATGAAGAGGAGGGGTGGTTGCTGATCACAGAGAGATGGCGGTGTTTCCGTTCGATCCAAGGAAAGCCCTCCAAAATGGCAGGGAAAAGAATGGCTACATTCCTGTGGCCAGCCATTAGCTGCTGACAACCGAAGAAGAAAAAGGCAATAATTAATACATCCTAAACAGCATGTTTGAAACTGGGTGAGAATATTGATCCTTTTTTTACCATTTTACAACTCAACTTCCTGGGAAATGCTCCCCAAAAGCTAAAAACGTCTGAATGCAAATGGAAGCAGTGTTTTAATTTTATGGGGGACAGAAACATAAAATACTGAAGTGGAAGTAACATAAAACTACAATTTTGATCAATTTGAGAACTGAGATAACTCTTTAAGATTTTCACTTTGGGAAAAAAACATTGAGGTGAAATATAAGTAATCAATCCTTTGTTTTAAGACTGGAAAATGGACTGAATGACATCTAGTGGTGGATTTGTGTATAGCAGTATAATTTGCTTCCTGGCTGCTTGGTGATTCCTAGCTCAGGAGAACAGCTGACAATAAAGGAAAATATTTTGGCCTACTTATCACACTGACCTTCTTGGATTATAAATGCCTACTGAGCTTAGACTTTTAACTTCGAGAGCTAGTGGGAGAGACTATGCCTGGCTGGGAGAGACTTTTGAGCTGTTTTCAGAGAGGTTGAACATTTTGAACACTTCGAACTTTGTGGATTACAACCTTGCCTGATTGACAATTTTTGGATACTTAAGACAAAGGATTACTATAAAATATTGCTTTCAGGATTGAACCTACACTTTGGAATTTATTGGATTATAAAGGGTACATATAAAGACCAGAACACTAGAGGAAACTTTGATCTAGTCTTACGGATACTGGTGATACTAGAGAAGGGATGTCAAACTCAGTTTCACTGAGGGCCACATCAGGGTTGTGGTTGACCTCGGTGTGTGTGTGTGTGGTCAGGGTGGGTGTAGTCGGGGTGATTGAGGTGGGTGTGGCCAGCTCGACATTGCTTGTGTTGAGGGGCACCTGTGTGGTCCGGGCGGGGATGGGGGGATCCAGCCTGGTCTTCGAGCTCCCAGGGCACCGGGACCCCCAGCCCAGCCTTGCTGTCTCAAGGGGGTGCCCTGCTGCGCCTGCCTCCTCCTCAAAGCTGCTGCTGCTGTTCTTGCTCTCCTTGGCCAGGTTGCTCATGATGTGTGTGTGGGAGGGCAAAGTATGTGAGTCAGAGGATGGCCCACTCCCTCTCCATGTGAGGAAACCTGGCTTTGTAACAAAAGCATCCTCAGCAATAGGATAGGAGACCACCAGGAGAGATCAGGAGGAAGAGAAGACAAGGGGATGGCAAAAGGGCAGCAGGGTTGTTGGTGGCCAAGTGCTAAGGCAGCACTTCCCTCAGACCTTCCCTCTCATTGTAATCCCCTTTCTTCCTCCCTCCCTCCCTTTTCTTTTTCCTTCCCTCTTTCCTTCTTTTTCCTTCCTTACTCTCTTCCCCTCTTTTCCTTTTTCTTTGTCTTTCCTCTTTCCTCTTTCCTTTCTCCTTTCCTGTCCCTTCTTGGATGCTCAAATGCAGAAGGGGAAACATTTCTCGATGCCTCCTTGCCTTGTGGTCAAATGCCACTTTTCTTAGTAGTTTGTGGCCACTTAAAAGATTGAAAACAAACCAGGCTCAGTTTATCCCGTGCTTGCATTTCGTGGGGGCATCCACAGACAACAGTACAGCAAAACTGTCAAAATGGTGGCTGTGATAGTTAGTCAGAGCTCCTCTGTTTTTATGTGCAACAGCTTTAGCTTTTATGAGCAGAGGTAGGTTAGTTGTTTTTCTATTAATACATAATCCTTAAAAGGGCTCTCCTGTAGGGACCCTTCCTTGGTCTAATTCAGACTGGAAATACAGCAAAGGAAAATATTTTTCCCCCACTCTGCTTTGTCCTGTTTTCCCCACTGGAAATGGCTGTTTGCAACACACAAAGGGGATACTTTCCTAGGAGTTCACAATTCAAGAATATCAGTGTTAACTTGGATTGCCAACAAAGTTCTGTCTGTGACAAAACAGAACACAAAATAGCTTTCTCCTTTGAACTGGGGCATTTCCAACCGAATTGCCTCTCCCTCCCTGACTCCTTCCTTCCTTCTCTCCCTTTTTTTTTTTTAAGCTGCCGGAGGCTCCAGGAAGAGGTGGCAACAGGCAGCCAGCGGTGGGCAAAGGCTTCTCCTCCCCGTCATTGCCTCTGCATGGCTTAGCTCACCTCTCCCAGACCCACACGTATTTGTGTGTGTGTGTGTGTGTGAGTGCACACGAAGGTGTGTATGTGTCTCATCCCTTACAGCCCCACACCCTCAACAGAGACCTTCTGCGATGGCAGGCTGCAAACTAATGAAAGCTGTTTTTTTGGGGTATTTGTTACTTTTTCTCAACGTGCTGCCAATGGCATCGCGCCCTGCCCCCCTCAGCTCCCGCCCCCAGCCCTGTGGAAGGCTGCAAGAAGCTCCCATCACAGCTTCTCCCACCCCTCCCGTTCTTTTCCTCCCCGATGTCACAGCGTGGGGCTGCAGGTGAGACCCCCACACACATGCGCGCACACATATACACTCACACAAACACGTGTGCAGGTTCTGGGAGACATGAGCTGAGAGCCACGGAGCACGAGGAAACGATAAGAGCAGGAGTGTCAAACTCGATTTCATTGAGGGCCGCATCAGGGTTGTGGTTGACCTTGGGGAGGGCTGGGGGGCATAGAAGGGATGGGCATGGTCAGCCCAACGTTGCCCATGGCGGGGGGGCGCCTGTGGTGGCCTGGGGGATCCATTGCCTCCAGCCGAGGAAGGCGAGACTAGGGCAAGCACCATACCCTTGTCCACCAGAGCAGCACTGCTGTTCCTCAGGCCATGCAGAGGACCCCCAGTGATGCAGGCTGCCTGGAGCCCTGGGCAGTGAATGGCAAGCGCCCAGTCCAGCTTGTCCCAAGGGGGCGCCCGGCTGCACTTACCTCCTCAAGGCTGCTGCTGATTGGCTTGCTCTCCTTGGCCAGGTTGCGTGTGTGCGGGAGGGCAAAATGTGTGGGTCGGAGGGAGGACCCACTGTCTCCCCGCGAGGAGACCTGGCTTTGTAACCAAAGCATCCTCAGCGTTAGGCAGTTTATCCCATGCTTGCATTTCGTGGGGGCGTCTACAGACAACAGTACAGCAAAACTGTCAAAATGGTGGCTGTGATAGTTGATCAGAGCTCCTCTGTTTTTTATGTGCAACAGCTTTAGCATTTAGGAACAGAGGTAAGTTAGTTGCTTTTCTATTAATACATAATCCTTAAAAGAGCTCCCCTGTAGGGACCCTGCCATGGTCTAATTCATGGTCTAATTCAGACTGGAAATATAGCAAAGGAAGATATTTGCCCCCACTCTGCTTTGTCCTGTTTTCCCCACTCGAAATGGCTGTTTGCAACACACAAGGAGGGGATACTTTCCTAAGACTTCACAATTCAAGAATACCAATGTTAAGTTGGATTGCCAATAAAGTACTGCCTGTGACAAAAGAGAACACAAAATTGCTTTCTCCTTTGAGCCCAAGTCTCAATGGATCCAGGATTGAAGCAGAACTGTGTGAACTGGGGCATCTCCAACCAAGTCGCCTCTCCCTCCCTTCCTTCCTCCCATCCTTCTCCTTCTCATCTCTTTCCTTCCTCCACACTCAGGAAGGAACGAGGGGAGGGGAGAGATTGCCAGTGCTGCCAGTGTCCATGGTGCTGCCAGCCGTCGCTATCCCACACAGGTGGGGCTGGTCCCAGTGAAAGGGAAGCCTCGTGGTTGCGAGGCTAGGTCAGCGAACGGGCCATGGGGTTGCTGGTGGGAGGGGGAGTGGCGCCGATCTACAACCTGGTTGCCTCCATCAAAGTCAGAATTTGTTCAGCCTTCAATCCACAGGGCAGCCCTTAAACCAGCAAGGAGCTGCCCCACCGCCTTTGGCCTGCCCTCTGGGTGTGCACACAGGAGATGGCCAGCACCGCCATCCTGGGTGAAATCAGCCTGTGGGGCAAGACAGCCAGCAGAGATGCCAGATTCCGCCTGCTCGTTGCCTCTTGCGCGCGTGCAGATGGGGCGGGGCGGGGGCACCCGTCACTGGTTCCAGGGCTGCCCCGTGGATCTAAGGCTGAGCAAGTTCTGGCTTTGATGGCTGGCACCAGGTTGTAGATCAGCGGCCGGTCAGCCTGGGCCGGCTGAGGTGCTGTGGGCTGGTCCTTCGCTGTTTCCATAGCGGGTCTGCAGACCAGACGCAACCACTTGGTGGGCCGTATCTGGCCCGCGGGCCTTCTGTTTGACATGTCTGATCTAAAAGAAAACTTTTACAAGATGATGTACCGTTGGTATTTAACACCAGACAAGTTATCAAACATGTATAGAGGTATTTCAAATGAATGTTGGAAATGTAAAGGTAGAGGGGACATTTTACCATTTATGGTGGACGTGTGATAAAGCAAGAAAATATTGGAGTACGATTCATATGTTAATACAGAAAATTCTTAAACAAACCAGAGACCTTTCTCTTGAGGCTAATGGACAAAAAGCTGGGGGGAAAATATGGAACTTTGATGTTATATATGTTGACAGCAGCAAGATTACTCTATGCACAGAAATGGAAGACTATATTGATCCCTACAACGGAGGAATGGTTACAAAAACTGATGGAGCTAGCAGAGATGGCTAAATTAACTGTACTGATTGAAGAAAAAAAATACAAATACTTTTATTGCCACGTGGAAAGCGCTTCTAGATTTTGTGCTTGAGGTGGAAAAAAAATGATATTTTGAAAGTGGGCTTTACCAATTAGATAGATTTGATGTTATTGAGATGGCTAGTTTACATTATTTTGTAAAAGTAAAAAGATGAGGTTTGAAGTTGATACCAATTTATCATTTACACTCTCAATGGGAGATGAGAAATGAAATTCAAGCCTTTTCTAAACTCATCAATGTTTGCCTCATGTGCACTTCTTTTGTGCAATAAGAGATGATTTACGCATGAGGAATCGTTCACAGACTGGACATTTGAAATGTTTCTCCCCTGTGTGTAAAAGTACATGATTTATAAGGCTAGACCGAATACTGAAATCTTTTCCAAAATCTGGATACATTTACAGTTTCTCTCTGGTGATCTCTGGTGTTTCACAAGCAAAGAAGCATAACTGAAACTTTTCCCACATTCTGGACACTCATATAGTTTCTCTCCTGTGTGAGTCCTCTGGTGTATCACCAGGCGGGAATTCTTCTTGAAACATTCCCCACATTCAGGACATTCAAAGGGTTTTTCTCCTGTGTGAATCCTTCAAACGGTCACTAAACAAATAGTGGTAAGTCGAGGACGACCTGTATCTCCTGACTAGATGTGGATGGGGACCAATATGGTAGCCTGCTTCCAGGTTTGTACCGTATTTCATTATTCTATTTATACGATGAAGTTGGCAATCATTCAGGGGCTCCACATGCAAACAAGTACACCACAGAATACTTCTTGGTATGATAGAAAAATATGAGATAGATTATAGCAGCACCAGATGGAATGGTAACTGGCTGACCAGCAGCACTCAACATGTCATCTTCAATGGAACTAAATATATGTGGAGGGAAGCATGCAGTGGGGTACCCCAAGGCTCTGTCTTAGGCCTAGTACTCTCCAATATCTTCATAGATGAAGAGAAGGGGGGAATAGCCAAAGATGGAACACTGGGCCCTTTAGAGCAAAATGCAATTCAGTGGTGAAAAAAATGAGTTTTTACACTTAGGCATGAAAAACTAAATGCGCATCTATAGAAGAGGTTGGATATATCCCAACAGCAGCAACTGTGAGAGGGATCTAGGACTCCCAGTGGACAATCACTTAAGTATGAGCTAGCAATGTGATGCAGCTGCAGAAAAAGTGAGTGCAGTCCTGCTCTGCATCACCAGAAGGATAGTATCAAGATCACATGAAGTGTTAGTAATGAATTACAGCTGCACTTAAAATACTGCATCCAGGTTTGGTCACAATAGAAAAAGATGTTGAGACTCGAAAGAGTGCAGAAAAGAGCAACAAAGAAATTTAGCAACTCGATGCTAAAACATCGGATGAGCGGTTGGAGGAACTGGATATGCCTAATTTAATGCAGAGAAGGACTAAGGGTGACCTGATAGCAGTCTTTTGGTATTTGAGGGGCTGACGCATTAAGAGGGGGTCAACCTATTCCCCAAAGTGCCTGAGAGCAGTAAAAGAAGTAACAGAAGGGAGACTTATCAAAAACAGATCCGACCTAGAATTAAGGGGAAAGATCCTGTCCGTGAAACCAATTAATCAGTGGAACAGCTTCCCTCTAAAAGTTGTGAGTGCTCCATCCGGGGAGGCTTTTAAGAGGACACTGGACAGCTATTTGTCCAGAATGGTGTAAGTCAGGTCTTTGCTTGGAGAGCTACAGCTCTTAAGTCTGTATTTCTGTTCGAACTTCATTCACTTCTAGGGCTCAGCATGGAGCTAATCTTTGTAAACTAAGCAGCAGCATCACTTTTCACTGTTTCACTTGGCTCAGTTGCAAAGGCCGGTCGCTGGGAGGCGAAAACCTCTCGCAGACGCCAAAGGCCGAGGCGTGACTTCCGGCCTCCTATCGCGAGATGACGGCCAGATAGGCAGCATCTGCGACTAGAAAGCGGCATCTGTGGTGGAGGTAAGAGGAGTTGCAACCATCGAGTACTGCATTGCTAGAAGGGATGGGAGGCGAGGAAAAGATCAGAGCAACTTCCTCTTCTGGATCACTCAGTGGAAGAAGGAGGCGTGCGGGGAGGGGGTTTGTGCTCTTCCCAGGGTCGAAGCAGCAGTTGGAAGGTGAGTTGAGGGCGGCTCGGAGGAGAAGTCGGGCTGCTCGGTTCGGACGTTGCCAACCGCTGTACATTCATGACGGTCGCAGCATCCCACCCTCGTGATCCCCGTTTGTGACTTTCCCAGCCAGCTTCTCCTAAGCAAAATCCCTGAAGAGGCTGCAAGTCGCAGTCACGTGAAATTGCCTTCAAGGACCCAGAGCGACTCGCTTAAGACCTGCAGAGGAACAGCCCCCCTCCTGCCCCGCAGCCCCACCTCTTGGTGCAGCCCGGCTCCCAGCGTGGGGGCTCCTGGTGTTTCCCGGAAGGTTGGGCACCCACGTTCCCACGTTCCCCTGTGGCTGCTGGGGAGGATCAGCCTCCCAGTGCCTGGAGGGGAGGAAGAGGAAGAGGACGGGGGGAGATCTGGGCTCAGAGGGAGCGTGGCTGGAGGCGAGGGCGGGAACCCTGCTAGGAGGAGGCCAGGGGCATCTGGAAGGCGGGTGAGGGAGACCCGAGAGGCGTCCAGGTGGGCTTGGCCAATGGGCAGCCCTGTCCAGCTGGGCTTCCTTTGAGATGGAGCTCCTGAATCTGCCTCTCTTACATGCCCAGATTCCCTCTCTGGTGACTGCTGCATCCCTGTTTCTCTCTGCCCATGTCAGTGAACAGCCCTGTCTGCAGAGTCTTTCAGTATTCATTTTAGTTTTTTTATTGAGTTGTGTAATCTACACTGAAAAAAGAAGCTCTTCACAGTTTTTTACAAACAGCTTACGAAAGAGATCAAGGGGGTTCTGTGATAATATTCAGAAAGATAAGAGAATTTCCGGTCAAGGGACAGGCCTGGGAGCTCTAATAACTGCCTGTAGAGCATTTGGGGAAACAGAGACTGGTGTGCAGAAGAGCCAGTTTATTGGTTGGGCTGCAGAGGCTTCAGTTGTTGGACTAAAATGCCGCATGGAGAGCTTGTGTTTAGATGATGGCACTCTTTCAAAATTGTAGGGGCTGCCACATAGAAGAGGGGATTGACCTGTGTGCCAAAGTGTGGTAGAGCAGAACAAGAAGTAACAGATGGAGACTAGAATTAGGAGAAAGTTCCTGTCAGTGAGAACAATTAATGAAACAGCTTGCCTCCAGACGTTGTGGGTGTTTCATCACTGGAGATTTTTAAGAAGAGATTGGACAGCCATTTCTCCAGAATAATATAGGTTTCCTACCTAAGCAGAGGATTGGACTAGAAGACCTCCGAGGTCCCTTTCAACTGCCATTATTTGTTTCTGGGATTTTTATTTTTTTACTTCTATTTATAGCTAACAAGCACAGTATTTCCTATTGGCGCCCCATACGTGTATTAACGAGGCTCAATTGTGCTTAAGCCAGCACTTCTGAAAGAATAGCTATGGAAGACCTTTCAGGATGTTCAGTTGTATAAGTAGTCCTCATTTACCACTTCTTCACTGGGCCTATGATTGTGAAAATGCAGGAAAAGGGAGTTGCACCAATTCGGATGCTGCCAATTGTTGCATGTTTATGGTGGCTGCAGTATCCCACATTCAGGATTCCCATCTGTGACCTTCCCAGCTAGCTTCTTTTTTTTTTTATAAGTTTTATTGGTTTTTAAAACATAAATCACATAATAGTCGGTTAACAGTGTGTTTGCTTAGTTTACATTTGTAAGGAAAAATCGTTAACGATTTCTATAATTCGTAATCCACATATTCAAACAAATATCTCTTTTTCTCTTAAATATTCTCTCTAGTGGGTCCCGTCATCTAGATTCTTAATTTTCATTTTAATATTTTCAATATGTTTTGCTGAATCAGAGAGTTTTTCCGTCTATTTTTCCCCAACCAATTACACAATTTATTCCAGATTTGATAATAATCTGTTTCACTCTTATCCTTGAGTTCTAACATCAACCTATCCATTTCCGCACAGGATAAAATCTTATTTATTATCTCTTCTTCTGAGGGTGTCTCATTATCCTTCCATCTCTGTGCAAAGGCTAATCTTGCTGCTGTTAGCATGTGTAGTAATAGGTATAGGGATCCTTTATTGCAGTGATGGCGAACCTTTTAGAGACCGAGTGCCCAAACTGCAACCCAAAACCCACTTATTTATCGCCGGGTGCCAGGTGGGTGTGGCCCACTGGGTGGGCGTGGCTGTGGTGGTCATGGCAGACTGGGTGGGTGTGGCCAAGGTGGGCGGGGTCACCTCGATGTTGCTCGTGGTTAGGGACGCCTGTGGGGGCTGTGCAGGGTTGGGGGAGATCCAGGGGGTCTCTGGCAGGTGGGGTGGTGGGCAGGAGGCTCGTCCTGCAGGGTGAGGCGAGGCAGGGCGGGGGTGCCATTGTTGCAGGGCTAGGTGAGGCAGGGGCCGGGGCAGCTGTTGCCTGACACCATCGGCCCCTGCACACACAGGCCAGCGAGTGCATGGGGGCCAACAGTGTCCGTCAGCAGCCACAGCCTGCCGGCCCCTCGACCGGCACACTCTGGGGCTCAGCCCGTCGCCAGCAGTTCAGAGAAGCCGGATGGCCGGCCGACAGCTGAGGAGGCGATGCAGTAGGTTGTGCCCGGGAAAAGAAGAGCATGTGAGGCCAGGAGGGAGGGGACGGGGGGAGGGAAACCAGCCGTGCTGGGATTTATCCGGCCACGTGGGACCACGGCGAGTTAGCAGGCGGCTGGTTGAAGGACGGTTGCCATCTCCGGAGCATGGCATGTGTGCCCACAGAGAGGGCTCTGAGTGCCACCTCTGGCACGCGTGCCACAGGTTCGCCACCACTGCTTTATTGTATCTATCCTTAGTGATACCCAGCAGAAAGAGTTCTGGTTTTAGCTCGATGTTCTGCATTAGTATCTCTTCTAGCCACTGTTTTATCAAATGCCAAAATTTTTGTACTGTGCTTCTTACAAGCAAAATCAATGGGTATACCGGCAGGAAATTGCAAGCCACAGTCATGTGAAATTGCCTTTAACAACCCATGGTGATTTGCTTAACAAGTCCAGAGGAAGAGATGTAAGTTGGCACTATCAGGCCAATGTCATGCTTAATGATCGGGCTGCTTAATGACACAGATGCCAGTCCCAATTGCAGTCATTAAGTGAGGAGTGCTTCAATTGGGATGTCAGCAGAGGGATTGTGGAGAGTAGTTTTTGCCCTTATTTGTAGCCGAGGACTCCCATGTAGAAATGTTGCACAGGCTTTAGGCATCATTTCATCAGTTAAAGCCCCCACACCTCTAAAAATTAGCTCAGAAGGTTTGACAGTAATCTTTTTGTTTTCAGTCTGAAAACATGAATTTTCCACATAGATATAATTATAGGTATGTGTATTTATATTACTCTATACATATATCTGGAATTGTATAATCTATCCCCCAGACTTCCAGATATATTTTATGATAACCCACAGCAGCGCTTACAGTTTATGATTGATGCAAGGGAATTTCATGATTGAACAGATATTTGAAGTTGGATCTCTGGAATGTCCGATGAATCATAATTAATGTAAGAGGTTGGCATTGTGGCATGTTTGCTTTTTAAATGTAATGTATATTTTTTCCTTTTGTTTCACATCTTCAAGCATTGTATAAACAAAGTTACCCTTTTCTTTAAATGTTACAGACAAAGAGAATGGCAATAAGAGCACTCTGGAGAAGTGAGAATAATTTTTGAAAAGGAAAGCAAATCAAGCCAGAAATCAAAATATTTTCCATTTCCTTCAGAAAAATTACACAATTCTCCCATCCCAGCATGCGATAGGCAAGAGAAAATCAAGAAGAGATTTCAAGCTGGAAATATTAGAGTATACGGAACACAAGGATACATTACATGACAAGGTGAAGAGGATCATTTTTCCGTTGAGAAAAAGAGGGAAATATCTGGAAGTCAGTGGGGAAGAAAACATCAATTGGATACTCAAATAGGGCAGACAGTAATGCAGAACTCCCAGTGGGAGGAAGAAAACAATAGGTGAAATCAAAGCACCACTAAACAAGGGACCACACACATTTTTGACTCACACAGGAGAGAAACCATAGGAGTGTCCAGTTTGTGAGAAATGTTTCGCTGTAAATTACTACCTTGTGAAACACCAAATGACTCACACCGGAGAAAACCCCTTTGAATGTCCTGAGTGTGGGAAAAGTTTCATTGCAAATTCCCACCTGGTGATACACCAGAGGACTCACACAGGAGAGAAACCCTTTGAATGTCCTGAGTGTGGAAAACATTTCAGTCTCAATTCCAGCCTGGTTAAACACCAGAGGACTCACACAGGAGAGAAACCATATGAGTGTCCAGTTTGTGGGAAAGGTTTCGCTGTAAATTACTACCTAGTTAAACATCAGATGACTCACACCGGAGAGAAACCCTTTGAATGTTCTGATTGTGGGAAAAGTATCAGTTCCCGTTCTAACCTTGTGATACACCAAAGGACTCACACAGGAGAAAAACCCTTTGAATGTCCTGAATGTGGGAAAAGTTTCATTGCAAATTCCCACCTGGTGAGACACCAGAGGACTCACACAGGAGAGAAACCCTTTGAATGTCCTGAATGTGGGAAAGGGTTCACTCAGAATTCCCACCTGGTGATACACCAGAGGACTCACACAGGAGAGAAACCCTTTGAATGTCCTGATTGTGGGAAAGGTTTCAAGAAAAGTTCTAACCTGGTAAACCACCAGAGGATTCACACAGGAGAGAAACCCTTTGAATGTCCTGAATGTGGGAAAAGTTTCATTGCAAATTCCCACCTTGTGATACACCAGAGGACTCACACTGGAGAGAAACCATATGAGTGTCCAGTTTGTGGGAAAAGTTTTATTAGAAATTCCGACCTAGTAAACCACCAGAGGACTCACACAGGAGAGAAACCCTTTGAATGTCCTGAGTGTGGGAAAAGTTTCAGTTTCCGTTCTAACCTTGTGATACACCAAAGGACTCACACAGGAGAAAAACCCTTTGAATGTCCTTATTGTGGGAAGCATTTCAGTATATATTTCAACCTGGTGATACATCAAAGGTCTCACACAGGAGAGAAACCGTATAAGTGTCCACTTTGTGGGAAAAGTTTCATTGCAAATTACAACCTGATGACACACCAGAGGACTCACACAGGAGAAAAACCCTTTGAATGTCTTGATTGTGGGAAATGTTTCAGTCAGAATTTCAAGCTGGTGAGTCACCAGAGAACTCATACAGGCGAGAAACCCTTTGAATGTTCTGATTGTGGGAAAAGTTTCAGTTCCCGTTCTAACCTTGTGATACACCAAAGGTCTCACACAGGAGAGAGACCGTATAAGTGTCCACTTTGTGAGAAAAGTTTCATTGTAAGTTCCAACCTGGTGGCACACCAGAGAACTCACACAGGCGAGAAACCCTTTGAATGTCCTGAATGTGGGAAAAGGTTTACTCAGAATTCCCACCTGGTGATACACCAGAGGACTCACACAGGAGAGAGACCGTATAAGTGTCCACTTTGTGGGAAACGTTTCATTGCAAATTCCAACCTGGTGAAACACCAGAGAACTCACACAGGCGAGAAACCCTTTGAATGTCCTGAATGTGGGAAAAGTTTCAGGAACAACTCTGACCTGGTAAACCACCAGAGGATTCACACAGGAGAGAATCCGTATGAGTGTCCACTTTATGGGGAAGATTTCATTGCAAATTCCCACCTGGTGATACATCAGAGGAGTCACATGGGAGAGAAATCTTAGGAATGTTCTGATTGAGGGAAAAGTTTCATTACAAATTCACACCTGGTGAAACACCAGAGGACTCACACAGGAGAGAAACCCTTGAATGTCCTCATTGTGGAAAATATTTCAGTCTCAATTCCAGCCTGGTGAAGCACCAGAGAACTCAGGAGAAAAACTCTGAATGTCCTGATTGTGAAAAATGTTTCAGTAAGAAATCCAACCTGGTGATACACCAGAGGACTCACACAGGAGAGAAATTCCTGTGTCCAGAGTGTAGGAAAAGTTTCAGTTACACTTCTTTGCTTGTGAAACACCAGAGGATACCAGAGAAAAACTGTAAAGATATCCAGATTTTGGAAAAGATTTCAATATTCGGTCTAGCCTTATAAATCATGTACTTTTACATACACGGGAGAAACATTTGAAATGTCCAATCTGTGAATGATTCTTCAGGCGTAAATCATCTCTTATTGCACACAAGGAAGTGCACATGAAGCAAACATTGATGAGTTTAGAGAAATCTTGAATTTCATTTCTGATTTCCCATTGGGAGTGTAGGTGAATTCTGGCCTGATTCTTTTTAGGTCAATTTGAAATCAGTTTATTATTACAGCTGAAGGCCAACACATAAACATTCAAATAAAACAACTAAACAGAACCAACACAAGAAGACATAGCAATATATTACCATTAATGATGTAATCAATGGGTGACCAAGGTCTGCCTAGTTTTACAGACAGTATAAAAAAAACTAGCCTGACAATAAAAATACATTGCCTATAGTCTCATTCATTCATTCATTGGCATCCTTCAGTCTCGAGAGAATATGGTATCGTGCTCTGGAAAGAGGTCCTAAAGCAGCATCTGGTGTGACTAAAAAGGCCAATTCGAGAGTGGCAGTCCCTTCCATACTGAGGGCAGATACAATCTGTCCCCTGTCCAGCCCCCAGATTTCGCTGGTTCTGGGACTGCCTCTTTGCCTCAGCCTGCCGCACAAGTGTCTCTTCGAATTGGAGAAGGCCGTACTGCGTCTTTAGCCTCCAGGCTGAACGATCAGAGGTCAAGGATTCCCAGCTGTTAATGTCCATTCCCAAGGCCTTCAGATCCCTCTTACAGATATCCTTATATCGTAGCTCAGGTCTCCCTCTGGGGTGCTTTCCCCGCACTAGTTTTCCATACAGGAGATCTATAGTCTAATGCAGGATAAAAACACGTAATAAAATTGATTATAAAAGATTATTAAGAAGGTCTAAAATATTTATGTTTCTGGCGAATCCCCAGTGCTGCTGCGCAGAATCTAGCTGCCTGCGCCGTGATCACTGCCTGCTTGTCCTTAAGCAGCCACTGGAGATAAATACCTTCCGAACGACCAGGATACCTATCAATTATGGGGATGTTATGGTTTTTCTGAATAGCTTTATAGAAGGAACATCAAAGGAGTATGTGTCCAAATTTTTTTTAGTCAACACATCTTAGGATTAGACTTGTAGGTGTGGAGAAAATAAATGGAAATTTTTAGCTTGATAAAGGAGTTTCTGATTATCAGCAGACGTTTCTGGATGTTTCCTTTTATAGAACTTGTGGAATTCCTCAAACAGGGTTTTGTGTGGTGTTTTTTGTATATTGGTTATGGAAATCCAACATACGGAGTTTCAGCCTTTTTTGTTGTGCTCCAGATTTTGATCCCCACATTTTTCCAGCCAGCATACCAGTAGTCCTCAAGTTACAACTGTAATGGGGCCTGCCAGTTAACGGTTGCACGTTGCAACAGCCATGAAGTGAGACTGGTTTGGTTAATTACCCCCACACTCCGTGATGCAGCCATTAAACAGATGTGCAACTCCCTAAGTGGAACACTAGCTACCCCACTGTTCAGGGAAGGTCTTTGAGGCCTAGCGCAGGCCTAGATTTGCCTCCCCCTCGCCAGCCCTCCCTAGGCCTCCCCCACCCCCGAGACACCCTGTGCTCTGCTTCCCAACCCTTGGTTCCCCCCAGGGTTTTTCGTCCCTTACAGGGCCCCATCAAGCTTTCCTTCCGCCCCACGGTCCCCACACGTATTCTCCCTATGGTCCCCCTGTCCTTTCAGGGGCTGCCACAAAGAAGACGGGGTCAAATTGTTCTCCAAAGCACCAGAGGGCAGAACAAGAAACAACGGTTGGAAACTGATCAAAGAGAGAAGCAACTTGGAAGTAAGGAGAAACTTCCTAACAATGCGGAGAATTAGCCAGAGTGTTATGTGCTCCTGGCTACTTTCCTTCATGACCAGAGGCTGACCAATAACCAGCCAAGGCCTTTTATGTCATTTATTGCAATAAGCAATATCAAAGCTTGGTTCTCTCCAAAGTTCCAACCCAAAATATTCCTTCTTTATACAACCCTGTCCCAGACGCCACATCCCTCCACGTTCCCCATTGTAGTTTCTTTGGTAAGCTTGTTTGTCTATTTCAGTAAGTTTCCATTGTACAGCAGATTCTAATTTAAATTTTTCTTTCTATATTAAATTTTGAAGACCTTCCATTCACTTCTATCAAGAGGAACAGCTTGCCTTCAGAAATCGTGGGTGCTCCATCACTGGAGGTTTTTAAGAAGAGACTAGACAGTGACTTATCTGAAATGGTATAGGTTCTCCTGCTTGAGCAGGGGGCTGGACTAGAAGACCTCCAAGGTCCCTTCCAGCTCTATTCTATTCAAGATTGCTTCTTTAATGGGTCTTTTGGATTTCTTTGTAAAGTGCTACCCTCAAAAGGGCCGCAAGAGTCCAGATCCCTTTGTCCCTTTCAACTTGCCAATTTGGTGTCTTCCCACCCTCAATCACTGGTCTAATTTCTCAGAGTCTCTCGCTCTGTGCTTCCTCCTGGCCTTCAGCCTGTTCTGGTCCATCGTCCAGGTCAGTTCACCTCCCCTGTCCTTCTCTGCAGCTGGGCGCCTCCCTTTTTCTCCCTTTCTTCTCCCCTCGGGCGGGAGGCCTGGCTCCTTACTCAGCTTGACTCTCTCTCTGGATCAGCTTCGCCTTTTTTCCTCTCCTCCTCTCTCCCTCTTCCTCAGGCCTCTCCCTCCACACATGCAGCCCCACCCAGCAGGTGGGGGCAGGGCAGGCTGATAAACCCTTCCCTCCCTCCCTCCTCAGGCCTCTGCTTGCTTTGCTTCCTTCTCCGCTGGTCTCCCTGTCTCCCTTTCCTTTTCTCCTCTCTTCTCCCCCTCACGCCATGCAGCAGGCCGTCCCTCCGTCCCTACTACATTTGTAAAGGAGCCATTCCATTTTTTCCTCTTCTTATTTTTCCTTTAAAGTCGTATTTTGCAACAGTAAAGTTCATGAGCAAAGTGTTGACAGAAATCCTGAGGGTCGGGTGCTTCTCCCACAGCTTGTCTTTGTGACACTACAAGCTACACACAGTAGGGAGCTTCAGTGCAGAGTCAATTGGCAACCAAATAGAGGTGGCAAGAGGTACAGAGATGAAAATACGTAACATGCAATTCTATTGGCAGAAAGGAGGAATCAAGTTGGTTTTTTGGGTGCAGCTTCATTTTAGAGATGAAAAAGCTTAAAGCAGGAGAAGGGAGGCAGGAAACGAATCCTCTACTCAGAACAAGGGATTCTCCATAACTTTCGGAGGAGAGCCGGGTGAGTCTTTGGGAGCCAAAATCGGATGGCATCAAACATCATTTTTACAGATTAAGAGTGAGTTATGCATTTTAATGCAATTTGTTAGTCAGAAAAGATGCTACCAGAGTCCTCTTGATATACTGTATAACAGGGGTCTTCAAACCTGGCCCTTTTATGACGTATGGACTTCAACTCCCAGAATTCCAGGCACGCTGGCTGAGGAATTCTGGGAGTTGAAGTCCACAAGTCATAAAAGGGCCAAGTTTGAAGACCCCTGCTGTATAAGGTCAGATATTGTATTCAGCAAATCGCAGCGTCTAATGCCGGGGCAAAGGATGGTGGGTGTTGTAGTCCAAACACATCTACAGGACTTTCTCGCCACTCTTTAATTCCTAATTTGCATTTAGAGGTGCAAATTAGCACATGCAACTATGTTTTTTAATCTGGTTCCCTGTTTTTGATCTTTTGGCCTTCCCGTGGGTGACGGTCTACTGCTGGCCCGGCTGGAGGACTTCGGCATTACCCGGCGGCATCCCAGTCGCCCCCCCCCCCCCCCGCGGTGGCTTTCACGAAGGGGTTAAACGCAGAGAGCTTTTCTTTTCCGGCTAGAGAAACGGCAGGAAACGGGGGTGGGGGGGAACGGGGGTCTGGGACCTAGTTTCTGGCCCCTTCCGCTTCCCCTTCCTGATCTCCCGACGTCTCTTAGGCCAGGGTTGGGGAGATCCCCTCGCGGGGAGGGACGAGCAAGCGGCGCCAGGTGGGCAAGGACGCTGCGAGAGGGGGAGGGGAACAGGAGGGGGGAGGGGAATCCCCGGGGCGGGAAGAGGAGGAGGGATTCCTTGGGGGAGGGAGGTGGGTTTCCCCCAGTTGCGCCCCCTCCCCTTCCGAGTCTCCGCCTTTCCTTGCGAGCTTTTCTGCTCCGTGGGAACCGCTGAGCCGCCGCTTCTCCTCCTCGGTTGCTGCTTCCGCGAACGGCTCTCCGATCCCCTTCAAATCCTTCTCCCAATCTCCCCTCCTGCCCCGCAGCCCAACCTCTTGGTGCAGCCCGGCTCCCAGCCTGGGACCTGCCGGTATTTTTCGGAAGGTTGGGCTCCCACGTTCCCCTGTCGCTGCTGGGGAGGATCAGCCTCCCAGTGGCTGGAGGGGAAGACGAGGACTGGGGGAGATCTGGGCCCAGAGGGAGCGTGGCTGGAGGGGGCTCCCCTCCGAGGGCGGGAACCAGGGGCATCTGGAAGGCGGGTGAGGGAGACCCGAGAGGCGTCCAGGTGGGCTTGGCCAATGGGCAGCCCTGTCCAGCTGGGCTTCCTTTGAGATGGAGCTCCTGAATCTGCCTCTCTTACATGCCCAGATTCCCTCTCTGGTGACTGCTGCATCCCTGTTTCTCTCTGCCCATGTAAGTAAATAGCTCTGTCCGAAGAGGTTTTCAATTTTAGTCCTTTTAAGGTCTGTATAATCTACCCTGAAAAAGAAGCTTTGCACTGTTTTTTACAAACAGCTTTCCAAAGAGATCAAGGGGGTTCTGTGATAATATCCAGAAAGATAAGAGAATTTCCGGTCAAGGGACAGGCCTGGGAGCTCTAATAACTGCCTGCAGGGCATTTTGGGGAACAGTGACTGGTGTGCAGAAGAGCCAGTTTATTGGTTGGGCTGCAGAGGCTTCAGTGGTTGGACTAAAATGCCGCATGGAGAGCTTGTGTTTAGATCAGTGATGGCGAACCTTTTAGAGACTGAGTGCCCAAACTGCAACCCAAAACCCACTTATCATCCTCCAGTGCCAGGTGGGTGTGGCCCATTGGGTGGGCGTGGCTGCGGTGGTAAAGGCAGACAGGGTGGGACTAAAAAGTTCAATCAATCAATTCCAACTTTGCGAGATTTTTTTTTTTCCACAAGAAGTTGAAATTGACTGAACTTTTTTTTTTTTTTTTGCACGCGGCGGGCGGCGGAGGCCTAAAGCGAAAAGGTTTTATAAAACCCAGCTGAAGGTCTAGGACTGGGGCGACGGCACGCGTGCCCACAGAGAGGGCTCTGAGTGCCGCCTCTGGCACCCGTGCCATAGGTTCACCACCACTGGTTTAGATGATGCCACTCTTTCAAAATTTTGAGGGGCTGTCACATAGAAGAGGGGCTTGACCTGTTCTCCAAAGTGTCGGAGAGCAGAACAAGAAGTAACAGATGGAGACTTGTCAAAAAGAGATCCAACCTAGAATTGAGGAGAAAGTTCCTGTCAGTGAGAACAATCAGTGAACAGCTTGCCTCCAGACATTGTGGGTGTTCCATCACTGGAGGTTTTTAAGAAGAGATTGGACAGCCATTTGTCCAGAATGATATAGGTTTCCTACCTAAGCAGAGGATTGGACTAGAAGACCTCCGAGGTCCCTTTCAACTCTTATTATCCTCTTGTGGATCTGCTGTTTTCTTGACAACAATATCAGACTGATCTGCCACTGATCTCACCTGGGAGTTTTTTTTTTTTTTACTTTCATGTGTAGCCAACAAGCAGGGTATTTCCTATTGGAGCCCCATCCGTGTATTAACCAGGTTCAAGTGTGCTTAATCCAGCACTTCTTAAAAAGCATCTATGGAGGACCTTTCAGGATGTTCAGTTGTATAGGTAGTCTGCATTTACCACTCATTCACTGAGCCTTTGGTTATGAAGATGCAGGGAAAGGGAGTTACACCCATTTGGGTTCTGCCAACTGGTATACATTTATGTTACCGTCACTTCATGATCCCCCATTTTCGATCTCCCCAGCCAGCTTCTGATAAGCAAAATCAATGGGTATACTGGCAGGAAATTGCAAGTCACAATCATGAAAAATTGCCTTTAACCACGGAGTGATTTGTTTTAACAACTGCAGAGGAACAGATGTAAGTTGGCACTGTCATGTGACATCATGCTTAATGATCAGAGGGTCCTTAGTGACACAGATATCAGTCCCAGTTGTGGTCAGTAAGTGAGGACTACTTGAATGGGGATGTCCCCAGATCAGTTGTGGACAATATTTTCTTCCCATACTTGGAGCTGAGGATTTCCATGGGCAAAACTGGTGTTTCAAATCTTGTCATCATTTCATCAGTTAAAGCCCCCCCCCCATCTCTAAACTTAGCTCAGAAGGTTTGACTATAACCATTTTGAGACATTTTTCAGGGTGAAAACACATGGATTTCCCACATATATACATTTATATTTGTATTTCTCTCTGTATGCATATATGTACAGTTGTATAATCTATCCCCAACACTTCCACATGTATTTGATGATAACCCTTTGTAGTGCTAAGAATTTGTGATTGGTTAAAGTCAATATGGGAATTTCATGATTGAATGGATATTTGAACTTGGATCTCTGTAATGTTCGATGAATCATAATTAATGTAAGAGGGTACTCTAGCATTGTAGCATGTTTGCTTTTTAAATGTAATGTATACTTTCTTTTTTTCACATCTTCTGCAAGCATTATATAAACAAAGTTACACTTTTCTTTGAATCTTATAGACAAAGAGGATGGCAATAAGAACACTCCGGACAACTGAGAATAATTTTTGAAAAGGAAAGCAAATCAAGCCAGAAATCAAAATAGTTTCAATTTCCTTCAGAAGATTACACAATTCTTCTCCCATCCCAGCAGGCGAAAGACAAGAAAAAATCAAAAAGAGATTTCAAGCTGGAAAAAGTGGAGTCTGCTGAACTCAAGGATACATTACAGGAAAAGTCAAGGGAGATTATTTTTCCATTCTGGAAATCAGTGTGGGAGGAAAAGGTCAGTTGGATTGTCACATAGGGCAGTGTGCTTTCCCACTCACACACAGACACACGTGACTGTGGTTTAATGGGTTTATTAATATTCCTCTGCAACTCCCTTCACCAAAAACTCAGAACTGTCCCAATTAAGTCCAGCCACAAGCAGACCAATGCTAGTCCATAGAGCAATGGCCCATGAGTCAACAAGGCACTTGAAGGTTTCACAATCAAAATAAATCCACCAGGCAAAATTAAATCCACAATACAAGAGGGTTCACGAGGCAAGAAAAGTCTAGAGTTCACAAGAGAAGATCCAAGTCAAGGCAGTGTCAATCCAAAGCAAGGCAAGAATCACAACGACCAGAAAACACAGCTAGGAAATGAACAGGTTGTTCCCAGGACTGCTTCCATCTGTGCTGTACTAAATAACCAGCTTCCGGTGCAGCCCGTGAAGAAGGGCGAGGCTTTCTCCTCGCGAGTAATCTGGCTGACCTTCTCTGTTCCTGCCTTTTCTCTGCCCTATGTGTTCTTGAATCAGGTGCAGAAGGTACTTCCTCTTCCTCCTCACTGACTGGCTACAGTGCATGCTTTCCCCACCTGAAGCCTCAGGACGGTCCTGCTGCAGCTGTGCTTCAGCCAAATCCTCCTCAAATGGCTGCTTGGAGCCATTGACCAACTCCCCTCCAGACGTGCCTGGAACTGGTTCATCTTCCTCCAAGCTGACATCTGGAGAAGTATGTAGAGAAACGTCCAGAGGAGTCCACAGGCAGACAGTAATATAGGCCTTGCGCTGGAAGGAAGAAAACAGTAGCTGCAGTTAAAGCACAACTAAACCGTATTTTTAACCTCAAAAATATCAGAGTGGAAAAGCTCCATATATGTGCTTATTGTGGGAAAAGCATTGATTGCAAATCACAGCTGATTATGCACAAGAGGATCCACACTGGAAAAAATCCACACAAATGCTACGAATGTAACAAAAGCTTTGGTCAGAATAGCTCCCTTGTAGTTTGTAGAAGGACCCCCACAGGACAGATGCCCTACAATTGCTCCCAATGTGGTAAATGCTTTAGCAAGCATGGCAACTTGGTGATACATCAGAGGACTCACACCAGGGAGAAACCGTGTGAGTGTCCAGTTTGTGGGAAAAGTTTCATTGCAAATTCCCACTTGGTGATACACCAGAGGACTCACAAAGGAGAGAAACCTTTCAGATGTCCTAATTGTGGGAAAAGTTTCAGTAACAATTCCAGTCTGGTGACACACCAGAGGATTCACACAGGAGAGAAACCCTTTCAGTGTCATGATTGTGGGAAATGTTTCAGTCAGAATTCCAACCTGGTGATACACCACAGGACTCACACAGGAGAGAAACCATTTGAATGTCCTGATTGTGGGGAAAGTTTCAGTGTCAATTCCAGTCTGGTGATACACCAGAGGACTCACACAGGAGAGAAACCCTTTGAATGTCCTGATTGTGGGAAAAGTTTCATTCATAGTACCTACCTGGTGATACACCAGAGGACTCACACAGGAGAGAAACCCTTTGAATGTCCTGATTGTGGGAAAAGTTTCAATCAGAATTCCCACCTGGTGATACACCAGAGGACTCACACAGGAGAGAAACCCTTTGAATGTCCTGATTGTGGAAAACATTTCAGTCATAATTCCAGTCTGGGGATACACCAAAGGACTCACACAGGAGAGAAATCATATGAGTGTTCTGATTGTGGGAAAACTTTCAGTCATAATTCCAACCTGGTAAAACACCAGAGGACTCACACAAGAGAAAAACCGCTTGAATGTCCTGACTGTGGGGAAAGTTTCAGTCAGAATTATGACCTGGTGAACCATCAGAGGACTCACAAAGGAGAGAAACCATACGAGTGCCCGGATTGTGGTAAAAGGTTCAATTACCATTTTAACTTGGTGAATCATCAGAGAACTCACACCGGCGAGAAACCGTACGAGTGTCCACATTGTGGGAAAAGTTTCAGTTACCATTGTAACCTGGTAATACACCAGAGGACTCACACAGGAGAGAAACCGTATGAGTGTCCAGAATGTGGGAAAAGTTTCAGTCAGAATTCCAACCTTGTGATACACCAGAGGACTCATACAGGAGAGAAACCCTTTGAATGTCCTGATTGCGGGAAACATTTCAGTCAGAATTCCCAATTGGTGATACACCAGAGGACTCACACAGGAGAGAAACCTTTTGAATGTCCAGATTGTGGGAAAAGTTTCAGGAAGAATTCTGACCTGGTGAACCACCAGAGGACTCACACAGGAGAGAAACCGTATGAGTGTCCAGTTTGTGGGAAAAGTTTCATTGCAAATTCCCACTTGGTGAAACACCAGAGGACTCACACAGGAGAGAAACCTTATGAGTGTCCACAGTGTGGGAAAAGTTTCAGTCAGAATTCCAACCTGGTGAACCACCAGAGGACTCATACAGGAGAGAAACCCTTTGAATGTCCTGATTGTGGGAAAAGTTTCAGTTACCGTTCTAACCTTGTGATACACCAGAGGACTCACACAGGAGAGAAACCCTTTGAATGTACTAATTGTGGGAAACGTTTCAGCCTGAATTCCAGCCTGATAATACACCAGAGGACTCACACTGGAGAGAAACCCTTTGAATGTCCTGATTGTGGGAAACGTTTCAGTCAGAATTCCCACCTGGTGATACACCAGAGGTCTCACACAGGAGAGAAACCCTTTGAATGTCCTGAATGTGGGAAAAGTTTCAGTCAGAATTCACACTTGGTGATACACCAGAGGACTCACACAGGAGAGAAACCGTATGAGTGTCCAGAGTGTGGGAAAAGTTTCAGTTATGCTTCTGTGCTTGTGAAACACCAGAGGACACACACAGGAGAGAAACCCTAAAAGTATGCAGATTGCGGGAAAGATTTCAGTATTAGGTCTAACCTTATAAGTCATGTACTTTTTACACACAAGGAAGAAACATTTCAAATCCCTGGTCTGTAGTCTTTCAGAAGTAAATGATCTCTTATTGTACACAATGAAATGCACATGAGGCAAAAGTTGATGTGTTTAGAGAAGGTTTGAATTTCATTTCTGACCTCCCATTGGGGGATGGATGGACAGAATTCTGCCCTGCTTTTTTTTAGTCAACACATCTCAGATGTTGGTGGAGAGAAGAAAATGGAAAATGTTAGGTTGTTAAAGGCTAATTACCTGTTTCTGGTTATCAGCAGATGTTTCTGAATATTTCCTTTTGCAGAAATTGTGAAATTACTAGCAAAGAGGCCTTTGGGTGGTGTTTTTTGTACATTGATTGTGGAATTTCCACATTTTAGCCTTCTACCTTTCTGACCTCCAGATTTTGAGCCCCAGATTTCCCTGGCCAGCATACAAGTAGTTCTCGACATACAAGTGTAATGGGACCTACCAGTTACAACTGAGAGCTTGCTTTGCTTAACTACCCCTACCCTTGCTGTTCCTGATGCAACCATTAAATGAATGTGCAAATTGTGAAGCAGAACACTGGCTATCTCACCGATGGGAAAAACTCTTGGAGGTCTAGCGCAGGCCCAAGCTTGCCCTCCAAAGGCCTGTTTTATACCACGACCCTTGGGTCCTCCCAGGCCTGTTCCTCCCACACAGCATCCCCCAGGCTTCCCCGAACTGGGTTCCTCAGGCTTTTCCTTCCTGCACTGAAAATGACAGCTGCCTCCGGGAGGTCTTCAACAAGTTAAGCGTATGATGGGTGACGGGCGTGTGGGGAGTAGGCCCAAGGCCCAGGGGAAAAAAACAGTGTAAAATTTCACATGTAAAGACTATTTTGCCTTGCTGATGAACCTGACGGAGAAGAGCCGTAGGAATACTGAGGGGAAAAGTGATCGTGGTTTTGATCACAGGATCTCCAGGTTTATTAGCAACTTCTGCTGTGATCTCCTTTTCTTGAAAGTGCCTGCTTGTTACCCTTTGGTGGCTGCTGGGTGAGAGCAGCACTAAGATGCTGGCATATTTGTTGCATCCCCCTTGGTGGTGGCAATGTGAGAAAAGAAATGTACAGCAGGAAATGTTTCGTTTTTAAAACTGCATTTAAAAAAAAATCAACTTTTTATAAGGAAAAAAAGTGGGTAGTGTTAGTGTTGCTGTGAACATTAGGGCAAGGCTCAAGAGTTGCCTCAAACTGCGTGATGTGTGGCAAATAACTTTATTAATAAATACATTTAATAATAAGATAATGTAAAGCTTTTTTCTCAACTCTTGCTCAGTGGTGAGATCCCAACACACTCAGTGGGTTTCTAACCGACTACAATTGTTAAACTACCTGTAATCTGTAATCTACCTGTAGTTGAGGTCCCCATGGATGGAGACCTTGAGTAGACAAAAATGTTTTGAAAAACCACACAAGGCACATCAGTATTTTCAGAAACACTATATTAGACGGGCACTATTAGATGTGTGGACTAAAATTAAAAAGTCTAATTACATGAAAACCCCCAATTGGTTATCTACATTGGAGATATTTCTGGATCCAAAATTTATGAACTTAGGGAGGGTAATTACACATAAAGACATTTTAGATGAGAATGGAGAGTTGAAAACAAGGGAAAAATTATTAGAAGATGGCATAGAGTTGGAATGGTGGGCATATCTGCAAATACAATCACGATACAGAAAAGATAAAAAAGAACCTGGGATAAAATTAGAATACACAGAATTAGATAAAATCCTACTAGGAACAAAAGATAAAACGATAAAAAAGATATATCAGTATTTACTAGAACAAGACTTGCTAGAAGAACAAGTTAAAGAGAGAATGCTAACTTGGAGCAAAAACTTTGGCTATAATATCGATTTAGATGATTATTATGGGATAGGAATAGGAGGCTAACGTTGGCCACCACCTATAAAGAAAATCTATACAAAATGTTTTATAGATGGCACCTTCCCTCCTACAAGGCTAGCAAAAATGGACAAAAAATCCTCATCGGTATGTTGGAAATGTAGAAAATCACTAGGTTCCTATTATCACATGTGGGAATGCCCAAAAGCTCAAAAATTCTGGCATTTGATAAAAAAAATTGGCTGGAAGAGATATTATCACAAAAAATCGAATTAAAACCAGAAACTTTTCTATTAGGAATTACCGAGGATAAATTCAGCAAAGGATCTTTATATTTAATATTACACATTCTAACTGCAGCGAGATTAGCCTATGCTCAGAAATGGAAGAGAAAAGAAATCCCTACCGAAGAAGAAGCAATAAATAAAATCCTATCCTGTGCTGAAATGGATAGGTTAACACTAGAGCTTAAAAATAAAACGGAAACAGACTATTTTGAAATTTGGAATGAAGTATATAAATGGCTAGAATTAAGGGGGCATGCTGGGATGAATGTTGATTGATTGATAAGTTGATAGTTTAGAAATTTTTTATATTAGTATTATTCATAAGATAGAATCGAAATTTATTTAATTACAATGTATATGATTGTAAAAACACCTATTAGTATTGTTTAAACCAGAGGCGTTGTATCATGTCCACTGTTTTTAATTGTATATTCAATAAAACTTTTTCTAAAAAAAAAAAATGTTTTGAAAAACCTAGGGATGAATCCTTTTAACATACGAGTCCGGTCATATTAACACATGACTGGTCGCTTTGTGACCATTTAACGTTACAACAGACTCTCCGAAAGCGACTTGAGACCCGAATTCAAAGTTCCATCATCCCCGCCACGGTGACATGACTGCATTTGGACTGTTCGGCATCTGGCTCGCATTTGCAGTCATTAGCAGCACCCTATAATTTTGACCCCAATTTATTGACATTGGTGCTTGCTTCCAGCTTTCTGGCGAAAACTGCCCCCTAGCAAAACAATGGGTTCGTTTAACAATCACAATGCTTAAGGACTGCCACAAAAGTCATGAAATCGGGTATGGTCATATGATAACTCATTTTACGACCGTCACGACTTAACGGGCTCAATTATGGCCATAAATGGAGGACAGCCTGTAATATAAAAATGTTTTTGCATTTTTGCAAGGATCCGGTTCCCAGGGACGATTTAGATTTTTGACCGGTTTGTAGGCATGGCGGTACCTGCTGGAAAGCTTCCTGTTCCCCCCCCCCCACAGCTACCTCCTTCGGAGCCTTCCTGATCTCGACAGGCCTGCCGGCATGGCGGCGGGCAAGAGCACCAGGTGAGCCGCGCTTTGCAGGACGAAGCTGGCGGATCTGTGTAGGCAGGCCCATCAGGATCACAAAGGCTCCGAAGGAGGGGGGGGAAAGGAGGCTTTCCAGCGTTGCCCCTCCGCTTTCCAACCCCGAAATTCCACAGTAAAGTTGGACAGCCTTTGAGCACTGCTGACAAGCTGCAAAGCTGCTGTAGTCTCGACTGCCGTGGCATGGAGCGCGCGGCCTTTAATCGGGGCTGCCGGCATGGCAGGCGGGAGCGCCGGAGCACCGGGGGAGCACCGCTTTGCAATACGGAGGTACTTCAAGTCCTGCCCCAGCTGTGGCGAGGAACAGCGACTGGGTCTGTGCCCAGGGGGCGAGGAGAAGGAACCGGAGGGGCAAGGTGACTGGGCTGCCTTCTGGCCCACTGGATTCGGGTTTTTCCTTCAATTGGGGGCATATGGCCTGACTCTCGCCGAAATGCAAATCCCTCTCTAAGCAGGGATTGGGAGGCTGAAGGCCTCTATCTTTGTGGCCATGCAGTTCTGAAATCGATGGGCTGCCGCTGGGGAGGAGAATCAAAATAAGGCAAAACAAGCGTAGTCCACCATGGTTTATTGATTGCAAAGTTTTCCTCGGGTTTTCCTATCCCTTCCTGGGCTATTAAAATCACATTGGCAAGGTCCGTACTGAACACCTGGCTGCAAACTACTCAACCGGATTTTAGCCCAGCCCCTTGTGCAATCCCAGGCCGCGTTCTGGAGGTAAGAGGATGTAGTAACAGGAGAGAGCTGCAAAATTGATTTGTTATTTATTCTTGCCTTTAGCAGCAATAACTACGTTCTTTGACGACTTTGCTAGCAACCTGCAGGCTGTGAACTTTCCCTCTTTGGGAAAGAATTCAGGAGTGCTAGATTTATTTTTCCTGATAATGACAGTATACCTTGTGGGTTTTTTAAGGAGCTTATGAGAAAAAGATGTGTCTGAAAATTAAAGGCTGTATGGATTGAGTGGTGAGACAGGGAAATACATGGCCTTATGCACTTCCAGTTGCTGACAGGTGTGCCACTAATATTCTGACTGGACACCTGCACGCTCTCAGGGCCCAAAGATTTATCTTCATACTTCATAGGGCAGTATTGTGGATTAACTAAATTTTTCTGGCTTCTGATTTTAAGGTGAGTATCCTGAGCTATGGAGGCCTTTGATCTTCTTAAATACATAATAATAAAATAATGAGAACTGAAGGCTCAAAGAGAAGGCAGATTAGAAAGAACAAGACCTTTTGGGGTCTTCGATACCCTTCCTGTTAAGAGTTCCTTAATAAGGTTTGCTCTTCCTTCCTAACATCAATAAAGGTGTTCTTTCCAGAAAATATGTGAAGAAATGTAATTAGTGATTTAAGTATGTTTTCTTTTTGGCTGTGTTTTAATTTATATATAATGTATGTTTAATCGAGGAGGGCTTGGAGAGGTAGAAGTGGCCAACATGGAGGCTGCACCTCGCCCTCCAGATCTCTGTCTCCCCTGCAGATCTCTGGAGAGGAGGAGGGGGTGAGGGAAGGCTGCCCCAACAAGCCAGCATCCTTACCACCCACGATTGGAAATGGGAATTCCCTTTCGAGAAGGGCCAGCCTCCCTTGTGCACGACCCGGGAGCGGAGCGCTGCTCCCCTGCCGCCTCCTCTTGCTCTGCAGGGATCTGTTAAGACAGAAGTTGGACTTGGAGGAAACTGCTTCCTGCCACAAAGAAGAGGGAGTCAAGCTATTCTCCAAGGCGCCTGAGGGCAGGACAAGAAGTAATGGATGGAAACTAGTCAAGGAGAGAAGCAACCTGGAACTGAGGAGAAACTTCCTGACAGTTAGAACAATTAACCAGTGGAACAACCTGCCTCCAGAAGCGGTGAATGCTCCAACACTGGAAGTTTTTAAGAAGAGACTGGACAGCCATTTGTCCGAAATGGTATAGGGTTTCCTGCCTGAGCAGGGGGTTGGACTCGATGACCTCCAAGGTCCCTTCCAACTTTATTATTATTATTATTATTATTATTATTATTATTATTGTTATTGTTGTTGTTGTTGTTGTTATTGTTATTGTTGTTGTTGTTATTGTTATTGTTGTTATTAATAATAATAATAATAATAATAATAATAATAATAATAATAATAATAATAATAATAATAATAATAATAATAATAATAATAATAAGTCTTCCACCTCCTGCTTTGCCAGGAGGGGGCACCGGACAGGGAAACAACAACGTCTGAGATTGGGAAAAGAACATCTCTTTAGCATGCTACACACACACACACACACACACACACACACACACACACACACACACACAAAGACGCGCGCCCCCTCCTTCCTCTGTGGATAAAAATCCCCAAACCTGGAATGCGGCGTGTGTGTGCATGTGTGCGCACGCATGCGCTTGGCTGCTAGCAGTTTGGGGAGGCGAGGAGTTTGTGGGGCACCGAGTTGTCCCCACATCGAGTTAGCCGGTGCGACTTGTTCCGTTCCGACCCAGCTGTCTCGAGTCAGCTGTGTCCAGTGAGTGGCGTTGAGCAGGCCACGCCCACCTGCTAGGCGACTGCTGGTCCTCGAATATTGCCATATCCTAAAAGTGGTGCAATCTCTGAAAAGGTTGAAAAGCCCTGCTCTTAAGTACGTGCCGGTTGGCAAGCATCCAAATTTTGATTAAGTGACCAATGGTTGTAAGTGTGAAAATGGGTCATGTCACTTTTTTCAGTGCTGTTGTAAATTTGAATAGTGACTAAATGAATGGTTGTAAATCAAGGACTGCTTTTATTTAAAAAGAAGTTCTCGGGTCTCCCCACATTCTTTTCTTTAAATTAAGATTAGGATTAAGATTAGATTAGATTAGGATTAGATTGCCCTAAATTCTTTGCTATTCCTTCAAGGCCTTTGTCATCTCACTTGCTCTTCGTCACATGCTCCAGCTTCTCAGTGTTATTTATAAAATGTGGCACCCAGAATATAACAGGATGTGTTGTTTGTGTGTGTGTGTGTTATATTCCAAAGCAGAATAGGAAGGAGGAATGACTTCCCTTGATCCACTTCAATACTCTTTTCAAAAAAGTCACTTATGACCTGGACTTGACAACTGCTCCCCCCTCCATTGCAGTCATGTGATCACATTTTGGGTGCTCAGGAAATAGGCTGCATTTACGTCCGTTTGCAGTGTTCCCCGGTTATGTGACTGCTGTTTATGACATTTCTTGCTGGAAATTGACATTTATTTCTAGTTTCCGGCAAAAAATGCAGATTGCATACGATGGTTTTGCTCAATCAATTGCCTTAATGACTACCACAAAAATTTCTGAAATCAGCCACGATGAGCCACTAAATAATAATAATAATAAAGTTGGAAGGGACCTTGGAGGTCATCTAGTCCAACCCCCTGCTCAGGTAGGAAACCCTACACCAGGGGTAGGCAACCTCGGCTCTTTTATGACTCGTGGACTTCAACTCCCAGAATTCCTGAGCCAGCCATTGTGAGGGGAAAGGGAGTTTCCAAGCTGAGCCATGCTGGCTCAGGAATTCTGGGAGTTGAAGTCCACGAGTCATAAAAGAGCCAAGGTTGCCTACCCCTGCCCTACACCATTTCAGACAAATGGCTCTCCAGTCTCTTCTTAAAAACTTCCAGTGTTGGAGCGTTCACCGTTTCTGGAGGCGGGTTGTTCCACTGGTTAATTGTTCAAAATGTCAGGAAGTTTCTCTTAGTTCCAGGCTGCTTCTCTCTTTTTCTCTCTTCTCTCTCTAATGACCCATGTAACCTATGAGCATAATTGTCATAAGTCAATGACTTCCTGTATGGAGAATTTTACATAAAGTTAAAAGACAAATTTAAAGAAAAAAAAGACAAAAGACAAAAGAAAACCAAAGTGATTAAATATAATGAATTCCAACCTCTCTTCAACAGGTAATATAACCTTTTAATCCTCCCTCCCTCACAGATGTTATATAAATCCCTCCAACCTCTCAGTCCACATTTTTTTTAATCCTCAAACTCATAAATCATCACATTGTTTTTTTTTCTTTCCACAAAGACAGATAGTCCTCAACTTATGATCACAATTGAGCCCAAAGTTTCTATTAAGTGAGACATTTGTTAAGTGTGGTTTGCCCCATTTTACAACCTTCCTTGCCACGGTTGTTAAGTGAATCCCTGCAACTGCTATTAACACGGATGTTAAGCGAATCTGGCTTCCCCATTGACTTTGTCAGAAGGTCACAAAAGGGGATCACATGACCCTGGGACACTGCACCCGTCATAAGTATGAGTCAGTTGCCAAGCATCTGAATTTTAATCACATGACCATGGGGATGCTGCAACGGTCATAAGTCTGAAAAACAGTCGTAAGTTACTTTTTTCAGTGCTGCTGTAACTTCAAATGGTGATTAAACGAACTGCTGTAAGTTGAGGACTACCCGTATAAAGTTTGCAATCGTTCATAAATGTTTTTGTTACTGTTTTTTCTCTGGCCTCCTTCTTTAATTCTACTTTGACGAGCACCTCTTGTCACATTGTGTTGTTCCTCTATTTTCCACCAAAGACCACAGAGAATTGGCTTGGTTTACAAAATTAAAATTATTTGGCACACATTGTTACCGAGTTTCCATGATCCAGCTCAAAGGGGACAGTCTAGAATAGTGTTTATCAGCTTTGGCCACTTCAAAAAGTGTAGACTTCAACTCCCAGAATTCCCCAGCCTGCCATGTCTATTACCCTAAAAGCTTAGAAGTTTCCTTTCATACAGTCAGTGGATCCATAACACACTGGACAATGAATGGAATGGAATGGAATGGAATGGAATGGAATGGAATAGAATAGAATAGAATAGAATAGAATAGAATAGAATAGAATAGAATAGAATCTGGAAGGGACCTTGGAGGTCTTCTAGTCCAGCCCCCTGCTCAAGCAGGAGAACCTATACCATCTCAGACAAGTGGCTGTCCAATCTCTTCTTAAAAACCTCCAGTGATGGAGCGCCCACGATTTTTGGAGGCAAGCTGTTCCACTGTTTAATTGTCCTTACTGCTAGGAAGTTTCTCCTTAATTCCAGGTTGCTTCTCTCCTTGATCAGTTTCCAACCATTGTTTCTTGCCCTGCCCTCTGGTGCTTTGGAGAATAATTTGACCCCCTCTTCTTTGTAGCAGCCTTTCAAATACTGGAATACTGCTATCATGTCACCCCTATTTCTCCTTTTCTTTAGACTAGCCAAACCCAAGTCCTGCAGCCGTTCTTCATATGTTTTAGTCTCCATGCCTTTGATCATCTTAGTTGCTCTTCTCTGAACTTTTTCCAAAATCTTAACATGTTTTTTGTAGTATGGTGACCAAAATTGGTTGCAGTATTCCAGGTGTGGTCTCACTAGGGTTTTATAAAGCGGTACTAATACTTTGCGTGATCTTGATTCTATGCCTGCTTATACAACCCAGCATGTGTAGTTTAGCAATTTTATGACAACAACGTGCACCTATATATTGTCATGTGCAGGGCTGGAAAGTCCTTTGTACACGGATCCAGTTTAAACACATTTCCTCAAAACCAGTTTAGGATCAGTTCTGGACTCTGGTTACAGTTCTAACAAAGGCTAACTAAAGCTAATCTCTAGGCGAACTTATTCCAAAATGGAATCATTATTGCAAATACTTTTTTTTTTTTTTTGCTTCCGTGTTGCTTTAATCTGTGCTGTAAAATCTGTTCTGGCTTCTGAATTCTGCACGAGGAAGCAGGATTGGTTGGGAGATCATTTTACAATCATGTTAATGAAACCGTGCAATTTTCCGAAAAGCTGAACGGGTTAAACGCACAAAGTTCAGTAGCTAGAGTAGATCCAGAAATGTAGACCGTTCTTTTTTTCTTTTTTTTTCCTTTCCCCCCCTTCCTCTTACTGAATTCCTTTTCCTGTAGTTCCTTTGGATAAAACTTTGTAGTTTGGTGTTGTCATTGTTTAGTTTTGCTGGGCGAATTTCAACCGGTCGGAAGGGGTAAGTTAAATTTGAAAGTTTCTGAAAAAAAAGAGAGTTCAGAGAATAAGAAATCCAGGAAGCGGCGGAGGGGGGGGGGAAGGAAGGAAGGTTAAAGGGAAATTATCCTTGAGTAAATAACTTTTTTTTTTTAAGTGCGCCTATTTAACTCTCTCCTAGTAAAAGACCCAGGCGAGTGTATCACAGTTGGTTCTTGCAGAGCTCAATATTCCTATAGTAAATCGAACCTCCATGTTCAAACGTAGCACACCCCCGCAATCTGGATTGCAGGGGAAAGGCATAAAAAAAACGGCGCAAAGGCGTCACGGAATGGCGTGTGTGTTTGTGTGTGTGTGTGTGTGTGTTTGTGTATCAAATGACAAAAAGAGCATTGGGGCAATTGAGTTGCAAGCGACGTCCCTTTGATCGGGGAAACGATCCCGCGGAGATTCGAAAGGGGCGGGGCTGGCGGGACGTCATGGCGACGCCTCTATATTGTAGCCTTCGCAAAGGCCTCGGATTCTCCTCGAGTCTCCTGAAGCGGAGTTGCGGGGTTGACCTAAAACAGAGGTAGGCAATTTTGGCTCTTTTATGACTCATGGACTTCAACTCCCAGAATTCCTGAGCCAGCATGGCTCAGCTTGGAAACCTCTCCCTTTCCCCTCAGCGTGGCTGGCTCAGGAATTCTGGGAGTTGAAGTCCACGAGTCATAAAAGGGCCAAGGTTGCCTACCCCTGACCTAAAAGAAAATCGGAGGAATCTTCCGGTCTCGGATTTCGCTTGCCTGCCAGTCCCAGTCTTCTAAAAGCTCAAATGGTCAGCATGCAGCTTAAGAAAAAGAAAAATCTATTCCCCCCTCGTGAAATTGTTCTTGGGAGATACACTGTTCCTGAGTCTGGAAGCTCCATTTTTCTTGGTTGTTTTTGCAGCCATTATCTTGGAAAGTGCTTCTCCTAAGCTAGAAGTAAATGACGTCCTGGGGGCTCTCTTTGCTGCATCTGGAAGCAAGCACTTCCGTGGATTAATTGTTCTGCTGCAATATTCCACTGCTATATTTTTTTTTTTAATCTTTCCAGAAGCTCTTGTAAAACCAAGGATTTTCTGGATAGTTTTCTAATACAGGTAGTCCTCGATTTAACAACAGTTCATTTAGTGACCGTTCAAAGTTACGATGGCACTGACAAAAGCGACTCATGGCCGTTTTTCACAGTTGCAAGCTTTGCAGCATCCCCAGGGTCAGGTGATCAAAATTCAGACGCTTGGCAACTGACTCATATTTATGACGGCTGCAGTGTCCCGGGGGTCAGGTGATCACCTTTTGTGACTTTACAAGCAGAGTCAATGGGGAAGCCAGATTCACTTATCAATTGTGTTACTCACTTAACAATTGCAGTGATTCACTTAATACTGTGGCAAGAAAAGTTGTAAAATGGGGCAAAACTCACCTAACAAATGTTTCACTTAGCAACATAAATTTTAGGCTCAATTGTGGTCATAAGTCGAGGACTACCTGTATGTTGTTTGTTGCTACTAGATAACGCAAGGCCATGGCTTCGGGCTCTTAGTTGCATTCATCTAACCCAGACATGTCAAACTCGCAACGTCACGTGATGTCGCGCAACGTATCGGGACGGTTTTGCCATTGCTGGCAATGGGGTGGGCGCAGCTTCCGGATGACACGTCCGGCCCGTAGGCCGGCAGTTTGACACCCCTGATCTAACCCAGAGGTTCCCAACTGGGGGTGCTTGAACCCCCTGGGGGTGCAAGACGATATTCCAGGGGGTGCGAAAACTTGGGTTTTCAAAATTATAGTGTATATGCATAATTTGTTGCCGTTATTTTGAACTTTTGTAAGGGGTGCGAGAATATATCAGAAGCGTTTTAGGGGTGCGGGGTATAGAAAAGGTTGGGAGCCACTGATCTAACCCCTGTACCCATGTGCCCAGTAGCTGTTTGGCTATGCCATATCCTCGGGACAGGACTTAATCTTAACCCATTTCATGTTGCTAGAAGGGACCTTGGAGGTCTTCCAAGGCAGGAGACCTTATGCCATCCCAGTCAAATGGGTGACCAATCTTTTTTAAAAAATCTCCAGTGATGGTGCACCCACAACTTCAGGAGGCAAGATACTCCATTGATTCATTCTTCTCACCATCAGAAAATTTCCCCTGAAATTTGGATCTCTCTATGACAAGCTTCCACCCATTACTTCTTATCCTACCCTGTGGTGCCCGAGGCCTAGAGAATAAGTCAATCCTCTCTTCTTTGTGGCAGCCCCTCAAGTACTGGAAGACAGTTGTCATGCTCCCCCCAACTCTTCTCTTCGTTAGATTAGACCAGGGGTGGGGAACCTTGGCTCTTTCATGACTTGTGGACAATACCCAGAATTCCTGAACCAGCCATGCTTGACTAAGGAATTCTGGGAGTTGAAGTCCACAAGTCATAAAAGAGCCAAGGTTCCCTACCCCTGGATTAGACATACCTAGCTTAAAGAAACACTGAATTAAAGGATGTAGGAATGCTCTCAGAGTCTTCTGCTGAAGGGACTTTTCAAGACACAAGTCCAGTCGAGGGGGTTGCGCCCTCTCAGTTTCCCCCCAAGTCATATGTGGCCCCAAGGAAGCCTGACACAGAACCCCAGATGGCAATTCAAGGGTCCATCTGAACTTTAGGGAAAAAGAATTCAAGTATCCAAGTTGTCCACCATATGATCTGTGTAGCCCTAATTCCAATTCAGCAAACGGAGCTTCCCTACTTTGGGGGTGCACCCCCCCCAGGAGGCCCCTAAGAGGCGAAATGTACGGGGGAGGGGCGTTGTGGGCCGCTCTTTGAAATGGGAGACCCTCCTCCGTTCATTGATTCCTCCGCCCAAAGCAGAGCGCGCCGCTGGATCGCCCTCTAAAGGGTTGAAACCATGAAGCTGCCGGGGCTAGAGGGGCAGGGGATTTCAGGGTGGGGTGGGAGAATAAGGGGAGAGAGCTGGATCCCATAAATAAATACGGCACTTCCTGTCCGTCTCTGGCAAAAGTGGGGTTTTGAATTAAGCTTTGCGGGCGAACGAGCGAAGGCAGGTGAGTGGCTGGCGCGGGAAGAGGAAGGCGGGGGGGGAGGCGGATTTGGGGCGGGGGAGAAGGAGAGGAAGGGGGGAACAGAGGAACCCCAAATTGCAAAGCGGGGTAAAAAATGCCAGCGTAGAAATAAACAACAGAGCAAGGCAGGAAATTGCTTTCCGATCCTGGCAATGGGCAGGGAAGGCTGCACGGCGCGCCCCTCCCTGCTGATGTGTTCATTGTGGCTACAAAAAGCAAAACACACACACCTCCGTCCAAAAAAAAAAGAAAAAAAATCAGATTTCAAATCCGACGTTTTGGCTTTGGTTGGTTTCCGTTGCTTTTCCTATCGGAGGAGGGATCTTGCCCTTTTTAAAACGTTGCCCTATTTTTCCTGGCTTTCCGAGCCTTTCCCACCTCCGGTAATGGGAACCTAAAAGTCGTAGGGGGGTCTTGCAAATCCGCCAAGGACTCTGGGGACCTTCGGGATTTAATCTTTAAAGTAGCGGGAGACTCGTGGGCTGCGCTACCTTCGACGTTGCCTGTTGGGGGGGGGGCTGTTTGGTGATTTAAAAAACTATGGGTATTAGGTGTGCAAGGTGTGGACACATACACCCACGAGACAGCACTGTACAGAGGTTGGGTTCGTGTCCTGGACAACAAACATTTTGCTTCCAGTACACTTCTGGGTGTATCTTATAAATTTTTGGCTGTTAATCCTGTTGAGATTACATTTGTATTAGTTTATCTAAGTATAAAATACGAAGAGAAATTTAAAAAAGTAATAGAATAGGCGGGGGAGGGAAAAAGAAAAAAAAAGAAAATATAGAGTAAAGAGGGGAAAGGGTGTGGGAATTCCGAAGACATAACTCATGACTTATCTCAGGACTTAAAAGGCATGGACACTTGAAAGGCATGGAAACCTATCTTAACTCAGGAAATGGTTGCAACAAAAGGGGAAAAAAGGCACAGACTTCCAACTCTCTTTAGCACAGTAGAAGATTAACATTACAATCTCAACTTTTTACTTTTACACAACAGTATATGCTAGCCATTTCTATAGCAACAAACCTATGTGGCTGTTAATCCTGAAACTAACCTGAAATTTAACCTATCACGTACTGTTTTATAGAAATCTCATTTTGTAATTTCTTCTTACATATATTTTAAGTTTACTAATTTTCGCTTGCGTTGTAAAATGCTTTGTGTAGCTCACGCGTGTTCAGGCATGCATCTGAGGCATATTGCATAACATTTGTAGATCTGGTATAGTTTGGGCATGCCTAGGCATGCTTAGGCTGGATGGATGCTGCCTGGAAAGGCTATAAAGCAGCTTGCATGCACAGGTGCTATCATTTTGTTGATATCAATTTCCGTGTATTTTGATACACGGCAAAACATTGTCTGTGTACATGTAATTTGCATAACAAGTAAACCGGTTCTAGATTTGTTATAGGATGATTGGGGACAGCAGAAATGTCTGACCAATGTGGGAACAGCCATGATACGTTCTGCTACATTTGTGGCGTCTACATGCTTAAGCCTCAAAAACGCACCATGACTGGAATTGTTAAGAAAGCGTATGTACTCTATTTTGATTGTAAGGTTGGGGATCAAGACAAGGTCTGGGCTGCTTTGTTGTTGATCTCAGAGCTTGGCTCAGAGGGATTCAGAAGTCAATGCTGGTTCCTGTCCCGATGATATGGTGAAAACAGAATGTCCATGTGACAGACTATTACTTTTGTCTAACTTGTGGTGCGGCCGGAACAATCTTGAACTGAACACACTCAGAACTTTAGAGATGATAGTAAATTTTAGGCGAAGCCCTCCTATTCCCCACCTCTTGAATATGAGCCAGCAGTGTGCAGCAACAGCCAAAAAAGCTAATACTGGGTATAAACAGAGGCATAGAATCAAGATCACGTGAAGTATTCGTACCACTTTATAAAACCCTAGTAAGACCACACTTGGAATACTGTAACCAATTTTGGTCACCATACTACAAAAAAGATGTTAAGATTTTGGAAAAAGTTCAGAGAAGAGCAACTAAAATGATCAAAGGCATGGAGACTAAAACATATGAAGAACGGCTGCAGGACTTGGGTTTGGCTAGTCTACTCTAAAGAAAAGAAGAAACAGGGGTGACATGATACCAGTATTCCAGCATTTGAGAAGCTGCCACAAAGGAGATGGGGTCAAATTATTCTCCAAAGCACCAGAGGACAGGACAAGAAACAATGGTTGGAAACTGACCAAAGAGAGAAGCAACCTGGAATTAAGGAGAAACTTCCTAATAGTGAGGACAATTAAACAGTGGAACAGCTTGCCTTCAGAAATCGTGGGCGCTTCATCACTGGAGGTGTTTAAGAAGAGACTAGACCAGTGATGGCGAACCTTTTAGAGACCGAGTGCCCAAACTGCAACCCAAAAAACACTTATGTATCGTCGGGTGCCGGGTGGGCGTGGCCCATTGGGTGGGTGTGGCCAATTAAGGGGTGTGGCCCATTGGGTGGGCATGGCTGCGGTGGTAACGGCAGACTGGGTGGGACTAAAAAGTTCAACCAATCAATTTCAACTTTGCGAGATCTTTTTTTTCCCCGCGAGAAGTTGGAATTGATTGAACCTTTTTTTTTTTGCACATGGCGGTGGAGACCTAAAGTGAAAAGGTTTTATTAAAACCCAGCTGAAGGCCTAGGACTGGGGCGACGGAACGCGTGCCCACAGAGAGGGCTCTGCGTGCCCCCTCTGGCACGCGTGCCATAGGTTCACCACCACGGGACTAGACAGTCACTTGTCTGAAATGGTATAGGTTCTCCTACCTGAGCAGGGGATTGGACTAGAAGATCTCCAAGGTCCCTTCCAGCTCTATTCTATTCTAAATTCTTATAATACTAGACAACATAATATCAACAATACAGACCTTCAAGTTTCTGGGTTCTATAATCTCCCAGGATTTGAAATGGACACCTAACATCAAAAATGTCATCAAAAAAGCACAACAAAGAATGTTCTTCTTGTGCCAACTCAGAAAGCTCAGACTGGAGGAGCTGCTGATACAGTTCTACAATACAGTTCTACAAAGGAATTATTGAGTCTATCATTTGCCCTTCTATAACTGTCTGGTTTGGCACAGCAACCAAACATGACACAGACCTCAGCGAATAGTTAGGACTGCAGAAAAAACAATTGCAACCAGCCTGCTTTCCATTGAGGACTTGTGTACTTCATGAGCCAGAAAGAGGACTATGAAAATACCTACAGATCCCTCACATCCTGGACATAAACTCTTTCAACTTCGTTCCTCAAAACGATGCTATAGGACAGGGGTAGGCAAACCTTGGCTCTTTTATGACTCGTGGACTTCAACTCCCAGAATTCCTGAGCCAGCCGTGCTGAGGGGAAAGGGAGAGGTTTCCAAGCTGAGCCATGCTGGCTCAGGAATTCTGGGAGTTGAAGTCCACGAGTCATAAAAGAGCCAAGGTTGCCTACCCTTGCTATAGGACATTGCACGCCAAAACAACTGGACACAAAGACAGTTCCCCCCCCCCCCGCCCCCAATGCTATCAGTCTGCTAAACAACTAATTCCCAGAACACTGTCTTATGCCCTGGGATGTCAAACCACGTAGTAGGGCTGTGTTACTATTGTCCTTCTCATCTTTCCTATTACCTATTCCTTTAGCATCTTATGACTATCATTTTGTTGTTTGTAATCTTATAATTTATGTTGATTGCTTTTAATACTTTATGACTAGCACGGAGTATTGTATCTTATGATTTATGATGATTGTATTTTATGATTATGATCGTGATTTATCACTTGTTGCTTGTATGTACAGAGAGCTTATGCACCGGAGACAAATTCCTTGTGTGTCCAATCACACTTGGCCAATAAAGAATTCTACTCTAATGTCGCTGGTTTCTCTGCTAAAAATAAGAAATCAGTTAAATACCCCGACCTGCCTCCAGCCAGGACACCAGTGCCACTTGACGACAATCTGCCAGCGCTGAAACCAGCAGGGAAGTGGAGCTTGGACAAAACAGACGAAGATGCTGCAATGCGCCAGCCAGGGATGAACAGTGACAAAGTTCTGGATTTTGAACTTGGTATGTTTGGTGAGCCTCGTATAAAACACATGGAAATGACCTGGTCAAGGACTTAGGTTCGTCAAAATCAAAAGCAGAACTACTGGGTTCAAGACTGCAAGGACGGTTTTTGCTGTCACTAGGTATGAAAATTTCTGTCCTCCAAAGCCACCAAGATGATTTTGCAAATTTGTTTGCACAGGTCGACGACCTTGTTTCCTGTGCTGACATTGATGGTTTGTTCACAGCTTTGGATTGAGAGCGTGACCCTCTCTCTAGAAGGGTGCCTCATTATTGATTCATCAGTATTAAGCCTCAAGGCTGCCTTGTAACATAATGGCAATGTACAGCCTTCAGTACCTGTTGGCTAAGCTGCACATGTGAAACAGACATATAGAAACATGGAACTGTTGTTGAAATACATGCAGTACACAAGTATGACTGGAATAACAAAATAACAGAGTTGGAAGGGAGCTTGGAGGTCTTCTAGTCCAACCCCCTGCTCGAGGAGGAAACCCTATACCAGGGGTAGGCAATCTTGGCTCTTTTGTGACTCGTGGACTTCATCTCCCAAAATTCCTGAGCCAGCCATGCTGAGGGGAAAGGGAGAGGTTTCCAAGCTGAGCCATGCTGGCTCAGGAATTCTGGGAGCTGAAGTCCACGAGTCATAAAAGAGCCAAGGTTGCCTACCCCTGCCCTATACGATGTCAGACAAATGGTTGTCCAGTCTCTTCTTAAAAACTTCCTGGGGTGATCTAAAAGTAGTGGATCTGCTGCTTGGAATGCAGCTCAGATATACAAAATACTGTTGATACATACGCAAATGGGACAGCAGTGCAAGAGAAAGATCACTCTGAAAGAATTTGGTTCCAGGACAACGAAGGTGAAGGTTTTCATTATTTGAAACAGATGTTTCCCAGAATAACTGATGCCAAGGCATTTTTATTGGCCCACAGATCATCATCAATGACAGTGAAGATCTGTTAGTGGGACCAGAGAAAATTGCCTGGAAAGCAATCAAGGATGTTGTTGAGAATTTTCTTGGCAATTTACAAAGCACCAAACCACATTCAGCTGGTTGACAAAAACTTTTTACAGCATACCATCATGAGGTGCAATCTGTCACTGAAGATTCATTTTCTACACTCAGACTTCGGACTTCCTTCTTGAAAATCTAGCTGCGGTCAGCGATGAACGTGGTGAAAGATTGTAGCAGGATACTGCCACAATGGAAAAATGGCATTGAAGTAACTGAAATCCATCAGTGCTGGCTGACTGTTATTGGATACTGCAGTGAGATGCATAGGACACAGTACAAATGAAAATCAGCAGCAAAACATTTTTGGCCCTGTTGAACTCGTGTAACGTGTTGGAAATATGTGATTAAGTACATTATAGTCATTAAAAGTTAATTTCATGTTTCTCAGGATTCCTACGTAATACAGTCACACTGAAATTATATTTGTCTTGAGTTTGAAGGGGGTCTATCATAATCACCAAAAGTTTTTCAGGAAGTAAAACTTCTAAAAAAAAATATTGTTGTCCAGTGAAATTGGTGGGTGTATGTGTGCGCGCCTTGCACTCATAGACACACGTATACAAAAGTTGGGTTCCTGCTTAACACGAAGAACCAATTTTTGTTGGGTTTACTGAATAATATACAATTGGTTGGGTTTGCTGGGGTTCGCATCACCACAGTTTCCTGAAATAATCCCATTGGAACGTCATGACTGAATTAATCTATTTTTCTAGGTTCAGTCCACCAGGCAACAAAGGCAACCACTAGGCTCTTAATTTTTATGAACTCATATATCAAATTTTTTTGGGGGACAACACTATTTCAGAACATCTGGAAGGAAGGAGATTCTCTTGGTGTAAAGCAGTGTTTTTTCAACCTGGGCAACTTTAAGCAGTGTGGATTTTAACTCTCAGAATTTCCTAGCCAGGCTGGGGAATTCTGGGAGTTGAAGTTCACACATCTTCAAAGATGCCAAAGTTTAAAAACACTGCTTTAAAGCAGAGTTTTTCAGCGATTCTCCCCCCCCCCCCGTAACTAACAGGTTCTGCAGCCCGAACAAGTTTGAAAACATCTGATTTAAAGCATCTCCCAGGGAGTGGAGAGAACTGTAAACAGAGAGCTTTGCAAACAGAGAGTTAACCTATCAAAAGCACATTTAATTAATGCCATCCCTGTCTGAAGAGATCTAATAAAAGCTGTAGTTTTGAGTGGTTGTGTGGGTCTCAGCTGTCAAGCCCTAGAATTCAAAAAGAGCTTTTGCCTCATTTAAATGGGTGCTTACAATCTGCTACAAGTTGCACGAAATGGGGGCACTGATGTGCAGTGGGCGATGGGGAATGGAGTGGACCCCAAAGATGCTTTTTCAAGAGGCAACTGGACTTTTTGGGGATTTTTCCTTGTAGACATTTTGCTTCTCACCCAAGAAGCTTCTTCAGTTCTGGAGGTTCTGAAGAAGCTTCTTGGACGAGAAGCGAAACGTCTTCAAGAAAAAGAAACAAAGAAGAGGGGGGTTAAGTTATTTTCCAAAGCACCAGAAAGCAAGAAAAAGAAACAATGGAAACCAGTCAAGGAGAGAAGCAACTTGGAAAGAAGGAGAAACTTCCTAACAGTGAGGACAATCAGCCAGTGGAACGGCTTTGCCTTCAGAAGTTGTGGGGGCTTCAACACTGGAGGTTTTTAAGAAGAAACTGGACAGTCACTTGTCTGAAATGGGATAGGGCCTCCTGCTTGAGCAGGGGGTTGGATGAGAAGACCTCCACAGTCACTTCCAGCTCTATTCAGATTGATTGAAAAGCAAAAATAGTCCAGTTGCCTCTTGAAAAAGCACCTTTGGGGTCCACTCCATTCCCCATCACCCACTGCACATCGGGGACTCCTTTCTTGCAACTCTCGTGGAACTCGTAGCAGATTGTAAGCACCCATTTAAATGAGGCAAAAGCTCTTTTTGAATTTTAGGGCTTGACCGCTGAGACCCACACAACCACTCAAAACTCTACAGCTGTTATTAGATCTCTTCAGACAGGGATGGCATTAATTAAATGTGCTTTTGATAGGTTAACTCTCTGTTTGCAAAGCTTTCTGTTTACAGTTCTCTCCACTCCCTGGGAGAGGCTTTAAACCAGATGTTTTCAGCCACGTCCTGGATGACTGAGAATCTCTTCATAGAGGAATGGAGTTGATATTAATAATATATCGCCTAACTTCCAGTGACTCTAGGAGAAATTGGCAAAAAGGTTTTCGTACTTTTAAAGTTATTTTAGGTTTCCTTCTGGGTTTTGGTGTTCCCTGATTCAAAAGGGAATTTCCCCACACCCACCCAGTTCCTGAAGTTTTAGCAACTGTGATTTGAGCAAAGTCTAGGCCAGAGGTAGGCAACCTTGGCTCTTTTATGACTCATGGACTTCAACTCCCAGAATTCCTGAGCCAGCATGGCTCAGCTTGGAAACCTCTCCCTTTCCCCTCAGCATAGCTGGCTCAGGAATTCTGGGAGTTGAAGTCCACGAGTCATAAAAGAGTCAAGGTTGCCCACCCCTGGTCTAGGCACTGCCAAAAAAGGAGAGTGCAAGGTCATGGAACAGTGTGCCTTCAAATGATTCATTGTGATTGTAAAAAAGAAAAACAAAAAAACATTCAAATCCTTGCTCAGGTATAAAACTCACTATAGGTCATCCTCAACTTGCAATCACAATTGAGCCCAAAATTTATGTTGCTGAGTGAGACGTTTGTTAAGGGAGCTTTGCCCCATTTTGTGACTCTTCTTACAACAATTGTTAAGTGACTCACTGCAGCTGTTAAGTTAGTAACACAGTTGTTAAGTGAACCTGGTTTCCCCCCTTGACTTTGCTGGGCAGAAGGTCGCAAAAGGGGATCACATGACCCCGAGACCCTGCAGCCGTCATAAATGTGAGTCAGTTGTCGAGCATCCAAATGTAAATTACATGACCCTGGGGAGGCTGCAACGGTCGTAAGTGTGAAAAATAGTCATGTCACTTTTTTCAGTGCCGTTGTAACTTTGAACGGTCAGTAAGTGAACTGTTGTAAGTCAAGGGCTCGAGTCTGAACTGCCTCACGGAGTTATTCTGAAAATATTATAGTCCTGAAAGGACTCTAGTTCAGGAGCTGTCTGTCTGCTTTACCTAAAGAAGATATTTGGCACTATTAATCGAGGCAGTCAAAAATCCTGGACAGATGGATTTGACTTATTAGTTTGATTCGGGTTACATTTTTTTAACTTATTATTTGTTCCAGCCTATGTATTCAGAGAGATATTCCAGTAGAATCTGCAGGATTCCTATAATCAACCTTGCTCATGCAATAGAATAGAGTAGAGTAGAGTAGAGTAGAGTAGAACAGAACAGAACAGAACAGAACAGAATAGAATACAGTAGAATAGAGTAGAGTAGAACAGAATAGAATACAATAGAATAGAGTAGAACAGAACAGAACAGAACAGAATAGAACAGAATAGAATAGAACAGAGTACAGTAGAATAGAATAGAATAGAATAGAATAGAATAGAATAGAATAGAATAGAATAGAATAGAATAGAATAGAATAGAATAGAATAGACCCTGGAGGTCTTCTAGTCCAGCCTCCTGTTCAAGCAGGAAACCCTGTATCATTTCAGACAAGTGGCTCTCCACTCTCTTCTAAAAATACCTCCAGTGATGAAGCACCCAGAACTTCTGAAGGCAAGCTGTTTGCTAACTGTGCCATTTTTTTTTCCCCTGGAAGAAAGCATTTTAAAAACGATCTTTTGGTTTTCTGACTGCCTTTTTGATGGTTTGGCAGATGAGTGGAGTGTGCCTGGTTGGGGAGCACTCTGTATATTGCAATTGCTCGGTTGGTCCTTTTATTAGATTAATAAAAGCAGTCTGTCTCCAGCTCTTTGTTAAGCACAGCCATAAAGAATTAGGACAGCAGACATAAACGCACCAAGCCACATGGCTTTTGATTTTATGTACATGAGACGAGAGGGATCCAAAATCCCCCCCAGTTGCATTTCTTGGGGGGGAGGGGGAAGAAATGGGTCTCTACTTAGAGTAGACCCACCATAGATATACCTATCCTATATCTCTTGAGGCTATAAACAGAATTGGTTCGTATGGTGAATCTGCATTTAAGTTCTAGATAGCCAGTATGTTGAAAATGGCCAGTGAAGGGAAGCTGATTGATTGCTATAAAAGGCAAGATGACAACCTAAACCTCAGGAAATAATGATAATCTTGAAGGTTCGGACAGATAAAAAAAGGATGATCGGATTCTGGTATCTTCCTTTGAAAGGAAAAATTGAGAGAAGGAAGTTTGCTAGAAATCTTGGCCAAGTGATATAGCGAGGCAGTGGGCCACGCTTGGCTGGCTGTGGAGCATGGGCTCCAGTGGGCGTAGTAATAATGGCTGATGGGAAGAGCTGCCTGCCAGTGGGCTGAGATATTCCATTGTTTTCCTATTTGGGATAGATGAATTGTTTTTGTTTTGTTTTTTAAAAAATGGTGTCGGACATAATTGGGGGGGGTTGTGTCAAGCTGTCCTGCGTTTTTAGTTAAAAATATTTGGGGGTTGATTTAGTGTGAATTTTCCATGGCTTGTTCCCTTCTATTTCAGCAGAGGTTCCTGCATAAGACATTGTCACTATCTTGCCATAATGTTATTTTATTTCTTTATTAAATTTTTATCCCCTATAAGGTAATTCTGGATGGCTTACAAGTTATAAAATAAGTAAAATAAAAATAAAAATAAAATACTAAACTGCACAGATTATGATCGTGAAACTATACCAGGGGTAGGCCACCTTGGCTCTTTTATGACTCGTGGACTTCAACTCCCAGAATTCCTGAGCCAGCCATGCTGAGGGGAAAGGGAGGTTTCCAAGCTGAGCCATGCTGGCTCAGGAATTCTGGGAGTTGAAGTCCACGAGTCATAAAAGAGCCACGGTTGCCTATAGTTCTGGTGTCAGAACTATACTGACACCAGAACCGAGAGAAATTTTAGCAGTAGTCTTCAGTGCTAATTGCTAATTATATCATTATAGCGAGATAGCCTATCTTTATTAAACTTCTATCATTGAAAACAATTCTAAACTTTCTGGTAACTTATCTTGATAAAATGGCAAGAACTGGAAATTGCCTTTTGGTTTGATCATTCCATTGAGAAATATTGTCAGCCGGACTACCAAGTAGGGCTTGGAGTGTGCTGGTATAGCAGCCATTTTGACTTTTTTGACCTCTCCCCTGTGCCTCCATGCTTTGGAATTCCCTAGTCCCAGAGGTTCACACAGCCCCCCTTCTAGTTTTCATAAAACAGTCTAAACCTTTTTATTGTGCTGAGCTTTCAGTTGATTTTTTTTTTTTTTGTGGTCTCCATTTTGGGCTGTGTGTGTGTATGTGTGTCTTTTTGCGTGTGTGTTTCTTAATGCTGTTTGATGTTTTTACTTTATTAAGCTGCCCAGTGTCTCTTTGAATAGGGGCAGGCTAGAAAAACTGCCAAGGAAGTGAATGAAATTTGAGCTGAAGGGATCAGCTTTTGGAAAAGATCCACCTCTCGCTATCCAGTTAGCATTTTGTGCATTTTTTTGAGTGATGGGCAGAAATGTTGTAAACCTAATTTCAGGGCTGCCCACGCACAAAGCCAGCAGACAAACGTGATTAAAAATGAACAAAATCAGAGTCCGGGCCGAGTGGTAATTTGGTTGTGGGTGACTAAGAGGCCAGAGAATGGGCAGGGAATCTGGCTTTTATTTATTTCTCTCATTTAATGGTCCTGTGCCTGGCTTTTTCTTATACAGCCAAGCAAAGGAGCCAGCAACGGTGAATAAACAGATTAAAGCAATCAATCATAAAGCAATAAAATCTGCAAAAAACAAAGAAACAAAGGAAAGGAAAGGACTGGAGTCAAAGAAGGCGGCAGGAGGTAGTCAGTTGGAGGGGGGAAAACTAGCAAAGGGGGAGGGAGCAGAAAAAGCAAAATGCCAGAAGCTGACAAACAAGACCTCAATAGCTCAGAGCAGAGACGGTGGATGGCCCTCCCCAGTTTATCCTAGCCCAGAAGTGTGAGATTTATATGTCCCATCCTCCACATTTGGCAAGACGTTGATTTACTTAGTGACCGTTCAGGGTTCCAACGGCACTGAAAAAAGCGACTTATAACCTTTTTCAGGCTTAAGACCATTACAGCCTCCCCATCGTCACGTGATTTACATTCAGAGACTTGACAACTGACTCACGTTTATGACGGTTGCAGTGTCCCTGGATCATGCGATCCCCTTTTGCAACCTTGTGACCAGCAAAGTCCATGGGGAAGCCAGACTCACTTAACAACCGAGTTATTAATTTAACAACTGCAAGGGTTCACCTCACAACTGTGGCAAAAAAAGGTCGTAAAACGGGGCAAAACTCCCTTAACAAATGTCTCACTTGGCGACATAAATTTTGGGCTCAGTTATGGTCATACGTTGAGGACTACCTGTATTTTATAATAATTTAAATCGGTGTTTCTTAACTTGAGCAACTTTAGGATGTATGGACTTGTAGAATTCCAATTCGCCATTGGAAAGATGTGCACCGATTTAAGCCATGGTTTAATCATTGGAAATCATTGTCTTGGGGCAATACAGTTGGTTTAAATATAATATTTCTCTTGCCTGATTGTGTGGGTTTTCTCTAGTGCTTGCAGTGGAGAATGGCAGTGGAACAGGCGAGAAAATGCCACAAGTTTGAAAAACTTCCGAGAAGTTTTTAAAAGGTTTCCAATTGCATGCAGCTGCTGGGGTTTCAAAGGAACAACAATTGTTGCGTTTGCCTCCTGAGGTTCCTAAATCTTATTTCCTTCCTGGAAATTTGTCGTCCTTCTATAATCAGTTCTATGTGCAAATGAGTACTGTGGTGCTTTTTATAAAAAATATCTTAAATTTATTTCATCGTCTTTATTACTTTTATAAATAAGCGAAAGGCACCCCGCCGGCTTTCATGCCCAAAGTGGTTGAATTAGAATTCACTGCCTCCTAATTTCTGTGAGTCAGAATAGAGTTGGAAGGGACCTTGGAGGTCTTCTAGTCCAGGGGTCCTCAACCTTGGCCACTTTAAGGCTTGTGGACTTCAACTCCCAGAATTCCTCAGCCAGCCAAGCTGCAGGTGTTAAGTGAATCATGCAGTCGTTAAGTGAACCTGGCTTTCCCCGTTGACTTTGCTTGTCGCAAGCTGGCTGGCAAGGTTACAAATGGTGATCACGTGACTCCGGGACACTGCAACGATCATAAATACGTGCCGGTTAGATAAGATAAGATAACCTTTATTGTCATTTTTTTACTGTGGGCACAACGGCACACATCAAAATTGAAATTTAGTTGCCCGCTCTCAAAGTGAAACACATATATCACACACACCTAAACATACTATATATAACATATGTATAGACCCACACCCCTACATATACATAACAAATAAATATTAAATACTGTCCATCTTGAATATATAACGGAAGGAGGAAGCTTGAGAGTTCACAAGGTTAATGCTGTACGGAATGAAACTATGGCTGAATCTGGATGTTCTGCTATGGATACCAAGTGCCCAGATTTTGGTCACCTGTCTTATGGGGATGCTGCAATGGGTCATAAGTGTGAAAAACGGTCATAAGTCATTTTTTTTCAGTGCCATTGTAAGTTCCAATTGTTGCTAAATGAATGTTGTGAATCGAGGTCTACCTGTAAGCCTAGAGTGTGACCGGTGGCTGTTCAGCCTTGTGCAGGCAGTCCTCGACTTACAACAGTTCATTCAGTGACCATTCAAAGTTACAACAGTGCTGAAAAAAAGCAACTTATGACCGTTTCTCACACTTACACAGCATCCCCATGGTCATGGGATCAAAACTGGGACACTCGGCAACTCGGCTTGTATTTGTGATGGCTGCAGTGTCCCAGGGATCATGTGATCCCCTTTTGCGATCTTTCTGACAAGCAAAGTCAATGGGGAAGCCAGATTCACTTAAGAAGCAGGAGACTAACTTATCAACTGCAGTGATTCACTTAATAGCTAGTAGCAAGAAAGGTCGTAAAATGGGGCAAAACTCACTTAACACGTTTGCTTGGCAACCGAAATTTTGAGCTCAATTGAGGTCGTAAGTCAAGGACTACCTGTATTTCACCTGGCAGTAAGGTTAAGTAAGTAAGTAAGTAAGTAAGTAAGTAAGGAAGGAAGGAAGGAAGGAAGGAAGGAAGGAAGGAAGGAAGGAAGGAAGGAAGGAAGGAAGGAAGGAAGGAAGGAAGGAAGGAAGGAAGGAATAATTGAGCTATGCTCCTTAGTCTTCCCTGAGGTTTCAAAGCTAGCTCTTGGAAACCTCACAAGGTTGTTGTTTGTGGGGACCATAGGAAGTGGAAACTTTTGAACTGTACAAAATGTAGTGGTAGATAATGACAACAACAGTAGTAGATGTGGCTGTAAGACATTGTAGATTCTCCCAATCTGGTCCAGTTGCTTACAATTTGTATTTGGGCACATGGTGCATTTTGTGTGGGGGAGGGGGAGAAAGAGAAAGAAAGAAAAGAAAAGAAACAAAGAAACAGAGAGAAAGAGAAAGAAAAAGAAAGAGAAGGAAGGAAGAGATTATCATTTCACGCAAAATGTAAAGAAATTAGAAATAAAAAAGAAGTAAAGATGGAAGGAGGGAAAGAGACAAAGGGAAAGAGAAAGGGGAATGGGGAAAGAGAAAGAAAGAAAGAGAAAAAGAAAGAAAGAAAAAGAAAAAGAAGGAACGAAGAGATTATCATTTCACATTCAGGGGATTAAAGTGTTTTTAACCATGTTTTTCATTGTGCTTTGATTTGCTTTTGTTATCTTTCCTGGTCGCTCAACTGGCAAATGCGATGCTCATCTATATTTCATGGGCACAGAATAAATGAATCAATACAGCATTTTTTTTGCCCTGGCGTCTCATCCATCAACCAACGTGCCCCCGCTCGCTGCTTGTACAGCTACGGGGCAAGCTCGGTAAAATGTATATTAAATTAACTACCCCTCCTCGCGACACCCTGAGATAGCTTGGGCTACAACATCCATCATCCCTGGCCAGCCTGCCCCTGGGCAGTTCTGCTTTTTAAAAAAAGTGGGATGGACAAATTTGGCTCCCCATTTCTGGGTCTCTTAACCTCGCTGGGATGAGTTTGAGTCCTTTCCGATTTGCTGAAGGGTTAAGTCGAGCAAGTTCTGCTTCCTAGAAAAGCCGTGGAAATTTGATTCACAACTGGGAAGGGAGGCGGGCGGTCTCCCCTACTCCTCCCCTTCCCGCCCCGCCTCTTGCCTCCAGTGACATGAGAAACTGCCTTTTGCTTCTTGGTCCCCAATCTGGGAGCCATCAAAAAGCTGCAGCTGCAGCAGACACAAAGGCTGCAAGGCGGGGGTGAGTTTGGGCAGGCAAAAAGGGGGGAAAGCCTCCTGCAACGGGGGGCGGAGGGGGAGCCAAGTGCTGGGGGAGGACAAGGAAGGGGGAGAGATGGAGGAACCAAGGCTGGAGGGAAAGGGGTGCCAGGACCATGGACAAACTTTAGCCTGTGCCGTTAGATGGCACAGGAATAGATTGAGGGCGCTGGTCTAATAAATATACTAGTCCTTAAGATGCCTCAAGATGCTCTGTTGCTTTGCTGCAGTGGACTGGCCCTGCGATTGGGCTGGGAATTGTGAATGCCCAGCTGCAGACGGACAGCTGGTGGGTGCGCATTTCCTGGTTGCTGCACAGCTCCTTTGCCTGCAAAGGGACTCCCAGGGCACAAGGCCTCGGTTGGTGGGCTGCGGTGTCCTTGGGACTCCAGGTTAAAGGGATGAGTAACGGTGGAGAGACTTCCTTGGAGAAGCGAGCCTGTGGTCTGTGGCTGTTCTTCTTCTCCTCCTCTTGATGTCTTTTAAGATGGAGCATGACTAAGGTGGCCTCTTCATATATTCCAGCATGAAAAAAAGGACAGGATGGGGACCCAAAGGAGGGAGGGAGCTTAGGGAAAGGGTCCCCAGCACATCTTCCCAAATTTTGGGGTTCCCTAGCTGAATGAAACTCACTGGAGAAGAGCCTAATGCTGGGAAAGATTGAGGGCAATAGAAGAAGGGGACGACAGAGAATGAGGTGGCTGGATGGAGTCACTGAAGCAGTAGGACTCCAGAAGATGGTAGAGGACAGGAAGACCTGGAGGAACGTTGTCCATGGGGTCGCGATGTGTCGGACATGACTTCGTAACTAACAACAACAAAGCTGAATGTCAAAAGTTTTTGCAGCAGAAGAGGCAACGCAGGGGGATCTAAAGCAGGGTTTCTCAACCTTGGCTACCTGAAGATGGGTGGACTTCAACTCCCAGAATTCCTCAGCCAGCCATGTTGGCTAAGGAATTCTGGGAGTTGAAGTCCCACCAAATGGCCACGCTTGAGAAACCTGAGCTAAACCTGGCCACATTCCAGTTGCAGAGATGAGAAACAATGGAGGGGAAGTTAAATAGCCAGGTTTTGAAGATCTAGAATGTGACACATAGACAGTCCGTAGTTTCTGAGTTGGTAGGGCATAAACTGCAGATTCAGATAACCAGAATTTGTAGTTTAAATCCACGGGCCACTTCCTGATGACAGGAGTTGTTTGGCAGGACCTTGCAAGAAAGAAAAAATCTTTGGCAGAATGTTTTTGCTGGCCAGCTACCTACCTAGCCATCTTTGCTTTATACCTCAGTATAGATAGGCTGTAGGAATTGGAGGAAACTCCTCTTTGGAGAAAGCTCCAATGTGATCTTGGTCCTAGGGATCTGCACCGGGTACTCGTGCCAGAGTAGAGCTACATTCTGCAATAATGAGTATGCTTAATCAAAAAAAAGAAAAAAAGCTTGCTTTGGTTGTCCTGCCCAAGTTATCTGATTAACATCCTTTAAAATCCTTGTTTTGTTTTAATTTAGGCCTGATTGTTGAAAAAAAAAAAGAATTTCATAGCATTTGCCCATTATTTTTTAAAATAAAGCAAGTTTATTTTTTTAAAAATGTTTGGAAGCAGCATATGCTAGGATAGATAAAAAGAATTTAAAACACTAGTATACATACAGGTAGTCCTCAACTTACCACCATAATTGAGCCCAAACTTACGTTGCTAAGTGAGAAATTTGTTAAGTGAGTTTTGCCCCATTTTACGACCTTTCTTGCCACAGTTGTTAAGTGAATCACTGCAGTTGTTAGGTTAATAACACGGTTGTTAAGTGAATCTTGTTTCCCCCTTGACTTTGCTTGTCAGAAGGCGGAAAAAGTGAATCACATGACTCCGGGACAATGCACCCGTCATAAGTGTGAGTCAGTTGCCAAGCATCTGAATTTTGACCACCTGACCATGGGGATACTGCAGTGGTCATAACTGTGAAAAATGGTCGTAAGTCACTTTTTCCCCTGCCGTTGTAATTTTGAACGGTCACTAAAAGAACTGTTGTAAGTTGAGGACTACTTGTACTGAATTTTAAGAATAATTACAGCATTTTTTTTTGAAAAAGAATGAGCTAGGCAGGTGAGAGTTTCAACAAATTAATGCATATAGGTAGCCCTTGACTTATGACCACAACTGAGCCCAAAATTTCTGTTGTTAAGTGAGACAATTATAAAGTGAATTTTGCCCAATAACAATAATAACAATAATAACAACAATAACAATAATAACAACAATAATAATATAATGATGATGATGATAATAATAATGTTGAAAGGGACCTTGGAGGTCATCTAGTCCAACCTCCTGCTCAGGCAGGAAACCCTATACCATTTTAGACAAATGGCTGTCCAATCTCTTCTTAAAAACTTCCAGTGATGGAGCATTCACCGCTTCTGGAGGCAGGTTGTTCCACTGGCTAATTGTTCTAATTGTCAGGAAGTTTCTCCTTAGTTCTAGGTTGCTTCTCTCCTTGATTAGTTTCCATCCGTTGCTTCTTGTCCTGCCTTCTGGCACTTTGGAAAATAGCTTGACTCCCTCTTCTTTGTGGCAGCCCCTGAGATATTGGAACACTGCTATCATGTCCCCCCTCGTCCTTCTCTTCATTAAACTAGTCCAGGGGTAGGCAACCTTGGCTCTTTTATGACTCGTGGACTTCAACTCCCAGAATACCTGAGCCAGCATGGCTCAGCTTGGAAACCTCTCCCTTTCCCCTCAGCATGGCTGGCTCAGGAATTCTGGGAGTTGAAGTCCACGAGTCATAAAAGAGCCAAGGTTGCCTACCCCTGAACTAGTCATACCCAATTCCAGCAACCGTTCCTTACAACCTTTCCTGGTATAGTTGTTAAATTAGTCACACGATGGTTAAGTGACTCTGGCTTCCCCATTGACTTTGCTTGTCAGAAGGTCGCAAAAGGGGATCACATGACCTTGGGACACTGCAACCATCCGTTGCCAAGCTTCTGAATTTTGATCACGTGACCAGGGGGATGCTGCCACGGTCGTAAGTGTGAAAAGCAGTTATAAGTCACTTTTTTCAGTGCCATTGTAACTTCGATTGGTCACTAATTGAACTGTTGTACATTGAGGACTTACCTGTAGTTTGGGTGTTCTTATCTGAATGAAGAGAAGGACGAGGGGTGACAGGATAGCAGTGTTCCCGTATCTCAGGGGCTGCCACATAGAAGAGGGAATCAAGCTATTCTCCAAAGCACCTGAAGGCAGGACAAGAAGCAAGGGATGGAAACTAACCAAGGAGAGAAGCAACCTAGAACTAAGAAGAAATTTCCTGACAGTTAGAACAATTAACCAGACTTCCGGTTCCGGTCGCAGCGCCCGCGGACGTGCAGAGAACTCGTTCTCTTGGCCGTCCGGTTTCCCCCCGCCGGTAGACCCTGGATAGGGTCGAAAGTCGCCCTGTAGGGACGACCACCGTAGAGGAGGGCACTCGTTGATCGCGGAGGGAGCGGCGGCTCCCTCTGCGGTCCGAGAAAACCACCTTTGGGCCGACGGGGAAAAGATCGGCCAGTAACATGGCCGATCACTCAGCTGCTCCAGCCGAAAGTCACAGCAACATCTAAGCGAAAAGAACCACCGTGGAAGATCCGGGTGAGACCTTTCCTTCCCTCTTGTTAATTTACCTTTTTCCCTGCTAACAGCTTTAAGAACTATTTCCCTATTTTGAGAAAGCAGCGTTTGATTACTGGGGAAAACGGGCTTTGGAAAAACAATTATTGTTTTTTTTTTACTATTTTATTTTGTCTACATAAGCAGTTGGAACTCGAGCATCCGGATTATTGTGACTTTCTCTTTTGGCTTGTTTATCTTCAGTTTAGGTGAAAATCCTTAGGGAGGGGGTGGAATGTTCTTTGTTTCCCCCCCCCCTCCTGAACAGTACTGCCTAAAAAACTTTTTACTCTCTGGGCGGACTTATGTAGATTATTTTGGATACAATGCATCCTGGGACTTGGCATGAAGCCCAGAAACGGACTGATACAATGTAACTTGCTCTTTGAACTCCCACTTCCTGATTTTGGCCTGATGCCCAGACTGGATTACAATATAACAACTGACTGCCAGTTTTTATCTCTGTGCTGGTCTTGACTATTGGTTTTTTTTTTTCCTCTATCTTTCTTTGGAAATATATTTCTGTCTGCATTTTATATTTTATAACGCTGCAATCTATTTTTTAAGCTGAACTTCTCTAAAAAAAAAAAAAAGAAGAAGAAGATGGAATCCTACTCACAGATTAATTATGGACTTATATTAGAAAAAATCTTAGAAGCAAGACTGGAACTTAAAGAACATATTAGATCGTTTAGATTCAAGGAGGACTCAGAATTAAAAATTGAAGCTCAACCTTTGATTGACTATGATAGACAATCAGATCTACAACTTAATGAGATGGATGGAATACATTTACAAGCTATTGAATCTACTGAATTTATTGAAGAGGAAGAGGACACATCCTACATGATGGATTTCTTTGATGATCAAAGGCAGAACTCAACTAAAACATTTACAACTTTAAAAGCAACAGGATTGGACTTCCAAATACGAGGCACAAAAAACGTTGACAACATGACAGTACAGACAACACTGGATAAAAGAGAAAAAGAATATGATTGGACTCAATGGTGGGAAAAGGCCTTTAGCCAGTTACTAAGATGGGAGGACTTAGAAGCCCTGTTGTGGAAACCTACCTGGCACAAAAAGAAAGCTAGAATTAGATTTAAAAATAAGAGTTAAAATTTTATTTGATGGGTAAAAGGGCTTCTGGACATTGATTGAACTAATATTTTTGAGATCTTTAAGGTCACTTTGGTATGAGTCAACACTAGATTTAAATTATGGATTTGAGTATGATTTGGAATGGCAATAAGAATAATTGGAAAATTTATAATTAAAGGAGTTAGATTGAGATTGAGACTGGTGAAATATTATTGATATTTTTATTCATAAGAATTGAATGGTAATTAGTGAGATATTAAATGGATTAAACTGAAACAATTGAGGAATCTTTTAGGGACGTGGATTGATCTATGAAAATATTGGATAGAATATATGAAATAGAATATAGTTGAGAAATATTAAGATATAATAGTTATATTACTTGTTTATGATAGAAATAATTATTGTCCTATTATTATTATTATGATGTTATTATATTACTATGTCTAATGAAATAGTTTTAAAATATATAAATTCATGTTTATTTACATAATATGTAAGTGAAATATAATAAGAGATATAATTTGATTGAGAAATATAAATTGAAATTGGAATAATAGATAGAGGTGAGAAACAATTTATATTTTAGGAATGCTCGAATTGTTTACCATAAGAGGGAACCTTTAAAGTAGTAGTTTAAATTGTATATGTATGACTGTATTTTTTGTTGTGTTCTCTGGAGTGCCCTATCTCCACGATGTGTTACAAACACTTGGCTGTAAAACAAACAAAAACTAATAAAACTTGTTATGATAAAGAACAATTAACCAGTGGAACAACCTGCCTCCAGAAGCGGTGGATGCTCCAACACTGAAAGTTTTAAGAAGAGACTGGACAGCCATTTGTCTGAAATGGTATAGGGCAGTGATGGCAAACCTTTTAGAGACTGAGTGCCCAAAAACCACCTTGCCCGCCTGCCTGCCCCGCCCCGCCCCTGGCCCCTCCACTCCGCCCCCACCCCGCCCACCCGCAGGGCCACCCACTGCCTCCATGGCCCACCGCAGCAGATCGCCCAGGCGGCCCTGCCGCGCCATGGCAGCCACGCCCTCTACCTGCTCATCTGCGCGCGACAGGGCGCGAGGGTGGAGTCTTGTCCCCACTGCCCTGCTGCCATGTCCTTGGCTGCGCTGCTCTGCGTGTGCCATGCTGGGGGCAACTCTCCTCCGGGGGGGCTGCTGGTGAGGAGGGGGCTGCGGGGGAGGTGGGGCTGGGGCATGCCATAGGTTTGCCACCACTGGTATAGGGTTTCCTGCCTGAGCAGGGGGTTGGACTAGAAGACCTCCAAGGTCCCTTCCAACTCCATTATTATTGTTGTTGTTGTTGTTATTATTATTATTAATCATCGCACAGTCAGCCAGATGTTCAGACTGGATTTGGCATTTTTGTCTACCTATCGAGTCCTCACCAAGGACCTGGGATAGGCAGATGTGGATGTTTGATGGTATTACAGATATCGTCGCAGGATGGAAGCAGTTCCTAGTAAGGCCGCCTTTTGCAATTGACTAATGGCGAATTTGTCAATGCCAATGGTGTTCAAGTGGTGCTCCAGTTGTTTTGGGATTGCACCCAAGGCGCCTATTACTATTGGTACTACCCTTGCTTGCTTTTGCCACAGTCTTTCTATTTCTATCTGTAGGTCTTTGTATTTTGTTATCTTCTCCAGTTCTTTCTCGTCTATTCTGCTGTCTCCAGGCACTGCCACGTCCACTATCCAGACTTTTTTGTCTTTCTTATCGACAATTGTTAAGTCCGGGGTGTTATGTTGCAGGTGCTTGTTGTTGTTATTACTACTACTACTACTATTATTATTATTACTATTATTATTATTATCTGACTCTGGCTGACTGGAAACCTTGCCCTTTGCAATGATACCACTGGAAGCAGGCGATCTCATAGAGAAGCAGCATATTCTGATCCATGAACGGTTTTGAAAGTGACAATTCTCAGCTTGGATTGACCACCTGGGAACATCCTGGCAGCCAGTGAAGCTGTGGGCAAATTGACTATCCTACTTCCAGCTGTTGTGCTCCGGACCTCTTGCCTTCAAGGGCAGCCCCACGTGGAGGCACACTGCAGTAGTCCAACTAGGAGGAGACTAGGGCCCAAGTGATAATAATGAGGGCCTCGCCAAAGGGAGGCCCTCCTAGTCTGGCATGTTGATGGGATCCCTGATTTCAACAGCAGTCAGAGAGAGCGATTCAGAATCATAGAGGAAAAGTTTATGATGATGGTCCATATTTAGGGATTGTTGTCTCTGAATGCCATTAGCTGCCCCTTGTGGACTCTTCACCAGAAGCCTCTGCCTGATTAGTGGGGGAAATCGAAGGATAGATGGGGAATGCCTTTGCTCTAATCCTGTGTCATTAATCTTCACCTAATCCAGGGGTCCTCAACCTTGGCAACTTTAAGACTTGTGGACTTCAACTCCCAGAATTCCTCAGCCAGTTTGGCTAATCCAGGAGTCCTCAACCTTGGCAACTTTAAGACTTGTGGACTTCAACTCCCAGAATTCCTCAGCCAGTTTGGCTAATCCAGGAGTCCTCAACCTTGGCAACTTTAAGACTTGTGGACTTCAACTCCCAGAATTCCTCAGCCAGCTTGGCTGGCTGAGGAATTCTGGGAGTTGAAGTCCACAAGTCTTAAAGTTGCCAAGGTTGAAGACCCCTGACCTAATCTATGCTGTTGTCCCTTTTCCTAATTAGATGTAATCCTTAAACAGATAGTCCTTGACTTACAACCATTTGTTTAGTGATCGTCCAAAGTTAGAGTGGCACTGGGGAAAAAAAACCCTTATGACCATTTTTCACACTTAACGACCCTTGCAGCATCCCCCATGGTCACGTGATCAAAATTCAGGTGCTTGGCAACTGCATGTATTTATGACCGTTCCAGTATCCCGTGGTCATGTGTTCACCTTTTGTGACCTTCTGACAGGTGAAGTCAATGGGGGAAGCCCGATTCTCTTAACGGTTAACATTAAACAGGATTCGTTTAATAGTTGCAACGATTCGCTCAACTGTGACAAAAGTCTGTTTTTTACGGTACTGTTTTTGATAGGTTGGACTGTTTTTTTCCCTTTGTGTAAACTTCAATCCCACATCTTAAGAAAGCAGAACTCTTGGAAGCAATTTCTTCCAACAGGAACTTTTATTAAGAGTAGTTGATAGCAGGCATAATAGACAGGGTCTGAGGGATTCCCTTACAGATCGATATTTTAAAAGTGTCTCTAAGCAAACCCCACCCCACAGTTCATCTGGGCGGTTCAGACCGGCCAATCCCCAGGTGTTAAGTCCATCGATGGGAAAGGAAAGATAACATCAGTCCGGCTTGTGCACGATCATTCCACAGCTCTTCACACCTCATTTTGAGGACGGAGAAATAAACCAGGTCCCGGAGGTTTGTATCTCTTTCCCCCCCCTTTTTTTTTTTCCTAGCTGCCTGGATAGGGAGGAGAAGTTCAGAGGGATGCCTAGTATAGGAGGCAATTTGTTACATTGTAATGGGTAGCAGACACGAAGGCGAATAAACAAAAGGTTACATTGTAGTGAATAGAGGAAGTGAAAGCAATAAACCCGCATGCATATCCCCCCTCCCCCTTGGCAGAATCCAGGGAAAGGTGAGATTTGGTTTTAGATCAGAGGAGATAGCTAGAAATGAAATATAAATGGATTCTGACAGTGACCTTTTCCGACAGGCGAAGTCAATGGGGGAAGCCCGATTCTCTTAACGCTTAACATTAACAGGATTCGTTTAATAGTTGCAACGATTTGCTCAACTGTGACAAAAATCTGTTTTTTACGGTACTGTTTTTGATAGGTTGGACTGTTTTTTCCCTTTGTGTAAAGACGGATGCAAAAAACGAGTTAAATAGTTATGCTTTCTCCCTGTTGCTTGTCACCTTCTTGTCACCAGTTAGAACTGAAGAAGCCTCTTGGATGAGAAGCGAAACGCTTTAAAGAAAAATCAGAAAATCCAGTTGTCTAAAATAAAAGCACCTTTGGGTCAGTTGTTCCCATTTTACCATCAGCTCAGATTTCTAGTTTTCCTACAATTCCTGAATGTCTACAAATTTGGATAACCTCTGTCTTCCCCAGATGCATTGCAACCCACAAGTGCCGGAATTGCATTCCAACTGGGAAATTTGGATGTTGCCCCGTCTCACATGTCTGGAGAAGTGAGACTTAATAAAACCCTGGTTGAGACCCCTAAGACTCCTTTTTTGCATGCTTAATTTACTTTGCGCTCTCCTTGCAGTCTGTTTTGGGGTGGGGTCTGGATCCCTGTTTGGTATTGAGGTAACCTGATTTTTCATTTTCAATGCAGGAGCTGGATTCAGAAACCCAAATGGAGGAACAGGAAGCTGCTGGAGCTGAATCCCAGGAGGGTTTGGAAGGCAAAGCGCCAGACCTCCACGTGGTTCAGATCGGGGCCACCGGGGAGCTGCTGGAGGGGGCTGTGCCCCCCCAGCAGTTTAAGCAGGAGCCCGAGGACCAGTGCTGGGAAAACCAATTACAAGACTTCCTGAAGACCATGCAGCCCTCCCGTTCGGGGTGGAGGAACCCCCGGTCCCCTCACTACATGTTAGGGGAAGACTCCAAGTATTGCCCAACCTCCTTCAAGAGAGCAGAAGAAGAAAACCAGTGGCCGAAAGTAGAGTGCGTATCGGAAACCACACTGGGTGACAGTAAGCCCTACGGGAGCAGCCAGGATTCACCAGTGAAGGTGAAGGAAGAGGTCCTGGACGAGGATCCTGTCCACGTGGAGGTGCGGAGACAACGGTTCCGTCTTTTCTGTTACGAGGAAGCCGAAGGGCCCCGGGAGGTTTGTAACCAGCTCTGGGAGCTGTGCCATCAGTGGCTTAGGCCGGAGACCCACACCAAGGAGCAGATCCTGGAGTCGCTGATCCTGGAGCAGTTCATGACTGTCCTGCCCCCCGAGATGCAAAGCTGGATCCGGGAACAGGGGCCGGAGACCTGCACGCGGGCCGTCGCCCTGGCTGAACGTTTCTTACAAGACTCCGAGGAGCCGGAGCAGAAGGTGAGTAAGCATGGCTCTTGGGAGTTGGCAGCTGCAAAAAGTGTGCCTCGCTTAATTGCAATCAGTCCTCGGCTTACAACCCTTCATTTAGTGACTGTTCGGAGTCACAAGGGTGCTGAAAAAAAGTGATTTATGACCCCCTTTTTCACACTTACAACCATTGCAGCATTCCCCGTGGCCATGTGATCAAAATTCGGACCCTTGGCAAATGTCTCATATTTATGACGGTTGCGGTGTCCCGGGGACATGTGGTCACCTTTTGCGACTTTCAGACAAGCCGCGTCAATGGGGAAGCCGTCTTCACTTAACAGTTGTGTTATTAACTGAACCACCACACTGGTTCATTTAACAACTGTGGCAAAGGAAGGTTGTACAATGGGGCAAAACGCACTGAACAGCTGTCTTGCTTGGCAAAATTTTGGGCTTAATTGTGGTCACATGTTGAGGACTACCTGTATAGATTACAGTAGAGACAAAGTCATGGCATTTCAGAGTAGAGTAGAGTAGAGTAGAGTAGAGTAGAGTAGAGTAGAGTAGAGTAGAGTAGAGTAGAGTAGAGTAGAGTAGAGTAGAGTAGAGTAGAGTAGAGTAGAGTAGAGTAGAGTAGAATAGAATAGAATAGAATAGAATAGGAAGGGACATTGGAGATCTTCTAGTCCAACCCCCTCCTCAAGCAGGAGACCCTATACCAGATAGGACAGGACAGAACAGAACAGAACAGAACAGAACAGAACAGAATAGAATAGAATAGAATAATAGATTAGGAAGGGACCTTGGAGGTCATCTAGTCCAACCCCCTGCTCAGGCAGGAAACCCTATACCATTTCAGACAAATGGCTGTCCAGTCTCTTCTTAAAAACTTCCAGTGTTGGAGCATTCCCAACTTCTGGAGGCAGGTTGTTCCACTGGTTAATTGTTCTAACTGTCAGAACGTTTCTCCTTAGTTCTAGGTTGCTTCTCTCTTTGGTTAGTTTCCATCCGTTGCTTCTTGTCCTGCCTTCAGGCGCTTTGGAGAATAGCTTGACTCCCTCTTCTTTGTGGCAGCCCCTGAGATACTGGAAGACTGCTATCGTGTCCCCCCTCGACCTTCTCTTCATTAAACTAGACATACCCAATTTTAAGTGTGAGTCTGTCTTGTTATGGACTGTGAGAATAACCTTGGGAGGAGTAGCTGCAGCCTGGACAAGAGATCTCAGCCCACAGAAGGAAAGGGGGATGGGGTGGGGTGGAAAAAGGGTCTCAGGAGGACCCCATCCCCCAGTTCTTTAGTAAGTAAAGAGAGGGGAGGGGGGGAATAGATGTGCTTTCAGATTTGCGAGATTCTGTTACTACAACATTACAATAAAAATAGTGTCAGTGTTTGTGGTATGAGTTTCCTGCCTGGCCTACCTCGAAGGGCTGATATGCCTCCATGAAGAGCTTTAAGGTTTTCCATGTCCTTTTGTGTTTTATCAGAACAGTTAACACAGGCAGTCCCCGCCTTACGACCATTCGTTTAGTTTACAACGGCACTGAAAAATGTGACTTATGATCGTATTTCACACTTACGCCCTTTGCATCATCCCCATGATCATGTGATCAAAAGTTCAGATGCTGGGTCTGCTGATCGATACGGAAAATCTGGAGGCATAAACACATTCCTGTTGCTACAGCAGAGATTGGGCTGATCTCCAGCCGGCAAGGTTCACTCGTTCAAATTTAAAAACATACAGAACCTCCACATTCAGGAGGAGCAGTTTATCTTTTATGACCAGATGTTTGAGACTTGTCAACAATTTTGATTGGAAGCAGACCGGTAAATGGCTCTCTGATCATTCTGTTTCTCCAACGCTAACTGTATTCACATGCATTTTTTGCTTTGTTTTTGCCTTTAGGTGTCAGGAACTTTAGAACAGGGGTTTAATTCTCCCAAATCGGATCAATCCTCACCTCATGTTCTGAAGGTGCAGCTCCCTTTGGAAAAGAAGCAGGAGGATGATTGGGAGGCCACTTTGTCAGGCAAGTTAGCTTGAACCCTTCGTTTTGTTGGTGTTGTTGTTGTTATTTTCTGCAATGGTTTCTTTGTGGTCTCTTTTCCCCTTCCTCCATCGTCCCTGCAGAGTTCCCAGGCAGGAGTGCAAGCGCCTCCATTGGTTTTGAGATGTTCCTCCTTTAACTTCCCCAAACACTCTAATAACAGAATAACAGAGTTGGAAGGGACCTCAGAGATCTTCTAGTCCATGGGTCGGCAACCCGCGGCTCCGGAGCCGCATGCACAGAGAGGCACTTGCGCTTCCCTTCTCTCTCTCTCTCTCTCTCTCTCTCTCTCTCTCTCTCTCTCTCTCTCTCTCTCTCTCTCTCTCTCTCTCTCTCTCTCTCTCTCCCTCTCTCTCTCTCTCTCTCTCTCTCTCTCTCTCTCTCTCTCTGCGTGTGCGTGTGTAAAAAAGAGAATGGCCTCACCTCCGACAAGCTGACAAGCTTATTGGGCGGGGCTCCTGCCTTTGCTGCGTCGAAGCAGGAAGCAGCAGAGAGCAGGAAGCAGCAGCTCTGTCTCTCTGTCTCTGTCTGTCTCTGTCTCACACACACACACACACACACGGGGGGGGGGGGAAGAGGACTGGCAGACCAAGGGCAGGAGAGAGCCAGCCCAATAAGAATGTGTGTCAGCTTGTCAGAGGACAGCATGATGCCAGCTTGCCAGGTGAGCAGAAGATCGGGGAGAGAGAGGGGAGGGGAGAGAGAGAGAGGGAGGGAGGGAGAGAGAGAGAGAGAGAGAGAACTCATGCACAGCAGCCTCTATTTCTTTTTAATTAAACTCTTCAATCAAGCTCCCCCCTCCTGTGTGTGTGCGCGCACGCAACTTTTGCAGCTCCCAGTGTTTTCTCTGGGAAACGGGTCCAAGTGGCTCTTTGAGTGTTTAAGGTTGCTGACCCCTGTTCTAGTCCAACCTTTGTGGCTTGGCAGCCTGGCTGGGGGGAGAGAACCGGGCCGCTTAAGTAACTCATACGAGCGGCATGCTGGCGTGAACACGCAGCCCAACTAGTTGAGCTGCGTGCATGCTGGCCCGCCACTCACGCGGCCTGGTTCCCCTCTCCCCCCCTCAGCCAGGCGAGCTACAGTGTGCAAGCTGCGAGCTCACACGCCAGCCCGCCACTCGTGCGAGTTGAGCTTGCATGCACATCCACACCACTCCGCCGTTCACGTGGCCCGGTTGCAGATAGGCCAGGGCCCGGTAGTGGGCCACGGCCTGGGGGTTGGGGACCTCTGGTCTAGTCCAACCCCCTTCTAAAGCAGGAAACCCTATTACATTTCAGACAAATTGTTGTCCGATCTCTTCTTTAAAATCTCCAGTGTCGGAGTACCCAGAGTTCTCAAGGTCCCTTCTGATTCCTCTCTGATTCCTCAAGGTCGTCATTCTGGGGAGCAGGAATTTCAGAGACACCCAAATTTGGTGGACTTTGAAAAACTCTGGACATATAGAGATATTCTAAACTCTGAAGGGAATTTAAAATCTAAACAAGAAATGGAAAATCAGGGCATCAACTTATCGTGGTGGGCACATTTACAAATGCAAGCTAGATATGTTAAAGATGTTAAACTGTTATGGATTTTATAAGGAACAAACGATGTTTGATAAGACTTTGTTAACCTCAGATGAAAAATTAATTAAGAAAATGTATAACTTTTTATTAACTTTGGAAATGGAAAGCGAACAAGTTAAAGAAACAATGATAAGATGGGCGAAAAAGTTTGGATATAATATAGAATTAGAAAAATGGTAAAATTTATGGGAAAGAAATTATAAACTGATAATGTCAACTTCTTATAAAGAAAATTTATATAAAATGTTCTATAGATGGCACTTGCCACCAGCAAGACTAGCAAAAATGTTTTAAAATATGTCAGATAGATGTTGGAAATGTAAACATAAGTCAGGCATGTATTATCATGTTTGGTGGACATGTAATAAAGTAAAGAATTATTGGAAAAAGATACATACCTGGCTAGAAAAGATGTTGGGAGAACATGTAGATTTTAAACCTGAAGTTTTTTAATTACAGTAGGTATAATGCCAGAAAAGACTAACAAACAAAGCCTATATTTGATTTTGCATGTCACAACAGCGGCAAGAATTATATTTGCGCAATATTGGAAAAAGGAAGGAATACCATCAGATGAAGAAATAATCAAAAAAATACTAGAATGCGCAGGGATGGACAGACTGACTAGGAGACTGAAAGAAAAAGAAGAAACAGAATATTATCAAACTTGGGACTTATTTTATCGATGGCTAGAGGAAAGAATAAAGGATTAGGAATTAAATATGTATTAGCGAATGTAAACTCAGACGTGAGCACGTTGGTTGAAAAATTATTATTGTATGTATGGAAAAAAATTAATAAAAACTTTTAAATGAGGAATTTCAGAGACACAGGGATCAGGTGGATCAGCAACAGCCAGCCTTAGGCAAGGCTCTTAGCCTCTTAGAGCTGTGTCGCTCGGACTGGCAAAGGATTGTCCTGGGACAATCAGTATTAGAGCATCAAGGTGGGCATCAGCCAACTTGCTTCAACGGCAATAGGTCCCAAGGCCTATACCAGTGGTGGCGAACCTATGGCACGGGTGCCAGAGGCGGCACTCAGAGCCCTCTCTGTGGGCACACCTGCCATGCCCCAGAGATGGCAACCCTCCCTCTTCAACCAGCCACCTGCTAACTCGCCGAGGTCCCACATGGCCGGATGCATCCCAGTACCCATGCGCTCGCTGGCCTCTGTGTGCGGGGGCCGATGGTGTCAGGCAGCAGCCGCCCTGCCTCGCCTTGCCCTGTGACAATGGCACCCCCGCCCTATCTCGCCTTGCCTTGCCTCATCCTGCAGGACGAACCTCCTGCCTACCGCCCCACCTGCCAGAGACCCCCTGGATCTCCCCCAACCCTGCCCGGCCCCCACAGGTGTCCCCACGAGCAACATCGAGGTGATCACGCCCACCTTGGCCACACCCACCCAGTCTGCCATGACCACCACAGCCACGCCCACCCAGTGGGCCACGCCCACCTGGCACCCGGCGCTAAATAAGTGGGTTTTGGGTTGCAGTTTGGGCACTCAGTCTCTAAAAGGTTCGCCATCACTGGCCTATACAGAGAAGCCCTTTTGTCAGTGGAATCAAAGCGGTCTGATTGCTTTGTTGGTCCTCCGGCTTTGCTTCCAAGTTTTTCTTTTCAAAACAAAGCATCTACCATCGTGCTTAGCGAGTATCTCCCCAGGAAGATTCCAAGGAGTTCTTTCCAAGTTCCAATTTATTTTTTTTTAATTCGTTTACCAAAATACAAAACAGAAAGAAAAAAGGGAATAGTGGCAAAGTAGGGGAGGGAAAAGGGGGAGAGGAAAAAGCGTAGGGAAAAGGGGAAAGAAGAAGAAGAAAAGCAGTGACTTCCGACTCCTTTTGGCATAGTGAAAGGAGTTCCTTGCAGGTTTTACTCGGTGAATCGTAGCTGACTTTGGGGGTGTGTGTGTGTGCTCATCTCCCATTTCTTTTAAGCCGTTGAGCCAGACATTTCCACGGTCATGCGGCCAGCATGACAACATGCTGCAGCACGAAGCATACAGCGAAACGTGGAACGCTGTTGACCTTCCCACCGAAATGGTACCTATTTACCTATTTAACGTTTACATCCTTTCGAACTGCTAGGTTGACAGGAGCTGAGGCAAGTGATGGGAGCTCACTCTGCCACACGGTGGTAGGACTTGGTGTAGCCCTTCTCTGGCTTTTAGTGCAGTAGATTCAGATAATAACATTACAGCCTCAACTTTTTACCTTTATGTAATTATATATCTTAGCCCAGGGGTAGGCAACCTTGGCTCTTTTATGACTCGTGGACTTCAACTCCCAGAATCCCTGAGCCAGCCATGCTGAGGGGAAAGGGAGAGGTTTCCAAGCTGAGCCATGCTGGCTCAGGAATTCTGGGAGTTGAAGTCCACGAGTCATAAAAGAGCCAAGGTTGCCTACCCCTGTCCTGGCCACTTCTATAATAACAAACGTATCTAATCAGCAAAACCCAAAGTCAAGAGTTTCATTTTTTTTCCATCTCAAGTTCAAAGTCCAGAAGCGGTTTCCAAGTGGAAACAGCTGTATTCTTTTCTTTGATTAGGGAAGTTAATTTAGCCATCTCTGTTAATTCCATCAGTTTTCCCAGCCAGTCATCCATTGTGGAATTAAAATATCTTCCCATTTTTTGTGCATAGGGCATTCTTCCGACTGTCAGCATACACGACAACAAAGTTCCTCTTTTTTTCCCCAAGTCCTTCGTTCATTAAACCTAAAAAAGAAAAGTCTCTGGTTTTATCTGTATATTCGCTTTAAGAATCTTCTGTATTAAGATGCGAATCCTACTCCAATATTTTTTTTTGCTTTGTTGCAAGTCCACCAGAGATGGTTAAAAAGGTCCTCCTTTACCTTTACGGATTCCAAGGAGTTCTCGTGCTGCGGAAGGCCGAAGAGTTGGAGCAAAGCTTTTGTGATTTCCAGATTTGGTGAAGATGGAGAGACTGTCCTAACTTTTATCTGTTTTTTTGTCGTCACAGGGAACGAGCAAGTGCAGGAAGAGGGAGAGGAGGAGGAATCTTTCCCGGCCAGCCATCCTGAACCGACGATTAGTGGTGGGTTATCCCTGGAAAGAGCAGCAGGGAAGGCCTTCCAAGGCCCCGAGTTGGACGAGAATCCCGAAGGTCACTCCGAAAACCATCCTGGAAAGGTGACCAAACGTTTTGAGGAGAGCAGCAGGGGCGCCCGGGAAAGCTCCTCTCAGGAGGGGATTCCCCGGCACGTCGACTCGGGGGAAAGCTCCTGCAAAAGTTTGGGCCCTCAGGAAATTCAGCCGATGGAGAAACCTCACAAGTGCTCGTTCTGTGGGGCCAGTTTCTATGAGAGAACTCACCTCATCATCCACGAGAGGATCCACACCGGAGAGAAGCCTTATAAGTGCTCGGTCTGCGAGACGTGGTTCTCTCATCCTTCCGAGCTGATGCGGCACGAGGAGACCCACATGCCCGAGAAGCCGCACAAATGTGCCGTCTGTGGCAAGAGCTTCAACCAGAAAGCCTCTCTCATCACCCATGAGAGGACGCACACAGGGGAGAAGCCCTACGAGTGCTCCGAGTGCGGGAAGAGCTTCAGCACCAGCTCCCAGCTCATCACCCATAAGAGGGTCCACACGGGGGAGAAGCCCTACAGTTGCTCCTACTGCGGGAAGAACTTCAACCAGAAGGCCTCCCTGATCACGCACAAGCGGACGCACACGGGCGAGAAGCCCTACGAGTGCACGCTCTGCGGGAAAAGCTTCAGCGCCTGCTCCCAGATCATCAACCACATCCGGGTGCACACGGGAGAGAAGCCCTACGAGTGCCTGGAGTGCGGGAAGCGTTTCGGCAGCAGCTCCCACCTGACGGATCACAAGCGGACGCACACAGGCGAGAAGCCGTACAAGTGCCCCGACTGCGGGAAGAACTTCAGCCGGAGTTCCAACCTTACGGCTCACAGCCGGATCCACACAGGAGAGAAGCCATATATATGCTCAGGTTGCGGCAAGAGCTTCAGGCAAAAGGCCTCCCTCATCACCCACAAGAGGACTCACACGGGGGAGAAGCCCTTCGAATGCGCCGAGTGCGGGAAAAGTTTCATTTCCAGTTCTCGCCTCGTCAGCCATAAACGGGTCCACACGGGGGAGAAACCCTACGAATGCTTAGAGTGCGGGAAATGCTTTATCTCCAGCTCCCACCTTCTAAGCCATAAAAGGGTCCATACGGGAGAGGAACCTTTGAAATGCTCGTAGAACGGAAAGCGTTGCCGATGTGGCACCGGGCTGGCTTCCATGTGACTCTAGCGGGGAATCCTATATCTCCGGGATGGCGTAGCACCTGTAGCTCTGAAGGCCGTTCCATTTCCTCGATGCACCATTGAAAAGTTTTAAAAGAACTTTTTTTGTTGTTTTTTTAAATAAGCCCAGGGATGTTCCTGCAAGATCTACTTTCTGGTTTTCTTGGTAAGGCCAGCTGACATGCACTCTTGGCCCTTATGTATCTCCGTGCACATCAGCATGTAGAAGATGCAGGCTTGGCTTGCGTGAACAGTGTTCTCCACTTCCCGAAAGAGGCAGAAGGGATCGCCCATGGATGTAAACACCATGTATGCAGGATACTGACCAAGCTGGTGGGGCCAAAACATTGACTCAAAAAAAGGTCTGTCTCACAGTGTCCCACATGACAGCTCTGCCAGTCTCAGCAGCTGAACCAGCCTTGCTATAAGATAGAGCAGGATGGGCAACTGTGGCCCCTTTACGACCAGTAGACTTCAGCTCCCAGAATTCCTGAGCCAGCCATCGAGTTCGTTGTGCAAACCAAGCCAGGTTCAGGAGTACTGCTAGGATACTTGGGCTCCTGTAACTGCCCAGACTAGCTGCTCTGAGAGGGAACAATGGCCCTTTTATGACTCGTGGACTTCAACTCCCAGAATTCCTGAGCCAAAGTTGAAGTCCACAGGTCGTAAAGGGGCCCCATAATTGCCCATCCCTGAGATAGAGAATAGCTAAGGGGAAATTTGACAGTGAGATAATGGGAAGATGAAGAGATTTTTTTCCAGACCTTATGTCTTTCTGCCTGCCTGCCATCAAGAAATTTCCCCCCCTGTTTTCCCTATCAGAGAGAACCTAAAAAGTCCCTGAGTAGTCACTGCTCTGAATATTGTAAAAGATGTAGGAAATACTTAACCTGTGTAAATTTTACACCTCTGAGCAAAACGTTCTCCAGTGATTTCCCCTTTTCTCCCACAAAACTGCAGTTTGCGAAATGTGGACCGATTAGATGCAGGGAAAACCTCAAGGCTGGGTTGATATAACACTCTAAACCAATGTTTCTCAGACTTGGCAACTTTAAGATGTGTGACCTCAACTCCCAGAATTCTTAGCAATGACGATGCTGGCTGGAGAATTCTGGGGGTTGAGGTCCACACATCTTAAAAGTTGCTGAAATTGAAAAACATGGGCTAAACCCTAACTTCAGGTTGACAAAGCACAATTGCTCGGTGCTATTCATCTTAACACACTAAACAAATAACTATGGCTTAATGAGATGACCCAGTTCACTCAGCTTTCCAAGACAAGGAGAGATTTACAGGTAGTCCTTGACTTACAACCATAATGGAGCCTGCCCATCGTGGTCATAAATCAGGAGTCTCCTACCTTGGCAACTTTATGACTGGTGGACTTCAACTCCCAGAATTCCTCAGCCAGCTGGCTGAAGAATTCTGGGAGTTGAAGTCCACCAGTCATAAAGTTACCAAGGTTGGAGGCCCCTTTCATAAATCAGGATGATTGTAAAACAATTGTATGGCCTTTTTGCAGCAGTCCTATGCTACAGTCATACAGTAAATGCCATGGTAGTTCAGCAAACTGTGGACTTTAAGCAAACCAACGGTGCACTATGGGCCCCGTTTTGCCAGAAACCGGAAGCAAATGGTGGTTTTCAGCATAACTGGTGTAAAACGTGGTCACATGACTGTGGGACAGTACAAATAGCTGTAAATGTGAGCATGTTGCCAAGCTCCCAATGTTTGGTCACGTGACTGCAGGGGGGAAGCAACCATCAGCACTTTGAATCCGGGTTGTCAGTAGTCACAAGGTAGGCCTGTCTTAACTGGTTGCTAAGCGACCGGTTGTAAGTTGAGGATGTCTGTAGCCCCACTGCAGCCTAATCTAGTTCGTTGTGCAAACAGCCCAGTTCAGGAGTACTGCTAGGATAGTTGGGCTCTTGTAACTGCCCAGACTAGCTGCTCTGAGAGGGAACAATGGCCCTTTCATTACTTGTGGACTTCAACTCCCAGAATTCCTGAGCCAGACATGTTGGCTCAAGAATTCTGGAAGTTGAAGTCCACAGGTCATAAAGGGGCCATAGTTGCCCACCCTTGCTCTTACGTCAGCACTGCAATTCTGTAATGTTTGGGGACTTACGGACTGAGATGCCATGTAGCTTGTGTGTGGTGGATGATGGGAAGCAGAATGCAGGAGTAGATGGCGTGAACTCGCAAAGTCCCTCTTCTTAATTTCTGTCATCTGTCCCTATATATGAGGCAGTGCTGTACAAAATGGGTATCAGGAGAGACATACTTGCCAAAAAGTGTGTGCAAGAGAGAATTTTTAGGAGTATGTTGTATTTTGGGGAGAAAAAAACCATTCTCGTATGATTCACACATGCGTGGGCTGCAGACTTGAGCAGTGGTCTCATTGCAAAACATGGGGATATGGAAGAAATACAAGGTGGTGACATCTGGTCTCTAAGTGAATCTTTTCACCCGTACAAAGTCCTTATTTAAAGCTTCCTGCATCCATCAAGCATGTAGTTTGCATGTCTGAACTGCTCCAGGGGGTGTTCTGTTTATGTTCTGGAGAATGGGGTGTTTCCCCCCCCCTCCCCCATGCATGTGGGAAAATAGGGAAGGGAAGGGTCTGGATCCATTGGAAAGAAAGGAACTTATAGGCAAATAGGAAGGAAGGAAGCTGGGATATGTTTACGTCAATATCAAATGGGTGTGATGGAAAGAGCAACATATATACTGGATGTAGAAAGTCTGCACCCCCTGTTAAAATGCCAGATTTTTGAGATGTAAAAAAATCAGACCAAGATTAATCATTTCAGATTTTTTCCCCACCTTTAATATAACATATAAGCTGTAGAATTCACTCGAAAAACGAAGCAAAATTACTTAGTGGGGGGGGGGGGAATGAAAATTAAAAAACTAGAATAATGTGGCTATATAAGTGTTCACACCCTTTTATAAGTAGGGATGTGGCTATGTTCAGAAGTAACCAATCACATTCAAACTGAGGTTAAATAGCAGTCAGTACATGCCTGCTATCAGTTAAAGTGACTCTGATCAAGCCCATTAATATTCAGCTTTTTCTAATAGGATTTTTCTGACGTTTTTACTCAGTTACCTCTTGCAGCTAAAGCCATGGCCTGCAAAGAGCTTACAAAGCAATGGAGGAATCTTTTGTTGGAAGGTATCGGTCAAGAAACAAATTCAAAAACTTTTTGAAGGAGTTTGATGTACCATGGAACACAGTGAGTCTTCAACAGTGGAGAAAATATGGTACAACGGGGACATTACCAAGAACTGGATGTCCTTTCAAAATGGATGAAAAAGGAAAATTAATCTGAGAGGCTGCCAAGAGGCTTACAGCAACATTAAAGGAGTTGAAGGAATTTCTGGCAAGTACTGGTTGTGTACTACATGTGAAAACAATCTCCTGTTTTGGAAAACAATCGCCGGCCATCAACATCCCAATCAGCATCTAAAAAGCCACATACCACAGGCACCATATAAATACCACACACAGAACAGCCCAAGAGCACACACACTGCTAGAGAGAAGTTCCCTGAAGATGGGCTCCAGCATGGGTCCAAAAGTCTTGGATGGAAAATAAAACTTCTGGTCCTGGTGACCGACCCAGATTGGATCCTGCAACATTATCCTGGGACATGTATGTTTGCCTTCATTCATGACAATCTCCCCGTATTCTTCATATGTCTGGACTGTGGGGTAGGGTGGCAAGATGGAAGCCTTTTTCTTACCAAAAAATAAAAAATAAATCCAGCATCTAAGCCTGGCTACATTTTGCAAAAAGCTACATTTAGTCTGACAAAAAGCATGTGGGAAAACATGTTAAGTTCTGAGGCTGAACCTTTTGGCCGTAATTGCAAAAAAAACATGATTGGCACAAAAACAACACTGCGCATTACCAAAAGCCTGGTGGATGGCAGCATTATGCTCTGGGGCTGCTTTTCTCCAGCTGGAACTGGGGGCTTTGGTCAAGGTGGAGGGAATTATGAACAGTTCCAGATGTCAGCCTGTTTTGGCAACCTAACCTTCAGGCCTCTGCTGAAAGGCTAAAAGATGAAGACGGATTTTTATCTTCCAACACAAGGACCCAAAGCATACCTCCAAATCAGTAAAAGAATGGCTTCACCAGAAGAAGGATCCAAGTTTTGGAACGGCTCGGATCTGAATCCAATTAAAAATGTGCGGAGTAACTTGAAGACAGGCCTTGCACAGGAGATGCCCGAACAATCTGACAGATTAGGAGCATTTTTGTGAGGAAGAGCGGGCAAAGATTCCCAGTGCAAGATGTGCCTATCCTGAAAGATTGCACGCTGTCATAAAACCAAAAGGTGCTTCAACAAAGCATTAGCTTAAGGGTGTGCATCTTTATGCAACCGCGTTATTGTAAATTTTTCATTTGTTAGTTTTCCCTCTAGAGGATTTCAGTTTTTCAATTGAGCTGTGCAACTCGTACATTATATTAAAGGTGGGGGAAAAAATTCTAAAGTGATTTATTTTGATCTGTTTTTTTTTTTTTACTTCTCAAAGCCTGGCATTTTAATGGGTGTGTCGACTTTTTATATCCACTGTACATGTATAAAACAAGCCTTGAGCCAGAGAGGAGCTGCAAAAACATATGTCCCCTTTTTAATGTGTTTTTTTTTCCTTTGCTCTGCGGTTAATGAACACAAAGGTGAGGAAACAGCTCTAAAATATTTCTTCCATTTTTTTGGGTCGGTGAGATTGAAAACAGGGAGGATTCTGGGAAAAAGAGAAGTTGATGTTGGCCATCTCTTCCTTACTAGCCTCAATGTCTGGAAGCCAGGAATGTACCAAGCTATGTAGGAAGTTAGGGAGTGGGTTTTCTGACTGTTCTTCCGTAACATCTTCCCCGTCCTCTGCATTAACCCTGATTTTATCGCTAATGTCAACCGTCCAACTAGGTTAGTCAGCAAAAGAAACTCCTGGGACATTTTTTTACCAAGATTATAACTTTACCTAAGATTCCATGTGGGTACAGAAGTAGAAAAGTTCTAACAATTTCACGTGAAAACAGCATAGGAAAACTTTCCCTTTTCCCCTTGGACCTCCCATTGTCCACCATCCACCGTCCACCAATCATTTGCACTCTCTTCATTTTGGGAACGATCTGTCTGCCTTCGGAATTCCCCAGCTGGTGACCTTGAGGCGGTGGGTCTGTCTCAGGCTTCCAATCTGCACACGTGCATTGCAAATTTCCCTCCCAAACCTCCCTTACATTCCAATGCATTCCCTCCCCCCCCCCTTTACAGTTGTCTGGCTGCAAGCAGAGCGTAGTGAGTCAACCATGACAATCAGGGCAATATTTGGCAATTTTTAAGGTGTGTGGACTTCAACTCCCAGAATTCTAGATTCGAAAAACATTGGTTTATAGCAGTGGTGGCGAACCTATGGCATGCGTGCCAGAGGGGGCACTCAGAGCCCTCTCTGTGGGCACGCACGCCGTTGCCCCAGCCCTGCCTCCCCCCGCAGTCCCCTCACCAGCAGCCCCCCGGAGGAGAGTCGCCCCCAAGCGCGGCCCACGCGCAGCAGCGCAACCAAGGACATGGCAGCCGGGCAGCGGGGACAAGACTCTGCCCTCTTGCCCCGTCGTGGGCAGGTGATGCTGCGGGGCGCAGGCGGAGGGCGTAGCCACCATGCCGCTGCTGGGATGCCTGGGCGATCGGCGGGCCGTGAAGGCAGTGGGTGGCCCTGCGGGCAGGAGGGGCAGGGCGTGGGTGGAGGCGTAGCCGCCATGGCAGTGGTGGGCTGTCTGGGCAATCTGTGGCAGGCCACGGAGGCGACGGGTGGCTCTGCGGGTGAGTGGGGTGGGGGCGGGTTTTGGGCACTCGGTCTCTAAAAGGTTCGCCATCACTGGTTTATAGCTTCCTATAGCTTCCCTGCTGGCTTACATGGATTTGGGTTCATTTAGAAATTGGGAACATGGATTCTTAATGTTCCGGGCAGAACATAGTTGGGTAAAATTGATACTGGCCTATTCCATAAACGGTAATCTATTTTATAGTATCTCAGGGCAACTTAATAGGTGAGAAGGGGGAATCTTAATTTGTCTTACAGTAATCCTGCTGCTAGACTAGCCTAGAAGGCACGTTAAGGATCTATGGGGTTACCTTCTCCCAGTCAGAAAGAAGGTGGAGAAAGGAAAGATTTATGACTCTGCAGTGTACAGACCGACCTTGGTGGTTGTTAGAAAAACGGTAAGTCTTGGATGGGAACTTTCAGGAGATGCCAGGCTGTAAGATTGAGAGGTCAACCAGGAAGCACTTCTGCACTCATCTCAGAAAACTGCGTAGATCTGTCCGTGAAGTCATCATCAGGAGCTGAGCCCAACTTGAAGGAGAGTTGATATCATTGGGTAGAGCATTTGACCATTCCAATAAAAGAGGGGTTGGGGTGTCCTTCTTTGTCTCTCTTATTGTTTTGATCCAAAATTATGGGCAACCAGTACAGGCTCGTGAGCCCAAGTTCAGTCCCAAACTCTGCATTTGAGAAATCCCTTCTTCAAACTGATTTGAGCCCCAATCAGACGGGGCCTATTTTAGTCTCGGCTGCCAGTTTTCCACTTGAGATATTCCTAAAGCGAGAAGGCTCTGCGTACTTCTCTGTTTTTGCTTGGTATTCCTGAAATTCCTAGTTGGGTGGCTATAATAAATTTAAATAACCATAAATGATTGTAGGCATGCTGTCCTCTTGTAATCCTCTTGTTCTTTCGCCAGTGCTTGTCCTCTCCTCCTTAAGAGGAAAATGGAGATCACACATAGCTATAATTCCATCCCATCTGATTTGGGCTTCCGTTTCATGAGTCAGGGAAGATTTGAATACAGGTCTTGCCGGTCCAGGAGAAGTTCCACAAGAGCTTTGCCAACCTGGTGCCCTCAAGATGTTTGGACAGGAACTCCCACCATACCAGGCAGGCTGTCCTCCTCGCAATGATGGGCATTACAATCTGATGTTGCTGGAGTGATCCAGGGTGAAAAACTCTAGTCTTGAGCCCACCTGCATCCCAGAATTCAAATTGTTTAGTGTGTATCTAGCTAGAAGGAAATCCCTTTCTTCCATGAAAAACAACGTTCAGTGATGGTCCTGATTAAGCCGCTGTGTCTCGGAATCTGCCTTTCCTTCAAGTCCAGATTAGCCAGTGCTTCCTTCTGAGATGCTTGTGACACCGCTGCCTTTCCTCCAGCCCTCTGTGGCTTTCTCTTCACACGAAACTTCACCTCTTGCGCCCGTCTGTAGCCCCTCAACCTGTATGCATGCCTGCTTTATTCGCACAGAGAGGCACTGCTTTCTTCCCATGAACGTTTGTGATTCTGTAGTTGTAAATGCATTAAAAATATCTTTTAATTTACCCTTGGGTGTTTTTTATCGGTTATATCTTAAACTGTGTGTGTGTGTACTCTTATTTCATTACATCAGGGGTAGGGGAGATGCCTGGCTCTGCTCTATTGACTAATAAAACTGAACTAGAATAGAATAGGAATGGAATAGAATTAGAATAGAACAGAATAGAATTGGAATAGAATAGAATTGGAATGGAATAGAATAGAATAGAATAGAATAGGAATGGAATGGAATGGAATGGAAGAATAGAATAGAATAGAATTGGAATAGAATAGAATAGAATAGAATAGAATAGAATAGAATAGAATAGAATAGAATAGAATAGAATAGAATAGAATAGAATAGGACCTTGGAGGTCTTCTAGTCCAGCCCCCCTGCTCAAGCAGGAGAACCTATACCATTTCAGATAACTGTCTAGCCTCTTCTTAAAAAAGTGATGCTAGACTTATTTATGGGGAGATAGTGATTTCTTTGCAAACTCAGCTCCCACTGGCATCCTATAGCTTTTTTGCTATCCTGATTGGAATGCCCCCTTTTAGAAAGTTGGTGGCAATGGAAACTTTCATTAAGAAAGACATGGAAAGAATTATTGTACGCTGCCCTGAGGGGGAGACGGGTGGCTATATAAATCTAATTAATAAATAAGAATTCAGGAAACAGCTGAGAAGGGAAGACTTAACCTTGTCTTTCCCATCGATTGAATCTCTTGTTATTTTTACTTTATATTCCTTTAATTCATCACATCTAGAAACTGCCCACTTCCCTTACGGAGGGACTCTGGTGTTGTACAAATGAAATGTTAAAAACACAAAAACTGAATATAAAACTTGAAAAAGAGGCACTGGCTACTTTTGCAATTACTACTACCACTACGGTTGATATCCTGCCTATCTTGTAGGAAGACAATGAAGGAAATAGGGATGAAATGATTCCTTATGGACCTCCAACAACAGAAATGCAAGTAGGTACAAGCACAAAGCCGCTGGTATATAAGCAGGAAGCAAACCCAACTCTCCTAGCACTGATGATACTATCTAGTTTGGTAATGAAACGTCTGCAAGAAAACAACTAACCACAGAGACCACAATTCAACCCTGAACTACAAATGTTCTATTAGGTATGGGGTAGGCAACCTTGGCTCTTTTATGACTCGTGGACTTCAACTCCCAGAATTCCTGAGCCAGCCATGCTGAGGGGAAAGGGAGAGGTTTCCAAGCTGAGCTATGCTGGCTCAGGAATTCTGGGAGTTGAAGTCCACGAGTCATAAAAGAGCCAAGGTTGCCTACCCCTGTGTCAGGTCTATCAAAGTTCTGTACCATTCAGCTGGAAATCCATCTGGTCCTGGGCTTTCCCAATTTCACAGATCACAGCGTCCCTGCGATCATTTTTACCTGTCAATATTTAGAGAATAAAGATAACCTTGATAGAGTGATGTAAGATCCATTGCAGGAGCAATGTGGGTGAGACTTATTTTATAAGTCCAGATAATATTCCAGAGTGGCTCAACTCACACTTCCCCGTTCACTGAAATAGAAGAAGGAAAAGGAGTCGCATCATAATCAGACTTGCAAGATTCTGATATTATATAGTCAATCTCAATAAAAGCAGTTTTGGCCTGCTGATTTCATGGACTGGTCTACCTAATGGAGCTTACAGATATAATTACAAATACGTTTGTTTTTTTTAAAAAATATATATGTTTTATTAATTTTTTAACATAATCACCTTAATATTCGGTAAACAGTGTGTTGTCTGGGTTTACATTTAAGAAACATTCACTTACAGTTGATTTCTATAATCTATAATCCACGTAATAACTTTACGTGATTTCCTCTTTTTCCCACAATGTTCTCTTTTACCAACCTTAAGTTAATACATTTCTTGTTGTTTTAATGAATGATGATTGAGTATAAAAGTTTTCTAATAAAAGTATTGGGTTGGCTGACATGAGAAAAAAAAATAGACTTAAATATTTAAATGTAATTAACTTTGAGAAAATCTTAACCAGTAAGAATGTTTTGAACATTGTGGGAAAAACAAAGGTAAACAAGAACTGTAAACAGGATCTATGATGAGACAACCAGAATGACTAGATAGAAAAGGAATATTATATTGATGTGATTATTATCTACAAATACGTTTTTATGTTCCAGAGAAATCTCTTCCATTTCAATATGTCCCAGAAAATTACTCATTTGCTATTCAGTTGCAAAAGTCTATGGTTAATGTAAACATCGTAAACCTATTGATGAGTAGATGTTTTGGTAAATAGATCAGGTTACTGAAGACAACCAGAAGACACCCATAAGCATCCAGCTAACACACCGCTGGCAGTTTCTCTTCTAAAGATTTGAACTTTAATTTTTTTTAATTTTCATTTTTCTAATTTCATTTTTCTAATTTTTATTTATTTGATTTTTCCAATGCAAATTTCTTTTCTTCTGCATAGCCCATAGGTGGGCCTTTAAAATATTCCTATGGATTTGGGAAAAGTCAGTGTTTATTTTTGTTAAAAAAATTTTTTTTACTTTGATAACGTTTTTAATGCATTACCTACATTATTTGTGCTGGCGACCCTCGACTTATGACCGTAATGGAGCCTGCCCATCACAATCATAAGTCACAATGGTTGTAAAGCAGGTCACCCACATGACCAACCCAATCCTGTGACCATTTTAATGGCAGTCATTAAGCAAACACTTTGGTCATAAAGCACCCTCGGTGCTTGCGATGGGCTAGTTTTGCTGAAACCAGGAATGAAGGTCAGTTTTTGGCAAAACCATCATAAAACTCAGTGATGTGATTCTGAGAGGCTATGTGATGACCCAGGGCACAGCACCGAGGCAATGCAGTCAGCTGGCAATTCAAACCGCCCAGCAAGGACTGTGATGTGGAGGCTATTGTACATCTTGGCACTAACGATCTGTCCCAAAAAGATGTACTCTCTGTGCAGAATGATTTCCAGAGCTTGGGGCAGGAACTTAGCAGAATAGGCTGTAGGCTTACTTTTTCAGAGGTTTTACCAGTGTATAAGGAGCAAAATGGAAAAGGCCAGCGTATAGCAGAATTCAATATGTGGCTAAAGGAGTGGTGTAAAGGGGAAGGCTTTGGATATATTAGTCACGATGTCTGTAGCTGGTCTAATGAAAAAATGTACAAAAGAGATGGTTTGCATCCATCAAAGAAAGGGACTGAGTTACTCGGCTATAAATTCACAGATTTTCTGGAGGAATATTTAAACTAAACAGCGGGGACAGTGAGTTAATTGATACAGAACATCCCTGTCCCCGGCAATCTAACAATTATAGGGTTATCAGTGCATGTAACATAGATGTGTGTGTGGACAAGAATATCAACCTTGCTGTCAAGCAAAATCAAGCTTCTAATAGCAAGTGCCACACAAAGTGCACTAACCAAATAGGTGGTAAGACAATAGGGGAACTCAGGCACCACACAGGTTACGTAGAAAGTAAACACAGGGTCAGTCATAAAGGACTCAAATGTCTATATACCAATGCACAGAGTATGAACAGCAAACAGGGTGAATTAGAAATTCAGGCTAATGAGGGCAGATATGATATTGTTGCCATTACAGAAACATGGTGGGATGAAACCCACAAATGGAACACAAGGCTAGAGGGATTTAAATTATTTAAAAGAAACAGACCAAATAAAAGAGGAGGTGGAGTTGCTCTATATGTAAGAAATAACTACATCTCTACAGAACTAGAGCACAACAATGATGAAAACTGTCTTGAATGCATTTGGGTCAATATAAAAGGGGGGGGAAATGACATTGCCATAGGTGTATACTACAGGCCACCCAACCAAACAGAGGAAATAGATGAACTTTTTGCTAGTCAGCTAACTAAGGTATGTAGGAAGCACATCACAATAGTAATGGGGGACTTTAACTACCCTGACATCAACTGGGAGACAAACTCTGCACCAAGTGGAAGATCAAACAGATTCCTTGCAAACCTAGCAGACAACTTTGTCTCCCAAAAAGTAGAGAAGGGAACTAGGGGATTAGCCATTTTGGATCTAATTCTCACTAACAGGGATGAAATGATAGAAGGTGTTGAAGCCACAGGAACCTTGGGAGGAAGTGATCATGCAATATTGGAATTCAACATTATGGAAGCACAAGCAATAGAACACAGTCAAACTAGAGTCTTGGACTTTAAGAGAGCTAATTTCAATAAACTTAGAGAGGGTTTGGGAAGGATTCCATGGATGAGAATCCTCAAGGGGAAAAACAACTCAAGAAGCTTGGGAAATTTTGAAAAGTGAGATAATAAAAGCCCAGTCTAGCACAATACCAACAAAGAGGAAAAATTACGGCTCTCAAAAGAAACCAGCATGGCTGCATAAAGAACTCTCTGATAAATTGAAAGATAAAAGGGACAAATATAGAAAGTGGAAAGAGGGGCACATAACTAAGACAGAATATCAGCAAATAGCCCGAGCCTGCAAAGATGAAGTGAGGAAAGCTAAGGCTCATAATGAACTAAGGCTTGCAACCAAAGTCAAAAATAACAAAAAAAGCTTCTTTCAACATGTAAAAAACAAGAAAAAAGTGAAGGAAATGATTGGTCCACTAGTGGGTGAAAGTGGCAAAAAGGTGACAAGCAACAGGGAGAAAGCAGAACTATTTAACTCATTTTTTGCATCTGTCTTTACACAAAGGGAAAAAACAGGAAACCATTATGGTTGTCCCAAAGGTGCTTTTTTTATGAGGCAACTGGACTTTCTTATTAATATTATTATTATTATTATTATTATTATTATTATTATTATTATTATTATTATTATTATTATTATTATTATTATTATTATTAATAATAATAATAATAATAATAATAATAATAATAATAATAATAATAATAATAATAATAATAATAATAATAATAATAATAATAATAATAATAATAATAATAATAATAATAATAATATTATTAATAAGAAAGTCCAGTTGCCTCATAAAAAAAGCACCTTTGGGACAACCATGACCTGGATGACTGAGAATCTCCCATTTCTCCCAGCTTCATTTTTCCCCCTTTTAGCTTTTAGCCGCCCAGGCTAGAATGGATCCTCAAAGCTGCAAGGGGGGAAACGAAGCTGGGACAAAGCTCACCCACCAGTCGTAACTGAAATATTGTTAAATGAACAGTCGTAAATCAAGGACTCCCTGTCAAATTTTAACATTCTGCTAAATTTAGTAGCTGGAGCAGTGGGGTGGTGCAGTGAGCCAGAACACACATCGTTGTGGTTGATTGATTGGAGAGTGCTGGCTCCTGCGTGAGGCAATCTGCACTGTGATTGGTTGCTGTGGGTATGGAGGGGGAGTTTCCCTTCCCCCCCCGCCTTTTTCTTCTGTGTCCTCTGATGTTACCTCATGATGTTCTTGCTGTGTTGATTTACCTGATGATGCTCCTGTTTGCCTGACTATCTAGTTTGCTGTGTATAGAGGTGTAAAATGTATTTATTTATATAAAACTACAAGTCCGTGTCAGCATCTCTGACTCCATTGGGACACCTGCTATGCAATTCCCTGACAAGGAGTCTCCAAGGAAAAAAAAAATTCAGGCACCTCCTGGGATTAACTGATTTATAATGATGTCATGGTTCCGACAGATGAAACTCTTCAAAGAATCTTTATTCGAGAGGCATAACATCGACACTAACATAATCAAAGCCAAAAACTGGATTCCCCTGCCCTTGAGCACATAGTATCAAAGCACAATTCCCTCCTCCAATTAACAGTCATAAATCACATTTCCCAATTAGTTTAAAGCTGGGCTTTCCCTCCAACTCTCCAGCCCGCAAATTCTTATCATCCCTTATTTCAACAACCTTGATTCTCACGCTAGGCTCATTATTATTATGTCTAGCTGAACTCTCATGCACATCCCCCCCTCCCCAACATCATCTAACTCTAAAAGCGAAAAGAAGAAAATGGCTACATCTCCATCTGTTGTCAAAGCAAAAAACATCCGATGTTAGCAGCGTTGACAAATGAATTATTTTCAAAGTTAGAATCACAGGGTTAGGTAGGTAATGGCACCTGAAGTGTAGCATCTTAGGACTATGATTTATGGATGATCCATGGCCCCCAGCTCTTACAGGCACCAAACCTGAAGAATAACACCCAGAATAACATTGTCAAGGTTCCGACTAATGGACCCAAATAAATCAGAACTCCGAGGCTTGAAGTTTCCTCAAAGAACATGTTTATTGGATACATAATATCGCCATGGTCAAAACTGAAACCAACTTTAAACTTCCCCCCCCCCAGGAATTTCACGTAACTAAATGTAACACTTCCCCCCACCTGCTATGCTATTGGTCATGCTATCCAATGAGGGCAATTGACAGGCTCCGTGACACTTCTTCTCTCCATCTTCCAGCACCTGTGGGAATGACCTTGGTTCCCACGGGATCGCTCTGTGTTTCGTCTAGCAATCCTTTCAGTTTCTTCCCCACCCCCTTCCTCCCAACTTGTGTGGCAGCTGAGAATGACAAAGATGGCTTCAGCCAGTTTCATTTCAGACGTTGACAAACATGCAAAACATATAAATGCTCACTCCGTTCCTTTCAGTCTCTGCTAATTACTATTAAACCTCATGCCCACTCCATCGGGAGAAATTGAATGAGGTCTGGCAGGGTTCTGTCTTTGGATGCAGAACCCTCAAAATGTGCAATCCCGCCTTTAAATTTGCTCACAATCTACCCCAGGTTTGCAACCTGCAGTATGAGAATCTCAGGCCTTAAAAACAAGTTTCCTAAGGCTAAAGCTTGCATTCGTGGAGGATCACTTATCAAGCGGAGTAGTCTGAGACTATAAAAAATGCACGCTACTCACAAGCTTGCCAAAGCCCGGGATTGAACCAGGGACCTTTAGATCTTCAGTCTAACGCTCTCCCAGCTGAGCTACTTTGGCTGTGTTCTAAACTATTTGTAGCCCATGTTAAAGTGGCATCATCTGTCTTAGAAAGTAGTAACACAAAATTCACTTCTGTTCAGTGAAAGTTTGGCTTTCCAAAGAGCCCTGTCCAGCTCAACAGCCCAGAAACCCAACCCCCAAAAGGGGTTTCTGTTTTGGTTAGTGACCTGCTTTAAGTGTCTCTACCTGGTTGTGACATGTCAAGACCATGGTTTTCCCAGTTGCAATGTATGGCTGTGAAAGTTGGACCATAAGAGCGCCAAAGAATTGAGGCCTTTGAACTATGGTGGCTGGAGAAGACTCCTGCGAGTCCCCTGGACTGCAAGGCGTTCAAACCGGTCAGTCTTAGAAGAGATCAACCCTGACTGCTCCTTAGAAGGCCAGATCCTGAAGTTGAAACTTAAGTACTTTGGCCACCTAATGAGAAGGAAGGACTCATTGGAGAAGAGCCTAATGCTGGGAAAGATTGAGGGCAATAGAAGAAGGAGACGACAGAGAATGAGGTGGCTGGATGGAGTCACTGAAGCAGTAGGCGTGAGCTTAAATGGACTCCAGAAGATGGTAGAGGACAGGAAGGCCTGGAGGAACGTTGTCCATGGGGTCGTGATGGGTCAGACATGACTTCGCAACTAACCACAACAACCTGGTTGTGAAGAGCAGACCATTTGCATGTTCATGCAAAAACTATGGCCAGTGCAAGCAAAATATTCCAGGCCAAAATACAGGTAGTCCTCAACTTTACACTGGTCGCTTAGTGATTATTCAAAATCCCAACAGACTTCTCCAGGGTACTTACGACCCAGTTCCGAAGTTCCCACAGCCATCCCACCTCCAGGGTCATGTGACCACATGTCAGGTGCTTGGCAACCAGCCTACATTTATGGCTGTTTGCACCCTCCTAGAGTCATGTGACTGTGTTTCATGATGGTTTTGCCAAAACCTGGCATTTACTTCTGGTTTTCAGCAAAACTGGCACATAGCAAACAACGGAGTGCTTTACGGTCACAGTGTTCACTTAATGCTGCCACAAAAAAAAATTGTAAGATCGGGTCAGCCATGCGGGTGACCCGCTTTATGGCTTATGACTGTGGTGGGCAGGCTCCATATGGTCATAAGTCGAGGGCTGCCTCCATACATAACGTAGGCAATGCATCAAAAATGTATCAAAGAAAAATAAATGAACAAAAATAAATATCGACTTTTCCCAATGGATAGGAATATTTTAAAGGCCTACCTATGGATTATGCAGAAAAAAAGAGATTCCAACAGATTGGACCTTTAGCTTTACTGGATAGCTTTTGGCCATCTAATAGCTGGAATTCTTAGCATGAAAGAACCAAAGGAAAGAACATGGTGGTGATGGTGATTTGAACCCAGTTGCAAGATTGGCAAGCTCATATGTCACTGGGAAGATTGCTAGAAGTATTAAATCACAAAAATCATAAACATGTATCCCCAGGATCCCCATGGACCTCCCCAGGGAAGTGCAAACAATAACGCATATTTTTGCGACGCAAACTCTGTCCCTTTTTATACACATGTTCCACAAGCAATGGGTGAGGGATGGAACGCATCGCGCAATGTCAGGGCGCACATTTTGTCCTTCTGATGACAACTCCAGATTCAGAAGGCGCCTCTGTCAGGTTCGCCCAGAAAATGAACTACTTTGAGAGCAGCTCAGGAACAGGAAAACAGTGCCTGCTTCAAGGCTTCTGGCCAGTACGTTACTGCACATTTTTATCAAAAATAAATCAATCAATTTTAAAAGCCTCCGGAGAGCAGCAGCCAAACAGCCACTTTTTTCCCTCCCTAGAACAAAATTAAAAGTCTACCTTGGCCTAGCAGAGGATGGTTTCGATCCATCGACCTCTGGGTTATGGGCCCAGCATGCTCCCGCTGCGCCACTCTGCTGGACTGAAAGCAGAAGCTTGAGGGGAGAAGATTAGGCTGATGTGATTTGTCAGCCCGTTTCTGCTCTTGCAAGGCCAGCTGCGAGCATAATGAGGATGCTTGCTGAGCAGAAACATCTCCGTTCCGGCTTGTGACAGAAGGAGAGTGCCAGGCTGTACCTTTACACCACACAGACACACATCGTTCCGCAACACGCCCAGCCAGAATCACTTTGAAGTTTCTGAAGAACCAAAGAGGGTGGTTGTATATAGGTAGTCCTTGATTTACGACCGCAATTGAGCCTAAAATTTCTGTTGCTAAGTGAGGCATTTTATTAAGTGAGTTTTGCCCCATTTTAAATGAATCACTGCAGTTGTTAAGTGAATCTGTTTCCCCACTGACTTTGCTTGGCATAAAAGGCGAACACAATGACCGCGGGACACTGCAACCGTCATAAATACATGCCAGTTGCCAAGCATCTGAGTTTTGGTCACATGATCATGGGGATACTGCAACGGTCATTTGAAATTGGTCATAAGTCACTTTTTTCCGTGCCATTGTAACTTTGAATGGTCACTAAACGAATGGTTGTAAGTCAAGAACGTGGTGACGCAGTGGTTGGAAGGCAGTACTGCGGGCTACTTCTGCTGCCTGCCAGCTGCCAGCGATTCGGCAGTTCAATTCTCAGCGGCTCACGTTTGACTCCGCCTTGCATCCTTCCGAGGTCGGTAAACTGAGGTCCCAGATTGCTGGGGGGGGTGGGGCATATGCTGATTCTGTATATACAGCTTGGAGAGGGCTGTAAAGCATTGTGAAGCGGTATATAAGTCTAAGTGCTATTGCTATTGCTACCTGTATTCAGTCTACATTTAGCACACACTGGAAGGACAGCATCAGAAGGGGCAGAAGGCACGTTAAATCAGAAGACAAGTCAAATTAAAAGCCTAGGAGGGTTTGAAATGAGACCTCACAGCTCAGCCTTGTTCTAAATAGAAACTTTTCCAAGGTCCGTTGGTCAAGTTCCCTAATTCACAGCAACCTCTGACTTGGCCTAAGTCAGGGGTAGGCAACCTTGGCTCTTTTATGACTCGTGGACTTCAACTCCCAGAATTCCTGAGCCAGCCATGCTGAGGGGAAAGGGAGAGGTTTCCAAGCTGAGCCATGTTGGCTCAGGAATTCTGGGAGTTGAAGTCCACGAGTCGTAAAAGAGCCAAGATGGCCTACCCCTGGCCTAAGTCCATGGCCAAGTCAGAAGATGGCTTCCTTCAGCTCCTATACTGCTCCTAAGTACTTTTTTTGGCCAGGATCAGGTGGTTCTTGGCTTAATTCCCAAGTCTTCATTTTCAGATGGTGGTGATGTAGAGGATCAGGAGAAGGAGATTTCTGGTCAGGGTAAACAGGGTGAGGTTGGATGCTGACTCAACCTTAAGTCTGTAGCCTAAAAGGTTGTTGTGTGGTGCTTGGTATGGCGCTCTTCTCCATCTGAAGACAGTTCTTCTGACCGGACCCTCACACACACAACTATTATCAGGTAGCTCCAACTCAGCAGCTTTTATGGAGGAATCAATAATATGGGGTTCTCTAGCTTTTAGAAAGGCAATGAAGACCATATATTTTAATTGTGCCTTTGGGACTGCTGCTTTCTGCAGTTTTTCATTTTTGTGATGACGGACGTAATGTTCATTTTCATTGCTATTTTTATTGCTATGGCACTGCTGTACTATTGGAAGCACATAGGGCTCAATGAGGCAGCAGGATAGAAATCGGTGTAGTGAATAGGAATAGAATAGAATAGAATAGAATAGAATAGAATAGAATAGAATAGAATAGAATAGAATAGAATAGAATAGAATAGAATAGAATAGAATAGAATAGAATAGAATAGAATAGAATAGAATACACCTGGAAGGGACCTTGGAGGTCTTCTAATCCATCCCCCCGCTCAAGCAGGAGAACCTCTACCATTTCAGACAAGTGACTGTCTAGTCTCTTCTTAAACACCTCCAGTGATGGAGCTCCCACGATTTCTGAAGGCAAGCTGTTCCATTGGTTAATTGTCCTCACTGTTAGGAACGTTCTCCTTAATTCCAGGTTGCTTCTCTCTTTGATCAGTTTCCAACCATTGTTTCTTGTCTTGCCCTCTGGTGCTTTGGAGAATAACATGACCCCCCTCTTCTTTGTGGCAGCCTCTCAAATACTGGAACACTGCTATCATGTCCCCTATTTCTCCTTTTCTTTAGACTAGCCAAACCCAAGTTCTGCAGCCGTTCTTCATATGTTTTAGTCTCCAGGCCTTTGATCATCTTAGTTGCTCTTCTCTGAACTTTTTCCAAGGTCTCAACATCTTTTTTGTAGTATGGTGACCAAAATTGGTTGCAGTATTCCAGGTGTGGTCTTACTAGGTTTTAATCCTTCGCGTGATCTTGATTCTATGCCTCTGTTTATGCAATCCAGCATGTGCACTTTAGCAATTTTATGACAACAACGTGCACCTATTTATTGTCATGTGCACGGCTGGAAAGTCCTTTGTACACGGATCCAGTTTAAACACATTTCCTCAAAACCAGTTTAGGATCAGTTCTGGATTCTGGTTACAGTTCTAACAAAGACTAACTGTATTAGCTTTTTTGGCTGCTGCTGCACACTGCTGGCTCATAGTCAAGTGATCGTCCATAAATAAAGGAGACTTGTATATGCTGTATGTATTGTTACTGTACTTGTAAAGATACATTTAGTCCAACCTCCTGCTTAGAACAGGTTCTACTGCAGTGTTTCTCAGCCTTGACAACATTAAAATGTGTGGATTTCAATTGCAACCTTGCACCAAATCGGAGAAAGGGAGCCATTGGCTCTTTAAAGACAGTAAAGATGGAACTCAGGAATTATTCCACCTTTAAACTGACATCGATCTTAACCCAGCCTGGCAGTGGGAACTCTCCAGGGTCCTGACCCAACCACCTTCTACCAGACTCCGCTTTGCTTGCAATGCTTTTTGTCTATGGAGATTCTCAATCATCCAGGTCATGGTTGTTCCAAAGATGCTTTTTTTTTCCCCAAAAGGGAATTTGACTTTTTTTTTTTCCTTTTGAAAACAGAACTGAAGAAGCTTCTTGGATGAAAAGTGAAACGTTTTCAAAGGAAAAAAATCAAGAAAGTCCAGTTGCTTTTTGAAAAGAAAAAAAAAGCACCTTTGGGACAGGGTTTTTTTTTTATTAATCCATCATTGGCTAGCTTGACGTTCTGTGTTAGGAAGGAGGCTAACAAGTAACACAGAGTTGTTTTGCACCAGACACAACGCTGCAGACCCAGCAATAGCTGCAATCATGATGCATTTTCTTCCTCACACAGCACATTTCCCTGTGCCAAGAACGCTCTCCTTGTCCTGTTGAAAAAGAGCTGGCATTCAAACTTGTGCCTTTCCCGTTTGTTCTTGGGTAGCCAAAGTTCTGTAGCCCAGCACGGATGGTGTTTGACTGTAGATCTGAAGATTCCTGGTTTTGATCCCAGGCTTTGATCCCAGGAAATTGTGTGTGAACTTGGTCTGCCAAGGCATCCTCTCTCTCCTTAGATCCAAATGCATTTGTTTTATTTTATTTATTTATTTATTCATTCATTCATTCATTCATTCATTCATTCATTTATTTATTTATTTATTATTATTTATTTATTTATTTATTTATTATTATTTATTATTTATTATTTATTTATTTATTTATTTATTTATTAATTATTTATTTATATTATTTATTTATTTATTTATTTATTACTTACTTACTCATTATTTATTTATTTATTTATTTATTTATTTATTTATTTATTTATTTATTTATTTATTTATTTAACATCCCTCCTTATTTATTTTTGTAAATAACTCAAAGTGGTGAACTCTTGAATTACTCTTCCTATTTTCCCCACAACAACCCACCCTGTGAGGTGGGTTGGGCTGAGAAAGAGGGACTGCTCCAAAGTCACCCAGCTACCTTTTCATGCCTAAGGGGGACTAGAACTCACGGTCTCCTGGTTTCTAGCCTGGTGCCTGGAGAAATAATAATAAACTCAGTATGCATGATTGTGGTTGTGGTTAGTTGCGAAGTCGTGTCCGACCCATCGCGACCCCATGGACAACGTTCCTCCAGGCCTTCCTGTCCTCTACCATCTTCTGGAGCCCATTTCAGCTCACGCCTCTACTGCTTCAGTGACTCCATCCAGCCACCTCATTCTCTGTCGTCCTCTTCTTCTATTGCCCTCAATCTTTCCCAGCATTAGGCTCTTCTCCAGCGAGTCCTTCCTTCTCATTAGGTGGCCAAAGTATTTGAGTTTCATCTTCAGGATCTTGCCTTCTAAAGAGCAGTCAGCGTTGATCTCCTCTAGGACTGACCTATTTGATCGCCTTGCAGTCCAGGGGACTCGCAGGAGTCTTCTCCAGCACCATAGTTCAAAGGCCTCAATTCTTTGGCGCTCAGCCTTTCTTATGGTCCAACTTTCACAGCCATACATTGCAAAGTATGCATGATAGCCAACGTCTAAAGAACTGGCAGCTGTGATTTTACAATGCTGTGTGTATATAACAATAATAATACACTTTGTTAATCAGAAAAAAATGCTGTCAGACTCTTCCTGAGTTTTTGAAATCACAAATTAACACAGCTCTCCTATAATATAGGCATCATTATTGCTGACATCGTTGTTATTATAGTGTGGGGGATGAAAATATAGCCCCCTTCTCATATAATAAGATAGGGCTAGAATAAAACCTGAAATAGGCCCCACAGAAGTTATTTAAAGCTTTCACTTGAACTTTATGCTGTTTCCCAATAAGGACGTACTATTTGTAATCTGCTGAGCTTTGAGCAATATAAATTGCAAAGTTGGTAGTTCTATATCTATATATACTGTATTTGGAACATAAGTATTTTACCCGTGGGAAAAGAGGAAGTGAAAGTAGCAGATGTATAGAAGTTTCAGATGGGAACTGTCTTTGCAAAGTAAGAATTATGAGTGGGTGGTCGGTAGCAGAAAAGTATAAAAATGTTGGTTTTAGTCTGACTCGGGGCCATTGGCCTATAGCTGTCCTTAGGAATCTGCTATTGCCATATGGTCCTCATTGCAATGGGTTGTTAATGTAAGTGATGTTATGTTATTATGCTACGTTCCAAATTATTAGAAAAATAAACCTCTGAATCTTAAAGTAAGAATTATTGTTTTGTGTTGCCATCTCTTGTCTTTTCCATTGGGTTTTTCCACAATAGTGATAGTAATGATGACATCATTATTATTATAGGTATAGTAAGGATGACATCATTATTACTCCAGTGGGTAACAATATTTTTATAACCATAATTATTATTGTGGTTTATTGCAGCCAGCTGGATGTTCAGACTGAATTTGGCATTTTTATCCACCTATCAAGCCCTTCCCAAAGACCTGGGAGAGGCAGATGTTGTTTTTGATGGCGTTAAAGGGACAGCAGTCTGTAAACTGTTCCAAATAAACCTGCCTTTTTCAATTTATTATTATTGCTCTTGTAAAAATATTAATAGCTTTAATTATTACAGCCATAATTGTTACTAACGTTGGTGTATTATCATAGTGATATTAACTGCATTCATTATTATAGCCATAACAATTAGATATCAGTCATAGTATAGTTTATTACAATCCTAGTTATAATTCTTCAGATTACAATATTTTACAAAACGTTGACCTAATACTTTCAAAAGTGTTGTATTTCACAATGAAGTTGTATGTCTGCAGAGTGACAATGGCTGGAGGAGAGTCTATAAACCCTGGAAATTTAATTTAATGCATTTGATTTAAGTGCTGCCCAACACCAGCAACAAGGCAAGGCTCAGTGGGAGACCTAGCAAAATGAAATCAACCTGCTTTAGAGAGGAAATAAATCAAGACTGAGGTGAGATCCCTGGAGGAACGTCTTGAGAGTACAAGCCATTAGCCAGTGGAACAGGTTGACCCATGATATTTATTAATTTTGTATCCCACCTTATATAATTTAATCAAGGTTGCAAATGTACCTGATACTCCTTACTCCTGCTATTTCCCCCAAAACAAGATGGTGCTTCACTTGTTTGCGTGGCCCAGTTTCTGGTATGCTGCGGACCGGTGCCGGTCCACGGACCGGGGGTTGGGAACCCCTGGTTTAAGTCTATGGATTGGTGTTGGAACCTCAGCATTAGTTTTACATTGACATAACCATGCAGTGTATCCAATAAACAGTAAATGTATCAGAAACGGGATGAAACTGGAGTTTTATTTGGATTCTCAAGCTGGATGTTGACAAAATCTTGCTAGACTTGCTTGGAAAAGATGCCAAAGAATCTGGCAGTACAGCTTATTTACAGTATACCTGTTAAGTATGTGAACCTGTTCCCTCAGCAGGTATACTCAGAGTTGCAGCACTGGAAGGGGCTATTCAGGCCCTGAAATCCAATCTGTGCAAAAATATGCAGATTAAAGCACCCCCAAGAGACAACTATTGTGCAAAAAATGCAGATTAAAGCACCCACAAGAGATAACTATCCAGCCTCTGATTAGATACATCCAGTGAAGGGGATCCAATCGCTACGCTGGTTCACAGGTTCTACTGATCCCTGATGTCGTCATCCCATTTGGTCCGTTTATGTAGCTCTGTTGTATCACTATGCTGTTTCTGACTATAGCTGCAATAATTCTTCGGGCTGAAATGTTGACGCATTAGATTGTCAGTGAAAAATGATGCTACCAACTATATACAATTGATCATTCTATCATGTGTACATTACTAAAACTCTCCCATTTACCTTTGTGTAACCTTTAACTGGGCAAAACGGTACCTTGTAGGGCAACAGTTTTTGAATCAAGGTACCTCAAAAGGGCTAACTTATCGGTCATGGGACCGATAACTCCCATGAAATTGAAATTTGGCAAATTTTATAAAACGTTGTATGACACAAAAATGATCATAAAACACGCAGGCGGGCCGTCGCCCGCTACTTCCGTAGCCCAGTTCCGAAAATCTCAAGGCTGGGTAGAGGGCCTCAGCCTGGGGGTTGGGGACCCCTGGTGTAATCAATGTTAAACCCCTCAGTGGCATAGAAATAGACGTTTCAAAGCAGACTAAGAGTGGATTTGACATCCAGTCTTATCTCTGTCAAAACCTTCTACGATTTCAACACTTAATTTTTTTTTTTAAGGGGTTGCTTAAGAAAGAAAAAAATAGTTTTTTCCCAATGTTAAGAAACCTCCAGGTTGCCTTCCCAGCCCTTATGCTGAAAAAGAGGCAACTAGGTCAAGGAGAGTCTCTCAAATTTAGAAAAAAATTATATGGTTTCTGCTTCCAGGTGCATTGAGATTAAACTGGTGGCAGTTTGAAAAAGTCTGAACAAGGTTTTGAATTTACTGCTAAGGGCTCGCTGCATCTCATCCACTTATGATCTGAACGAGTGTCTGCAAACTCTGTGATTTGCACTCATACAGATCATTTAAGCTGCCGGAGAATAATACTAACGCTGCCAAGGCATTTCTCAAATCTTACAGTACATTAACACTGTGCATCAGTCGAAATCTCAAATGGAACAGGCGACTTGGAACAGCACACCTGCACCGCCCCTATTAGTACATCCTTAAGCCAGGTGTCTTTTTCTAGGAGAGACATACGAGAGAGGAAAAGACTCAGCCTCTTTAAAGAGTTACAGACAACGGTATCACTCCTGTCTGGACAGGCTCTGAATTTTCTCGTTCATTTGCAATCCAGGCATCTACACAGCCTTACTGTCCAAAGCTAAGATAGTGTGCTCCCTTCGGCATACCCTAAAACAGGCATGTCCAACTCGCGACGTGACGTGACATCGCGCGACGTATCGCGACTTTCCCCCCATTGCCGGCAACGGGGTGGGTGCGGTTTCGGCGTGATGCATCCGGCCCTTCGGCCGGCAGTTTGACATGCCTGCCCTAAAAGGCTTGGTAAGCCTGCAGATAGGCCCAACGCATTTCCAGGGGAAGCTTCCTCCCAGGCAGAACCTTTCTCCCTATTCTTGGCACCTGTTCCAAGCCACTTTGTGGGATCCTTCGGGAATGCCCTCCATTGATCATTTCCATCCTCCTCCTGCCTTGCTCCTAGTTTAATGTTTGGATTTTGCTGAAACTGAAACAGGGGAATTTCCCTCAAGGTCGGCACCCCCTTGCCCACGCCTTTCCCACAGATGGGTTTCCAAGGAAGATCTGGTGTTCCTCTACTCCAGCCAACAGGCCCGTTCAGTCAAAGACAGCATCACATATATCCAACTTAAGCTTTCTAGGCCTCTAACTGCCAGCCTGGCTTTTCTCTTGTGAATATCCCATTACTAGGTTTAAAGGCTGAGCTGCGAGGGGACCTCTGACCCCTTTGGCGCGATCACCCGGTTCTTCCCGCTCTGCCCCGATTTCTTCATACACAGCAAGGTGCAGTTCCCCAACACAATGTACCCCACGGCTGGAGTGTTTAAGGGGTTCCCTTTCCGGCAGGTTTCTCTCTGGTGCTGAACCAGGGAGGCCCGGCGTCGGTAGCTTTTCCCGCAGTCTTTGCAACTGTAGGGCCTCTCCCCGGTGTGCACCCTTTTGTGCTGGCTGAGGTTCGAGCTGTTGCTGAAGCTCTTCCCACAGTCTGTGCATTTGTGAGGCCTCTCGCCCGTGTGGATTTTGACATGCCGGCTGAGCTGGGATTGGCAGGGCCACCGCTTGCCGCAGTAGGAACACTCGTAGGACGGGGCCTTGGCTGGCTGAGCGAAGTCAACGCACGGGCTGCTCTTTTTCACACATTCGGTGGCCGTCTTTTGGCATAGGTGCTCAGGGACCCTCTTCCGGCCGGGGCTTCTGTCTGAATCATCTTCCTTGCAAACCACATTTCTTCTTGGCGCCTTCCTGGCTGAGTTTCCTTGGGTGTGTCTTAGTGTCTCCTGACCTCCTGGCCTTCCTGCTACTTCAGGTACCTGGAGAAATGTCCCTCTGCCTCTTTCTGGGGAGATGTCACTGAATTCAGCCACCTGGGCACTTTCCCGATGAAGATTCAGCTCCTCATTCTCACATCCGGAAGCAAAGCAAGGATCTGGGTTAGCCTGTCCTCGTAGGTCTTTTGTGGACATCCTCCTGAATTCTCCATGCTCCATTCTCTCTGGGTGGTGACGACGGCTCCTTTTTCCATCACCTGCCCAAAGAGAATCACAAACTCAAGTCTAAAACATTGACATTGAACTGGAGAAAATCTGACAACTTTCCTAAGACAACAGAGGAGTTGACGGGATTAGGTAGGATGCGGATGAATAAGAGATGAGTTTAACACCTTTCTTTACATTAGATGAACTAATTCTAGTACACGGATGGTGTAACCAAGTTTAGGTAATGAAACATCTGCAAGAAAGCAACCACGTTCAGAGAGCACCAAGGGCCTCTCATTTGAACGCTGAGCTACAAGTATTTTCCGTTATTGCAGCTAATTATTGCACAACTAAAATTGATAGAATTTTGCAAGTCTGAAAGTACAAATCTTCTGCCGTCTCCTTTGCAGTCCAAGAAATTAGGGAGACTCCTTCGTGAGCCTCTTTCTCCACCCAACTGCTATGTCTTCTCTTATCTGGCCATTCCCTAGACCACGGGTAGGCAACCTTGGCTCTTTTATGACTCGTGGACTTCAACTCCCAGAATTCCTGAGCCAACCATGCTGAGGGGAAAAAGGAGAAGTTTCCAAGCTGAGCCATGCTGGCTCAGGAATTCTGGGAGTTGAAGTCCACGAGTCATAAAACAGCCAAGGTTGCCTACCCCTGGCCTAGACAGTGTGTCTGGGCCCCGTCTCCCACAGTTTTTCCCATACCGTTACCACATGAAAAGTGACTCAGCAATCCCAAACTGAGAATTTAACAGGAAAGATTTTCTTTCTGCATCAGGCTGCCATAGCATAGTGGCAGAATATGCCCTTTGTGAGCAGAAACCTTAGTCTCTAGTAGATACCAACCATTTTTTTGAATGAAGGTACCTCAAATGCGGTAACTTACAGAAGGCGTCCCAAGTCTGGGACCCATACATTTTATAAAATATTTTATGATATACACATTAACACAAAACAGTTTACAAGCAATCCTCAACTTATGACCGATTAGTTAGCAACCGTTCAAAGTTATGACAGACCTACCTGGGAACTTGTCAAACCTGACTCAGATCCATAGTTGCCTGCACCTGCTTTGCCCAAATGGACGGAAGGAGGGTGGTGAATTCCTAAGGGCGGGGAGGAAGGCTATGGAATGCAAGTGAACCTTATCTTGCCAGGGAGACATTATCTACCAAGGCCAAGTCATGAAGAATGTTTGACCAGAGCAGACAGTTTTTCCCCAAAGCAAAAAAACCGAACTCAATTGGTGAACTATGAACTGTGGGTGGCCCAGAGGGGGAAAAGGGAGTTACCTATGTGGTATATCCCAGAACTGACTTTGCTTCTGCTGTGCCTAGATGGATTTTTCAATAAAGCTACTGTCATGCCTCCGTCTGAGCCTGAATTTGCGGAGGAAAATGAACTGGAATGGGACCCTATGGAGGCCGAGGGAGAGGTGTCTGTGGCTTCAGAGGAATGTGGGGAAGAGCAGGCCGAGGCAGGCCAGGGCCCTTCAGGATTGGAACAGGAGAGACAGAGTTCAGGCGATGAGCAAGGGCCACCCCCACCTGATCCTAGAGCACGGAGAGTGGAGAGAAGGAGGGAACAACGTAGGCAGGCTCAACTACTCGGGAGGAGAGCGTCCTGCCCTTCTCCACAAGGAGATTGAGATTTAAGGAGACGCTGTGGGGAGGGGCATTTGTCGGGAACAAACGCTGATTCTTGGAGTGTTGTGTATTGTTGCTGATCTCTTGTTCTGTGACTTCTGTTTGGAAACCTGGAAACTCGAACTATTGGATTGACTGACCACGTTACTTGAATGTTTAAAGACCTCGGACTGTATTTCAGATTCTCTGTTTTGAAAACTGCTCAGGCAAGCTAGGATTCAAACAGACTCGTTAAGTTTATGTTTTCTTCCTTGCTATCTCTATGGCCTTGTGTATTTTCTTATGCTAATCAGAATGTATTTGAACCTGAAAGGGGGGGTGTATTCTTGTGTTGGAGGCTTGCCAGCAAAAGTGGGAGCATTTGGGGAAAATTTGGAGCAATAAAAGAACTGTTTGAATTGCCAGCTGACTGCATTGCCTCTGTGCTGTGCCCTGGGTCACCACAGCTACACTTTTGGTCAATCTAAAGAGCCGGGAGTTTCCTTTGTTGAAGGTGCCAAATGGGACTACTTACAACCCAGATTCAAAGTTGTAATGTCACACACACACCCATGGGCATGTGACCGAACCTTGGGCACTGGGCAACATCCCTGCAACCATGTGGTTGCAATTCAGGAAGCTGGCAACCAGTGTACAATTCTGACCGTCACAACATCCGGCTTCATGTGATTGCCGTTTATAGCCTTCACTTCTGGCTTCTGACAAGCTGAGTCAATGGGGAGGCCAGCAGGAAGTCTCAAGTAGTGATCACATGACCAGGGGATGCTGAGGCCACACAGGATTCCCCTAACCATGATAACTGGAACTGCTACAACTGCTGTCGTAAGTCGGTATGGTCACATGAAGTTGCGCTTAACGATTGTGTTGCTTAGTATGGAGTTGCCAGTCCCATCTGCTGTTGCCAACCAAGTACTCCTTCTACAGACAATCTGAGCTTGGGTTTAAACCAAGGGTCTTCAAATCTTGGCCCTTTTATGACTTGTGGACTTCAACTCCCAGAATTCCTCAGCCAGGCATGCTGGCTGAGGAATTCTGGGAGTTGAAGTCCACAAGTCATAAAAGGGCCAGGTTTGAAGACCCCCTGGTTTAAACCATTTGTGGTCAGGTTCAGCCCCTCCTTCCAACAACACTTACTGAATAAGGGAGGGTCATCATCGCTATCGGGCTCAACCTCCGTGGAGTTCCCTGGGTCCTCTGTATCTGATGGATCCAATTCTGCCTTGGGGGAATTAACAATCACCTCTTCATACGGCTCCAGTTCCTGCAAAGCAGATCAGGGACACAATCCAAATCAATACGACAGGGTTGAGGAATCACAAAACGTCGGATTGCACTGGGTTGCCCAGCTTTGATGAACATGAACCGAGTATGGAAAAGCAAGGACATCAGCCTGGCAACCAAATGTAGGTTGGTTTGCTCTATTGTGTTTCCCGTGGCTACCTATGGTTGTGAAAAAGGCAGGGAAAAAATTGAATTGTTTGATCTGTGGGGCTAGAAAAGGCTCCTGCACATTCCTTGGAAAGCAAAGGTAACTAACAAGCAAGAACTGGAGTGCCCAACACCAGGACATGTCACTAGAAGGCGAAAATCACGAAACTGCATCTCACAGAGGGATAGAATCAAGATCACGTGAAGTGTTAATGCCACTTTACAAGGCCTTGGTAAGGCCACACTTGGAATACTGCATCCAGTTTTGGTCACCGTGATGTAAAACAGATGTTGAGACTCTAGAAAGAGTACAGAGAAGAGCAACAAAGATGATTAGGGGACTGGAGGCTAAAGCATATCAGGAACGTTTGCTGGAATTGGGTATGTCTAGTTTAATGAAAAGAAGGACTAGGGGGGACATGATAGCAGTATTCCAATATCTCAGGGGCTGCCACAAAGAAGAGGGAGTCAAGCTATTCTCCAAGGTGCCTGAGGGCAGGACAAGAAGCAACGGATGGAAACTAGTCAAGGAGAGAAACAACCTGGAACTGAGGAGAAACTTCCTGACAGTTAGAACAATTAACCAGTGGAACAACCTGCCCTCCAGAAGCGGTGAATGCTCCAACACTGGAAGTTTTTAAGAAGAGACTGGACAGCCATTTGTCCGAAATGGTATAGGGTTTCCTGCCTGAGCAGGGGGTTGGATTCGATGACCTCCAAGGTCCCTTCCAACTTTTATTATGATTATTATTATTATTATTATTATTATTATTATTATGATTATTATTATTATTATTATTATTATTAGTATGTATTATTATATTATTATATTAATTATTATTAGTAGTATTATAGTAGTAGTGCTAGTAATTGTAGGTATGTCTAGTTTATTAAATATAAGGACGGCTGCTGGAATTGAGATTTTAAGAGCCGGACGAGGGTGGGACCGATAGCCGTGTTCCAATATCTCAGGGCTGCCACAAAGAAGAGGGGTAAGCTATTCTCCAAAGCGCTGAAGGCAGGATGTGAAGCAGCGGATGGAAACTAATCAAGGAGAGAAGCAACCTAGAACTAAGGAGAAACTTCCTGACAGTTAAACAATACCAACTTGGAACACCTGCCTCCAGAAGCGGTGAAGCTCCACACTGAGTTTTTTAAGAAGAGACTGGACAGCTTTGTCTGAAATAGTATAGGGTTTTCCTGCCTGAGCAGGGGTTGGACTAGATCCTCCAGGTCCCTTCCAACTTTTATTATTATTATTATTATTATGTATTATTATTATTTATTATTATTATTATTATTATTATTATTATTATTATTATTATTATTATTATTATTATTATTATATTATTTTATATAAGGGAACTGCTGACTGTCGAATTGGGTATGTCTAGTTTAACGAAAGAGAAGGACGAGGGGGGACACGATAGCCGTGTTCCAATATCTCAGGGCTGCCACAAAGAAGAGGAGGTCAAGCGATTCTCTCAAAGCGCCTGAAGGCAGGAGAAGAAGCAGCGGATGGAAACTAATCAAGGAGAGAAGCAACCTAGAACTAAGGAGAAACTTCCTGACAGTTAGAACAATTACCAGTGGAACAACCTGCCTCCAGAAGCGGTGAATGCTCCAACACTGGAGGTTTTTTTAAGAAGAGACTGGACAGCCATTTGTCTGAAATAGTATAGGGTTTCCTGCCTGAGCAGGGGGTTGGACTAGATGACCTCCAAGGTCCCTTCCAACATTATTATTATTTTTATTATTATTATTATTATTATTATTATTATTATTATTACTATTACTACTACTACTACTACTACTACTACTACTACTACTACTACTATCATCATCATCATCATCATCATCATCATCATCATCTTACTTTAAGCCATGTCATGTGGGGAATTCACTGGATAAAGCAATTATGTTTGGAAGAGTTAGTGGCAAAAGGAAACCAGCCCATGAAAGAACACGATGGCTGGATACCATCAAAGCTGACACCAGCCAGATCAGAGAAAAACTCACAGAATTAGCGCAAGTAGTGGAAGATGTGGACAGACCTGGCCCATAGAATCGCTAAGAGTCAGACTTGACTGAATGGATAACATCACCACCACCAGCACCATCACCACCACCACCACCACCACCATCATCATCATCATCCCTGTCTCTTACCCTATGCTGTGATCAGCACCAAGGCTAACTTCCAACACAGGACAATTGGAAGCTCGGGACAATCAACCGGCATTCATTTCCAGTTTTCGGCAAAACTGTCCCGTAGCAAAATATGGGTTCCTTTTACGACTGCCGCAAAAAATGTTGTAAAACTGGGTTTTATGACTGTTACAACTTACAACTGGTAACGGGCAGGCTACATTAAGGTTGTAATTTGAGGAATACCTTTACACCCCCAGTCAAGATTTCCAGAATTTGGCTAGGAAAAGCTCTTACCTGCTGTCTTCTCTGTAGATTCAGGAGGAAATCTTCTGCCAGGCTGACAGCCTGGGCGCAGGTCTGCGGTCTGCCTTCTCTTACCCAACCTTGTACATCCTCCGGCAGGATGGTGAGAAACTGCTCCAGGACCACCAGCTCCAAAAGCTGCTCCTTGCTATGCCTCTCCGGCTTCAACCACTGGTGGCAAAGCCTCCAAAGCTGCTCGCAAACATTTCTGGGCCCTTCAGCCTCCCGGTAGCAGCACTGACGGAAATGCTGGCTCTGTTCTTCCAAGCTATCCGTGTCCTCCCCGCAAATCTCTTCCTTCACTTGCACAGAAGAATCTGGGTCCTTCTCACAAGTCCTGCACAAGGTCTTCTGGCTGAACGCCTCTTCTCTAGACCGTAGCCTGGTCTCTGCTATCCCCTTCAAGGAGGGGAAAGAAGCTTGAAATTCTCTAGGAGTCTCCTCCAGTGGGGGCCGAGCCAGCTGTGGACATCTCTCTGAGACATAAGGAGCCTGCATGGTCTGCAGGAATTTCTGCCACTGGGTTTCCCAGCGCTGTTGCAGTTCATCTTCCGGTTCCTGCTTGATTGGCTTCAAAAACTTTTGAAAATGAAGCTCAGCCCCGATTCCGGCATGGGTGGCTTGGAGGTCCTTCTGTACAGCCTTGGGTTTTTTTTCTTTTCCATTCCCTTCAGGGTCTTCCTGTTCCATTTTTACTTCCTGTTGACCTGCAAATTACAATCAAGGTTATCAACTTCATTCCTGACCTCGTGTTGCTTTATTTCTTCCAAAGGCCTCCCCACAAAGTCTAAGGAAAGGGTGACGTTCAGCAGACACAAAAGCGTTTGTGAAAGTTGCTTCTCTTCAGAGTTTTCCAAAAGGAAGGGACAACCAGTTTTCCTGTGGATAATAATTTGGCCCACCAAGTGTCTTCCCATACCCAACTAGGATCTCCCCAAAAGGTCTACTTCACACAATAGCTCTATTAGTCTCCCTATCACCACCATTAGCGCCAGTATCTCCTGGACATGCTGGAAAAACTTAAGATTTATCAACCTGACAGATAGGAGTTCTGTCAGACACGGTTCCAGTAGTTGGAAGGCATTCATTGGATGCCTTGGTTCAGCTACATATAATTTATATTCCCAGTAGGATCCATTTAGCTAGATCAGAGTTGCCCAACCTTTCGGGGTTGGCAGCCCGGACTGGGGGGAGGGGGAAATGAAAGATGTTGAGACTCTAGAAGGAGTACAGAGAAGAGCAACAAAGATGATCAGGGGACTGGAGGCTAAAACATATAAGGAACGGTTGCTGGAATTGGGTATGTCTGGTTTAATGAAGAGAAGGACGAGGGGGGATATGATAGCAGTCTTCCAGTATCTCAGGGGCTGCCCCAAAGAAGAGGGAGTCAAGCTATTCTCCAAAGCGCCTGAAGGCAGGACAAGAAGCAACGGATGGAAACTAATCAAGGAGAGAAGCACCTAGAACTAAGGAGAAACTTCCTGACAGTTAGAACAATTAACCAGTGGAACAACCTGCCTCCAGAAGCGGTGAATGCTCCAACACTGGAAGTTTTTAAGAAGAGACTGGACAGCCATTTGTCCGAAATGGTATAGGGTTTCCTGCCTGAGCAGGGGGTTGGACTAGATGACCTCCAAGGTCCCTTCCAACTTATTATTATTATTATTATTATTATTATTATTATTATTATTATTATTATTATTATTATTATTATGGGGGAAGCCAGATTCATTTAACAACCGTGTTCCTAACTTAACAACTGCAGTGATTCACTTCACAGCTGTGCCAAGAAAGGTCGTAAAATGGGACAAAATTCACCTAACAACACCTCACTTAGCAACAGAAATTTTGTACTCAATTCTGGTCGTAAGTTAAGGAGTACTTGTATTATAAAAGACAGCCCTTTATAATTACGGTTAAGCTAATGCACTGTACCCTCAAACTCCTAGGCCTCTAGGAGAGGACTTAAGATTGAAGATGACACATACTATCCATTGGTTGAGAAGGGAATTTTATATGAATGAATGAATGAATGAATGAATGAATGAATGAATGAATGAATGAATGAATGAATGAATCAATCAATCAATCAATCAATCAATCAATCAATCAATCAATCAATCAATCAATCAATCAATGAGAAAGGAATTAATGCCCTCTCTATGAAAATGGTCTTTTGTAATACTGCATCCTATCCTGACTCAGGACTAGTGATATAGGTCAGGGGTAGGCAACCTTGGCTCTTTTATGACTCGTGGACTTCAACTCCCATGCTGGCTCAGGAATTCTGGGAGTTGAAGTCCATGAGTCATAAAAGAGCCAAGGTTGCCTACCCCTGGTATAGGTAATGGTTTTAGATGGGAGTTGCAGGCTCTGACTATGTCTTCTGCAGTCCCTGGAACTCCTCTGATTGAGCCCCCACCTCCACCCCTCCAGTTTTCAATAGTTTTTGAAAAACATACCAAAACTCTATAGCAGTGATGGCGAACCTTTTAGAGACTGAGTGCCCAAACTGCAACCCAAAACCCACTTATGCATCGTCAAGTGCCGGGTGGGTGCGGCCCATTGGCTAGGTGTGGCCCATTGGGTGGGCGTGGCCCATTGGGTGGGCGTGGCTGCGGTGGTAACGGCAGACTGGGTGGGACTAAAAAGTTCAATCAATCAATTCCAACTTTACAAGATTTTTTTTTTCCCACGAGAAGTTGAAATTGACTGAACCTTTTTTTTTTTTTTTTTGCACACAGCGGCGGAGGCCTAAAGCGAAAAGATTTTCTAAAACCCAGCTGAAGGCCTAGGACTGGGGCGACGGCGCGCGTGCCCACAGAGAGGGCTCTGAGTGCCGCCTCTGGCACCCGTGCCGTAGGTTCGCCACCACTGCTCTATAGAGTAGTGCCTCTCAATCTTGGCAACTTTTAAGATGTGTGGACTTCAACTCCCAGAATTCCCCATATGGCTGGTGAATTCTGGGAATTGACGTCCATTCGTCTTAAAGTTGCCCAGGTTGAAAAACACTGCTCTAGTGCAACCTGTAAGCAAAGGAAGTCTCCTCCATGCACCTAAATAAACCAGAAGTAAAGGGAAAAATCCAGTCTGATGTGGCTGCATCGATCAGCCTGAGATTACAGGCAAATGAACCAGCAAACTATTCCTTGCCCATTTGTAGAGTAGATCAAAGTTCTTAACTAGTCATCTTCCCTTTTATCTTTCCAGTTTGATCTTTCTAAGTTCCCTCCCTTCCAAATAAAATAAACCACCTTTGCTGTGGTTTGTGGGGATCCTGCTGGCTACGCAAAGCAATGCTCTGGAGATCCACCCCAAATCTTTCCTTGAAGGGACCAGGGCTCTGCATCGCTTTCTTCTGGATTCCCCTCTTGGTCCCAGAGAACGGGGGAAGGGAACATAGAACATAGAATCGTAGGGCTCAAAGGGATCTCAAAGGTCTTCTAGTCCAACCCCGTGCTCAAGGCAGGAGATCTTATATATACCATCCGAGTCAAATAGTTGTCCAGTTTATTTATTTTTTTAAATCTCCAGCGATGGGCTAGCCTGGGGCAATGCAGGTCCTCCCAGTGCAGGAGAGTTGCAGCGAGGCTACCTGTTTTGCAATGCCTGCTCAAAGCAGGGATGCCCTTCCTTCCCTTTCCGCTAAATCTTCGACTCACCTCCTCCTTGCAGCCGTTGCATTGCAGCCTGTTGACCTCCGGCAGCGGTGCTCCTCTCAAGCTGCAAAAGGGAAATAAATAAATAAAATACAGAACTGAGCTTCCCACGACTAGTCAAAGAGTGGAGGGCTAGGAAGTAGGAAGGAGTCTGCCTCTGGGCGTCTCTAGCAAGCAGATCTCGGTATAATTAACCCCTTCTGGGCCGCTGGGGGAAGAAACACCTTCGAAGCACGATGATCACTCATAGAGGGTTTTTTTTCGGGGGGGGGTGGATTTGAAAGAGAAGGGCAAATAAGCAAAGCTCAAAGGGACCTTGGAGGTCATCTAGTCCAACCCCCTGCTCAGGCAGGAAACCCTATACCATTTCGGACAAATGGCTGTCCAGTCTCTTCTTAAAAACTTCCAGTGTTGGAGCATTCACCGCTTCTGGAGGCAGGTGGTTCCACACATTTATTTCTTTAGTTGATATGGCTTCCATGCTGCTAAACTAAGACTAAAATTGACTGCCTAGTTTCTAGAACTGGAGTGAGATGAGATGGAGGTAAGGTCATGAGAACATGTCCCTCAAACAGGGTAAGTCAGGCATATTTTGTCCCAAAGGTGCTTTTCCAAAAGGCAACTGGACTTTTAATTTATTTTCCTTGAAAATGTGGATTTCAACTCCCAGAATTGAATGGCTGGCTGGGGAATTCTGGGAGTTGAAGTCCAACCATCTTAAAATTGCCAAGTATGGAGAAACACTGTGTAGGATAACTGTTCCCAAATGCATGCCTGCTGAATGTGTAGCTCCCATTAATCCCAGCCAGCCCAGGGCATAAGAAATTTGTATGCACTCAGAAATCCAGATCTGGGGTGCAAAAATCCTGGTTGTCCATGGGCACTTCCCTGCGAAGCTGCCTTGACCCACCGCCAGCATGTGGAGAGTGATATGTCCTGCGGCCTCAGCCTGTTGCAGGGACAGTGTCAGGAGCAGAGGGTCAGATGGTGCAAGCATTTCTGTGAAATGGAGCAAACCGTGCCTGGAACACAGCAGACCTTCACCAGGGGGATGTTGGCAATTGGGCACTCCTGATTTATACAAAGTAAACGGGAATGCTGCTGTTGAAACAGCTCCCTAACTGAAAAGCCAGTGGATTGAGAGAGAAAAAAGGGATCGAAACAGAAAATCAAGAAAGAAAAGGGGAAAAAACATATTTTATTGCAACAGAAAGGGGATGCCTGTTCTTATATACAGCAGGGAACTTCCCCCATTAAAGCATTAAAACAAGAAAACACACAGTAAAAAAAAGAACATGGCTAAGATAACAGGTGGGAACAAAGAAAAAGACGAAAAAGGGGTTTCAATCGTATTTGTTGTAAAGCATCTTCAGGACTCTTCGAACACCAGTAGGGTGGGGGCCATTCAAAACTCAAGGGCAACTTAATTTTTGAAAAATGAGGTTATGCATCAGTCTAAACCACAGTCAAACCTCAGGGGCGTAATGGTTACTGGACAAACCACTGATCTGGGGGTTCGCCTACAGGGGTAGGCAACCTTGGCTCTTTTATGACTCATGGACTTCAACTCCCAGAATTCCTGAGCCAGCCATGCTGAGGGGAAAGGGAGAGGTTTCCAAGCTGAGCCATGCTGGCTCAGGAATTCTGAGAGTTGAAGTCCACGAGTCATAAAAGAGCCAAGGTTGCCTACCCCTGGCCTAATGCATGGCATCATAAACTAATCCTGAGGTTAATTCAGTCATCTAGTAGTTAACCAAGTTTTCTATCATAGCCAGAGAGCCATCCTGGCTAAAATCTTATATAAAACTCCCCCCCCCTCAAAACTGAATGGGATGGTAATCTTATTAGCTTGATCAATCTCTCTCTCTCGTTTTGTAATTAATTTTTAAGGTGAATCATAATATAATAAAAGTACAGAGTATCCAGAATTGTGATTGAAAAGATCTAAGGCTACAAGAGACAGACCATATATTATTAATAAGAAATGAACTCAGCCTAGAGACCATCCATAAAATACTGCTCCATCTTCTCATTTATAAAAGAAAAGGATATTTCCAAAATCAATAAGGAACGCATCTTGTGAATCCATTCTTTAATATTACTTTCTAACTGAACAGTATAATTCTCTTTTCCAAATCTAATAAAGCTGCAATTCTATAATTATCTGGAACCAAAAGAAAAAAACAAAGCCGCAGCTGACCATGATCAATCATAGGAATTAAATTTCTTAGACAAGAAATCTGATACAGTACACAATTTTTATAAGCATTGTTTGAGGTATTCAATAAAAAGACAGTGACATTTTCTGATGGATCCATTTCTCTCTTGAGTAACAATTGAAAAAAAAAACATGGAGCTACCAGAAGCAGGGAGATGATGATAATCCAATAAAAACCTAATAGAAACAGCTCTTGGGTGAAAGAGTTATCACAACGATAGATTGAATTGTGTACTACCTTATAGGAGTCACCTTCCACTCTTCCACTGCAAATCATTCACAACCAGCTTGAGCCAAGATTGTCCCATGAAAACCAAAGACAGGACATGTTCCAAGCTTCTGGAATGCCAGCAGGCCCCGTTGCTATGGCAATGCTCAACAGATGCCCAGATGCCATGGTAATGGAGTAGACCAGGGGTCTTCAAACTTGGCCCTTTTATGACTTGTGGACCAACTCCCAGAATTCCTCAGCCAACATGCCTGGCTGAGGAATTCTGGGAGTTGAAGTCCACAAGTCATAAAAGGGCCAAGTTTGAAGACCCCTGGAGTAGACCTTTGGGCCTTGGAGAATGGTTAGATACATGTGTCCATGGTCAAATTAATTTGGGTAGGGAGAAAGCTGTTTCTCAAGGAACTTTGTTTGCAAAATCACTTTTGAAAGAAAAAGCAAGGAACTGTGTTCAGTGAGAAACTTTACAGATCCACATATAGGTCCATCAAATACTATTACTCATTTTAGCTTTAAAAATTAACCAGACTTAACTTTGGAGGTGGAATCAAGCAGAAGGTAGGGACTGCTTCTGTATTCACCTTATGGTTTCTTAGCATCCTAGTAGTATGTAGTTTATGGACACGACTTTAGATATGTAATAACCTTTACTATCGTGATTGAATAAATGAAATAGACTAGGGGTGTCCAATCTTGGTTTAAGACCTGTGGACTTTAACTCCTCAAATTCCCCAGCCAACTATGAAGTCTTAAAAGTTGCCAAGGTTGGATACCCCTGAAGTAGACGTTTGTTTTGATAACCTGTTATCTTAGAAGTTGTCATCAGACATACAGTCTCTGTACATCATAAAACCGCCCCATAACACCCATAACACCCAGGCAGGCAGCTACTAAAGATTAAAAAAGCTGCACTTTGTGGCATTTCAAATAATTTTTCCAAGGGTCAATAGCAGACTTCAGAACAACAGCAAAAGTGGTTGTTTTCACAAAAGAAAAATGAAACAGCAACAAACTTTGATCTTGACTTTAAAAAACAGAGAAAGCAATATGGAAATATAATTCCAATGATATTCAATAGATATTGAATATTCTTAGCAACAATCTTTTGTGAAGATATCTTTGTTCATGTAATTATAAATACACTCGTCTTCGCTGAATTTGTAGAACTATGATCAAAGAGACCACACAAAAGCTGTGAAAGGTGACAACTCAGCAACTGAGTTGAAACTGTGAGACTAGAATAGAGCTGGAAGGGACCTTGGAGGTCTTCTAGTCCAGCCCCCCGCTTAAGCAGGAGAACCTGCACCATCTCAGACAGGTGACTGTCTAGTCTCTTCTTAAAAACCTCCAGTGATGGAGCGCCCACAATTTCTGGAGGCAAGCTGTTCTACTGTTTAATTGTCCTTACTGTTAGGAAGTTTCTCCTTAATTCCAGGTTGCTTCTCTCTTTGGTCAGTTTCCAACCAATGTTTCTTGTCCTGCCCTCTGGTGCTTTGGAGAATAATTTGACCCCCTCTTCTTTGTGGCAGTTCCTCAAATACTGGAATACTGCTATCATATCATCCCTGTTTATTCTTTTCTTTAGACTAGCCAAACCCAAGTCCCGCAGCCATTCTTCGTATGTTTTAGCCTCCAGGCCTTTGATCATCTTAGTTGCTCTTCTCTGAATTTTTTCCAAACTCTCAACATCTTTTTTGTGATATGGTGACCAAAATTGGCTGCCGTATTCCGGATGTGGTCTTACTAGGGCTTTGTAAAGCGGTACTAGTACTTCGCGTGATCTTGATTCTATGCCTCTGTTTATACAACCCAGGATTGTATTAGCTTTTTTGGTTGCTGCTGCACACTGCTGGCTCATGGTCAAGTGATCGTCCACTAGGACTGGCACAGGAAGGAAAACCATCAAGCTGCAGAAACCAATATAAGCTGTTTGGAGTCTTCAGAAACAGACCAGCATATAAACCAAATTGATTAATTAAAAAAGCATTAGGGGAAAAAAAGCAGAAAGAAAACAGAATTCAACATCAAGCAAACGAAATGTGAAGATTGAAGAAAATCAAGGCATTGGCCAAAGAATCAGAGCCAATGACTACAGACAGTCCTCAACGTATGACTGTAATTAAGCCTTGAATTATGATTATAAGTTATTGCAGTTGTTAAGCAGGACACCACATGACTGGGCCTGGTCTTATGACATTTTTTGTGGCAGTTGTTAAGCAAATGCCACAGTTGTTAAGCAAATATTGCTTAAATAATAATGATTGTTTTTTATATATATATATTTATTTTGTGGCAATCATTTTGAGCAACAAAGATGATTAGAGGATTGGAGGCTAAAACATATAAGGAACGGTTGCTGGAATTGGGTATGTCTAGTTTAATGAAGAGAAGGCCGAGGGGGGACATGATAGCAGTCTTTCAGTATCTCAGGGGCTGCCACAAAGAAGAGGGAGTCAAGCTGTTCTCCAAAGCACCTGAAGGCAGGACAAGAAGCAACGGATGGAAACTAATCAAGGAGAGAAGCAACCTAGAACTAAGGAGAAACTTCCTGACAGTTAGAACAATTAACCAGTGGAACAACCTGCCTCCAGAAGCAGTGAATGCTCCAACACTGCAAGTTTTTAAGAAGAGACTGGACAGCCATTTATCTGAAATGGCATAGGGTTTCCTGCCTGAGCAGGGGGTTGGACTAGATGACCTCCAAGGTCCCTTCCAACTTTATTATTATTATTATATACCTCAGTGAATCACTGTGACCGTGTGAACACCGGTTGTTAAAGCAAACGTAACAGAAGTGCAAACCCATTGTTCATTATAAATGCAGTTTTGGTAAAAAACCAGAAGTTGCCAGTTTTTGGCAAATCGGCTGTAAAACAGTCACACGGCCATGCGACACAGCAAATGGCTGTAAATCTGTCCTTGTTGCCCAACGCCCGAAGTACGGTCATGTGATCCCAATGGGATACCCGATCCTCCAAATGTCTGATCTTTTTTATCAGGTGGGCCGTAGCGTCAAACGGTCACTAAGCATCATAAATGGAGGAATAGCTCCACATCAAAAGGGCTGAGCTTTGATGCCACGGTCATGGCCATCTGGGCCTTTTTTGACTGACGTACACTCCCTCCCCTAAATGTCCTCTGACACAAGAATCTTTTCTTTTTTTAAGGGACAGGAAGTGTAACATTCAGGAGATGGGTGGAAGAAGGTTGAGGTCAACGTTTTCCTCCCAAGATCAAATTCAACCGTTTTTCACATTCTGAGCATTTCCCCGGGGTTTGCCCAGAGAGCTTTTTCAAAGGGGCAATGAGGTTAGGCTTCCTGATTACATTTCGCCCGCAGTCCAGACACTGGCTTGGTTGAACTTTGGTGTGGACACTCTGATGCATCCTAAGGTGTGAGCTGTTTTTGAAAGTTTTGCTGCAGAGCGGACATTCAAATCTCTTTTCTTTCAATTGCATCTGCACATGTTCAAGATCCAAACTCAGCGACGGTCCCTGGGTGCACTCGGGACACTTTGAGACCTTTTCCGCCTGGTCCCCGTGCTGTCCGAAACCTTTCCCACGCTCTAACCACCTGGCAACATCTTCTCCCACGTGGACCTTCTGATGTCGCAAAAGGACCGAGCTGGAGAAGAAACTTTTCCCACAATCCGTACACACGTAGGGCCTCTGCCCCGTGTGGATCCTCATGTGCACCAGAAGGCTGGACCTCCTGTCAAACGTTCTCCCGCAATCAGAACACAGGTAGGGTTTCTCTCCTGTGTGAATCCTCTTGTGCATCAGGAGATGTGAACTCCACCGGAAACTTTTATCACAATGGGAGCAACGGTACAATTTCTCTCCCCTGTGAGTCCTCTCATGAGATTTGAGATCCGGGGTGTTTCGGAAGTTTTTCCCACACACTAAGCAGTTGTGTGGCTTTTCTCCAGTATGGATTCTCTCGTGAGCTATCAGACTGTGTCTCTGGCTAAAGCTTTTCGTACAATGGGAACATCTGTGCGGCTTCTCTCCTGTGTGGACCTTCTGATGCGCAAGGCGTTGCAAGCTGTTCCGAAACGTTTTCCCACAGGCCGAGCACTCAAACGGCTTCTCTCGGTGAGTCTGCACGTGCGCCAAGAGCTCAGAGCTGAGTTCAAATATTTTCCCGCAGGCAAAACATGCCAACAAATCTTCCGCCAGGTGAGTCTTCTTGTGTTCCACCAGCTCCGATTTCTGACCGAAACTTTTTCCGCAGTGGGAGCATAGAGTTGTGTGAATTCTCTCGTGCGACAGGAAGTGCGAGCGCCAGCTGAAACGCTTCCCACAGTACAGACACACATACGGTTTCTCACCGGTGTGGATTCTCTGGTGCACTATGAGACTCGACTCATTTCGGAAGTTTTCGCCGCACACAGAGCATTTGTAAGGCTTCTCGCCCGGGTGGGTTCTTTGGTGTTTCAAAAGATCGGATTTCTGACTACAACTTTTCCCACACTCGGCACACACGTAAGGCTTCTCCTCCGCGGAGATCTTCTCGTGAGCATGACAGTCAAACGTATGCCCACAATGAGAACATTTGTGGGGCTTCTGGCCTTTGTGGATCCTCTCACTTTCTCCACAGTGAGAACATTTGTAGAGTTTCTCGCCAACGTGGGTCCTTTCGTGGGTCAGCAGATGTGAGCTGTTACCGAAGTTTTTACCACAATGCCAACATCGGAACAGCTTCTCTTCTGCATCGGGGCTTTCAGTTGTTGTAATCTGCAAGCTTTGTTCCACCCCTTCCCCACTCCCATTATTATTTATCTCCTTCTCCTCTTGGACAGCAGGGCCTCTGAGTCCTGGGCAAACGCTTCGGGGCTGAACTAACTGGTCCACTCCCTTCCTAACATCACTTCCATTCTGCCTAGGTGCCGTGTCATGGCTTCCATTGTTCTCTTTGAAAACCGGCAGATCGCTCTTGATGGCAGCTTTCAAGAACATCCTTAGAGGCTTCCTTCTCTCAGAATTCATCAGCTTTGGTTCGCCATCTTCATTCAGCCACCCAATGCCTGCTAAAAGAAAGAAAGAAAACTGGACATTGACCGGAAAGTATTGTGTTAACGTGCTCTCTTGTTTGACCATCAATTAGATAGCTTGCCTGCTTTTACAAAGTTAGTATCCTCACAAAACAGGTCATCCTTTTGCCCAGTGATCTGCCCTGATGATGTTACCTAGTTTGGTGATGAAATGTCTGCAAGAAAACAACCAAGCTCAAAGAGCACCAAGGAACACAATGATTGATTGAATATATATATATCAAACGTTTTAACCGCCCATCTCCCTGATAGACGGGCTGTATTTTTCCTATCGTTCTAGGGTTGCCACCATAGGATTCCAACTTTTGCCCTCAATTACAATAGAAAGAGTGGAGACCATAGATTTCAGTCAGTTGCCAGGCGCCAAAAGCGTTCGTGGTTGTGCAGAAAAGGCTTGATGGGTTGATATTTGGATCGAAGTACTGGGTGGAAAGGTTCAGGTGTCCACTGTGGCAGGGATCTGATCTCCAACCGTGGCAACTTTAGGACTTGTGGACTTCAATTCCCAGAATTCTTCAGCAGCATGGCTGGCTGAGGAATTCTGGGAGTTGAGGTCCACAAGTCCTAAAGTTGCAAAGGTTGGAGACACCTGCACTACAGGATGAAAATCACTGCATGCATTTCTATCGCTTACTTTCAAACTGACTTATCTTGGAGGCATCTCCATATAGTCCTTGAATGAACATCCGGAAAATAAACAGAATGAAGAATATATTATTGGTAGTAATTTAATTATTGTATTAGTATTTATGTAGATACAGTAGTGGCCAAAATTGTGGAAACCTTTTGGGAAAAGTGTATAGTACAAATGCCACCTTTGGTTAAGTTTCCACCAATTTTTCTTCCAATTTCTTTATAACTGTAGCCTTGTTCACTTAATACTACTACTTTACATCGCTTTCTGGGCAACCAGTCAACTCTTTGCACCATTACTTTAATTTTATTACGTTTTACAAGCTCACTAAATGAAAGAACACAAAAAAAGCCAACCAACTTGATAGTGATCACATAACACACTGACAAATGTCCTCCTCTCAGCTTCAATACATGACATCAATAACTGAATCCTACTGTGATCTGATTGGCTCATTGCCAAAACAAGATGACACCTGATTGGCTCTCTAAACACTCATGCTCATTGGCTACAACCAGATGAAGGAAAGCTACCTGGTATCAACCTAAGCAAGTTGTGCTTCCTTTTTCTGGTTATTTGGCTATAACTTTTCATAGAATACAGTACAGATAATTGAACAAACTATGTTGCATTACATTCTTGATTAAATTATCTTTCCATTGATATATAATTTTAGGGTACTACTCAAAAAAAAAAAAGTGGTGTTATTAGCCATCAAACCTCAAAAATACACTTTTCCCAAAAGGTTTCCACAATTTTGGCCACTACTGTATGTGCTGAATTTATGGATGTTTTAGAATTACGCTGTTTATTGGGATCTTTGATGGTTTATTATTTTACACCAGAGATGTTTTGATTGTTGCCATGAGTCAGCTTGGATTTGAAGGCACACGAGTTTAGCAAATGAATACATAAAATGCATCACAGGCATGGCAAACATTTGCTCTTTGTTCTGCTTTCTTGAAATTCAGGGAACAGCATGAATTATCTATCTCCAAGAGCCAGAAAGCAAAAGAGATTTATTTATTCATTATTCAATTTATGTGCTAGCCAATTCTCAGGAACTTACTCAAGTTTTGGCTGCCGTCGCTCTCTGGTTTACTCATTCCGAAATCCTCGTCCTTTGGTGGTTCTGACGGAAGCTGGTTCGACTTGAGCATTTTTCCAATATCTTCTTCTGACGTCTCTGTCGTCTGGAAAAGAGTGGGGTGGGGGGGGGGAGGAACAGTTCCAAGCGAATTCATGATGGAGTCAAAATGTGCAGTGGGTGACCAAGGCATTATTTATATATTTATTTGTATCCCAGCTTTATTATTTTTAGAATATAACCCAAGGCAGCAAACATAGGAGAGAAGCAACCTAGAACTAAGGAGAAATTTTCTGACAGTTAGAACAATTAACCAGTGGAACAACCTGCCTCCAGAAGTGGTGAATGCTCCAACACTGGAAGTTTTTAAGAAGAGACTGGACAGCCATTTGTCCGAAATGGTATAGGGTTTCCTGCCTGAGCAGGGGTTTTATTATTATTATTATTATTATTATTATTATTATTATTATTATTATTATTATTATTATTATTATTATTATTATTATTATTATTATTATTATTATTATTATTATTACTACTACTACTACTACTACTATTATTATTATTATTATTATTATTATTATTTTATTATTATTTTATTATGAGAGAGAGAGAGAGAGAGAGAGAGAGAGACTGGCCCAAAATCACCCAGCTGGCTTTCCTAGCTAAGGTGGGACTAGAATTCCTGGTTTCCAGCCTGGTGACTTAACCACTAAAACATTATTTACTGATTAGAGCAGGGTCTTCAAACTTGGCCCTTTTATGACTTGTGAACTTCAACTCCCAGAATTCCTCAGCCAGGCACACGGCTAAGGAATTCTGGGAGTTGAAGTCCACAAGTCATAAAAGGACCAAGTTTGAAGGTCCCTGGATTAGAGGGACAGTTCTCTAGTCTTCAGGGTTTTTTTTAAAAAAGAGGATTTCTGAGCAATTCATTCTGATTTTTTTTTAAAATGAGCACTGGAACCTGACAAAGTAGTTTGGGAGTCTTAGCTGTATTTATTTAAATATATTTATTTAGCTGCTCCCTTGCCAGAATTCAAAGACTCCTGCAGTCTAAAGCAATAAAAGTATAAAATAGTACAGATAAAAAAGACAATAAAATCCTATCTTTAAAAAAAAAAAAAAAAAAAAAAAGTTTGGCCACCCCCCAGGGCATCCTCAGGCTACTGGGAATCAGACACATGATAATTTTCATTTATTTCAAACATTTATTTTCAGATTCCCTTGTGCAGAAAAGTTTCTTTCCTGAGTACCATGCAGTGATTTCTTACGCGGCTCCTAAAAATAATCATTTTAATATTTAAAAGGCTGACTCCCGTCTATTCAACAGGACAGATTATATCTTCAACGTATCGTTTTTATTTCTTTGTATGCTTTCTCTATCTCACAAAGGAATGGTACCTATTCTTGCACGATACGTATACTATACGAGAACACCGAACTCCAATGAGATTTAATCTTGTGAGATTTTATAGGCAGAATTTTTTTTAATTTCATTTGGGGCTTCCAAGGGTGCCTTTTAGAAGTATCCCAGATGCCTGGATACCCACAAATACATTGCCCGCAAATTTTCCATGAGATTCTCTCCTTGAGCCAGCACAATTTTCTTTTTTGTGTGTGTGTGCCTTTAGAGTCAGTCTTGACTCTGGGCAACTACAGGACGAAGTCCACACAGTTTTCTTGGTAGCATTTTTTCAACCAGCTTTAAGAACTTATTGCATTCTCTTTAGGTGACCCCAAAACGCCCAACTAGCTTTGTGCTTTAGGCAGGACTAGATCCCACAATCTTCCAATTTGTAGCCTGGTGCCTTTAACGAGGCGCCAAACTGGCTTTCCAGCACCCATACTTTCATCTCCATCCTTGAGCAGTTGTCCCCTAATCCAGAGGTCCCCAACCCCCGGATCTGTGGACTGGTACCGGGCCGCAGCATGCCAGCAACCGGGCCGCACAAACAAGCAAAGCCCCATCTGCAGGATGCAGGCAGCGCACAAAACCACGCCCCCTCCGGTCCGCGGAAACACCTCTCTCCACGGAACCGGTCCCTGGTGCCCAAAAGGTTGGGGACCTCTGCCCTAATCCCTTGTCCTCCTCATCAAGGGAACTGTGTCATGACAGATGGAAGATGCTGGTGAGCAGGCATGTATTTTTTTTTTTTTATCAAGATTGGGGAGTACCTAATTTATATTGTGTGGTTTTATAAACCCCAAAATAGCAATGTTCCAAACTGCAAATACCCTCACCTGCTGTTCCCAGGTCTGGGTCTCTTGTCTCTTCAAGAGGAACTCCTCTGACCAGGACACTGCATGGGCACAAGTTTCTGGGCCATATTTCCTGAGCCAATTCTGCATATCCAGGGGCAAGGCAGACAGAAACTGCTCCAAGATCACCAGGTCCAGGATCTGCTCCTTGGTGCGTTTCTCTGGTTTCAACCACTCACAACAAAGCTCTTGAAGCTGCTGGCAAAAATCTCGAGGTCCCTTGGCCTCTTCGTAGCTCAGGGTCCGGAAGGGGTGGCATCTTGTCTCCAGCCTGATGGCTTCTTCAGCCAGCTCTCCAGTCTTCTCCTTCCCGCCATGGGCAACATCCAGAAGGGTGTCCCAATCGTCTTGGGTTGTCCCAACGAGATGAGTCTCGATCTGGGAAATCCACATTTCTTCCGACCATTTGCTGGTATCCATCCCTCCTTGGGAGGACATCCAAGACAATTTAGGACCACTCCAGAGCTTTGGCTCAAGGAACTGTGGAACATCTCTTCTTCTCTGAGGACCCTGCAGTGTCTTCAGAAACTCTTGCAACTGGGCATCCCAGTCCTTTGACGGACTTTCCTCTGGCTCTTCTTTCACATTATGTCTTGGTTCTTCCTCGCTTTTCCCCAAGTTTAGAAAATGTGTTCTTCCCTCTCCTGGCTTGGGGTCAATGGAGTCTTGTTCTTCCGTTTTTACTTCAGGATTCGTATTGTGACGTAGCAGAGACCCGGCAGCCTCTACCTCTTGCACAGTAGACATCTTGCCCTTCAAGGACTGGCCTGTTCTATCGTTGTCTTTATTGGCGGCATTCCTCAGAGGCTATTGCGGCATTGTGCAACAGATTTGAAGCATTCAATGAAACGTATTCACCGATCAAAGCATCAGCATCTTCCACCTTTTTGAAAATGGCACGAGTGTGCTTTCCACTGAGCAGGAAAAGTACTATACAGGAAATAAGAAAAAAAAGGCATTGGAACCAAAGCTCTGTTTTCTGGGGACTTTTTTTTTTTTTTTTTTTTACAAATGCAATGTTTACTAGTAGGCTTAAAAGGACATGGGGAGCACTGGATTTATTCTAAGGAACCACATTTTTCATTCATACAACAATGATCCCAGGAGACACAAAGTCATTTGACTCATTTTTTATGAATTACCCAACTATGCTCATTGATCATAATGATAGGATAGTCCAGTGGTGGCGAACCTATGGCACGGGTGCCAGAGGTGGCACTCAGAGCCCTCTCTGTGGGCACGCACGCCGTCGCCCCAGTCCTAGGCCTTCAAGCTGGGTTTTATAAAACCTTTTCGCTTTAGGCCTCCGCTGCCGTGTGCAAAAAAAAAAAAAAGGTTCAATCAGTCATTTTCAACTTCTCGTGGGAAAAAAAAAGATCTTGCAAAGTTGGAATTGATTGAACTTTTTAGTCCCACCCAGTCTGCCGTTACCATGGCAGCCACGCCCACCCAATGGGCCACACCCATCCAATGGGCCACACCCACCCAGCACTCTACAATGCATAAGTGGGTTTTGGGTTGCAGTTTGGGCACTCAGTCTTTAAAAGGTTCGCCATCACTGGGATAGTCATTCCTGACCTAAGTTATATTGTCACCTAACGGCAGATAAGGATTATTGGACTGAACAGTCTCAATGGACTGATTCACATCTATCATTAAATCCTCATGGGGCATTCATGCCTCATACTAAGCAATAAAATGGTTTAGTGAAAGCATGAAACCCAGTCAAACAGCCACCTGCAAAAGCCTGAAATCGAAGTGCAGTTCGACTGCAAACCATAGACATGGATTACATTAAGCTTCACATTCTAATCTTGTGCAGGTCCTCCTCTTTTAAGGCACAGCGATGTGCTTCCCATTAATCTGCATCTCACGCATATGCAAATGATCATCCATGCAACGTACATGTGTTTCACATGAAGACTACCGTGTCGTGAGGACATTGTACAAAAGAACTTGCTAGGACTGCTAATGGTGCACCCCAAGGGACAAAAGTGCAAAATTTAAAAGAAGACACACTACCCAAACAAAACATAGAATAAATAGGATCCAGTGCACAACCCCAGGCAACGTGGCTGGGATGCAGAGGGAACAAAAATTTTAGGCAGAAAATTCTCCCTATCCTCTCTGTGTCCCCCCCACCACCCACCACTATAAAGATCTAGAAAGAAAACATTAAATCATCGTCCTTTCAGGATGCAGACAGCCCTAACAAAGCATCTAATTTCATTCTCCTGGGTCTCTTATAGGAGACCCCAATAAAACAGCCTTTGAAAACATTATCTGACACTGCTGTAGCCCCTTCCTCCCTGTGGCTTTTTAAAATGACCTATTTTTTGTATTGCGCTCCTTAAAAATTTGCAAATTCACTGATCTCTCCAGGCTTACAACATGCAGCAAAATGATTCCCCGGAACAGACAGAATGGAACTTTCCTTTGGATACAGGCTTGGGTCTCGTCTAGGCTTTACAATTCCATTGCATTAACCCTTCCTAGCAATGTTCCTTAGTTGTAGGCATACCAGGGTAGTAAGCCTACACAATCAAGGTAGTAGAAGGTACTCCTTGATTAATCTACGGCCTCAACTGATCCCAAAATTTCTGTTGCTAAGCAAGACAGTTGTTAGGTGAGTTTTACCCCATTTTGCGACCTTTCTTGCCACAGTTGTTAAGTTAATTTACTGCCGTTAAATTAGTAACAGGGTTGTTAAATGAATCTGGCTTTCCCCATTGACTTTGTTTGTCAAAAGGTTGCAAATGTGATCCTAGGACTCTAGAACACGGCAACTGTCATAAATACAGGCCAGTTGCCAAGCGTCCGAAGTTTGATCATGTGAGCATGCGGATGCTGCAGTGGTCGTAAGTGTGAAAAAGTCACAATTCAATTTCTTTCAGTGCTGTTATAACTTTGAACAGTCCCTAAATGAATGGTTGTAAGTCGAGGACTGCCTGTATTCAGGTTAAGGACTATTGTACTTGTTCGGGGACTGTTTAAAACTATGAAGTTTATTTTCATCATAATGGCCTGCCCTAAACATTTTAGGTCACTTTCAAAGAAAAGAATCGAGTTTGCTTTAAACTGCAAGTTGGTAATTTCCCTCTCCCTCCCCAATTCGAACGTGCAGTTTAATAATAGCGATGGCAATAAAACTATCCCGCAAAAGCACTGTTGTTGTTTTTAAAAAAAAACGTGGCAACTTTAAGATGTGTGGACTTCAACTCCCAGCACGCCCCGGTCATCGTGGCCGCTAAACACTTCCGCTAACCCGTTTCAATAGCAATAAAAGAGTTAAAGCCATAGAGCTGACACTGCTAGAGGGGCATCATAGATGGCCGAGGAAAGCTCCTTCCTGTTTGCCGCTGAGCCCGCGAGTCGCTCCCGAGGAGGGCCGAAGAAGAAAGGGCAGGTAAAGGAAGCGAGGCGGCGGGTTGTGGGGAACGGCTACACGCGTCACGGCCGTCGTAAGTAGGCCTGCGAGAGAGCTGGGCTACGGAAATAAGAGCCGGATGGTTTCGCATCTCTTTGCCGCCGTCCAAGTTTAAGGCTGGGTTCTGGGCAAGCCCAATAGGGTAATAATAATTATTTTCCCACCAATTTTACCCATTAGATGCAGCAAAACATTTTAAACTCCAGTTTTGCGTTTCCCACCGGCCATGTCTGACAAACTCCTCTTTTTTAATAGGGCAAAAGAAGTGAGCCATAATGCATAATTCAGAGATCTCGACAGACAATAAGTCCTCTTTTGTTTCCCCCCCAGCTCTCTCTTCCATAAAAGCTTTTTATGCAGGGACATAACGGGTGAAAATTAACATTTTTTAATCATTCAACTCCAGGATCCTAGGAAGGCAGGTTCAGCTATCAAGTAATTTTTTTTGCTTTGTTATCTTGATCTGGAAAACCAGAGGTGAAACACTTTGCTGGAGGGAGGGGATCTTGGCTGTCAAGTATCCTCCAAACTCTATAAAATAATTAGTCTACTGGTTGGGAAAAGGAAAAAAGAGAGGGGGTTTCTTTAACACTTTCCAGATAGGAAATTAAGATGATCTCTTCCTGTAATGAATATAATAGAACAGATCTTTGCTGTGTGGGAAGTCAGCCCCCCAGAGAAGGAAATATTAAAAAGGCAGAAAAATATATTTCCTCAAAGAGGCAGGAAAGCATGCCCAGTTTTTCTTAATAGCCCTAGGTCTCCCTCCCCCAAACAGGGACCAGCTCTATAGAGGTGCAGATGTAAATCCAGGGAGCTAGAAGCTTAGGAAGACAAAGACACCTACAATCTGCATACCTCACCCAAACTCTAGGAGTCATTAGCCCCAGCACCAGGGAAGCAGGATATGACCTTTGGGACATAATAGGATTAACCCATCACCATCAGAATACCAGAAAAGCACACTCAGACTCAGGTCAGAGTTCATGCCACAGGAACAGGAAGCAACTCCAAATAAAAAGCTCCAGAGGGTATAAAAAACTCTCCCCACATGTGCTCAGCCCTTTTTTTCTCTCTCCTCTTTCCTGCCAGAACCATCTTTCTGTCTGGCTCTTCAATAAACTGCAACCTTCTTTCTAAAGCAGTCGCCATGTTGTTTATCCTCGGCTTGGACTGGACCACGATGAAGACTTTTCTTTCAACAGCTGTATCTAATAATAACAGTGTTTCTCAACCTTAACTTTCAGGCTTCTGGACTTCAATTCCCAGAATTCACCTCAACTTTCAGGCTTCTGGACTTCAATTCCCAGAATTCCCCAGCCAGCATGCCTGAGAAGCATATGCTTAATAGAATGTTCCATTAGAGGTGTCACTCAAGCTGCACTCCAGTTCAATGTTCCTCAACCGCAGGAATGTAAAGCCCCTAAAATTCTCCAGCCTGCCTGCTGTGGTTGAGAAACATTGAAGTATACAATATAAATGAAGGCAAATCTCTGAACTCCATTTTTCACTCCCAAGCCCCCAATCCTGCTAGTTCCAATTATATAAAGCATCCAGGAGCACCATCTCTTCATAAGAGATCCCCAGAAGTTTTGGAAAGTGGAGTTGCTTCCAATTCTTGAATAATTGCAACAAAAAAAGTTTGTGTATTTATGTATTTGCTTGCAATGGTTGGAATATCTTTTAGTCCTGTCATTTTCCATTTTTCAGTGTAGGAGCAAGAGGAATCTCTGTTATCTCAAAGACGGCAATTAGAAATTCTTGATGCTTCGCTGCTTTCCTTCCAGGCAGTTTTGTTGAATGATTCTTTTAGGCTGTTGATACTGGAAGGATCTAAGAAGACTTCTGCAGTGGTCCTCAAGGGTTGATGCTGACAAAGGGAAACAAAACAATAAAATAAAGCTGGTTTCTGTGGAGGAAATGGCCGTCGCACATAAAACAGAGGCAACCAAGGGTCTCCTAAAAGAAAATGTAGATCCAGAGATAAAAATGGAAGCGCAGTGTTCTTCGGGCCTCCAGTCTGGAGAAGGAAGGAAAAGAGAAGATTTCCCAGAAACTGGGAAGATTAAGCAGGAGTTTATCCATCATGTGAAACAAGAGCCAGAAGAAGGACCATCTGGAAATTGGGATGCCCAACTGCAAGAGTTTCTGAAGACGCTTCAGGCTCCCGATTCTGGTGGAGAAAGCCCTTCACTGGCCTGGAATGACTCTAAAGCCACTCAGGTGCTCTCTCAGAGGATGAGGGATGCCAGCAACTGTCCCAGAGGAGCTTGGATGGCTCAGGCCCAGCCACACCTGGCCACTGAAGCCCAGTGGGACTATGAGAGTTCTCGGGAGGCTGCATCCGGCGGGAAGGGGCAGAAGGGGATGGTGAGCGGGCCTGGAGCCAGGCTGGAGAAACAGCGCCAGCAATTCCGGGAGCTGTGTTACCAAGAAGCGGAGGGGCCTGGCGAACTCTGCAAGCATCTCCAAGAACTTTGCCACGAGTGGCTGAAGCCGGAGAAACACACCAAGGATCAGATCCTGGATTTGGTGACGCTGGAGCAGTTCTTGGCCATCCTGCCTTCGGATATGCAGAGCTGGCTGAAAGAAAACGCTCCGAGGACCTGCGCCCAGGCGGTGTCCCTGGCAGAGGATTTCCTTGTGAGGCAGCAGGAGGTCAAAGGCTGGAGCAAGCAGGTGAGTCTCTTTGGATAATGGCGACCTTGAAAGACGGTTGAGAGTGCGATGCATAAAATCTCCTGTGTGAATGAGACTGCAGTCTTAGCTAACCTAACTTTAATCCTTAGATCACGGGTGTCAAACTCGCTACGTCACGTGACGTATCGCGGCTTTTTTTTTTTTTTGCATCGCCGGATCTGGGGTGGGTGCGGCCTCCGTATGATGCAACCGGCCCGCGGGCCGGCAGTTTGGCACCCCTGCCTTAGATCCCGAAAGTAGAGTGCAAATACATACATCTTTTGGGGAATCTTTCCTGGGTGTATAAGAGTACAAAACAGGCTAAAGTAAAATGAAATAAGTGACCTGGTACCTGTGAAAAGTATGGACCCAACCAGGCTTCTGTTTCGTGTTTCTTGGTGTCCATGTTGAAATTCCTGCTGTGTTCTCTCCCTGGAAGAAGCTGCAAACAGCCTATTCCCCCCCCCCCCCCAGGTTTTGTGTTTAATCCTTTCAGCCACTGTTTCTCAATTTTGGCAAAGATAAGTGGACTACAATTCCCAGCATTCTCCAGCCAGCATGCTGGCTAGAGATTTTGGGAATTGTGGAAGTCCACACAATTTAAAGCATGGTAGAGCTACATTGCTTTAAACTACTCTGAAATACTTAGCAATTTTTCTTCAAAGTTTTCTTCAAAGAAAAACAAGAAAGTCCAGTTGCCTTGTCAAAATGCATCTTTGGAATAACTGTGACCTGGATGACTGAGAATCTCCATAGACATTTTTGCAATTATAAGTCCATGAATGAGATTATTCTCCCCCCACCCCCCATAGTAATAGTAATAAAATTGGAAGGGATCTTGGAGGTCGTTTAGTCCAACCCCCTGCTCAGGCAGGAAACCCTATACCATTTCGGACAAATGGCTGTCCAGTCTCTTCTTAAAAATTTCCAGTGTTGGAGCATTCACCGCTTCTGGAGGCAGGTTGTTCCACTGGTTAATTGTTCTCACTGTCAGGAAGTTTCTCCTCAGTTCCAGGTTGCTTCTCTCCTTGACTAGTTTCCATCCGTTGCTTCTTGTCCTGCCTTCAGGCGCTTTGGAGAATAGCTTGACTCCCTCTTCTTTGTGGCAGCCCCTGAGATATTGGAACACGGCTATCATGTCCCCCTAGTCCCCCCTCGTCCTTCTCTTCATTAAACTAGACATACCCAATTCCAGCAACCGTTCCTCATATGTTTTAGCCTCCAGTCCCCTGATCATCTTTGTTGCTCTTCTGTCCCGTCTCAACATCTGCTTCCCCTTTGCTGCTCCAGATGATGGGGATCATGGAGGAGGAATCTGAAAAGCCCCCCAAAGGAAACCAAGCTCTGTCAGAAATGGTGAAGGCACAGCTTTTTAGAGAAGCCAGTCAGGAAGCTGGAGGGGATGCAGTCACATTGGGTAAGTCACTTTGAGCGCCTGAGAGATCAAATAATAGGGGTCTCTTTGGCCTCTTCTGCACAAGAGCCTTAAGCTGTGTGTGTCTCCAGTAGCCGATATCAACTAGTAATAGCATCTTCAACATTCTCTAGTGCTTCTCAACCTCGGCAACTTTAAGATGGGTTATGTTGTGGCTCCTGCCCTTAAACCAGGGGTAGGCAGCCTGGGCTCTTTTATGACTCGTGGACTTCAACTCCCAGAATTCCTGAGCCAGCATGGCTCAGCTTGGAAACCTCTCCCTTTCCCCTCAGCATGGCTGGCTCAGGAATTCTGGGAGTTGAAGTCCACGAGTCATAAAAGAGCCCAGGTTGCCTTAAACCTTTTAGTGTTGCCACCCCTTAAAGAGAATGCTAAACGGAGAAAGTAAGAGTAGGTATCCTATAAAATAGGATCTGGTTGACTCCTGCTGTGGTGGCATCACCCAAGAAGTAGGAAGCCTCACGGGAAAACAAGATACTGTATTGCATTGCCAAGAAATATCCCTGATCTGGAAAACGAGTGTGGATAGGGAAGGATTATGCTGTTTTGACATGCAAGGTTTCTTATCTTTAAAATGAACTTGGAACACTAGCTAGATTGTCTCCTTTTTGCCTCCTCCCCCCCGCAGCCGATGATTGGCCTGAGCTACAGAGGACATCGTTGACACCTGCTAGGGAGAATTACTTCCTGGCTCCAGATAAACCTGATGAGAGTCAACCTGCAGCAGAGCAGCAGGACAGCAACAAAAACGAGGCCGGAGCAGAGCAGTTGTGCGTCTCACAAGGGTTTTTCCAAGCTGCCGACGAATCCTCCTCCTTCCTCAACCCCGGGGGGAAATACGACGCAGGGGGCCTCAGCCAAAGTTCCCACCTTGAGGCGTGCGACAACCCTGACCCGAAGGACAAGTGTTACAAGTGTTGGCATTGCGGCCAGACCTTCAGCAGTAGCTCGGATCTCTTGACCCACGAGAGGACCCACGTGGCCGAGAAACTCTACATCTGCCCCCACTGCGGAGGAAAAAAGAGAATGCACGCAGGGCAGAACACCCACGTCTGCTCCCACTGTGGGAATAATTTTGTCTGGATTCCCAAAGTGAGTCTCGGCGCTGACCAGGAAAAATGTCAGCCGATGGACTGCCTTAAGCCCCAGAAAACTCACACCGGAGAGAAGTACATCTGCACAGCCTGCGGGGAAAAATTTGCATCGTACGCCTCTCTCAAAGTGCACCAGATGGTCCATCGAAGGGAAGACACGTTCAAATGTTTGCACTGTGGGAAATCCTTCCTGTCTGGGGCACACCTGATACTGCACGAACGGGTCCACAAGAACACCTACTCGTACTGCGGGAAAAGGTTCGGCCGAAAATCAGAGCTGCATGAACATGAGAAAACTCACCTACCCACAGATTAGCCGTTTTTACCTTGTAGGAAAATGTTTTCTGAACCTCAGACGACAAAGCTCAAGTTTATGATCTCTGAAAGCCTTCGATGTTATTATATGGTCGCTGAAAGGTTCCAAGTTTTATTACCCAGGAATTTTTTTAAGAAAAATATGGCAAAAGTAGAAAAAAACTAGTCAAAAATTTACTAGAAAGTCATCGTGAAAGGGCTGTGGCAGGGATTCCAAGTTCGGAGTGTTTTTAAGAGCAGGGGGTCTTCAAACTTGGCCCTTTTATGACTTGTGGACTTCAACTCCCAGAATTCCTCAGCCAAGCATGCTGGCTAAGGAATTCTGGGAGTTGAAGTCCACAAGTCATTAAAAGGGCCAGGTGTGAGAGTATGAACACAGCAGTTCTCTGTATTTTTATCTTCATAGGATCCTGTGCCAGCTGGGAGGTGATTGCCTTGTTGCAAGAAAAGACATAGCTGCTTTTGTAGGCAGATGCCACATTGGCACTCCAAATTGTTTTTCGGCGATCAGTCCCTAAATTAAGCTGCGTGGTCCAGCTTATTATCTAGACTTGATTGTAATTAAATTTAAAGACAAATCAAATGGAGTATTTTCATGCTCCCCCAATGCTACTTTTTAAGGGCGCACACAAGCACTCTAAGCCTTAGGAGAAAAACATTTCATAGATAGATTATTTCCCCCTCCCCCAAAATCATAGGGGTGGAAGGCAGTCTTCTAGTTCAACCCCCTGCCCAGTGATGATTTCATATAAAAAGAAACACCAGCTTTTCGATGTTGCTATAAATTCTTAAGTTGGTTTGTGAACCACATTTACATGCAAAATTGCTAAAAAAAAATTCAAGTGGGATTTACATGTTCAAAATGTTTGCAAAAAGGGACCTATATTAGCAAAAGAAAGCCCTTTGGTCTTGATAGCACAGCGTAGTAACATCTTCATTCATTTGCCCAGAAAAGTTTTGTGGAAAAATGAGACGAGAGATGGAAGCTGATGCTACAGATCTCATGGAACTTGATGCTGCACCTCGCCATTGTATTTTTTTAAAAAGGAAAAAAACATCCAGCAATGCAGCAGGAGGTGGGCAGGTTGAAATGGGAGAAGCCTTCCCCAGCCTCAGATCCAGATGTTTTGAAACTACAGTACCCAGAATTCCTAGCAAGGATGTTCCTTGGCCAATTGTTAGACAATTCTGGGAGTTTCCAAGACTGAGAACTTTCTTTCTTTCTTTCTTTCTTTCTTTCTTTCTTTCTTTCTTTCTTTCTTTCTTTCTTTCTTTCTTTCTTTCTTTCTTTCTTTCTTTCTTTCTTTCTTTCTTTCTTTCTCTTTCTTTCTTTCTTTCTTTCTTTCTTTCTTTCTTTCTTTCTTTCTTTCTTTCTTCTTTCTTTCTTTCTTTCTTTCTTTCCCCATTCCCCTTTCTCTTTCCCTTTGTCTCTTTCCCTCCTTCCATCTTTTCTTCTTTTTTATTTTTAATTTCTTTACATTTTGCATTTCTGAACTACCCAGCTCCTTCAAAGAAGGCATCAAAATATAAAAGTAAGAATTAAAATGTTACAGTTAAAATGTTTCTTTCTTTTTCTCTTTTTCTCTTTCTTTCTTTCTTTCTCTTCCTTTCTTCCCTTTTTCCTTCTTTCCTTTTTTTTATTTTTAATTTTTTATTTACGTTTTGCATTTCTGAACTGCCCAGCTCCTTCAGAGGGTCATCAAAATATAAAACAGAATTAAAATGTTACAATTAAAATGTTTTTCTCTTTCTTTCTTTCTTTCTTTCTTTCTTTCTTTCTTTCTTTCTTTCTTTCTTTCTTTCTTTCTTTCTTTCTTTCTTTCTTTCTTTCTTTTTCTTTCTTTCTTTCTTTCTTTCTTTCTTTTTCTTTCCCCATTCCCCTTTCTCTTTCCCTTTGTCTCTTTCCCTCCTTCCATCTTTTCTTATTTTTTATTTTTTATTTCTTTACATTTTGCATTTCTGAACTGCCCAGCTCCTTCAGAGGGGCATCAAAATATAAAACAGTAAGAATTAAAATGTTACAATTAAAATGTTTTTCTTTCTTTCTTTCTTTCTTTCTTTCTTTCTTTCTTTCTTTCTTTCTTTCTTTCTTTCTTTCTTTCTTTCTTTCTTCCTTCCTTCCTTCCTTCCTTCCTTCCTTCCTTCCTTCCTTCCTTCCCTTTTTCTTTCTTCCCTTTTTTTATTTTTTATTTACATTTTGCATTTCTGAACTGCCCAGCTCCTTCAGAGGGGCATCAAAATATAAAATAGTATGTAAGAATTAAAATGTTAAGGTTAAAATGTTTGTTTATCTTATCTATCTTATCTATCTTTCTACTATCCTCCCTTCCCCCCTCCATCTCCTTAGCAGCTAAACTAGACCTATTTCTTTACGTGTTTTAGGATTGCATTGCTGTGTCCTCCTTTTAAGCCATTCTTTCTTTCATCGCAACTTATGTGTTTTCTTGGAGGACGTTCCGCTGAATATAGTGGGGATTTCTGATCTAAACATCCTCAAAAAGCGGGGCCATATGCACAGTAAGAAATTGGGATAAAGGACAGCGTTGTCTATCATCTGGAACAACCACAGGCCCTAATGATCAAAGTTTGTATGTTTAGCAGCTTGCTGGTGTAGAACTGCAATGCATTCAGAGGACCTGAAATACGATGTAGTAGGAAGTGTTGAGTCTGAAATAATACTCCCTACATGGCATTGCATCGGATTGTTGCAGGAGCATTGTTAGTGCCGTGTTCTTCTGTAAAGGCTATTGGCACAATGAAATAACAAATAGCATATTGATCAGCCTAACGTGTCACTATATAATTGCAAGCCAGAGGAGAGGAGGAAAGGAATTGAAAGATCACAAATGCAGCTGCACGGAGAGCGGTTCCTTTTTAATCTCTTTTCTGATGTTGTCAGTTTGACCATCACTATTCAGAATGTAAGATGGAATGGAATTACACTGACCTGGCAGTAAATAAAAACCTAATTTTCCATGGTTGGAATTCTTTTCTAATTTTCAACAATGAAATAAAATATATTTGCCTTGCAGCTTCCTATCTTTTGTATTTTTCTATGACCTAGCTGTTGCCAGATGTTGCCAGGCTTACGAAACCCAGAATTCCCCATTTCTTTGGCTTTTACTACTGAGGGAAGAAAGGTTGAATAATCATAACTAGAATACAATTATTTAGATTATAATTGACAATTATAGTGCTAAACATCAATTCCCAGATTGTAGTTAGTGAATAGGGAGTAACTACAGGTAGTCCGTGACTTAGAACCACAATTGGGACCAGAATTTTGGTCCCTTTTTAAGCAAGTTGTCATGTGACTGGACCAAATTTTTACTGTGGTCATTCAGCAAATCACAGTTGTTAAACAAATCCAGCTTCCCCTATTGACTTTGCTTGTCGGGAACTGGCTACGAAGTTTGTAACTTGTGATCATGTGAATGTAGGATACCACAACTGAAGTAGTAAATGCAAGCCAGTTGCCAAACGCCCAAATCACAATCGTGACTGCAGGGGTGATGTGATGGTCATAACTTACAGGACAAGACATAAATCATGTTTTTCAGAGCCATCTTAACTTTGAACTGTGGTTTCGTAAGTTGAAAACTACCCATATACTTCACCCCATGTAGAGATATCGCACTGAGGGAAGCTAGTCTAGTTGAATGTCTGTGGAGATTCTCAGTCATCCAGGTCATGGTTGTCCCAAAAATGCTTTCTCAAGGTGGCTGGACTTTCCTGTTTTTCTTTGAAGATGTTTTGCTTCTCACCCAAGAAGCTTCTTCAGCTCTGACTGGATGGTGGGCAATGGAAGGATTTATACTCCTTGCAGACAGCTGGACATTTGCATTCTTTTACAGCATGGGTGTCAAACTCGATCGCGTCGCGTGACATATTGTGACCTATCCCGGTTTTTTTGCCTTTGCGGGGCCGGTGTGGCCTGTGCATGATGCGTCTGGCCCGCAGGCCATCAGTTTAACACCCCTGTTTTAGAGAGTCATTGAGGCCACCTGGAGGTTTATCTTTGTCTTCAGGGTCCACATTTTGGACAGAGAGGACCACTGGTTTGAAAGGGGTCAAAGAGGCCATTTGTGTCAAAACTGAACAGCCCTCTCTCAACGGGGGGGGGAGGGGGGAGGGGGGAGGGATCCAACATCATCTTTCTCCAGTCTACAACATAGTCCTTTCAGCAGTTCCAAGAAGGCTCCACACCCATTTGCACCACTCGGGTGACCCTGAGGATACAGATAAGCCCCCAGGTGGCCTCAACGACTCTGAATGCAAATGACCAGCTGTCTGCAAGGAGTATAAATCCTCACCTTGTGCAAAAGGATTTTTGGACAGTCCAGCTGAACTAGATTTGGGGCTTTTTTCATGGAATTTCCATGAAAACAGTCCCTGTCCCCACCCCCAGGGATGCCTTATCTCAGCCGTCATTTCTCCTTTCTTATCTCTGACTTCATTTTAGCTGCCTCACAATCTAGGGTGGAGAAACTGGCTCAAACAGATTGAGAGGAACAGAAGGAGGTGCTAAATCAGGGGTGTCAAACTCGCAACGTCACGTGACGTATTGCGACTTTTTTCCATTGCCGCCAATGGGGTGGGCGCGGTTTTGGGTGACACATCCGGCCTGTGGGCCAGCAGTTTGACACCCCTGTGCTAAACAGAGCAGTGATTTGAACTTAAATTTCCCTAACCAAACTCTCCCACATGCCTCCTATTTTTCCTTTTGTTTGGTATTTATTCCTGTTCCTTAGTTCAATAAGAACTTGACAATTCTCTTACTACGTCTTGTTCTGCGCACCAGAGCAAAAAGTCCTTACGGGCAACCTCATTGCTCCCATTGAGGTTCAGGACTCTGTTAAGCATAAGAGAAATGAGGATTACTTTAATGTCTCCTTTCCAGTTTTAATTTTTTTTTCTTAAGGTCGTGGTGTTGTTACTGTTTTAAATCTTATACAGTTGACTTCTTCATGGTCCGGAAAAGATGAAGGATTTCTGCCTTTGATATTTAAAATTTCGTTTCTGGTTTTTCAAATGTTGGTAACCTGGTTGCATTTGGGGATCCCCAAATGCAGCCAGGCTACCAACATTTCCAATTAATAACATAGGCTTGCAGATAAGAGATCAGATATGAGATGAAAAGATTGTATTTCACGAGAAGGTGACAAATTGCTAAAATTGTCTATTTGCAGGTAGTCCTTGACTTACGACAATTGACCCCAAAATTTATGTTCCTAAGTGAAACCTTTTTTATGTGAATTAAGCCCCATTTTATGACTTTTCTTGCCACAGTTGTTAAATGAATCATTACAGTTATTAACTGAGTAATATGGTTGTTAAGTGAATCTGGCTTCCGCATTGACTTTGCTTGTCGGAAGGTCACAAAAACTGATCACATGACCCTGGGACACTGCAGCCATCATAAATATGAACCAGTTGCCAAGCATCCAAATTTTAATCATGTGACCAAGAGGATGCTGCAGTGGCCATGTGAAAAACGGTCATAAGTCACTGTTTTCAGTGCCATTGTAACTTTGAATGGTCACTAAATGAACTGTTGTAAGTCGAGGACTACTCTTGCTTTAAGCCCTTTTGTCATGCTAACAGTCTTCCAGTACATAATATGAGTCTATTCTTCAAAAAGCTGTCACACAGAGCAAAAGGTGTGGATACTTCATCCAGTTTTGGTCACCACGATGTAAAAAAGATGTTGAGACTCTAGAAAGAGGGTAGAGAAGAGCAACAAAAATGATTAGGGGACTGGAGGCTAAAACATTTAAGGAACAGCTGCTGGAATTGGGTATGTCTAGTTTAATGAAGAGAAGGACGAGGGGGGACATGATAGCAGTGTTCCAGTATCTCAGGGGCTGCCACAAAGAAGAAGGAGTCAAGCTATTCTCCAAAGCGCCTGAAGGCAGGACAAGAAGCAACGGATGGAAACTAATCAAGGAGAGAAGCAACCTAGAACTAAGGAGAAACTTCCTGACAGTTAGAATAATTAATCAGTGGAACAACCTGCCTCCAGAAGCGGTGAATGCTCCAACACTGGAAGTTTTTAAGAAGAGATTGGACAGCCATTTGTCTGAAATAGTATAGAGTTTCCTGCTTGAGCAGGGGGTTAAACTAGAAAACCTCCAGGGTCCCTTCCAACTCTGTTATTCTGTTAAATCTGTTCTGTTAATGGGTCTGAAATAAGATCATACGAGGCTGGTCCTTTGTGCCTAGAGTAGAATCTATTCAACGATCCACCAGTTTCCTTGACCGTCCATGATCTTGTCAGCAGTCTTCTCCAACACCAGAATTCTAAGGTGTCAAAACTCTTCCTATCCTGCTTCTTCAAAGTCCAACTTTCACTTCCATAAAATGTCTCAGGGAAATATTGTGGCTTGCACGATCCTCATCTTTGATAGTTGATCCTAAAAATGCAGAAGCTGTCTTGTTATTTGCCCTTCCTGTCAATCCTGATGTGGTCAAATGGTATAATGCAGGGTGGGCAACTATGAATGGCCCCTTTACAACCCGTGGACTTCAACTCCCAGAATTTCCTGAGCCAGTGGAACTCTCAGAATCCCAGAGCTAGCATGGCTTGCTCAGGAATTCTGGGAATTGAAGTCCACAGGTGGTAAAAGAGCCATAGTTACCCACCCCTGGTATAATACAAGTACATGTATATATCTATGTCTCTATGCACATGTGTATTTTTATCGGGGACCCAGTGTGGTTTGATAGATGTAGTAGTAGAAAATCCTGGACTATGGTAAGAGTGGGAGACCCAGAAGTTATTAACAGAAGCTCCCTGGGGGATTCTGATATAGAAAATGTTAGCTGGGAGCAGAGGTGAGACCTTCATTTTCCCATCATCTTCTCCGTCCGTTAAAGTCGCTGGATTGAAACCCATCCGTGATCACCCTTGCAAACTGCTCAGAGGGACCGGAGAACAGGCAAAATCCTAAAGTGGGCGGCAGCCGTGTCAACGGCAAGGGTTAAAATCATAGAGAACTAGACTTTGGCAGGATGAGGATGGCTTCACCACCACCACCAAGAGGCACCAGTCCAATTTAGAGTAGGCTGAACGTATTCTTCGGATTCCCAATCGGTGTCTGAGTGGCAGTGCTCGCCGAGGCGTAGGAAGGATTCTCCCGCCGAAAAAGAATTCGATTCAGAACCGGAAATGTTGCGAGAGAAGGGAATTGCGAGAGAAGGGAATTGCGCCGGTATCTTCCAAGCTGTTGCCGAATACGAGAGTGCAGCAACGCCTTTCGAAACCTTCGTGTCGTCCCCGGCGTCGTCTGCACGGGAAGGCACGCAAAAGTCGAGCTTCTGCAGCGGAAGGCATTGGAGGTTGTTGGTTAACCAACTTCTGAACGGAACGCGGTCAATTTCTGTAACTGGCGAGTAAGATAGGTGGCCATGTTGTTTGGGCCGGAGTGAAAGCTTCTATCTAGCTATCTAGCTATCCAATCTATCTAATCTATCTAATCTATCATCTAATCTCCCTTCCCTACCCAATCATAGTTGACATCCTAGCTTGCCTGAGTTGCAAAATCTAGATTCTGTAAAACAAACATTGTCTTCTTTGGCCAACCTGCTGGAACCAAGTTTCTCCTTTTATTTATTTTATTTTTTATTATTAAATTTATTTGCCACCGTTTGTGTCAAACAACTCTGGGTAACTTACAACAACCCCCCCCCAAAGAAAAACCAGCAAACCCTGATCAGGAGCTTTGCTAACATATGTGAGCAACATAGGGAAAAAAAACATACTTGGTTGTGTTTTAAATTTAAGATGATGCTATCTCTTCGACCTGTACCATTCAGGAGATGGAATGGGTGTGAATCTAAAAAGTCTTTGAACCAAGAAATCTAGAAGGTCAGCAATACTCTAGAAATATATAAATTTAGCTTTGAGGCAGAATTACTTTCTAGATATGCTTTTACATATCTATATTTTTTCATTGCAGGAGAGGCCAATTTGCAGCTGACTAGAAAGCTGATTTTAGCAAAAGATTCACGGACTGGTAGTAGGGAAGGATTAAGTGATGGAGACCCTGAGTGTGCAGGTGAACATGTCCATGGACGAAGAGACGGTGGAGGACCCCAAGCTGAAGAAGGAGAAACAAAGTGCTTCCCTGGTCAAACTCTGGTCAGACCTGGAGGCAATGAAAGCCCCCTCTGGCCTGGCTCCTCTCCAACAGGTGAAATGCAAACCTGAAGCGGGATTGCAAGAATGCTGGGAAGTCCAGTGGCAGGAGTTCCTCAGGAGCCTGCAGGGTGAGAGGGCCCATGCTCAGACAGTAGAGGATCCCACGCCATGGGTCAACATGAAGGCCTTCCTAACTTCCTTTGAACAAGTTGCATCTGCCTGCAAATGGCCCCAGGACCAATGGGTGACTCTTCTGGTGCCAGGATTCAGACGAGAAGCTGAGGAGGCCTTCAACAGCCTTAGCGGCCAAGACAGAGGAGACTATGGGAAGGTGAAGGCAGCCATCTTGAGAGGGGAGGTCCTGGCCAGGGAGAGGCAGCGCCAGGATTTCCGGCAGTTTTGCTACCAGGAGACAGAGGGGCCCCGGGCTGTCTACAGGCATCTGCAGGAACTTTGCTGGCAGTGGTTGAAAGCTGAGAGGTGCTCCAAGGAGGAGATCCTGGAACTGCTGATCCTGGAGCAGTTCCTGACTGTCCTGCCTCCGGAGATGCAGAGCTGGGTCAGGGCTCATGGCCCTGAGACTTGCACTGGGGCTGTGCTCTTGGCTGAGGAGTTTCTGTCGAAGCGGAGCTCAGTGAAACAGGAGGAAGAGGTGAAGTCTCTGGTGGTGGTCTTCAACTGGTTCTCCAGAAGATGGAGGAGATTGGGAGTTCAATGCATTTTCCATTCTCTGCTTTTTCAGGAAAGTACAGCAGAGGATTTCCTTGTGAGGCAGCAGGAGGTCAAAGGCTGGAGCAAGCAGGTGAGTCTCTTTGGATAATGGCGACCTTGAAAGACGGTTGAGAGTGCGATGCATAAAATCTCCTGTGTGAATGAGACTGCAGTCTTAGCTAACCTAACTTTAATCCTTAGATCACGGGTGTCAAACTCGCCACGTCACGTGACGTGTCGCGACTTTTTTTGGCATCGCCGGATCTGGGGTGGGTGCCGCCTCCGTATGATGCAACCGGCCCTCGGGCCGGCAGTTTGACACCCCTGCCTTAGATCCTGAAAGTAGAGTGCAAAAACATAAATCTTTTGGGGAATCTTTCCTGGGTGTATCTGCCAGTGATTGTTCTAACTGCCAGGAAGTTTCTCCTTAGTTCTAGGTTGCTTCTCTCAGTGGTTAGTTTCCATCCGTTGCTTCTTGTCCTGCCCTCAGGTCCTTTGGAGAATAATGACTCCCTTTTCTTTGTGGCAGCCCCTGAGATACTGGAAGACTGCTATCATGCCACCCCTCGTCCTTCTCTTCATTAGACTAGACCTACCCAATTCCAGCAACCGTTCCTTACATGTTTTAGCCTCCAGTCCCCTGATCATCTTTGTTGCTCTTCTGTCCCGTCTCAACATCTGCTTCCCCTTTGCTGCTCCAGATGATGGGGATCATGGAGGAGGAATCTGAAAAGCCCCCCAAAGGAAACCCAGCTCTGTCAGAAATGGTGAAGGAACAACCTTTTAGAGAAGCCAGTCAGGAAGCTGGAGGGGATGCAGTCACATTGGGTAAGTCACTTGAGCGCCTGAGAGATCAAATAATAGGGGTCTCTTTGGCCTCTTCTGCACAAGAGCCTTAAGCTGTGTGTGTCTCCAGTAGCCGATATCAACTAGTAATAGCATCTTCAACATTCTCTAGTGCAGAGTTTCTCAACCTCGGCAACTTTAAGATGGGTTATGTTATGGCTCCTGCCCTTAAACCAGGGGTAGGCAGCCTGGGCTCTTTTATGACTCGTGGACTTCAACTCCCAGAATTCCTGAGCCAGCATGGCTCAGCTTGGAAACCTCTCCCTTTCCCCTCAGCATGGCTGGCTCAGGAATTCTGGGAGTTGAAGTCCACGAGTCATAAAAGAGCCAAGGTTGCCTTAAACCTTTTAGTGTTGCCACCCCTTAAAGAGAATGCTAAACGGAGAAAGTAAGAGTAGGTATCCTATAAAATAGGATCTGGTTGACTCCTGCTGTGGTGGCATCACCCAAGAAGTAGGAAGCCTCACGGGAAAACAAGATACTGTATTGCATTGCCAAGAAATATCCCTGATCTGGAAAATGAGTGTGGATAGGGAAGGATTATGCTGTTTTGACATGCAAGGTTTCTTATCTTTAAAATGAACTTTGAATATTAGCTACATCAGTGATGGCGAACCTACGGCACGCGTGCCAGAGGCGGCACTCAGAGCCCTCTCTGTGGGCATGCCCGCCGCCGCCGCCAGCATCTTGCACAGGTCCAATAGGCCGCCGCCGGTGCCCAGAGCAACAGCCCCGCCCAGCACAAAGGAGACGAAGCGGCCGGCTAGCAAGCTCGAGTAGAGGTGGTAGAGCATGCCTCCATGCGCTCGCTGGCCTCTTGTGTGCGGGGGCCGATGGTGTCAGGCAGCAGCCGCCCCTGCCTCGCCTTGCCTTGCCCCGCATCAATGGCACCCCCGCCCTACCCCCCTGCCTCACCCTGCAGGAAAAACCTCCTGCCCACCGCCCCACCCACCAGAGACCCCCTGGATCTCCCCCAATCCTGCCCAGCCCCCATAGGCGTCCCCCCCACGAGCAACATCGAGGTGGCCACGCCCACCCCAGCCACGCCCACCCTCCGCTGCCCCCCCCCCCCCGAGGGCACCACAATGCTGATGCGGCCCTGGCACTGTGTGATAAATAAGTGGATTTCGGGTTGCGGTTTTGGGACACTCGGTCTCTAAAAGGTTTGCCCTCACTGAGCTAGATTGTCTCCTTTTTGCCTCCTCCCCCCCGCAGCCGATGATTGGCCTGAGCTACAGAGGACATCGCTGACACCTGCTAGGGAGAATTACTTCCTGGCTCCAGATAAACCTGATGAGAGTCAACCTGCAGCAGAGCAGCAGGACAGCAACAAAAACGAGGCCGGAGCAGAGCAGTTGTGCGTCTCACAAGGGTTTTTCCAAGCTGCCGACGAATCCTCCTCCTTCCTCAACCCCGGGGGGAAATACGACGCAGGGGGCCTCAGCCAAAGTTCCCACCTTGAGGCGTGCGACAACCCTGACCCGAAGGACAAGTGTTACAAGTGTTGGCATTGCGGCCAGACCTTCAGCAGTAGCTCGGATCTCTTGACCCACGAGAGGACCCACGTGGCCGAGAAACTCTACATCTGCCCCCACTGCGGAGGAAAAAAGAGAATGCACGCAGGGCAGAACACCCACGTCTGCTCCCACTGTGGGAATAATTTTGTCTGGATTCCCAAAGTGAGTCTCGGCGCCGACCAAGAGAAATGTCAGCCGATGGACTGCCTTAAGCCCCAGAAAACTCACACCGGAGAGAAGTACATCTGCACAGCCTGCGGGGAAAAATTTGCATCGTATGCCTCTCTCAAAGTGCACCAGATGGTCCATCGAAGGGAAGACACGTTCAAATGTTTGCACTGTGGGAAATCCTTCCTGTCTGGGGCACACCTGATACTGCACGAACGGGTCCACAAGAACACCTACTCGTACTGCGGGAAAAGGTTCGGCCGAAAATCAGAGCTGCATGAACATGAGAAAACTCACCTAGCCACAGATTAGCCGTTTTTACCTTGTAGGAAAATGTTTTCTGAACCTCAGACGACAAAGCTCAAGTTTGTTACGGCCGGAGAGACACACGATCTCTGAAAGCCTTCGATGTTATTATATGGTCGCTGAAAGGTTCCAAGTTTTATTACCCAGGAATTTTTTTAAAAAAATATGTATATGGCAAAAGTAGAAAATGAGTCCAAAATTTACTAGAAAGTCATTGTGAAAGGGCTGTGGCAGGGATTCCAAGTTGGAGTGTTTTTAAGAGCAGGGGGTCTTCAAACTTGGCCCTGTTATGACTTGTGGACTTCAACTCCCAGAATTCCTCAGCCAAGTATGCTGGCTGAGGAATTCTGGGAGTTGAAGTCCACAAATCATTAAAAGGGCCAGGTTTGGGAGTATGAACACAGCAGTTCTCTGTATTTGCTTAAAGCTGTTTTTATCTTCATAGGATCCTGTGCCAGCTGGGAGGTGATTGCCTTGTTGCAAGAAAAGACAGCTGCTTTTGTAGGCAGATGCCACATTGGCACTCCAAATTGTTTTTCGGCGATCAGTCCCTAAATTAAGCTGCATGGCCCAGCTATTATCTAAACTTGATTGTAATTAAATTTAAAGATTTAAATTTAAAAAATTTCGTGCTCCCCCAATGCTACTTTTTAAGAGAGCACACAAGCACTCTAAGCCTTAGGAGAAAAACATTTCATAGATAGATTATTTCCCCCCCCAAAATCATAGGGGTGGAAGGGACCTTGGCAGTCTTCTAATTCAACCCCCTGCCCAGTGATGATTTCATATAAAACGAAACACCAGCTTTTCGATGTTGCTATAAACTCTTTAAGTTGGTTTACATGCAGAATTGCTAAAAACAAATTCAAGTGGGATTTGCATGTTCAAAATGTTTGCAAAAAGGGACCTATATTAGCAAAAGAAAGCCCTTTGGTCTTGATAGCACAGCGTAGTAACATCTTCATTCATTTGCCCAGAAAAGTTTTGTGGAAAAATGAGACGAGAGATGGAAGCTGATGCTACAGATCTCATGGAACTTGATGCTGCACCTCCCCATTGTATTTTTTTAAAAAGGAAAAAAACGTCCAGCAATGCAGCAGGAGGTGGGCAGGTTGAAATGGGAGAAGCCTTCCCTAGCCTCAGATCCAGATGTTTTGAAACTACACTACCCAGAATTCCTAGCAAGGATGTTCCTTGGCCAATTGTTAGACAATTCTGGAAGTTTCCAAGACAGTGAGAACTTTCTTTCTTTCTTTCTTTCTTTCTTTCTTTCTTTCTTTCTTTCTTTCTTTCTTTCTTTCTTTCTTTCTTTCTTTCTTTCTTTCTTTCTTTCCCCATTCCTCTTTCTCTTTCCCTTTGTCTCTTTCCCTCCTTCCATCTTTTCTTTCTTCTTTTTAATTTCTTTACATTTTGCATTTCTGAACTACCCAGCTCCTTCAGAGGGGCATCAAAATATAAAACAGTAAGAATTAAAATGTTACAGTTAAAATGTTTCTTTTTCTTTTTTCTTTCTTTCTTTCTCTTCCTTCCTTCCTTCCATTTTTCTTTCTTCCCTTTTTTTTATTTTAAATTTTTTATTTACATTTTGCATTTCTGAACTGCCCAGCTCCTTCAGAGGGGCATCAAAATATAAAATAGTATGTAAGAATTAAAATGTTAAAGTTAAAATGTTTGTTTATCTTATCTATCTTATCTATCTTTCTACTATCCTCCCTTCCCCCCTCCATCTCCTTAGCAGCTAAACTAGACCTATTTCTTTACGTGTTTTAGGATTGCATTGCTGTGTCCTCCTTTTAAGCCATTCTTTCTTTCATCGCAACTTATGTGTTTTCTTGGAGGATGTTCCGGTGAATATAGTGGGGATTTCTGATCTAAACATCCTCAAAAAGCTGGCCTTTTTTCATGGAATTTCCATGAAAACAGTCCCTGTCCCCCCCACCCAGGAATGCCTTATCTCAGCCGTCATTTCTCCTTTCTTATCTATGGCTTCATTTTAGCTGCCTCACAATCTGGTGTGGAGAAACTGGCTCAAACAGATTGAGAGGAACAGAAGGAGGTGCTAAACCAGGGGTGTCAAACTTGCAAGTCACGTGATGTGTCGCAGCGTACCGCGAGTTTTTTTCCCATTGCCGCCAATGGGGTGGGCGCGGTTTCGGGTGACACATCCGGCCTGTGGGCCGGCAGTTTGACACCCCTGTGCTAAACAGAGCAGTGATTTGAACTTAAATTTCCCTAACCAAACTCTCCCACATGCCTCCGATTTTTCCTTTTGTTTGGTATTAATTCCTGTTCCTTAGTTCAATAAGAACAATTCTCTTAGTAAGTCTTCTTCTGCGCACCAGAGCAAAAGGTCCTTATGGGCCACCTCATTGCTCCCATTGAGGTTCAGGACTCTGTTAAGCATAAGAGAAATGAGGATTATTAAAATGTGCTTTAATCTCCATTCCCGTTTAATTTTTTTTCTCAAGGTCATGGTGTTTTTTTTGTTTTGTTTTGTTTTTTTAATATACAGTTGACTTCTTCATGGTCCGGAAAAGATGAAGGATTTCTGCCTTTGATATTTAAAATTCCATTTCTGGTTTTTCAAATGTTGGTAACCTGGTTGCATTTGGGGATCCCCAAATGCAGCCAGGCTACCAACATTTCCAATTAATAACATAGGCTTGCAGATAAGAGATCAGATATGAGATGAAAAGATTGTATTTCACGAGAAGGTGACAAATTGCTAAAATTGTCCATTTGCAGGTAGTCCTCGACTTACGGCCACAGTTGAGCCCAAAATTTATGTTCCAAAGTGAAACGTTTGTTAAGTGAATTAAGCCCCACTTTATGACTTTTCTTGCCACAGTTGTTAAGTTAGTAACATGGTTGTTAAGTGAATCTGGCTTCCGCATTGACTTTGCTTGTCGGAAGGTCACAAAAACTGATCACGTGACCCTAACGTCACTAAATGAATTGTTGTAAATCGAGGACTACTCTTGCTTTAAGCCCTTTTGTCATGCTAGCTGTCTTCCAGTACATAATATGAGTCTACTCTTCAAAAAGCTGTCACACAGAGCAGAGGGTGTGGATTAATTCTCCATGGTGTCCATGAATAGGACGGTAGCCAACTGGTGGAAGCTTTACAGTTGTTGTTGTTGTTAGTTGCGAAGTCGTGTCTGACCCATCGCGACCCCATGGACAACGTTCCTCCAGGCCTTCCTGTCCTCTACCATCTTCTGGAGCCCATTTAAGCTCACGCCTACTGCTTCAGTGACTCCATCCAGCCACCTCATTCTCTGTCGTCCACTTCTTCTATTGCCCTCAATCTTTCCCAGCATCAGGCTCTTCTCCAGTGAGTCCTTCCTTCTCATTAGGTGGCCAAAGTATTTGAGTTTCAACTTCAGGATCTGGCCTTCTAAAGAGCAGTCAGGGTCTGATCTCCTGTAGGACTGACCAGTTTGAACACCTTGCAGTCCAGGGGACTCTCAGGAATCTTCTCCAGCACCATAGTTCAAAAGCCTCAATTCTTTGGCGCTCAGCCTTTCTTACGGTCCAACTTTCACAGCCACACATTGCAACTGGGAAAACCATGGCCTTGACTGTGCGCACTTTTGTTGGCAGGGTGATGTCTCTTCTTTTAAGGAGGAATTTCCTGACAATGAGAGCTGTTAAGCAATGAAACAGTTTGCCTCCTGAAATTGTGGTGGCTCCGTCACTAGAGGTTTCCAAGCACAGGTTGGGCAGCCATTTGTCAGGGATGGTCTGAGGATCCCTGCCCTGAGCGAAAGTTGTCTAGAAGACCTCAGGTCCCCTCCAATCCTAGGATTCTATGATTGCCTGCGTTTTGAAGATGGCACTTAAGGACACATCTATTCTTGATCCTGTCTATTTTCTTTTTAAAAATCCATTTAAGGAAAGGCAGCATTCTGCAAAGCAACAATGCTTCTCAAGCCTAATCTTAATGCCTTGAATGATGTTTCCTAGTTGGGTAATGAAATGTCTGCAAGCAAACAAGCTCAGAGAGCGCCAAGGATGCTACATATTTTACTCCGTGATGATCTATTCCTAACCTTTTCTTTCAGGCCTCCCAACGGTGCCCCCATTGCCTCTTGGTGCTGGTTGTCCTCTTCCACCTTTCCTAGTGTCAGGGTCTCCTTCAGACAGCTGGGTCTTCACATAACACTGGGCGCTATCTGACAAAATGAAATTCAATGGTGAGAAAAGTAAGTTTTTACATTTAGGCAAGAAAAAACAAAGGCACAGGTACAGAATAGGTGGTACCTTGCTCAATAGTAGTAACTGTGAAAGGGATCTCGGAGTCCTAGTGGACAATCACTTAAATATGAGCCAGCAGTGTGCTGCAGCTGCCAAAAAGGCCAAGGCAGTCCCAGGCTGTAATAATACGATAGAATCAAGATCATGTGAAGTGTAATACCACTTTATAATGCCTTGTAAGACCACACTTGGAATATTGCATCCAGTTTTGATTGCCACAATATAAAAAAGATGTCGAGACTTTAGAAAGTGCAGAGAAGAGCAACGAAGATGATTAGGGGACTGGAGGCTAAAATATACAAAGAATGTTAAAGGAATTGGGTATGTCTAGTTCAGGGGTGTCAAACTGCCGGCCCGCGGGCCGGAGCCGTCACAAGGAAACCGCGCCTCCCCCATTGCTGCCAATGGGGGAAAAGTTCTGATACGTGTCGCGATGTCACGTGACATCGTGAGTTTGACATGCCTGGTCTAGTTTAATGAAAAGAAGGACTAGGAGTGGCATATAGCAGTGTCACCATATCTAAGGGGCTGTCACAAAGAAGAGGGAGTCAACCTGTTTGTCATGGTTCCGATAGATGAAACCCATCAAAAGAACTTCGAGGCAAAATTCTTCCTTAAAGAACATTTATTCGGGAAACAAAGTATCGGCACTGCATAGTTGAACCCAAAAACTAAATTCCCTTCCCCCTGAGTAACAAAGTATAATTCCCACCCCCAATAAACTGTCATAAAACACATTCTCCAATTAGCTTCAAGCCGGGCTTTCTCCTCAGCTCCTCAGCCGGCCAAAACGTTATCAGCTTGTCCTTGAGTTCCCACGGCAATGTTATTATTATGGCTTACTGAGCTTACATCCCAACACCCGCCCCTGCTGCACCTGAATTCTAAAAGTAAAGAAAAGCATGTTAAAGGAAAAGAGAAAATGGCTGCATTTTCAGCAGTTGTCAGAACAGGAACATCCAACGTTAGCAGCGTTGACACTGTTTTCCAAAGCGCCTGAAGGCAGGTCAAGAAGCTATGGATGTAAACTAATCAAGGAGAGAAGCAACCTAGAACTAAGGAGAAATTTCCTAACAGTGGAACAACTTGCCTCCAGAAATTGTGGGTACTCCAACACTGGAGGTTTTAAAGAAGAGATTGGCCAACCATTTATCTGAAATGGTACTATAGAGTTTCCTGCTTGAGCAGGGGGTTAAACTAGAAAACCTCCAGGGTCCCTTCCAACTCTGTTATTCTGTTAAATCTGTTCTGTTAATGGGTCTGAAATAAGATCATACGAGGCTGGTCCTTTGTGCCTTGAGTAGAATCTATTCAATGATCCACCAGTTTCCTTGACCGTCCATCATCTTGTCAGCAGTCTTCTCCAACACCAGAATTCTAAGGTGTCAAAACTCTTCCTATCCTGCTTCTTCGAAGTCCAACTTTCACTTCCATAAAATGTCTCAGGGAAATATTGTGGCTTGCACGATCCTGATCTTTGATAGTTGATCCTAAAAATGCAGAAGCTGTCTTGTTATTTGCCCTTCCTGTCAATCCTGATGTGGTCAAATGGTATAATGCAGGGTGGGCAACTATGAATGGCCCCTTTACAACCCGTGGACTTCAACTCCCAGAATTTCCTGAGCCAGTGAAACTCTCAGAATCCCCTAGCTAGCATGGCTTGCTCAGGAATTCTGGGAATTGAAGTCCACAGGTGGTAAAAGAGCCCTAGTTACCCACCCCTGGTATAATACAAGTACATGTATATATCTATGTCTCTATGCACGTGTGTATTTTTATCGGGGACCCAGTGTGCTTTGATAGATGTAGTAGTGGAAAATCCTGGACTATGGTAAGAGTGGGAGACCCAGAAGTTATTAACAGAAGCTCCCTGGGGGATTCTGATATAGAAAATGTTAGCTGGGAGCAGAGGTGAGACCTTCATTTTCCCATCATCTTCTCCGTCCGTTAAAGTCGCTGGATTGAAACCCATCCGTGATCACCCTTGCAAACTGCTCAGAGGGACCGGAGAACAGGCAAAATCCTACAGTGGGAGGCAGCCGTGTCAACGGCAAGGGTTAAAATCATAGAGAACTAGACTTTGGCAGGATGAGGATGGCTTCACCACCACCACCACTAAGAGGCACCAGTCCAATTTAGAGTAGGCTGAACGTATTCTTCGGATTCCCAATCGGTGTCTGAGTGGCAGTGCTCGCCGAGGCGTAGGAAGGATGCTCCCGCCGAAAAAGAATTCGAATCAGAACCGGAAATGAGTGCTCGCCGTGCACCACTGCCTTCCCCCTCCCACTTCACGCACCTTTGCTGCGATTCCCGGCTTCTTCGGGTCCTCCGGTTTCTCCTCTGGAGAAAGCAACAGGTTTGGGGAGGTCCGTTTTTCCTAGCTGTGGGGCGAGGACAGCAGCCCTTCGCGCCTGCTGGAGGGAAAGATGAGCTAAGTTGCGAGAGAAGGGAATTGCGCCGGTGTCTTCCAAGCTGTTGCCGAATACGAGAGTGCAGCAACGCCTTTCGAAACCTTCGTGTCGTCCCCGGCGTCGTCTGCACGCGAAGGCACGCAAAAGTCGAGCTTTTGCAGCGGAAGGCATTGGAGGTTGTTGGTTAGCCAACTTCTGAACGGAACGCGGTCAGTTTCTGTAACTGGCGAGAAAGATAGGTGGCCTTATTGTTTTGGGCGGAGTGAAAGCTTGTCTTTATCATCTACCTATCATCTATCTATCTATCTATCTATCATCTATCTATCTATCTATCTATCTATCTATCTATCTATCTATCTATCTATCTATCTATCTATCTATCTATCTATCTATCTATCTATCTATCTATCTATCTATCTATCTATCTATCTAATCTATCTAATCTATCTAATCTATCTCCCTTCCCTACCCAATCATAGTTGACATCCTAGCTTGCCTGAGTTGGAAAATCTAGATTCTGTAAAACAAACAAACAAACATTTTCTTCTTTGGCCAACCTGCTGGAACCAAGTTTCTCCCTTTATTTATTTATTTTAATTTTTATTATTAAATTTATTTGCCACCGTCTTGTGTCAAACAACTCTGGGTAACTTACAACAATCCAAAAAAAACCCCAAACCCTGATCAGCTTTGCTAACATATGTGAGCAACATAGGAAAAAAAACATGCTTGGTTGTGTTTTAAATTTAAGATGATGTTATCTCTTCGACCTGTACCATTCAGGGGATGGAATGGGTGTGAATCTAAAAAGTCTTTGAACCAAGAAATCTAGAAGGTCAGCAATACTCTAGAAATATATAAATTTAGCTTTGAGGCAGAATTACTTTCTAGATATGCTTTTACATATCTATTTTTTTTCATTGCAGGAGAGGCCAGTTTGCAGCTGACTAGAAAGCTGATTTTAGCAAAAGATTCACGGACTGGTAGTAAGGAAGGATTAAGTGATGGAGACCCTGAGTGTGCAGGTGAACATGTCCATGGATGAAGAGATGGTGGAGGACCCCGAGCTGAAGAAGGAGAAACAAAGTGCTTCCCTGGTCAAACTCTGGTCAGACCTGGAGGCAATGAAAGACCCCTCTGGCCTGGCTCCTCTCCAACAGGTGAAATCCAAACCTGAAGCGGGATTGCAAGAATGCTGGGAAGTCCAGTGGCAGGAGTTCCTCAGGAGCCTGCAGGGTGAGAGGGCCCATGCTCAGACAATAGAGGATCCCACGCCATGGGTCAACATGAAGGCCTTCCTAACTTCCTTTGAACAAGTTGCATCTGCCTGCAAATGGCCCCAGGACCAATGGGTGACTCTTCTGGTGCCAGGATTCAGACGAGAAGCTGAGGAGGCCTTCAACAGCCTTAGCGGCCAAGACAGAGGAGACTATGGGAAAGTGAAGGCAGCCATCTTGAGAGGAGAGGTCCTGGCCAGGGAGAGGCAGCGCCAGGATTTCCGGCAGTTTTGCTACCAGGAGACAGAGGGGCCCCGGGCTGTCTACAGGCATCTGCAGGAACTTTGCGGGCAGTGGTTGAAAGCTGAGAGGTGCTCCAAGGAGGAGATCCTGGAACTGCTGATCCTGGAGCAGTTCCTGACTGTCCTGCCTCCGGAGATGCAGAGCTGGGTCAGGGCTCACGGCCCTGAGACTTGCACTGGGGCTGTGCTCTTGGCTGAGGAGTTTCTGTCGAAGCGGAGCTCAGTGAAACAGGAGGAAGAGGTGAAGTCTCTGGTGGTGGTCTTCAACTGGTTCTCCAGAAGATGGAGGAGATTGGGAGTTCAATGCATTTTCCATTCTCTGCTTTTTCAGGAAAGTACAGCTTGGCGGTTGGAAGGTACCCAATATCTAAGGCTGGCGTAGGCAACCTTGGCTCTTTTATGACTCGTGGACTTCAACTCCCAGAATTCCTGAGCAAGCCAGTTGAAGTCCACGAGTCATAAAAGAGCCAAGGTTGCCTACCCCTGATCTAAGGCAATGTTCGAGAACAGAGGTTCTCTAATTCCAATTTTTTGACATAATAGATCAAATTAAGGAACAAAGCTTTGAAGATGAATGGTACCTTCTAAGTCAGGGGTCTTCAAACTTGGCCCTTTTATGACTTGTGGACTTCAACTCCCAGAATTCCTCAGCCAGGCATGCCTGGCTGAGGAACTCTGGGAGTTGAAGTCCACAAGTCATAAAAGGGCCATGTTTGAAGACTCCTGTTCCAAGTCTATTTCTCCATTGCTCTCTGGTCTCCTGCTTCCATTCAGAGTAACTGAAGGAGAAATTGTTTTCATCTCCCCCCACATTGAGGGAAAGATGGGAAGACTGACATGTGTAGCTTGCCTAATCCTGTCATAGCTGATGGATTTTGTTCCACTGAATAATTTTTGTGTGTGTCGTTTCAGAGTCCAGGTCCTTTGGAGATGGGGGCAATTAAGGAGCCTTCCCAGGGAAGCCCATTTCCACCACTAGGTTCATGGGGATGGCAACTGTCCGACGACATGAAGCTGGAGATTGACAAAGACCTGAGTTCATTTGGTAAGGGTGAGCTGCATTTGATCAGCCCCAGGGGTTGAATACTTCACCTTCGATCTTTATCATCCGAACAAGAGTTTCTAATCTAGCATCGATCCTAGCGATGTAATCAGTGGTGAGGTTCAAATATGTGAACAACCGGTTCTCTGTGTGGATGCCGCTTCCAGAAGTCCATTCTGGGCCTGGGCAACCAAAAAGTAGCTACCGGTTCTGCTGAAGTTGTGTGAACCAGCTGAATCCCACCACTGGGTATAATTCTGTAGATGTGAGGGAACCAGGTTTGAATCCTGCACAAGCAGGAAGACAAATGTGCTCCAGAAATAGAATGAGAGTTTGCATTTTTTTTTTTTACCTACAGTTTTCTGCTCATCTTGGAGGCAAATCTGAGTCAAGTTCATCTGACAGTGATGAATTGTCCTCCCCAAAATGTTCCTTACACCCAAGAAAAATATTGTGAAGTGGAAAAGCTGTTGAAGTTTACTTATTGAAGTTTACTTATTGACTTATTAGGTCAGGAACGTGCAGATTTTTTTTCTTTTTTAAAAAACAGAGTGGTTGTGTCACATAAACCCCAACATGAAATTTGTAGTAGAGTAGCCCATATAGCCACGAAGTATTTGATACCTAAAAGCATACATGCCCTGTGATTAAACATTCAAAGAGGCTTATGTTTAAACAAGATTAAGGAACGTAATGTCATGGTTCCAACAGATGAAACTCTTCAAAGAACTTTGAGGCATTGTTTACCTTAAAGAATCTTTATTCAAGAAGCATAAAATCGGCACTAACATAGTCGAAGCCAAAAACTGAATTCCCCCCCCCTTGAGCACATAGTATCAAAGCACAATTCCCTCCTCCAATTAACAGTCATAAATCACATTCCCCAATTAGTTTAAAGTGCGGGCTTTCCCTCCAGCTCTCCAGCCCGCCAATTCTTATCCTCTCTTATTTCAACAACCTTGATTCTCACGCTTTGTCCATTATTATTATGTCTAGCTGAACTCTCATGCACATCCCCCCTCCCCAGCATCATCAAAGTGAAAATAAGAAAATGGCTACATCTCCATCTGTTGTCAAAGCCAAAACATCCAATGTTAGCAGCGTTGACACGTTACATAAAATCCAGTAGCGAGGAATCGCAACTAATGCAGTGGTAAAAGCAAGTGTTTGTGAACTCTGTAGAAGGATCCTTAATCCTGCAGAATTTTGACCTAGAATGTCACCTGAGCTTTATCTGAAGACTTTTGATCCTCTTCCTTCCTCAAGGTGACAATCGCAGACTGATGAACCAAGACAACCATCTTCATCAGAGCATTTCTGAGGAACTGGAAAATGAGATACTAAAAAGAGACATCGTACCCTCCCAGCGTTGCACGGAGGAAGTGAGGCCTAAGAACCAGGAGGATCCAGAAACAGAATGGAATTCCCCCAAAAGAAGCTTGGACGAAGTTGTTTCTGTTGGTCAAAGTGATTCCGATCCAGAAGAAGCCGGGACCGGCCATAAAATCCACCAGTGCCACTGTGGCAAACGTTTCCAGCGGAGCTCCAATTTTCGGGTCCACGAAAGAATTCACACCGGAGAGAAGCCATACACGTGTACAGAGTGCGGCGTCGCTTTTCGTAAATCTGCCCAATTAAAGGCCCACAGAAGAATCCATACCGGCGAGGTTCCCTTTCGGTGTTCCACCTGCCAAAAAACCTTTACCAGCAGCTCCAACCTCATCGCCCACAAGAGGATCCACACAGGAGAGAAGCCGTACCGATGCACGCATTGCGAGAAGAGCTTCCGGCAAAAGGGAACTCTCACCATCCACGAAAAAATCCACAGGGACGAGAAGCCTTTCAAGTGCTTGACGTGCGGGAAGGCTTTCCGTCAGAAGGGAACCCTTAGCGTCCATGAAAAAATCCACCTGGGGGAGAAGCCCTACAGGTGTTCCAGCTGTGGGAAGAATTTCCGCACTGCTGCGGTCCTGAGGGTTCACGAAAGAATCCACACCGGAGTGAAACCCTATCAGTGCTCTGTGTGCCTGAAGAGCTTCACCGACGGGTCAAACCTCATCACCCACGAGCGAGTTCACACCGGAGTGAAACCGTATCAGTGCGCCCGCTGTGGGAAAACCTTTTGTCAGAAGTCTGGCTTGATGACCCATGAACGCATTCACACAGGAATCGATCCGTACAGGAGCTCAAGCGGTGAGCATCACTTAGAGGGAAGATCAGATCTCAATACCCGTCAGGGAGCAAAGCTGGGAGAGAGATCATAGACATACAAGTAGTCCTCGACTTAAAGCAATGCGTTTAGTGACCGTTCGTAGTTACAACAGCACTGAAAAAAGTGACTTATTGTGATGACCCAGGGCACAGCACAGAGGCAATGCAGTCAGCTGGCAATTCAAACATTTCTTTTATTGCTCCAAATTTTCCCCAAATGCTCCCACGTTTGCTGGCAAGCCTCCAACAAAAGAACACACACACACCCCTTCAGCCGACTCTGGCTGAAAGTAGGTTCAAATACAGTCTGATTAGCATAAGAAAGTACTCAAGGCCATAGAGATAACAAGGAAGAAAACATAAACTTAACCAGTCTGTTTGAATCCTAGCTTGCCAGAGCAGTTTTCAAAAGAGAGAATCTGAAATACAGTCCGAGGTCTTTAAACATACAAGTAACATGGTCAGTCAATCCAATAGTTCGAGTTTCCAAACAGAAGTCACAGAACGAGATCAGCAACAATACACAACACTCCAAGAATCAGCGTTTGTTCCCGACAAATGCCCCTCCCCACAGCGTCTCCTTAAATCTCAATCTCCTTGTGGAGAAGGGCAGGACGCTCTCCTCCCGAGTAGTTGAGCCTGCCTACGTTGTTCCCTCCTTCTCTCCTCTCTCCACTCTCCGTGCTCTAGGATCAGGTGGGGGTGGCCCTTGCTCATCGCCTGAACTCTGTCTCTCCTGTTCCTCCTGTTCCAATCCTGAAGGGCCCTGGCCTGCCTCGGCCTGCTGTTCCCCACATTCCTCTGAAGCCACAGATACCTCTCCCTCGGCCTCCATAGGGTCCCATTCCAGTTCATTTTCCTCCGCAGATTCAGGCTCAGATGGAGGCATGACACTTATGTCCGTTTTTCACACTGTTGCAACATCCCCAGGGTCACACAATCAAGACTCAAACGCCTGGCAACTGCACCTATTTATGACGGCTGCAGTGTCCCAGGGTCATGTGATCACCTTAATGCAACCTTCTGACAAACAACGTCAATGGGGAAGCCAAATTCACTTTAACAACCACGTTAATGTAACAACTGTGCCGATTCACTTAACAGTTGTGGCAAGAAAGTGGTGTAAAATGGGATAAAACAATGGTCTTGCTCAGCAACAGAAATTTCGGCCTCAGTTGGGGTTGTAAGTCAAGGACACCTGTACTGTGATCAGGACAATCCATAATTGAAGGTGAGGGGGAAAAAGGTTAGTTAGAATATTTTTGCCTCTGTGGCTTTTCAGAGTCGATACATATGTCAGCACTGGAATTGGGGATACTTACACCAATTGCTTATTCCCTTACTGGAGCTTGCATTTCTCACACCAAATATAGATCAATGGTTAACTTTCAGTTAAAAAAATAAGTACAGATAGTTCTCAACTTACAACCATTCGTTTAGCCCAGGGGTAGGCCACCTTGGCTCTTTTATGACTCGTGGACTTCAACTCCCAGAATTCCTGAGCCAGCCATGCTGAGGAGAAAGAGAGGTTTCCAAGCTGAGCCATGCTGGCTCAGGAATTCTGGGAGTTGAAGTCCATGAGTCATAAAAGAGCCAAGGTGGCCTACCCCTGGTTTAGCCTGTTGAAAGTTAGAACAGCCCATTAGATGTTGGTTCTATTTGATTATTAGATAGAAAGATTTTCTTTCATCCGGAATATCTGTTTATTTAATACAGTACTTTCATTGAGTAAGGATGGGAAAGTTCATAATTATTTGTAGACCTGTTATGCAAGGGAAGGAGAACCTATCAGCTTTTTTTTAAATATACAGGTAGTCCTCGACGTACAACCACGACTGAGCCCAAAATTTCTCCTGTTAAGTGAGACATTTGTTAAGGGAATTTCACCCCGTTTTACGACCTTTCTTGCACGGCTGTTAAGTGAATCACTGCAGTGGATAAGTTAGTAGCCCGGTTGTTAAGTGAATCTGCTGGCTTCCACATTGAATTTGCTTGTCAGAAAGGGGACCACATGACACAGCAACAGTCGTAAATATGAACCAGTTGCCAAGTATCTGAATTTTTATTTTATTTTTTTGTATCTGAATTTTGATCACATAATCCTGGGGATGTTGCAAACTATGAAAAACGGTCATAAGTCAAAATTTTCAATGCCGTTGTAACTTTGAATGGTCACTAAATGAACTGTTGTTGAGAACTACCTGTATTTATTTTTCAGCAGCCAGCCAAGGTGGATTCTTTATGTTTAAGGTTAGATATATTCGACATTTGGGGGTTGTTTTTTTCTCCTTTCTTTTGTACACAGATAATTTTTCTCTCTCTCTTTTTTTCTTCATTAATGTTGGATGTTTGTTTTTCTGCTTTGTATTTTATTCTTGTGGATAAACGAAAATAAATACAAAAAAGAACGTTACACCAGCACTGATAAAAGACCGGCCTTTGCACAGACAATTGTCACAACTGTCACAAACTTGGCAACCTGCGTGAATTTCTGATGGCTGCAGCATCTTGGTGTCATGTGATCATCATTTGCAATCTTCCCAGGTGGTTTCCAACAAGTGGGGGAAGTCAGATTTGTTTAAGAACGACATGGTTTACTTAACAACTGCAATGATTCACTTAACAATTATGGCCAAAAGATTGCAATAATAATAATAATAATATAACAATAACAATAATAATAATAAAGTTGGAAGTGACCTTGGAGGTCATGTAGTCCAACCCCCTGCTCAGGCAGGAAACCCTATACCATTTCGGACAAATGGCTGTCCAGTAACTTCTTAAAAACTTCCAATGTTGGAGCATTCACCGCTTCTGGAGGCAGGTTGTTCCACTGGTTAATTGTTCTAACTGTCAGGAAGTTTCTCCTTAGTTCTAGGTTGCTTCTCTCCTTGGTTAGTTTCCATCCGTTGCTTCTTGTCCTACCTTCAGGTGCCTTGGAGAACGGCTTGACTCCCTCTTCTTTGAGGCAGCCCCTGAGATATTGGAAGACTGCTATCCTGTCACCCCTCGTCCTTCTCTTCATTAAACTAGACATACCCAATTCCAGCAACCGTTCCTCATATGCTTTCCTCATCCAGTCCCCTAATCATCTTTGTTGCTCTTCTCTGCACTCTTTCCAGAGTCTCAACGTCTTTTTTACATCGTGGTGACCCAAACTGGATGCAGTATTCCAAGCGTGGCCTTACCAAGGCCTTGTAAAGTAGTATTAAAATGAGGCATGAGTCAACCACCTTGCTTAGCAAGAGAAATTCTGGTCCCAACTGTTATAACTTGAGGACTACTTGTATACCCTGTTTCAAACCCTTCCCCTCCCAAAAAACCCTCAAGTGATGAGATTTCAATGGCAATCAGTTTCTTGCCGTTCAAAATGATCAGTCAGAACAAGGCCAAAATCTGTCATAGACTCAAGGAACCAGAATGACACTGAACTGATCAGAGTTGTCTCTTTGTTGTTGCTTTGTGGTTGTTACAACTGTCTTGCCAGACTGGCTGCATTCTGTTGGGAACAGGAAGGTAAAGCCTTCAGAGATTTTCGGGAGGGTATGGCCTTTGCTGCTTCCTTCCCTGGATAAATTCCAAGCCCACTAGTGTCTTTAATCCACCCCTCACTCTGGCTGGATAATTCCACCACTCAAATAACAGCCGGATTGGCTTGATTTAGTCAAAACAAACCGTGCAGAGGAAATAAAAATCATTTGGAAATCCTAGTTTCGTATTTGTGTGTATGTCGTGTGGGCGCATCAGTGCTCCATCCAGCGTGGTTCTCCATCCACCCACCCCAAGATGTTAAGGACAAATCTTGGCCATCTAGAAGTTGGCTATCAGAAAATTCATGGGGTGGGTCCAAAAAGTCAAAGTCAACCGAAGCTGCACCATCTGGAGAGTATGAAAGCTGCATTCCCAACAATGTGGTAGGAAGGTCTATGGTTTGGGGTTCATCTACCACTGTTGCACAATTTTTCTTCTCCCTTTGCCATTTGGGGATTATTAATACTGTCCTGTGCTGTAGTTTCACTGAAGCAGCAAATGAGAAAACCATCAGAATAGATTAGAATAGCAGATCTGGAAGGGACCTTGGAGGTCTTCTACTCCAACCCCTTGCTTAGGCAGGAAACCGTATACCAGGGGTAGGCAACCTTGGCTCTTTTGTGACTCGTGGACTTCAACTCCCAGAATTCCTGAGGCAGCCATGCTGAGGAGAAAGAGAGAGGTTTCCAAGCTGAGCCATGCTGGCTCAGGAATTCTGGGAGTTGAAGTCCATGAGTCCTAAAAGAGGAAAGGTTGCCTACCCCTGCCCTATACCATTGCAGACAAATGGTTGTCCAATCTCTTCTTAATATTTCCAGTGCTGGAGCAGTCACAACTTCTGGAGGCAGGTTGTTCCACTGATTAATTGTTCTAACTGTCAGGAAATTTCTTCTTAGTTCTAGGTTGCATCATTCATGACCTTCAAAACCATCAAACCAGAGGATCCACCTGTCACCTGTTAAGACCATCATCCTGCCCTGAGCTGTTAAGCTGCCTCAAAGAACAGAGCTGGAGTTGGGAATGAGGGGGCTCTCGGCATGGGACTTTCTCATGCTCCACCCACCACTAAGCACCACCCATAAGCTGGGAGGCAGTTTTATTTGTTTATTGTTACTACTTCATTTCTGTACAGGTAGTCCTCAACGTATAACCATTCATTTTAGTAATAATTCGAAGTTACAACAGCGCTGAAAAAAAATAACTTATGAACATTTTTTCACACTCACCACCGTTGCGGCATTCCCAGGATCAGGTGATCAGAATTAAGACAACTGGCTCACATTTATCACAGTTGCATTGTCCTGGGGTGATGTGATCACCTTTTTGTGGCCATCTGACAAGCAAATAGGGAAGCCAGATTCATTTAATAATCGACTAACTTAGCAATGGCAGTGATTCACTTAACAACTGTGGCAAGAAACATTGCAAAATGGGACAAAACTCACTTGTGTTGCTTAACAACAAATCTTGGGCTCAGTTGTGGCCGTAAGTTGAGGACTACCTGTAGAAGTCTTTTTTATACGATCACTCTTTGCAAAAAAAATCCAGAGATGGTTTAGAAATCTGTTATAAAACGGAATTAAAAACAAATATTCAAGCGAGATCATTGATGATTAATAAGAATAACTGGGGGGCCTTCCTGGTCAATGTATGTAGCATATTGCCAGACATATAAACATGGTTTGGTTCCTCAATTCAATCTGGCAGTTATCCTTCACTGGTGCTGGAAACCAAAAGGATAGTTGTCTGTGAAAAATACTAGGGGGGGAAACTCCCAGAATATTCACAACAGAGATTAGTTTGGGTGGTGATGTATGTAAGACACATACAAAGAAAGAAATTCTGAAAATAGCCTAAGGTAGAACTGGAGGGACCAACCAAAATGAAATGATGGAAGAGCACAAACAAGGTCAAAATAACAACGCTGTTCTGCTTTTCATCTTTCCAATCTACAGAGCAGGACTAACCCTTTCACCCCAAATCCTGCAACCAGAAGGAAAAGGTGCCGACGAGGGTGGGATTCGAACCCACGCGTGCAGAGCACAATGGATTAGCAGTCCATCACCTTCATCACTCGGCCACTTTGTCAAGGGGGCGGGGCACCCACGGCCGTCCCTGGGTGGGCTCGAACCACCATCCTTCTGGTTAACAGCCAGACGCGCTAACCACTTGCGCCACAGAGACAGGCGGAGGCCTCCCCCTCGACTCCCTTGGAAGTAGCAGCTGATGCAGAACAGACCAGCTCCCCCCCCGTCCCCTATGGGGGTGCAGGGGGGGCGTCACACTGTAAACTGCCAGATTGATGCAACAGAAGCATCCCCTGCCCCAGAGATGCAGGCTCTGCCTTCAGTCCCCACACCAGGAGAGACCAAAGGAGAATACTGTTTTCTAATAGATGGCTGCCTGCTTGTTAAAAATGTGTCCAAGCACTTTTCGTTTTTCCATGCTGGCAACCGTACAATGAACCACGTTTTGTTGTGTGTTTAACATCTCTTGGCCTCAAGTGCCAAAGACCCTCTATGTTTAATGCTTCTGCTTCTCAACCCAGCTGCCTATTTTACTTGGTAGGCAAACGATTTCAGCAACTGCCCAGACACTGAGAAGGCGTTAATGTTAAGTTTGTAAGTTGTGAGTCAGATGTGATTTTCAGCTCCTCCTCCTCCTCCTCCTCCCTTTTGCCTTCCTAGAAGTAACAATGGCCTAATAATCTTTGCAACAGGCAGCTGCTTCAGGACCCTGGAGAGCTCCCACCCAGGACCGCTTCAGGCTGCCTTGAGCCGCTCCATCACTTCTCTGTTGCAAGGAAGCAGCTGAGGACACGCCGGGCGATTCCTCCCCCTTTCGCCTTAAGTCACTGATTGTGAACAGGTCTGCCTTGTTCTTCCGTCTGCGCTCTGGAAGGTAAAAAATACGCAGAAGATGGCCGAATATTTAGTGAGAAAAAGGATCGACAAGGTGAGAATTGAAGCCTCCAGAGGAAGAGCTGGATGCAGCATTCAATCCATCGCCTTTATCTTTGAATCACGCCATCAAGCAGGCCGTCCCTGGGTGGGCTCGAACCACCATCCTTCTGGTTAACAGCCAGACGCGCTAACCCCTTGCGCCACAGAGACCTGGCACAGCCCCCTCCCTCGGCTCCCCCCACCTGAGCATCCGTGGCTGGGGCTGGCTAGGCAGCCATAAGATACTTTAGTCGCAAGGCACAGTGTGCTCCTCTCTCCCGCCATCAGATGGGAAAGGAGAAAGCCCGGCTATCACTATTGCTCCTCTTGAGACAGAATCTCAACAGCTGTGCCAGTGGTGTAGGGGCATCATGCAGGGTTCCCAATCTTGCGACCCGGGTTCGAGTCCCGGCTGGCGCACGTCTCCTTCCACCTTTTGCCCTTCTAGGATATACAGGCAGCATCACCAGACAAAGTTTTGATCCCTGATTCTGTTTTCAATGGGAGGAAAAAAAAAAAAGTTCTTGATGGCTGGCACTGACATCACCTTGCATTGTCAGCAGGAAGCAAAATGTAGAAATGACTGCAGGATTTCCTCGCTCTTGGGCCCAGGGCTTTCCTCTGCTCTTTAACTCTTGTGAGGATAACCACAGCCTAAGCCCCAGAATCACTATCAGCCGGAAGAAGTGCCCACTGGGATGGGATTCGAATCCATTTTATATAGAGTACAGGGCATTAACTGCCCATCAACTTCCCCACTCAGCCATCTTGCCAAGGGAAGGGCACCTGCAGGTGCTCCTGGTTGAACTCAAACCACCCTCCTCCTTCTGCTCAACAGCCGGATGCCTTGACTGCTTGTGCTCCAGAGACGTGGGATATGACTTCCCCTCAGCCTCCTTGAAGAGCTGATGCCCCAAAGTGGACCATAGGCAGCTTTGCACTCTCCAAGTCTCTTGCAATCCCTGCAGTCATCATCTGCCTTCTTTGAAGGTCCAAGGCAGGCTGTTTGCATGGAGACTCTGTTAGGCCTGCTAGGAGGGTGGGATGGAATGGGATGGGATGGGTGGAAAGCAAAAGGAAAGGGGAAAAAAAGGCAGGGCAATTTTCTGGCCAATTCCAGCCTATTTTGCTGTGAAAATGAACCTCCTTGAAAATTCCAGCTGCAGAATGATGGATAGGTTGGAAGCAAAAGCTTTCCCTGGCCGGGAATCGAACCCGGGCCGTGGCGGTGAGAGCGCCAAATCCTGACCACTAGACCACCAGGGAAGGATGAGTTGGTTCTCATCTCTCCAGCTTCTCCTTGGAAGGAGCATCAACTCCGACTGCAGGAAACAGGTTTTCAGTAGAGCAGGATCATCCCCTCCATGGAGACTTTCACTCTGCTTGGAAACTCCCACCGCTGGTGGCCTGCAGAGAAGGAGCCCCTGTCCTGCTCACCCAGGCTTTCAGGCAGAAGGGGGGGGGGTCAATGGGGAGGGTGGCTTCCTTGAAAGTTTTTCAGAGTTCCCACCATTTGCAAGGTCACCAGATACTTTATCTTCCAGCTGACTAGCTGCAGTTGGCAGCTCTCTCTCTTGGCATCCCCTGCACTGGAGGCCTACGCAGGGTAGGCCACCTTGGCTCTTTTATGACTCGTGGACTTCAACTCCCAGAATTCCTGAGCCAGCTATGCTGAGGGGAAAGGAAGAGCTTGATGTCAGCAAAGTTGAGTCATAAAAGAGCCAAGGTTGCCTACCCCTGGCCTAGAGGGTGAGAGGCTTACACACCTTTTCTCCAACGTCCCAGAGGTAATGGGCCATCGGTCCAGAGCTGATGCCCAGATCCTCCATCCAAAGAGGAAGAGGGCTGACAAGGGGGACACAAGGAGACCCCCTCCCCTGCATCACCCAAAATGTGTTAGGTCTCAGAAGGGGGGGGGGATTCTGGGACCTGCTTTTCCAGGCTGGGTCAGATGGACTTCGAATGATTGTCCAATGAAGGTGAAAGCTGAGGGTTTTCAAAGCTCCTTTCCCAGCTAACTAGTCTTGAAAGAGGTTTTGTTGGAATTCACCGAGACAAAAAAATGTTTCTGCCCCGTTGACCTTTTGCACGTGAGGAAGGAGGAACTATGCTGGAACTCAGGCAAAGTCATGGCCCATGTGTATGTGTGGGGGGGTGCTTCTTCCATGACCAGACAACCTGCAGGGCAGGGGGTGGCTCAGCCTCAGAGGCATTACTTTCAAGGGAACATTGAGGGAGGGGGACTCCTGCAGCGCTCGTCTCCCGGGATGCTGACAGGATGCAGACTTCCATGGCTGGGAAGAGGGCAGGCAGGCCCCAACGTTCCAGCCCCTTCGTCCCTCCATTGCATGGCTGGGGATCCCAGTCTCTAAGAGAGGCAAAGGGAGAAGTAGAGGAGACCATAACAGGAGCTCTGGATCCTGTTGCTCGGGATCTGAGAAACAAGGCAGGCAGAGGAAACGGAGTCTTCCTCTGCTCCTCTCCAAATTTCAGGTGTCAGAAAAGATTCCCAGATGTCAGCAAACTCAGGGCTGGCTGCCAAGTGGTTATTTCCCTGTTTCTTTGTACATCAAAAGCAAAGCATTCTTGAGCCAGCTCTGTATGATTGTGCCAGTGGAGCAGTGGCATCAAGCAAGACTGTCAGTCTTGTATCCCAGGTTCAAATCCTGCCTAGCACAGTTCCCTCTTTCCCTTCTGCAAAGACAACATGACTGAATCAACAGTTGTATGCGGAAGGGACCTTCTAGTCACAAAAAGCAAAGGTGGTTTCTGAGAATAAATGAACGAGCAAATAGATACATACAAACACTCACACAATCCTCATTCATTGTCTCAACAGTCAACTACCTCGCGGCCTGTAATGATTTTAAAGTACTCCTGGCTGGGGTCAAGGCTGCGTGGTGGAACTTTTGGCTGAACGGATGATGGATCCTCACCAATCAGGAATCCACAGGTGGAAGTTTCATGTCTCCTGTAGAGAAGGGAACCTATGAGCCACTGAACCAAGGAGGATGGCCCATCGGGCTTGTCAAATAACAAAATTCTTAGCCCTGTTCCAGAAGGTGGTGCATTTAATCTCTCCTGTCCTGGAAGATGACCCAGTTTAGATGGTGACCAGGACAGATTAGAAATGGAAAACTGGGATTTTGACTCATTAGAGGGGATTTTATGTTGCCAGTTAGAGGGTTAAAGGGAGATGGTTGAGATAAGGAGAATTTTGGTTATTAGATTTAAAATATTTGGAAACCAGTTGAAAATAAGGATTTTATCGGTTTAATATTTAAAAATTAGACTTAAAAGGGAAAAGAAAATTAAATATTATGAGTATGTTTATTCATTAACCCAGGCAATATATATAATGGTTTTGATTTATTAAAGGGGATATTGTGTTATTAAGTAGATGATTTAATATGGTGGGAAACAGATAACTCTTAGGAAATAGAACAAGATTATATTCAAATAGATAAAATGTTTATTTTGGATATTATAGTTTGTTATGAAGTGAGACAAGGGAAATTCTGGTCACCCAAAGTCTGAAAATTATAAATATCAAAGGTTAAACTGGAATATTGATAAGAAATTAAAAATTGAGTAAAAATCAATAACAGGATATGGATTGTTTATGAAGATTGAATGTAGTTAAGATATGTATAAGCTAAAAATGTATTGATAAATGTAATAATGATGTTCTTATTGAGTTGATATAATTAGAAGTGTACTAACCTGAATATGAGACAGTAAATGTTAAGGGAAAAAGAGAAGAAATATTTGATGTTGTAACCTGAGATTTGCACTAAGGTTTTGTTATTGAACTACTGATTAACCCAGTCACCACGTTGCTTTTTAAATATTCAAATGTAAAATTGGAAAATTAATAAAATATTATATATATAAAAAAAAAAGAAATGGAAAACTGCCACTTTTCCATAGTGCTCCAGAATGTGTGAAGCCGTAAAAATCTTACAGCTTCTGTTCTGTCTAGCAGTGCTGGTGGCTTGGGATGACTTGTCTTCTTTGGTCAATAGTTAGAAGCATCCTCTGCTTACTCGTTCCCTCTTGCATAAGGGAGAAAAGAAAAGGGGATGTTTCTTGATTTTTTTTCTGGGAGGGGAGGAATCTATTTCTTCTACATGCTTGGAACTTGAAATGGCTGCAATGCTGAGAAAAAGACGTGTTTCTGCCTGGTTTCGAACCAGGGACCTTTTGCGTGTTAGGCAAACGTGATAAACCACTACACCATAGAAACCAGATGTATGGGTGGCTCTCAACTAGCATGTCCATATCTTTTGCTGGCCATTCCAGACTGGTGTTTGCAGTATGAGAGGGCTTCAAGAGCTGATATTTTTTTAAGAGATTTGTGCCCTCCAGAGGTCAGTGATATAGTGAAAGATGTGGGAACAAAATCTGAAGCATTCTCAGGCTGCTGATTCAATCCTGCAATTCAGGAAAGTTTGTTTTTTGTTTTGCAAAAGATCCCCCCCCCATACAAGCCATTTTATCCGTGCCACAAGCAAAGATAAACTGTGGAAGGGACCTAGCTGAAGAGGTTGTGCGATCAGTTCAGTGCTTCTACACTGAACGGTGGAGCCATTGATCTTCCAGGGATGATCCGCCCATCGGGGTGGATGTGGCTATCAGCAAATGTTGGGAGGTTAACGACAAGAGACAAGCAGCTGATTTCAGAAAGTCTGTCTAGGATTTTTTTCTGCATTCCGTCCTGGTGAAACTGCCAAATCCTCACCTCTTGCAAACAGCTTCTGCGAATATCCTGGAGCTGCCTCTTCCTCTTCTGCAGGAACCTTTTGTCCTAAAAGGAACAAGATTCCCGCAGTTGCACAGTGCTGTGAAAGCATCACTCAGCTTTCTTAACTTGCAACCTGTGTACAGGCTGAGGCTGGCATTGATCGGACCTTGCATTCTCAGCAGGAACCAAAATGTAGAAATAATTTCCCAATTTCCCCTCCCTTCAGGCCTGGGGCCTTGTTCTGCTTTTTCATTCTGGGAGGTAAAGCTAATGAAGCAGATGGCTAAATATTTAAGTCTGGCAGAAAAAAAAATATTGAGAGATTGGGAACTGCAGTCCCAAGATGAAGAACCCAATGGATAAACAATCCATCACCTTCATCTATTATTGTTCAACTCATCAAGCAGACCGTCCCTGGGTGGGCTCGAACCACCATCCTTCTGGTTAACAGCCAGACGCGCTAACCCCTTGCGCCACAGAGACCTGGCACAGCCCCCTCCCTCGGCTCCCCCCACCTGAGCATCTGTGGCTGGGGCTGGCTAGACAGCAATAAGATACTTTAGTCGCAAGGCAGTGTGCTCCTCTCTCCCGCCATCAGATGGGAAAGGAGAAAGCCCGGCTATCACTATTGCTTCTCTTGAGACAGAATCTCAACAGCTGTGCCAGTGGTGTAGGGGCATCATGCAGGGTTCCCAATCTTGCGACCCGGGTTCGAGTCCCGGCTGGCGCAGGTCTCCTTCCAGCTTTTGCCCTTCTAGGATGTACAGGCAGCATCACCAGATGAGGTTCTCATCCCGGATTCTGTTTTCAATGGGAAGAAAGGAGAAACGATGGCTGGCACTGACATCACCTTGCATTGTCAGCAGGAAGCAAAATCTAGAAATAATTTCCTGGTTTTCTCATTCTCGCCAATGGAGATGGGACTTGAATCCAGGTATGAAGAGCACAGGGCATTAGCTCTCCATCAACTTCCCCACTCAGGCCATCTTCTCAAGGTAAGGGTACCTGCAGGTGTTCCTGGCTAGACTCAAACCATCCTCGTCCTTCTGCCTACTGGCCAGACTCCTTGACCCCTCGTGTTCCAGAGATGTGGGAATATTGCTTCACCTGAGCCTAATTGAAGTGCTGACCCCCACCTGTCTCCCCCTATTGGATCAGAGACAGCTTTGCCCCCTTCAAGTTGGGGTAGATGACAACCGCAATTCCTGCGGTTGTCATCTACCCTAACTGAAGGTCCAAGGCAGGCTGGTTGCATGGAGTTTATGTCAAGCCTGCTGGGAGAATCAGAGGGTGGGATGCGGTAGGACAGTGGTGGCACGGGTGCCAGAGGCGGCACTCAGAGCCCTCTCTGTGGGCACACATGCCGTCGCCCCAGTCCTAAGCCTTCAGCTGGGTTTTATAAAACCTTTTCGCTTTAGGCCTCCGCCGCTGTGTGCAAAAAAAAAAAAAAAGGTTCAATCAGTCAATTTCAACTTCTTGCGGGGAAAAAAAAGATCTTGCAATGTTGGAATTGATTGTTTTGAACTTTTCCCACCCAGTCTGCCGTTACCACCGCAGCCACGCCCACCCAATGGGCCACGCCCACCCAGTGGGCCACACCCACCCGGCACTCGATGATGCATAAGTGGGTTTTGGGTTGCAGTTTGGGCACTCAGTCTCTAAAAGGTTCGCCATCACTGAGGTAGGATGAGGGAAAGAAAAAGGAAGAAAAGGAAAGGCTGGGCATTTTTTTTGGCCAGTTCAGCCTATCTTGCCATGGAAATGACCCTTCCTGAAAATGCCACCTGCAGGATGATGGATGTTGGCAAACAAAAGCTTTCCCTGGCTGAGAATCGAACCCAGGCCGCAGCGGTGAAAGCGCTGAATCCTGACCACTAGACCACCAGGGAAGGACAAGGGGGGGGGCCTTCATCCCTCCAGCTCCTCCTTGGAAGGGGCATCAACTCAAGTCTCTGTTCCCGCAAGTGGGGAGGGTTGTAAGAGACCCAGAGAATCTCTCCCTTTGAGACATTCTCCCTGCTTGGAAAACCCCAACTGGTGGTGGCCTGCACACAGACCCCAGCCCCACCACCCAGGCTTTCAGGCAGAAGAAGGGCCAGGCGGGGGGTGGAGAGGCTTCCTCAAAACTTTCTCAGAGCACCCAGCATTGCCAAGGTTGCCAGGCTTGCTACCTTCCAGCTGACGTGTTGCTGATGGCAGCTCTCTGAATGTCTTGTCCAGAGGCCCCCAACCTTTTGAGCACCAGGGACTGGTTCCGTGGAGAGAGGTTTTTCCACCGACCGGAATTCAAACTGTTGATAAATAACTTTGAAGCCCTTTGTGGCATGGGCAGGTTATTTGAGGGACCACCTGATCCCACTGAGATTGGCCCGTCCCGCCTGTGCTGGCAGAGGAGGTATGCTGCGGGCCCTGTTGGCTTATGATTGCAAGCCACCCAGTTACCATGTAGTAAGGCAGGCGTATAGATAAATAAATAAATAATAATCCAACAAGAAAAAGATGTATAATTATGGGTTTCTTTTATTCCGTCTCTTTCTTGACTTTGCTGGAGCTCAGCTGCGAATTCCAACAAAAGCTTGTTTCAGTCATGGCTGCCAGGAAAGGGGCATCGAGAAGCCAAACCCTTCATCCACACAGGATTATCTCTTGGAGCCAACTACTAATCCAGTCTGGAAAAAGAGGTCCCAGAATTCCCCCATTCTGAGAGCTTCCAAGCTAACACATTTTGGGCAATGCTGGGGGGGGGGAGGGGACTCTCATCCCCTGCTTGTTAGGCCTCTTCCTTGATGGGAGGCTCTGGGTATCAGCTTTGAACCGATGGCCTTACCCCTTTGGGATGTTGGAGAGAGAGTATGTAAGCCTCTCATCCTCTAGACTAGCATACTCAACCCATGGTGATGGATGATCTCATCCAGTGGTTTCATATAGATGCTGAAAAGGAGCGAAGAGAGTACCAAGCCCCGAGGCAATCCTTGTTTGGCATTGCTGAGATAAAACCTGTTTCTACTTCTGTTGATCTTTTGCAAGTAAGCAGGGAGGAATGGTGCTGTTGCACTCCAGAGACTCAGGCAGAACTGTGGTCCATGTGTTGGGCCACTTTGAGGAACAGATACCCTGGTAGGGTAGGCAGAAAAAAGTATTGAGGAGGATGGGAACTGCAGTCCCAAGATGAAGAACCCAATGGATTAACAATCCATCCCCCACATCTATTGTTCAACTCATCAAGCAGGTCGTCCCTGGGTGGGCTTGAACCGCCATCCTTCTGGTGTCAACGCTGTTAATATGGGATATTATTGCATTGACAAGATATGCAGGACTGTTTGGTATTTTTGGAGTTAAATCAGATGACATACAGAGGGAGGAGAATTGTGAAGAAAGCGGGAGATTGGGAAGGGAAGTGAATCTTTGGCCTCCAGCCTAATTGGAAGACGTAAATCATGACAGTAAAGTAAGGGAGGAGTTAGCAAGATAAGACAGACGCCAGCCAGAGAAATCCAGATTCTGGCATCCGTTTTGTAATGTACCAAAGTATTGTAGCAAAACTTCTGGCAAGGAATGCAAAATAAATAAACTATGAGAGAAAATAATGTCTCCGATTTTAATAGGAGTGCTTCCTCCTTCGGACCACAACATGATGCCAGAATCTAAAAACTTTTTAACGAACTGGGGGTGCATTACCCCACCTCTTTCTCCTAGCCTGGAGTGAGAATGACAGAATTCAGGAGCAGGCCAATCTATCATGAAACGGGAGTTTGTTAAATACAGCCCGGCAGCACCTGATATCCCAGAGGGGGAAGTAACAGACAGCATGCTGTGGGAAAATGAATTTTGGCAAACAAATGAGAACCGGTGGACAGACAATGGGCAAACTGCCATTCAAGACCTGGGTGAGTTACTGGAAATATCTCAAACCCCAGGGGAGAGAGGCAGAGACCCATTCCTGAAAAAAGCTTACAGCCCCTCCAATTTGTATCAGATAGCCTTTCAGACCCTGTCTTCCTCTATCAGGGACCCCAGCCCTGAAGAGAGAGGGATTCCATGTCTGAGGCCTCTGCAACAATGGGGAGTATGGCATTCGAAGCAGGCAGGGAGCAGACAACCTTTGAGCTCACCACAGCTGGTAGAGACCTTGCAACAGATTGGGATAGTGCAGGGCCCAGGAGATCAGCAGCTAGAGGGAGGACGGCCACAACAAGGAGATTGGCCCCAGCCCCTGAACGTGCAACCCCTGGGCATAAACCAGCAACCAGGATGGGGCCAGCAGCAGCAACAGTGGGGGCCCCAACAACATATAATTACTCCATTCAGAGCAACCTTCGATGGGGACCCAGAGAAACTGATTTTTTCTCTTAACCAAGTACGCTCGCACTTGAATAGCTGGGCTTATCTCTACCCAGACCCAGGGGCTATGGTCGATGTGATTGCGTCTGGCCTAGAGGGAGACACATCCGAATGGCTGAACAATTTATATAATGAGCAAGCCCCAGAATTGGAAGACTCCCAACTCTTCCTCCTGGGTCTGAAAGAAAGATTCGAGGACCCATCCCTTGGCTTAAAAGCAAGAGAACAAATCCACAAAACAAGCCGGCAGGCCTGCCCTGGAGTATGTGCGAGAGTTTCGCAAGATAGTAGGTCGGATAGAGGGGTGGCCAGAGCAGTCCCTAATCCATCACTTCATTGAGGGATTAAATGATCACCTCTCCCAGGCCTGCATTATTAGAGCAGTACCTAGTACAATGGAAGGGATACCCGATGTCTGAAGCCACTTGGGTGAAATCCAGTGAGGGGAAAGCTGACAGGCTCATCAAAAGGTTTCATACGAAATACCCCAACAAACCGAAGACTAGTCATTAATATATGGTTTTGTTTACATTACAGGATCTGTCCTTTTCGTAAGGGGGGCCGGATGTCAACGCTGTTAATATGGGATATTATTGCATTGACAAGATATGCAGGACTGTTTGGTATTTTTGGAGTTAAATCAGATGACATACAGAGGGAGGAGAATTGTGAAGAAAGCGGGAGATTGGGAAGGGAAGTGAATCTTTGGCCTCCAGCCTAATTGGAAGACGTAAATCATGACAGTAAAGTAAGGGAGGAGTTAGCAAGATAAGACAGATGCCAGCCAGAGAAATCCAGATTCTGGCATCCATTTTGTAATGTACCGAAGTATTGTAGCAAAACTTCTGGCAAGGAATGCAAAATAAATAAACTATGAGAGAAAATAATGTCTCCGATTTTAATAGGAGTGCTTCCTCCTTCGGACCACAACATCTGGTTAACAGCCAAACACACAAAGTCCTTGTGCCACAGAGACCTGGCACAGGGTTTGGCATCAGTCTTCCTTTGCTTCAGGATTCAAGATGTCTTAATTGTAAGATATAGTTTGCTCCTCTCTCCCATTACCAGATGTATATAAAAAAATATCTGAAGATGACCAGGCCGAGGAAAGGGTCAAATGTGTCTTCAGTCTCGAGTACCTCCATGCCCACAAGAGATCTAAGTCCAGCCCACCCTGACTTCCAATTGATTCTTATCTCTCAAAAATTTGCGTGGACCGTTAGTAGTTCAGATTCTTGTAGAGCAGGGGTCCCCAATCTATGGTCTGGAGCCCGGTATCGGGCCGCGGCCTGTTGGCCACCGGGCCCTGGGAATAGCTGGCGAGCCCCACCCCACTCATGGTAGCACCGCCATGTGGGCACTAGCAGCCCCATTTGCACATGCTTGCTTGCACTTTTACGCGGGAGCCACACACACAGACATTTCCCTACTGCTCCCTTTCCTTCCGGGCTGCCAAGCTGGAAAGGTTGGGGAACTCTGTGGAAACGCAGATTGTGACAAGATTAAGGAAAGGAAGAACTTGAACTCTAGAAAGGGATGGAGGGTTATATTCCACCCTGCACATCTGCTCTAAAGGGAGGAATGCTGATCAGGTTTTCTCTTCTTGAGACACAGCAGGGATATGTTGTTCAGATGGGAGTTCCTTCAAATAATTGGGGAATCTGCAATTGTTAACTAATAGGCAGGACACACTGCTGACCGGGCAATTAATTTCCTTAATCTCCACTGTTACTTTCTCTTTGCAACCTCCCACTTAGCAAAAAACAGAGTCAGGATTTAGAATTCACCTTGTTCGAATCTGGACTAGAAAGGTAATTGATGCATGGATATTGAAGTAGATTTAGTTTTAATGTGGACTGTTACTCAAGTGGACCCTTGCGTGAGATTTTAGACAGCTATTTGTATTGGAAGCTCTTCCTGCACTCCTTGCATTGATATGGCTGCTTCCCTGGGTAGATCCTTTTATCGTAAATGAAAGCTACAGCTTCTCAAGCTCTTTCCACATTGATATGGCTAATCCCACGTGGATCCTTTAATGGAAAGTAAAAACACGATTCTTCCTAAACCCCTTTCCAAGTTTCACACATTTAGATGGCTTTTCCCGTGTGGATACTGTTACGTTTCACAATGGACCCATTGTCACAGCAGCTCTTTCCATGCTCCCTACATTGATATGGCTTTTTCTCTTGAGTGGATCCTTTTATGCCTAGTAAGATCGCTTCTGAATCTAAAGCTCTTCCCACACTCCTGGCATTGATGTAATTTCTCCCCTGTGTGGATAGCTTTATGGTGAATCAGAGAACTACTTCTGTTAAAGCTCTTCCCACATTCCCTACATTTATACAGGTTCTCTCCTGTGTGGATCTTTTCATGAGAAGACAGACCACTATGGTGAGCAAATGTCTTCCTACACTTATTACACTGATACGGCTTTTCCCCCGAGTGCTTCCTTTTATGGCGGGTAAGATCACCGTTCCTCCTAAAATCCTTTCCACATTCCACACATTTATATGGCTTTTCTCCTGTGTGGATCATCTTGTGGTAAGTAAGATGAGTACTACTAGTAAAGGTCTTTCCACATTCCATGCATCTATAAGGTCTTTCTCCTTTGTGATTCCTTTCATGTCTTCTAAGAGAGTAATTGTAACAGAAAGTCTTTCCACACTCCATGCAGGTATATGGTTTCTCTTCTAAATGTGTCTTTTTATGGGAAATGAGATGATTGGCTATATAAAAGCTCTTTCCACACGCCCTGCATTGATAGGGTTTCTCACCTGTGTGGATGCTTTTATGGCGGGTAAGATCACCGTTCCTCCTAAAATCCTTTCCACATTCCACACATTTATATGGCTTTTCTCCTGTGTGCATCATCTTGTGGTAAGTAAGATGAGTACTACTAGTAAAGGTCTTTCCACACTCCATGCATCTATAAGGTCTTTCTCCTTTGTGATTCCTTTCATGTCTTCTAAGAGAGTAATTGGAACAGAAAGTCTTTCCACACTCCATGCAGGTATATGGTTTCTCTTCTAAATGTGTCTTTTTATGGGAAATGAGATGATTGGCTATATAAAAGCTCTTTCCACACGCCCTGCATTGATAGGGTTTCTCACCTGTGTGGATGCTTTTATGGCGGGTAAGATCACCGTTCCTCCTAAAGCCTTTTCCACATTCCACGCATTCATATGGTTTTTCTCCTCTATGGATCATTCTACGGTTTGTAAGGCAAATGACCTGAGGAAAACCCTTTTTAATTCCGCTTTGTGATTGGTTTGTCTCATCACTCTTTGGTTGCATCTGATCTGCAAACCTCTTTTTCCCCTCTTTCGGATGGATCGCCTCCTTGCGATTCTCATTCTCCTGCCCATTAAAGCCTTGAAAAAGAAAAATGAAAACTGTAGCAAGAATAGGGTAATGATTAGAGATCAAACTTTTTCTTCCGAAATTTAGCCACACAAATGATGGGTATCTTTCGGCTGCCTTATTGACCAATATGAAGATCCGAACTAAGGTTTTACCAAGTGTGCATTTCCAAGTGGGCTCCCACCAAGTTCATACATCAGGACCATATCATGTCAGAATTCTGATCTAATCTTTCACCATCGGTGTTGATGACCTGGGTCAGTCACATGGTGTCATGAAGTCCTGAAATGCATTGGACACCGTATCATGCAGGGGCAGCAACATACGCACCATCTCTCCAATTTCAATGAAAGTCTCATCTCCGCTTGTGGACAAAGCAGTGTCTTTGAAAACCAACTGGACTTTCTGGCAACAGCTCCTCCTCCCCAATTTGGGATGAACTCAGTGCCCAAGCGGACACATTTCTGAGAAAGGAATGTCCCTCTCAGGGCATATCCAGGTCTTGTTTATACTTGCCAGTCAGTTGCTTCATCCACCTTCAGATCATGTCTAAGAATAATTGGTGTTCAATAGCATCAGGTCTTGAATAGCAGCCATTCAGCATCCAATGACTAGTCCAGGGGTAGGCAACCTGGGCCCTTTTTATGACTCGTGGACTTCAATTCCCAGAATTCCTGAGCCAGCATGGCTCAGCTTGGAAACCTCTCCCTTTCCCCTCAGCATGGCTGGCTCAGGAATTCTGGGAGTTGAAGTCCACGAGTCATAAAACAGCCAAGGTTGCCTACCCCTGGACTAGGCTCAAGGAGTGAATAGCAGGAAGGCAGGACCACACTCAAGGGAGGCCACACCATTCCTGCATGCAGCCCACCCCACAATTTCCTGCTATAATCTTCTATGGCATGGAAATAAATATTTTGTATTTTTACGAGCAGAAGGAACTTTGAAAGAAACCCATTTCATTTTTGTGAAAATGGATACCTGTGCAGTGTTCCAATTTTTCTTTCAATAAATTTCTTTGTCGCATAGAGCCAGTTTGGTCTAGTGGTTAAGGCAACACACTAGGAAACTGGATGCCTTGAGGACTAGCTTTACCTTAAGCGTGAATGCCAGTTGGGTGACTTTGGGCCAGTCTCAGCCCACACATGTCACAGGGTTGTTGTTGCAGAAAAAAAATAGGAGGTGGAAGGAGTACTAGGTATTTCCGCTGCCTTATTTACAGGTAGTCCTCGAGATAAAACCATAATGGAGCCTGCCCATTTTGCAGAAATCATTACGTGAAATGAGTCACCTAGCAAACCCCCCCCCCATTCCTGCTCTCCCCAATGTAACATAAAACCAATGTTCTGGTCGTTAAATAAAATGCAGAATACCTCCTGGGTGGAGGAGGATGTTGGGGGGTCTAGTACAGGCCAAGGCTCATTTGTTCTTGCCCTCCCAAGGCCTCCCCCATCCCTGAGTTACCCCATGTTCCACTTCCCATGCTTTGGGCCCCAACAGGGCTTTTTCCACTCCCGCTGGGTCCTCCCAGGCCTTAGGCCAGGGGTCTTCAAACTTGGCCCTTTTATGACTTGTGGACTTCAACTCCCAGAATTCCTCAAGCCAGCATGCCTGGCTGAGGAATTCTGGGAGTTGAAGTCCAGAAGTCATAAAAGGGCCAAGTTTGAAGACCCCTTCCTCAGGCCTTGTTTACACTCCACCAGGCCAAACACCCTTCTCTGAGGCCTTCCAGAGCACTGGAACAATTTCCTTCTTTGTGCAACACAGTTTCAAAAATGGGGGCCATTTTGTCCCATCCACATGGCGCAGGAAAAACTGCTTTGGTTTGCTGCCTTAACAAACTTTGCACAATGCTGCAGAAAGGCTTCTGCAGCACTGTGGAAACCTCTCTAAGGCAGCAAATTGAAGCAGTTTGTGTGGCAGCCGCCATTTTGTGACCACCCACAAATGTGTGGGACAAAATGGTGGCTGCCAAACAAACTGCTTCACACTGCAGCCCTGGGACACATGGCCTGCCCTCCTTCTACAATATGAGGTCTAGAGAGCTTCAGAAGGTAAATGTGTGTGTGTGGGGTGTGTGTGAGATGGGTGTGTGGGGAGCAGGCCCAAGCATTGAAAGGTTTTGGCAGAGTGGGATGGGGGAAGAGAAGTGGGAGGGCGCTGCAGACGAACCTGTGGTGCATTGTCAGAGAGAATGACCACAAACCTGCTGTAGCCATCTTAACCTTGAAATGGGGTCACAGGTAGCTTTGGGGGGGGGGTGTCTGTCATAATTTCAAATGTTAGTTAAATGGCCTGTTGTACGTCAAGGATTACCTGTACTAAAAAAATTATAAAGCCAGGATATACATTTAAAAAGTGCTATTTTATCAAATATATTTTCTCAAAAGCAGATGGTTACATCTAGCCCCCAATGACTTCTCTATGTTTCTGAGCACAGACAGGGATTCTTACCCAGAGAAGCCAGATTCCTGGAATTCTCCAGCATGACTTCCCCGTGGAGAGCTTTTTGGGCAGGGTCCAGCTGAGACCACTCCTCCTTGGAGAAATACACGGCCACTTCCTCCAAAGACACAACATCCTGAACAAGGAAAGAAGTTTCCCAATTAACAGATAATCCAAGAACAATTTGAGTTTTCTTTCAGCAATTGAAGGAGAGAGATCTAATGGACATCTTCTGCAGAATTCAGAATGAGATCTCAGAGCTTTTGGCTGACAGCACAACTGAAGCACATCTGATCAAGTTGGAAGGACTCGGAATGCCTTTCATGAGGCCGATTAAAATAATTTTCTTGGTCAATTGGTCTTAAACCTACTACTTATCAATGGCTCCATTTCTTCTTAGGCTGGGCAGAAGGAAATACAGGGAAAACCCATCTGACATTTTTGCCAATGAATTGCTTTATCCACTGAGGGACCAACTCTCTCCCCCCCCCACTCCACACCTTCATGGAAATGTTGGGAGAACTTGTAATGGTGTGTGAGAATGACCCTGGGAGACAGAAGGAAGATCTCCATCTGAGGCAATTTCTGGTCAATGAAATCTGAGCCTGAAGCAGGAGGGCAGAGAAAGATAAAGATAACCTTTATTGTCATTTTTTTTTACTGTGGGCACAATGCCACACATCAAAAATGAAATTTAGTTGCCCGTTCTCAAAGTGAAACATACATGACACACACCTAAACATACTATGTACAACATATGTATAGACCCACACCCATACATATACATAACAAATAAATATTAAATACTGTCCATCTTGAATATATAACGGAAGGAGGAAGCTTGAGAGTTCACAAGGTTAATGCTGTATGGAATAAAACTATGGCCGAATCTGGATGTTCTGCTACGGATACCACGAAGCCTCCTCCCAGAAGGTAACAAGGAAAACAGGTCGTGAAGAGGATGTGTAGTGTAAAGCTTATCAGAAGGGACAGGTAGGTTAAGCCAAGTGTGAATTTTCAATGACCTGATCCAAAATTTGTTGCTTATATTATAAACTGAATTCCAGAACAAAATGAAACCCCCGCCAAGATTCATGGACCTTTCTGATATTTCTTCTCCTACCTGAGGCAGAGTTTCACCCACTCTTTCAGCTCTATCATGAAAAGGAGGTGATTCTAAAAATACCAAGGAGAGCTTTCTATTCTCTGTGAGGGACAGAAAATGGTGGAAGCAGATGGTTAAAAAAGGAACCAGAGAGAGACTCAAGTGAAAATGAGCAAAAGAATCAGCTAGATGTCAAGCCTCACATTACACGAGAATTACTTCTGTTACCTGGCAGGGTGTCCTGACTTTGATCTTTCTGGAAGCTCTCCCTGAACAGCAACTCTTGAGAGGGTTTGGAAGAATCTTTCCTCCCCTTGGGATACTCGGTCACAGCTTCTAAGGATTTCTAAACATGATGTGACATGACAAAGAAGGGAAGAGCACAGAGACGGAAATGAATTATCATACTGCACCCTCAACCTAGCAGACCACGGTGTCCATCACTGAAGTTGGAAAATGAGAATGAAAGAATTGCCCCAAATACATGCCCTGGAAGAATAGAAGAACTGGCCTTCAGGAGGTCATATTCTCAGAAAACTCTACCAGAGAGGAATTGACAAATTCAGAGAGATCCTCTTTAGAGATGCAATGATTACATTCTCACACCTGCAACTCTTCTTGCATCTTTTCCTCCTCCTGGGTCAGCAAGAAGCCTTCGGCCAGGGCCACCGCCTGGGAACTGGTCTCCGCTCCACATTCCCGCACCCATTTCTCCATCTCTGGGGGAAGGAAAGCCAGGAACTGCTCCAGGAGCACCAGGTCCAGCATCTGGGCCTTTGTGTGTCTTTCTGGCTGCAGCCACTGATGACAAAGGCGGTGAAGCTGAGTGCAAACATCTCGGGGACCCCTCCCCTCCTGGAACTGCACTTTTCTGAAGTTAAAGTCTTTGACTTCTGATCTGTTGGCTTCCTCTTCTTGGCTCTTCTGCCCAGGACTTGCCCCATTCTTCTCACAGCTCCAAGACTGAACAGCTGGAGGGCCTTTTCCAGCTCTTGCATCTGCTGGGCGTTGTCCCTCCATCTTCTTTCCAGCTCCAAAATGGACTGATGGATCTTCCCGGATCTTACTAATCACAAAGGGTCTGCAGAAATCTCCTAAAGGTTATTCAGCCTTCTTCCCACACAAGATACTTAGGACTCCAGAGAAACCAGGAAAGATTTCCAACTTACATATCTGAAATGGAAAACAAAAGAAACCTCCAGAAATATTGGATGACCAACTTAACTGAGCATCCTCAAAACCAAAATTAGAAAGGATTATGAATCCACCAATATCTGGGAAGGGTATGTATCTGTGCGTGGAAAAAAATCTGTAGTAAGCTTCTGGATCGAATTCTATCAAGGATGAAAAGTATTGGATACATACATTTAAATATGTTTTGGATTTCTATATCCTACTCATTTATTCAAATAATTTTGATGGCTGCTTGCAAAAACAACCTCTGCAGAATCCAAATCATAAACGTCTCAAGTCACAAACAGCAACTGAGATGAGTGGCTATCTAAATCGATTTAATAGGTAAATCAATCAACATTTGAACTTCCAGTAAACTTTAGCCAGCAGAACCCCATCAACCTCCTGGCCCAAACTGCTATGGGTAGCTGACAAATCATAATCAACAAACCACCATCCAATGCAAACAGAATAATACCCGAATCAATAAACCAGCTATGGCTTAACGTCATGTTTTCATTCAGGCATCTACTGGAAAGAGCTTTCCCAATTTTAGCCTAATCCTGAATGGCTCAGAGCTTTTTGGTGATCCTGATTTTCCTCCTGGAGGCAACGCAGCGGATCCGTAGCTTTTGATTTCTTCCTGGCCCGTGTATGCACAGACGCGGCAGGGGAATATGGGACAACGGGCTCCCCGCATTCCACGACTCCGTACCTGATGCTCCATGCACGGTCCAGCCCGGAACGCTTGGCACGACAGAAAAGTCCCCCCACTTAACTGAACTCCGGAATCAGGTCTTGATCTCCATCCATCCAAGGCTTCCTTGCAGCCTCTTCGACTTCTGGAAAGGCTCAGCCTAAGGCTCTCAGCGAGGGGGAGCAGAATCGGACATTGTACGGTAGAAAGTGGGGACGCACTTTCAGCTTTTTCTGGAAATTGCCCCGGGCAACACGTGCCCCGCTTTAGTTCGCGAAAAAGCCAGGCGCATGCTCAGTTCCCTCCTGAAGCGGGGGACGGGTGAGGGCTACCCAGCTACCCAGCCCTTTCAACGGCTGCCGAGGGAGCCCCCTAGTGGTTTCTGTGCGCAATGCCAGAGGACCCTGCAAGGCCGGAGGAGAGAGATCATGTTCTATGCGGGGCTGGGATGATGGGCATTGGAGTAGAAAAAAAGAGCTTCTCTAACATTGCCTGAATAGAATAGAATAGAATAGAGCTGGAAGGGACCTTAGAGGTCTTCTAGTGTAGCCCCCTGCTCAAGCAGGAGAACCTATACCATCTCAGACAGGTGACTGTCCAGTCCCTTCTTAAAAATCTCCAGTGATGGAGCGCCCATGATTTCTGGAGGCAAACTGTTCCACTGGTTGTCCTCACTGTTAGGAAATTTCTCCTTAATTCCAGGTTGCTTCTCTCTTTGATCAGTTTCCAACCATTGTTTCTTGTCCTGCCTTCAGGTGCTTTGGAGAATAATTTGACCCCCTCTTCTTTGTGGCAGCCCCTCAAATACTGGAATACTGCTATCATGTCACCCCTGTTTCTTCTTTTCTTTAGACTAGCTCTAGCCCCTTCTGCAATCCCAGGCCACATTCTGGAGGTAAGAGGATGTAGTAACAGGAGAGAGCTGCAAAATTGATTCGTTATTTATTCTTGTCTTTAGCAGCAATAACTACGTTCTTTGACGACTTTGCTAGCAACCTGCAGGCTGTGAACTTTCCCTCTTTGGGAAAGAATTCAGGAGTGCTAGATTTATTTTTCCTGCTAATTACAGTATACCTTGTGGGTTTTTTAAGGAGCTTATGAGAAAAAGATGTGTCTGAAAATTAAAGGATGTATGGATTGAGATGTGAGACAGGGAAGTACATGGATTTATGCACTTCCAGTTGCTGACAGATGTGCCACTAATATTCTGACTGGACACCTGCACGCTCTCAGGGCCCAAAGATTATCTTCATACTTCATAGGGCAGTATTGTGGATTAACTAAATTTTTCTGGGTTGATTTTAAGATATCCTGAGCTATGGAGCCTTTGATCTTCTTCTTAAATACGTAATAATAAAATAATGAGAACTAAAGGCTCAAAGAGAAGGCAAGGAAGGCTTGGAGAGGTAGAAGTGGCCAATATGCAGGCTGCACCTTGCCCTCCAGATCTCTGGAGAGGAGGAGGGGGTGGCAGGTGAGCTGTGTGAGGGAAGGCTGCCCCAACAAGCCAGCATTCTTACCACCCACGATTGGAAATGGGAATTCCCTTTCGAGAAGGGCCAGCCTCCCTTGTGCAGGACCCAGGAGCACTGCTCCCCTGCCGCCTCTTGCTCTCCAGAGATCTGTCTAGATCAGGGGTGTCAAACTGCCGGCCCGTGGGCCAGATGCATCACGACGAAACTGTGCCCACCCCATTGCCGGCAATGGAAAAAAAGTTGCAATGTCTTGACACGTTACGTGACGTGCAAAGGATCTTTCTACTGATCAAGCGTATGGATCACACAGGCAATAAGGACAGGAGATCTGGCTCTTCTGGAAATTGGCCTCCTAAGCCAGGGCTTTTCAACCTGTGGTACGTGTACCACTCGTGGTACATTAATGAGTGGCAGGTGGTACGCAGCCCTGCCTAGCCAAGTGTAGTGGGGAAGGGAAAGAGCCAGCACAGGCAAAGACTTACAGTGAGAGTCCTTTGGAGCTGCAGATTTTACTTATGAATGGAGCCATTTGGGGAGGCTGCCTTAGCCAGCAGCCACTACTTACATTTTTTTTTCTTCCTTAAGTGCCGGCTGGGCTCCTTACTTTCCTTTCTAGCCAGTAGCTAATTCTTAAAGGGGAAGTGCCTTTTTAAGCTAGTTCACTCAGCAGCTTGTCTTTTCTGTCTTTGGAGGCCTTTCCTTGTTTGATCAATATATGTAAGAGGGAAAATATGGGGGGGGGGTTCAAATTCTTCCTTCAGAAGGAGATGGGAATGAGAAAAAGGGAGGCAGGGAAGGGAGGGAAGGAAGTCCAGCCTTAGCACTTGGCCACCAGCAGTTCTGCCATTGACTTTGCTTGTCAAAAGGTTGCAGAAGGGGATCACATGACCCTGGGACAGTGACCATCATAAATATGAATCATTGCCAAGCATCCAAATATAAACCACATGACCCTATGGCTGCAATGGTCATAAGTCATTTCAGTGCAATTGCAACTTTGAACAGGTTTTTTTTTGTCACCAAGTTTTTGACACCTTGCTAGGTGGTACTCAAATATTGCCATATCCTAAAAGTGGTACAATCGGTGAAAAGGTTGAAAAGCCCTGTCCTAAGCCATTCAGCTGGTTGACAACTGCAAATAGGCTTTGCCGAATATGGGTTTCAAAACTTGTCTTTAAAGACAAAACTCTCCAAAACTTAAGAATGATAGTGGAATGCATCATTGCCATCTACTACCCTTGCTTGGTTCAATATCAAAGAAAAACATTCCTAGATTGAAGACCTGCATCATATGTTGTTCCAGCTGCAGCTAGTCAAGACTGCAAAAGGGTGTAGTAATGCTGTTTTGCCACCCATTCAGCACTCAGCGCAGTACGCTTTCAGTGAAATGATAATCCAGACACTCTTGTGTTCAGATGACATTCAAGAGAGGAGAGCTGGTGTGCAAAAGTTGATTGACTTGAGGGATGCCGACGATGACATGCTGGGAAATTTTTCTGTACGTGCAAAACGCCTTTAATCAACGTCAGAGCATCCACTCTGGTGGAGCTGATTGACTGGTCTGAAGGCGTATATGAGCCACCTTTGACATGCAAACTGACTACAAAAGAAATAAAAAAGTTATTTGACGAAACAATGCAAGTACCACAGTGGCCTGTCATGACCAATCAATCGAGCAGTGAAGGCGAACCTTTTAGAGACCGAGTGCCCAAACTGTAACCCAAAACCCACTTATGTATAGTCGGGTGCCAGGTGGGCGTGGCCCATTGGGTGGGTGCGGCCCACTGGGTGGGCGTGGCTGCGGTGCTAACGGCAGACTGGGTGGGCCTAAATGTTTAATCAATCAATTCCAACTTTGTGAGATATTTTTTTCCCCCCGCAAAAAGTTGAAATTGATTGAACTTTTTTTTTTTTTTCCACACGACGGCGGAGGCCTAAAGCGAAAACGTTTTATAAAACCCAGCTGAAGGCCTAGGACTGGGGCGACGGCGCGCGTGCCCACAGAGAGGGCTCTGCGTGCCACCTCCGGCACACGTGCCATAGGTTCGCCACCACGGCAATAGAGAGATGTGTGAAACAGGCCACAGAGGCAGCAAGCAGAGTGTATACAGTACACATTAGAAATGTGAGGGTTATTATCAGAGGCCAAGAAGCAAGTTGGCAGCTGATGCTGAACGAATCAAAACAAGACTTGATGAAACTCGCTTAAACATTTTTGTAACTCAGATAATTGCTTTCTGATGTTAGTTTATGATTGCATGGATTATTTTTTGCTTAGCCGGATAAGATTCATGCAGAAAAAAAACTTCCAATTTTTGTAGCACAAGGTGTAATTTTGAGAAGATAAAAGTTACCAGTATTTGGGTTACAAGAGACTTTTGTGGGGTATATGATCAGGCATGGATTTACCAAGCAAAACATTGTGCAATTACAAAAATAAGAGATTTCAATTCTTGGTGTAAAAACACATATTATTGGAACCCTCACTGAAAAAAATTGCAAAAATCAATTTTCACCCCATTAAATGACACGCCCTAGTGCGCAAGTGATACATTTCCATGCCCACCGGTCACACAAATGGAGCATCACATGTGAGGGCAAGTGCCCGCCAATGACGCAAGTTGAACTTTGCGCGCACGCTCACCCACTTACGTGGCTCAGCTCCAAACTAGCCATGACTTGGAGGTTGAGAATCCCTGATTTAAAAAGCACCAATGACAAAGAGGCTCATTAAATAAATACTGTGTATGAAAACAAATCTTAGCCAATAAAGGAAGGGAATTTGGCCCTCACAAAACTTTGCAAGCAACAGCCAACATTCTGGATGCAGCCATCAGACCTCTCACTGGAGCCTTCATCAGACAAGCAGGGATGGAAAAGGTAGAACACCCAGAGAAGGGTCGAGGCACAGATATGTGGCCCAATACCAGAACAGAAATACTGAGGCAACAGCAAGACGTATCAGATAACCTCTAATAAAGTTGTAGTTTTTTTTTTTTTACCTAAAATATAGCTAAAGAATAATGTGGTAATTGTGTTTGATGTTTTGGAATATTTGAAACAATATAACGAAAAACAATCAGGAATATTTCATTATGCAGAGAAGGCCTTAAGACAACTGCTATGAGTAAAGGTCTTAGCACATGCCAAACATTGATATGGCTTCTCTCCTCTATGGATTTCTTTATGGGACGTAAGAGCAAAATTCCACCTAAAGCCCTTTCCACATTACACACATTTATAAGGCTTCTCTCCTGTGTGGATCTTCTTGTGAGAATTAAGATTACTGCTACAAGTAAAGGTCTTTCCACACTCCGTGCATTGATACGGTTTCTCTCCTGTGTGGATCCTTTGATGGACTATGAGAGACTTAGAGTAACAGAAGGTCTTTCCACACTCCGTGCATTGATACGATTTCTCTCCTGTGTGGATCCTCTTGTGGGAATTAAGACTACTGCTACAAGTAAAGGTCTTTCCACACTCCATGCATTGATATGGTTTCTCTCCTGTGTGGATCCTATTATGGGAATTAATACTACTGCTACAAGTAAAGGTCTTTCCACACTCCATGCATTGATACGGCTTCTCTCCTGTGTGGATCCTCTTGTGGGAATTAAGATTACTGCTACGAGTAAAGCTCTTATCACACTCCATGCATTGATACGGCTTCTCTCCTGTGTGGATCCTCTTGTGGGAATTAAGAAGACTGCTACAAGTAAAGGTCTTTCCACACTCCATGCATTGATATGGCTTCTCTCCTGTGTGGATCCTCTTGTGAGAATTAAGATTACTACTACGAGTAAAGGTCTTTCCACAGTCCATGCAGATAAATCGTTTCTCTTCTGAATGTGTCTTTTTATGGGAAATGAGATCATCGGATTTATTAAACCTCTTTCCACATTTCATGCATTTATATGGCTTTTCTCCTGTGTGGATCAATTTGTGATTATTAAGACTACTGGTACAAATAAAGGTCTTTCCACACTCCATACATTTATAAGGTCTTTCTCCTGTGTGATTCCTTTGATGGACTATGAGAGACTTAAAGTAACAGAAGGTCTTTCCACACTCCATGCATTGATACAGTTTCTCTCCTGTGTGGATCCTCTTGTGGGAATTAAGACTACTACTACAAGTAAAGGTCTTTCCACACTCCGTGCATTGATACGGCTTCTCTCCTGTGTGGATCCTCTTGTGGGAATTAAGATTACTGCTATAAGTAAAGCTCTTTCCGCACTCCAGGCATTTATAAGGTCTTTCTCCTGTGTGGATCCTCTTATGGGAATTAAGGCTACTGCTACGAGCAAAGGTTTTTCCACATTCCATGCAGATAACTCGTTTCTCTTCTGAATGTGTCTTTTTATGGGAAATGAGGTGATCGGATTTATTAAACCTCTTTCCACACTCCATGCATTTATATGGCCTTTCTCCCATATTGATGATTGTATGGTTAGGAAGCCAACTTTTTCCAATTCCACTCTGTGATCGCTTTGTTTCCCTCTTTCGTTGCATCTGATCTGCAAATTTCCCCTTTCCCCCTTTTGAATGGATCTCTTGGTATTCCTCCTTGCAATTCTTATTCTCTTGCCCCTTAAGGCCTTGAAAAAGAAAAATGAAAACTGTAGTAAGAATAAGGGAACAACCAAACCTTTTCTTCTGAAATTTAGCTGAAGAATCATCAATATATTTTGGCTGTGTTTTTTTGGCAAACATGAAGATTCCAAACTAAAATTATAGCAAAGACTCATTTCCAAGTCTATCCCTACTGATCCTCATATATCAGGATTGGATCACATCACAACGAACCTAAGACACAACCCTGATCTAATCTTTGACCTGGGACAATTCCAGGGTGCCACAAACTCCTGAAGTGCACTGGACACTGTATCATGCTGGAGCAGCAATATATCCACCAGCTCCTGACTTCAATAAAAGTCTCGTCTCCACTTGTTTGTAGAGCAGAATCTTTGAAAGCCAAGGGAAATTTCTGGATGGCAATAGCTCCCCACCCTCAACTTTGGTTAATGTCAAACTCGGTACACAAGTGGGCACATCTCTAAGTGGGGAACATCCCTCTCAGGGCTCATCCAGTCTTGGTTAAAGCAGCTCAGGGCCATCAGGAACGCAGTGACCAGGTTCAGGAGTCTAATACTCTTTCGGAAGACGCTAAACACACGATTCTGCCAATGGGCCTGGGGAACCCAGAGTGGGATGGAGCCCATTAAATGGCTAGCATGAATGTGTGTTGTCACCGGGGTGGGGACGGGGGGGTTATTATTTTTCTTATTTTTATTATTTCCTTTATAGATCTGTTTAAGCCACCTTGAGTCGCCATGTGCGAGTAGGCGGCAATATAAATTTTCTAAATAAAAAAATCAAAACAAAAACCTAAGCCCGGAAGGTTGGACTTGCTGAAGAGAGGACACACCATTCCTACAAGCAGCCTGTCCCTCGGATTCTTGCTAATACTTTCTATGAAATGAGCCTTCTATATTTTATGAGCAGAAATCATTTTTAAACAATTTCCTTCTTCCATAAATTCAGTTTGGTCAAATGGTTAAGGCATCAGGCTAGAAACTGGGTGACTGGGAGTACTAGTTCTGCCTTAGGCGTGAATGCTGGCTGGGTAAGTTTGAGCCACTCTCTCTCAGCTCAACCCACGCCACAAGGTTGTTGTTGTGGGGAAAACAGCAGGAGGAAGGAATATTGTCCGCTAGCTTTGTTATTTACAAAAAATAAAGGAAGTATATACAGTGCACTCAGCATGTATTCAGGCCCCTTCATTTTTGTCAATTTTGTTAGGCTGCAGTTGTTGAAATTCACTTTTTTGCTCATTAATCTACACTCAGTACCCAATAATGACAAAATGAAAACAGAATTTTAGAAATGTCTGTAAATTTATTAAAAAGAAAATACTGAAATGTCACATTGGCATAAATATTCAGACCCTTTGCAACACCACTTGAAATTTAGCTCAGGTGACTCCTATTTCTCTTGACTGGAGTCCACCTGTGGTAAATTAAATTGATTGGACATGATTTGGAAAGGCACACACCTCTCTATAGAAGGCCTCACAGCTGACAATGTATACTGTAGCAGACCAAAAGCCATGAGGTGAAAGGAACTGCCTTTAGAGCTCAGAGACAGGATTATTGCTATAATAAAATTTCTGCTGCACTGAAGGTTCCTAAGACCACAGTGGCCTCCATAATTCTCAAATGGAAAAAGTCTGGCACAACCAGGATTCTTTCGAGAACTGGTCGCCCAGTCAAGCTGAGCAATTGGGGGAGAAGGGCTTTAGCAAGAGAGGTGAGCAAGAACCCGATGGTCACTCTGACTGAACTCCAGAGATCCTGCGTGAAGATGGGACAGAGTTCCAGAAGGACAACCGTCACTGCTACTCTCCACCGATCTCAGCTTTATGGTAGAGTAGCTAGACGGAAGCCTCTCCTCAGTTCAAAACACACGAAAGCCCACTTGGAGTTTGCAAGAAGGCACCCGAAGGACTCTCAGAACTGTGAGGAACAAGATTCTCTGGTCTGATAAAACCAAGATTGAACTCTTTGGCTTCAATTCTAAACATTACGTCTGGAGGAAACCACTTCTCACCTGCCTAATACCTTCCCAACAGTGAAGCATGGTGGTGACAGCATCATTTTATGGGGGTGTTTCTCAGCAGCAGGGACTGGAAGACTGGTCAGGGTTGAGGGAAAGCTGAATGGAGCAAAGTACAGGGATCTCCTCAATGAAAACCTGTTCCACAGCACTCAGGACCTCAGACTGGGCATAAGGTTCACTTTCCAACATGACAACAATCCTAAGCACACAGACAAAACAGCACAGGAGTGGCTTAGGGACAACTCTGTGAATGTTCTAGAGTGGCCCAGCCAGAGCCCTGACTTGAACCTTGTTGAACATCTCTGGAGGGACCTGAAAATGGCTGTGTGCTGACAGGCGCCATCCAACCTGACTGAGGTTGAGAGCATTTGCAAGGTAGAATGGCAAAAAAATCCCCCAATCCAGGTGTGCAAATCTTGTCGCGTCATACCCCAAAAGACTTGAGGCTGTAATTGCTGCCAAAGATGCTTCAAGTAAGTACCGAGTGAAGAAGGGTCTGAATACTTATGCTAAGGTAATTTTTCATTTTTTTTCTTTTTAATAAATTTACAGACATTTCTAAAATTTTGTTTTTGCTTTGTCATTATCGAGTACTAAGTGTAGATTAATGAGAAAAGACAATTTCAACAACTGCAGAATCAGGCTGCAGGATAACAAAATTGACAAAAGTTTAGGGGGTCTGAATACTTTCTGAATGCACCGTAAATAAATGATTTTTTAAAAATCAGAAATAACATTTAAGCCCCTTCTCTACGCTTCTGAGCACAGACAGGGTCCTTACCCAGAGAAGCCAGATTCCTGGAATTCTCCAGCATGACTTCTCCGTGGAGCGCTTTTTGGTCAGCATCCAGTTGAGACCACTCGTCCTTGGAGAAATGCACAGCCACTTCCTCAAAAGACACAACAACCTGAACAAGGAAACAAGTTTCCCTATTAACAGTCAATCCCAAGAATAATGTGATAACATTCTTCCACCAATTCTAGGAAAGAGATCCAGTGAACAAAATGGGCATCTTGTGCAGAATTCAGAATAAGATCTCACTGCTTTTGACTGACGGCACAACTAATTCACGTTTAATCAAGCTGGAAGTATTTGGAATGCCTTTCGGTGTAACCAACTAAAATAGTTTTCTTAGTCAATTGGTATTTGGGTCTTACCAGTGATTCCAATTCTTCCTAGGGTGGGCAGAGCAGAGCAAAATGCTGGCAAAACCCACTTGATATTTTTGCCAATGGCTTCCTTTATCCACTGAGGGACAAATGAATCCCAATTCTACACCTTCATGAAAGTGTTGGAAAAGCTTGTAATAGTACTGTATATGTCTGTGGAGATTCTCGATCACCAGGTCATGATTATCTCAAAGATGCTTTTCAAAAGGCAAAAATGGACATTTTTTTTTGTAATGGTGTGTGAGAATGACCCTGGGAGACAGAAGGAAGAGACCCAATGCTGACAACAGTCTGGTCAATGAAATCTGATGGCAAAGCAGGAGGGGTGGAGAAAGCGTCTCGCAAAGGATCCCCTCAGAAGGGAGAAGGTAGGCTGAGCGTGAATGTTCAATGAACCTTATGTCAAATTTCTATTGCTTAAAAACAGAAAAATTATATACTGAACTCTGGAAGAAAATTAAATCCATCCTAACTTCATGGACCTTTTCCAGTGTTTTTCCTCCTTACCTGAAGTAGAGGTTCAGCCAATCCTTCAGCTCCACCACAAAGAGGTGACTCTAAAAATCCCAAAGACAGCTTTGTACTCTCTGTGAGAAAGAGAAAAATAGTGGAAGCAGATTTGTTAAAGAGGGAGAGATTCCAAAACAGAGGAGCAAAAGAATCAAATAAATGTTGAAATCTCACATCACACAGAAAGAGCTTTTGTTACCTGGCATAGTGTCTTCATTTTGATATTTGTGTACAGTCTCCCTGAACAGGAACTCTTGAGAAGATTTGAATGAATCTTTCCTCCCCTTGGGATACTCGGTCACACCTTCCAAGGATTTCTGGACATGATGTGATACAAAAAACAAAGGAAGAACACAGAGATAGAAATAAATTAACATAATGCACTTTCAAACTAACAGACCCTAATGTCCATTGCTGAAACTCAAAGCAGAATGGAAAAATTGCCTCAAATACATCCTCTGGAAGAATAGAACAAATGGCCTTAGGAATTAATAATCTCAGAAAATTCTACCAGAGAGGAATTGACAGATTCAGAGAGATCCTCTTTAGAGTTGCCATGATTACATTCTCACACCTGCAACTCTTCTTTCATCTTTTCCCCCTCCTGGGTCAGCAGGAAGCCTTCGGCCAGGGCCACCGCCTCGGAACTGGTCTCTGCTCCACACTCCCGCAGCCATTTCTCCATCTCTGGGGGAAGGACAGCCAGGAACTGCTCCAGGAGCACCAGGTCCAGCATCTGGGCCTTTGTGTGTCTTTCTGGCTGCAGCCACTGACAGCAAAGACGGTGAAGCTGAGTGCAAACATCTCGGGGACCCCTCCCGTTCTGGAACTGCACTTCTGTGAAGTGACACCATTGGACCTTTGAATTGTTGGCTTCCTCTTCTTGGCTGTTCAGCCCAGGACTTGCCCCATTCTTCCCACAGCTCCAAGGCTGAGTAGCTGGAAGGCCTTTTCTAACGTCTGCATCTGCTGGGCGTTGTCCTTCCATCTTCTCTCTATCCAGCTCCAAAATGGACTCATGGATCTTTACAGGTCTTTCTGTCCACAAGAGGTCTGGCCAAATTTTCCAAGGCCATTCAGCTCTTTTCCCAGACAAGATACGTGAGATTCCAGAAAAGATTTCCAGCTTACATACCTGAAATGGAAAACAAATAACTTAGGGTGTTTAGTAGGGTGATTAATTGAACTACTGAGCATCTTTATCAAGAAAAGGAAAAAAAGAAAAAAGGAAAAATTAAAGTAAGAAATTCAGATGAACCCACCAATATCTGAGAAGGGACAGGGGGATCTGATTCGGTAGCTTGATCTCTCTAGATATGGGGAGAATTGCACAGAACCGTTCAGGATCAATGTCTATCAAAATATTGGAAAAATACATTTAAATATGTTTTGGATTTCCAACCTCAGCCCGGGCCATATATGTGCCATGCTGGACCTCTGCCTGGCCAGTACCTATTTTAAATACAGTGAAGGTTTCTACAGACAAAAACACGGCTACGCCATGGGCTCACCTGTGTCCCCCATTGTGGCCAATCTCTACATGGAAGAGGTAGAAACCAAAGCCCTAAACTCCTTCACAGGAATTCTACCCACTATAGGTATGTGGATGATACTTGGGTGTTGGGAAAAAGTTTAGTTCAGGCTCCTGCAGTGTGACTAGGCCAGTGGCTCTCACATGAAACAGGAACCAAGGACATGAGAAACTCCGCACAAAGCTGTTTAGCAATAAACTGCAACAAATAAACTGCAACATAAGCAAATAGATGAACAAAGTAACAATAATAGGCTATAGCGAAAGGAAATAGCTACATGTCATACTGCGGCAAAATATAGCCAATAATATAGTGAAAAGAGCTATGGGACAAAATGTAACCAATTGTATGGTAGCATTTACTTATTTTTCTACACATGTAACCAATTATGTATTGACACCTGCTCACTTCCTCATATATGTTGCCAAATAAAAGAGTAGCTCAGAACACGCTCTGGGCGCACTCACTTCGAGGAAAACCTTCGTGTTGTCTTCACTTGCTTGCCAAGACTCATGAGTGGCCCACCCTAATTGTGGCAAACCAAAAAGCCACACTTGGGTCAAGATCAAAACACCGAAATCGGAAGCATTCACCAAACATATCAACTGGACAGATACATCAAATTCACATGTGAAGATGTTAAGGAAAATAGTCTAGCTTTCCTGAACTACGCAGTGTACATTAAGGAAGACAGAAGCCTTAATATTGAAATTTACAGAAACTCCCCACACACAGATCAATATTTATATTTTGATTATATTTTGATACCCACTGGAATACAGCACTGAGCTGAAGGCCTGCCTACCAGCAAAGATGGGAAAGAAAGAGAACTAAAACACATCAAGGAAGCCCTCAGAATTAATGGCTATCTCAAATGGTTCTTCATCAAATCTCAAAAAAGACCTTCTCCATAACAGACAATGAAGAGAACAATAAATGAAGCAATGTTGTCATTCCAGACATTGCAGGAATATCGGAAAAGTTCAGGAGGTTCTTCAGCCAACATAACATACGTCCACACCCAAGAATACTGTACACTAAGGCAGAAGCTTGTCCACCCCAAGGATAAAACAGCCAGACACAAACTGAGCAACGTGGTATATGCAGTACGGTGCAGTGAGCCACGTGCAGATCTGTACATTACGGAAACAAAACAACCACTTTGCTTCTTGGATGAGAAGCAAAACGTCTTCAAAGAAAACAGGAAAGTCCAGTTGCGCCTGAAAAATCACCTTTGGGACAGCCTTGAGCTGGATGACTGAGACTCTCCATAGACTTTTGGATTTCTACTTCCCAGTTTTTATTAAAAAAAAATTTTTATTTTTATTTCTTCTGTATTATTTTTATAAATTATTCTAGCCAATTGTACATAATGCTCCTTCTTACTATTTCCCCCACAACAGCCCTGTGAAGTAGATTGGGATGAGCGTTGGAATGAGCTCAAGGCTTTCATGCCAAAACTAGATTAACTAGAAGTTAATCTCCTGGATTCAAGGCTAGTGCTTTCATCCCTGAACCAAAAGGCTCTCTATGGCTAATTATAATTTAATATAATTTAATTTAATAGACAGTTTAATATCATTTCTACGGCAGCATAGAAGGTTAAGAACAACTATTTGCACAATCCAAATCATAAATGTCCCAGGTCACAAACAGCTATGGACATGAGGGGCTCTCTACATCCATTTAATAAGTAAATAAATCAACAATGGATTTCAACACCCAGGCTTTACAAAGGCCAAGTTTGACAAAAACACAAGCCTAATCGGACACATAGTGTGAATGATGCATTTTAGATTCAGGCGCATCTCCGTCTGGGGATAGTGGGGAAAGGCGGGAAAGCAGGAAACCGAGTTCCAGTCCTTGCACACCTGGCATCCAATTCCTTCCACACGGAATCCCAGCCTTGCGTGCAAAGCCAGCAGGAAGAATTTAGATAGATCCCTTCTCTCGGCCTGGGAAGGGGGAGGCGAGGGAAACCCCTTTCTGAAAACGGGGCCAAAAAAATTGCAGGAAATTGTCCAGGACTCAAGACTGACTTGGAAGCACAAGCCTGTTTTGCAAAACCAACGTCTCCTCCCCTCCTCTCCCCATGCAGAGGTCTTCCCATCGAAATGGGGGGCTGGGGGTATAAATAGCTGCCCCTTTTCTGCGACTCTGATTTTTTTTCCCTAGGGGCAACGCGGGGGGTCCGATGCTTTGCTTTCTCCCCTGCCCGCCCAGCGCATGCACAAGAGCGGCAGGGGAACATGGGACCAATGGCTCCCCCCTCTTCCCACGACTCCAAGCCAGGTGAAGTTTTGCGGGTCTCCATGCTCGCCTCCAACGCGGGAGAAAAGCCCCTCCCGCATCACTGAACCCCGAATCACGTCTGGATACCGAACCGTGCAAGACTTCCCTGCAGCCTCCTGGCTCCCTAGATAGAAAGACTCACCCCCAAAGGCTCGCAGCGAGGCGGGGGAGCAGACTCGGACGCTGTAGAAACGGCGGGCGCGCTTTCCAGCCTTTTCGGGAAAATGCCTCGGGAAGCGCGCATCCCTGAGTCTGCCTTGTGAAAGAGGCAGAAGGCGCATGCTCGGTTATCTGGCAATGCGAGGGGCGGGGGTGTAGGCGCAGGGGTAGGCAAACTCGGCTCTTTTATGACTCGTGGACTTCAACTCTGACTCAGGAATTCTGGGAGTTGAAGTCCACGAGTCATAAAAGAGCCGAGATTGCCTATCCCTGGTGTAGGGGCATCTTGCCACACGGGTTGGTGTCTCAGCTGGCGCATACCTTCTTTCCCCTTTTACCTTTCTAGGATCTGCAGGCAGCATAGTCAGACCATGTTTCATCCCAGTGGGAGAAAAAGAGCCCTGACTTCAAATGGAATAAAAACTATGAAAGCCAAAGGGAACCCTTGGCATCGGTTAGGAGTCTTCAGATTGAGGGAGGCTGGTGCCATTGAGGGTACCCAGGTGGGATCTGAGACTTTAATCTTTAATCTCCGGATGTGCAGTCAGGTCTTTGGGCAAATTTATTTATTTATTTAAGAGAATATATATATATATGGCTGCCCAACTCATTCTTCAGTGACTCCGGGCTGCTTACAAAGATTAAAAACCCGATGTTGTTGTTGTTGTTAGTTGCGAAGTCGTGTCCGACCCATCGCGATCCCATGGACAACGTTCCTCCAGGCCTTCCTGTCCTCTACCATCTTCTGGAGTCCATTTAAGCTCACGCCTACTGCTTCAGTGACTCCATCCAGCCACCTCATTCTCTGTCGTCCCTTTCTTCTATTGCCCTCAATCTTTCCCAGCATTAGGCTCTTCTCCAGTGAGTCCTTCCTTCTCATTAGGTGGCCAAAGTATTTGAGTTTCAACTTCAGGATCTGGCCTTCTAAGGAGCAGTCAGGGTTGATCTCCTCTAGGACTGACCGGTTTGATCGCCTTGTAAAAAGCAATAACCCACCCATCCACCCAGCAACAACAATTCATGAAATAAACCACTTGATGGGCTCCACTGAATTTTGAACCAATTGAAGCTTCCGGATACTTTCCAAGGGCATCCCACATAGCGGGCAAGAAATTAGTTTTTCATCAGCTTCTCCACTTGGTGTCCTGAGAGTGGGTGTTTTACTGATCGTTGGTTCATGGCTTCTTTCAACTGTTGCCCTCCTAGGATGTACGGGAAGCATAACCAGATAAAACTTTTATTCCACCTTCAGCCTCAGTTAGGCTGCCTGCTAAGGCTACCTTCTCTGGCCCTCTGATCACAGAAAGAAAATACCCTTGATCCAGTTCTGCAAAACCATACCAGTGATCTAGAGGCATCACGGAAGAGTCCCAATCTTGGGTCCTGTGTCTGACTCCTGGTTGCCACAGATTTTCCTCTCTACTTTACCAAGTGAACAAAGTGAACCAAATGTCTTCTCACTCAAGACTACACTAGTGTGAAAAAGACCCAACTGGTAAGAATTAGGGTGTAAGCATGTGCACACTGTCACAAGCATAAAAATCACCATTCATTTTGCCTTCACTCAACTACCTGTCCGTGATGGGTTTGAAAGAGGGATCGAGATTGTGAGGTATACAGGTAGTCCTTGGTTAAGAAATGGAATTTGGATCAGAATTTGCATCACTAAGGGGTGATGAGATCACAAAAGTCAATCCCAGTGTTGGGAAGGTGCCAGTGCTTTAGCTGCTGTCCATTAATAAAGAAAAACAACAGAGGAAATCATAGAGAGGATTTAAAGACAGACCAGAGCTTGAAAGATTAAAAATATTGTGTATACCACTACTGGTATAGTAGCAATAGTTAATATACTTGCTGTGGAAATAGTATAATATAGCATAGATGGACAGTAGTATATAGTATAATAGCATCTGACAGAGAACATTATATAGTAGAAATGTAGAAATCTAGTATAAGACAGCAAAAATAAAAAGAACTTGCACATTGTATGTTTCACTTTTGTATTTTGAATATTTTTTCAAAGTAAAACATCTCCACAACCCTTATCAGGAGACAGAAAAATTAAATTGTCTAGAATCCAGTGCTTTTGATGGATCTTTTGAGCTCAAATCAATCAAATTGGGTATCGTTTAAAAAGAATCCGTGACTAACTGATGGCAGTGGTGGGAACAGCTCGGACTCCAGGGACTCAATTAAGTATTGTGTATGAAAACAAATGTTAGCTGCTATAGGAAGGGATTTGGTGCTCACAAAGTACAAGACTTTGCAAGCAACAGCCAACATTCTGGATGCAGCAATCAGGCTTCTCACTGGAGCCTTCCAAAGACAAATAGGGACGTAAAAGGTAGAACAGCCAGAAAAAGGGCTAGGCCAAGATAACCTGGGCCAATATCAGAACAGAAATATTGAGGTAATAGCAAGAGGTATCAGATAACCTCTAATAAAATGTGCTTTTTTTTACCTAAAAGATAGTTGAAGAATAATGTGAGATTTGTTTGATATTTTGGAATGCTTGAAATAATATAATGAAAAACAAGAATGATATTTAGCCCTTCCAAAAAAATGGCAACTAAATGGTCTCTCTTATTTCAAACAATATATATAATAATAGAGGGAGATCTATTTGATGATTAAAAAGCGTTGACATGGAAGGCTAGCTGGCAAAGAAAGCAAGCCAGAATAAGGCTGAAGAAAATTAGGGTTTTGATTTATCAGAGGGGATTTTATATTACTAATTAGAGGATTAAAGGGAGAAGTTCAGATAAGGGAAATTTTGGTCATTAAATTTAAAACATTTGGAAATTAGTTGAAAATAAGGATGCTATTTGTTTAATACTTAAAAATTAGACCCAAAAGAAAAAAAATATGAGTATGTTTGATTTATTGATTAACTCAGACAATATATATAATGGGCTTTGATTTATTAAAGGGCATACTGTATTATTAATTAGATGATGTAAGATGGGGGAAATAGATAACTTTTAGGAAATAGAACAAGATTATACCCAAATAGATAAGATGTGTATTTTGAATATTAGATTCTGTTATGAATTGAGATAAAGGAAACTTTGGTTACCTAAAACCTGGAAATTATAAATATCAAATGTTAAATTTGAATATTGATGGGAAACTAACAATTGGGAAAAACTAATAACAGGACGTTGATTGACTGTAAAGATTGACTGTAAAAGTAATTAAGATATGTATAAGCTAAAAATTTATTGATAAATGTAATAATGATGTTTTTATTTAGTTGATATAATAAGAACTATACAAGCTTAAATATGAGATAGTAGATATTAAGGGAAAAAGAGAGGAAATATTTGAGGTTGTAGTTTGAGATTTGTACTAAAGATTTTTGTATAATAATAATAATAATAATAATAATAATAATAATAATAATAATAATAATAATAATAATAATAATAATAATAATAATAATAATAATAATAATAATAATAATAATAATAATAAAGTTGGAAGGGACCTTGGAGGTCATCTAGTCCAACCCCCTGCTCAGGCAGGAAACCCTACCCATTTCAGACAAATGGCTGTCCAGTCTCTTCTTAAAAACTTCCAGTGTTGGAGCATTCACAGCTTCTGGAGGCAGGTTGTTCCACTGGTTAATTGTTCTAACTGTCAGGAAGTTTCTCCTTAGTTCTAGGTTGCTTCTCTCCTTGATTAGTTTCCATCCGTTGCTTCTTGTCCTGCCTTCAGGCACTTTGGAGAATAGCTTGACTCCCTCTTCTTTGTGACAGCCCCTGAGATACTGGAATACTGCTATCATGTCCCCCCTTGTCCTTCTCTTCATTAAAATAGATGTACCCAATTCCAGCAACTGTTCCTTATATGTTTTAGCCTCCAGTCCCCTGATCATCTTTGTTGCTCTTCTCTGCACTCTTTCTAGAGTCTCAACATGTTTTTTACATCGTGGTGACCAAAACTGGATGCAGTATTCCAAGTGTGGCCTTACCAAGGCATTGTAAAGTGGTATTAATTCAGTATGTTACTGAACTATTGATTAACCCAGCCACCACGTTACTTTTTAAATACCTAAATGTAAAAATAGAAAATTAATAAAAATATTATTAAAAAAAAGAAGATAAAGAATCCAATAGATAAGCATTCTGTAACCTTCACCTATTATTGTTCAACTCATCAAGCAGGCCGTCCCTGGGTGGGCTTGAACCACCATCCTTCTGGTTAACAGCCAGACGCGCTAACCCCTTGCGCCACAGAGACCTGGCACAGGCCTCCCCCTCGGCTCCCCCCACCTGAGCATCTGTAGCTGGGGCTGGCTAGGCAGCAATAAGATACCTTAGTCAGAAGGCACAGTGTGCTCCTCTCTCCCGCCATCAGATGGGAAAGGAGAAAGCCCGGCTATCACTATTGCTTCTCTTGAGACAGAATCTCAACAGCTGTGCCAGTGGTGTAGTAGGGGCATCATGCAGGGTTCCCAATCTTGCGACCGGGTTCAAGTCCCGGCTGGCACACGTCTCCTTCCACCTTTTGTCCTTCTAGGATGTACAGGCAGCATCACCAGACGAAGTTTTCATCCCGGATTCTGTTTTCAATGGGAGGAAAGTAGAAATGCTCTTGGTGGCCGACACCGACATCACCTTGCGCTCTCTCTGCTTTTGGTTGAACTCTTATGAGGGTAGCTGGGGCCAAAGCCCCAGAATCACTATCAGCTGGAAGAAGTGCCCACAGGGATGAGATTCGAATCCATGCATACAGAGTACATGGCATTAGTTGTCCTTGAATTTCCCCACTCAATCATCTTGCTAAGGGAAAGGTACCTGCAGGTGTTCTTGGGTGAACTCAAACCACCCCATCCTTCTGCAGAACGCACCCACGAACATCAATTAGCAGTCAGAAGACATGATGAAAATTCTTTAATTTTACAACATGTGGATAGACTTAACCATTGTTTCAGTTGGGAAAATGTGACCATCATAGACCAAGCCAGGTCCAAAAATGGCAGGGAATTTCTAGAAGCCTGGCACTCTGACAAATCAGCCATCAAAAGACACACAGACATTAACAACATCTATGGACTATGCAAAAGAGACAATCAACCAACCCCAAAAAGAACCAAATGACTTCAACACCTCTCCACCAGCAATCAGCACCCAGATCAGCATAGATTATCTCCACGGTTAACATCAGATCGACAATCAAGTAAACAATATCCCAATCAAGAAACTGCCAACAGCAAACATCCCAATCAAAGAATCTCTAAGACCGCCCCCACCAACACTGACAGGGCAAGCCACCAGAATATAAACTGACAGCAAACTGCACTCCTTACCAGCACTGAAGACGTCACCTAGTTTGGGTAATGAAACGTCTGCAAGAAAACAAGCAAGCTCAGAGAGCACCAGGGAACCCTCAACTTACACTGGAGATATTGGACAGCAACCTTTCATTCACATGAGCAAATCCCCGAGAGATCAGAGGTCCATCCCATGGGGAAAATGAGAGTTGGACCCATGACCTCTTCCACCAAGATCCTCCTCCTTTTATATTTGAGGGGTCCTTGGTGCCCTCTGAGCTTGCTTCGTGTCCTAGCAGGGAGCCCCAGGAAAGCCAGCCATGGATGGTATAAGGACAGACACCAAGAAAAAGCTTGCTATGGAAAAGGGGGCGGCTGATTCAGTACCACGGAGAGCGACCAGCGCAGGGTCTTTTGGGCTGCGTTAAACTTTGCCTAAAAGGGACGTCGCTCCGCTCTTTCTGGTGGCCAGCAGAAGCCCAGAGAAAGATACTGCTGGGCAGAGGTGGGCAACCATGGCAACATTACAACTTGTGGACTTCTGGAGTCCATAGGTTGTAAAGTTGCCATAGTTGCCCAACCCTACTGTAGGGTGTCTTTATCTCCCTTTTGCATTTCGGAAGATAAAGCTGACCCAAAAGATGAACAAATATTTATGCCTCAGTAAGAAAAAGCATTGACAGTGTGGGAATCGAAGCTCTCATATGAAGAGCCCAATGCATTAACAATTCACCCCCTTCATATTTGATTTTGTTTTCAGTGGGAGGAAAAAAAGCCACACTACAGAAGCCAAAAAGAAGCCCTGGCACCAGGTATGAATCTCCTGATTGAGGGAAGCTGATGCCAAGCCCTGTGCCAAGTCTCTGTGGCGCAAGGGGCTAGCGCATCTGGCTGTTAACCAGAAGGATGGTGGTTCGAGCCCACCCAGGGACGGCCTGCTTGATGAGATGATCCCAAGATGACGGTGATAGATTGCTATTGTACTTGACTTTTCATCTGAGGGCTTCGATTCTCACACTGTCAATGCTTTTTGTCACTAGGATTCAAATATTTGTATTACTTTTACCTTCCAAAATGCAAAAGGGGGAGGAAGCATAAGGAATATCGTCGCCTTAATCCCTCTGATGCTGTAGATGTCAGACTGGGATGACCAGCAAAAGATATGGGCAGCCCATATCTGTAGTTTCTGTGGTGTAGTGGTTATCACATTTGCCTCACACGCAAAAGGTCCCTGGTTCGACACCAGGCAGAAACACATCCTTTTTCTCAGCATTAAAACCACTCCTCGCTCAAAGAAAGGGCAGGAAAAGGCTGCAGCACTGAGACAAGCAAGAACCCCGTTCTCTTTTCTGTTTTATTGGGAGAGGGAATGAATGGTTTCAAGACACCAGTCAAGAAGGGCTGGTCATCCCAAGCGAGGAACTAGTGAAAAATAAAGCCCGCCTGATTTTTTGAACTCCCAGAATTCTGAGCATGAGGGAAAAGGGTGGGTTTCCCACCCATAGCCTGCCTGAACCACCTTTAAGCACAGGAGGTGGTGGGACGAGAAGGAGATCTCTCCAGGCGCATCCAGACCAACTATACCAGGAGTAGGCAACCTCGTCTCTTTTATGACTCATGGACTTCAACTCCCAGAATTCCTGAGTCAGCTAAGCTGACTCAGGAATTCTGGGAGTTGAAGTCCATGAGTCATAAAAGAGACGAGGTTGCCTACCCCTGAACTATACTTTGTCACTTTGAGCCTGAGTAGGCTGACAACCACAAGAGACAAACGGTGCTTCGAAGACAGGCTCCTTGTTCTTGTCTCTTGACCGCCCTTGCCATTTCTGACAGGACTTTTGCTCATTTTTGAGACCACTTCGGATTTCTAGAGAGCCTTCAGAGAAGCTGCTCTTGAGGAAAGCGACTTTTGAGCCTCCGCAGAGGTTTTCTCAGTCTTCACCAGATCACAGAGGGTTCTTAGACATTAAAAAGAGGAAAATCTAGAACCGGGGTAGGCAACCTTGGCTCTTTTATGACTCGTGGACCTCAACTCCCAGAATTCCTGAGCCAGCAACTCGTGGACTTCAACTCCCAGAATTCCTGTTACCTACCCCGATAGAATCTTCTGCCTGCTGGAAACGACACCACCTTTTGAAGTAAGCAATGTTAGAGCGACCCTTTTCTTCTACTCCCATGCCCATCATCCCAGGCCCACATGGAACATGATAACTTCTGCTCTGGCAGAGAACTCTGGCACTGAGCGCAGAATCCACCAGGGGGCTCTCTTTGCAGCCGCTGGAAAAGCCGAGAAGCCCCCACCAGTCTCTGCTTCAGGAGGGAACTGAGCATGCGCCTTGCTCTTTCCCCCAACTCAAGAGAGACGCGTGCTAAGCCGGGCTTTTTCCGGGAAAAGTCTGGGAGTGAGACCGTCCTTTCTACCGCGTTCGATTCTGCTCTTCCCCCCTCGCTGCGAACCTTAGGCGGAGCTTTTCCAGGAGTCCAAGAAGCTGTAAGGAAGTCTTTAGCGGGTGGAGATCCAGACGTTACCTGGGGCTCAGTGAGGGAGGGCGTTTATTTCGCGCTGGAGGCTTGCCTGGATACGTGTAAAACTTCATAAGATTCGGAGTCGTGGGAAGAGGGGTGCTCGGCGTCGCATATTGCCCTGAACGCCGCTATGCATGCATGGACCGGGCAGGGCAAAAAGCAAAACTCCCCACCCGCCGCGATTCCCCTAGAAAAAAAAGTTAGGATTGTCAGAAAGGAGATAAGCCATTTACCCTCAACATTGTTGGGAAAAACCCCGGAGGGGGAGGGGTGGAGAGGTCGGCTTTGCAAAACAGAGGTTTGTGCTTCCAACTCAGTCTTGACTCCTGGACAATTTCCTGCAAATTTCTTGGCCCCCGTTTTCAGAAGGGGTTTCCCTCCCCCCCCCCCTTCCTAGGCCGAGAGAAGCGATCGGTCGGAGTAAGTTCTTGGGAGTTTAAGTCCAACACGTCTTCAGTTGGACAATTTGAAAAAAACAGGAAGGAAACCTGTTTCTAGGATGTGCCTGAATCAAAGCATCATGTTAAAGCATAGATGGTTTATTCATTTGGATATTAGTTCTATATGCATTGGATGGTGGTTTGTTAATTCTGGCTTCTGGAGTTCAACCAGGGGGTTTAGGCCAGGAGGTTAATGGGGTTCTGCTAGTTAAAAGCTTTACTGGAAGTTCAAATGTTGACTGATTTCCTTATTCAATCGATTTAGACAGCCACTCCATCTCAATTGCTGTTTGTGATCTCTCAGACATTTGTGATTTGGATTGTGCTGGGATGGTTTTTAAATTTATAAGCAGCCATTGAAATTATGTGAATAGTTCAGAAATAAAAATCCAAAACACATTTTAATGTATTCATTCAATATTCTGAAGCTGATACAAAAGGGCTCGTTGGAATTTTCTTCAAACATAGAGAAGTCAAGTCTTACTAATAAGATTCCTGCCTTCTTCCCAGACATTGAGGGTTCATAAAAATTTCTTATTTTGAGGGGGGGGGGTTTGGGAGGAGAAGGATACTCAGTATTCAAATTTCTCACCCTATTGAACACCCTTTCCCCTCCCCATTTCAGATATGTAAGCTGGAAACCTCTTCTGGTTCCTCTGGAGACTTAACTATCCTGTGAGGGAAGAGAGCTGAATGGCCTTTGGAGATTTGGGCAGACCTCTTGTGATTAGGAAGATCTGGGAAGATGCATGGATCCATTTTGGGGCTGGATTAGAGACCAGAGAGAAGATGGAGGGACAATGCCCAGCAGATGCAGGAGCTGGAAAAAGCCCTGCAGCTGCTCAGCCTTGGAGCTGTGGGAAGAATGGGGCAAGTCCTGGGCAGAAAAGCCAAGAAGAGGAAGGCAACAGTTCAGAGGTCCAATGCTGTCACTTCAGAAAAGTGCAGTTCCAGGAGGGGAGGGGTCCCCGAGATATTTGCAGTCAGCTTCACCGCCTTTGCCATCAGTGGCTGCAGCCAGAAAGACACACAAAGGCCCAGATGCTGGACCTGGTGCTTCTGGAGCAGTTCCTGGCTGTCCTTCCCCCAGAGATGGAGAAATGGGTGCAGGAGTGTGGAGCAGAGACCAGTTCCCAGGCAGTGGCCCTGGCCGAAGGCTTCCTGCTGACCCAGGAGGGGGAAAAGATGAAAGAAGAGTTGCAGGTGTGAGAATGTAATCATGGCAACTCTAAAGAGGATCTCTCTGAATTTGTCAATTCCTCTCTGGTAGAGTTTTCTGGGATTATGACCTCCTGAAGGCAATTCTGTTCTGTTCTTCTTCCAGAGGATGAATTTGGGGCAATTCTTCTGTTCTTGCTTTCCAGCTGCAGCGATGGACGTTGAGGGTCTGCTAGGTTGAGAGTGCAGTATGATAATTCGTTTCTTCCCCTCTTTCCTTGCTTCTCCTGGGACCTCATCTCCAGAAGTCCTTGAAAGATGGGTCTGGTTATCCCAAGGAGAGGAAAGATTCATCCAAATATCTCGAGAACTGCAGTTCAGGAAGAGCTTCCAGAAAGATCAAAATCAGGACACCCTGCCAGGTAACAGAAGTTATTTTTCTGTAACGTGAGGTTTGACATCTAGCTGATTCTTTTGCTCATCTTCACTTGAGTCTCTCCCTGGTTCATTTTTAAACCATCTGCTTCCACCATATTCTATTCTCTCACAAAGAATAGAAAGCTGCCCCTGGTTTTTTCAAAGTCACCTCCTGTTCGTGATAAATCTGAAACAGTGGCTGAGCTTCTGCCTCAGGTAGGAGGAGAAACATTGATCAATGAATCTTGGATGGGTTTCATTTTGTTCTGGGGTTCAATGTATATAGTATTGTTTTTACCAAAGAACGCAGATTTTGGATTGGGTTATTGAAAACAAGCTCTCCCAACATCTCTATGAAGGTGTGGAGTGGGGGAAGTGTTGGTCCCTCAATGGATAAAGCAGGCCATTGGCAAAAATATTAGATGAATTTCCTTGTATTTCCTTCTGCTCACACTAGGAAGAATTGGCGCCATTGATAAGTAGTGGGTTTAAGACCCAAACTACCAATTGACCAAGAAAACTATTTTAGTAGGCTTCACTGAAAGGCAAATGCCAAATACTTCCAACTTGATCAAATGTGCTTCGGTTGTGCTGTCAGCCAAAAGTTGTGAGATCTCACTCTGAATTCTGCAGAAGATGCCCATTTTGTTCATTGGATCTCTCTCCTTATATTGGTGGAAGAAGACTGTCAGATTATTCTTGGGATTAATTTTTAATAGGGGAACTTGTTTCCTTGTTCAGGATGTTGTGTCTTTGGAGGAAGTGACAGTGTACTTCTCCGAGGAGGAATGGTCTCAACTGGATCCTGACCAAAAAGTGCTCCACGGAGAAGTCATGCTGGAGAATTCCAGGAATCTGGCTTCTCTGGGTAATAACCCTTGTCTATGATAGAAACATAAAGAAGAAGGTGGGGGGTTTAGATTTTATTTCTGATAAAAAATATCAGTTTTTTAGTTATAAGCTGCCTTTATTATTGAAAATAACTCAAGGCAGCAGACATAGCCAATGCTCCTTCCTCCTACACTCCCTACAGCTGTGACATGGGTTGGGCTGAGGGAGAGAGAGAGAGGCCTAAAGTCACCCAGTCAGCATTCATATTTAAGTTCTCACAGTCACCCAGTCTCTAGGCTGGTGCCTGAACCATCTGGCCAAACTGACTTTATGGAAGAAGGAGATTTATTGAAAGAAAAACTGGAAAACTGCACAGGGTTCCCTTTTTACATAAAAGAAGTGGGTTTCTTTCAAAACGCTTTCTGCTCATAACGTAGAAAATACTCATTTCCACGCCATAGAAGATATTGGCAGGAATCTGAGGGACAGGCTACACGTAGGGATGTTGTGGCCTCTCTTGAGCAAGGCCCTGCCTTCCAGGGCTTAATATTGAGCCTGGTCGCTGGGTGCTCAAGGATCCTGAGCTGCTATTCGAGACCTGATGTTATTGAATGCCAGCTTGGGAACTAATAGGAGTGTCCTGAACTATGATGCGAAGGTGGATGAAGTAAGAGACTGGCATGCATAATCAACACTCAGATGTGCCCTAAGAGGTGCACTTCCTTCTCAGACATGTGGCCAATGGTATATTGAGTTTTGCTTCATTCTAACTCGAGGGTGGGGAGCTATTGTCATCCAAAAATTCCCTTTGGCTTTCAAAGATTCTGCTCTGCAGACAAGTGCAGAGGAGACTTTTCATTGAAGTTGAGGAGCTGGTGGGTGTGTTGCTGCCTAGCATGATACAGTATCTGATGCACTCAGGGAGTTCGTGGCACCATGGAATTGTCCTGGGGCATCATCGGGTTGACGCACCCTGGTGCTCAAAGATTAGATCTGGGATTTGTCTTAGGTCGTTTTGATGTAATACCAATCCTGGTATATAAGGATTGGTAGGGGGCACTTAGAAATGGATAATTGATCATATCTTTGTTTGGCATATTCGTATTTGCCGACAAAGCAGCCAAAATATATTGATGATTCTTCGGCTAAATTTCAGAAGAAAAGGTTTGATCTTTAATCATTACCCTACTTTTGGTACAGTTTTCATTTTTCTTTTTCAAGGCTATAATCGGCAAGAGAATAAGAATTACAAGGAGGAATGCCAAGTGATCTATCCGAAAGAGGGAAAAGGGAAGTTTGCAGATCAGATGCAGCCAAAGAGCGATGAGACAAGCCGATCACAAAGCAGAATTATAAAAAGCTTTCCTTGGATCAGTTGGTTTACTAATCAAACAATCATTGATACGGGAGAAACACCATATAAATGCATGGAATGTGGAAAGAGCTATAATAAATCGGAACAGTTCATTTCCCATACGAAGACACATTCAGCAGAGAAACGATATACCTGCAGGGAGTGCGGAAAGACCTTCCATGATAATCAGTCTCTTAGAAGTCATGAAAGGAACCACACAGGAGAAAGACCTTATAAATGCCTGGAGTGTGGAAAGACCTTTAGTTGTACCAGTAACCTTACTTCCCACAAGAGGATCCACACAGGAGAGAAGCCATATAAATGCATGGAGTGTGGAAAGACCTTTACTCATAGCAATCAACTAAATTCCCACAAGAGGATCCACACAGGAGAGAAGCCATATAAATGTGTGGAATGTGGAAAGGACTTTAGGAGGAGTTGTGATCTCAGTTTCCATAAAAGGATCCACACAGGGGGAAAACCATACGAATGCATGGAGTGTGGAAAGAGCTTTGAAAGGAGTTACACTCTTACTTGCCATAGAAGGATCCACACACAGGAGAAGCCATATCAATGCATGGAGTGTGGAAATACTTTTAGTTGTAGCACTCATCTTAATTCCCACAAAAGGATCCACACAGGAGAGAGGCCATATCAATGCATGGAGTGTGGAAAGACTTTTAGTTGTAGCAGTAATCTTAATACCCACAAGAGGATCCACACAGAAGAGAAGCCATTCCAATGCATGGAGTGTGGAAAGACCTTCTGTTACGGTCACTCTCTTATAAATCATCAAAGGAATCACAAATGAAAAAGATCTTATAAATGCATGTAGTGTGGAAAGACTTTGTAATTGTAGCGGTAATCTTACTTCCTACAAGAGAATCCATACAGGAGAGAAACCATATCAATGCATAGAGTGTGGAAAGATCTTTACTCGTACCAGTTACCCTAATTCCTATAACAGGATCAACACAGGAGAGAAGCCATATCAGTGTGTGGAATGTTGCAAGGGTTTTACAAAGAATTGTGATCACACTTCCCATAAAAGGGTCCATACAGGGGAGAAACCATATGAATGCATGGCGAGTTGAAAGAGCTTTGCAAAGAGTTACAAAATTACTTGGCCTAGAAGGATCCACACACGGTAGAAGCCATATCAATACAGGAAATGTGGGCAGAATGTCAGTAGGTAGTCCTTGGCTTATGCTGCATTTAACCCAATTTTTTTATTGCTAGCAAGACAGTTGTTAAATGAACTTTCACCCATTTTACAACTTGCCATAAATGAATCACTGCAGTTGTCAAGTTAGTAACACTGTTGCTAAGTGAATCTGGCTTCCCCATTGGCTTTGTTTGTCAGAAGATCACAAAAGGTGATCACATGACCCGGGGATACTGCAACTGTCGTGAATCAGTTGCCAAGCACCTGAAGTTTGATCCAAGTGATCACGGGGATGCTGCAACAGTCGGAAGTGTGAAAAACACTCATAAAGTCACTTTTTTCAGTGCTTTTGTAACTTTGAACAGTCACTAAATGAACTGTTGTAAGTCAGGCATTACCTGTAGTCATCTAAAACCTCATGCAAGGACCACTTGAGTAATAATCAAAATAAATTCTAGACCTTCTTAAATATGCATGCATAAATGGCCTTTCTATTCCAAACCAGAACAAGGTGGATCCTAAATTCTGCTTGGGGTTTTTGCTAACTAGGAGATTAGAACTAAAACGTGAGTGTCATTGGAGACAAACGGCATTAATTGGCCTTTCAGGGATATGTCCAGCCTGTTATTTAATAGGAAGAAACCTCAGAGGAAGAAAACGAGCTACAATGGTGAAAAGTCCTATAAATGCACCTGCCATGGTTTTTCTCCAGCCAAGTTCTGTTTTCCTGTCGCAGATAAAAGCTAAAATGGATTTTTTTCGTACATGTACCTGTAGCCTTAGATTAAATTAATGACTTACAGTTGGTATGATTTCTTTCCAGTTATATAGTTAACGAACTTTGTGCTGATTATCAATTACAAACATTGGGTTATTTTTGGAGGGGCCTACATGGGGGTTTTGGAATCTCACGGGAACTTGAAATCATTTACACAAAAGACAACAATGGTCTATCAGTCCTGCAAGGTAATATAGATAGGAAACATGGCCAGTTAGGGTAACATAATAATAGAATGGTGCAAGTCTGAAAGTAGAGATCGGCAATCACATTTAAATTTGTCTTGAAATGCAAGATGGGTGGCAAATAACAGCCTGATAGATCAAATTAGTTTCTTTCTTTGCCTGTTATGCAGTGCAGGCTTTTCTAGATTTTATCGCATAATTCCTTTGGCACCATCTATTTTTTGTCCCTGAAGGTGATCTCCACAAACCATTACAAGTTTCTCCAAAAGGTGCTTTTCAAGAAGCAACTGGACTTTCTGGTTTTTCTTTGAAGATGTTTCACTTCTCATACAAGAAGCTTCTTCAGCTCTGACTGGATGGTGGGGACTGGAAGGATTTATACTCCTTGTAGACAGCTAGTCATTTGCATTCTTTTAGAGGGTCATTGAGGCCACCTGGAGGTTTATCTGTGTCATCAGGGTCACCTGAGTAGTGCAAATGGGTGTGGAGCATTCTTGGAACTGTTGAAAGGACTGTTGTAGACTGGAGATAGATGGTGTCATATCCCTCCCCCTGTTGAAAGAGGGCTGTTCAGTTTTGACATAGATGGCCTCTTTGACCCCTCATTCAAACCAGCAGTCCTTTCTGTCCAAAATGTGGACTTTGCTGTCTTCGAAAGAATGGACTTTGTCTTTTAAATGCAGATGGACTGCTAAATCTTGTCTTGATGGGTTTGTTCTCCTATGTTGTGCCATATGTTTATGAAGTGGTTGTTTTGTTTCCCCAGTGTACAGATCTGCACATGGCTCACTGCATGTGTATGTGCACTGTGATGTCACGCTTTATAATCACACCACTTAGTGATGCAAATTCTGATCCAAATTCCATTTCTTAACCAAGGACTACCTGTAGACCTCTCTCTCTCAATCCCTCTTTTAAACCCATCCTGGGCAGTGAGGTAGTTGAGTGAAAACACAACGAATGGGGATTTTTATGCTTGTAATGGTCTGCACATGCTTACATCCTCATTTTTAGAAGTCGTGTCTTTCCCACTGGGGCAGCCTATGTGGGAAAACACTTGCTTCAACCGTGTTCACTTTGTAGAATAGAGAGGAAAATCTGTAGCAACCAGGACTCAGACAAAGAACCCAAATTTGGGACTCTTCCATGAGGCCTCTAGATCATTGGCATGGCTTTTCTGAACTGGCTCAAGGGTATTTTATGTCTGTGGGCAGAGGGCCCGAGAAGATAGCCTTAGTAGGCAGCCTGAATCTGTGGCTGTCTTGGGACCTTGTCTAGCAGCTGAACTTTGGAGAGGAGCTAAGAAATATTCCAATTTATCTGCCTTCTTTATCATGACCAGGAGCTTCAGGATACATAGCTCCTATTATGGGCACCTCAAATTGATTTTCAACCTTTAGGAGCTGGAAGCATCACCCATCCATTGAAGAGACAAAAGGGCTGGAAGGTAACCGTCCATGCAGCCCTGACCACCATAGTTTGGTCTTGCCCTCCTAACTTGGCTCGTTCCTTTCAATCTAGGATGGTTGGCCTCTTGACCATCATTCTTGGAAGTGAACTGTGTATGGGGTCTCTTTCCATGACTTATGATCTCTGTCAATTGGAAAAAGGCGGCAAGCATCCAGAGCACAATGGTCTGGCAGTCCATCAACTTCATCGTTTGGCCACCTCACTGAGGAAGGGGCACCCACAGACATCCTTCAAAGTTAAGGTGGCATGCCAATCTTTCGTGGCCTCCCTCAGGCTGACGATTCACAGCTCATGCCAGCTAAAGGTCAACTGAGTCAAGTAGGTCATCCAATCCAGTTTCCTTTATCGGCGAGATGTAGTGGGAGTTGATGGACTTAGAACTTCTAGACTGATGCATCAGAGTCATCCTTTCTTAGACAAATTCTGTCTTTTGCTGTGAATATTAACTTTACAAGGATTTTTAATACTAAGAATGATGGGAATGCAAAGGCAATGGAGGTCAGCAGCAGCCAAAGCTTTGCCCTAGTTACACATCAGGAAATCTAGGATGATACTTTACCCCTTTAGTTCAGTTGCAGGAAATTTTCAGTGCAAAAGCTTTAGAGAAGATAAAAGTGCCCAGATTCTCTCCCAGAAATCCTTTAGAGGAACTTTGATAATCTCATCAAGAGGAGATAAGAAATGGCTGGTTTAAAATCTTATTGACGCTTTGTGTTCATATGATTAGGCTCAAGATCCAAAAGGATCTTGACAGACTTGAACACTAGTCTCAATTCAATAAAATGCAATTCAGTGTGAGAAAAGTAAGGTTTTACACTTAGGAAGAAAAACCAAATGCATAGGTATAGAATAGATGGTACCTGGCTCAATAATAGTAATTGCAAACTCTCATTTGCAAATTTGATGAGTTTATTTTCCTTGTCCAGCACCCCGTTGACTCTTATCTGACACCAATTTCCTTGATCATTAGCAGTTCAGATTCTTGTGTATAGGTAGCATGAAATAAACTTGTAGTACTTTTGAACTCCTGATTTCTTGCACCTGACAATTCATGGTGGTTTGAAGCTATTTATTCAAATATTGCCGATTGATGGTTCTGGTTGAGACTGTAGAAAGGGCACCAATTTTGATTTTGTGGCCATTATCGTCAATTTTTTCATTAGGGAAGACAAAATTAGATAGTAATTAGACGAAGCCATGATAGGTAAAAAATAGGCTAAAAGGAGCCATGCTTTTGGCAAGAGAGAAAAGTTAACCCCATTCTTTAAAAATTGCTTCTTAATTTTCCTTCCATTCACATTCTTTGTTAATTGTGGCAAAATCTCTTTCTTGCACTGCCAGCTTCAAATGCAGACTAATCTCTTCAAACCAGTGAAGCCACAAGAAAAAAAAAGACCTGTCAACTGTCCAGTTGGTGAATCCAGAAAAAGAAACTCCTGGGACATTATTTTACCAAGAGTATAAAACTTTACTGAATAAACCACATTGGCACAGAAGAAGTGAAACCAGCTCTAGGTTTCCTGCGCAAAAGCAGGCCTAGTTAATTCCCCCTTTTCTTTATGGACCATCCACAGTCCATAACGTCCACCAATCACTCTTGTTCATTTTGTAATGGGAAACAGCCAGGCACACGGGGACATCTGCTCGATGTGTCCTTGAGATGCCAGCATTGTCCCACCTTGGATTCCATCCAGCCCCCTCCGTTATTGTCAAGCTGTGAGCGAAGCAAAATATAGGTCAGTCTTGACAGGATCTTCTTTCACTTCAAAGGTCTTCATATTTCCTGCCACATTTTTCCTACTCAACACCTAAATAAACTTATTTTTGTCTCTCTTTTTGCCTCATAGTACTTGAGCTTTGTATTTATTTTAGAATTTGCCTCCCTTTGTTTTGTAATTCCACTTTTTCTCCAGTCATAGATGAGACACGTTCTCCCATTCTCCATCATAGCGCACTGTTCTGAGGTAAAATTTCTAAAATATCGATGAGTTTCAGCTTTTTCTCCATTTTGGGACTTCTTTTATTTTAATGCACCTTTTTCAACAGGATCTTTTCTTCAGGATTGTTCTCATTATTACATTGGTGCTTCCAACCCTCCTTAGCTACTCAGAGGCATGAATTTGAGAAGGGCAGCTGTAATACTTGAACTCACTAAGTAACAATATAAACCTTAATTTTCCTAATCTATCCTTTGCCCTGCCAGCCCCGACATCTTCCCTCACTTCAGCACTTGAGTTTGCCATCAGTCACAAGACACAAGCTGGGTTTCATAGAGAGGCTCCTGTTTCTTGTCTTTTGACAGCCCTGCCATTTCTGACAGGATTTCGCTCATTTTTGAGGCCTCCTCGTATTTCTACAGAGCCTTCAGAGAAGCTGTTCTTGAGGAAAGCGACTTTTGAGTTTCCACAGAGATTTTCTCAATGTTCACAGAGGGTTCTTAGACATTTAAAAGAGGAAAATCTAGAAACTGACGCCTGCTGGAAACGACACCACTTTTTGAAGTAAGCTATGTTAAAGGGACTTTTCCACTCCCATGTGGAACATGATCACTTCTCCCCTTGCGAAGAACTCTGTCATTACGCGCAGGATCCAGCAGGCGGCTCTCTCCGTAGCCGCTGGAAAAGCCGGGCAGCCTCCATCCGCCCGCCCCCCCACCGCTTCAGGGGGGAACTGAGCATGCGCCTGGCTCTTTCTCGAGCTCACGGAGATACGAGGGCTGCCCGAGGCATTTTTTTTTCCAGAAGAGGCTGCGAGAGCGTCCCCCCCCCCTGCAGTTTCCTATTCTGCTCCCCCCTCGCTGCGAGCCTCAGGCGGAGCTCTTCCAGGAGTCCAAAGAGCCTGTAAGGAAGATTTTAGCGGGTGGCGATCCACTCGCGACTCGGGGTTCAGGGAGCGTGGGTCTTTTATCTCGCGGTGGAGGGTTTCATGGAGACATGTAAAACCTAATAATGTTCCAGGTCGTGGGAAAAGGGAAGCCCGGGGTCCCTGTGCGTGCACGGGCCAGATGGGGTAGAAAGCAAAACTCCGGACCCGGCCGCGTTGGCCCTACAGGATCGCCAGAAAGGAGAGAGAGCCATTTTTGCCCTCGATTTCGATGGGGAAACCTTTGCAGAGGAGGAAGAGGGAGAGGTTTGGCTTTGCAAAACAGAGGCTTGTGCCTCCAAGTCAGTCTTGACTCCTGGACAATTTCCTGCAAATTTCTTGGGCCCCGTTTTCGGTCGGAGTCCCTCCTGCTGGCTTTGCATTGCAAGGCTGGAACTCCGTGGGGACGGAGCTGGTTGCCAGCGTTAAGAGTTAGTTAGTGCAAAGGACTGGAATTCCGTTTCCTGCTTTCCCATTTCCCCCCACTATCTCCAGCTGGCTGTGCCGGCAGGTAAATAAGGAAGATGTTGGAGGAGGGAGGTGCGCCTGGTTCTGAGAGGTCCATCACTCACACACACTGTGTTTGATTAGGCCCGTGTTTTTTTTAAAGCTTGGCCAGTGTAGTAAGTTCCTGGAGTTTTTAAGTTCACACGTTTTCAATTGGACAATTTTGGAAAAGGCAAGATTAGGCTAAACATGGGGAAACTGTTTCTAGGACGAGCCTGAATCAAAGCATCATGATGGTTTATTCATGTGGATATTAGTTCTATATGCATTGGATGGTGGTTTGTTAATTCTGGCTTCTGGAGTTCACCCAGGGGGTTTAGGCCAGGAGGTTAATGGGGTTCTGCTAGTTAAAAGCTTTACTGGAAGTTCAAATGTTGACTGATTTCCTTATTCAATCGATTTAGACAGCCACTCCATCTCAATTGCTGTTTGTGATCTCTCAGACATTTGTGATTTGGATTGTGCTAGGATAGTTTTTAAATTTGTAAGCAGCCATTGAAATTATGTGAATAGTTAAGAAATAAAAATCCAAAACATATTTTAATGTATTCATTCAATATTCTGAAGCTGATACAAAAGGGCTCATTGGAATTTTCTTGAAACATAGATAAGTCAAGTCTTACTAATAAGATTCCTGCCTTCTTCCCAGATGCTGAGGCTTTATAAGAATTTCTGATTTTTGCTTTTATTTTGAAGGAGGAGGAGGCTCTAAGTTACTCACCCTATGGAACACCCTGTGTTTTCCATTTCAGATTTGTAAGCTGGAAATCTTTCCTGGTTCCTCTGGAGGCTTAAGTATCTTGTGAAGGAAGAGAGCTGAAGGCCTTGGAAGGTTTGTTCAGTCTTCCTGTAAGATTTGGGGACATCCATCAGTCCATTTTGGAGTTGGATTAGAGGCCAGAGAGAAGATGGAAGGACAACACCCAACAGATGCAGGAGTTGGAAAAAGCCCTACGGCTGCTCAGCCTTGGAACTGTGGGAAGAATGGGGCAAGTCCTAGGCAGAAGACCCAAGATGATGAAGCCCACAGTTCAGAGGTCAAATGTTTTCACTTCAGAAAAGTGCATTTCCAGGAGGGGAGGGGACCCCGAGATGTTTGCACTCAGCTTCACCGTCTTTGCCATCAGTGGCTGCAGCCAGAAAGACACACAAAGGCCCAGATGCTGGACCTGGTGCTCCTGGAGCAGTTCCTGACTGTCCTTCCCCCAGCAGTGGAGAAATGGGTACGGGAGTGCAGAGCGGAGACCAGTTCCCAGGCGGTGGCCCTGGCTGAAGGCTTCCTGCTGACCCAGGAGTTGGAAAGGATGCAAGAAGACTTGCAGGTGTGAGAATGTAATCGTGGCACTTCTAAAGAGGATCTCTCTGAATTTGTCAATTCCTCTCTGGCAGAGTTTTCTGGGATTATGATCTCCTTAAGTCAGTTGTTCCATTCTTTTTCCAGAGGATGAATTTGGGGCAATTCTTCTGTTCTTGCTTTCCAGCTGCAGCGATGGACATTGGGGTCTGCTAGGTTGAGGGTTCAATATTGATAATTCATTTCTTTCCCTCTTCCCTTGCTTCTCCTGGGACATCACCTCCAGAAGTCCTTGAAAGATGTGTTTGGTTATCCCAAGGAGAGGAAAGAGTCACCCAAACTCTCTCAAGAGCTGCAGTTCAGGAAGAGCTTCCAGAAAGATCAAAGTCAAGATACCCTGCCAGGTAACAGAAGCTCCTTACGTGTGATGTGGGGTTTGGACATCCAGATGATGCTTTTGCTCCCCTTGATTGTAATCTCTCTATTTAACAAATATGCTTCCACCATTTTCTGTCTCGCAGAGAATAGAAAACTGTCCTTGGTTCTTTTAGAATCGCCTCCTCTTTCTGGTGGAGCTGAAAGAGTGGTTGAACCTCTATCACAGGTAGGGGGAGAAACATTGATAAATATCCATGAATCTTGGGTTTTATTTTGTTCTGGAGTTCAATGTATAATATTGCTGTTTCTAAGCAACTCAAATTTTGGATCAGGTCGTTGAAAATTCCCAGAGTCATTCTCACGACCATTTCAATCTTCCCCAACACCTTCATAAAGGTGTGGATTGGGTGGAAGAGTTTGTTCCCTGAGTTGATAAATAAACCATTGGTTAAAAAAAAGTCAGATGGGTAATCCCTGTGTTTCCTTCTGCCTACTCTAGGAAGAATTGGAGCCATTGATAAATAGTAGGTTTAAGACCAATTGACCAAGAGAGCTATTTTAATGGGCTTCATGAAAGGCATTCTGAGTCCTTCCAACTTTTATTTTATTTTTGTATAGATTTTATTAGTTTTTATAGGGTTAGGGATAAAGTGGGGTCAGGATTAGGGTTGGGATTTGGGTTGGGGTTGTGGTTGGGGTTTTTCCAAATAACATTTTCAATATTTAGCAAACAGCATAATGTCTGGGTGCATGTATTTAACTAACAATAATAGATATAGTTAATTATAAACAATATGTTAATTCATCACTCAATAGCCTTCTTCTTACTAATATATATTCAAAATTACATATCACATTCCTTTCTCCCTGACTCAGTTTTCTAGCCATTGATAGAAATTATCCATGTTCTAAACTACACTGAATCTTCTTTCTCTTTAATCTTTAAAGTCAATCTGTCCATTTCTGCACACTCTAGAATTTTCTTGATTAGTTGGTAAATTTTCATTTTTCCAATGTTGGGCAAATACCATTTTTGCTGCCGTTAATATGTGTAGTATTAGATATCTGCAATCTTTCTCATAATTAGCTCCTATTATTCCTAACAAAAATAATTCTGGTTTAAAGTCTATTTGTTTTTTAGTCATTTTCTCCAGCCATAAATGTATTTTAACCCAGAAACGTTTTGCTTGGGGCATGTCCACCAGATATGATAATAAGTGCCTGGTCTCTGTTTACATTTCCAACAGTTGTTTGACGTATTTTTAAACATTTTTGCTAATCTCACTGGTGTCATATGCCATCTGTAAAACATTTTATACAAGTTTTCTTTATATGGCACTGCTTTAGTTAATTTAACATTTCTTTCCCATAACTTTTGCCAATCTTCTATATTATATCCAACTGAGTCCTTCCAACTTGATCAGATGTGCTTCAGTTGTGCCATGAGCCAAAAGTTGTAAGTTCTCTTACTGAATTCTGCAAAAGATGCCCATTTTGTTCATAGGATCTCTCTCTCTCTGCTTGAATTGGTGAAAGAAAACTGCCAAATTGTTCTTGGGTTTAATTGGGAAACCTCTTTTCTTCTTCAGGATGTTGTGTCTTTGGAGGAAGTGGCTGTGTATTTCTCCGAGGAGGAGTGGTCCCAGCTGGATCCTGGCCAAAAAGCGCTCCACGGGGAAGTCATGCTGGAGAATTCCAGGAATCTGGCTTCTTTGGGTAAGAATCCCTATTTCTGCTTAGAAACATAGAGAAGGCACGGGATGTTGGGTTTAAATGTTATTTCTGGGGGGAAAATAGCACTTATTTCTATCCTGCCTTTATTATTTTTTGTAAACAATTCAAGACAGCAGACATATTTAATACTCCTTCCTCTGCTGTTTCCCCTACAACTACAACCCTGTAAACATGGGTTGGACTGAGGGAGACAGGCCAAAAGTCACCCAGCCATAATTCATGCTTAAGGCAGAAGTAGTTCTCACAGTCACCCAGTCCCTAGCCTCAATGCCTTAACCATTGGACCAAATAGCTCTCTATGGAAGAAGGAGATTTATTGAAAGAAAAACTGGAAAACTGCACAGGCTCCCTTTTTACATAAAGGTTTCTTTCAAAACGCTTTTGACTCATAAAATAGAAAATACTCATTTCCACGCCATAGAAGATATTAGCAGGAATCTGAGGGGACAGGCCGCACGTCGGGATGGTGTGTCCTCTCTTGAGCAAGGCCCTGCTTTCCAGGGCTTAATTATTGAGCTGCTGGCCACTGAGCTACTATTTGAGACCGGATGTTATTGAATACCAGCTTGGTAAACAGTGTATGAGTGTCTGCAGCCATGATCTGAAGGTGGATGAAGTACCAGACTGGCATGCATATTCAAGACCCAGATGTGCCCACCCCGAGAGGGATGCGCCCTTTCTCAGGGATGGGTTCACTTGTGTACAGTGTTTGGCATCATTCCAGGTTGAGGGTGGGGACCTATTGCCTTCCAGAAAGTTTATTGACTTTCAGAGATTCTGCTCTGCAGACAAGTGGAGTTGAGACTTGAGGAGCTGGTGGGTGTGTTGCTGCCCAGCATGATACAATATCTGATGCGGTCGGGGGAGTTTCTGGCACCATGGAATTGTCCTGGGGCATCAACGGGTTGACACACAGTGGTGCTCAAAGGTTAGATTAAGGATTTGTCTTAGGTTTGTTGTGATACCATCCAACTCTGATATAAAAGGATTAGTAGGAGCCCCTTGGAAATGAGTATTTGATAACATCTTCGTTTGGCATCTTTATATTTGCCAGCAAAGCAGGCAAAATGTAATGATATTCTCTGGCTAAATTTCAGAAGAAAAGGTTTGATTGTGGTCCCCTGGTCTTGCTACAGTTTCCGTATTTCTTTTTCAAGGCTTCAATGGACAAGAGGATAAGAATTGCAAGGAGGAAGGTCAAGCGAGCCATCCGGAAGAGGGAAGAGGGAACTTTGCAGATCAGATGCAACCAAAGAGTGACGAAACAAACCGATCGCAAAGTGGAATTAAAAACGGCTTTCCTCAGGTCAGTTGGCTTCCTAACCATACAAGCATCGATACGGGAGAAAAACCATACCAATGCCCGGAGTGTGGAAAGAGCTTTAATAAAGCCGATCATCTCATTTCCCATAAAAAGACACATTCGGCACAGAAACGATTTACCTGCGGGGAGTGTGGAAAGACCTTCTGTAATAATCAGTCTCTTAGAAGTCATGAGAGGAATCACACAGGAGAACGACCTTATAAATGCGTGGAGTGTGGAAAGACCTTTAGTTGTAGCAGTAACCTTACTTCCCACAAGAGGATCCACACAGGAGAGAAACCGTATAAATGCATGGAGTGTGGAAAGACCTTTATTCATAGCAGTTACCTTAATTCCCACAAGAGGATCCACACAGGAGAGAAGCCATATCAATGTGTGGACTGTGGAGAGGGCTTTAGGTGGAACTGTGATCTTACTTCCCATAAAAGGATCCACACAGGGGAGAAGCCGTATCAGTGCATGGAGTGTGGAAAGAGCTTTAGTTTTAGCAGTAGTCTTAATTCCCACAAGAGGACCCACACAACGGAGAAGCGATATCAATGTGTGGACTGTGGAGAGGGCTTTAGGTGGATTTGTGATCTCACTTCCCACAAGAGGATCCACACAGGGGAGAAACCATATCAATGCATGGAGTGTGGAAAGAGCTTTGCAAGGAGCAATGCCCTCACTTGCCATAGAAGGATCCACACACGGGAGAAGCCATATCAGCAGAGGAAGTATGGAAAGAGCTTCAGTAGAAATATGGGTAATCCTCGGTTTATGACTGCAATGCAGCCCAAAATTTCTGTGGCTAAGCAAGACGGTTATTGAGTAAATTTTGACCCATTTTACAAGTTTACTTGCCGCATTTGTTAAGTGAATCACTTCAATTGTCAAGTTAGTTAATTGTCAAGTCCACTTAACACTTGTTAAGTGAATCTGGCTTCCTGTTGTCTTTGCCTGTCAAAAGGTCACAAAAGAGGATTATATGACCCGGGTACACTGCAACCCTCATAAATGTGAGTCAGTTGCCAAATACCTGAAGTTTGGTCAGGTGACCATTGGGACGCTGCAACGGTTGTAAGTGTGAAAAACAGTAATGTCACTTTTTTCAGTGGTGTAGCTTTGAACAGTCACTAAGTGAATTGTTGTAAGTGAAAGACTACCTGTAGTCATCTAAAATCTCATGGAAGGACCACTTGAGTATAAAATAAAATTCTGGACCTTAGATACGCATGGATAAATGGCCTTTCTAGTCCAAACTAGAACAAGGTGGATCCTAAATCCTGCTTGGGGGGTTTTGCTAATAGGAGGTTAGAACTAAGAAGTATCAGTGGCGATTAAGGGCATTAATTGCCCTTTCGGGGATATGTCCAGCCTGTTATTTAATAGGAAGAAGCCTCGGAGGAAGAGCTCTGAAAAGGAGCTACAATGGCAAAAAGTCCTATAAATGCACACGGCAAGGTTTTCCTGCAGCGAAGGTGCCAAGTTCTGTTTTCCTGCCGCAGATAAAAGCTAAAATGGATTTTTTTGGTTACATGTACCTGTAGCCTTAGATTAAATTAATGACTTACAGTTGGTATGATTTCTTTCCAGTTACATAGTTAAATGAACTTTGGGTTGATTATCAATTACAAACATTGGGTTATTTTTGGAGGGGCCTACATGGGGGTTTTGGAATCTCACGGCAACTTGAAATCATTTACACAAAAGACAACAATGATCTATCAGTCCTGCAAGGTAATAGAGATAGGAAACATGGCCGGATAGGCTAATATAATAATAGAATGGTGCAAGTCTGAAAGTACACATTGGCGATCACATTTAAAGTTGTCTTGAAATGCAAGACGAGTGGCAAATAAATAACAGCCTGATAGATCAAATTAGTTTCTTTCTTTGCCTGTTATGCAGCTGCAGGCTTTTGTACATTTTATCGCATAATTCCTTTGGCACCATCTATTTCCCTTGTCCCTCAAGGTGATTCCCACAAACCATTACAAGTTTCTAGTGTTGGGGAAATATCTTCACCTTTAAATCTGTTCCCAGCTGTGTCCAGATGCCAGTAACTATCAAGAGAAAAATGACTATCTAGCCAAGCATTCAAAAAGAACCTAGATGAGTCATGAACAGATTTTTTAGGATTACGGGACATGTACGATACATATGGAAGAGCATTACAAGAATTATGAAAATAGCCGTGAAGGTGGAATAAAAGTTTTATCTGGTTCTGCTTCCCGTACATCCTAGGAGGGCAACAGTTGAAAGAAGCCATGAACCAACGATCAGTAAAACACCCACTCTCAGGAGACCAAGTGGAGAAGCTGATGAAAAACTAATTTCTTGCCCGCTATGTGGGATGCCCTTGGAAAGTATCCGGAAGCTTCAATTGGTTCAAAATGCAGTGGTCTCCATGGTTTTGTACAGGCTTCAGTGGGCATATACAGTGGGGCAAAAAAGTATTTAGTCAGCCACCAATTGTGCAAGTTCTCCCACTTAAAAAGATGAGAGAGGCCTGTAATTGTCATCATAGGTAGACCTCAACTATGAGAGACAAAATGAGAAAACAAATCCAGACAATCACATTGTCTGATTTGGAAAGAATTTATTTGCAAATTATGGTGGAAAATAAGTATTTGGTCAATATCAAACGTTCATCTCAATACTTTGTTATATATCCTTTGTTGGCAATGACAGAGGTCAAACGTTTTCTGTAAGTCTTCACAAGGTTGGCACACACTGTTGCTGGTATGTTGGCCCATTCCTCCATGCACATCTCCTCTAGAGCAGTGATGTTTTGGGGCTGTCGCTGGGCAACACGGACTTTCAACTCCCTCCAAAGGTTTTCTATGGGGTTGAGATCTGGAGACTGGCTAGGCCACTCCAGGACCTTGAAATGCTTCTTACGAAGCCACTCCTTCGTTTCCCGGGCGGTGTGTTTGGGATCATTGTCATGCTGAAAGACCCAGCCACGTTTCATCTTCAATGCCCTTGCTGATGGAAGGAGGTTTGCACTCAAAATCTCACGATACATGGCCCCATTCATTCTTTCCTGTACACGGATCAGTCGTCCTGGTCCCTTTGCAGAGAAACAGCCCCAAAGCATGATGTTGCCACCCCCATGCTTCACAGTAGGTATGGTGTTCTTTGGATGCAACTCAGCATTCTCTCGCCTCCAAACACGACGAGTTGTGTTTCTACCAAACAGTTCTACTTTGGTTTCATCTGACCATATGACATTCTCCCAATCCTCTTCTGGATCATCCAAATGCTCTCTAGCAATGTAGACTTTTCTACATTTTATCGCATAATTCCTTTGGCACCATCTCTTTCTTGTCCCTGAAGGTGATTTCCACAAACCATTACAAGTTTCTCCAAAAGATGCTTTTCAAGAAGCAACTGGACTTTCTGGTTTTTCTTTGAAGATGTTTCACTTCTCATACAAGAAGCTTCTTCAGCTCTGACTGGATGGTGGGGACTGGAAGGATTTATACTCCTTGTAGACAGCTAGTCATTTGCATTCTTTTAGAGGGTCATTGAGGCCACCTGGAGGTTTATCTGTGTCATCAGGGTCACCTGAGTAGTGCAAATGGGTGTGGAGCATTCTTGGAACTGTTGAAAGGACTGTTGTAGACTGGAGATAGATGGTGTCATATCCCTCCCCCTGTTGAAAGAGGGCTGTTCAGTTTTGACATAGATGGCCTCTTTGACCCCTCATTCAAACCAGCAGTCCTTTCTGTCCAAAATGTGGACTTTGCTGTCTTCGAAAGAATGGACTTTGTCTTTTAAATGCAGATGGACTGCTAAATCTTGTCTTGATGGGTTTGTTCTCCTATGTTGTGCCATATGTTTATGAAGTGGTTGTTTTGTTTCCCCAGTGTACAGATCTGCACATGGCTCACTGCATGTGTATGTGCACTGTGATGTCACGCTTTATAATCACACCACTTAGTGATGCAAATTCTGATCCAAATTCCACTTCTTAACCAAGGACTACCTGTAGACCTCTCTCTCTCAATCCCTCTTTTAAACCCATCCTGGGCAGTGAGGTAGTTGAGTGAAAACACAACGAATGGGGATTTTTATGCTTGTAATGGTCTGCACATGCTTACATCCTCATTTTTAGAAGTCGTGTCTTTCCCACTGGGGCAGCCTATGTGGGAAAACACTTGCTTCAACCGTGTTCACTTTGTAGAATAGAGAGGAAAATCTGTAGCAACCAGGACTCAGACAAAGAACCCAAATTTGGGACTCTTCCATGAGGCCTCTAGATCATTGGCATGGCTTTTCTGAACTGGCTCAAGGGTATTTTATGTCTGTGGGCAGAGGGCCCGAGAAGATAGCCTTAGTAGGCAGCCTGAATCTGTGGCTGTCTTGGGACCTTGTCTAGCAGCTGAACTTTGGAGAGGAGCTAAGAAATATTCCAATTTATCTGCCTTCTTTATCATGACCAGGAGCTTCAGGATACATAGCTCCTATTATGGGCACCTCAAATTGATTTTCAACCTTTAGGAGCTGGAAGCATCACCCATCCATTGAAGAGACAAAAGGGCTGGAAGGTAACCGTCCATGCAGCCCTGACCACCATAGTTTGGTCTTGCCCTCCTAACTTGGCTCGTTCCTTTCAATCTAGGATGGTTGGCCTCTTGACCATCATTCTTGGAAGTGAACTGTGTATGGGGTCTCTTTCCATGACTTATGATCTCTGTCAATTGGAAAAAGGCGGCAAGCATCCAGAGCACAATGGTCTGGCAGTCCATCAACTTCATCGTTTGGCCACCTCACTGAGGAAGGGGCACCCACAGACATCCTTCAAAGTTAAGGTGGCATGCCAATCTTTCGTGGCCTCCCTCAGGCTGACGATTCACAGCTCATGCCAGCTAAAGGTCAACTGAGTCAAGTAGGTCATCCAATCCAGTTTCCTTTATCGGCGAGATGTAGTGGGAGTTGATGGACTTAGAACTTCTAGACTGATGCATCAGAGTCATCCTTTCTTAGACAAATTCTGTCTTTTGCTGTGAATATTAACTTTACAAGGATTTTTAATACTAAGAATGATGGGAATGCAAAGGCAATGGAGGTCAGCAGCAGCCAAAGCTTTGCCCTAGTTACACATCAGGAAATCTAGGATGATACTTTGCCCCTTTAGTTCAGTTGCAGGAAATTTTCAGTGCAAAAGCTTTAGAGAAGATAAAAGTGCCCAGATTCTCTCCCAGAAATCCTTTAGAGGAACTTTGATAATCTCATCAAAAGGAGATAAGAAATGGCTGGTTTAAAATCTTATTGACGCTTTGTGTTCATATGATTAGGCTCAAGATCCAAAAGGATCTTGACAGACTTGAACACTAGTCTCAATTCAATAAAATGCAATTCAGTGTGAGAAAAGTAAGGTTTTACACTTAGGAAGAAAAACCAAATGCATAGGTATAGAATAGATGGTACCTGGCTCAATAATAGTAATTGCAAACTCTCATTTGCAAATTTGATGAGTTTATTTTCCTTGTCCAGCACCCCTTGAAATCCATTGACTCTTATCTGACACCAATTTCCTTGGATCATTAGCAGTTCAGATTCTTGTGTATAGGTAGCATGAAATAAACTTGTAGTACTTTTGAACTCCTGATTTCTTGCACCTGACAATTCATGGTGGTTTGAAGCTATTTATTCAAATATTGCCGATTGATGGTTCTGGTTGAGACTGTAGAAAGGGCACCAATTTTGATTTTGTGGCCATTATCGTCAATTTTTTCATTAGGGAAGACAAAATTAGATAGTAATTAGATGAAGCCATGATAGGTAAAAAATAGGCTAAAAGGAGCCATGCTTTCGGCAAGAGAGAAAAGTTAACCCCATTCTTTAAAAATTGCTTCTTAATTTTCCTTCCATTCACATTCTTTGTTAATTGTGGCAAAATCTCTTTCTTGCACTGCCAGCTTCAAATGCAGACTAATCTCTTCAAACCAGTGAAGCCACAAGAAAAAAAAAAGACCTGTCAACTGTCCAGTTGGTGAATCCAGAAAAAGAAACTCCTGGGACATTATTTTACCAAGAGTATAAAACTTTACTGAATAAACCACATTGGCACAGAAGAAGTGAAACCAGCTCTAGGTTTCCTGCGCAAAAGCAGGCCTAGTTAATTCCCCCTTTTCTTTATGGACCATCCACAGTCCATAACGTCCACCAATCACTCTTGTTCATTTTGTTATGGGAAACAGCCAGGCACACGGGGACATCTGCTCGATGTGTCCTTGAGATGCCAGCATTGTCCCACCTTGGATTCCATCCAGCGCCCTCCGTTATTGTCAAGCTGTGAGCGAAGCAAAATATAGGTGAAAGTGCAAGTCAGTCTTGACAGGATCTTCTTTCACTTCAAAGCTTACTATTCATATTTCCTGCCACATTTTTCCTACTCAACACCTAAATAAACTTATTTTTGTCTCTCTTTTTGCCTCATGGTACTTGAGCTTTGTATTTATTTTAGAATTTGCCTCCCTTTGTTTTGTAATTCCACTTTTTCTCCAGTCATAGATGAGACACGTTCTCCCATTCTCCATCATAGCGCACTGTTCTGAGGTAAAATTTCTAAAATATCGATGAGTTTCAGCTTTTTCTCCATTTTGGGACTTCTTTTATTTTAATGCACCTTTTTCAACAGGATCTTTTCTTCAGGATTGTTCTCATTATTACATTGGTGCTTCCAACCCTCCTTAGCTACTCAGAGGCATGAATTTGAGAAGGGCAGCTGTAATACTTGAACTCACTAAGTAACAATATAAACCTTAATTTTCCTAATCTATCCTTTGCCCTGCCAGCCCCGACATCTTCCCTCACTTCAGCACTTGAGTTTGCCATCAGTCACAAGACACAAGCTGGGTTTCATAGAGAGGCTCCTGTTTCTTGTCTTTTGACAGCCCTGCCATTTCTGACAGGATTTCGCTCATTTTTGAGGCCTCCTCGTATTTCTACAGAGCCTTCAGAGAAGCTGTTCTTGAGGAAAGCGACTTTTGAGTTTCCACAGAGATTTTCTCAATGTTCACAGAGGGTTCTTAGACATTTAAAAGAGGAAAATCTAGAAACTGACGCCTGCTGGAAACGACACCACTTTTTGAAGTAAGCTATGTTAAAGGGACTCTTCCACTTCCATGTGGAACATGATCACTTCTCCCCTTGCGAAGAACTCTGTCATTACGCGCAGGATCCAGCAGGCGGCTCTCTCCGTAGCCGCTGGAAAAGCCGGGCAGCCTCCATCCGCCCGCCCCCCCACCGCTTCAGGGGGGAACTGAGCATGCGCCTGGCTCTTTCTCGAGCTCACGGAGATACGAGGGCTGCCCGAGGCATTTTTTTTTTTCAGAAGAGGCTGCGAGAGCGTCCCCCCCCCCTGCAGTTTCCTATTCTGCTCCCCCCTCGCTGCGAGCCTCAGGCGGAGCTCTTCCAGGAGTCCAAAGAGCCTGTAAGGAAGATTTTACCGGATGGCGATCCACTCGCGACTCGGGGTTCAGGGAGCGTGGGTCTTTTATCTCGCGGTGGAGGGTTTCATGGAGACATGTAAAACCTAATAATGTTCCAGGTCGTGGGAAAAGGGAAGCCCGGGGTCCCTGTGCGTGCACGGGCCAGATGGGGTAGAAAGCAAAACTCCGGATCCGGCCGCGTTGGCCCTACAGGATCGCCAGAAAGGAGAGAGCGCTATTTTTGCCCTCGATTTCGATGGGGAAACCTTTGCAGAGGAGGAAGAGGGAGAGGTTTGGCTTTGCAAAAACAGGCTTGTGCCTCCAAGTCAGTCTTGACTCCTGGACAATTTCCTGCAAATTTCTTGGGCCCCGTTTTCGGTCGGAGTCCCTCCTGCTGGCTTTGCATTGCAAGGCTGGAACTCCGTGGGGACGGAGCTGGTTGCCAGCGTTAAGAGTTAGTTAGTGCAAAGAACTGGAATTCCGTTTCCTGCTTTCCCATTTCCCCCCACTATCTCCAGCTGGCTGTGCCGGCAGGTAAATAAGGAAGATGTTGGAGGAGGGAGGTGCGCCTGGTTCTGAGAGGTCCATCACTCACACACACTATGTGTTTGATTAGGCCCGTGTTTTTTTTAAAGCTTGGCCACTGTAGTAAGTTCCTGGAGTTTTTAAGTTCACACGTTTTCAATTGGACAATTTTGAAAAAGACAAGATTAGGCTAAACATGGGGAAACTGTTTCTAGGACGAGCCTGAATCAAAGCATCATGATGGTTTATTCATGTGGATATTAGTTCTATATGCATTGGATGGTGGTTTGTTAATTCTGGCTTCTGGAGTTCACCCAGGGGGTTTAGGCCAGGAGGTTAATGGGGTTCTGCTAGTTAAAAGCTTTACTGGAAGTTCAAATGTTGACTGATTTCCTTATTCAATCGATTTAGACAGCCACTCCATCTCAATTGCTGTTTGTGATCTCTCAGACATTTGTGATTTGGATTGTGCTAGGATAGTTTTTAAATTTGTAAGCAGCCATTGAAATTATGTGAATAGTTAAGAAATAAAAATCCAAAACATATTTTAATGTATTCATTCAATATTCTGAAGCTGATACAAAAGGGCTCATTGGAATTTTCTTGAAACATAGATAAGTCAAGTCTTACTAATAAGATTCCTGCCTTCTTCCCAGATGCTGAGGCTTTATAAGAATTTCTGATTTTTTTACTTTTATTTTGAAGGAGGAGGAGGCTCTAAGTTACTCACCCTACGGAACACCCTGTGTTTTCCATTTCAGATTTGTAAGCTGGAAATCTTTCCTGGTTCCTCTGGAGGCTTAAGTATCTTGTGAAGGAAGAGAGCTGAAGGTCTTGGAAGGTTTGTTCAGTCTTCCTGTAAGACTTGGGGACATCCATCAGTCCATTTTGGAGTTGGATTAGAGGCCAGAGAGAAGATGGAAGGACAACACCCAACAGATGCAGGAGTTGGAAAAAGCCCTACGGCTGCTCAGCCTTGGAACTGTGGGAAGAATGGGGCAAGTCCTAGGCAGAAGACCCAAGATGATGAAGCCCACAGTTCAGAGGTCAAATGTTTTCACTTCAGAAAAGTGCATTTCCAGGAGGGGAGGGGACCCCGAGATGTTTGCACTCAGCTTCACCACCTTTGCTGTCAGTGGCTGCAGCCAGAAATACACACAAAGGCCCAGATGCTGGACCTGGTGCTCCTGGAGCAGTTCCTGGCTTTCCTTCCCCCAGAGATGGAGAAATGGGTGCGCGAGTGTGAAGCGGAAACCAGTTCCCAGGCGGTGGCCCTGGCTGAAGGCTTCCTGCTGACCCAGGAGGGGGAAAAGATGCAAGAAGAGTTGCAGGTGTGAGAATGTAATCATAGCATCTCTAAAGAGGATCTCTCTGAATTTGTCAATTCCTCTCTGGTAGAGTTTTCTGGGATTATGACCTCCTGAAGGCAATTCTGTTCTGTTCTTCTTCCAGAGGATGAATTTGGGGCAATTCTTCTGTTCTTGCTTTCCAGCTGCAGCGATGGACGTTGAGGGTCTGCTAGGTTGAGAGTGCAGTATGATAATTCGTTTCTTTCCCTCTTTCCTTGCTTCTCCTGGGACCTCATCTCCAGAAGTCCTTGGAAGATGTGTCTGGTTATCCCAAGGAGAGGAAAGAGTCACCCAAACTCTCTCAAGAGCTGCAGTTCAGGAAGAGCTTCCAGAAAGATCAAAGTCAAGACACCCTGCCAGGTAACAGAAGCTCCTTACATGTGATGTGGGGTTTGGACATCCAGATGATGCTTTTGCTCCCCTTGATTGTAATCTCTCTATTTAACAAATATGCTTCCACCATTTTCTGTCTCACAGAGAATAGAAAGCTGTCCTTGGTTCTTTTAGAATCGCCTCCTCTTTCTGGTGGAGCTGAAAGAGTGGTTGAACCTCTATCACAGGTAGGGGGAGAAACATTGATAAATATCCATGAATCTTGGGTTTTATTTTGTTCTGGAGTTCAATGTATAATATTGCTGTTTCTAAGCAACTCAAATTTTGGATCAGGTCGTTGAAAATTCCCAGAGTCATTCTCACGACCATTTCAATCTTCCCAAATACCTGCATAAAGATGTGGATTGGGTGGAAGAGTTTGTTCCCTGAGTTGATAAATAAACCATTGGTAAAAAAAAGTCAGATGGGTAATCCCTGTGTTTCCTTCTGCCTACTCCAGGAAGAATTGGAGCCATTGATAAGTAGTAGGTTTAAGACCAATTGACCAAGAGAGCTATTTTAATGGGCTTCATGAAAGGCATTCTGAGTCCTTCCAACTTTTATTTTATTTTTGTATAGATTTTATTAGTTTTTATAGGGTTAGGGATAAGGTGGGGTCGGGATTAGGGTTGGGATTTGGGTTGGGGTTGTGGTTGGGGTTTTTCCAAATAACATTTTTAATATTTAGCAAACAGCATAATGTCTGGGTGCATGTATTAACTAACAATAATAGATATAGTTAATTATAAACAATATGTTAATTCATCACTCAATAGCCTTCTTACTAATATATATTCAAAATTACATATCACATTCCTTTCTCCCTGACTCAGTTTTCTAGCCATTGATAGAAATTATCCATGTTCTAAACTACACTGAATCTTCTTTCTCTTTAATCTTTAAAGTCAATCTGTCCATTTCTGCACACTCTAGAATTTTCTTGATTAGTTGGTAAATTTTCATTTTTCCAATGTTGGGCAAATACCATTTTTGCTGCCGTTAATATGTGTAGTATTAGATATCTGCAATCTTTCTCATAATTAGCTCCTATTATTCCTAACAAAAATAATTCTGGTTTAAAGTCTATTTGTTTTTTAGTCATTTTCTCCAGCCATAAATGTATTTTAACCCAGAAACGTTTTGCTTTGGGGCATGTCCACCAGATATGATAATAAGTGCCTGGTCTCTGTTTACATTTCCAACAGTTGTTTGACGTATTTTTAAACATTTTTGCTAATCTCACTGGTGTCATATGCCATCTGTAAAACATTTTATACAAGTTTTCTTTATATGGCACTGCTTTAGTTAATTTAACATTTCTTTCCCATAACTTTTGCCAATCTTCTATATTATATCCAACTGAGTCCTTCCAACTTGATCAGATGTGCTTCAGTTGTGCCATGAGCCAAAAGTTGTAAGTTCTCTTACTGAATTCTGCAAAAGATGCCCATTTTGTTCATAGGATCTCTCTCTCTCTGCTTGAATTGGTGAAAGAAAACTGCCAAATTGTTCTTGGGTTTATCTGTTAATTGGGAAACCTCTTTTCTTCTTCAGGATGTTGTGTCTTTGGAGGAAGTGGCTGTGTATTTCTCCGAGGAGGAGTGGTCCCAGCTGGATCCTGACCAAAAAGCGCTCCACGGGGAAGTCATGCTGGAGAATTCCAGGAATCTGGCTTCTTTGGGTAAGAATCCCTATTTCTGCTTAGAAACATAGAGAAGGCACGGGATGTTGGGTTTAAATGTTATTTCTGGGGAAAAAATAGCATTTATTTCTATCCTGCCTTTATTATTTTTTATAAACAATTCAAGACAGCAGACATATTTAATACTCCTTCCTCTGCTGTTTCCCCTACAACTACAACCCTGTAAACATGGGTTGGACTGAGGGAGACAGGCCAAAAGTCACCCAGCCATAATTCATGCTTACGGCAGAAGTAGTTCTCACAGTCACCCAGTCCCTAGCCTCAATGCCTTAACCATTGGACCAAATAGCTCTCTATGGAAGAAGGAGATTTATTGAAAGAAAAACTGGAAAACTGCACAGGCTCCCTTTTTACATAAAGGTTTCTTTCAAAACGCTTTTGACTCATAAAATAGAAAATACTCATTTCCACGCCATAGAAGATATTAGCAGGAATCTGAGGGACAGGCCGCACGTCGGGATGGTGTGTCCTCTCTTGAGCAAGGCCCTGCTTTCCAGGGCTTAATTATTGAGCTGCTGGCCACTGAGCTACTATTTGAGACCGGATGTTATTGAATACCAGCTTGGTAAACAGTATTGAGTGTCCGCAGCCATGATCCGAAGGTGGATGAAGTACCAGACTGGCATGCATATTCAAGACCCAGATGTGCCCACCCCGAGAGGGATGTGCCCTTTCTCAGGGATGGGTTCACTTGTGTACAGTGTTTGGCATCATTCCAGGTTGACGGTGGGGACCTATTGCCTTCCAGAAAGTTTATTGACTTTCAGAGATTCTGCTCTGCAGACAAGTGGAGTTGAGACTTGAGGAGCTGGTGGGTGTGTTGCTGCCCAGCATGATACAATATCTGATGCGCTCGGGGGGTTTTCTGGAACCATGGAATTGTCCTGGGGCATCAACGGGTTGACACACAGTGGTGCTCAAAGGTTAGATTAAGGATTTGTCTTAGGTTTGTTGTGATACCATCCAACTCTGATATAAAAGGATTAGTAGGAGCCCCTTGGAAATGAGTATTTGATAACATCTTCGTTTGGCATCTTTATATTTGCCAGCAAAGCAGGCAAAATGTAATGATATTCTCTGGCTAAATTTCAGAAGAAAAGGTTTGATTGTGGTCCCCTGGTCTTGCTACAGTTTCCGTATTTCTTTTTCAAGGCTTCAATGGACAAGAGGATAAGAATTGCAAGGAGGAAGGTCAAGCGAGCCATCCGGAAGAGGGAAGAGGGAACTTTGCAGATCAGATGCAACCAAAGAGTGACGAAACAAACCGATCGCAAAGTGGAATTAAAAACGGCTTTCCTCAGGTCAGTTGGCTTCCTAACCATACAAGCATCGATACGGGAGAAAAACCATACCAATGCCCGGAGTGTGGAAAGAGCTTTAATAAAGCCGATCATCTCATTTCCCATAAAAAGACACATTCGGCACAGAAACGATTTACCTGCGGGGAGTGTGGAAAGACCTTCTGTAATAATCAGTCTCTTAGAAGTCATGAGAGGAATCACACAGGAGAACGACCTTATAAATGCGTGGAGTGTGGAAAGACCTTTAGTTGTAGCAGTAACCTTACTTCCCACAAGAGGATCCACACAGGAGAGAAACCGTATAAATGCATGGAGTGTGGAAAGATCTTTACTCGGAGCAGTAATCTTAATTCCCACAAGAGGATCCACACAGGAGAGAAGCCATATCAATGTGTGGACTGTGGAGAGGGCTTTAGGTGGAACTGTGATCTTACTTCCCATAAAAGGATCCACACAGGGGAGAAGCCATATCAGTGCATGGAGTGTGGAAAGAGCTTTACGCATAGAAGTCGTCTTAATTCCCACAAGAGAATCCACACAACGGAGAAGCGATATCAATGTGTGGACTGTGGAGAGGGCTTTAGGTGGATTTGTGATCTCACTTCCCACAAGAGGATCCACACACGGGAGAAGCCATATCAGCAGAGGAAGTATGGAAAGAGCTTCAGTAGAAATATGGGAAATCCTCGGTTTATGACTGCAATTCAGCCCAAATGTTTTGTGGCTAAGCAAGACAGTTATTGAGTAAATTTTGACCCATTTTACAAGTTTACTTGCCGCATTTGTTAAGTGAATCACTTCAATTGTCAAGTTAGTTAATTGTCAAGTCCACTTAACACTTGTTGTTAAGTGAATCTGGCTTCCTGTTGTCTTTGCTTGTCAAAAGGTCACAAAAGAGGATTATATGACCCGGGGACCCTGCAACCCTCATAAATGTGAGTCAGTTGCCAAATACCTGAAAGTTTGGTCAGGTGACCATTGGGACGCTGCAACGGTTGTAAGTGTGAAAAACAGTAATGTCACTTTTTTCAGTGGTGTAGCTTTGAACAGTCACTAAGTGAATTGTTGTAAGTGAAAGACTACCTGTAGTCATCTAAAATCTCATGGAAGGACCACTTGAGTATAAAATAAAATTCTGGACCTTAGATACGCATGGATAAATGGCCTTTCTAGTCCAAACTAGAACAAGGTGGATCCTAAATCCTGCTTGGGGGGTTTTGCTAATAGGAGGTTAGAACTAAAAAGTATCAGTGGCGATTAAGGGCATTCATTGCCCTTTCGGGGATATGTCCAGCCTGTTATTTAATAGGAAGAAGCCTCGGAGGAAGAGCTCTGAAAAGGAGCTACAATGGCAAAAAGTCCTATAAATGCACACGGCAAGGTTTTCCTGCAGCGAAGGTGCCAAGTTCTGTTTTCCTGCCGCAGATAAAAGCTAAAATGGATTTTTTTGGTACATGTACCTGTAGCCTTAGATTAAATTAATGACTTACAGTTGGTATGATTTCTTTCCAGTTACATAGTTAAATGAACTTTGGGTTGATTTTCAATTACAAACATTGGGTTATTTTTGGAGGGGCCTACATGGGGGTTTTGGAATCTCACGGCAACTTGAAATCATTTACACAAAAGACAACAATCATCTATCAGTCCTGCAAGGTAATAGAGATAGGAAACATGGCCGGATAGGCTAATATAATAATAGAATGGTGCAAGTCTGAAAGTACACATTGGCGATCACATTTAAAGTTGTCTTGAAATGCAAGACGAGTGGCAAATAAATAACAGCCTGATAGATCAAATTAGTTTCTTTCTTTGCCTGTTATGCAGCTGCAGGCTTTTCTACATTTTATCGCATAATTCCTTTGGCACCATCTATTTCCCTTGTCCCTCAAACTGATCCCCACAAACCATTACAAGTTTCTAGTGTTGGGGAAATATCTTCACCTTTAAATCTGTTCCCAGCTGTGTCCAGATGCCAGTAACTATCAAGAGAAAAATGACTATCTAGCCAAGCATTCAAAAAGAACCTAGATGAGTCATGAACAGATTTTTTAGGATTACGGGACATGTACGATACATATGGAAGAGCATTACAAGGATTATGAAAATAGCCGTGAAGGTGGAATAAAAGTTTTATCTGGTTCTGCTTCCTGCACATCCTAGGAGGGCAACAGTTGAAAGAAGCCATGAACCAACGATCAGTAAAACACCCACTCTCAGGAGACCAAGTGGAGAAGCTGATGAAAAACTAATTTCTTGCCCGCTATGTGGGATGCCCTTGGAAAGTATCCGGAAGCTTCAATTGGTTCAAAATGCAGTGGTCTCCATGGTTTTGTACAGGCTTCAGTGGGCATATATGTCATCTCTCCTGCTGGTGCTCCATTGGCTGCTGATTTGCTTCTGGGTCCAATTCAAGATGCTGAATGTCATATTTAAACCCTTATACGGACCCTCTTCTGGTTATATCTATCCAATCTACCAGAATGAGTAGGCAAGGAATTCTGTGGGTCCCCTCTCCTAAGGAGGTACATTTAATGGGACCAGAAGAAGGGCCTTCTCTACGGTGGCTCCCTCCCTGTGGAACATCATCCCCGCAGAAATAAGATGGGCCCCACTTTAACCCTCTTTTATAAGGTTTTTTTTTCTTTTTAATAAACTTACAGACATTGAGGCCTTTGAACTATGGTGCTGGAGAAGACTCCTGCGAGTCCCCTGGACTGCAAGGCGACCAAACCGCTCAGTCCTGGAGGAGATCAACTCTGACTGCTCCTTAGAAGGCCAGATCCTGAAGTTGAAACTCAAGTACTTTGGCCACCTAATGAGAAGGAAGGACTCACTGGAGAAGAGCCTAATGCTGGGAAAGATTGAGGGCAATAGAAGAAGGGGATGAGAGAGAATGAGGTGGCTGGATGGAGTCACTGAAGCAGTAGGCGTGAGCTTAAATGGACTCCAGAAGATGGTAGAGGACAGGAAGGCCTGGAGGAACGTTGTCCATAGGATCGCGATGGGTCGGACACGACTTCGCAACTAACAACAACAACATTGGGTTTTTAATCTTTGTAAGCAGCCCGGAGTCACTGAAGAGTGAGTTGGGCAGCCATATATATATATTCTCTTAAATAAATAAATAAATTTGCCCAAAGATCTGACTGCACATCCGGAGATTAAAGATTAAAGTCTCAGATCCCACCTGGATACCCTCAATGGCACCAGCCTCCCTCAGTCTGAAGACTCCTAACAGATGCCAAGGGTTCCCTTTGACTTTCATAATTTTTATTCCATTTGAAGCCATGGCTCTTTTTCTCCCACTGGGATGAAACATGGTCTGACTATGCTGCCTGCAGATCCTAGAAAGGTAAAAAGAAGGTAGGCGCCAGCTGAGACATGAACCCGTGTAGCAAGATTGGGAACCCTGCAAGATGCCCCTACACCAGGGGTAGGCAACCTCGGCTCTTTTATGACTCATGGACTTCAACTCCCAGAATTCCTGAGTCAGAGTTGAAGTCCACGAGTCATAAAAGAGCCGAGGTTGCCAACCCCTGCGCCTACACCACTGGCACAATTGTTGATATTCTCCCTCAACAGGGCATTGCGCACAGGATCCACCAGGGGGCTCCCTCGGTAGCGGTTGGAAGAGAGCGGTAGCTCCCGCCCCCCTCCCCTCGCATTGCAAGATAACCGAGCATGCGCCTTCTGCCTCTTTCACAAGGCAGACTCAGGGATGCGCGCTTCCCGAGGCTGGAAAGCGCGCCCGCCGTTTCTACAGCGTCCGAGTCTGCTCGCTGCGAGCCTTTGGAGTGAGTCTTTCTATCTAGGGCGCCAGGAGGCTGCAGGGAAGTCTTGCACGGTTCGGTATCCAGACGTGATTCGGGGTTCAGTGATGCGGGAGGGGCTTTTCTCCCGCGTTGGAGGCGAGCATGGAGACCCGCAAAACTTCACCTGGCTTGGAGTCGTGGGAAGAGGGGGGAGCCATTGGTCCCATGTTCCCCTGCCGCTCTTGTGCATGCGCTGGGCGGGCAGGGGAGAAAGCAAAGCTTCGGACCCCCCGCGTTGCCCCTAGGGGGGGAAAAATCAGAGTCGCAGAAAAGGGGCAGCTATTTATACCCCCAGCCCCCCATTTCGATGGGAAGACCTCTGCATGGGGAGAGGAGGGGAGGAGACGTTGGTTTTGCAAAACAGGCTTGTGCTTCCAAGTCAGTCTTGAGTCCTGGACAATTTCCTGCAATTTTTTTGGCCCCGTTTTCAGAAAGGGGTTTCCCTCGCCTCCCCCTTCCTAGGCCGAGAGAAGGGATCTATTTAAGTCCCTCCTGCTGGCTTTGCACGCAAGGCTGGGATTCCGTGTGGAAGGAGTTGGGTGCCAGGTGTGCAAGGACTGGAACTCGGTTTCCTGCTTTCCCCACTATCCCCAGACGGAGATGCGCCTGAGTCCAAAATGCATCATTCACACTATGTGTCCGATTAGGCTTGTGTTTTTGTCAAACTTGGCCTTTGTAAAGCCTGGGTGTTGAAATCCATTGTTGATTTATTTACTTATTAAATGGATGTAGAGAGCCCCTCATGTCCATAGCTGTTTGTGACCTGGGACATTTATGATTTGGATTGTGCAAATAGTTGTTCTTAACCTTCTATGCTGCCGTAGAAATGATATTAAACTGTCTATTAAATTAAATTATATTAAATTATAATTAGCCATAGAGAGCCTTTTGGTTCAGGGATGAAAGCACTAGCCTTGAATCCAGGAGATTAACTTCTAGTTAATCTAGTTCTGGCATGAAAGCCTTGAGCTCATTCCAACGCTCATCCCAATCTACTTCACAGGGCTGTTGTGGGGGAAATAGTAAGAAGGAGCATTATGTACAATTGGCTAGAATAATTTATAAAAATAATACAGAAGAGATAAAAATAAAAAATAAATTTTAATAAAAACTGGGAAGTAGAAATCCAAAAGTCTATGGAGAGTCTCAGTCATCCAGCTCAAGGCTGTCCCAAAGGTGATTTTTCAGGCGCAACTGGACTTTCCTGTTTTCTTTGAAGACGTTTTGTTTCTCATCCAAGAAACAAAGTTGTTGTTTTGTTTCCCCAATGTACAGATCTGCACGTGGCTCACTGCACCGTACTGCATATACCACGTTGCTCAGTTTGTGTCTGGCTGTTTTATCCTTGGGGTGGACAAGCTTCTGCCTTAGTGTACAGTATTCTTGGGTGTGGACGTATGTTATGTTGGCTGAAGAACCTCCTGAACTTTTCCGATATTCCTGCAATGTCTGGAATGACAACATTGCTTCATTTATTGTTCTCTTCATTGTCTGTTAGGGAGAAGGTCTTTTTTGAGATTTGGTGAAGAACCATTTGGGATAGCCATAAATTCTGAGGGCTTCCTTGATGTGTTTTAGTTCTTTTTCTTTCCCATCTTTGCTGGTAGGCAGGCCTTCAGCTCGGTGGTGTAAGGTTCTGACGACTCCCATTTTGTACTCCAGTGGGTATCAAAATATAATCAAAATATAAATATTGATCTGTGTGTGTGGGGGGGGGTTCTGTAAATTTCAATATTAAGGCTTCTGTCTTCCTTAATGTACACTGCGTAGTCCAGGAAGGCTAGACTATTTTCCTTCACATCTTCACATGTGAATTTGATGTGTCTGTCCACCGAGTTGATATGTTTGGTGAATGCTTCCAATTTCGATGTTTTGATCTTGACCCAAGTATCATCCACATACCTATAGTGGGTAGAATTCCTGTGAAGGAGTTCAGGGCTTTGGTTTCTACCTCTTCCATGTAGTGATTGGCCACAATGGGGGACACAGGTGAGCCCATGGCGTAGCCGTGTTTTTGTCTGTAGAAACCTTCACTGTATTTAAAATAGATACTGGCCATGAAAGATTGAGGGCAATAGAAGAAGGGGACGACAGAAAATGAGGTGGCTGGATGGAGTCACTGAAGCAGTAGGCGTGAGCTTAAATTTACTCCAGGAGGTGGTGGAGGACAGGAAGGCCTGGAGGAATGTTGTCCATGGGGTCGCGATGGGTCGGACACGACTTCGCAACTAACAACAACTGGCCAGGCAGAGGTCCAGCATGGCACATATATGGCCTGGGCTGTGGTTGGAAATCCAAAACATATTTAAATGTATTTTTCCAATATTTTGATAGACATTGATCCTGAAGGGTTCTGTGCAATTCTCCCCATATCTAGAGAAATCAAACTACCTAATCAGATCTCCCTGTCCCTTCTCAGATATTGGTGGGTTCATCTGAATTTCTTATTTTAATTATTCTTTTCTTTTTTCTTTTTTTTGATAAAGATGCTCAGTAGTTCAATTAATCACCCTACTAAACACCCTAAGTTACTTGTTTTCCATTTCAGGTATGTAAGCTGGAAATCTTTTCTGGTTCCTCTGAAATCTCACATATCTTGTCTGGGAAGAGAGCTGAACGGCCTTGGAAAATTTGGCCAGACCTCTTGTGGACAGAAAGACCTGTAAAGATCCATGAGTCCGTTTTGGAGCTGGATAGAGAGAAGATGGAAGGACAACGCCCAGCAGATGCAGACGTTAGAAAAGGCCTTCCAGCAACTCAGCCTTGGAGCTGTGGGGAGAATGGGGCAATTCCTGGGCTGAACAGCCAAAAAGAGGAAGCCAACAATTCAAAGGTCCAATACTGTCACCTCAGAAATGTGCAGTTCCAGAAGGGGAGGGGTCCCCGAGATGTTTGCACTCAGCTTCACTACCTTTGTCATCAGTGGCTGCAGCCAGAAAGACACACGAAGGCCCAGATGCTGGACCTGGTGCTCCTGGAGCAGTTCCTGGCTGTCCTTCCCCCAGAGATGGAGAAATGGCTGCGGGAGTGTGGAGCAGAGACCAGTTCCCAGGCGGTGGCCCTGGCCGAAGGCTTCCTGCTGACCCAGGAGGGGGAAAAGATGCAAGAAGAGTTGCAGGTGTGAGAATGTAATCATGGCAACTCTAAAGAGGATCTCTCTGAATCTGTCAATTCCTCTCTGGTAGAATTTTCTGAGATTATTAATTCCTAAGGCCATTTGTTCTATTCTTCCAGAGGATGTATTTGAGGCAATTTTTCCATTCTGCTTTGAGTTTCAGCAATGGACATTAGGGTCTGTTAGTTTGAAAGTGCATTATGTTAATTTATTTCTATCTCTGTGTTCTTCCTTTGTTTTTTGTATCACATCATGTCCAGAAATCCTTGGAAGCTGTGACCGAGTATCCCAAGGGGAGGAAAGATTCATTCAAATCTTCTCAAGAGCTCCTGTTCAGGGAGACTGTACACAAATATCAAAATGAAGACACTATGCCAGGTAACAAAAGCTCTTTCTGTGTGATGTGAGATTTCAACGTTTATTTGATTCTTTTGCTCCTCTTTATTGGAATCTCTCCCTCTTTAACAAATCTGCTTCCACTATTTTTCTCTTTCTCACAGAGAGTACAAAGCTGTCTTTGGGATTTTTAGAGTCACCTCCTCTTTGTGGTGGAGCTGAAGGATTGGCTGAACCTCTACTTCAGGTGAGGAGGAGAAACACTGGAAAAGGTCCATGAATCTTGGATGGATTTCATTTTGCTCTAGAGTTCAGTGTATAAAATATCTGTTTTTAAGCAATAGAAATTTGACATAAGGTTCATTGAACATTCACGCACAGCCTATCTTCTCCCTTCTGAGGGGATCCTTTGCGAGACGCTTTCTCCACCCCTCCTGCTTTGCCATCAGATTTCATTGACCAGACTGTTGTCAGCATTGGGTCTCTTCCTTCTGTCTCCCAGGGTCATTCTCACACACCATTACAAAAAAAAATGTCCATTTTTGCCTTTTGAAAAGCATCTTTGAGATAATCATGACCTGGTGATCGAGAATCTCCACAGACATATACAGTACTATTACAAGCTTTTCCAACACTTTCATGAAGGTGTAGAATTGGGATTCATTTGTCCCTCAGTGGATAAAGGAAGCCATTGGCAAAAATATCAAGTGGGTTTTGCCAGCATTTTGCTCTGCTCTGCCCACCCTAGGAAGAATTGGAATCACTGGTAAGACCCAAATACCAATTGACTAAGAAAACTATTTTAGTTGGTTACACCGAAAGGCATTCCAAATACTTCCAGCTTGATTAAACGTGAATTAGTTGTGCCGTCAGTCAAAAGCAGTGAGATCTTATTCTGAATTCTGCACAAGATGCCCATTTTGTTCACTGGATCTCTTTCCTAGAATTGGTGGAAGAATGTTATCACATTATTCTTGGGATTGACTGTTAATAGGGAAACTTGTTTCCTTGTTCAGGTTGTTGTGTCTTTTGAGGAAGTGGCTGTGCATTTCTCCAAGGACGAGTGGTCTCAACTGGATGCTGCCCAAAAAGCTCTCCACGGAGAAGTCATGCTGGAGAATTCCAGGAATCTGGCTTCTCTGGGTAAGGACCCTGTCTGTGCTCAGAAGCGTAGAGAAGGGGCTTAAATGTTATTTCTGATAAAAAAAATATCATTTATTTATGGTGCATTCAGAAAGTATTCAGACCCCCTAAACTTTTGTCAATTTTGTTATCTTGCAGCCTGATTCCGCAGTTGTTGAAATTGTCTTCTTTTCTCATTAATCTACACTTAGTACTCGATAATGACAAAGCAAAAACAAAATTTTAGAAATGTCTGTAAATTTATGAAAAAGAAAAAAAATGAAAAATTACCTTAGCATAAGTATTCAGACCCTTCTTCACTCGGTACTTACTTGAAGCATCTTTGGCAGCAATTACAGCCTCAAGTCTTTTGGGGTATGACGCGACAAGATTTGCACACCTGGATTGGGGGATTTTTTTGCCATTCTACCTTGCAAATGCTCTCAAGCTCAGTCAGGTTGGATGGCGCCTGTCAGCACACAGCCATTTTCAGGTCCCTCCAGAGATGTTCAACAAGGTTCAAGTCATGGCTCTGGCTGGGCCACTCTAGAACATTCACAGAGTTGTCCCTAAGCCACTCCTGTGTTGTTTTGTCTGTGTGCTTAGGATTGTTGTCATGTTGGAAAGTGAACCTTATGCCCAGTCTGAGGTCCTGAGCGCTGTGGAACAGGTTTTCATTGAGGAGATCCCTGTACTTTGCTCCATTCAGCTTTCCCTCAACCCTGACCAGTCTTCCAGTCCCTGCTGCTGAGAAACACCCCCATAAAATGATGCTGTCACCACCATGCTTCACTGTTGGGAAGGTATTAGGCAGGTGAGAAGTGGTTTCCTCCAGACGTAATGTTTAGAATTGAAGCCAAAGAGTTCAATCTTGGTTTTATCAGACCAGAGAATCTTGTTCCTCACAGTTCTGAGAGTCCTTCGGGTGCCTTCTTGCAAACTCCAAGTGGGCTTTAGTGTGTTTTGAACTGAGGAGAGGCTTCCGTCTAGCTACTCTACCATAAAGCTGAGATCGGTGGAGAGCTGCAGTGACGGTTGTCCTTCTGGAACTCTGTCCCATCTTCACGCAGGATCTCTGGAGTTCAGTCAGAGTGACCATCGGGTTCTTGCTCACCTCTCTTGCTAAAGCCCTTCTCCCCGGATTGCTCAGCTTGACTGGGCGACCAGCTCTCGAAAGAATCCTGGTTGTGCCAAACCTCTTCCATTTGAGAATTATGGAGGCCACTGTGGTCTTAGGAACCTTCAGTGCAGCAGAAATTTTATTGTAGCCTTTATTGTAGCAATAATCCTGTCTCTGAGCTCTAAAGGCAGTTCCTTTCACCTCATGGCTTTTGGTCTGCTACAGTATACATTGTCAGCTGTGAGGCCCTCTATAGAGAGGTGTGTGCCTTTCCAAAACATGTCCAATCAATTTAATTTACCACAGGTGGACTCCAGTCAAGGTGTAGAAACGTGTCAGCAATGATCAAGAGAAATAGGAGTCACCTGAGCTAAATTTCAAGTGGTGTTGCAAAGGGTCTGAATACTTATGCCAATGTGACATTTGAGTATTTTCTTTTTAATAAATTTACAGACATTTCTAAAATTCTGTTTTTATTTTGTCATTATTGGGTACTGAGTGTCGATTAATGAGCAAAAAAGTGAATTTCAACAACTGTAGCCCTACAAAATTGACAAAAATGAAGGGGCCTGAATACATGCTGAATGCACTGTATATACTTCCTTTATTTTTTGTAAATAACAAAGCTAGTGGACAATATTCCTTCCTCCACAACAACAACCTTGTGGCGTGGGTTGAGCTGAGAGAGAGTGGCTCAAACTCACCCAGCCAGCATTCACGCCTAAGGCAGAACTAGTACTCCCAGTCACCCAGTTTCTAGCCTGATGCCTTAACCATTTGACCAAACTGAATTTATGGAAGAAGGAAATTGTTTAAAAATGATTTCTGCTCATAAAATATAGAAGGCTCATTTCATAGAAAGTATTAGCAAGAATCCGAGGGACAGGCTGCATGTAGGAATGGTGTGGCCTCTCTTCAGCAAGTCCAGCCTTCCAGGCTTAGGTTTTTGTTTTGATTTTTTTATTTAGAAAATTTATATTGCCGCCTACTCGCACATGGCGACTCAAGGTGGCTTAAACAGATCTAAAAACCTCATATAAAGGAAATAAGAAAAATAATAACCCCCCATCCCCACCCCGGTGACAACACACATTCATGCTAGCCATTTAATGGGCTCCATCCCACTCTGGGTTCCCCAGGCCCATTGGCAGAATCGTGTGTTTAGCGTCTTCCGAAAGAGTATTAGACTCCTGAACCTGGTCACTGCGTTCCTGATGGCCCTGAGCTGCTTTAACCAAGACTGGATGAGCCCTGAGAGGGATGTTCCCCACTTAGAGATGTGCCCACTTGTGTACCGAGTTTGACATTAACCAAAGTTGAGGGTGGGGAGCTATTGCCATCCAGAAATTTCCCTTGGCTTTCAACGATTCTGCTCCACAAACAAGTGGAGACGAGACTTTTATTGAAGTCGGGAGCTGGTGGATATATTGCTGCTCCAGCATGATACAGTGTCCAGTGCACTTCAGGAGTTTGTGGCACCCTGGAATTGTCCCAGGTCAAAGATTAGATCAGGGTTGTGTCTTAGGTTCGTTGTGATGTGATCCAATCCTGATATATGAGGATCAGTAGGGATAGACTTGGAAATGAGTCTTTGCTATAATTTTAGTTTGGAATCTTCATGTTTGCCAAAAAAACAGCCAAAATATATTGATGATTCTTCGGCTAAATTTCAGAAGAAATGGTTTGGTTGTTCCTTTATTCTTACTACAGTTTTCATTTTTCTTTTTCAAGGCTTTAAGGGGCAAGAGAATAAGAATTGCAAGGAGGAATACCAAGAGATCCATTCAAAAGGGGGAAAGAGGAAATTTGCAGATCAGATGCAACGAAAGAGGGAAACAAAGCGATCACAGAGTGGAATTGGAAAAAGTTGGCTTCCTAACCATACAATCATCAATACGGGAGAAAGGCCATATAAACGCATGGAGTGTGGAAAGAGGTTTAATAAATCCGATCACCTCATTTCCCATAAAAAGATACATACAGAAGAGAAGCCATATGAATGCATGGAATGTGGAAAGACCTTCTGTTATAATAACTCTCTTACAATCCATCAAAGGAGTCATAAAGGAGAAAGACCTTATAAATGCATGGAGTGTGGAAAGGCCTTTACTTCCAGCAGTAGTCTTATTTCCCACAAGAGTATCCACACAGCAGAGAAGCCATATCAATGCATGGAGTGTGGAAAGGGTTTTAGGAGGAGGAGTAATCTTGCCTCCCATAATAGGATCCACACAGGAGAGAAACCGTATCGATGTATGGAGTGTGGAAAGACCTTCCGTTACTCTAAGTCTCTCATGATCCATCAAAGGAATCACAAAGGAGAAAGACCTTATAAATGCCTGGAGTGCGGAAAAACCTTTACTTGTACCAGTAGTCTTCATTCCCATAAGAGGATCCACACAGGAGAAAGGCCATATAAATGCATGGAATGTGGAAAGAGGTTTAATAAATCCGATCTCATTTCCCATGAAAAGAAACATGCAGGAAAACGATTTATCTGCTTGGAATGTGGAAAGACCTTTACTCGTAGCAGTAATCTTAATTCCCACAAGAGGATCCACACAGGAGAGAAACCGTATCACTGCATGGAGTGTGGAAAGACCTTCTGTTATTCTAAGTCTCTCATAATCCATCAAATGAATCACAAAGGAGAAAGACCTTATAAATGCATGGAGTGTGGAAAGACCTTTTGTTATTCTCAGTCTCTCATAGTCCATCAAAGGAATCACAAAGGAGAAAGACCTTATAAATGCATGGAGTGTGGAAAGACCTTTACTTGTAGCAGTCGTCTTAATTATCACAAGTTGATCCACACAGGAGAGAGGCCATATAAAAGCACGGAGTGTGGAAAGATGTTTAATAAATCCAATCATCTCATTTCCGATAACAGAATACATTCAGAAGAGAAACGATTTATCTGCATGGACTGTGGAAAGACCTTTGCTCATAGCAGTAGCCTTAATTCCCATAAGAGGATCCACACAGGAGAGAAACCATATCAATGCATGGAGTGTGGAAAGAGTTTTATTTCTAGTAGTAATCTTAATTCCCATAAGAGGATCCACATAGGAGAGAAACCGCATCAATGCATGGAGTGTGGAAAGACCTTCTGTTACTCTAAGTCCCTCATAGTCCATCAAAGGAATCACACAGGAGAAAGACCTTATAAATGCCTGGAGTGCGGAAAGACCTTTATTTCTAGTAGTAATCTTAATTCCCACAAGAGGATCCACATAGGAGAGAAACTGCATCAATGCATGGAGTGTGGAAAGACCTTCTGTTACTCTAAGTCTCTCATAGTCCATCAAAGGAATCACACAGGAGAAAGACCTTATAAATGTATGGAGTGTGGAAAGACCTTTATTTGTACCAGTAGTCTTAATTATCACAAATTGATCCACACAGGAGAAAGGCCATATAAATGCATGAAATGTGGAAAGAGGTTTAATAAATCCAATGATCTCATTTCCCATGAAAAGACACATTCTGAAAAGAAACGATTTATCTGCATGGAGTGTGGAAAGACCTTTACTCGTAGCAGTAATCTTAATTCCCACAAGAGGATCCACACAGGAGAGAAGCCATATCGGTGCACGGAGTGTGGAAAGACCTTTACTTGTAGCAGTCTTCTTAATTCCCACAAGAGGATCCACACAGGAGAGAAGCCGTATCAATGCATGGAGTGTGGAAAGACCTTTACTCGTAGCAGTAATCTTAATTCTCACAAGAGGATCCACACAGGAGAGAAGCCATATAAATGTGTGTAATGTGGAAAGGGCTTTAGGTGGAATTTTGCTCTTACGTCCCATGAGGAGAGAAGCTATATCAATGCTTGGCATATGGAAAGACCTTTACTCATAGCAGTTGTCTTAAGGCCTTCTCTGCATGATTGTTTTTCGTTATATTGTTTCAAATATTCCAAAATATCAAACACAATTACCACATTATTCTTTAACTATATTTTAGGTTAAAAAAAAACCCACAACTTTATTAGAGGTTATCTGATACCTCTTGCTGTTGCCTCAGTATTTCTGTTCTGGTATTGGGCCACGTATCTGTGCCTCGACCCTTCTCTGGGTGTTCTACCTTTTCCATCCCTGCTTGTCTGATGAAGGCTCCAGTGAGAGGTCTGATGGCTGCATCCAGAATGTTGGCTGTTGCTTGTAAAGTTTTGTGAGGGCCGAATTACCTTCCTTTATTGGCTAAGATTTGTTTTCATACACAGTATTTATTTAATGAGCCTCTTTGTCATTGGTGCTTTTTAAATCAGGGATTCCCAACCTCCAAGTCATGGCTAGTTTGGAGCTGAGCCACGTAAGTGGGTGAGTGTGCGCGCAAAGTTCAAATTGCGTAAGTGGCAGGCACTTGCCCTCACATGTGATGCTCCATTTGTGTGACCGGTGGGCACGGAAATGTATCACTTGCACACTAGGGCGTGTCATTTAATGGGGTGAAAATTGATTTTTTTCAATGAGGGGTCCCAATAATGTGTGTTTTTGCACCAAGAATTCAATTCTGTCATTTTTGCAATTGCACAATGTTTCGCTTGGTAAATCCATGCCTGATCTTATACCTCACAAAATCTCTTGTAACCCAAATACTGGTAACTTTTATCTTCTCAAAATTACACCTTGTGCTACAAAAATTGGAAGTTTTTTTTCTGCATGAATCTTATCCGGCTAAGCAAAAAATAATCTCTGCAATCATAAACTAACATCAGAAAGCAATTATCTGAGTTACAAAAATGTTTAAGCGAGTTTCATCAAGTCTTGTTTTGATTCGTTCGGCATCAGCTGCCAATTTGCTTCTTGGCCTCTGATAATAATCCTCACATTTCTAATGTGTACTGTATACACTCTGCTTGCTGCCTCTGTGGCCTGTTTCACACATCTCTCTATTGATTGGTCATGACAGGCCACCGTGGTACTTGCATTGTTTCGTCAAATAACTTTTTTATTTCTTTTGTAGTCAGTTTGCATGTCAAAGGTGGCTCATATACGCCTTCAGACCAGTCAATCAGCTCCACCAGAGTGGATGCTCTGGCGTTGATTAAAGGCGTTTTGCACGTACAAAAAAAATTCCCAGCACGTCATCGTCTGCACCCCTCAAGTCAATGAACTTTTGCATACCAGCTCTCCTCTCTTGAATGTCATCTGAACACAAGAGTGTCTGGATTATCATTTCACTGAAAGCGTACTGCGCTGAGCGCTGAATGGGTGGCAAAACAACATTACTACACCCTTTTGCAGTCTTGACTAGCTGCAGCTGGAACAACATATGATGCAAGTCTTCAATCTAGGAATGTTTTTCGTTGATGTTGAACCAAGCAAGGGTTGTAGGTGCCAATGATGCATTCCACTATCATTCTTAAGTTTTGGAGAGTTTTGTCTTTAAAGCCAAGTTTTGAAACCCATATTTGACAAAGCCTATTTGCAGTTGTCAACCAGCGTGAATGGCTTAGGAGGCCAATTTCCAGAAGAGCCAGGTCTGTGGGAAGTTCTCCTGTCCTTATTGCCTGTGTGATCCATACGCTTGATCAGTAGAGAGATCCTTTGTAACAGGGCTTTTCAACCTTTTCAGAGATTTCACCACTTTTAGGATATGGCAATATTCGAGTACCAGCAGTCACCTAGCAGGTGGGCGTGGCCTGCTCAACGCCACTCACTGGACACAGCTGACTCAAGACAGCTGGGTCGGAACGGAACAAGTCGCACTGGCTAACTCGATGTGGGGACAACTCGGTGCCCCACAAACTCGCCTCCCCAAACTGCTAGCAGCCAAGCGCATGCGCGTGCATACACACATGCGCACAGACCGAATTCCAGGTTTGGGGGCTTTTATCCACAGAGGAAGGAGAGGGCCTTCTCCCCAAGCCCAGGCATGATTGACAGTTTGCTAGCTCAGATGTAGAGAAAAGTCTCCCAGCTTGGAATGTTTGTGTGTGTCTCTCTGTGTGTGTGTATAGCACGTTAAAGAGATGTCCTTTTCCCAATTTCAGACATCGTTGGTGTTTCCCTGTCCAGTGTCCCCTCTTGGCAAAGCAGGAGGTGGAAGACGTTTGCAGGAAGCAGTTTTCTCCGAGTCCAACTTCTATCTAGACCTCCTCTCCAGAGATCTTTCAAGGCAGAAGTTGGACTCGGAGGAAACTGCTTCCTGCAAACTTTAGCCGCATCAGCTTTATGGTTGCCCTCAAAGGGCCAGTTGCATATAAGACTATTGTATCATATTAGTTCAGGAGTGTATTATGTCTTAAGACGTGGGCCAAACAGGATTAACATTTCAAATATGAACAAACATTTCAAATAAATCTGCAAAAATAAATGTAAAAGAAAGAAAAAAACATAAGCTTTTTAGTTCTCTCTCTCACGCCGTTTTGTCCAATGCCAGATGTTTGGCATCTTTTATTGGCTAACAAGTTCACATTTGGGGTTAGGTTCTGAGCTGTGGAAACTCAGGATAGAGCAGAGGTGTGCATCAGTGAGCAAGACTTCTGTGTGCGCTTTCGTTCACTCTCCTCACAGAGAAAAGATGCTCACACAGCATGCACTATCAAACATGCAGAGCATTCGAGCAGCTTGTAAGCGGAGTTGGGGCATCATTTCTGTGGGTCCTACAGAATCATACTTTGCCTTAAGTGAGCTGTTACATTGGAGTTCTGTCAGCTCCCTCTGGATGTTTACAGGTGCTTTCTCCACGTCAAGTGCAAATGGATTACTGAGCAGTCTAAAATGGAATTTCTGTGCTTCGAAGTCAACAAAGCGACTTGGAAGTGTGCTCAGTTTATCAGCAAAAGGGAGTATCTGAGAACACAGCGGTGGAGACCTGGTTTATGATTGGCAAAGGAAAGTGACTCTAGAGTGCATCTGAGTCTTCCACAGTCGCAGCTTAGCTTGAAATGCTTTCACTGCATCGTACGTGTTCGTAATCACACAGTCCTGTCCCTGAAGCTGAAGATTTAGCGCAGTGAGATGCTTAGTTATGTTGCACAGAAAAGCTAATTCACACAGCCACTTTTCATCTCGCAGAACTCTTGTGAGTTTTCCTTTACTTTCAATGAACTGATGATTTCCATGCGCAACTCGAAAAATCTATTGAGCATTTTTTCTCGACTTAGCCATCGCACCTCTGTGTGATAGGGCAGATCTCCAAGTTCAGAATGTGTTTCCTCAAGAAAAGACTTAAATTGACGGTGATTTAAACGTTTGGCTCTTATAAAGTTAACTGTGTTACAGTGCTCATTACATGTTCCACCTTCAGGGCTTTGCCGCATAGTGTTTGCTGGTGTATTGTACAGTGATATGCTGTCAGTTCACCTGTGCAATTCTTGCTCTTCATCTTCTCCTGCATCCTTCCCACTAATCCACTCTTTTCCCTGCACATCGAAGGTGCTCAATCTATTGTCAGTCGTTTCATGTCATTTAAGCATTTACATACTGCTTCCAATATGTCTTTTCCTGTGGTAGTGCCATGCATTGATTTCACATCCAAAATTTCCTCTGCAAGGCATAAACTTGAGTTTATTGTCAGATTGTCAGCTGTGCCATGTCAATGATGTGATTTGAAAAAGCAGCTGTAATAATTGAACTCACTAAAGAAAAATCAATACAAATCTTTAATTTTCCTCAACCTGTCCCTTTCCTCTCTCTCTCTCTCTCTCTCTCAGGCCCCTGATCTCCCCTCACTTCAGGGCTGAGTTTGCCATCAGCCACAAGACACAAGTTGGGTTTCACGGAGAGGCTCCTGTTTCTTGTCTTTTGGACAGAAAAGCTGCTCTTGAGGAAAGTGTTTTTTGAGTCTCCACAGAGATTTTCTCAGTGTTCACAAGATCACAGATGGTTCTTAGACATTAAAAAGAGGAAAATCTAGAAACTGCCGCCTGCTGGAGATGCCACTTGTTTTCTAGATAGGCAATGTTGGAAGGAACCTATCCTTCTACTCCAATGCCCATCATCCCAGGCCCAGAGGGAATATGATGTCCGGTGCCCTTGCACTATCCTCTGGCATTGCGCACAGGATCCACTAGGGGGCTCCCTCGGTAGCCGTTGGAAGAGCAGGGCAGCTGCCTCCTGCCCCTCCCCCCGCATTGCAAGAGAACTGAGCATGCGCTCTCTGCTTCTTTCCCAAGTCCAGAGGGATCCGCGCTTGTCGAGTGTCCGCTTCTGCTCCCCCCCCGCCTCGCTGCGAGCCTTTGGGTGAGCCTTTCTAGGAAGGGAAGAGACTGCAGGGAAGTCTTGCACGGATCGCGATTCAGATGTGACTCGGGGTTCAGTGATGCGGGAGGGGCTTTTCTCCCGCGTTGAAGGCGAGCATGGAGACATGCAAAGCTTCTTCAAGCTTGGAGTCGTGGGAAGGGGGGGAGCCACTGGTCCCATGTTCCCCTGCCACTCTGTGCATGCACGGGCAGGGGAGAAAGAAAGCTTTCGGAACCTTCGCGTTGCCCCTAGGGGAAAAAAAATCAGAGTCGCAGAAAAGGGGCAGCCATTTACACCCCCAGCCCCCCATTTCGATGGGAAAACCTCTGCATGGGGAGAGGAGGGGAGGAGAGGTCGGCTTTGCAAAACAGATTTGTGCCTACAAGTCAGTTTTGACTCCTAGACAATTTCCTGCAAATGTCTTGGCCCCGTTTTCAGAAAGGGGTTCCCTCGCCTCTCCCTTAGAGCGATCTAAGTCCCTCCTGCTGGCTTTGCATGCAAGGCTGGGACTCCGTGTGGAAGGAGTTGGGTGCCAGGTGTGCAAGGACTGAAACTCAAGTTACCTGCTTTCCCGCCTTTCCCCACTATCCCCAGCTGGCTCTGCCGCGAGGTAAATAAGGAAGATGTTGGAGGAGGGAGATGTGCCTGGAGCATCATTCACACTATGTGCCTGATTAGGCCCGTGTTTTTGTCAAACTTGGCCTTTTTTAGGCCTGGGTGTTGAAATCCATTGTTGATTTATGTACTTACTAAATGAGAGCCCCTGTGTCAATTGCTGTTTGTGACCTGGGACATTTATGATTTATAATTAATTAATTAAAATATAATAATAATAATAATAATAATAATAATAATAATAATAATAATAATAATAATAATAATAATAAAGTTGGAAGGGACCTTGGAGATCATCTAGTCATTTCAGACAAATGGCTGTCCAGTCTCTTCTTAAAAACTTCCAGTGTTGGAGCATTCACAGCTTCTGGAGGCATGTGGTTCCACTGATTAATTGTTCTAACTGTCAGGAAATTTCTCCTTAGTTCTAGGTTGCTTCTCTCTTTGGTTAGTTTCCATTCATTGCTTCTTGTCCTGCCTTCAGGCGCTTTGGAGAATAGCTTGACTCCCTCTTCTTTATGGCAACCCCTGAGATATTGGAACACCTTCTTAAACTAGACATACCCAATTCCAGCAACCGTTCCTCCAGTCCCCTGATCATCTTTGTTGCTCTTCTCTGTACTCTTTCTACAGTCTCAGCATCTTTCTTACATCGTGGTGACCAAAACTGGATGCAGTATTCCACGTGTGGCTTTACCAAGGCATTGTAAAATGGTATTAACACTTCACGTGATCTTGATTCTATCCCTCTGTTAATGCAGCCTAGCACTGTGTTGGCTTTTTTGGCAGCTGCAGCACACTGCTGGCTCATATTTAAGTGATTGTCCACTAGGACTCCCAAGATCCCTCTCACAGTTACTACTGTTGAGCAAAGTACCACCTATATTGTATTTGTACATTTGGTTTTTCTTGCCTAAATGTAGAACCTTACTTTTTTCACCATTGAATTTCATTTTGTTAGATAGCGCCCAATGTTCAAGTCTGTCAATATCCTTCTGTAACTTACGCCTGTCTTCTGGAGTATTGGCTATTCCTGCCAGCTTGGTGTCATTTGCAAATTTGATGAGTTCCCCATCTATCCCCTCTTCAAAATGATTGATGAAGAAGTTGAAGAGCACTGGGCCCAGAACAGAGCCCTGGGGCACCCCACTACATACTTCCCTCCATGTAGATGCAGTTCCATTGAGGACCACATGCTGAGTACAGCTGGTCAGCCAGCTACGAATCCATCTGGTGGTGATGCTGTCTAACCCACATTTTTCTATCTTATCAAGTAGTAGGTTGTAGTCTACTTTATCTACTTACTGAGGTCCAAGTAAATTATATCCACAGCATTCCTCTGGTCCACTAATTTTGTCACCTGGTCAAAGAATGCAGCCAAGGAAATGATAACATGATATGATATGATTAATTTATAGTCCAATCTTTGGCATGAAAGCCTTGAGCCCATTCCCCCCCTTCCAGGCCAATCTACTTCACAGGGCTGTTGTGGGGAAAATAGTAAGAAGGGGCATGATGTGTAATCTCTGCCTAGAGTAATTTATAAAAATAATACAGAATATATAAAAACGAAAATTAAATTTTAATAGAAACTAGGAAGTAGAAATCCAAAACATATTTAAATGTATTTTTCCAATATTTTGATAGACATTGATACTGAAGGGTTCTCTGCAAATTTCCCCATATGTAGAGAAATCAAGCTACCTAATGATATTTACCCCCCTTCCCAAATTCATCTGAATTTTTACTTTGATCCTTTCCTTTCCTTTCCTTTCCTTTCCTTTCCTTCCTTTCCTTTCCTTTTTCTTTCCTTTCCTTTCCTTTCCTTTCCTTTCCTTTCCTTTCCTTTCCTTTCCTTTCCTTTCCTTTCCTTTCCTTTCCTTCCTTTCCTTTCCTTTCCTTTCCTTTCCTTTCCTTTCCTTTCCTTTCCTTTCCTTTCCTTTCCTTTCCTTTCCTTTCCTTTCCTTTTTCTTTCCAAGAATGCTCAATAGTTCAATTAATCATCCTAATAAACACCCTAAGTTATTTGTTTTCCATTTCAGGTATGTAAGCTGGAAATCTTTTCTGGTTTCCTAACCAAATTTTCTGGAATCTTAAATATCTTGTCTGGGAAGAGAGCTGAATGGCCTTGGAAAATTTGGCCAGACCTCTTGTGAACAGAAAGATCTGTGGAGATCCATAAGTCCATTTTGGAGCTGGATTAGAGACCAGAGAGAAGATGGAGGGACAAAGCCCAGCAGATGCAGAAGTTAGAAAAGACCGTCCAGCTGCTCAGCCTTGGAGCTGTGGGAAGAATGGGGCAATTCCTGGGCAGAAGAGCCAAGAAGAGGAAGGCAACAGTTCAGAGGTCCAATGCTGTCACTTCAGAAATGTGCAGTTCCAGAAGGGGAGGGGTCCCCGAGATGTTTGCACTCAGCTTCACTACCTTTGTTGTCAGTGGCTTCAGCCAGAAAGACGCACAAAGGCCCAGATGGTGGACCTGGTGCTCCTGGAGCAGTTTCTGGCTGTCCTTCCACCAGAGATGGCAAAATGGGTGCGGGAGTGTGGCGCAGAGACCAGTTCCCAGGCGGTGGCCCTGGCCGAAGGCTTCTTGTTGAACCAAGAGGAAGAAAAGTTGCAAGAAGAGTTTCAGGTATGGGAATGTAACCATAGCTGCTCTAAAGAGGATCTCTCTGAATTTGTCAATTCCTTTCTGACAGAATTTTCTGAGATTATTAACTCCTAAGGCGAGTTGTTCTATTCTTCCAGAGGATATATTTGGGGCAATTCTTCCATTCTGTTTCGAGTTTCAGCAATGGACATTGGGGTCTGCTAGTTTGAAGGTGCAATATGGTAATTCATTTCTATTTCTCTGCTCTTTCCTTGTTTCTCGTATCACATCATGTCCAGAAATCCTTGGAAGCTGTGACCGAGTATCCCAAGGGGAGGAAAGATTCATTCAAATCTTCTCAAGAGCTCTTGTTCAGGGAGACCCTACACAAATATCAAAGTCAGGACACTATGCCAGGTAACAAGAGCTCTTTTTGTGTGATGTGAGATCTCAACATTTAGCTGATTCTGTTGCTCCTCTTGATTGGAATCTCTCTCTCTTTAACAAATCTGCTTCCACTATTTTTCTCTTTCACACAGAGAGCAGGAAGCTGTCCTTGGAATTTTTAGAATCACCTCCTGTTTGTGGTGGAGCTGAAGGATTGGCTGAACCGCTGCCTCAGGTAAGGAGGAGTAAGATCGGAAAAGGTCCATGAATCTTGGATGGATTTCATTCTGTTCTGGAGTGTAATGTATAAAATGGCTTTTTCTAAGCAATAAGAATTTCTTACAATACCATTACAAAAATATATATACATTTTTGCCTTTTGAAAAGCATCTTTGGGACAGCCATGACCTGGTGATTGAGACTCTCCATAGACATGTTGTTTTTGTTGTTAGTTGCGAAGTCATGTCTGACCCATCGCGACCCCATGGACAACGTTCCTCCAGGCCTTCCTGTCCTACCATCTTCTGGAGTCCATTTAAGCTCATGCCTACTGCTTCAGTGACTCCATCCAGCCACCTCATTCTCTGTCGTCCCCTTTTTCTATTGCCCTCAATCTTTCCCAGCATTAGGCTCTTCTCCAGTGAGTCCTTCCTTCTCATTAGGTGGCCATAGACATATATAGTACTATTACAAGCTCTTACAACACCTTCCTGAATGTTTGGAGTTGGGGTACATTTGTCCCTTAGTGGATAAAGTAAGCCATCGGTAAAAATGTCAGGTGGGTTTTGACAGTATTTTGCTCTGCCCAACCTAGGAAGAATTGGAGTCACTGATAAGTAGTGGATTTAAAACCCAACTACCAATTGACCAAGAAAACTATTTTAGTTGGCTGCACTGAAAGGCACTGAAAAGCTTGATCAAACCTGATTTAGTTGTGCCGTCAGCCCAAAGCGGTGAGATCTTTTCTGAATTCCGCAGAAGATGCCCATTTCGTTCACTGGATCTCTTTCCTAGAATTAATGGAAGAAAAACCTCAAACTATTCTGGGATTATCTGTTAATAGGGAAAAAAATTTTCTTCTTCAGGATGTCGTGTCTTTTGAGGAAGTGGCCGTGCATTTCTCCAAGGAGGAGTGGTCTCAGCTGGACCCTGCCCAAAAAGCGCTTCACGGAGAAGTCATGCTGGAGAATTCCAGGAATCTGGCTTCGCTCGGTAAGAACTCCTGTCTGTGCTCAGAAGCGTAGAGAAGGGGCTTAAATGTTATTTCTGATTTAAAAAAAAATCACTTATTTATTTACAGTGCATTCAGAAAGTATTCAGACCCCCTTCACTTTTGTCAATTTTGTTATGCTGCAGCCTGATTCTACAGTTGTTGAAATTCACTTTGTTTGCTCATTAATCTATACTCAGTAATGACAAAATGAAAACAATTTTAGAAATGTCTGTGTTGTTGTTACTTGCGAAGTCGTGTCCGACCCATCTCGACTCCATGGACAACATTCCTCCAGGCCTTCCTGTCCTCTTACCATCTTCTGGAGTCCATTTAAGCTCACGCTTACTGCTTCAGTGACTCCATCCAGCCACCTCATTCTCTGTCGTCCCCTTCTTCTATTGCCCTCAATCTTTCCCAGCATCAGGCTCTTCTCCAGTGAGTCCTTCCTTCTCATTAGGTGGCCAAAGTACTTGAGTTTCAACTTCAGGATCTGGCCTTCTAAGGAGCAGTCAGGGTTGATCTCCTCCACGACTGACCGGTTTGATCGCCTTGCAGTCCAAGGGACTCGCAGGAGTCTTCTCCAGCACCATAGTTCAAAGGCCTCAATGTCTGTAAGTTTATTAAAAAGAAAAAAAAATGAAATATTTGCATAAATATTTGCATAACTGGATTGCAGAACGGGATGACTCGACATCGCTAACTTGATGCGGCCAGCTGGGAGAGGCCTTGCCACTGCCAAGTCTCGTCTGCCAGCTCAGTGCCGCCATTTCTTTGCAGGACATCTGAACCCTGGAAAGTCGCTGCGGGGATAACTGGCTGCAGGCGTCAGATGGAGAGCCGTGTGAGTGAGCGAGCTGTCAGAGGGGAGCAGCCATGTCTGTGGCGCTGGATGCAGAGCCGGGCGGGAGGGCGGGAGGGCGAGCAGGTTGTGAGGTGGTAGGTTGGCTCCGCCCTCAACACTGAACTGGCAGTTTGGCTGCAGCGGGGGATGGGATGGAAGGCGGGGGCTTCCTATTTTGACACCTCCTGCCGGTGCCTCCATACTTTGGGCTGCACTGGATGGGAAGTGAGGGAGCAGGCTGTCAGAGGGCATAGCAATGGCGACACCAGGCTTCTCATTTCGACCCACTCACCACCCTCGTTTTCTCTGTGCCTGGGCTCTGAACCTAACCTGAACAGGCAGTTTGGCTGTGATGGTATGCAGGGCAAGTGTTTTTTTAAAGCACCGCTGTGGCTTTGCAAGGGTTTTTTTTTTGCACATTTTTTTAAAAAATGTGGCGACTGCCAGGTTTTTTTTCCGTGCTGCGAAGCGCCGCAGCTTTGCCAGTTTTTTTTTTTAAAGCACCGTCATCTGCCAGGTTTTTTTTTTCTGTGCTGCAAGTTTTATTTTTTAAAGTGCCATCGCTCTGCAACTTGTTTTTTAAAAGTGCTGCAGCTCTATGAGTTTTTTTTTTTTTTACACTGCTGGGGCTGCTCTACAAATAATGGGGTGGTGATGTCATTTTAAAAAAACTCAAGAGCCGTGGCACATCACCGCATGGAAATATAAAACTTGCAGAGACACAGATCTTTAAAAAACCTACCGTGTTTCCCCCAAAATAAGACCAGGTCTTTTTTTTTTTTTTGCCTCCAAAAGAGGCACCAAGTCTTACTTTCGTGTGTGTGTGTGTGTGTGTGTGTTACTCACCTCCGGCACCGACAGCCCTGCCCAGCAAGTCCACTTCTTCTGGGGCCGAAGGAGCGGCTTTTCTGCAGCTACATTCCAGCCTGCATTTTGCAGTCAGGCCTTTCCGGAAGGCCTATGCAGCCGAGTTCCGAGCTATGGATTCAATCCATAGTTCGGTTCTCGGCTGCAGAGGTCTTGCAGAACCGAGCTATGGATTGAATCCATAGCTCGGATTTTGGCTACAGTGACCTTCTGGAAAGGCCTGTGACTAATAAATGCAGGCCTGGCTGCAGAAGACGCCGCAGAAGAAGTGGGCCAGCGAGGAGAGGCCTGGCTGCAAGATAAGTGGTTGCGGGACGCGAGAGGCAAATCCATACCCCTACCCCCGCCCTAGCTTGATTTTTAAGTGTGTGCCTCACCCCAAAACTAGGGCTTATTTTTGGAGTAGGACTTATATTAGGCCTACCCCCCAAAACCATCTAGGGCTTATTTTTGGGGTAGGCCTTACTTTCGGGGAAACACGGCAGAGCTGTGGCACTTTGCAGCACAGAAAAACTGACAGAGCCATGGCACTTAAAAAAAAAATGACCAAAAAAACATTGCAAAGCCGTGGCAGTGGCACTTTGAAAATACTTGCCCTGCATACAGCCACAGCCAAACTGCCCATTTGGGTTCAATCTGAAGACAAGGCACAGAGGCGATGGTGATGGATTCAAAATGGGAAGCGCCTGCCTGGCGCCGCTGCTGCTCTGCCCTCTAATAGCTTGCTCGCTGGCTTCCCATCCAGAGAAGCCAAAAGGCGCAGAGGCACCAGTGGGAGGTGTCAAAATAGGAAGCCAACCTACTGCCCCTGCCCGCTGACATCCCATTCACTCATCCTCCTGCCTGGCTCTCCATCCAGTGCCCCACCCATTGCCACTCCCCTCTGACAGCGTACTCGCTTGCTCACCCACCCTCATCCACCTCTCCGTCTGGTGCCTGCAGCGAGTTCTCCCCGCAGCGACTTTCCGGGTGTTCAGATGTCCTGCAAAGAAATGGCGGCACTGAGTTGGCAGAGGAGACTTGGCGGTGGTAAGAAGGCCGCCGCCAATTGGCCATTTCAAGTTAGCAACGTGGAGTCGTCATAGACTGCCTGGATTGGAGGCTTTTCTGCCATTCTTCCTTGCAAATCCTCTTAAACTCGAATCAGGTTTGGATGGCAATCATCGGTGGACAGCCATTTTCAGGTCCCTCCAGGAAGTTCAGTAAGGTTCAGGTCAGGGCCCTGGCTGGGCTATTCTAGGACATTCGCATAGTTGTCCCTAGGCCACTCCTGTGTTGTCTTGGCTGTGCGCTTTATGATAGTTGTCATGTTGGAAAGTGAACTTTCAGCCCAGTTTCGGGTCCTGAGTGCTGTGGAACAGGTTTACATTGAGGAGATCCCTGTACTTTGCTCCATTCAGCTTTCCCTCAACCCTGACCAGTCTCCCAGTCCCTGCTGCTAAAAAACTATCTCCCCCAGCATGATGCTGCCACCACCACGCTTCACTGCTCAGATAATATTGGGCAGGTGATGAGCGGTTTCCTCTAGAAAGAACATTTAGAATTGAGGCCAAAGAGTTCAATCTTGGTTTCATCAGACTAGAGAATCTAGTTCCTCACAGTCTGAGAGTCCTTCAGGTGCATTTTTCAACCTCCAAGTGGGCTTTCATGTGTTTTGCACTGAGGAGAGGCTTCCGTCTTGCCACTCTGCCATAAAGCCCAGATTGGTGGAGGCTGCATTGATGGTTGTTGTTCTGGAACTCTGTCCCATCTCCACACAGGATCTCTGGAGCTCAGTCAGGATGACCATCAGGTTCTTGGTCACCTCTCTCCCCTGATTGCTTATTTTGACAGGGTGGCCAACTTAGAATTATGGAGGCCACTGTGCTCTTAGGGACCTTCAGTGCAGCAGAAATTTTATTATAGCCTTTATTGTTGCAACAATCCTGTCTCTGAGCTCTGCAGGCACTTCCTTTGACCTCATGGCTTTTGCTCTGCTACAGTATGCATTGTCAGCTGTGAGGCCTTCTATAGGGAGGTGTGTGCCTTTCCAAATTATGTCCAATCAGTTTAATTTACCACAGGTGGACTCCAATTAAGGTGTAGAAAGATGTCAGCCATGATCAAGAGAAACGGGAGGCACCTGAGCTAAATTTCAAGTGTTGTTAACAAAGGGTCTGAATACTTATGCCAATGTGATATTTCAGTTTTTTATTTTTAATATATTTACATTTCTAAAATTCTGTTTTCACTTTGTCATTATTGGGTACTGAATATAGATTAATGAGAAAAAAGTGAATTTCAACAACTATAAATTTAGGCTGCAGTATAACAGAAGTGACGGGGTCTGAATACATTCTGAATGCAGTGTACATACTTCCATTATTTTTGGTAAATAATAAAGCAGCGTACATACTCAATATTACTTCCTCCTGCTGTTTTCTCGACGACAACAACCCTGTGACATGGGTTGAGGTGAGAGAGACTGGTCCAAAATCATCCAGCCAGCATTCATGTCTAAAGCAGAACTAGTATTCACAGTCACCTAGTTTCTAGCCTGGCGACTATGTTGCTGCACCAGCATGATACGGTGTCCAATGCACCTTTGGAGTTTGTGGCACCCTGCAATTGTCCCAGGTCAAAGATTAGATCAGGGTTGTGTTTTAGGTTTGTTACGATGTGGTCTGATTCTGATATATGAGGATCAGTAGGGATATACTTGGAAATGAGTCTTTGCGATAATCTTAGTTGGAATTTTCACTTTTGCCAGCAAAACAGCCAAAGTATATTGATAATTCTATGGCTAAATTTCAGAAGAAAAAGTTCGATTATTCCTCTATTCTCGCTACAGTTTTCTTTTTTCTTTTTCAAGGCTTTAATGGGCAACTGAATAAGAATTGCAAGAAGGCATACCAAGAGATCCATTCAAAAGGGGGAAAAGGGAAACTTGCGGATCAGATGCAACCGAAGAGTGATGAAACAAAGCAATCACAAAATGGAAGTAAAAAAAGCTTTACTCGGGTCAATTGGCTTCCTAACCAAATGCTCATTGATATGGGAGAAGAACCATATAAATGCATAGAGTGTGGAAAGAGGTTTAATAAATCTGATCATCTCATTTCCCATAAAAAGACACATTCAGAAGAGAAACAATTTACCGGCAAGGAGTATGGAAAGACCTCTTATAATTACTCTCTTATAATCCATGAAAGGAATCAGAAAGGAGGACCTTATAAATGCATGGAGTGTGGAAAGACCTTTACTCGTAGCAGTAATCTTAATGCCCACAAGAGGATCCACACAGGAGATAAACTTTATCAATGCATGGAGTGTGGGAAGACCTTCTGTTATTCTAGGTCTCTTATAATCCATCAAAGGAATCACAAAGGAGAGAAACCTTATAAATGCATGGAGTGTGGAAAGACTTTTACTTGTAGTAGTAGTCTTAATTCTCACAAGTTGATCCACACAGGAGAGAAGCCGTACCGATGCATGGAGTGTGGAAAGGCCTTTCGTTATTCTCAGTCTCTTATATTCCATCAAAGGAATCACAAAGGAGAAAGACCTTATAAGTGCATGGAGTGTGGAAAGACATTTACTCGTAGCAGTAATCTTAATTCCCACAAGACGATCCACACAGGAGAGAAACCTTATCAATGCATGGAGTGTGGAAAGGGTTTTAGGACGAGGAGTAATCTTGCCTCCCACAATAGGATCCACACAGGAGAGAAACCGTATCAATGCATGGAGTGTGGGAAGGCCTTCTGTTATTCTAAGTCTCTTATAATCCATCAAAGTAATCACAAAGGAGAGAAACCTTATAAATGTATGGAATGTGGAAAGACTTTTACTTGTAGCAGTAGTCTTAATTCTCACAAGTTGATCCACACAGGAGAGAAGCCATATCAATGCATGGAGTGCGGAAAGGCCTTTCGTTATTCTAAGTCTCTTATATTCCATGAAATGAATCACAAAGGAGAAAGACCTTATAAGTGCATGGAGTGTGGAAAGAGCTTTACTTCTAGTAGTATCCTTAATTCCCACAAGAGGATCCACACAGGAGAGAAGCCATATCAATGCTTGGAGTGTGGAAAGGGTTTTAGGACGAGGAGTAATCTTGCCTCCCATAATAGGATCCACACAGAACAGAAACTGTATTAATGCATGGAGTGTGGAAAGACCTTCTGTTATAATAGCTCTCTTATAATCCATCAAAGGAGTCATAAAAGAGAAAGACCTTATAAATGCCTGGAGTGCGGAAAGATGTTTACCCATAGCAGTAATCTTAATTCTCACCAGAGAATCCACACAGGAGAAAGACCTTATAAATGCCTGGAGTGCGGAAAGACCTTTATTTCTAGTAGTAATCTTAATTCCCACAAGAGGATCCACATAGGAGAGAAACTGCATCAATGCATGGAGTGTGGAAAGACCTTCTGTTACTCTAAGTCTCTCATAGTCCATCAAAGGAATCACACAGGAGAAAGACCTTATAAATGTATGGAGTGTGGAAAGACCTTTATTTGTACCAGTAGTCTTAATTATCACAAATTGATCCACACAGGAGAAAGGCCATATAAATGCATGAAATGTGGAAAGAGGTTTAATAAATCCAATGATCTCATTTCCCATGAAAAGACACATTCTGAAAAGAAACGATTTATCTGCATGGAGTGTGGAAAGACCTTTACTCGTAGCAGTAATCTTAATTCCCACAAGAGGATCCACACAGGGGAGAAGCCATATAAATGTGTGTAATGTGGAAAGGGCTTTAGGTGGAATTTTGCTCTTACGTCCCATGAGGAGAGAAGCTATATCAATGCTTGGCATATGGAAAGACCTTTACTCATAGCAGTTGTCTTAAGGCCTTCTCTGCATGATTGTTTTTTGTTATATTGTTTCAAATATTCCAAAATATCAAACACAATTACCACATTATTCTTTAACTATATTTTAGGTTAAAAAAAACCCCACAACTTTATTAGAGGGTATCTGATACCTCTTGCTGTTGCCTCAGTATTTCTGTTCTGGTATTGGGCCACGTATCTGTGCCTCGACCCTTCTCTGGGTGTTCTACCTTTTCCATCCCTGCTTGTCTGATGAAGGCTCCAGTGAGAGGTCTGATGGCTGCATCCAGAATGTTGGCTGTTGCTTGTAAAGTTTTGTGAGGGCCAAATTCCCTTCCTTTATTGGCTAAGATTTGTTTTCATACACAGTATTTATTTAATGAGCCTCTTTGTCATTGGTGCTTTTTAAATCAGGGATTCCCAACCTCCAAGTCATGGCTAGTTTGGAGCTGAGCCACGTAAGTGGGTGAGTGTGCGCGCAAAGTTCAACTTGCGTAAGTGGCAGGCACTTGCCCTCACATGTGATGCTCCATTTGTGTGACCGGTGGGCACGGAAATGTATCACTTGCGCACTAGGGCGTGTCATTTAATGGGGTGAAAATTGATTTTTTGCAATTTTTTTCAATGAGGGGTCCCAATAATGTGTGTTTTTGCACCAAGAATTCAATTCTGTCATTTTTGCAATTGCACAATGTTTCGCTTGGTAAATCCATGCCTGATCTTATACCTCACAAAATCTCTTGTAACCCAAATACTGGTAACTTTTATCTTCTCAAAATTATACCTTGTGCTACAAAAATTGGAAGTTTTTTTTCTGCATGAATCTTATCCGGCTAAGCAAAAAATAATCTCTGCAATCATAAACTAACATCAGAAAGCAATTATCTGAGTTACAAAAATGTTTAAGCGACTTTCATCAAGTCTTGTTTTGATTCGTTCGGCATCAGCTGCCAATTTGCTTCTTGGCCTCTGATAATAATCCTCACATTTCTAATGTGTACTGTATACACTCTGCTTGCTGCCTCTGTGGCCTGTTTCACACATCTCTCTATTGATTGGTCATGACAGGCCACCGTGGTACTTGCATTGTTTCGTCAAATAACTTTTTTATTTCTTTTGTAGTCAGTTTGCATGTCAAAGGTGGCTCATATACGCCTTCAGACCAGTCAATCAGCTCCACCAGAGTGGATGCTCTGGCGTTGATTAAAGGCGTTTTGCACGTACAGAAAAAATTCCCAGCACGTCATCGTCTGCACCCCTCAAGTCAATGAACTTTTGCACACCAGCTCTCCTCTCTTGAATGTCATCTGAACACAAGAGTGTCTGGATTATCATTTCACTGAAAGCGTACTGCGCTGAGCGCTGAATGGGTGGCAAAACAACATTACTACACCCTTTTGCAGTCTTGACTAGCTGCAGCTGGAACAACATATGATGCAGGTCTTCAATCTAGGAATGTTTTTCGTTGATGTTGAACCAAGCAAGGGTTGTAGATGCCAATGATGCATTCCACTATCATTCTTAAGTTTTGGAGAGTTTTGTCTTTAAAGCCAAGTTTTGAAACCCATATTTGACAAAGCCTATTTGCAGTTGTCAACCAGCGTGAATGGCTTAGGAGGCCAATTTCCAGAAGAGCCAGGTCTGTGGGAAGTTCTCCTGTCCTTATTGCCTGTGTGATCCATACACTTGATCAGTAGAGAGATCCTTTGTAACAGGGCTTTTCAACCTTTTCAGAGATTTCACCACTTTTAGGATATGGCAATATTCGAGTACCAGCAGTCACCTAGCAGGTGGGCGTGGCCTGCTCAACGCCACTCACTGGACACAGCTGACTCAAGACAGCTGGGTCGGAACGGAACAAGTCGCACTGGCTAACTCGATGTGGGGACAACTCGGTGCCCCACAAACTCGCCTCCCCAAACTGCTAGCAGCCAAGCGCATGCGCGTGCATACACACATGCGCAGAGACCGAATTCCAGGTTTGGGGGCTTTTATCCACAGAGGAAGGAGAGGGCCTTCTCCCCAAGCCCAGGCATGATTGACAGTTTGCTAGCTCAGATGTAGAGAAAAGTCTCCCAGCTTCGAATGTTTGTGTGTGTCTCTGTGTGTGTGTATAGCACGTTAAAGAGATGTCCTTTTCCCAATTTCAGAGATCGTTGGTGTTTCCCTGTCCAGTGCCCCCTCTTGGCAAAGCAGGAGGTGGAAGACGTTTGCAGGAAGCAGTTTTCTCCGAGTCCAACTTCTATCTAGACCTCCTCTCCAGAGATCTTTCAAGGCAGAAGTTGGACTCGGAGGAAACTGCTTCCTGCAAACTTTAGCCGCATCAGCTTTATGGTTGCCCTCAAAGGGCCAGTTGCATATAAGACTATTGTATCATATTAGTTCAGGAGTGTATTATGTCTAAGACGTGGGCCAAACAGGATTAACATTTCAAATATGAACAAACATTTCAAATAAATCTGCAAAAATAAATGTAAAAGAAAGAAAGAAACATAAGCTTTTTAGTTCTCTCTCTCACGCCGTTTTGTCCAATGCCAGATGTTTGGCATCTTTTATTGGCTAACAAGTTCACATTTGGGGTTAGGTTCTGAGCTGTGGAAACTCAGGATAGAGCAGAGGTGTGCATCAGTGAGAAGACTTCTGTGTGCGCTTTCGTTCACTCTCCTCACAGAGAAAAGATGCTCACACAGCATGCACTATCAAACATGCAGAGCATTCGAGCAGCTTGTAAGCGGAGTTGGGGCATCATTTCTGTGGGTCCTACAGAATCATACTTTGCCTTAAGTGAGCTGTTACATTGGAGTTCTGTCAGCTCCCTCTGGATGTTTACAGGTGCTTTCTCCACGTCAAGTGCAAATGGATTACTGAGCAGTCTAAAATGGAATTTCTGTGCTTCGAAGTCAACAAAGCGACTTGGAAGTGTGCTCAGTTTATCAGCAAAAGGGAGTATCTGAGAACACAGCGGTGGAGACCTGGTTTATGATTGGCAAAGGAAAGTGACTCTAGAGTGCATCTGAGTCTTCCACAGTCGCAGCTTAGCTTGAAATGCTTTCACTGCATCGTACGTGTTCGTAATCACACAGTCCTGTCCCTGAAGCTGAAGATTTAGCGCAGTGAGATGCTTAGTTATGTTGCACAGAAAAGCTAATTCACACAGCCACTTTTCATCTCGCAGAACTCTTGTGAGTTTTCCTTTACTTTCAATGAACTGATGGATTTCCATGCGCAACTCGAAAAATCTATTGAGCATTTTTTCTCGACTTAGCCATCGCACCTCTGTGTGATAGGGCAGATCTCCAAGTTCAGAATGTGTTTCCTCAAGAAAAGACTTAAATTGACGGTGATTTAAACGTTTGGCTCTTATAAAGCTAACTGTGTTACAGTGCTCATTACATGTTCCACCTTCAGGGCTTTGCCGCATAGTGTTTGCTAGTGTATGATGCAGTGATATGCTGTCAGTTCACCTGTGCAATTCTTGCTCTTCATCTTCTCTTGCATCCTTCCCACTAATCCACTCTTCCCTGCACATCGAAGGTGCTCAATCTATTGTCAGTCGTTTCATGTCATTTAAGCATTTACATACTGCTTCCAATATGTCTTTTCCTGTGGTAGTGCCATGCATTGATTTCACATCCAAAATTTCCTCTGCAAGGCATAAACTTGAGTTTATTGTCAGATTGTCAGCTGTGCCATGTCAATGATGTGATTTGAAAAAGCTGTAATAATTGAACTCACTAAAGAAAAATCAATACAAATCTTTAATTTTCCTCAACCTGTCCCTTTCCTCTCTCTCTCTCTCTCTCTCTCTCTCAGGCCCCTGATCTCCCCTCACTTCAGGGCTGAGTTTGCCATCAGCCACAAGACACAAGTTGGGTTTCACGGAGAGGCTCCTGTTTCTTGTCTTTTGGACAGAAAAGCTCTTGAGGAAAGTGTTTTTTGAGTCTCCATAGAGATTTTCTCAGTGTTCACAAGATTACAGATGGTTCTTAGACATTAAAAAGAGGAAAATCTAGAAACTGCCGCCTGCTGGAGATGCCACTTGTTTTCTAGATAGGCAATGTTGGAAGGAACCTATCCTTCTACTCCAATGCCCATCATCCCAGGCCCAGAGGGAATATGATGTCCCGTGCCCTTGCAGGATCCTCTGGCATTGCGCACAGGATCCACTAGGGGGCTCCCTCGGTAGCCGTTGGAAGAGCAGGGCAGCTGCCTCCTGCCCCTCCCCCCGCATTGCAAGAGAACTGAGCATGCGCCCTCTGCTTCTTTCCCAAGTCCAGAGGGATCCGCGCTTGTCGAGTGTCCGATTCTGCTCCCCCCCGCCTCGCTGCGAGCCTTTGGGTGAGCCTTTCTAGGAAGGGAAGAGACTGCAGGGAAGTCTTGCACGGATCGCGATTCAGACGTGACTCGGGGTTCAGTGATGCGGGAGGGGCTTTTCTCCCGCGTTGAAGGCGAGCATGGAGACATGCAAAGCTTCTTCAAGCTTGGAGTCGTGGGAAGGGGGGGAGCCACTGGTCCCATGTTCCCCTGCCACTCTGTGCATGCACGGGCAGGGGAGAAAGCAAAGCTTTCGGAACCTTCGCGTTGCCCCTAGGGGAAAAAAAATCAGAGTCGCAGAAAAGGGGCAGCCATTTACACCCCCAGCCCCCCATTTCGATGGGAAAACCTCTGCATGGGGAGAGGAGGGGAGGAGAGGTCGGCTTTGCAAAACAGATTTGTGCCTACAAGTCAGTTTTGACTCCTAGACAATTTCCTGCAAATGTCTCGGCCCCGTTTTCAGAAAGGGGTTCCCTCGCCTCCCCCTTCCTACGCCGAGAGAAGCGATCTAAGTCCCTCCTGCTGGCTTTGCATGCAAGGCTGGGACTCCGTGTGGAAGGAGTTGGGTGCCAGGTGTGCAAGGACTGAAACTCAGTTACCTGCTTTCCCGCCTTTCCCCACTATCCCCAGCTGGCTGTGCCGCGATGTAAATAAGGAAGATGTTGGAGGAGGGATTTGTGCCTGGAGCTGAGTTGCATCATTCACACTATGTGCCTGATTAGACCCGTGTTTTTGTCAAACTTGGCCTTTTTTAGGCCTGGGTGTTGAAATCCATTGTTGATTTATGTACTTACTAAATGAGAGCCCCTGTGTCAATTGCTGTTTGTGACCTGGGACATTTATGATTTATAATTAATTAATTATTATTATTATTATTATTATTAATAATAATAATAATAATAATAATAATGATGATAATGATAATAATAATAATAAAGTTGGAAGGGACCTTGGAGATCATCTAGTCATTTCAGACAAATGGCTGTCCAGTCTCTTCTTAAAAACTTCCAGTGTTGGAGCATTCACAGCTTCTGGAGGCATGTCGTTCCACTGATTAATTGTTCTAACTGTCAGGAAATTTCTCCTTAGTTCTAGGTTGCTTCTCTCTTTGGTTAGTTTCCATTCATTGCTTCTTGTCCTGCCTTCAGGCGCTTTGGAGAATAGCTTGACTCCCTCTTCTTTATGGCAACCCCTGAGATATTGGAACACCCCTCATCCTTCTCTTCATTAAACTAGACACACCCAATTCCAGCAACCGTTCCTCCAGTCCCCTGATCATCTTTGTTGCTCTTCTCTGTACTCTTTCTGCAGTCTCAGCATCTTTCTTACATCGTGGTGACCAAAACTGGATGCAGTATTCCAAGTGTGGCTTTACCAAGGCATTGTAAAATGGTATTAACACTTCACGTGATCTTGATTCTATCCCTCTGTTAATGCAGCCTAGCACTGTGTTGGCTTTTTTGGCAGCTGCAGCACACTGCTGGCTCATATTTAAGTGATTGTCCACTAGGACTCCCAAGATCCCTCTCACAGTTACTACTGTTGAGCAAAGTACCACCTATATTGTATTTGTACATTTGGTTTTTCTTGCCTAAATGTAGAACCTTACTTTTTTCACCATTGAATTTCATTTTGTTAGATAGCGCCCAATGTTCAAGTCTGTCAATATCCTTCTGTAACTTAAGCCTATCTTCTGGAGTATTGGCTATTCCTGCCAGCTTGGTGTCATCTGCAAATTTGATGAGTTCCCCATCTATCCCCTCTTCAAAATGATTGATGAAGAAGTTGAAGAGCACTGGGCCCAGAACAGAGCCCTGGGGCACCCCACTACATACTTCCCTCCATGTAGATGCAGTTCCATTGAGGACCACATGCTGAGTACAGCTGGTCAGCCAGCTACGAATCCATCTGGTGGTGATGCTGTCTAACCCACATTTTTCTATCTTATGAAGTAGTAGGTTGTAGTCTACTTTATCTACTTACTGAGGTCCAAGTAAATTATATCCACAGCATTCCTCTGGTCCACTAATTTTGTCACCTGGTCAAAGAATGCAGCCAAGGAAATGATAACATGATATGATATGATTAATTTATAGTCCAATCTTTGGCATGAAAGCCTTGAGCCCATTCCCCCCCTTCCAGGCCAATCTACTTCACAGGGCTGTTGTGGGGAAAATAGTAAGAAGGGGCATGATGTATAATCTCTGCCTAGAGTAATTTATAAAAATAATACAGAATATATAAAAACGAAAATTAAATTTTAATAGAAACTAGGAAGTAGAAATCCAAAACATATTTAAATGTATTTTTCCAATATTTTGATAGACATTGATACTGAAGGGTTCTCTGCAAATTTCCCCATATGTAGAGAAATCAAGCTACCTAATGATATTTACCCCCCTTCCCAAATTCATCTGAATTTTTACTTTGATCCTTTCCTTTCCTTTCCTTTCCTTTCCTTTCCTTTTTCCTTTCCTTTCCTTTCCTTTCCTTTCCTTTCCTTTCCTTTCCTTTCCTTTCCTTTCCTTTCCTTTCCTTCCTTTCCTTTCCTTTCCTTTCCTTTCCTTTCCTTTCCTTTCCTTTCCTTTCCTTTCCTTTCCTTTTTCTTTCCAAGTATGCTCAATAGTTCAATTAATCACCCTAATAAACACCCTAAGTTATTTGTTTTCCATTTCAGGTATGTAAGCTGGAAATCTTTTCTGGTTTCCTAACCAAATTTTCTGGAATCTTAAATATCTTGTCTGGGAAGAGAGCTGAATGGCCTTGGAAAATTTGGCCAGACCTCTTGTGAACAGAAAGATCTGTGGAGATCCATAAGTCCATTTTGGAGCTGGATTAGAGACCAGAGAGAAGATGGAGGGACAATGCTCAGCAAATGCAGAAGTTAGAAAAGGCCCTCCAGCTGCTCAGCCTTGGAGCTGTGGGAAGAATGGGGCAATTCCTGGGCAGAAGAGCCAAGAAGAGGAAGGCAACAGTTCAGAGGTCCAATGCTGTCACTTCAGAAATGTGCAGTTCCAGAAGGGGAGGGGTCCCCGAGATGTTTGCACTCAGCTTCACTACCTTTGTTGTCAGTGGCTTCAGCCAGAAAGACGCACAAAGGCCCAGATGGTGGACCTGGTGCTCCTGGAGCAGTTTCTGGCTGTCCTTCCACCAGAGATGGCAAAATGGGTGCGGGAGTGTGGCGCAGAGACCAGTTCCCAGGCGGTGGCCCTGGCCGAAGGCTTCTTGTTGAACCAAGAGGAAGAAAAGTTGCAAGAAGAGTTTCAGGTATGGGAATGTAACCATAGCTGCTCTAAAGAGGATCTCTCTGAATTTGTCAATTCCTTTCTGACAGAATTTTCTGAGATTATTAACTCCTAAGGCGAGTTGTTCTATTCTTCCAGAGGATATATTTGGGGCAATTCTTCCATTCTGTTTCGAGTTTCAGCAATGGACATTGGAGTCTGCTAGTTTGAAGGTGCAATATGGTAATTCATTTCTATTTCTCTGCTCTTTCCTTGTTTCTCGTATCACATCATGTCCAGAAATCCTTGGAAGCTGTGACCGAGTATCCCAAGGGGAGGAAAGATTCATTCAAATCTTCTCAAGAGCTCTTGTTCAGGGAGATCCTACACAAATATCAAAGTCAGGACACTATGCCAGGTAACGAGCTCTTTTTGTGTGATGTGAGATCTCAACATTTAGCTGATTCTGTTGCTCCTCTTGATTGGAATCTCTCTCTCTTTAACAAATCTGCTTCCACTATTTTTCTCTTTCACACAGAGAGCAGGAAGCTGTCCTTGGAATTTTTAGAATCACCTCCTGTTTGTGGTGGAGCTGAAGGATTGGCTGAACCGCTGCCTCAGGTAAGGAGGAGTAAGATCGGAAAAGGTCCATGAATCTTGGATGGATTTCATTCTGTTCTAGAGTGTAATGTATAAAATGGCTTTTTCTAAGCAATAAGAATTTCTTACAATACCATTACAAAAATATATATACATTTTGCCTTTTGAAAAGCATCTTTGGGACAGCCATGACCTGGTGATTGAGACTCTCCATAGACATGTTGTTGTTGTTGTTAGTTGTGAAGTCATGTCTGACCCATCGCGACCCCATGGACAACATTCCTCCAGGCCTTCCTGTCCTCTACCATCTTCTGGAGTCCATTTCAGCTCACGCCTACTGCTTCAGTGACTCCATCCAGCCACCTCATTCTCTGTCGTCCCCTTTTTCTATTGCCCTCAATCTTTCCCAGCATTAGGCTCTTCTCCAGTGAGTCCTTCCTTCTCATTAGGTGGCCATAGACATATATAGTACTATTACAAGCTCTTACAACACCTTCCTGAATGTTTGGAGTTGGGGTACATTTGACCCCAACTCCATCGGTAAAAATGTCAGGTGGGTTTTGACAGTATTTTGCTCTGCCCAACCTAGGAAGAATTGGAGTCACTGATAAGTAGTGGATTTAAAACCCAACTACCAATTGACCAAGAAAACTATTTTAGTTGGCTGCACTGAAAGGCACTGAAAAGCTTGATCAAACCTGATTTAGTTGTGCCGTCAGCCCAAAGCGGTGAGATCTTTTCTGAATTCCGCAGAAGATGCCCATTTCGTTCACTGGATCTCTTTCCTAGAATTAATGGAAGAAAAACCTCAAACTATTCTGGGATTATCTGTTAATAGGGAAAAAAAATTTCTTCTTCAGGATGTTCTGTCTTTTGAGGAAGTGGCCGTGCATTTCTCCAAGGAGGAGTGGTCTCAGCTGGACCCTGCCCAAAAAGCTCTCCACGGAGAAGTCATGCTGGAGAATTCCAGGAATCTGGCTTCGCTCGGTAAGAACTCCTGTCTGTGCTCAGAAGCGTAGAGAAGGGGCTTAAATGTTATTCCTGATTTTTAAAAAAATCACTTATTTATTTACAGTGCATTCAGAAAGTATTCAGATCCCCTTCACTTTTGTCAATTTTGTTATGCTGCAGCCTGATTCTACAGTTGTTGAAATTCACTTTGTTTGCTCATTAATCTATACTCAGTACCCGATAATGACAAAGTGAAAACAATTTTAGAAATGTCTGTGTTGTTGTTAGTTGCGAAGTTGTGTCCGACCCATCTCGACTCCATGAACAATGTTCCTCCAGGCCTTCCTGTCCTCTACCATCTTCTGGAGTCCATTTAAGCTCACGCCTACTGCTTCAGTGACTCCATCCAGCCACCTCATTCTCTGTCGTCCCCTTCTTCTATTGCCCTCAATCTTTCCCAGCATCAGGCTCTTCTCCAGTGAGTCCTTCCTTCTCATTAGGTGGCCAAAGTACTTGAGTTTCAACTTCAGGATCTGGCCTTCTAAAGAGCAGTCAGGGTTGATCTCCATGACTGACCGGTTTGATCGCCTTGCAGTCCAGGGGACTCGCAGGAGTCTTCTCCAGCACCATAGTTCAAAGGCCTCAATGTCTGTAAGTTTATTAAAAAGAAAAAAAAAATGAAATATTTGCATAAATATTTGCATAACTGGATTGCAGAACGGGATGACTTGACATCGCTAACTTGATGCAGCCAGCTGGGAGAGGCCTTGCCACTGCCAAGTCTCGTCTGCCAGCTCGGTGCCGCCATTTCTTTGCAGGACATCTGAACCCTGGAAAGTCGCTGCGGGGATAACTGGCTGCAGGCGCCAGCTGGAGAGCCGTGTGAGTGAGCGAGCTGTCAGAGGGGAGCGGCCATGTCTGTGGCGTTGGATGCAGAGCCGGGCGGGAGGGCGAGCGAGCAGGCTGTGAGGTGGTGGTAGGTTGGCTCCGCCCTCAACACTGAACTGGCAGTTTGGCTGCAGCGGGGAATGGGATGGAAGGCGGGGGCTTCCTATTTTGACACCTCCTGCCGGTGCCTCCATACTTTGGGCTGCACTGGATGGGAAGTGAGGGAGCAGGCTGTCAGAGGGCATAGCAATGGCGACACCAGGCTTCTCATTTTGACCCACTCACCACCCTCGTTTTCTCTGTGCCTGGGCTCTGAACCTAACCTGAATAGGCAGTTTGGCTGTGATGGTATGCAGGGCAAGTGTTTTTTTAAAGCACCGCTGTGGCTTTGCAAGGTTTTTTTTTTTGCACATTTTTTAAAAAAATGCGGCGACTCTGCCAGGTTTTTTTTCCGTGCTGCGAAGCGCCGCAGCTTTGCCAGTTTTTTTTTTTAAAGCACCGTGATCTGCCAGGTTTTTTTTTTCTGTGCTGCAAGTTTTATTTTTTAAAGTGCCATCGCTCTGCAACTTGTTTTTTTAAAAGTGCTGCAGCTCTATATGAGTTTTTTTTTTTTTTTTTTTTTAAATATATTTTATTAGATTTTATAGGGGTACAGGGATAACATTAAGGTGCTTAGGAACCACCATGGAGGTGGGTATATTAAACATCCAAAAAAAGAAAAACAATCACAAATATATAACTCGAGTCTTTTAAACTTCCCTCTCTAATTCCCTCATTTAATTTTACATATTCAAATTAATAAATTCTATATAAGTTTCAAACGGTCCTATCAAATATTAGTTACATTTCAATTCTAAAAATCCAAATCCTGTTTTTAAGCTTTACTAACTTACAATTACTATATTTCAATTAGCCTTAAATAGACATATTATTAACACTTCGGGTGCCCTTTTTTTTTTTTTTTTTACATAATTATATCTGGTATATTGTTCTCGCAACAACTTTCCCATATCTTCTTCATTAATACCATTTTTTTCTCTTATCACCCATCCCTCTTATTCTCCTTTTATTTCCAAATAATTCTCTTAAAATACAAATATCAGGCCAAGAAATAAATTTCTATCTAATTTAAATATATATTCTATCAAAGCCTCTATATCTATAAAGATCTTTTTAAACCAGTAGATAAAGTTTACTTCTCCAATACATATCATATCTAAAACAGAGTAATATTACAAAGGGTATCCTCTTAAAAATTTCACGTGTTCCATTAGTTGTTAAGTCAGTCAAGAAATCAAAGCCTTTTTAATCCCATTAAATAAGACTTTAAAATACATTTTTAAATCTAACTCTAGGCTTCTTTCTATGCCATAATGGTTTCCATAGTAAGGTTCCTACATAATCAAACCACACTATTAAAAGGTCCATATTCTTTAACGCTTCAAATTGGTCAAAGTTCTCTTTCCTTTCTTCTAATAGCCTTTGGATGGTAAAGGCTGTTTTATTCCATGTTATATTTGCCAATTGTTTATCCACCTTTTCTCGATTTTGAATAAGTTGTATCTGAGTGTCAGTCTCTGTTGGTGTTGGTATTGATGCTTCAGACATCTCTGTTGAAGTTGTTGTATAGTCATCAGACTTCTCGATAGGTTGTGTTGAAAGTTGAATAAAATTAGTTTGTTTTGTGGTTTCCACGGTTTCTCTCAGTGCAGGGAAAAGGGATTGAAAATAGGAGCTCACATCCTCTGCAGCTTCTAAAATTGTTTCCAATATAAGTTCATAGTCCAGTTGTGTATTAAGTTCCATATCGATAGTAATAAGGCTTTTTAATCTTTAATCTTTAAAGAAGGCTCTACTTCATAAGAATCAAGCAAGCATTCACCTTCAATTTTCAATAGGCCAGCTGCATCGTTATCTTGTAGTTATCACTCTTTCAGGGTCATAGCCATTCCCAGCCATAAAGAAATATAATTGCAGTACCACTTTTCGACACAAGATGTCCTCAGCAAACCAAAAAATCCTTTTTTTTTTTCCTTTCCAAATAATAGATTTTTTATTTTTCGTGTTAAAAAAGATGAAGAAAGGGTTCAAAATAATAAATGCGTAGTTGTAACAATAATAGTCAAGAATAAAATGTTTTCAGGTCCCCTCAGTATTCCAAAATTTAAATAGTCCATCGAAATTAACTGGTTTTTATTTATATATTTTTTTTCCAACGCTGTTTTTCCCCATTGCCCAAACGCTGCTTCCTCACGACAGGGAAATAGTTCAAGGAAAGCTTTTAACAGGAAAGTAGTTAGGGAAAAAAAAAGGGGGTAGGAAAGGTCTCACCCGGATTCTCCACGGGGGTTCTTTCGCTTAGATGTTCTTCTGGCTTTCAGCTGGTGCGACGAAGTGATCGTCCATTTTATTGGACGATCTTTTCCTCCGGCGGCCCTAAGGAGAAAGCTCGAACTGGGGAGAGCCGCCGCTCTTCCCCAGTCGAGCAGGAGCCTCCTCTAACGGTGGTCGCCTCTACGGGGCGACTTTCGACCCGATTAAGGGTCTACCGGCGGAGGGAAAGCAGCCGGTGGGAGAGAGAGATCTCTCCGTGCGACTGCTGGTGTCGCGATCCGGAACCGGAAGCCGAGTTTTTTTTTTTTTTACACTGCTGGGGCTGCTCTATAAATAATGGGGTTTTTTTTCCGTGCTGCGAAGCGCCGCAGCTTTGCCAGTTTTTTTTTTTAAAGCACCGTCGCTCTGCAACTTGTTTTTTTAAAAGTGCTGCAGCTCTATGAGTTTTTTTTTTTTTTACACTGCTGGGGCTGCTCTACAAATAATGGGGTGGTGATGTCATTTTAAAAAAACTCAAGAGCCGCGGCACATCACCGCATGGAAATATAAAACTTGCAGAGACACAGTTCTTTAAAAAACCTACCATGTTTCCCCAAAAATAAGACCAGGTCTTTTTTTTTTTTTTGCCTCCAAAAGAGGCACCAAGTCTTATTTTCGTGTGTGTGTGTGTTACTCACCTCCGGCACCGACAGCCCCGCCCAGCAAGTCCACTTCTTCTGGGGCCGAAGGAGCGGCTTTTCTGCAGCTACATTCCAGCCTGCATTTTGCAGTCAGGCCTTTCCGGAAGGCCTATGCAGCCGAGTTCCGAGCTATGGATTCAATCCATAGTTCGGTTCTCGGCTGCAGAGGTCTTGCAGAACCGAGCTATGGATTGAATCCATAGCTCGGATTTTGGCTACAGTGACCTTCTGGAAAGGCCTGTGACTAATAAATGCAGGCCTGGCTGCAGAAGACGCCGCAGAAGAAGTGGGCCAGCGAGGAGAGGCCTGGCTGCAAGATAAGTGGTTGCGGGACGCGAGAGGCAAATCCATACCCCTACCCCCGCCCTAGCTTGATTTTTAAGTGTGTGCCTCACCCCAAAACTAGGGCTTATTTTTGGAGTAGGACTTATATTAGGCCTACCCCCCAAAATCAAGCTAGGGCTTATTTTTGGGGTAGGCCTTACTTTCGGGGAAACACGGCAGAGCTGTGGCTCTTTGCAGCACAGAAAAACTGACAGAGCCATGGCACTTAAAAAAAAATTGACCAAAAAAACATTGCAAAGCCGTGGCAGTGGCACTTTGAAAATACTTGCCCTGCATACAGCCACAGCCAAACTGCCCATTTGGGTTCAATCTGAAGACAAGGCACAGAGGCGATGGTGATGGATTCAAAATGGGAAGCGCCTGCCTGCCGCCGCCAATTGGCCATTTCGAGTTAGCAACGTGGAGTCGTCATAGACTGCCTGGATTGGAGGCTTTTCTGCCATTCTTCCTTGCAAATCCTCTTAAACTCGAATCAGGTTTGGATGGCAATCATCGGTGGACAGCCATTTTCAGGTCCCTCCAGGAAGTTCAGTAAGGTTCAGGTCAGGGCCCTGGCTGGGCTATTCTAGGACATTTGCATAGTTGTCCCTAGGTCACTCCTGTGTTGTCTTGGCTGTGCGCTTTATGATAGTTGTCATGTTGGAAAGTGAACTTTCAGCCCAGTCTCGGGTCCTGAGTGCTGTGGAACAGGTTTTCATTGAGGTTATCCCTGTACGTTGTGCCATTCATCTTTCCCTCAACCCTGACCAGTCTCCCAGTCCCTGCTGCTAAAAAACTATCTCCCCCAGCATGATGCTGCCACCACCACGCTTCACTGTTCAGATAATATTGGGCAGGTGATGAGCGGTTTCCTCTAGAAAGAACATTTAGAATTGAGGCCAAAGAGTTCAATCTTGGTTTCATCAGACTAGAGAATCTAGTTCCTCACAGTCTGAGAGTCCTTCAGGTGCATTTTTCAACCTCCAAGTGGGCTTTCATGTGTTTTGCACTGAGGAGAGGCTTCCGTCTTGCCACTCTGCCATAAAGCCCAGATTGGTGGAGGCTGCATTGATGGTTGTTGTTCTGGAACTCTGTCCCATCTCCACACAGGATCTCTGGAGCTCAGTCAGGATGACCATCAGGTTCTTGGTCACCTCTCTCCCCTGATTGCTTATTTTGACAGGGTGGCCAACTGAGAATTATGGAGGCCACTGTGCTCTTAGGGACCTTCAGTGCAGCAGAAATTTTATTATAGCCTTTATTGTTGCAACAATCCTGTCTCTGAGCTCTGCAGGCACTTCCTTTGACCTCATGGCTTTTGCTCTGCTACAGTATGCATTGTCAGCTGTGAGGCCTTCTATAGGGAGGTGTGTGCCTTTCCAAATTATGTCCAATCAGTTTAATTTACCACAGGTGGACTCCAATCAAGGTGTAGAAAGATGTCAGCCATGATCAAGAGAAACGGGAGGCACCTGAGCTAAATTTCAAGTGTTGTTAACAAAGGGTCTGAATACTTATGCCAATGTGATATTTCAGTTTTTTATTTTTAATATATTTACATTTCTAAAATTCTGTTTTCACTTTGTCATTATTGGGTACTGAATATAGATTAATGAGAAAAAAGTGAATTTCAACAACTATAAATTTAGGCTGCAGTATAACAGAAGTGACGGGGTCTGAATACATTCTGAATGCAGTGTACATACTTCCATTATTTTTGGTAAATAATAAAGCAGCGTACATACTCAATATTACTTCCTCCTGCTGTTTTCCCGACGACAACAACCCTGTGACATGGGTTGAGGTGAGAGAGACTGGTCCAAAATCATCCAGCCAGCATTCATGTCTAAAGCAGAACTAGTATTCACAGTCACCTAGTTTCTAGCCTGGCGACTATGTTGCTGCACCAGCATGATACGGTGTCCAATGCACCTTTGGAGTTTGTGGCACCCTGCAATTGTCCCAGGTCAAAGATTAGATCAGGGTTGTGTTTTAGGTTTGTTACGATGTGGTCTGATTCTGATATATTGAGGATCAGTAGGGATATACTTGGAAATGAGTCTTTGCGATAATCTTAGTTGGAATTTTCACTTTTGCCAGCAAAACAGCCAAAGTATATTGATAATTCTATGGCTAAATTTCAGAAGAAAAAGTTCGATTATTCCTCTATTCTCGCTACAGTTTTCTTTTTTCTTTTTCAAGGCTTTAATGGGCAACTGAATAAGAATTGCAAGAAGGAATACCAAGAGATCCATTCAAAAGGGGGAAAAGGGAAATTTGCGGATCAGATGCAACCGAAGAGTGATGAAACAAAGCAATCACAAAATGGAAGTAAAAAAAGCTTTACTCGGGTCAATTGGCTTCCTAACCAAATGCTCATTGATATGGGAGAAGAACCATATAAATGCATAGAGTGTGGAAAGAGGTTTAATAAATCTGATCATCTCATTTCCCATAAAAAGACACATTCAGAAGAGAAACAATTTACCGGCAAGGAGTATGGAAAGACCTCTTATAATTACTCTCTTATAATCCATGAAAGGAATCAGAAAGGAGGACCTTATAAATGCTTGGAGTGTGGAAAGACATTTACTCGTAGCAGTAATCTTAATTCCCACAAGAGAATCCACACAGGAGATAAACAGTATCAGTGCATGGAATGTGGAAAAACGTTCTGTTATTCTAGGTCTCTTATAATCCATCAAAGGAATCACAAAGGAGAAAGACCTTATAAATGCATGGAGTGTGGAAAGACTTTTACTTGTAGTAGTAGTCTTAATTCTCACAAGTTGATCCACACAGGAGAGAAGCCGTACCGATGCATGGAGTGTGGAAAGGCCTTTCGTTATTCTCAGTCTCTTATATTCCATCAAAGGAATCACAAAGGAGAAAGACCTTATAAGTGCATGGAGTGTGGAAAGACATTTACTCGTAGCAGTAATCTTAATTCCCACAAGAGGATCCACACAGGAGAGAAACCTTATCAATGCATGGAGTGTGGAAAGGGTTTTAGGAGGAGGAGTAATCTTGCCTCCCACAATAGGATCCACACAGGAGAGAAACCGTATCAATGCATGGAGTGTGGGAAGGCCTTCTGTTATTCTAAGTCTCTTATAATCCATCAAAGTAATCACAAAGGAGAGAAACCTTATAAATGTATGGAATGTGGAAAGACTTTTACTTGTAGCAGTAGTCTTAATTCTCACAAGTTGATCCACACAGGAGAGAAGCCATATCAATGCATGGAGTGCGGAAAGGCCTTTCGTTATTCTAAGTCTCTTATATTCCATGAAAGGAATCACAAAGGAGAAAGACCTTATAAGTGCATGGAGTGTGGAAAGAGCTTTACTTCTAGTAGTAGTCTTAATTCCCACAAGAGGATCCACACAGGAGAGAAGCCATATCAATGCTTGGAGTGTGGAAAGGGTTTTAGGAAGAGGAGTAATCTTGCCTCCCATAATAGGATCCACACAGAACAGAAACTGTATCAATGCATGGAATGTGGAAAGACCTTCTGTTATAATAGCTCTCTTATAATCCATCAAAGGAGTCATAAAAGAGAAAGACCTTATAAATGCTTGGAGTGTGGAAAGACCTTTACTCATAGCAGTAATCTTAATTCTCACCAGAGAATCCACACAGGAGAGAAGCCATATAAATGCATGGAATGTGGAAAGACCTTTATTCATAGCAGTTACCTTAATTCCCACAAGAGGATCCACACAGGAGAGAAGCCATATCAATGTGTGGACTGTGGAGAGGGCTTTAGGTGGAATTGCGATCTTACTTCCCATAAAAGGATCCATACAGGGGAGAAACCATATCAATGCATGGAGTGTGAAAAGACCTTCTGTAATTATAAGTCTCTAATAATCCATCAAAGGAATCACAAAGGAGTACGACCTTATAAATGCATGGTCTGTGGAAAGACCTTTACTCGTAGCAGTCATCTTAAATCCCACCAGAGGATCCACACAGGAGAGAAGCCATATCAATGCATGGAGTGTGGAAAGACCTTTACTTGTAGCAGTAGTCTTAATTCTCACAAGAGGATCCACACAGGGGAGAAGCCATATCAATGCATGGAGTGTGGAAAGACCTTTAGTTTTAGCAGTCATCTTAATTGCCACAAGAGGAGCCACACAGGAGAGAAACCATATAAATGTGTGGAGTGTGGAGAGAGCTTTAGGTGGAATTCTAGTCTTACCTCCCATAAAAGGGTCCACACAGGAGAGAATCCATATCAGTGTAGTGAATGTGGGAAGAATTTTAGTGGGAGTCAAAGTCTGACTGTCCATAAAAGGATCCACACAGGTGAGAAACCATATAAATGCATGGAGTGCGGAAAGAGCTTTACTCATAGCAGTCATCTTAATTCCCATAACAGGATCCACACAGGAGAGAAGCCATATAAATGTGTGGAATGTGGACAGAGCTTTAGGTGGATTTCTGCTCTCACCAGCCATAAAAGGATCCACACAGGGGAGAAACCATATCAATGCATGGAGTGTGGAAAGACCTTCTGTTATAATCAATCTCTTATAAGACATCAAAGCAATCAGAAAGGAGAAAGATCTTATAAATGCATGGTGTGGAAAGACAGGACTTGAGAATCCACACAGGAGAGAAGCCATATAAATGTGCAATGTGGAAAGGGCTTTAGAAATAAAGTTGTGATCTCACTTCTCATAAAAGGATCTAAACGGGGGGGGGGAAGCCCATATGAATGCATGGCGTGTGGAAAGTGTTTGCAAGGAGTAACGCTCTTATTTGCTATAGAAGGATCCATAGACGGGAGAAATCAACAATAAAGCTTCAATAGAAATCCAGGTAGTGCTCAGCTTATGACTGCAATTGAGCCCAAAATTTCTGTTGATAAACGAGGCAGTTATTAAGTGAATTTTGCCCCATTTTACGAGTTTTCTTGCCACATTTATTAAGTGAATTACTGTAGTTGTTAAGTTAGTAGTACTATTTTGAAATGCATCTGGCTTCCCCATTGGCTTTGTTTCAGAAGCTCACAAAAAGTGATCACATGACCCAGGGACACTGCAACTGTCACGAATCACTTGCCAAGCCTCTGAAGTTTGATCAGGTGACCACGGGGTGTCGCAACCGTCATAAGTGTGAAAAATGGTCATAAGTCACTTTTTCAGTGCTGCTGTAACTTTGAACAATCACTAATGGGACTGTTGTAACTCGAGGACTATCTATAGTCGTCTAAAATTTCATGCAAGGTCCATTTGACTAATAATGCAAATAAATTGTAAACCTTCTTAGGTGTGCATGCATAAATTGCCTTTCTAGTGCAAACCAGAACAAGGTGGATCCCTAATCTTGCTTCTGGTTTTTCCTAAGTCCAACTAGTCAAAGGCCTTCTCTGTATGTAAAAATATTCCTGATTGTTTTTCATTATATTGTTTCAAAAATTGCAAAAAATCAAACACAACTATCACATTATTTTTCAACTTATCTTTTAGGTTTAAAAAAAAGCCCACAACTTTATTAGAGGTTATCTGATATTTCTTGTGGTTGCCTCAATATTTCTGTTCTGGTATTGGGCCTCACCCCTTCTCTGGGTGTTCTACCTTTTCCATTCTTGATTGTCTGAGGAAGGCTCCAGTGCGATGTCTGATTGCTGCCTTCAGAGTGTTGGCTGTGGCTTGCAAAGTCTTGCAGTTTGTGAGGGCCAATTTCCCTGCCTTTAGTAGCTAAGATTTGTTTTGATAACACAATACTTAATGAGCCCCTTGAGGCCGAGCTGATCCCACCGCTGCCACCAATTTGTCATGGATTCTTTTTAAACCAGGGGTCCCCAATCCCCAGGCTGTTGCTAATTGGGAAGTGAGCCGCACAAGTGCACGCAAGTTCCACGTATGCAAGTGCTGGGCGCTCATGCTCATGTGCAAAGTGCCATTTGTGTGAGCGGCGCGTGCATGCGCCGACCGCTTCCACAAATGGAGCTGTGCATGAAGTGAGTATGCCTGCTGCTTGCAGAGAACCATCCTCTCCCCCCCCCCCCTCGCTGGGCTACCAATCCAGGAAGATTGGGGACCACTGTTTTAAATCATACACAGTTTGACTGACTTGAGCTCAATATATTTATCAACAGTACTAGATTTAACTTTTCTGTCTCCCAATAAGCGTTGTGGACATGTTTTATTTTGAAAAAAAAAATATCCAAGATACAAATGAGAAACATACAACAATGTACAAGTTCTTTCTATGTTTGTTTTCTTATACTATATTTTTAGTATATTCTGTACATCCTGTACAACAGCGATTCCCAACCTTTGCAGCTTAGCGGCCTGGCAGGGCCGGAAGAGGGGATGGTTTTGGGTGAATGGCAGGCGCGCACAAGCGCATGCAGCTCCATTTGTGTAAGCAGTGGGCGTGCAAATAGAGTATCGTGCGGGTACGTTCCTCCACCGCTCATGCAGGGGGAGCTGTATAATACCATTATTATTATTACTATATACTCTTGTCCATCGATATTCAGGGTCGCCAATCCTCGGGCCTTGGCCCATTCAGAACTGGGCTGCACAAGTGGCGGGCAAGCAAGTTCGTGCAGCTCCACTTGCATGAGCAACAGACGAGTGTGTGCGGAAGAAGCTACATTTGCGCGCCTGCCGCTTATGCAAATGGAGATGCGCGCACTAGTGCACACATGCCACTCGCACGAAGCTATCCCTTCTTCTCCCCCTGGCCAGGCCGCTAAGCCGGAAAGGTTGGGGATCGCTGATCTGTGATACAGTATTTCTACAGTAAGTACATTATTAACTATTGCTAGTATACATGTATACCACAATATTTTTACTCTTACAAATAAATCCTGATCGGTTTTTAAATCCTCTCTGGGATTTCCTCTGTTGTTGTTTTTTTAATTATTAATGGACAGCAGATAAAGCGTTGGCACCTTCCCAACACTGAGATAGGTTTATTGTGATGTCACGCATTACGACCACATCACTTACTGATGGAAATTCTGATCCAAATTCCATTCCTTAACCAAGGATTACTTGTATACCTCACTGTCTTTATCCCTCTTTTAAACCAATCATGGGCAGTAGTAGTAGGTAGTTGAATGAAAACACAATAAATGGTGATTTTTAATGCTTGTGATGATGTGCACATGCTTACACTCTCATTCTTACAAGTCCGGTCTTTTTCACACTGGGATAGCCAGTATGGGAAAACATTTGGTTCAGCCATGTTCGCTTTGTAAAATAGAAAAATCTGCGGCCAGCAGGACTCAGACATAGGACCCAAGATTGGGACTCTTCCACGAGGCCTCTAGGTCCTCTAATCCAGTTTCCTTTGTCAGCAGGATGTAGTGGGAGTTGACAGACTTAGAACTTCTAGACCAGTGATGGCGAACCTTTTAAGAGACCCAGTGCCCAAATTGCAACCCAAAACCCACTTATTTATCGCCGGGTGCCGGGTGGGCATGGCTGCGGTGGTCATGGCAGACTGGGTGGGTGGGGCCAGGGTGGCGGGGGCCAGTCCCTCGCCATCTCCAGGGCATGGCACGCGTGCCCACAGAGAGGGCTCTTGAGTGCCACCTCTGGCACCCGTGCCATAGGTTCGCCACCACTGTTCTAGACTGATGCATCAGAGTCATCCTTTCTTAAATGAGTTCTGTGTTTTGCTGTGGATACTAGCTTTAAAGGGATTCTTAATACTAAGAATGATGGAATGCAAAGGCAGTGGAAGTCAGCAGCAGTTGGGTCTTTAGGTTACGGGACAGGAAACCTAGGATCCTAATTTATGCCTTTAGTTCAGCTGCAGGAAACTTGTTCCTTTCAGTGCAAAAGCTTTAGAGAAGAGAAAGGCAGCTCCCAGGTTCTCTCATAGAAGCCCTTTAGAGCAGCGGTCACCAACATTTCCGGCTCTGCAGACTAACGGCAGGGAGGGAGAGGGGACTGTTTCACACACGTGTTCGTCCTTGCAAGGCTGGGGATTCCTGCTTTAGAGGAGCTGAGGATTTGATAATCTCAGCAAGAGGTGGCAAAAAAATGACTGATGGAAAACTTAATTTGTTGCCCTCTACATGGGGTTCCCTTGAAAAGCATCCGGAAGCTTCCATTCCTGCTAGAACTTCATTGGCTGCTTGTTTGCTTCTGGGTCCAATTCAACATGCTGGTTGTCACTTTAAAGCCCTACATGACTTCGGATCAGATTATTTGAAGGACCCTATTCTCTCGGTTATATCTACCCAACCTTCCAGAAAGGGTAAGCAAGGAATTCTATGGGTCCTCTCTCCTCAGGAAGCATGTCTAGAAACAAGAAAGGTCTTTCCTATGGTGTCTCCCTCCCTGTGGAACACCATCCCTGCAGAAAATGGCTCCTCACCTTTACATTCTTTCACAAGACCTTGAAGACCTGGTTTTGCCAATGAGCCTTGGAAACCCAGATAGAATTCATCAAGAAACATGTAGACATGTAGAAAGAATATATCAAGAAAACATAAATACTTCACAGGAGGCGATATATAGTATACTGCAACTAATTCAAACAATGACTTTAAGCCAAAAAAAATCCAAAATAACTTTGAAAATATAAATCAATCTATTTCCAAGTTAACTTTACAACAACAAAATTCCCAGAAGACAACAAGAGAGAAGGAGCAGATAAAACAGATAAATGGATATAGAATTGAGAATAGAGACTTAAAGATGGAACTTAACAAAACAAGGAGACATCATTTAATCCTAGTGGAAAAAAATTCACAAGAATTGGAAAAAAACAACTTATTCCTTAAGACTACAAAATAAATCGGAGGACGAGAAAACAGATTGGATAAAATGGACTGTAGAGATGTCAGGAACATCGTAGAGAAAAGAAATGATAAGAGAAGCGGAGAGAAAGAAAAAGAAAAAGATTTTCAACAAACATGGAAAGGCAGAAGCCCTGTACAAAGACACTTCTCCTGATTTACTTTTTATATCTATAGCAACATTTACTAACATAACGGAAACATTTTTTGATTCAGCAAAATACATTGATTAAGAAAGATACTGGGCAAAGGAAAAAGACTAAAGTGGAAACCAAGAAAATAGATGATGGGACTTACCAGAGAGAATATTTAAAAAAGAAACATTTATTTGAATATGGTTAAAGAAATAGAAAAGTTTTGGAATATATATGTCACTCTAAGAGGGATGAATTCCCTAAATAATATAGTATACTTTTTTCCCTTTTTTGTTCTCTTTCTTGATATGAGTAATATAAAAAAGTTGAATTGATTTAGATAAAGGAAATGTTTTAGATACTTAAATGTGATTGAATTTAAGAAAATTATAATGGATTAAAAATGTTTTGAATAAGAGTTAAAGGACTAGATGACTAGATGTATTAAATGGAATGTTTAAAGATTAAACATATTTTTAATTATAGTTAAAAAGAATAAGAAATTTAGGAAATAAATATATATTTGCTTAGGAGGGATATATATTTTAAGTAGCATGTTATTTTTTATGTTTCTTTACTCTTGCTCTCCTTGCTTTTTGCTTTTTTCATTGTTTTATCTATTCCTTAAGAAATGTAAAAGTGTGAGATGGTTCATATAGAAAAATAGAGTTAAATTTTTAAATGTAATTAATTTTTGAGAAAATCTTAACCAGTAAGAATACCTAGTATTTGGTGGGAGAAACAAATTAAAATAAGGACTGTAAGAGGAGCTATGATAAGGCAACCAGAATGATTGGATAGAAAAGAAATATTATATTGATGTGATTATTCTTTTTAGGAATATTGGGAAAAATTATATATTTAACTGTTATTTATCAAAACAAGAATTGTATTAACTCAATGTTTGCAAAAGAGGATATTTTGGGAAAAGAGGATATCAACTAAAACCATTATGTGGATTATGGATTATAGATGGAACTCATCAAGTAACTTATTTGATTAACTGTAATTGCTGGGTGGGGTGGGGTATTGCTTTTTATTGTTTTCTATTTGGTTTGTATCTTTGTAAACTGCCTAAAGCTATAGCTGACTCAGGAATTATGGGAGTTGAAGTCCACGAGTCATAAAAGAGCCAAGGTTGCCTACCCCTGGCCTAAAGTCACTGAGAGTGAGTTGGGGGGGGGGTCATATAAATGATCATAAATAAATTTGCCCAGAGACTCTCTTTTGCCTTTTGAAAAGTATCTTTAAGGCAACCTGTCACGGTTGACTCGTTATGCAACCCTGCTCGCAACCAGACGGCAGGGGGGGGGGGAGAGGGAATGCATTGGAATGCAAGGCAGGTTTCAGGGAGGGAAAAAAGGAATGCAAGTGAGCCAACTGAAAGCTGGAGACAGACCTGACACCCCAAGGTGTCAGGGAAAGTCTGAGGCAGTCAGAGCGTTCCCAAAACAAAGCAAATGCAAATGATTGGTGGACAATGGACAGTAGGAGGTCCAGGGGAGAAAGGGAAAGTTTACCTATGCTTTTTTCATGCAAAAATGTCAGAACAGACTTTTCTACTTCTGTACCCATATGGAATTTTCAGTAAAGTTATACTCTTGGTAAAATAATACCCCAGGAGTTTCTTTTACTGTCTAAACCAGGGGTAGGCAACCTTGGCTCTTTTATGACTCGTGGACTTCAACTCCCAGAGTTCCTGAGCCAGCCATGCTTGCCTACCCCTGGTCTAAAGCAATGGGACAGTTGACACAACCATGACCTAGTGATTAACAATCTTCATAGAGTTATTCAGGTAATCCTCGAGTTACAACAGTTCGTTTAGTGACTGTTCAAAGTTACAATAGCACTGAAAAATTCAACTTATGACCGTTTTTCACACTTACGATGTTTACAGCATCCCCATGATCATGTGATTAAAATTCAGATGCTTGGCAACTGGTTCATAGTTATGATGGTTGCAGTGTCCTGGGGGAATCTGATCACCTTTTATGACCTTCTCACAAGCAAAGTCAATGGGGAAGCCAGATTCACTTCACAACCATGTTCCTAATTTAACAAATGCAGTAATGCATGTAACAACTGCGGCAAGAAAAGTCATATAATGGGGCAAACTCACCAAATGTTTCACTTAGCAACAGAAAGTTTGGGCTCAGTTGTGGTCATAACTCGTAACCACCTGTATTGCAAAAATCAAGCAAGGAACAACAAAGGTTTTGTAGTAAAGGAGAGACAACGGGGACTGTGGCTGCATTCACACAATGTGACAGATGATTCTACAGTGGAGTTTAGTTATAGTTCAGTGGTGGTGAACCTATGGCACAGGTGCCAGAGGCGGCATTCAGAGCCCTCTCTGTGGGCACGCGCGCCGTTGCCCCAGTCCTAGGCCTTCAGCTGGGTTTTATAAAACCTTTTCACTTTAGGCCTCCGCCGCCGTGTGCAAAAAAAAAAAAAGTTCAATCAGTCAATTTCAACTTCTCGCGGGGAAAAAAAAGATCTTGCAAAGTTGGAATTGATTGATTGAACTTTTTAGTCCCACCCAGTCTGCCGTTACCACCGCAGCCATGCCCACCCAATGGGCCACGCCCACCCAATTGGCCACACCCAGCCAATGGGCCACACCCAGCCAATGGGCCACACCCACCCGGCACTCGACGATGCATAAGTGGGTTTGGGGTTGCAGTTTGGGCACTCGGTCTCTAAAAGGTTCACCATCACTGTTATAGTTTCTGTCTGTCTCTCTCTCTGCCAAGTTAGAGATACTCAGGAGAACGAGAGTGAAAGACTGGCTTATTGATAACCGAAATAAATAAACCTAAAAAAAATATGAAATTAAGAAAAACTACTTCAGAAAATAACTTCAGTTTCTCCTGACAAATAGACAGACAAAGGTGAGGAGAACTGGCTCTGGAATATGTAGCTCTACATACTCACAAATCATGGAAACTGATTTGGTCAAAAGCCTCTTATCATGTGAGAAACATGATATATATATATCAATGTATCCCGTATGGAAAAATCTTCAGGATGAAGAATTCCTCTCTCAAACAATAAGCCTGAATGAGTGAATGAAATGAATGAATGAAATGCATGTTAAAAAAAAAATCTTTTAAAGCATTTTTTGCCTTTCTTTTGTTGGAAGTCAGCACCCACCCACCCTCCTACAGAAGGAAATATTTTGGGGAATATTAAAAAAGGTAGAATATTATATTTCCTCAAAGGAATAATGGAGAAAATCTTAAAAGGCAGACACTTCTCCCTTTCCTCCAAGCAGAAACTGAGCAGGCCAGCTGTGTAGAAGTGCAGATTTGATAATCCTATTCGGAAAGACTGGGGCACCTATTCATTAGCAAAATGCCTTCAGCCCCAGCCTCAGAGAAGGTTTGAGCTGATGGGATTAGAAAAACACAGACTCCTAAGGACAGAACATGACCTTTAGGACATAATAGGATTAAGCCACCACCATTAGAATACCAAAAGCTCAGGTCAAAGTACATGATACAGGAACAGGAACAACCTCAAACAGGAACAACTCCAAAAACAACCCCCCCCAAAAGGTATAAAAACCCACCCACTCCCAGCTCCATTTTGTCAGCTACCCCAGAAACATGCGGTGTCACTGAAGTTTCTGGCAATTAAATAAACAGAACCTTTTTCCCTAAGCAGTCTCTATTTTGTTTATTCCCGGCTTGGACCGGACCTAATGATTTTTCTTTCTACACTATGGTATACCAAGGATTAGGGAAAAGTCTAAATTTTATTTAAATAAATTAAATTAAATATAACTGGTATGGTTATTCACAAGAAGTTATTACATTCTGTTCTATGTAAAAATCTGTAAAAACCTATGTAAAAATACATGAAACTTTTCATTATAATTGTGGGGAACGATACTTCAGTCTTTCAGAGGATCAGGCTAGTTTGAAAATATTTATTCAAATATTGTTCACTGATGGTTCTGGATCAATAGGGTGAAAGGGCAAGTTTTAGTTTTGTAATCATGTCATTTTTTTCATTATGGGAGACTGACAAGGTTCCTTCTCATATTGCCTGAATCATATTCCTTCTCAACACTTAAATAAAACATCATGTCTTTTTTTTATAGATTTATTTTTCAGTATTTGCCTTCTTTCATTTTGAAATTCCACTTTTTCTCCAGGAACATATGAGACTTTATCCTCCCAATCTTTATTTCTCTATCATGGCACCTTTGCTTTGGGGTAAAAATTTTAAAAGATCCACAAGTCTGAGCTTTTCCCCCATTTTGGAACTTTTGATGACTTTTTCATCAGAATCTTTTTCAGGATTATTTTCATTATTGCACGCTGCTTCTTGGCGCTTCCAACCGTCCTTGGCTGCCCAGAGGTATGAATTTGAGAAGGCAGCTGTAATAGTTGAACTCACTAAAGAAAAATCAATACAAATCTTTAATTTTCCTCAACCTGTCGCTTTCCTCTCTGTGTCTCTGTCAGGCCCCTGATCTCCCCTCACTTCAGGGCTGAGTTTGCCATCAGCCACAAGACACAAGCTGGGTTTCATAGAGAGGCTCCTGTTCCTTGTCTTTTGACCACCCTTCCATTTCTGACAGGATTTGGCTCATTTTTGAAGCTTCTGGGAATCCCTATAGCTGCTTTAGAGGAAAACGTTTTTTGAGCCTCCACATAGATTTTCTCTGTGTCCTCTGGCATTCCGCACAGGATCCACCAGGGGGCTCCCTCGGTAGCCGTTGGAAGAGCCGGGCAGCTCCCTCCTGCCCCCCGCATTGCAAGAGAACTGAGCATGCGCCCTGTGCCTCTTTCCCAAGTCCAGAGGGTTGCGCGCTTCTCGAGTGTCCAATTCTGCTTCCCTCCCTCTCGCTGCGAGCCTTTGGGTGAGGCTTTTTAGGGAGCCAAGAGGCTGCAGGGAAATCTTGCTCGGATCGCGATTCAGACGTGACTTGAGGTTCAGTGATGCGGGAGGGGCTTTTCTCCCGCGCTGGATGCGAGCATGGAGACATGCAAAGCTTCTTCAGGCTTGGAGTCGTGGGAAGGGGGGGGGGGAGCCATTGGTTACATTTTCCCCTGCCACCCCTGTGCATGCACGGGCCGGGCAGGGGAGAAAGCAAAGCTTCGGACCCTTCGCGTTGCCCCTAGGGAAAAAAAAAATCAGGGTCGCAGAAAGGGGGCGGCCATTTACACCCCCAGCACCCCATTTCGATGGAAAAACCTCTGCATGGGAGAGAGAGAGGAGAGGTCGGCTTTGCAAAACAGAGATTTGTGCCTACAAGTCAGTTTTGATTCCTGCAAATGTCTCGGCCCCGTTTTCAGAAAGGGGTTCCCTCGCCTCCCTTCCCAGGCCGAGAGAAGGGATCTATCGAAGTCCCTCCTGCCGGCTTTGCATGCAAGGCTGGGATTCCGTGTGGAAGGAGTTGTGTGCCAGGTGTGCAAGGACTGGAATTCGGTTTCCTGCTTTCCCACCTTTCCCCACTATCCCCAGCTGGCTCGGCCAGCAGATAAATAATGAAGATGTTGGGGGACGGAGATGCGCCTGTGGGTGAGGTGCATCATTCACACGATGTGCCCGATTGGGCTCCTGTTTTTGTCAACCTTGGCTTTTGTAAAGCCTGAGTGTTCAAATTTATTGTTGATTTATTTACTTATTAAATCGATTTAGACTAGAGAGTTCCTCATGTCAATTGCTGTTTGTGACCTGGGACATTTATGGTTTGGATTGTGCAAATGGTTGTTCTTATCTTTCTATGCAGCCATAGAAATGATATTAAATTATATTATACTTAGCCATAGAGAGCCATTTGGTTCAGTGATGAAAGCACTAGGTTTAAAACCAGGTGATTAACTTCGAGTCCAACCTTTGGCTTAAAAAGCCTTGCGCCCATCCCCCCCTCAGGCCAATCTACTTCACAGGGCTGTTGTTCTGGGGAAAATAGTAAGAAGGAGTATTATGTATAATTGCTTCCTAGAATAATTTATAAAAATAATACTGAAGGGATAAAAATAAAAATTAAATTTTAATAAAAACTAGGAAGTAGAAATCCAATACATATTTAAATGTATTTTTCCAATATTTTGATAAACATTGATCACGAAGGGTTCTCTGCAATTTTCCCCATAGGAAGAGAGTTTAAGCTACCTAATGAGATTATTCCCCTTCCCAGACATTGGTGGGTTCATCCGAATTTCTTACTTTGATCTTTCCTTCCCTTCCCTTCCCCTTCCCCTTCCCCTTCCCCTTCCCCTTTCCCTTTCCCTTTCCCTTTCCCTTTCCTTTCCTTTCCTTTCTTTTCCTTTCCTTTCCTTTCCTTTGTTTCCTAGAATGCTCAATAGTTCAATTAATCACCCTAATAAACACCCTAAGTCAGTGATGGCGAACCTTTTAGAGACCGAGTGCCCAAACCGCAACCCAAAACCCACTTATTTATTGCAAAGTGCCAGGGGCGCATCAGCAAAAACCAGGGGCGCAAAAATGGGCCACCGTGCTGCAAGGCGCAAAAATGGCCGTTGCCGCACCGCGGGGTACAGATACAAGCCGCTGCACCATGCAAGAACAGGGCAGAGCTAGTATCACGCAGGCACTAGCCCCGCCCCGTTTGCAGCGCGTGCAAGCTCACGGCCCGTGCACACACGCACGCATGTAAAATGCTTCCCCCTCCCTTTTCTTCCAGTCCGCCAATTGACAATGGTTAGTGACCTCTGCTCTACCACCTCTACTCGAGCTTGCTAGTCGGCCGCTTCGCCTCCTTTGTGCTGGGCGGGGCTCCTGCTCCGAGCGGCGATGGCGGCCTGATGGACCTGCTGCTGGCAGCGGCGGCGCACGTGCCAACAAAGAGGGCTCTGAGTGCCGCCTCTGGCACGTGTGCCATAGGTTCGCCACCACTGCCCTAAGTTATTTGTTTTCCATTTCAGGTATGTAAGCTGGAAATCTTTTCTGGTTTCCTAACCAAATTTTCTTGAATCTGAAGTATCTTGTCTGGGAAGAGAGCTGAATGCCTTGGAAAATTTGGCCAGACCGCTTGTGAACAGAAAGATCTGTGGAGATCCATAAGTCCATTTTGGAGCTGGATTAGAGACCAGAGAGAAGATGGAGGGACAAAGCCCAGCAGATGCAGAAGTTAGAAAAGACCCTCCAGCTGCTCAGGCTTGGAGCTGTGGGAAGAATGGGGCAATTCCTGGGCTGAAGAGCCAAGAAGAGGAAGCCAACAGATCAGAGGTCCAATGCTGTCACTTCAGAAATGTGCAGTTCCAGGAGGGGAGGGGTCCCCGAGATGTTTGCACTCAGCTTCACTACCTTTGTCGTCAGTGGCTGCAACCAGAAAGACACACAAAGGCCCAGATGCTGGACCTGGTGCTCCTGGAGCAATTCCTGGCTTTCCTTCCCCCAGAGATGGCAAAATGGGTGCGGGAGTGTGGAGCGGAGACCAGTTCCCAGGCAGTGGCCCTGGCCGAAGGCTTCTTGCTGAGCCAGGAGGAGGAAAAGATGCAAGAAGAGTTGCAGGTGTGAGAATGTACTCTTAGCAGATCTAAAGAGAATCATTCTGAATTTGTCAATTCCTTTCTGACAGAATTTTCTGAGATTATTAACTCCTAAGGCGAGTTGTTCTATTCTTCCAGAGGATATATTTGGGGCAATTCTTCCATTCTGTTTTGAGTTTCAGCAATGGACATTGAGGTCTGCTAATTTGAAGGTGCAATATGATAATTCATTTCTATCTCTCTGCTCTTTCCTTGTTTCTCATATCACATCATGTCCAGAAATCCTTGGAAACTGTGACCGAGTATCCCAAGGGGAGGAAAGATTCATTCAAATCTTCTCAAGAGCTCCTGTTTAGGGAGACCGTACACAAATATCAAAGTCAGGACACTATGCCAGGTAACAAAAGCTCTTTTTGTGTGATTTGAGATCTCAACATTTAACTGATTCTGTTGCTCCTCTTGATTGGAATCTCTCTCTCTTTAACAAATCTGCTTCCACTATTTTTCTCTTTCACACAGAGAGCAGGAAGCTGTCCTTGGAACTTTTAGAATCACCTCCTCTTTGTGGTGGAGCTGAAGGATTGGCTGAACCGCTGCTTCAGGTAAGGAGGAGTAAGTCCATGAATCTTGGATGGATTTTATTCTCTTCTACAGTTTAATGTATGAAATGACTTTTTCTAAGTAGTAAGAAGTTGACATCAGGTCATTGAACATTTATCCTCAGCTTAGCCTACCCTCTCCCTTCTGAGTGGAGCCTTCATAAGACGCTTTCTCCATCCCTCCTGCTTTCCCTTCAGATTTCATTGACCCGACTATTGTCAGCATTGGGTCTCTTCCTTTTGTCTCCCAGGGTCATTCTCACACACTTATTACAAATATATATATATCGTTTTTTGCCTTTTGAAAAGCATCTTTGGGACAATCATGACCTGGTGATTGAGAATCTCCGTAGACATATACAGTACTATTACAAGCTCTCCCAACACATTCATGAAGATGTGGAGTTGGGGTGCATTTGTCCCTCAGTGGATAAAGTAAGACATTGGCAAAAATATCAAGTGGGTTTTGCCAGTATTTTGCTCTGCCCACCTAGGAAGAATTGGAGCCACTGATAAGTCGTGGATTTAAGGCCCAACTATCAATTAACCAAGAAGACTTATTTTAGTTGGCTACAGCGAAAGGAATTCCAAATAGTTCCAGTTTGATCAAACGTGATTTAGTTGCGCAATCAGCCAAAAGAGGTGAGATCTTATTCTGAATTCTGCAGAAGATGCCCATTTTGCCCATCACTGGATCTCTTTCCTAGAATTGGTGAAAAAAAAATTATCACATTATTGTTGGGATTAATGGGGTTTGTAATCTCTATGATGATAAAAGGACCTATATATTTTGGTCCTAGTTTTCTACTTGGTATTCTTAAATTCAGATATTTTGTGAATAGGTATATTTTATCTCCTACTTTAAACACTTTTTGAGTGGCTCGTTTCTTATTTGCCTGCTCTTTAAAAAAATTTTTTTGCCTTTCCCAGAGCTTTGCCAAGTGCTTTTTATATTATCCACCCATGTATTTATATTATCCATCCATGTATTTAAAGTACTAGATGAGGGCATATCTTGAGGGATCTCAGGCATAGCTACATATTCAATCTCAGAAGTCACTTTAAAACGTGAAAACCCAGTACTGCTGTGTACTGCATGACTGTATGCCACTTCAGCAAAGGATAATAAGTCTGCCCAATCATTCTGTTGATAATTTACATAACACCTTAAATATTGTTCTATCGTTGCATTAGCTCTTTTAGCTGCAACATTGGTATTTGAATGAAATCCAGAACTAAGATCCTGTGACAATCCTATTGATCACACGAACTCTCCAAAATCTTGCAGTGAACTGTATTCCTTTGTCTGATATAATATGATTAGGCACTTCATGCATCCTATATATATATGGTGAACAAATATCTTGGCTAATTTCCTAACTGAGGGAAGCTTGGAACAAGCTATGAAGTGTGCCTGTTTGGAGAATAAATCAACAATTGTCCACATAATATTTCTATCACTCTCTGGTAATTCCACTATGAAATCCATTGCTATTTCTTCCCGGAGTCTTTGAGGCTGGGCTACTGATTGAAATAAGCCTGGGGTTTTCCCAGGTAACCGCTTCATTGATGCACAAACTGTGCAACTAGTTTATTAACTGCATGAACACTGCAAGGGCTCCTTGTAATCCGAAAGGCATTACTTTGAATTGATAATAGCCTAAAGGGCAATTAAAGGCTGTATTCCCCTCATCTTTAATCCGTACTCAATAATAGGCTTCTCTCAGGTCTAATTTTGTAAAACAAATTTCCCTTTGGATAAATATCCTAGCCAGCATATCTTTCATAAGGGGATACATGTTTTCTACTGATTTGGCGTGAAGATTTTTAAAATCGACACATATTTTAAGACCTCCATCCTTCTCCCTGAATAAAATAGGGGCTGCCATTTTCGATTTTGCAGATTGAATGAAACCTCAAGCCAGGTTTTTATCTAAAGACCCTCTGAGCTCTTCCATTTCTTTCGGTGTTATAGCATACTTTTTTGGTGTAGGAAATTTGGAATTATTTCAGTGGCACAGTCCGATGGCCGATGAGGGGAGAGAATGTCCGATTCCTTTTCACTAAATACTTCCATTAAATCTCTGTACTCAGCAGGCACTGTGTGCTCTAACAGTTTGGTTGCTTTTTGTGCATTCCCTTCTCTCATTTTCACTTTCTTAACCACAGGCATACAGTGACTAAGCGGCACCTCCTGTGGTTTTTGTTGGTTGACTGCTCTATTCCTTGATTGCCATTTGTTGTTATTCCAATCTATAAGTGGATTCCTTTTCTTTAGCCAGGCTAAGCCTAAAATCATCCTTTCAGTCATTCCGGGGGCTACAATAAAACAAATGATTTCAGTATGCTTGCCCAACTTTATAGTCACTGGTTCAGTGAGGTAATTTGCAGGTTCTCCCCCCATGAGAGACTCATCTAACTGCTCGAACTCCATGAGTTTGCTTTAACTTTCTAAGCCGCAGTCCAACTTTTTTTTACTGTGGGCAAGCTGATGACACACCTAGTGCAGCCTGAGTCCAGCAGGACAGTAAGGGTCTCCTTTACTCCTGAAGAAGGTACAAACAATTCTACTTTGGTAGTCATAGGAGAAATAGGACCACTTACTACAGGGTCATCCTCCCCTTCACTATCCCTCTCATAGAAAACCAATCCTTGTTTCTCCAAGGTTGGAGTTCTCTCCCCTTCCCCTGAGGTTGGAGAGACCTCAACGACCTGTTGAACCACTTTGGTTTTTTTGGTTTTCTCCTGTCTGGATTATAGTCGCCATCCTCTGGAGAGAAGTATCTCTGTGAGGCAACCCTTCCTTGGTCTTCCTTTTCCATTGCAGAACTCAAAATTTACTACCGTGTTTCCCCGAAAATAAGACCAGGGCGTACTGTATATTTTTTTTTGGCCTCCAAACCAGGTCTTATTTTCGGGGGATGTCTTACCTTAGGACCGCTGCAGCCAGGCCTCTCGCGCCATTGTCCAACTTCTGCTGCCACAGGCCACATGGTGCATCGTGCCTGCCGCTGCTTGCGGCAGGCCACGTGACACTTTGCACCGGTGCTGCCGCTTGCCTGCGCCATGGCACAACACATCAGGTGCAATGTGCCAAGTGGCGTGCGGCCTCAAGCAGTCGGACAGCGGCGCGACAGGCCTGGCTGTGGCGGTCCTAAGGTAAGCAGGTGCAGGGCATCTGGGGCAGCTCCATCCCCCAACCCCTGTCCTAGCTTGATTTTACGCGTGCGCCTTGCCCTAAAACTAGGGGTTATTTTGGGGGTATATATTATATTAAGTGCACGTGTAAAAATCAAGCTAGGGATTATTTTCATGGTAGGTCTTATTTTCAGGGAAACATTGTAGCACTCCTGGGAAAGAAATCCAGGTAGGATGCAAAATTTATGAGAGTTAGTTGAATGTCAACCTCCAGCTCGGGTATCCAAATAAAGTCTAGGACAGTGATGGCGAACCTTTTAGAGACCGAGTGCCCAAACTGCAACCCAAAACCCACTTATGTATCGTCGGGTGCCGGGTGGGCATGGCCCATTGGGTGGGCGTGGCCAATTGGGTGGGCGTGGCTGTGGTGGTAACAGCAGACTGGGTGGGACTAAAAAGTTCAATCAATTCCAACTTTGTGAGATCTTTTTTTCCCCGCGAGAAGTTGAAATTGATTGATTGAACCTTTTTTTTTCTTGCACACGGCGGCGGAGGCCTAAAGCGAAAAGGTTTTATAAAACCCAGCTGAAGGCCTAGGACTGGGGCGACGGCGCGCGTGCCCACAGAGAGGGCTCTGCGTGCCACCTGTGGCACGCGTGCCATAGGTTCGCCGCCACGGGTCTAGGATTTCTTTCATTTCTGCAAATCTTACTGGTTTATTGAATATATGACATGGTATAAGCGAAGGAAAACCAACTCTGAAATCCCTGGACATCTAATCAAAGCATATAACAATGACATTCCCAGCCAAACCTGCCAGATGTCCACATAGTTCATGTAAACATCTCGGTTGTTTTAAGAACCTTCTGTTATCTTCTCCACAGCGGTTAGCATGTTCTTGAAAAGTTTCCAGACGTTGTCTCAACAAAAGTATGCAGAACTGGAGAGGTTTCATTCCTCTAACTAAGCCATTTGAAGCCCCATTTCCACCCCCACCCCACCTCTTACTCTAATGAAAAGGTAAAAATAAGGCATGTAGCTGCCAGGTTTTCATTCTTGACACTTGTTTTCTTGTTCAGGATGTTGTTTCTTTTGAGGATGTGGCTGTGCATTTCTCCAAGGAGGAGTGGTTTCAACTGGATGCTGACCAAAAAGCGCTCCACGGAGAAGTCATGCTAGAGAATTCCAGGAATCTGGCTTCTCTGGGTAAGAATCCCTATCTGTGCTCAGAAACGTACAGAAGGGGCTTAAATGTTATTTCTCATTTAAAAAAACATATATTTATTTACAATGCATTCAGAATGTAATTCAGACCCCTTTTACTTTTATCAATTTTGTTATCCTGCAGCCTGATTCTACAGTTGGTAAAATTCACTTTTTCCCCTCATTAATCTAGACTCAGTAGCTGATAATGACAAAGTAAAAACAGAATTTTAGAAATGTCTATAAATTTATTAAAAAGAAAAAACTGAAATATCACATTGGCATAAATATACAGGTCCTTCACTCAGTACTTTGTTGAAGCACCTTTGGCAGAAATTTCAGCCTTGAGTGTTTTGGGGTATGACGCGACAAGCTTTGCACACCTTGATTGCGGAATGGGATGAGTCAACGCAGCTAACTCATCGTGGCGTCGAGTCATCATTGACCCCCCTGGATTGGGGGATTGTCTGCCATTCTTCTTTGCAAAACCTCTCAAGCTCCTTCAGTTGGATGGTGATTATCAGTGCACAGCTGTTTCATGTCCCTCCAGAGATGTTCAATCAGGTTCAAGTCAGGGCTCTGGCTAGGCCACTCTAGGACATTTACAGAGTTGTCCCTAAGCCACTCCTGTGTTCTCTTGGCTGTTTGCTTGGGATCGTTGTCATGTTGGAAAGTGAACCTTCTGCCCAGTTTTCCCCACAACAACCACCCTGTGACATGGATTGAGCTGAAAGAGACTGGCCCAAAGTCACCCAACCAGCATTCATGCCTAAGGCAGAACTAGTACTCGCAGTCACCCAGTTTCTAACCTGGAGCCTTAACCATTGGACCAAACTGACTTTAAGGAAAATGAAATTTATTGAAATAAAAATTGGAAAACTGCATAGCCTCCCTTTTTACATAAAGGAAGTTGTTAATGCTCTCTGCTCATAAAATACAAAATACTCATTTCCTACAAGATATTAGCAAGAATCTGAGGGATAGGCTGCACATAGGGATGGTGTGGCCTCTATTGAGCAATTCACTCGGTATTCACTCCTGAACCTGGTCACTGGGTTCCCGATGGCCTGAGCTGCTATAACCAAGACTGGATGAGCCCTGAGGGATATTCCCCACTTAGAAATGTGTACCAAGTTTGGCATTAGCCTAAGTTGAGGATGGGGAGCTATTGCCATCCAGAAATGGTTTGAGAGATTCTGCTCTGCAGACAAGTGGAGATGAGACTTTTATTGAAGTTGGGAGCTGGTGGGTATGTTGCTGCCCCAGTGTCATGGTTCCGACTAACGAAACACTTCAAAGAAACACTTCACTGCTAATATTGGATATTATTGCTTTGACACCCAGTATGATACAGTGCCCAATGCAATTCAGGAGTTTGTGGCAGCACAGAATAGTCCCAGGTCAAAGATTAGATCAGGGTTGTGTCTTAAGTTTGTTATGATGTGGTCCAATTCTGATATATGAGGATCAGTAGGGATACACTTGGAAATGGGTCTTTGTCAAAATCTTAGCTTGGAATCTTCATGTTTGCCAACAAAACAGCCAAAAAAGATATTGATGATTCTTTGGGTAAATTTCAGAAGAAAAGGTCTGATTGTTCCCCTATTTTTGCTACAGTTTTTTTTTTCTTTTTTTCCCCAAGGCTTCAATGGGCAAGAGAATAAGAGTTGCAAGGAAGAATGCCAAGTGATCCATTCGAAAAGAGGAAAAGGGAAATTTGCAGTTCAGATGCAAACAAAGAGTGACGAAACAAACCGATCGCAAAGTGGAATTAAAAAAGGCTGTCCTCGGGTCAGTTGGCTTCCTAACCGTACAAGCATCGATACGGGAGAAAGACCATACAAATGCTCGGAGTGTGGAAAGAGCTTTAATAAATCCGATCATCTCATTTCCCATAAAAAGACACATTCAGCACAGAAACAATTTACCTGCGGGGAGTGCGGAAAGACCTTCTGTGATAATCAGTCTCTTAGAAGTCACGAAAGGAATCACACAGGAGAACGACCTTATAAATGCACGGAGTGTGGAAAGAGCTTTACTCGTAGCACCAATTTTAATTCCCACAAGAGGACCCACACAGGACAGAAGCCATATCAATGTATGGATTGTGGAAAGGGTTTTAGGAAGAGTAGTAATCTTGCCTCCCATAATAGGATCCATATAGGAGAGAACCCATTTCAGTGCATGGAGTGTGGAAAGACTTTCTATTATTCTAAGTCTCTTATTTTCCATCAAAGGAATCACAAAGAAGGAAGACCTTACAAATGCATGGAGTGTGGAAAAACGTTTACTTGTAGCAGTAGGCTTAATTCCCACAAGAGGATCCACACAGGAGAGAAGCCGTATCAATGCATGGAGTGTGGAAAGTCCTTCTGTTATTCTCAGTCTCTTATAATCCATCAAAGGAATCACAAAGGAGAAAAACCTTATAAATGCATGGAGTGTGGAAAGACCTTTACTGGTAGCAGTAATCTTAATTCCCACAAGAGGATCCACACAGGGGAGAAACCATATAAGTGCATGGAGTGTGGAAAGACCTTTACTCGTAGCAGTAGTCTTAATTCCCACCAGCCGATCCATACAGGGGAGAAACCATATCAATGCATGGAGTGTGGAAAGGGTTTTAGGAAGAGTAGTAGTCTTGCCTCCCATAATAGGATCCACACAGGAGATAAATCGTATCAATGCATGGAGTGTGGAAAGACCTTTACTTGTAGCAGTAGTCTTAATTCCCACCAGCCGATCCATACAGGGGAGAAACCGTATCAATGCATGGAGTGTGGAAAGACCTTCTGTTATTCTCAGTCTCTTATAATCCATCAAAGGAATCACAAAGGAGAAAGACCTTATAAATGCACGGAGTGTGGAAAGACCTTTACTTGTAGCAGTAGCCTTAATTCCCACAAGAGGATCCACACGGGAGAGAAGCCATATCAATGCATGGAATGTGGAAAGGGTTTTAGGAGGAGGAGTCATCTTGCCTCCCATAATAGGGTCCACACAGGAGAGAAACTGTATCAATGCATGGAGTGCGGAAAGACTTTTACTTATAGCCGTAATCTTAATTCCCACAAGCAGTGCCACAGAGAGAAGCTATATCAGTGTAATGTGTGTGGGAAGAATTTTACTAGGAGTCAAAGTCTGGCTGTCCATAAAAAGATCCACACAGGAGAGAAACCATAGAAATGTATAGAGTATGGAAAGAACTTTCCTAATAGCAGTTGTCTTCATTCCCACAAGAGGAGCCACATAGAAGTCATAGGGCTTTAGAAAGAATTGTGCTCTTATTTCCCATAAAAGGGGAAAAAAAAAACATATGAATGCATGGCATGTGGAAAGAGCTTTGCAAGGAGTAATGTTCTTAATTGCCATAGAAGGATCCCCACACGGGAGAAACCATATCAATAATGCAAGTGTGGGAAGAGCTTCAATAGAAATATAAGTAGTCCTTGGTTTATGACTGCAATTGAGCCCACAATTCCCATTGCTAGGTGAGACAGTTGTTTAGTAAGTTTTGCTCCATTTTAGGACTTTTTCTTGTCACATTTGTTAAGTGAATCACTGCAGTTGTTTAGTTAGTAACGCTGTTGTAAAATGAATCTGGCTTCCCCATTGGCTTTGCTTGTCAGAAGCTCACAAAAGGAGATCACATGACCCAGGGCGTACTGCAACTGTCACAAATCACTTGTCAAGCATCTTTGATCAGTTTGATCAAAGTGACCTTGGGGATGCTGTAACGGTTTTAAGTGTGAAAAATGGTCATAACTCACTTTTCTAGTGCTGCTGTAACTTTGAACAATCACTAAATGAACTGTTGTAAATTAAGGACTATATAGTTGTCTAAAATCTCATGCAAGGTCCATTTGAGTAATCAAATAAATTGTAAACCTTAGATATGCATGCATAAATTGCCTTTCTAGTGCAAACCAGAACAAGGTGGATCCTTAATCTTGCTTATGGTTTTTGCTAAGTTCAAATAGTCAAAGGTCTTCTCTCCATGTAGAAATATTTCTCATTGTTTTTCATTATATTTTTTCAAATATTCCAAAATATCAAACACAATTATCACATTATTCTTTAATTATCTTTTAGGTAAAAAAAAAAAATCCACAGCTTTATTAGATACCTCTTGCTGTTGCCTCAATATTTCTGTTCTGATATTGGGCCACGTATCCGGGCCGAGTTCTTTTTTTCTCTGTTCTACCTTTTCCATCCCTGCTTGTCTGAGGAAGGCTCCAGTGAGGTCTGATTGCTGCATCCAGAATGTTGGCTATTGCTTGCAAAGTCTTACAGTCTGTGAGGGCCAAATTCCCTTCCTTTAGTAGTAGCTAAGATTTGTTTTGATAAACAAGTACTTAATGAGCCTTTGACTCTGAGGTGGTCCCGCCACTGCCACCAATTTGTCATGGGTTATTTTTAAACCAGGGGTCGCCAACCCCCGGGCCGTGCCCATTCGGAATGGTGCGCAAGAGGTGAGTGAGCATGCGCACGCAGCTCCACTTGTTCAAGTGGCAGGCTCACGCGTTACGGTCCATTTGTGTGAGTGGCGGGTGTGTGTGCTGGCTGCTTCCACAAATGGAGCTGTGTGTGCACCCATTCGCCTGCCTCTCTCCTCTCCCCCCCCCCCCGCTGGGCTACCAAACCAGAATGTTTAGGAACCGCTGTTTTAAATCATTCCCAATTTGAATTGAATTGACTTCCAAACATTCATCAAAAGTACTAGGGCACCCGAAGTGTTAATAATATGTCTATTTAAGGCTAATTGAAATATAGTAATTGTAAGTTAGTAAAGCTTAAAAACAGGATTTGGATTTTTAGAATTGAAATGTAACTGATATTTGATAGGATCGTTTGAAACTTATATAGAATTTATTAATTTGAATAAGTAAGATTAAATGAGGGAATTAGAGAGGGAAGTTTAAAAGATTTGATTTGAGTTATATATTTGTGATTGTCCTTCTTTTTTTGGATGTTTAATATACCCACCTCCATGGTGGTTCCTAAACACCTTAATGTAATCCCTGTACCCCTATAAAATCTAATAAAATATATTTAAAAAAAAAAAAGTACTAGATTCTAGACCAGGGGTAGGCAACCTTGGCTCTTTTATGACTCGTGGACTTCAACTCCCAGAATTCCTGAGCCAGCATGGTTGGCTCAGGAATTCTGGGAGTTGAAGTCCACGAGTCATAAAAGCCAACGTTGCCTACCCCTGTTCTAGACAATTTAAGTTTTCTGTCTCCTGATAAGAGTTGTGGAGATGTCATTTGGAAAATATACCCAAGATACAAAAGAGAAACATACGAAGAATGTGCAAGTTCCTTTTATGTTTTCTTAATACTAGATTTTTAGTGTATTTATACTATAGAACAACAGTCTCCACCCTTTCCGGCTTGGTGGCCTGGTGGGGAGGGGGAAGAGGGGATGGCTTTGTGAGTAGCAGGCGTGCATGAGCGTGTGCAGCCCCATTTGTGCAAGTGGCGGGCACGCAAATGGAGCATCTTTTGGAAATGGAGCTGTGCACGCTCATGCACACCTGGCTCTCACACAAAATCATCCCTTCTCCCCGCTCCCCCGGCTTTGCCACCAAGCCGAAAGGGTTGGAGACCGCTGATCTATGATACAGTATTTCTGCAGCAAGTACATTGTTAACTATCGCTGTTATACGTGTATATAACAATATTTTTGCTGTTACAAACTCTGATCGGTCTTTAAATACTCTCTGGGATTTCCTCTATTGTATTTCTTCTTTATTAATGCACAGCAGAAAAAGCGCTGACACCTTCCCAACACTGGGATAGGTTTATGTGATGTCATGCTTTAGGATCGCATCACTTACTGATGGAAATTCTGATCCAAATTCCTTTCCTTAACCAAGGACTCCCTGTATACCTCGCTGTCTCTATCTCTCTCTTAAACCCATCATAGGCTGTGACGTAGTTGAGTGAAAACACAATAAATGGTGATTTTTGTCCTTGTGATGATGTACACATGCTTACACCCTCATTCTTACAAGTCTGGTTTTTATCCTACTGGAGCAGCCAGCATGGGAAAACATTTGGTTCAGCCATGTTCACTTTGTAAAATGGAAAGGAAAATCTGCGGCCACCAGGACTCGGACATAGGACCCAAGGGACTCTTCCATGAGGCCTCTAGATCACTGGCATGGCTTTCCAGAACTGGCTCAAGGGTGTTTTCTGTCCGTGGGCAGAGGGCTTAGCCTGAAGATAGCCTTAGCCTTAGCTTGAATCTGAGGCTGTCTTGGGACCTTGTCTAGCAGCTGAACTTTGGAGAGGAGCTAAGAAACTTCAGGGTTTCAGAGGATTGGGCTATTTTGAAAATATTTATTCAAATATTGCTCACTGATGGTTCTGGATCAAACAGGTGAAAGGGCATTAACTTTGGTTTTGTAATCATTATGTCAATATTTTCATAATAGAAGACAGATTGGACTTAGAGCCTTGATATATAAAGAAACGGGCTGAAAAGAATGAAGCCAGAATGAGAAGTTAAGGCCATTCTTTTAAAATTGTTTCTTAACCACAATTTCCCCTCCATCCTTTCTTTCACTAATTGTAGCTAAATCTTTTTTTCTTGAACTGTCACCTCCAAATCTAGACTAAACCAGTGACATCTTTATTTTTCAGTATTTGCCTTCTTTTATTTTGTAATTTCACTTTTTCTCCAGTCATATATGAGACTTTATTCTCCTAATCTTCATTTCTCCATCATGGTACCTTGTTTTGAGCTTTCTCTCCATTTTGAAACTTACTTTTGATCACTCTTTTTCACAGGATCTTTTCTTCAGGATTATTCTCATTATTACAGGCTGCCTTTGATATTTCCAAGTCTCCTTGGCTGCCAAGAGGCATATATTTGAAAAGGCAGTTGTAACAATTGAACTCACTAAAGAAAAATCAATACAAATCTTAATTTCCCTCAACCTGTCCCTTTCTGTGTCTCTGTCAGGCCCCTGATCTCCCCTCACTTCAGGGCTGAGTTTGCCATCAGCCACAAGACACAAACTGTGTTTCATACAGACTCCTGTTCCTTTTCTTTTAGACTGCCCTGCCATTCCTGACAGGATTTTGCTAATTTTCGAGGCCTCTGGGAATCCCTGCAGACCCTTCAGAGAAGCTGCTCTTGAGGAAAACGTTTTTGAGTTTCCACAGAGATTTTTCTGTGTTCATAAGATCACAGATGTTTCTTAGACATTAAAAAAGAGGAAAATCTAGAAACTGCCGCCTGCTGGAGACGCCGCTTTTTGTCTAGATAGGCAATGTTAGAGGGAATCTTTAATGCCCATCATCGCAGACCCGCATGTAACATAATGTCCTGCGCCCTTGCAGGGTCCTCTGGCATTGCGCACAGGATCCACCAGGGGGCTCCCTCGGTAGCCGTTGGAAGAGCCGGACAGCTCCTCCCGCCCCCCCCGCATTGCAAGAGAACTGAGCATGCGCCTTCTGCCTCTTTCCCAAGTCCAGAGGGATGCGCGCTTCCCGAGGCATTTTCCAAAAAAGGCTTGAAAGCATCTCCGCCCTTTCTACAGTGTCCAATTCTGCTCCCCCCCCTCGCTGCGAGCCTTTGGGTGAGGCTTTCTAGGAAGGGAAGAAGCTGCAGGGAAGTCTTGCACGGATCACGATCCAGACGTGACTCGGGGTTCAGTGATGGGGGAGGGGCTTTTCTCCCGCGCTGGAGGCGGGCATGGAGACCTGCAAAAATTCATCGGGCTTGGAATCGTGGGAAGGGGGGGAGCCATTGGTCCCATGTTCCCCTGCCACTCCTGTGCATGCACGGGCCGGGCAGGGGAGAAAGCAAAGCTTCGGACCCTTCGCGTTGCCTCTAGGGGAAAAAAAAAAAATCAGGGTCGCAGAAAAGGGGCAGCCATTTACACACACACACCCATTTCGATGGGAAAACCTGCATGGGGAGAGGAGGGGAGGAGAGGTCGGCTTTGCAAAACAGAGATTTGTGCTTCCAAGTCAGTCTTGAGTCCTGGACAATTTCCTGCAAATTTCTTGGACCCCGTGTTCAGAAGGGGTTTCCCTCGCCTCCCCCTTCCTAGGCCGAGAGAAGTGACCGGTTGGAGTCCCCCCTGCTGCCTTTGCATGCAAGGCTGCAACGTATGGAAGGAGTTGTGTGCCAGGTGTGCAAGGACTGGAACTCGGGTTGCCCGCCTTTGCCCGCTTTCACCAGCTGTGCTCTGCCCCTAGTTAAATAAGACAGATGTTGCAGGAGGGAGGTGCACCTGAGTCTGAAATGCATCATTCACACTATGTGCCCGATTAGGCCCGTGTTCTTGTCAAGCTTGGCCTTTTGTAAATCCAGGGAGTTGAAATCCATTGTTGATTTATTTATTTACTAAATGGATTTAGAGAGCCCCTTGTGTGTCAATTGCTTGTGTCCTGGGACACGTTTATGATTCGGATTGTGCAAATGGTGCTTCTTAACTTTCTATGCAGCCATAGCAATGACATTAAATTATACTAAATTACAATTAGCCATAGAGAGCCGTTTGGTTCAGTGATGAAAGCACCAGGCTTGAAACCAGGAGATTCAACTTCTAGTCCAACCTTTGGCGTGAAAGACTTGAGCCCATTCCCCGCCCTCTCAGCCCAATCTACTTCACAGGGCTGTTGCTGTGGGGAAAATAGTAAGAAGGGGCATTACGTATAATTGCTGCCTAGAGTAATTTATAAAAATAATACAGAGGATATAAAAATGAAAATTAAATTTTAATAAAAACTGGGAAGTAGAAATCCAAAACATATTTAAATGTATTCTCCAATATTTTGATAGACATTTATCCTGAAGGGTTCTCTGCAATTTTCCCCATATGTGGAGAGATTAATCTAACTAATAAGATTTTCCCCCTTCCCAGACATTGGTGGGTTCATCCGTATTACTCTGATCTTTCCATTACATTCCTTTCCTCTTTCCTTTCCTTTCCCCTTTCCTTTTCCTAAGGATGCTCAGTAATTCAATTAATCACTCTAGTAAACACCTAACTTATTTGTTTTCCATTTCAGGTATGTAAGCTGGAAATCTTTTCTGGTTCGTCTGAGTCTTATTTTGTCGGGGAAGAGAGCTGAATGCCTTGGAAAATTTGGCCAGACCTCTTGTGAACAGAAAGATCTGTGGAGATCCATAAGTCCGTTTTGGAGCTGGATTAGAGACCAGAGAGAAGATGGAGGGACAACGCCCAGCAGATGCAGAAGTTAGAAAAGGCCCTCCAGCTGCTCAGGCTTGGAGCTGTGGGAAGAATGGGGCAATTCCTGGGCAGAAGAGCCAAGAAGAGGAAGCCAACAGATCAGAGGTCCAATGCTGTCACTTCAGAAATGTGCAGTTCCAAAAGGGGAGGGGTCCCCGAGATGTTTGCACTCAGCTTCACTACCTTTGTTGTCAGTGGCTGCAACCAGAAAGACACACAAAGGCCCAGATGCTGGACCTGGTGCTCCTGGAGCAATTCCTGGCTGTCCTTCCCCCAGAGATGGCAAAATGGGTGCGGGAGTGTGGAGCGGAGACCAGTTCCCAGGCGGTGGCCCTGGCCGAAGGCTTCTTGCTGAGCCAGGAGGAGGAAAAGATGCAAGAAGGTCTGCAGGTGTGAGAATGTACTCTTAGCAGATCTAAAGAGAATCACTCTGAATTTGTCAATTCCTTTCTGGCAGAGTTTTTTGAGATTATTAACTCCTAAGGCGAGTTGTTCTGTTCTTTCAGAGGATATATTTGGGGCAATTCTTCCATTCTGTTTTGAGTTTCAGCAATGGACATTGGGGTCTGCTAATTTGAAGGTGCAATATGATAATTCACTTCTATCTCTCTGCTCTTTCCTTGTTTCTCGTATCACTTCATGTCCAGAAATCCTTGGAAGCTGTGACCGAGTATCCCAAGGGGAGGAAAGATTCATTCAAATCTTCTCGAGAGCTCCTGTTCAGGGAGACTGTACACAAATATCAAAGTCAGGACACTATGCCAGGTAACAAAAGCTCTTTCTGTGTGATGTGAGATTTCAAAATTTACCTGATTCTTTTGCTCCTCTTGATTGGAATCTCTCTCTTTAACAAATCTGCTTCCACTATTTTTCTCTTTCTCACAGAGAGTACCAAGCTGTCCTTGGGATTTTTAGAGTCACCTCCTCTTTGTGGTGGAGGTGAAGGATTGGCTGAACCGCTACTTCAGGTAAGGAGGAGAAACATTGGAAAAGGTCCATGAATCTTGGCTGGATTTCATTTTGCTCTAGAGTTCAGTGTATAAAATATCTGTTTTTAAGCAATAGAAATTTGACATAAGGTTCATTGAACATTCACCTTCAGTTTAGCTTACCCTCTCGTTTTTGAGGGGATCCTTTGGTGATATGCTTTCTCCACCCCTCCTGCTTCGCCATCAGATTTCATTGACCAGACAGTTGTGAGCATTGGGTCTCTTCCTTCTGTCTCCCAGGGTCATTCTCACACACTATTACAAAAAAAATATACCTTTTTTTGCCTTTTGAAAAGCATCTTTGGGACACCCATGACCTGGTGATTGAGAATCTTCATAGACATATATAGTACTATTACAAGCTCTTCCAACACATTCATGAAGGTGTGGAGTTGAGGTACATTTGTCTCTCAGTGGATAAAGTAAGCCATTGGCAAAAATGTCAGTGGGTTTTGCCAGTGGTTTGCTGTGCTCTGCCCACCCTAGGGAGAATTGGAGTCACTGGTAAGAGTGGATTGAAGACCCAACTACCAATTGACCCCAAAATTATTTTAGTTGGCTACAGCGAAAGGCATTCCAAATACTTCCAACTTGATCCAATGTGCTTCAGGTGTTCTGTCAGTCAAAAGCGGTGAGATCTTATTCTGAATTCTGCAGAAGATGCTCATTTTGTTCACTGGATCTCTTTCCTAGAATTGGTAGAAGAAAATTATCAGATTTTTCTTGGGACTATCTATTAATAGGGAAACTTGTTTCCTTGTTCAGGATGTTGTGTCTTTTGAGGAATTGGCCGTGCATTTCTCCAAGGAGGAGTGGTCTCAACTGGACGCTGACCAAAAAGCGCTTCACGGAGAAGTCATGCTGGAGAATTCCAGGAATCTGGCTTCTTTGGGTAAGAATCCCTATCTGTGCTCAGAAACGTAGGGAAGGGGCTTAAATGTTATTTCTGATTTAAAAAAAAATCATTTATTTACAGTGCATTCAGAAAGTATCCAGACCCCCTTCACTTTTGTCATTTTTTTTTATGCTGCAGCCTGATTCTACAGTTGTTGAAATTCACTTTTTTTCTGATTAATTTATACTCGGAACCTGAAAATCACAAAGTTAAAAACAGAATTTTAGAAATGTCTGTAAATTTATTAAAAAGGAAAACTGGAATATCGCATGGGCGTAAGTATTCAGACCTTTCACTCAGTACTTTGTTGAAGCATCTTTGGCAGCAGTTACAGCCTCGAGTCTTTTGGGGTAAGACGTGCCAAGCTTTGCACACCTGGATTGCGGAGTGGTATGTGTTGACACCGCTAACTCCTCGTGGCGTTGAGTCATCATTGACCCCCCTGGATTGGGGGATTTTCTGCCATTCTTCCTTGCAAATCCTCTCAAGCTCAGTCAAGTTGGATGGCGACTGTCAGCGCACAGCCATTTTCAGGTCCCTCCAGAGATGTTCAACAAGGTTCAAATCAGGGCTCTGGCTGGGCCACTCTAGGACATTCACAGAGTTGTCCCTAAACCACTCCTGTGTTGTCTTAGCTGTGTGCGTAGGATCGTTGTCATGTTGGAAAGTGAACCTTCGGCCCAGTCTGAGGTCCTGAGCACGGTGGAACAGGTTTTCATTGAAGATATCCCTGTACTTTGCTCCATTCAGCTTTCCCACAACCCTGACCAGTCTCCCAGTCCCTGCTACTGAAAAACGTCCCCACAGCATGATGCTGCCACCAGTATGCTTCACTGTTGGGATGGTATTGGGCAGGTGAGGAGCTCCTGGATTCCTCCAGACGTAACATTTAGAATTGAGGCCAAACAGTTCAATCTTGGTTTCATCACATCAGATAATGTTGTTCCTTACAGTCTGAGAGTCCTTCAGGTGCTTTTTTGCAAATTCAAAGCGGGCTTTCATGTGTTTTGCACTGAGGAGAGGCTTCCGTCTAGCCACTCTGCCATAAAGCCCAGATCAGTGGAGGGCTATAGAGATGGTTGTCCTTCTGGAATTGTGTCCCATCTCCACATCGGACCTCTGGAACCTCTCAGAATGACCATCGGGTTCATGGTTCTCTTACTAAAGCCCTTCTCCCCTGATTGCTCAGTTTGACCAGGCGATCAGCTCTTGGAAGAGTCCTGGTTGTACCAAACTTCTTCCATTTGAGAATTATGGAGGCCACTGTGCTCTTAGGAACATCAGTGCAGCAGAAATTTTATGGTGTGGCCTCTCTTGAGCAAGATCCAGCCTTCCAGGTTTCGGTATTCACTCGTGAACCTGGTCACTGCTATAACCAAGACTGGATGAGCCCTGAGAGGGATGTTCCCTTCTCAGAGATGTGTCCACTTGTGTACCGAGTTTAGCATCAGCCTAGGTTGAGGGTGGGGAGCTGTTGCCATCCAGAAATTCCCCTTGGCTTTCAAAGATTCTGCTCTGCAGACAAGTGGAAATGAGACTTTTATTGAAGTTGGGAGCTGATGGATATGTTGCTGCCCCAGTATGATATAGTGTCCTATGCACTTCAGGAGTTTGTGGCACCATGGAATTGTCCCAGGTCAAAGATTAGATCAGGGTTGTGTCTTAGCTTTGTTATGATGTGATCCAATTCTGATATATGAGGATCAGTAGGGATACACTTGGAAATGAGTCTTTGCTATAATTTTAGTTTGGAATCTTCATGTTTGCCAACAAAACAGCCAAAAAGGATATTGATGATTCTTTGGGTAAATTTCAGAAGAAAAGATTTGATTGTTCCCCTATTCTTGGTTACAGTTTTCATTTTTCTTTTTCAAGGCTTTAATGGGCAAGAGAATAAGAATTGGAAGGAGGAATGCCAGGCGATCCTTTCGAAAGTGGGAAAAGGGAAATTTGGAGATAGGATGCAACCGAAGAGTGATGAAAGAAAGCGATCACAGAGTGGAATTGAAAAAAGTTGGCTTCCTAACCATACAATCATCAATACGGGAGAAAGGCCATATGAATGCTTGGAGTGTGGAAAGAGGTTTAATAAATCCGATCATCTCATTTCCCATAAAAAGATACATTCAGAAGAGAAACGATTTACCTGCATGGAGTGTGGAAAGGCCTTCTGTAATAATTACTCCCTTATAATCCATCAAAGGAATCACAAGGGAGAAACACCTTATAAATGCATGGAGTGTGGAAAGAACTTTACTTGTAGGAGTAATCTTAACATCCACAAGAGGATCCATACAGGAGAGAAGCCATATCAATGCATGGAATGTGGAAAGACCTTCTGTTATTCTAAGTCTCTTATAATCCATCAAAGGAGTCATAAAGGAGAAAGACCTTATAAATGCATGGAGTGTGGAAAGAGCTTTACTTGTAGCAGTAGTCTTAATACCCACAAGTTGATCCACAGAGAAGAGAAGCCATATCAGTGCATGGAGTGTGGAAAGACCTTCTGTTATTCTAAGTCTCTTATAATCCATCAAAGGAATCACAAAGGAGAAAGACCTTATAAATGCATGGAGTGTGGAAAGACCTTTACTTGTAGCAGTCGTCTTAATTTCCACAAGAAGATCCACACAGGAGAGAATCAATGCATGGAGTGTAGAAAGACCTTTACTTCTAGAAGTAGTCTTAATTCCCACAAGAGGATCCACACAGGAGAGAACCCATATCAATGTATGGTGTGTTCAAAGGGTTTTAGGAAGAGTAGTAGTCTTGCCTCCCATAATAGGATCCACACAGGAGAGAAACCGTATCAATGCATGGAGTGTGGAAAGACCTTTACTTGTAGCAGTAGTCTCAATTCCCACCAGCCGATCCACACAGGAGAGAAACCATATGAATGCACGGAGTGTGGAAAGACCTTCTGTTATTCTCAGTCTCTTATAATCCATCAAAGGAATCACAAAGGAGAAAGACCTTACAAATGCATAGAGTGTGGAAAGACCTTTACTTGTAGCAGTAGTCTTAATTCCCACAAGAGGATCCACACAGGAGAGAAACCATATCAATGCATGGAATGTGGAAAAGGTTTTAGGAACAGTAGTAATCTTGCCTCCCACAATAGGATTCACACAGGAGAGAAGCCGCATCAGTGCATGGAGTGTGGAAAGACATTTGTTTCTAGCAGTAATCTTAATTCCCACAAGAGGAGCCACACAGAGAAGCTATATCAGTGCAGTGAGTGTGGGAAGAATTTTACTAGGAGTCGAAAGTCTGGCTGTCCATAAAAAGATTCACACAGGAGAGAAACCATATCAGTGTATAGAGTGTGGAAATAACTTTACTAATAGCAGTTGTCTTCATTCCCACAAGAGGAGCCACACGGAAGGGAAGTCATAGGGCTTTAGATAGAATTGTGATCTTATTTCCCATAAAAGGAGCCATGCAAGGAAAAAAACCCCATATGAACGCATGGAGTCTGGGAATAGCTTTGAAAGGCGTTACGCTCTTACATACCATAGAAGGATCCGCACATGGGAAAAACTATATCAATAAAGGAAGTGTGGGAAGAGCTTCAGTAGAACTACAGGTAGTCTTCGGCTTATGACTGCAGTTGAGCCCAAAATTTTTGTTGCTAAGCGAGACAATTATTAAGTGAGTTTTGCCCCATTTTTTGACTCCTTGCCACATTTGTTAAGCGAGTCACTGTCGTCGTTAAGTTAGTAACACTGTTGTGAATCTGGCTTCCCCTTTGGCTTTGCTTGTGAAAAGCTCACAAAAGGTAATCGCTTGACCCAGAGATATTACAACTGTTATGAATCAGTTGCCAAGCATCTGAAGTTTGATCAAGTGACCTTGGGGATGCTGCAACAGTGTGAAGTTTGTGAAAGTGTGAAAAACGTGTCATAAGTCACTTTTTTCAGTGCTGCTGTAACTTTGAACAATCACTAAATGAACTGTTGTAAATCGAGGCTACCTATAGTTGTCTAAAATCTCATGTGAGGACCATTTGAGTAATAATCCAAATAAATATACCGCTGATTTAAATGGCACCCAATTTGATTGACTTGAGCTCAAAACATTCATCAAAAGTACTGGATTCTAGACAATTTTTAAGTTTTCTGTCTCCCGAAAAGGGTTGTGGATATGTTTTATTTTGAAAAAATATCCAGGATACAAAAGAGAAACATACAAACAAGGTGAAAGTTCTTTCTATGTTTCTTTTCTTGTACTAGATTTGTCAACTGTCCAACTAGCGGACCCAAACACTCTCGGTAGCTTTGAATTCCCCAAAGTATAACTTTATTGGATACACCATCTCGGTACTGCAGAAGCAAAACTAGCTCTGGTTTTCCTGTGGAAATGGTCACTTAGTTAAACAATAGGTTCCCTTTCTCCCCACCCCTGGGTGATCACACATGTTCCGATTATAAAACTCCCTTTTATTATGGGAACAATCCATGTCTCCGTCTAACACCTGCGGTAGTGACCTTGGCGAGGTTCAGGCTCTCGCGATCCGTAGACAAAAGCTTAGCATTCCATTTCTCCCCTCCCTCCTCCCGCTTGAATAGCAAGTTGAAGAGTGATAGAAGCTTAGAAGAAATAGAGCGATTCAATCCTGACATGCCGCTCCCGTGGAAAAAGGGTAGACCTAGAAAAATATCAAATACACCTTAACATTACTCAAGAATCTTTAGCTCTCAATTTCCTCTTTGGACATTTTGGGTATCTTACATGGAACCTTCTGACTAGTTCACCTGTACTAGCATTATGGGCAACAACCCACTCAGCATCAGCTGAGGGATATTCTTTCCACTGCACTAAGCACTGTAGTCTTCCCTTCAAATGTCTTGAGTCCAATTTTTTTTTTGATTTCGTAGTGTTCCTCACCTCCCACTATAACAGAGGTAGAATCTCCCTTTCAACGTGTCTTAACTTAGAACCTTGCAAGGATTTTAATAAGCTAGAGTGGAACACTGGCTGAACTTGCCTTAGTACTTTTGGCAACTGTAATTTTACCATGGCTGGGTTTAAAATCCGAATGATCAGGAAAGGCCCTATTGGGACCCAGCTTCTTACACGGTTGCCTCAACTTTTAAGTATTTGGTAGACAAACAGTTTATCCCCAATTTTGAATTCCCTCTGGAGGGCTCTCCTCCGGTTTGTTCTTTTGCATCTCTGGCTTTATTCAGTGCTTTTTCAACATCTCCCCAAGCGGATTTTAGGGTGTCCTATCAGTTCAGCTAGTGTTATTGAAAGGGCACTCCCTCGGAAATCCTGGCATCAGTACAAACTCAACTGAGACCAGAATCATCCTTTCTTAGATGAATTCTCTGTTTTGCTGTGGATATAAACTCAAAAAGGATTTTTAATATTAAGAATGATGGAATACAAAGGCAGTAGAGGTCAGCAGTAGCTGGTCCTTTTCTCTCAGGAAAACGGGGGAGGGGGAGGCAGAGGGGGTGGCTTCACACACGTGGCCACCCTTGATACTTGTGAACCCTTGCTTTAGAGGAGTTGAGGATTTGATAATCTCAGCAAGAGGAGGTAAGAAATGACTGATGGAAAACTTAATTTTTTGCCCTCTACATGGGGTTTCTTTGAAAAGTATCCAGAAGCTTAAAATTGGTTCAAAATGCTGTGGCCTGCATGGTTTTGTTCAGGGTCCAGGTGGGCACATGTGTCATCTCTCCTGCTGGAGCTGCGTTGGCTACTTATTTGCTTCCGGGTCCAATATAGTGTACTGGTTGTCACCTTTAGAGCCCTATATGACTTTGGACCAGGTTATTTGAAGGACACTCTTCTCCCAGTTACATCTACCCAACTTACCAGAAAGGGTAGGCAAGGAATTCTGTGGGTCCCCTCTCCTAAGGAGGTACATCTAGGTCCTCCTGCTTGAGCAGGGGGCTGGACTAGAAGACCTCCAAGGTCCCTTCCAGATTCCATTCCATTCCATTCCATTCTATTCTATTCTATTCTATTCTATTCTATTCTATTCTATTCTATTCTATTCTATTCTATTCTATTCTATTCTATTCTATTCTATTCCTCAAGCTGTCGCTTTCCTGTGTCTCTGTCAGGCCCCTGATCTCCCCTCACTTCAGGGCTGAGTTTGCCATCAGCCACAAGACACAAGCTGTGTTTCACGGAGAGGCTCCTGTTTCTTGTCTTTTGACCGCCCTTCCATTTCTGACAGGATTTTGCTCATTTTTGAGGCCTCTGGGAATCCCTACAGATCCTTCAGAGAAGCTGCTCTTCAGGAAAACGTTTTTTGAGTCTCCACAGAGATTTTCTCCGTGTTCACAAGGTCACAGATGTTTCTTAGACATTAAAAAAAGGAAAATCTAGAAACTGCCGCCTGCTGGAGACGCCGCTTCCTTTCTAGATAGGCAATGTTAGAGGGAACCTATCCTTCTACTCTAATGCCCATCATCCCATGCCCGCATGGGACATGATGTCCTGCGCTCTTGCAGGGTCCTCTGGCATTGCGCACAGGATCCACCAGGGGGCTCCCTCGATAGCTCTCTCCCGCCGCCCCGCCCCCCCCCCCGCATTGCAAGAAGAAATGAGCATGCGCCCTCTGCCTCTTTCCCACATCCAGAGGGATGCGCGCTTCCCGCGGCGTTTTCCAGAAAGGGCTTCAAAGTGTGTCCGCCTTTTCTACGCTGTCCGATTCTGCTGCCCCGCCTCGCTGTGAGCCTTTGGGTGAGCAGGGAAGTCTTGCACTGATCGCGATCTAGACGTGACTCGCGGTTCAGTGATGGGGAGGGGCTTTTCTCTTGCGCTGGAGGCGAGCGTGGAGACATGCAAAGCTTTATCTGGCTTGGAGTCATGGGAAGGGGGGGCATGGGTCCCATGTTCCCCTGCTGCCCCTGTGCATGCGCGGGCCAGACGGGGGAGAAAGCAAAGCTTCGGACCCTTCGCGTTGTCCCTAGGGAGAAAAAACTCAGGGTCGCAGAAAGGGGGCAGCCGTTTATCCCCCATTTCGATGGGAAAACCTCTGCATGGGGAGAGGAGGGGAGGAGAGGTCCGCTTTGCAAAACAGAGATTTGTGCTTCCAAGTCAGTCTTGAGTCCTGGACAATTTCCTGCAAATTTCTTGAACCCCGTTTTCAGAAGGGGTTTCCCTCGCCTCCCCCTTCCTAGGCCGAGAGGAACCACCAGCCAAAGTCTCTCCTGAAGGGTCCTTGGTGCTCTCTGAGCTTGCTTAACTAAGTAACATCATCGGTGCTAGTAAGGAGTGCTGTTTGCACTCCTTACTAGCACTGATGATGTTACCTAGTTAGGGTAATGAAACGTCTGCAAGAAAAAAAGCAAGCTCAGAGAGCACCAAGGACCCCTCATTTCATCCCTGAGCTACACATATTCTCCTTCAAAGTCTTTTCTGCTGACTTTGCACGCAAGGCTGGAACTCCACAAAGTCATAAAAGGGCCAAGTTTGAAGACCCCCCCCCCATTTGGATTATGCAGAGATTGCAGGCAACAGAAATCCAAAACATTTCTAAATGTATTTATCCAATATTTTGAGTCCTTGAAGCTGATCTAGAAGGGCTCTCCAGAATTTACTGCAATAGTCAGTCTTCCTAATAGGATAGCCCCCCCCCCACTTCTTCCAGTCATTAGTGGGTACATTAGAGTTTCTTACTTGGATTTTTTTGGGGGGAGGAGGAGGATGCTCAGATTTGTTGCCCTATTGAACACCTATTTTTTCCATTTCAGATATGTAAGCTGGAAATCATTCCAGGTTCCTTTGGAGATGAAGTATCCTGTGAGGGAAGAGAGCTGAATGGCATTTGGAGATTTGGACAGACCTCTTGTGGTTAGGAAGATCTGGGAAGATGCATGGATCCATTTTGGGGCTGGATTAGAGACCAGAGAGAAGATGGAGGGACAAAGCCCAGCAGATGCAGGAGTTGGAAAAGACCCTCCAGCTGCTCAGCCTTGCAGCTGTGGGAAGAATGGGGCAAGTCCTGGGCAGAAGAGCCAAGAAGAGGAAGCCAACAGTTCAGAGGTCCAATGCTGTCACTTCAGAAAAGTGCAGTTCCAGGAGGGGAGGGGACCCCGAGATATTTGCAGTCAGCTTCACCGCCTTTGCCGTCAGTGGCTGCAGCCAGAAATACACACGAAGGCCCAGATGCTGGACCTGGTGCTCCTGGAGCAGTTCCTGGCTGTCTTTCCCCCAGAGATGGAGAAATGGGTGCGCGAGTGTGGAGTGGTGACCAGTTCCCAGGCGGTGGCCCTGGCCGAAGGCTTCTTGCTGAGTCAGGAGTCTGAGAAGATGCAAGAAGAGTTGCAGGTGTGAGAATGCAATTGTGGCAGTTTTAAAGAGAATCTCTCTGAATTTGTCAATGTCTCTCTGGCAGAATTGTCTGGAATTATGAATTCCTAAGACCTATTGTTCTATTCTTTTTTTCCCAGAGGATGCATTTGGGGCAATACTTCCATTCTCACTTTCCAAATTCAGTGATGGACATTGGGGTCTGCTAGATTGAGAGTGCAGCATGATAATTCATTTCTGTCTCTGTACTCTTCTCTTCTTTATCGTGCCACATCATGTCTAGAAATCTTTGGAAGCTGTGACTGAGTATCCCAAGGAGAGGAAAGATTCATCCAAACCCCCTCAAGAGCTGCAGTTCATGGAAAGCTTCCAGAAAGATCAAAGTCAAGACACCCTGCCGGGTAAGACAAGCTCCTTCCACGTGATGTGAGGTTTGGACATCCCGCCGATTCTTTTGCTCATCTTCAGTGGAATCTGTTTCTGGCTGTTCCTTTTCTAACAATCTGCTTCCACCGTTTTTCTTCCCCACAGATAATAGAAAGCTGTCCTTAATATGTTTAGAATCACCTCCTCTTTCTGGTGGAACTGAAAGAGTGGCTGAAACTCTGTCTCAGGTAGGAGAAGAAATATCGGAAAGGTCCGCGAATCTTGGGTGGGTTTCATTTTGTTCTGCGAGTTCAGCGTATAATAGCATTAGCACTTAGACTTATATACCGCTTCACGGTGCTTTTACAGCCCTCTTAAAGTGGTTTACAGAGTCAGCATATTGCCTCCAACAATCTGGCTCCTTGTTTTACCGATCTTGTAAGGAGGGCCAAGTCAACCTTGAGCCAGTGAGAATTAAACTGCTGGCAGCTGGCAAGCAGCATGTTATGTACTCCTGGCTACTTTCCTTCGTGACCAGAGGCAAGCTCGCCTGACCAATAACCAGCCAAGACACAGTGAAGGCCTTTTGTTTCGTTTATTGCACTAAGCGGGTAGAGAAGCTATCAAAGCTTGGTTCTCTTCAAAGTTTTAACCCAAAATACTCCCTTCTTTATACAGCCCTGTCCCGGCCGCCACATCCCTCATCTTTCCCCATTGGCTGAGATACTATGAGGTTACACTCTTTCCGTCCGCTTCTTACACATTTCCTGATAACATATTAAATCATATTCACATATACAATAATAATAAGAAAAATTAGACATTTAAATGGTTATTTTAAACTCTGTGGATATTTATGTCCCCCTTTTAGAACAATAGGTTCTTTCCTGTTTTTCAATTCAGTGTGCCTTTCCTCTTATCTTATTCAGCTTGTTTTCCTGTTTTCCAATTCAACATGTCTTTCCTGGCTAGCCATTTCCTCTTACAGCTATTTTTTTTTTTATAGTTTGTCTTCTTCCTTTTCCCACTCTTAAGACCCAGCTATTTTTTGCCTACGTGTTTATCTTACTTCCTTTATGTTATCCTTTCCTGATTCCCACCAATTGTGTTTGTTTTTTCTATTCAGTTAGTTTCCACTGTATTGTAGGTTTAACTGACTGAAGATTCATCATATTGATACATATTTATCAAGCAGAAGTAGCCTATAGTACTACATTCTAACCACTGTGCCACCGCTGTTTCTAAGGAAGACAAATTTTAGATCAGGTTATTGAAAATTCACACTGAAATTAAGCTACCGCTTCCTTCTGATAAGCTTTCTCCACCCTCCTGGTTCAGGCTCAGATTTAGTTGACTATCTCAACTGGAGGTCTTCCTTTCTGTCTCCCAGGGTCATTCTCATATACTGTTACAAGCTCTCCCAGCACTTCCATGAAGGTATGGAGTGGGGGAGAAGGGTCGGTCCCTCAATGAATAAACTCAGCCATTGGCAAAAATGTCAGATGGGTTTCCTATATTTCCTTCTCCCTATCCGAGGAAAAATGGGAGCCATTGTGGGTTTAAGGCCCAACTAGTTAAGTGACCAAGAAAACTATGTTAGTTTGCTTCACTGAAAGACATTTCAAGTCTTTCCAACTTGATCAAATAGGCTTCAGTTGTGCCGTCAGCCCAAAACTGGGAGATCTCATTTTGAATTCTGCGAAAGGTGTCCGTTTTGTTCACTGGATCTCTCTCTTTGAATTGACGAAAGGAAATTGCCAAATTATTCCTGGGATTGTCTGCTAATAGGGAAACCTGTTTCCTTGTTCAGGATGTTTTGTCCTTTGAGGAAGTAGCTGTGTATTTCTCCAAGAAGGAGTGGTCCCAACTGGATGCCGACCAAAAAGCGCTCCACGGAGAAGTCATGCTAGAGACTTCCAGGAATTTGGCTTCTCTAGGTAAGAATCCCGATCTGGGCTAAGAAACGTAGAGAAGACATGAGGTGTGTGTGTGTGTGTGTGTGTGTGTGTGTGTGCGTGTGCGCGCTTAGATGGTTATATCACTTTTTATTTATAACCTGCCTTTATTATTTTTTGTAAATAACTCAAGGCAGCAGACATACGTAATACTTCTTCCTCTTCCTATTTTCCCTACAACAAAACCCCCGTGACATGGGCTGGGCTGAGAGAGACTGGCCCAAAGTCACCCAGCCAGCATTCAAGCTTAAGGCAGAACTAGGACTCTCGGTCACCCGGTTTCCAGCCTGGTATCTTAACCATATGACCAAATAGCTCTTTATGGAGGAGGAAATTTAATGAAAGGGAAATTGGAAAACTGCAACAGGTTCCCTTTTTACATGAAGGAAATGGGTTCCTTTCAAAATGCTTTCTGCTCGTAAAGTACAAAATGATCATTTCCCTGGAACAGAAGATATTAGCAGGAATCTGAGGGACAGGCTGCATGTAGGGATGGTGTGGCCTCTTTTGCCGGACACCATTGGCCCCACGCGCTCACCGCATCCTGTGCATGCGCCTGGGCGGGGCTGGGCTGGGCTTGAGGCCGGAGCGGCTGGGGCCGGTCCCTCGCCATCTCTGGGGCGATCCCAAGGGCCTTGTATTTGACATGTCTGATCAACAGTTTTCATTTTTCTTTTTCAAGGCGTTAATGGGCAAGAGAATAAGAATCACAAGAAGGAAGGCCAAGCAATCCATCCAAAAGTGGGAATAGGGAAGTTTGCAGATCAGATGCAACCAAAGAGGGATGAAACAAGGCGATCACGAGGTGGAATTCAAAAAGGCTTTCCTCGGGTCAGTTGGCTGAACAACCATATCATCACTGATATGGGAGAAAGACCATATCAATGCATGGAGTGTGGAAAGAGCTTTACTTGCAGCAGTAATCTTAATTCCCACAAGAGGATCCACACAGGGGAGAAGCCATATCCATGTACGGAGTGTGGAAAGAGCTTTAGTAAGAGTAATAATCTTGCCTGCCACATAAGGATCCACCCAGGCGAAAAACCATATCGGTGCAATGAGTGTGGGAAGAGCTTTTGTGAGAGCAAAAGTCTGGCTAGCCATAAAAAGATCCACACAAGGGAGAAACCGTATCAGTGCATGGAGTGTGAGAAGATGTTTACTCGTAGCAGTAATCTTAATTCCCACAAGAAGATCCACAAAGGAGAGAAGCCATATCAATGCGTGGAGTGTGGAAAGAGCTTTACGTGGAATTCTTCTCTTACCTCCCACAAAAGAATCCACACAGGGGAGAAACCATATCAGTGCATGGAGTGTGAAAAGACGTTTACTCGTAGCAGTAATCTTAATTCCCACAAGAAGACCCACACAGGGGAGAAACCATTTCAATGCATGGAGTGTGGAAAGAGCTATAGTAGGAGTTATCATCTTGCCTCCCATATAAGGAACCACAGAGGCGAACAACCGTATCAGTGTAGTGAATGTGGAAAGAGCTTTAGTGAGAGTAATACTCTGGTTGTGCATAAAAGGATCCACACAGGGGAGAAGCCATATCCCTGCATGGAGTGTGGGAAGAGTTTTAGATTGAGTAGCGTTCTAACTAGCCACAAAAGGACCCACTCGGGTGAAAAGCCATATCAATGTAATGAATGTGAGAAGAGTTTTAGTACAAATAAAACTCTTAACTGTCCATAAAAGGATCCACACAGGGGAGAAGCCATATCAATGCAAGGAGTGTGGAAAAACCTTTACATATAAGAGTCAACTTAATTATCACAAGTGGATACACAAAGGAGAGAAGCCTTATCAATGCATGGAGTGTGGGAAGACCTTTACCTGTAGCAATAGTCTTAATTCCCACAAGTCGATCCACACAAACATATCAGCATAGCGAATGTGGGGAGAGCTTTCGTGAGAGTAAAACTGACTGCTTAAAAGAATCCTCACAGGAGAGAAGCTGCATCAGTGCATGGAGTGTGGAAAGACCTTCTGTTGTAACTCCTTTACAGTCCATCAAAAGAATCACAAAGGAGAAAGACCTAACACTGCAGGTGGGAGACACCTGCCACATGGGTCTGTGCTGCAATTCACAAAGCCGTTACCCTATGATGGCCATAAAAATAAAACACCTGGGCTCACACTCGTGTGAAATTGTGATTAGGAATGAATGCGTTTTTGAATGTGTCTTTGCGTCCCTGAATCCTCACCATAAAGTCATATAAATATACATTGTATGGAACGAGCTTTGGAGGAAGGGGCTGATATGCAGGTTCTGAGGTTTTGCTTGATAAAGAAATACAGGAAACCAGAAGTTGCCTTCAAGCTTTACGTTTTTATTCAGCTGAATGGAGACGGACTCCATGACAAGAAATCCTTGTATTTATTCTTTTTGATTACATAAGCAACCCATCCAGGAAAGCTGACACACATAAGATAAAAGATTTCACCCAGTAAGTCTGGCACACTGTAGATAAGGAAGAAAGCAGAAGTAGCTAAACATGTTCCCTTTTGGGTGTTTCCCTAAAGATATATGTTCTCGGTTGGGTTAGGACATTGGGTGTTGTCCTTGCTGTCCTTTCATGACCCTGCATCCAGGACTCTGCAAGTGTCTGCAAGTGTCTCTGCAATTTTATGGTACTACTACTACTACAAAAAAAAAAAGTGGTGTTATTAGCCATCAAACCTCAAAAATACACTTTCCCCAAAAGGTTTCCACAATTTTGGCCACTACTGTAGATGCTCAGGTCGAGGGAGAGGCCTATGCCAGGTCTCTGTGATGCAAGGGGTTAGCACATCTGGCTGTTAACCAGGAAGGATTGTGGCTTGAGCCCACCCAGAGATTGCCTGCTTGATGGTGTGATTCAAAGATAAAGGAAATGTTCGAGTCCAGGCTAGTTCATTCCTTCTTCCACCTTTTGCACATTTAGGCTATACAAGCAGCCGTACCAGACAAGCAGCTGTTCCAGGTTCTGCTTTCAGTGGGAGAAAAGCAGCTATGTTCTTCGTGACTGGCGTTAACCCCTTCTGAGCATGAACCAAAATGGAGAAATAACTTCCTGATCTCCTCACTCTTAGACCTGGGGTTTTCCTATGCTTTTTGCTTACCAAGAGTGAAAGGTCAGGAGCGTAGCCGCAACCTAAGGTCCAGAGTCGCTGTCGGATGCAAAAAGTGCCAACAAGTAGGGGATTCAAGTCCAGGCGTGCAGACCACATAGTATAAACCATGCCAAGGAAAGGGCGCCTCTAGCTTTCCCTGAGTGGATTCAAACCACCCCCCAGTCCATCTTTCTACTCAACAGCCGGACCCCTTTGACCACTTGTGCTCAAGAGACATTAGATATGGCTTCCCCTCAGCATCCTTGAAGGGCTGATGCCCATCTCTCTCCCCTAAGTGGACTATGGGCAGCTTTGCACGCCCCAAATCTCCTGCAATTCCAGCTGTCATCATCGGCCTCACCTAAAGGTTCAAGCCAGGGCTGGTTGGATGGAGACTGTTGAGACTGAGGGTGAAGGTTCGTTCTCTTGAGCTTGTGAGCTGGTTTCCGAATGTTTCGTTACCAGGCTAGGTAACATCTTCAGCGGAATTTAGGGGATATCCGTGTCCATGTTCTCTTTATAAGGGCTTTGGATGGTCGGTAGCTACAGGTATTCGTCAGTACTGCAAACTATACTCCAACACTGGAGATTTTTTAAGAAGAGACTGGACAACCATTTGTCTGAAAAGGCATAGGGCTTCCTGCTTGAGCAGGGGGGTTGGACTAGAAGACCTCCAAGGTCCCTTCCCCCCCTAGAGGGGGGAAGAGTAGGGGAGGTGAGGGAAGATAGGATTATTCTCTGGTCAATTCAGCTATCTTGCCATGAACCTGAGCCTTCCTGGGAATTCCACCTGCAGGATGATTGATGGTTCGGAAGTAAAAGTTTTCCCTGGCTGGGAATTGAATATTATGGGCTGTGGTGGTGAGAACGCCAAGTCCTGACCGCTAGACCACCAGGGAAGTACAATGTGGCTTTCATTCCTCCAGCTTCTCTTTTGAAGTGTCAAATGGAGGCGAGGGTTTTTCTTGCCTAGGGACCTAGCTGGGGTAAGCTTGATACAGGCTTTCAAGCAGAAAAGGGAATCAAGGGGAGAGTTCCCAACAACACTCTCAGACCGTTGCTGAGGTCACCAGGCAACTTGTCTTCCCATTGACTTGCTGCAGTTGGCAGTTCGCTCTTGGTTATCCCCTGCACTGGAGACCCAAGAGGACGAAACACTTGTATTCTCTTATTTCCAGCATCCCAGAGATAACGGGACACCGGTCCAAAGCTGATGCTCAAAGCCTTCATCAAGGAGGAAGAGGGCAGAAAAAGGGTGTGTGTGTGTGAGAAGAGTCCCCCCCCCCCGCATCACTCAAATTTGTAGCTTGGAAACTCTCGGAATGGGAAAATCCTGGGACCCGCTTTTCCAGGTTGGATTAGATGTTGGCTCAAAGTGATGGTCCAATGTTGATGAAGGGTTTGGCTTCTCAATGTTCCTTTCCTGGGTAGCCAGTCTTGAAAGATGTTCTGTTGGAATTCACAGTTGAGTTCAGGAAAAGAAAGAGGAAAGGAACCCCCTAAATATACAGATATAATTATAAATTGCCACTTTTCTCTAGTGCTGCAGAATATGAAGCCATAAAACTCCTAGAGCCTCTGTTCTTGCTAGTTTTTGGCTTGGGATGACTATTCTTTGGTCAATGGCTTAAAAGCATCCTCTCCTTTGTCATTCCATCTTGGATGAGGAAGAAAAAGCGGGATGCTTCTTGCTTTTTTTTGTGGGGGGAGAAAAGTATATCCTCTACATGCCTAGAAATGTTCTCATGCTGAGGGGAAAAGATGTGTTTCTGCCTGGTGCCGAACCAGGGAACTTTTGTGTATTAGGCAAATGTGATAACCACCACACCACAGAAACCACAAGCCTGGCTGACTCTCAACCAGCATGGCCATATCTTTTGCTGGCCAAGACAGCCTGGTGCATGTTGTATCAGACGGGTTAAAGAACTCTGATTCTTCAGTGTGAAGGATGAGGGAGCAGAATTTTAAGCCATTCTCAGGCTGCTGGTTGAATAATGGGTTTCAGAAGAGTTTTTCTCTCACTATTAGATGGGAAAAGAGAAACCTCGAACATAAATTTAACATCTCTTGAGACAGAATCTTAACATCTGTGCCAGTTGTATAGGGCAGAGGTAGGCAACCTTGGCTCTTTTTTGACTCGTGGACTTCAATTCCCAGAATTCCTTAGCCAGCATGGCTCAGCTTGGAAACCTCTCCCTTTCCCCTCAGCATGGCTGGCTCAGGAATTCTGGGAGTTGAAGTCCACGAGTCATAAAAGAGCCAAGGTTGCCTCCCCTGGTATAGGGACATATATATGTCTCCAATCCTATGACTTGGGTTTGAATCCTGGCCAGCACATGTCTTTTTTTCAACTTTTACCCTTCTGGGATGTGCAGGCAGTGTCACCAGACTGAGTTTTCATCCCAGATTTTGTTTTTAGTGGGAGAAAAGGAGCTACACTACAAAAAACCAAACAGAAGCTTTGGAGGTATGAATCTCCGGACTGAGGGAGGCTGATGCCAATCCCTGTGCCAAGTCTCTGGGGCGCAAGAGGCAGGGGTAGGCAACCTTGGCTCTTTTATGACTCGTGGACTTCAACTCCCAGAATTCCTGAGCCAGCCATGCTGAGGGGAAAGGAAGAGTTTCCAAGCTGAGTCATGCTGGCTCAGGAATTCTGGGAGTTGAAGTCCACAAGTCATAAAAGAGCCAAGGTGGCCTACTTCTGGGCTAGTGCATCTGGCTGTTAACCAGAAGGATGGTGGTTCGAGCCCACCCAGGGATGGCCTGCTTGATGAGATGATCCCGAGGTGAAGGTGATGGACTGTTATTGCATCTGAGGGCTTCGATTCCCATACTGTCAAGGATTTTTCTCACTAGGATTTAAATATCTGGAATGTAAAATGGGGACAAACAGCCATCACCTTTCTTGAGGATTTTATTGGCCACAGACCAGCACTGGAATTGTGTTTTTCTTAGAGACGATTAATCCAATCAGGAGCAGCCCGCATTGGGAGCTATCCAGGGTTCTGAATCCTGTCTTCTGGCACATGCAATTTTTGATTGCAGTGCTTTTATTATGTAATCCATTGCTATTTTTCTTGAGTCTCCATGCTAGACCTCGGTACTAATGACACTAATATTCTCCCATAGTGTCTTCTCTAGTTGTCCTGTAAAGAGTGGTTTAATTGCTTTTAAAGATTAATTTGGATTTGAAAAATAATAATAATCAGGATGCTGCCAGGGGGCAAATCTTCCACTTTGCATTATAGCCAGATGCGTTAACTCTCCACAGAGTCTTTTCCTTCTGCAGCTCTTTCTCTGAGCATCACCTGCTGGTCTTCTTTGAAGCAAGCACTTTGCTGCATTTTGTCCCAAGATGGGATCTGACACATGGAGCTGTACATCCTACTGGGAATTCTCTGGGTAAATTAATTTCCCATCAACTTCTCCAGTGGGTGTCCCAGGAAATGGATGTGTTTGTGAAGGCTGATGCCACAGTGTCAGTCATCTTCTGGACGTCCCACTGACTGACTGACTGATTGATTTATAAAAATGATTGGCTGCCCATCTTATCACAGGGTAACTCTGGGAGGCTTACAATCATAAAAGTAATTATATATACATATTGGGAAGGTGGGATAGAGATGGGATCAATCAGTCACCTCCACTGTGAATGGCTCAGCTTGGAAACCTCTCCCTTTCCCCTCAGCATGGCTGGCTCAGGAATTCTGGGAGTTGAAGTCCACGAGTCATAAAAGAGCCAAGGTTGCCTACCCCTGCACTATACCATGTCACATTTCCAACAGATGGAAGTTGCAGGGATTAAAATGCAGCTATCAGTAAGAATTTAACTGTTTCAAAAATCTGTCTAAGAAAGGTGTCCCTTCAGGGTTTTTTTTTTTTTTTTCATTTACAGAGAAGGACATGGCAAGCCATGACTTGTATGCAGATTCGAAATACAGACCTTCTCACAATGCAGTTTGGGGAGAAAAACGTCGCAGAAGCAACATTTTGAAAGATGGCCAACCCAACCCTCTGAACCTAGCACCTTCCCAATGGTTTAGCTGTTCAGGAGGATGTAGATGTGAGGATGTAAATGTGAGGATGTGGCTTTTTCAAAGGAAAACACCAGGGACCAGTGCTGAGCTATTTTGCTTATCCAACTCACCTTTGTGATAGCTCAGGATAGCCCCATTCCACTGTTGGTGGCCACTATTTTAGATCATTTATATATCCTAGCAGAGTTTCATCTTACTGGGTTACATAACACATTATATTTTGCCCCTCCCCCCCAAATGTTGCAGTGGGGATATTTGGTCAAAGAAAATCTCTCAAAAGCCAGGATTGAACCAACAGTCTGAGAGTGTCTGAAATTGTGCTTCCCCCATCCTTCACTCTACCAGCTGAGCTCTGGAAGGGCACCAAGCATAAGGAACAACATCTCATTAACTCTTACAATGCTGTAATCACCAGACTGGGGTGGCCGGCAAGCGATAAGGGCATGCTGATTTAGAGTTGCCCATGCCTGTCATTTTTGTGGTGTAGTGGTTATCACATTTGCCTCACACGCAAAAGGCCACTCCTGGCTCAAAGAAAGGGCAGGAAAAGGCTTCATCCCTAAGACAAGCAAGAACCCCATTCTATTTTCTGTTTTATTGGAGAGGGAATGAATGAGGAGAGGCTGATTTCAAGCCACCGATCAAGGAAAGCTGGTCATCCCAAGCAAGTGGAGAATAAAGCCTGACTGAGTTTCAGCTCCCAGAATTCTGAACATGAGGGAAAAGGGAGGGTTTCCCATCCATAGCCTGCCTGAATCACCTTAAACACGGGAGGAGGAGATCTCCTGAGGTGCATCAAGAGCAACAACCTGCCTCCAGAAGCGGTGAATGCTCCAACACTGGAGGTTTTTAAAAAGAGACTGGACAGCCATTTGTCTGAAATTGTATAGGGTTTCCTGCCTGAGCAGGGGGTTGGACTAGATCAGGGCTTTTCAACCTGTGGTACGCGTACCACTTGTGGTACATTAACGAGTGGCAGGTGGTACGCAGCCCTGCCTAGCCAAGTGTAGTGGGGGAGGGAAAGAGCCAGCGCAGGCAAGGACTTACAGTGAGAGAGTCCTCTGGAGCTGCAGTGGCTGGGGAGAGACAAAGGGCCCAGGCTCAGTTCTGGCTCACCCTCCCCCATGAGAAAGAGGGAGGAGATGGAGAGTGGAAGGATTCTTATGTGCTTTTGTGACTTTGAAGTTCTGGGATTTGTGCAATGTGGGCTTTGTGTTCTTAAGGAGCGTTTGGCAATTTCTATTTGGCTAATGGCTGATGGCTGGTGTTAGCTTCTATTGCTCTGCTATTGTTAGCTGTAAGTTTTGCTGCAAGGGATTTTGAAGTATTTTTCTCCTGAATGGATTTTGCCTGTAGATTCTTTTACTTATGAATGGAGCCATTTGGGGAGGCTGCCTTAGCCGGCAGCCAATACTTACTACATTTTTTTTTCTTCCTTACTTTTCTTTCTAGCCAGTAGCTAATTCTTAAAGGGAAATGTGCCTTTTTAAGCTAGTTCACTCAGCAGCTTGTCTTTTCTGTTTCTGGAGGCTTTTCCTTGTTTGATGAATATATGGAAGAGAAAAAATATGGTGTTTTTTTTTCAAATTCTTCCTTCAGAAGGAGGTGGGCGTGAGAAAGAGGGAGGCAGGGAAGGAGGGAGGGAGGGAAGTCCTGCCTTAGCACTTGGCCACCAGCAGCCCTGCCATTGACTTTACTTGTCAAAAGGTTGCAAAAGGGGATCACATGACCCTGGGACACTGTGACCACCATAAATATGAATCAGTTGCCAAGCATCCAAATATAAATCACATGACCCTGGGCATGCTGCAATGGTCATAAGTGTGAAAATGGTCATAAGTCATTTCAGTGCAATTGCAACTTTGAACTGGTTTTTTTTTTTTGGTCATCAAGTTTTTGACACCTTGCTAGGTGGTACTCGAATATTGCCATATCCTAAAAGTGGTACAATCGGTGAAAAGGTTGAAAAGCCCTGGACTAGATGACCTCCAAGGTCCCTTCCAACTTTCTTTATTATTATTATTATTATTATTATTATTATTATTATTATTATTATTATTATTATTATTATTATTATTATTATTATTATTATTATTATTATTATTATTATTATTATTATTATTATTATTATTATTATTATTATCATCATCATCATCATCATCTAAGGATTTTGCTAATTTCTGAGGCTGCTCTTGAGGAAAATTGACTTTTGAGCTTCCTCAATGTTCACAAATCACACATAGTTCCCAGAAATTAAGAAGAGGAAGCTCTAAAACTGCAATCTGCATAGACGACACCATCGTATTTAGAAAGGCAAGACGTTAGAGAGACCCAATCCCACGCCCATCATCCCTGATCCCCATGGACCATGCTCTGGCCTTCTGCGCCCTTGCAGGATCCCCTGGCATATCGCAGAGAGTCCACCAGGGGTCTCCCTCGGCAGCGGTTGGAAAGGATGGGCAGTCCACTTCCGGAGGGAACTGAGCATGCGCCTGGCTCTTCCGGGAGCTCAAGGGAGATTCGTACTCCCCGGGGCGCTTTGCAGAAAAGGCTGGGAGCGGTTTGCTTTTTCTACCGTGTCCGATTCTGCTCCCCTTCGCTGCGACCCTTAGGCTGAGCCACCGGGCCAAGAGGCTGTAAGGAATTCTCGCACGGGTGGAGATCCAGACGTGACTCGGAGTGAGTGGGGAGGGGGCTTTTCTCTGACGCTGGAGTCGTGCGTGGAGTATGCAAAGCTTCATCAAGTTCCAAGTCGTGGGAAGGGGGAGAGCTCGAGGTCCTCTATTCCCCCTGTCGACCCCGTGGAAAGAAGGGACATGCAGGGAAGAAATCAAAGCTCCGCACCGGCCGGGTTTTCTCCAGGAAAGAAAATCAGGGTCGCCAGAAAGAGCGGGGGGAGGGGGGGGGGAGGCATTTACCCTCCATTTCCTCCGGCAAAACTCTGCATGCGGGCAGAGGGAGAGGGTGACTTTCCAAAACACACAGAATATCTTGATTCCTAGACGATTTCCTGCGAATTTTTTGGCCCCGTTTTCAGAAGGGTTTTCCCTCGCCTCCTCTTTCCTAGGCCGAGAGAAGCGACCGGCCAAAGTTCCTCTTGTTGGTTTGTACGCAAGGCTGCAGTTCCGTGTGTAAGGAGTTGAGTGCAAGGTGTGTAAGGACTGGAACTCGGTTTCCTCGTTTCCCTCCTTTCCTCACTATCTGTTGGTGGCTCTGCCGGCAGGCAAATAAAGAGCTGTTGCAAGAACGGCGGTGCATTGGATGGTGGTTTGTTAATTCTGGCTTCTGGAGTTCACCCAGGGGTTTGGGCCATGAGGTTAATGGGGTTCTGCTGCCTTATGTTTTACTAGAAATTCAAATGTTGATTAACCTCCTTGCTAAATCGATTTAAGATAGGCACTCGCATGAATTTTCTTGTGACTGGAGACATTTATAATTTGGATTGTGCAAAGGGTAGTTCTTTCTAGGCAGCAATAGAAATGATTGGATATAAATAATCTGTTTCCAGAAACAGAAACCCAAAACATATTTTAAATGTATTTATCCGATGTTTTGATTCCTTGATAGAAGTTGAGCCAGAAGAGTGCTACAGAACTTTCCCCAAACATAAATGAGTCATATCTAATAAGATTCCCACCCACCTGTCTTTCCAGACATTGGTGGGGTCATAAGAATTTCTTTTGTTGTTTATTTATGGAGGAGGATGCTCAGTATTCAAATTTGTCACCCTGTTGAACAGCCTCTGTTTTGCTTTTCAGATACATAAGCTGGTTCCTCTGGAGACTGAAGTATCTTGTGAGGGAAGAGGGCTGAATGGCATTAGGAGATTCGGACAGACTCCTTGTGATTAGGAAGACCTGGGGAGATCAGTCCATTTTGGTGCTGGATTAGATGGAGGGACAAAGCCCAGCAGATTCAGGAGTTGGAAAAGGCCATGCAGCTGCTCAGCCTTGGAGCTGTGGGAAGAATGGGGCAAGTCCTGGGCAGAAAAGCCAAGAAGAGGAAGCCAACAGTTCAGAGGTCCAATGCTATAACTTCAGAAAAGTGCAGTTCCAGGAGGGGAAGGGTCCCCGAGATGTTTGCACTCAGCTTCACCGCCTTTGTCATCAGTGGCTGCAGCCAGAAAGACACACAAAGGCCCAGATGCTGGACCTGGTGCTCCTGGAGCAATTCCTGGCTGTCCTTCCCCCAGATATGGAGAAATGGGTGCGGGAGTGTAGAGCGGAGACCAGTTCTCAGGCGGTGGCCCTGGCCGAAGGCTTCTTGCTGACCCAGGAGTCTGAGAAGATGCAAGGAGAGTTGCAGGTGTGAGAATGTAATTATGGTAGCTCTAAAGAGAATCTTTCTGAATTTGTCAATGTCTCTCTGGCAGAATTGTCTGGGATTATGAACTCCTAAGACCTATTGTTCTGTTCTTCTTCCAGAGGATGCATTTGGGGCAATTCTTCCAGTCTCACTTTTCAGCTTAATCGATGGACATTGGGGTCTGCTAGGTTGCGTATTCAATATTGATAATTCATTTCTGTCTCTGTGCTCTTCCCTTCTTTCTCGTGCCACGTCTTGTCCGGAAGTCCTTGCAAGCTATCACTGAGTATCCCCAGGGGCGGAAAGATTCATCCAAATCCTCCCAGGAGCTGTTATTCAGGGAGAGCTTCCAGAAAGGTCAAAGTCAGGACACCACACTAGGTAACAGAAGCTCTTTTCATGTGATGTGAGGTTTGGACATCCAGCTGATTGTTTTGTTCATCTTGAGTGAAATATCTCTGCTTCCACTGTTTTCTATCTCACAGATAATAGAAAGCTGCCCTTAGTATTTTTAGAACCACCTTCTCTTTGTGGTAGAGCTGAAAGAGTGGCTGAACCTCTGCCTCAGGTAGGAGGAGAAATATCGGAAAGGTCCATGAACCTTGGCTGGGTTTCATTTTATTCTGTATAATATTCAATGTTTCTAATGTATAATGTTGCTCTTTCCAAGCAAGACAAATTTTAGATCATATCATTGAAAATTCACACTCGGCTTAACTTACCTGTCCCTTCTGATAAATTTTCTCTGCCCTCCTGCTTCAGGCTCAGATTTCATTGACCAGATGTTGTCTTGACCAGAGATCTTCTTTTCCATCTCCCAGGGTCATTCTCACATACCATTACGAGCTCTCCCAACACTTCCACAAAGGTGTGGAGTGGGGGGAAGGGTTTGTTCCCTCAGTTGATAAAGCAATCCATAGGCAAAAAATCAGATGGATTCCCCCTGTATTTCCTTCTGCCCGCTCTAGGAAGAATTGGAGCCAGTGATAAGTAGCGGGTTTAATACCCAACTACCAATTGACCCCCCCAAAAAACCCTGTTTTAGTTGGCTACACTGAAAGGCATTCCAAATACTTCCAACCTGATCCAACGTGCTTCAGTTGTGCCGTCAGCCAAAAGCTGTGAGATCTCATTCTGAATTCTGCAGAAGATGCCTGTTTTGTTCATAGGATCTCTCTGCTTAATTGGTTGTCACATTATTCTTGGGATTATCTGTTCATTGGGAAACTTGTTTCCTTGTCCAGGATGTTGTGTCTTTGGAGGAAGTGGCCGTGTATTTCTCTGAAGAGGAGTGGTCTCAGCTGGACCCTGACCAAAAAGCGCTCCATGGGGAAGTCATGCTGGAGAATTCCAGGAATTTGGCTTCTTTGGGTAAGAACTCCCATCTGTGCTCAGAAATGTAGAGAAGGAATGGGTGGGGGGCTTAGATGTTATTTCTGATAAGAAAATATCACTTTTTATTTATATCCTGCCTTTGTTATTTTTTGCTCAAGGCAGTAGACACACCCAGTACTCCTCCTTCTTCCTGTTTTTCCCCTAACAACAATGCTGTGGCCTGGGTTGGGCTGAGAGAGAATTGGCCCAAAGTCACCCAGCCAGCATTCGCGCTTAAGGCAGAACTAGAACTCGGAGTCTCCCAGTTTCTAGTCTGGAGCCTTAACCATTGGACCAAACTGACTGAGATGTGCCCACTTGTGTTCTGAGTTTGGCATCATTCCAAGTTGAGGGTTGGGAGCTATTGCCACCCAGAAATTTTATTGACTTTCAAAGGTTCTGTCTGACAGACAAGTGGAGATGAGGTTTTTCACTGAAGTTGGGGAGCTGGTGGGTATGTTGCTGTCCCAGCATTATACAGTGTCCAATAGCACTTTGGGAGTTTGTGGCCCCATGGAATTGTCCCAGGTCATCAACAGGCTGACACCCACGGTTGGTCAAAGTTTAGGAAAAAGGTTTTGCTTAGTTTCGTTCTGAGGTTATCCAGTTTTGATATATAAGAATTGGTGGGACCCCACTTAGAAATACGTCTTTGGTAACAGCATAGTTTAGAATCTTCACGTTTGCCAGCAAAAAATATATTTTGCTAAATTTCAAAAGAAAAGATTTGGTCATTCCCCTAGTCTTGCTACAGTTTTTATTTTTCTTTTTCAAGGCTTTAATGGGCAAGAGAATAAGAATTGCAAGGAGGAATGCCAAGCGATCCATCTGAAAGAGAGAAAAAAGAACTTTACAGATCAAGTGCAACCAAAGAGTAATGAAACAAAGCGATCACAAAGTGGAGTTAAAGAAGGCTTTCCTCAGGTCGGTTTGCTTCCTAACCATACAAGCACCGATACGGAAGAAGAACCTTATAAATGCGTGGAGTATGGAAAGAGCTTTAATAAATCTGATAATCTTATTTCCCATAAAAAGACACATTCAGAAGAGAAACGATATGCCTGCAGGGAATGTGGAAAGACCTTCCGTGATAATCACTCTCTTAGAACTCATGAAAGGAATCACACGGGAGAACGGCCTTATAAATGCATGGAGTGTGGAAAGACCTTTAGTTATGGCAGTAATCTTACTTCCCACAAGAGGATCCACACAGGAGAGAAGCCATATCAGTGCATGGAGTGTGGAAAGGCCTTTACTCGTAATAGTCGTCTTAATTCCCACAAGATGATCCACACAGGAGAGAAGCCGTATAAATGTGTGGAATGTGGAGAGAGTTTTAGGTGGAATTCTAATCTTGCCTCCCATAAAAGGATCCACGCAGGGGAAAAGCCATACCAATGCATGGAGTGTGGAAAGGGCTTTAGTCAGAATTGGAGTCTCATTTCCCATAAAAGGATCCATACAGGCGAGAAGCCATATCAGTGCACGGAGTGTGGAAAGACCTTTACTTGTAGCAGTACTCTTAATTCCCACAAGAGGATCCACACAGGAGAGAAGCCATATCAATGCATGGAGTGTGGAAAAACCTTTCATAGTAGCAGTAATCTTAATTCCCACAAGACGTTCCACACAGGAGAGAAGCCATATCAATGCATGGAGTGTGGAAAGACCTTTCATTGTAGCAGTAATCTTAATTCCCACAAGAGCATCCACACAGGAGAGAAGCCATATCAATGTGTGGAATGTGGAAAGGGCTTTAGGAAGAATTCTGATCTCATTTCCCATAAAAGGATCCATACAGGAGAGAAGCCATATCAATGTGTGGAATGTGGAAAGGGCTTTAGGTGGAATTCTGATCTCAGTTCCCATAAAAGGATCCACACAGGAGAGAAGCCATATCAATGTGTAGAATGTGGAAAGGGCTTTAGGTGGAATTGTGACCTCACCTCTCATAAAAAGATCCACACAGGAGAGAAGCCATATAAATGCATGGAGTGTGGAAAGGCCTTTACTTGTAGCAGTAATCTTAATTCCCACAAGAGCATCCACACAGGAGAGAAGCCATATCAATGCGTGGAATGCGGAAAGGGCTTTAAGAAGAATTGTGATCTTTCTTCCCATAAAAGGATCCATATGGGGAAAAAACCATATGAATGCCTGGCGTGTGGAAAGAGCTTTGCGAGAAATTACACTCTTACTTGCCATAGAAAGATCCACATATAAGCAAAGCCATATCAATACAGGAAATGTGGGAAGAACTTCAATAGAAATACAGGTAGTCCTCGGCTTATGACTGCAATTGATCCCAAAATTTCTGTTGCTAAGCAAGAGAGTTGTTAAATGAGTTTTGCCCATTTTATGACTTTTCTTGCCACATTTGTTAAATGAATCATTGCAGTTGGTAAGTTAGTAACCCAGTTGTTAATTTAATCTGGCTTTCCCATTGGCTTTGCTTATTGTAAGGTTACAAAAGGTGTTGACATGACATAAATATGAGTCAGTTGCCAAGCACGTGAATTTTGATCACGTGACCACGTGGGTACTGCAACGGTCTTAAGTGTGAAAAACAGTCACAAGTTTCTTTCTTTTGTACTGTTGTAACTTTGAATAGTCACTAAATGAATTGTTGTAAGTTGAGGACTACCAGAAGTCATCTAAAATCTCATGCAAGGAGCATTTGGGCAATAATCCAAATAAATACTAGACCTTGTTAGATAGCATGTATAATTTGCCTTTCTAGTGCAAATCAGAACAAGGTGGATCCCAAATCCTGTTGTGGTTTTGGCTAAGTAGGAGGTTAGAACTGAAAAGTGAGTATCAGTGGAGATTAGGGACATTAATTGCCCTTTCGGTGATTTGTCCAGCCTATTATTTAACAGGTGCAGATTTCCCAATCATTTGAAGCAACTCCATCTGATCAATATATATCTGCTTTGTCTCAACAAGAGAAAACTTAGCATTCCTTCCAGTAGAGCAGACGTGCAGGCAGAAATTCAATCCTCAATCTCTTTAATTAGAGTTCAACCTTTTCTTGTTTCCAAAGTGCATAGCTAAATATCTGTGGAGATTCTTAGTCATCCAGGTCATAGTTATTCCAAAGCATGCTTTTTCACGAGGCAACTGGACTTTCTTGTTTTTCTTTGAAAACATTTCGCTTCTCATCAGCTCTGAAGAAGGTTCTTGGATGAGAAGCGAAATGTCTTCAAAGAAAAACAAGAAAGTCCAGCTGCCTCGTGAAAAAGCATCTTTGGGATAACTTTTCTTGTTTTACAATTTGACATTCCACCCTTCTAAATGGGATGCAAATGACAGCAGTAGCTATGGAAGAAATCTATAAAGAGAAAGAGATTTCACTGATGCCGAGTTGGAAAAAAACAACACAGAGGCTGTGTGTACTAAATGTGTGATGATTTTCTCTCTCTTCCCTTCCCTTGTTCTTGCTCCAAATAAAACAGTGTAAGGAAAATGTAAATCTTGCCGGCATCAAAAAGAGTCAAGCATCAACTGATGAAAGGGCCTGTAATAAAGTTGGTAACTGCAGGAATGGTTGGGGGCTTTTGCCGCAGTTCACAAAGTGCTGCAATTCACAAAGGAGTTACTACTTCATGGTGATGAAAATAACTGAATTCAGATCTACTGTGTGAGACGGTGACTAGAAATAACCAATAGGAATAAGAAAATATTTTTCAGTCTAAAATATTATTTGTGTCACTGGTTCCTCACCATAAACCTGTACGCATACATATACTATGGAAGAAGCTTCAGACGAAGAGTTCTGAAAAGAAACCACAACTCTGGGAAGTCCTATAAACACACATGCAAACATTTTTCTCCAGTGAAGGTGCCAAATTCTGTTTTCCTATGGAATGACAAGGTCCCAGACAAAAGCTAAAATTGATTTTTTTGATACATTTATCTGTAGCCTTAATTTAAATGAATGAAATACAGTTGGTACGATTTCTTTCCATTTATATCGTTAATGAACTTTGGGTTGAATATCAATTGCAAACATCAGATTATTTTTGGAGGGGCTTACATGGTGGTTTTAAAACTCATGCCAGCTTGAAATCATTTACAGAAAAGGCAGCCTAACAATATTCTGTCAGCCCTCCAAGATAATCCAGATAGGAAACATGACCAGATAGGTTAATGTATTAATAGAATAGTGTAAGTCTGAAAGTACACATCTGCAGTCATTTTTAAATTTGCCTCCAACTGTGGGATGGGCAATATATAAATTTAATAAGTAATAACGGCCTGATACATTGGGACACATTGTTTTCTTTTTGGACTATTATGCAGCTGCAGTCTCCTCCTTTTATCAGATAGTTCTTTAGGCAGCATGTATTTCCCTTGTCCCTCAAGAGATTCCCACAAAACATGTTTGTGTAGTGTGGAAATAGCTTCTTATTTAAACCTATTCCTAGTTATGTCCAGAAGCCAGTAACTTATCAAGAGAAAAATGATTTATCTAGCCAAGCATTCAAGAACTTAAATGAGTCATAGATTTTATACAATTACGTAACGTACGATACATATGGAACAGCGTTACATGAATAATGAAAATAGCCATGAAAGGACAATGCCTATCCAGTTCAAATTGTCAAAAGGCCTTCTATGCATCTAGAAATATTCCTGAATGTTTTTCATTATATTGTTTCAAAGATTCCAAAATATCAAACAAAATTATCACATTGTTCTTCAACTATTATTTAGGCAAAAACATAAATTTTATTAGAGGTTATATGATATCTCTTGCTGTTGCCTCAAAATTTCTGTTCTGGATATTGGCCCAGGTATCTGGGCCTACCTCCCTTTTCTAGCTGTTCTACTGTCAGGGAATTGCTCAGCCAATGTCCAAATGAAATCAGAGGCGCTGAAATGAACTTGTAGTTTTATATAAATAAATATAACATCTAGATTTACATCAAATGAGATAGGCACATCACTACAGTCATGAGGTAAATCATCAGGTAAATCTCAGAACAGCATACAAAGCACACAGAAGAATAAAGGGCGGGAAAAAGGGGAAACCCCCTTTACACCTAGCAACCAATCATAATGTAGATTGCCTCATGCAGGAGCCCACACACTTCAATCAGCTAAAACTCTGTTATGGCTCATTATACAATTTTATTTTATTTTATTATTTATAATTTAGGAATTTAATTTAATAGAACTGGAAGCTGCAGCTCCTGACAGAACTTCTGGCAAGCCCTATGCTATGAACCTCCACCAGCTTTGAAGGCAGGTGCCAACAAAAACTGATAGAAAACTATGCATAACATCACAGAAAAACACCCACAGGTACTACAACATGTACTTTCAGTGCCCCATTGTGCTAAACTCTGGACCTACAGATTGGGACTGCAGCGCCATCTCCATATCCATAGATGAACTTCACATCAGTGTGTCTTCCTTGAACTTGAAGGATTACCATACAGAGTAGTATGAAATATGTTATATGGACTAAATGAAGAATGAATGCATGATGTTCCTATCATGCATCTTATCCATATCATTCTCTTCTCCAGAAGAGAATCCACCTACTATTGGAAAGTCATCTGCTTTCTTTTGGCCATTCAATATATCAACTAGGATCTCCAACTCCTTCCCAACATGCATCTGGGTTACAATCTCCATGGCAATTATTTGAACCCCAGAAAGACTTGGGATGTTGTGCTGGACATGCTGTCAGCTATGGAGGCTAATATTCCTAACTACAGCTGTGGAAGGGAGAAGGACCTTTTCATTGTTCTTGAAGAAATTGAGATTGACATCTCTCAGATTGCCACCAGGTTGGCTGCCTAAAAAATCTGATGGGTATGTCCATAGCATTTTGAAGCCTACTTCCCGTTGCTGTAGGGGTCAGTAGGAAGAGGTGAAATGACTAAGCAGAAGGAGAAGATAACCACTCTTTGTCCCCAAGTTTCCATCTGCAAGAGGAGAAATCACTTGCTTCTTTACAACAACCACCATCTTTATACTAATTTTACTTCTCTTTTGCTCTGAAAAAAAGCAAATCACAATATTGCCCATTGTTAATAGCAATACCAATAGCAATAGCGCTAATACTGCTTCACAGTGCTTTACAACACTCTCTAAATGGTTTGCAAAGGGACCATCTTGCCTCCAATAATCAGGATCCTCATTTTACTGACCTCGGAAGGATGGAAGACTGAGTCAATCTTCAGCCAGTCAGGATCAAACTCCTGGCTGTGGGCACAGTTAGCCTGCAATATTGCATTCTAGCCACTGTGCCACCACAGCTCCTTAATGTCATCTTTTCATTTTTTCCCATTTCAGCTCTGTTTTAACTACAGAAGATAGGCTTAAGATACACTCCAGAAGATAGGCTTAAGATACAGAAGGATCTTGACAGACTTGAACATTGGGCACTATCTAACAAAATGAAATTCAATGGTGAAAAAAGTAACGTTTTACATTTAGGTAAGAAAAACCAAATGTACAGGTATAGTATAGGGGGTACCTGGCTCAATAGTAGCAACTGTGAGAGGGATCTTGGAGTCCTAGTGGACAATCACTTAAATATGAGCCAGCCGTGTGCTGCAGCTGCCAAAAAAGCCAACACAGTGTTAGGCTGCATTAACAGAGGGATAGAATCAAGATCACATGAAGTGTTAATAGCACTTTACAACGCCTTGGTATGGCCACACTTGGAATACTGCATCCAGTTTGGGTCACCACGATGTTAAAAAGATGTTGAGACTGTAGAAAGAGTACAGAGAAGAGCAACAAACATGATCAGGGGACTGGAGGCTAAAACATATAAGGAAAGGTTGCTGGAATTGGGTATGTCTAGTTTAATGAAGAGAAGGACGAGGGGGGACATGATAGCAGTGTTCCAATATCTCAGGGGCTGCCACAAAGAAGAGGGAGTCAAGCTATTCTCCAAAACACCTGAAGGCAGGACAAGAAACAACGGATGGAAACTAAGAGAGAAGCAATCTAAAACTAAGGAGAAATTTCCTGACAGTTAGAACAATTAATCAGTGGAACAACCTGCCTCCAAGAAGCTGTGAATGCTCCAACACTGGAATTTTTTAAGAGGAGACTGGACAGCGATTTGTCTGAAATGGTATAGGGTTTCCTGCCTGAGCAGGGGGTTAGACTAGATGACCTCCAAGATCCCTTCCTACATCATCATCATCATCATCATCATTATTATTATTATTAAAAAGATGGGAAATGAAATTTCATTTCAGGCTCCGGGAATATTAAAATCAGCTCCAATTTAAGATTAATATTTGGAGATTCCATAGAAAAGAAAAACCTAAACTATACCTAACATTAGGGAGGGTTCAGGGGCACTGATTGCTTCCATTGGCATTAGAAGACAGGTAGCACTAGAGTTAAGTGTCACCAACCTAGAGAATCATCACACTCCATAGTTCTGGGTGACTTTCCCCAGTAGCCCTTGGAGACAAGATACTATATTGAAGGACTTTGGGTGTTGAACTACCTTCCTCCAGCATCACTTTCTAGACATGTCCTGAGAGGAAGGACCACAACCAGTAGGTAATGGTGCCCTCAGGGGTGTAAATGTGATTTTTCAATAAGATGCCTATCTCCAGCTACCCTTCCTCACATGGAGCCCAGGGAGAAGTTCAGAGGCCCCAGAGGACAAATTGCCTCTCACTGTAATAATCATCATCCTGGTCTTTGAGACCTCTTCTGCCACTTCTCCAGAGACTGCCTTTGATGTAAACATCAGACTGAAGCAACACGGAAGGGACATTATATCAGAAAAGGATAAATGCCTCAGGTTGTGCTCTGTGTGCCACAAGATTTGGGGCTGAGCTCTTTCACGTAACTTTCTGTACTTTCCAAATGAAGCTTGTTTTGTCTTTGTTTGAATCAGGAAAGCCACTGGCATTTCCAACTTGTGAGAGTGCTTTGAATTCTTCTAACTCTTCTTTACAAACAGGAAGGGAATTAATTCAGTCCCATGAATTATGGACCTCCTGTTTTTGTTTCTGATGCTGCTAGTGTCCCAACCAGTCTTTGGGAAGCTTAGAAGGAAGTGCCTGCTGAATTTGGAGCACCAGTACGGAAAAAAACCTTGGAGCTATTACAGGCCAGGAGACCATCTCATTAGTATAGTCACCTCTGCAACAAAAATGTCGCATACAATGTTAAGTTTCAACATTGCTCCTTTTAGTCAGTCTCACTTGTAAGTCATTCAGCGGGATGGAGCTGCATTCTCTCCATTTGCAGTTCTAACCCTCTCATTCTTTTCTTCTTATTCCATTTATTTCTATGTTGCAGAATCTGCCTAATTTCCTCAATTGCTTTGATTTTCAGGGCTTACATTTTCTGTCTTCTTTTATGGAAGAAACTCATATCCATAGATGCACAGAAAAAAAAACCCTGAAAGAAGTCCACACTTCTTTCTAATTCTCATCTAATCCTGAATTTATGACTTGAACACTGAATTTTATTTAAAGTAGTGATTGTAGTTTCCCCTGCCCAGCTCATAGAAATATTTTTTTTAATGGATTGAGCTCTCATTCATATTGATCCTTATAGGGATAGAGGATGATTTTTTTTTTAAAAAAAGGCTTTTCTGCGTCACTTATGAAACATCCTCTTTCTTTTACGATGGTTCTATTTTAATGATTGAATTATTTTGCAACCTGGTTATTGGGCTGATGAAAATTAGTACTGCTACATATTATGGTGCATTTGTGCTTTTTAATTTTGGTGGAGGACTATTTTCACCCCTTCAACTCAACACTTACACATTTTAAATAGTTAAGAATGACTATCATTTGCCTTTAGTTTTGGCTCAATAGTGGCTTAAGTAGGCTTATAGAGAAAGCATGGATTAAATAGAAAACAGTATTTTTTATTGCTGTTCATGGTGCTGATATTAACATGAGCACTCTTTTAACTAGTTTGCCTTTTAGTAAATTAGAAATACAACGCTTTATTTACACCATTCAAATGGTAAACAATAATCACCAGCTGCTGCAGAATCTCACACTTGGCTACAACATCCATGACAACTGTTTTAACACACTTGGCACTTCAGATGCCTTGCTGGACATGCTCTCGACTGGAGAAGCCAATGTTCCCAACTACAGCTGTGGAAGGAAGGACGACATTTTGACTCTTCTTGATGGAGCTCTTGAAGACACTTCCACTCAGATGTCAACATTAGTAGCCCCCTACAAAGTCCCACAGGTTTGTGTGTGTGTTTCTATATCTGGTAAAATGAGTGGGGTGGTAGTGAGTGAATGATAGATTAAAACCATATCTCCTATATGAAATTTAAAAGCTGCTTTTCATTATGGCCACTGTATGTCTCAGAGTATTAGGATCCACAGTGGGGAGGGAGCACACTTGTGAAGGTGAGGAATCGAGGTGTGCCTCTGTTTTCATATCAAAAGTGCACCAGGAAGATATAGCAGTGATTAAAAGCTTACATTTTATACATCACCTTAGCCAAAATAATAATATTTTCAATGCTGAACAAATCCCATATCCATGTAGAGTCCCAATGGACTACCTTATCTATTTTGATAAAACGTATATGGCTTATAGATCCTTAGTAACCACTAGCATGAATTAACCACTTTATTCAAAAAGTCACAAGCATATGAGCCAACATGTCAAATATTTTTTACCCTAATGTATGCATGATGAAATTCGACATAAACAACTTGAAATGCAATAGACTCCCTCCCACAAGAGGACATTCTACTGACTGAATTATTCAAACAATATCCTAACTTGTGGGTCTCTTTATTGTCAGGTTGATTTACACATGTAAATAATACCTCCTATATCTGGTTGGGTAGAAGTTGGCAATAGTATTTTCTATACGTAAAAAAGGGAATACAATGTACCCTGGGAAATTTTGGCCCATTAGTCTAGTAGATATTGTAGCTAAAATAAACAATAAGGTCTTCTTGAAGTAGAATTCAGAATGGGTAGATGAACAAAGAATTTTTTTGCTAAACAACAAGCAGGCTTTAGACAGACTTTTGACTGACCAACCACAGTCAGCATGTAGTCCTCAATGGAACTACATCTACATGGAGGGAAGCATACAGTAGAGTACATCAAGGTTCTGTTTTAGGTACAGTTCTCTTCAACAGCTCCATGAACATTCTAGATGAAGGGAAAGAAAGGATCTCATCAAATTTGGAGACAACACCAAGTGAGGGAGAATTGCTAATAATTTGTAAGATGGACTCAAGATTCAGAAGGATCTTGATAGTCTTTAGCACTGGGCCCTAGTCAACAAACTGGAATTCTGTGGTTAGAAAAGTAACATCCTAGATTTACACAAGGAAATCCAAATGCACAGTTATAGAACAGATGGTACCTGGCCAATTGTGAGAGGGATCTTGGTGTCCTAGTAAATCACCATTTTAATATGTGCCAGCAGTGAGCTGCAGCTGTCAAAAAAGCCAATGGAGTTGTAGGCTGCATCAATAGAAGGATAGTACAAGGTCACGTGTACTGCTTTAGCCTGCACTAGTAAGGACAGATGTGGAATACTGCATCTAATTGTGGTCACCGAGATACAAAAAAGATGCTGAGATTTTAGAAAGAGTACAGAGCAGAGCAACAAATATGACAAGGGTCTGGCTGCTAAACCATACAATGAACAGTTAAGGGAACTAAGTATGTCTAGCGTAAGGAAGAGAAGGACAAGGGGTAGACAAGATAGCTGTCTTCAAATATTTGAGGGACCGTCACAGACAAGAGGGGTGGACCTATTCTCCAAACCACCTGAGGGCAAGAAAAAGTAATGGGTGAAAGCTCATGGAGCTACAGTGAGAACAATAAGTGGAATAACTTGCCCTGTGAAGCTGTGGGTGGTCCATCATAGGATATTTTCAAGAAGTGATCGGACAACCATTTGTCCTGAATGCTATAAGTTCTCAAGAACAGAGTTGGACTGGAAGGCTTACAAGCTACCTTCCAAACCCATGAGTTGATTCACTATCGATTTTATTACAAACTGTGTCAGTCAGGAGAAACAATGGTTTCCTGCTCTTACAGAACTTAGTGCAGCATTAGACACACTAAACAAAAAAAATATTATAGAGGAAATCGATTACTCTTGAAATGGAAGTCAGACTGATGGCCCTAGTTAAAGCCCTTTGTATAAGCCCTTGTTTGAGAGGGTGGTTTTGACTCCATGGAACCATGAGAAGAACGATACTTACTAAGGGGTAAGAGAAGGGTGCTTATTTAAACCATTGTAATTCTATCTAAACATTAGTGACTTAGCTGCACTAATGAATGAACCAGACGTACTTATGCCTAGGGCTTAAATACCTATTGTAACGACCCGCTATAAACTGACAATATACAGTTATATGAAGAAGAAAGTACACCTTGGGGAGGGGGTCCCTGGTGCTCTCTGAGCCTGCTTGTTTTCTTGCAGACATTTCATTACCCAAAGTAGGTAACATCATCAGTGCTGATGTTACCTAGTTTGGGTAATGAAATGTCTGCAAGAAAACAACCAAGCTCAGAAAGCACAAAGTCATCTCATTTCAGCTCTGAGCTATTCTCCTTTAAAACCACACCTTCTTTGAGTTCCATGGTTTTAAGTATGAGGATATAGTAAAAATCATCTAGTTCTTAGCCGTTCTTAAATGTAGGTCAATACAATCTCAGATGAACATGGCATATTACACCATGTCATCATTTATTTTACAAAAAGAAAGCAAAAATGGAGAAGCCCTGTGTGAAAAACTAAGTACACCTTATGATTCAATAGCTTGTAGAACCACCTTTAGCAGCAATAACATGAAGGAATCATTTTCTGTATGACTTATCAGTTTTCTCACATCATTGTGGAGGAACTTTGGCCCACTCTTCTTTACAACTTTGCTTCAGTTCATTGAGGTTTGTGGGCCTTTGTTTAGGCACAGCTCTCTTGAAGCCCTGCCACAGCATTTCAATTGGGTTGAGGTCTGGACTTTGACTGGGCCATTGCAATACCTTGAGTCTTTTCTTTTTCAGCCATTTTGTTGTAGATTTGCTGGTGTGCTTGGGATCATTGTCCTGTTGTATAACCTCAAGCTTCAGCTGTTGGACAGATGGCCTCACTTAACAATTACTTAATGTGGTTAATATTTTAAACAATAGCTAATCAAGAAACTATTCTAATAAATTCAACAAAGGTAGATTTATTAAAACCTAAGATTTTGCCCTTGATCTGACTCCAGACGTAACATAGAATTTTTCACTGCTTTTACAGGTCAGTTATGAAATTGCTTCCGAGGCACAGTCTGATAAAAGCGAATTCCCTTTTTTTCACCCGATGCTCCCCAAAGAGGGGATCCAGTACCCAGTAATTCTCCAATTGCTCCTCTATTTCAGATGGACCTTGATAGGTCTTTTTTCTCCAGACTCGGAAGATGGAGAGAATTTCATGAGAACTTTTACTCCTATGCTTGTCAGGAATGGAATTTGTGTTGTTATATCACAACAATTGTCAATGATTGAACATAGAGCACCCCTCAGGGATGCCATATCTAAGTGGAGACAAGTCAACGTCTTTGTTCACTTCATGGGAAATGTTCAGCTTTGGGACAGAGTTCGTCCTTTCCATTTAACGCTTGAAAGTTTGCCAGGACCCATTGAAGGGAAAGTCTGGATCACCACAACTTTGGGAATATATTCAATTAAAGAGAACAGACTTCTCAAATACATCCATAGCATTTGGAGCTTTGCTTTTCTGCCAAAAACAAGGCCAGATTATGGTGCCTTTAAACCCTATTTCTTTCTAGATCCCCAGTTTGCAGATCAGTCTTTTCGCTGTTCTTTTTCAAAGTATGTCTTTTCTGTCAAAGGTCGGAGAAGATGCACCCAGAAAGCATCACTGGAGACCCAACAGGGAAGAAACAGGTTACAGATTTCAAACATTGATTATATTTACATTATGGTTATGACTCTGGCACATGTCTTGAAGGCTGCATATTACTCCAGATCCGGAAGGATTAGGAAGGAGGTCCAAGAGACACTGGGGGATCCAAGGCTTCAGCCATGGCAGGTATGGAATCCAGATCCTTCAAAGTAAATTCCTTTTAGAAGAAAAGCAAAAGAGGAGGATGAGAACCAGCTCAACCTCACTGTGCTACAAAAAGCCAACAAATCAGCACTAGATATATTTTCATATTAAACAGTGTTAATTTTAAAAGGATTTAAAAGGATGTTTGCAGCTTTAAATATATTCCTGTACGTATGGTTCATTTATCCAGAAATTCCTCTCCTGTGAATGAATTATTTTTTTCTATATCTGACCCTATGGAATAACAGTGAATAGATCTAAATCTTCTGTGCAACATCCGTCAGTTATTGGAAAAGTGCTATATCCTCTCTTCTCCAGCTAAGAGATTGTGTTAGTTTTCTGGTTGATAATAATAATAATAATAATAATAATTAATAATAATAATAATAATAATAATAATAATAATAATAATAATAATAATAATAATAATAATAATAATAATAATAATAATAATAATAATAATAATAAAAAGTTGGAAGGGACATTGGAGGTCATCTAGTCCAACCCCCTGCTCAGGCAGGAAACCCTATACCATTTCAGACAAATGGCTGTACAGTCTCTTCTTAAAAACTTCCAGTGTTGGAGCATTCACCGCTTCTGGAGGCAGGTTGTTCCACTGGTTAATTGTTCTAACTGTCAAGAGGTTTCTCCTTAGTTCCAGGTTGCTTCTCTCTTTGGTTAGTTTCCATCCGTTGCTTCTTGTCCTGCCTTCAGGCGCTTTGGAGAACAGCTTGACTCCCTCTTCTTTGTGGCAGCCCCTGAGATATTGGAACACTGCTCTCATGTCCCCCCCTCATCCTTCTCTTCGTTAAACTAGACATACCCAATTCCAGCAGCCGTTCCTTATATGTTTTAGCCTCCAGTTCCCTAATCATCTTTGTTGCTCTTCTCTGTACTCTTTCTAGAGTCTCAACATCTTTTTTACATCGTGGTGACCAAAACTGGATGCAGTATTCCAAGTGTGGTCTTACCAAGGCATTGTAAAGTGGTATTAATACTTCACGTGATCTTGATTCCATCCCTCTGTTAATGCAGCCCAGCACTGGTTTTCAGCTCCCAGACCAATATGGCTCCTTGCTGTCTTTCCTCAGGGTTAACAGCAGCTCCTTTGATCTTTTCCTTGACTCCATTGCACTTTGCTAAACCTGATTCAGTTTTGGCTAATGTCTTCTCCAAGCATGTTACCTGCAAGGGGAGCTGGTACTTGAGTTGACATCTCACCAAACCTGACTTCCCAAAATTCTAATGGATGTATTTGCCTTCTTTCCATTTCAGTAAACTTTAAGACACTTTTTATCCAGTTAATTATCATAGCATCCAGTCCTCACATCACTTGGTTCCTAATCATCACATCACAAAATAGTTAATATTTTGCTGAAATCAAGTTATACCACCAGCATTCAAATAATCTGTTAAGGAAATGTAATGACGTGTGAGACTAAGTTTTGGGCTTGAGAGAAGAGATGCTTTCTAGGGAATGAGCAGATAAGGAGGCAGGGAACCTGGACTTGCATAACAGGCAGAGAAGGAAACTCAGGAATGATCCTCCCTAACTTTTCAAGCTGAAAAAAAGAGTTGGTGGGAGAGTTGCAATTTTAGACTTGTGAAATTGTCTTTGCAGTGCTCAAAAAGTAGAATTATCTCATGTGGTCATTTTTTCTGTCTGGTCTACTTGAGAGGACATTAGCTTGGTAACTTTCATCTTGAAAAATCCATGCTTTGTGGTAATCACCCTGTTGTTTTCAAGAAGTTGATGAATAATCTTTGCTGTTGTTGTTTTGTTCAATTTGCTTGACATCTGCTCTATAATGTTCCCGATAGTTCACCAAATGTATCGATTGTATTTTGTCAATATATAGTCTGTCAATATCAAGACACATTTTCCAGAACAGTTTTCATTCACTTATGAAGACAGTGGTAATGCTTGTCCTCCTGGCATATTTTCATGTTTAAAAAGTCATAGAAGAAAGGTTCAAATGTGAAAAGACCATGCGGGATAAGAAACCAAGGTTTCTGCTTTTAAAATTCCTGGATGTTTCTGTTCTAGTTTCATCCATTCCTGAAGAAGAATGAGTTTTGCAATCTTTCATGGCAGAAACTGTACTTGGACCAAAATGGAGACGTAGCAGCAGATCTGTCAATCATGGCCTCGTTGGTTTTCTCCAACAGGAATCCCATCCAAGGGTCACTGGGGACTTTTGAAAGACAGAGACTTATTATCAGCCAAGATATTCTTTCAGATCTAAAGCAGCTCAACAAGGTGGAATAAAATATTGTTGTGTTTTCTCCTTTTTTTAAAGATTAGGCCCCATTTCAAGTGGGTTAACTCTAGTTACAACGGGGGATGATTTTCACTGAGAGTTGAATGTATGGAGGAGAAAACTTATAGTTTTCTTAGACTGCCAGGGGTGGGGGGCTTCAGTACTATTCACAAAGATGTCCTTCAGATGCTATAATATGGAACACTGTTTTAGACTGATTCAGCCATGTCCAACATTGGATGCTGCATGATTATTCTTTAGGGTACAGACCACGATCCTTCTGTATTTCCTCTGTAATTTAGAATCTCTGTCAAACTAGTGAGAAATCCTCAAGTGCTGGTGTTTACGTTGCTAATAGCCTCAGATTCTTTTAACCAGTGTCTGAATTAAGGTTTGGACTGAATCGGGTGGATTTAAAACTCTAGTAAGACCACACCTGAAATACTGCAGCCAATTTTGGTCACCATATCACAAAAAAGATGTTGAGAGTTTGGAAAAAATTCAGAGAAGAGCAACTAAGATGATCAAAGGCCTGGAGATTAAAACATACGAAGAACGGTTGCGGGACTTGGGTTTGGCTAGTCTAAAGAAAAGAAGAAATAGGGAGACATGATAGCAGTGTTTCAGTATCTGAGGGGCTGGCACAAGGAAGAGGGGGTCACATTGTTCACCAGAGCACCAGAGGGCAGGACGAGAAACAATGGTTGGAAATTGATCAAAGAGAGAAGCAACCTGGAATTAAGGAGAAACATCCTGACAGTGAGGACAATCAACCAGTGGAACAGCTTGCCTCCAGAAATCGTGGGCGCTCCATCACTGGAGATTTTTAAGAAGAGACTAGACAATCACCTGTCTGAGATGGTATAGGTACTCCTGCTTGAGCAGGGGGTTGGACTAGAAGACTTCCAAGGTCCCTTCCAGCTCTGTTCTGTTCTGTTCTGTTCATGACTGGTTAGAGGTCCTGTTGGTCCAAGTAGGAAATATGCTTCATATAGCCCTTAGACTTATATACTGCTTCATAGTGCTTTACAGCCCTCCCTAAGCAGTTTACAAAGTCAGCATATTGACCCCAACAAACTGGGTCCTCCTTTTACCAATCTTGGAAGGATGGAAGGCTGAGTCAGGATCGAACTCCTGGCAGTGGACAGTGAGTGTCACCACAGCTAATGATTATTCTAATGTTCCCTGACCCAGAAATCTGAAGCAATAAAACATGACTTTGATCCAAAGAAATGCCCTTCCTTATATCAGAAGTAACAAGGAAAAATTTGAAAGGAAACGATACTTAGATTTGTCCTTTGGTTTGTAAGAGAGCACTTCATCAGGAAACCCCTTGAATGCAATTGTTTGTCTTGATTGTTAGCTACCTTAAGACTCCCTGGGGAAAAAGGAGACTCCAAATGTAATAATTATAGATCTGTCTTCTGTGCCAGTTGGGGTCACCTAATTATAGCTCTTCAACAGAAAGAACCTTTTCTTGGATACCTAACTGTGCCTTAGAAATATTCCATTCTGACCCAGGGTTCATTCTCCTGTTCAACCTGTTGCAGCAAAAGATACCCTTTTAAAGGGACAGGTTCTCCTGACCTCACCTCCATCTCCTCTCAATCCAGTTTTAAAAACTAGACAGTCAATTTTAGTCTTAGTTCACCAGCATGGCATCCATATAAATTAAATAAATAAATAAAAAACAAATAAAAAATATCCCCTTTAAAGTTGATAGCTGTAATTTGTAAGGAATTTTATTTCTTATACAGTATATAAATTACACACACACACACACACACACACACACACACGTCCCTAATAACTTAAAAAATGCGAATGCCAGGCATATTTGTTTAATGATATAAAATCCTCGAACTCTGAGATGAGTATGAAACAGCTGTTCATTGTTAAAACAATAAAAACAACTATTTACAAAACCTAAAAATCGGCTGTCTTAGCTTTCGCTGATCCACTGCCAGCGTCATCAGAGTAAGCGTTAGGGGTAGGGAGTTTGCTTATAAACCCAATTGACTCCATGCTCTACCCATTGATCGTGGGACCCCCCAGAACCGGCATATAGGCCAGGAGATGAGACACAGCGAGGAGAGGCAGGATTGACTGGAATGGGAAAGGCAAAGAAAGGAATGGTGGGAAGAAAGAGAGCGACAGGACTAGAATGCGGACAAGGAGGTGCGGGGCAATTAGAGCAACTACGGTTAGTTAGAACAGGTGGCCCCATCACACGATCAATGGGTAGAGCACGGAGTCAACTGGGTTTATAAGCAAACTCCCCACCCCTAACGCTTACTCTGATGACGCTGGCAGTGGACCAGAGAAAGCTAAGACAGTCGATTTTTAGGTTTTGTAAATAGTTGTTTTTATTGTTTTTATTGTTTTAACAATAAACAGCTGTTTCATACTCATCCCAGAGTTCGAGGATTTTATACCATTAAACATATATATATGGTTTACTTTGAAAGGGGGCTGGGGTTTGCAATCTTTTATATACTCCACAAGAAAACTTTGCAGATTTTACTGCTCAGAAGTTCGTATCTTCATCACAGTTTTATTTCTTTTCATAAACCTAATAGAATAAAAAAATTAAAAGTCTATTACAATATTTTAAAATTTAATATAAGATCATCAAACTTTAAAATCATGGATATATGAAGAATGGAGTAATGCATGTTAATGCAGTCATGAGGAGGAACCCACTAATTGTCAATTAATGCTTAAATCTTTTATTAGTTCCATCCCTACAGATGTTATTAAGTAAAAAGGTCCTTTATTGAAATGTTAGATGGCCAAAAGCAAAAGGGAATAACTAAATGAACAATCTGCCAATACTTACCTAAGTGAAGTCCAGAGACTAGGCTAATGTTCGTGTCAGCTTTCAATTTCCATGGATTCCTGACACATTTTCTTTGGCATTCTTTGTTTTTCTGCCTAGTCTCTGCCTCAGTCCAAATGTGTGGAAAATTGTCATCCTGGATTTATGAAAAGGGTTCGAGAAGAAGAGCCAGTTTGCTGCTACGACTGTGTTCCTTGTCCAGTGGGGACCATCTCCACTCAAGAAGGTTGGTCGCAACAATGAAAAGGGCAAGCCTTGTGGAAGTGGATTCATCCAGAGCATTTTCATGAAAGTGCAAGCTAAAAGACAGATTGAAGCTGAAATGTTTTCTTGTTTTTTTTTTTTTCAAACCGCACAATTTCTTATCTAAAGGGAAGAATAGCAAAGAGATCTTGAAGGAGGAGCTGGATAGAAATAAGAGAGTATGGCAGATTGTATGGCAAGCTTTACTACTGTCAGAGGAAATACCTCTTCTGCTTTTTAGTTTAGATGTGTCCTGCCAAGTTCACCTTTCTGGGAACATCTGAGTTCTTTCAAACTTGAGGAATCGTCTTTTGTCCAATTCCTGGAAGGATTATTGCAGTGCTTTCTATACGGGCCTCCTCTTGACAATCACAGGGAGTGTTTTGCAGGTCCATAGTGTGGTGGTGTACACAGTTTGGGTCCATCTCATCACACTCACATTACCACTGCTCCCAGTAGCCATTCAAGTCATTCAGGACTAGCTGTCTCTGCCAGCCAAAGAAGTGTTATCTGGTAGGACTCATTAAGTATGCTTAGAAAGATTAATCAATTATTTGTTTACCTCTGATAATATAGGTTCATTTGAAGGTTCATCACATTACACAGAAAATCCTTCAGCTGCTAGGACTTCCCCCAAGTTTATAGACCTTAGCTATATGGATATTTTAAAAATGATGTTCTTCTTATCCTTCTTCTGTGGAGATTTTAAGAAATGCATCTTGGAAAATGCTTCTGTTGTGTCACTTTTTGTCTCAAGAACATATTTTTTGAAATTTAAAAAAGATAAAATGGTAAAGAAATGTTGCTTTTTGGTTTTCTCAGATACAGAAAAATGCAGCAAGTGTCCGGATGATAAATATCCAAATGAGGACAGAATCCAATGTATTCCCAAAGTTATATCCTTCCTGTCTTATGAAGAACATCTGGGCATCATCCTGGTCTCTTTTGCCCTACTCTTCTTCCTAATCACAGGTCTTGTTTTAATCATTTTCATTAAATACCAAGAAACTCCCATTGTCAAAGCCAACAACCGGGATCTCTCCTACATCCTCCTGGTCTCCCTCCTGCTTTGCTTCTTGTCTTCTTTGCTCTTTATTGGTCAACCAAGGAAAGCCTCCTGTCTTCTCCGACAAACAGTTTTCAGCATCATCTTCTCAGTTGCCATTTCTTCTCTCTTTGCCAAAAGCATCACAGTGGTGCTGGCTTTCATGGCCATGAAACCAGGAAATCAAGTGAAGAGATGGTTGGGGAAGAGCTTGGCCAACTCCATCGTCCTTTCTTGTTCTGCAGTCCAAATTATCATCTGCTCCATCTGGCTGGGAGATTCTCCCCCATTCCCTGACTCTGACTTTCACTCCCAACCTGGAGAGATCATCCTACAATGCAATGAAGGCTATGTTGTCATATTCTACATCACCCTCAGCTACATGGGCTTCCTGGCTGCCATCTGCTTCATGGTGGCTTTCCTAGCCAGGAATCTTCCTGGGGCCTTCAATGAAGCCAAGCTGATCACTTTCAGCATGCTGGTCTTCTGCAGTGTCTGGGTGACTTTTGTGCCCACCTACCTGAGCACCAAAGGGAAACACATGGTGGCTGTGCAGGTCTTCTCCATCTTGGCCTCCAATGCTGGGATACTGGGCTGCATCTTCATCCCCAAGTGCTACATTATCATTCTGAGGCCAGACCTGAATACAAAGGAGCAGCTTACAACCAGAAGAAATGTAAAAAAATGACAGAGGAATTTCAAGTCTCAACATTTTCTAACAGGCCACACCTAGAAAATGGCCCAAATTGTTCTCCATTCATAAGTGGGCCAACGATTTTGCTTAAAATAATCAAAGGGCGGCTGGAAGTATCCCCAATATTTATCCAGTAGAATTCGAGGTGTCCACAGAGCTCTGTTGAACCCTCAATGGAGCTTATCTGTCCTCTGCCCTTAGCCTACTTGTGGTGTGACATAAATAAGAAATAAGAAACTATGTAAACTTTTTACAAGTGAACTACAATAACTGACTGTTAACAGAGTGCTTTGAACTTTAACTTCACTGTTGTTTAACCTGTTAACTATTTTTTCTTTCATATACGTTAACGTATGGGCAGATCAGTTGGGGTGCAAATAGATGTACTTATAAATTTTGGACCTGCTTTGCAAGGAGGGAAGCTCTTATTGTTGCAATAGATTTGTCAGTGTTCAACTAGAGGGGATAATATGGTTTTTGTCCTTTGTTTCTTTTTTAATTCACTTTTTAAATGTTTTTGTCTAGTTTTGTTTTCTCTCTGTTTATTTTTTTTCTTTTGGATTTTGTATTTTAATCTTTTGAATAAAATACAATTGTGGGTGATATTCTGTGATACTGTCCATGGTTTTCTATCAGTTTGGGGTGGTTTCTGTCTTTAAAGTCAGTAGAGGCTGCTTAGCAAAGGGCTCAGCAGAAGTTCTGTCGGCAGCTGTAACTTCTAGTTCCCTTGCATGGAGGTTATAGAAGCCTAAGGTTTCTTTCTTTCACAGTGTCTTTGTAGCCCTTGCTACATCAGATTCCCTTCTTTTGCAAACTCACCTGGACAATTCCTGAGAGGAGATTGGGTTCAGCTGAAACTGACATGGAATGCAATCTATGGACAACATAAAAGGGGAATCTTATGCACAGGACGCAATTTTTTGTAGGGTAGTTATCAATTGTGAAACCTCTGGTCCAAAACCAAAACTCCCTTTTACTACCTGTGCTGAAACGGGCAATGTCCAAGGCAGAACCTCCAGACAAATGGTCAGGTGCCAGCTGGGTGAAGTTCCCTGGGGCTTATCTGCCTGGGAATCTCATATGGGATGCAAAATGTTAGAAGGAAATTCTTAGTTTGATCCAAGCCTGGTTTTCCAAAGGGTACAGGACAGAACACAGTACAGATGGCTTGAAGCAGAAGTGAATTTTATTTTACAGCGTAACAGACAGTTTGGCAATCAAAGGTAGATATAAAACTACAGTTTGAGATGATTAATTTTATATGAAAGCCCTTTTATTGTCCCCAGAAAGTGGGCAAACACAGCCTGCCTTTGGTGAGATACTGGAGGGCACACAGGATCCAGTAGGGAGGAAAAGGAAAACATCTGCAATAAAAATGCCTGTTACAGGAGATTCCACACCAGAAGGCAGAAAATCTGTTCAGCAATTCAATATAACATATATAGCCCAGAGAAACTGGAACTGGAGGCTAAGAGAGAAGAAGTCACAAGGAGGATGGAACTTCATCTGGAGCTTAAATGAATGAAGATTGCTGAGAAAGAACATATCATTCCATTATGTATTCAAAATGGACAGTCATTAATATAACACATATATGTACTGTATATGTATGAGTGTTGGCGTATCTATCTATCTATCTATCTATCTATCTATCTATCTATCTATCTATCTATCTATCTATCTGACAATAAAGGGTTCTTATCTTACCTTACCTTACCTCATCTTATCATCATTGTTTTACCTTACCTTACCTTACCTTACCTTATTGCCTCACCTTGCCTCACCTCGCCTTGCCTTGCCTCATCTCATCTTCTCATCACTTACCTTACCTTATGTTACCTTATCTTATCTCATCTTATCATCACCTCACCTCACCTCACCTTATCTTATCTTATCTATCTTATCAGGAGAAAGAGCATCAACACTAGTTAGAGCTATTGAAGTTGCAAAACCACATTATCCTCACTAACTTATCTCTTCCCAGTACAACCCAGATCTCAGTTGAATGGGAATACTGATTCCCAAAGAACCATAAAGATGAAGTTGAGACCTTGCTTACTAACTGCCACAAAGAAGAGGGAGTCAAGCTATTCTCCAAAGCGCCGGAAGGCAGGACAAGAAACAACGGATGGAAACTAATCAAGAAGAGAAGCAACCTAGAACTAAGGAGAAATTTCCTGACACTGAGAACAATTAACCAGTTGAACAACCTGCCTCCAGAAGTGGTGAATGCTCCAACACTGGAAGTTTTTAAGAAGAGACTGGACAGCCATTTGTCTGAAATGGTATAGGGTTTCCTGCCTGAGCAAGGTCCCTTCCAACATTATTATTATTATTATTATTATTACTACTACTACTACTACTACTACTTTGAAGGTATCTGCAAAGCTTACAGCACCCCAAGGCCCAGGACATGGATCATATGTGTCCTCTCTTGAAGGATTGCTTAAATCAAATATTGGCTAAACTGTGTGATGAGGAAATGCAGGGCTACCAACAGTTAAAAAAAACTCATTTATTTTATTGTTTGAAGATTACCTTGGATTTTACTTTGATTATATAAGACTTTTGATATTTTTATTTCTTTCATTTTTAAAATATCTAAATTGTCAAACACATATAAAGGGAGTATATAAACCCAATAATAATGAATAATTAAATGTTATGACCCTATGAAACAATTTCACAGTCAGTTCCCTACTTTTATCATTAGATATTCCTTAGTGTTTAGATCTGGCCTTAGAAGGATAATGTAGCACTTGGGGAAGAAGATGCAGCACAGCAGTCCAGCACCAGAGGCCAAGATGGACAACACCTGCACAGCTACCATGGGCTTTCCTTTGCTGCTCAGATAGGTGGGCAGGAAGGAGACCCAGACACTGCAGAAGACCAGCATGCTGAAGGTGATCAGCTTGGCTTCATTGAAGGCCCCAGGCAGGTTCCTGGCCAGGAAAGCTACAGTGAAGCAGATGGCAGCTAAGAAACCCATGTAGCTAAGGGCAACATAAAACATGGTAACAGAGCCTTTGTTGCATTGCAGGATGATTACTTCAGAGTGAGAGTGGTGGTCAGAGTCAGGGAATGGGGGAGAAACTCCAAGCCAGATGGAGCAGATGAAGGTTTGGACACCAGAACAACAAAGGATGATGGAGTTAGCCAAGCTCTTCCCCAACCATCTCTTTATTCGATTCCCGGGTTTTGTTGCCAGGAAGGCAAGCACGACTGTGATTGTTTTGGCCAACACAGAAGACACAGCTACTGAGAAGACAATGCTGAACATTGTTTGTCGGAGAAGACAGGTGGTTTTCCTTGGTCGGCCAATGAAAAAAAAGGAGGACAAGAAGCAAAGTAGAAGGGAGACCAGGAGGATGTAGGAGAGACCCCAGTTGTTGGCTTTGACAATGGGAGTTTCTGGATATTTAAGGAATATTATTAAAATAATATTAATAAAATTATTAATATTATTAAAATGAACTTGTTCATTAGGAACAAGAATAGGGCAAAGGAGACAAGGAGGTTACCCAGACATTCCTCATAGGACAGGAAGGTTATTCTTTTGGGGATACATTGTATTTGGTTCTCAGTTGGATATTGATCATCTGGGCATTTGGTGTATTTTTCTGTATCTGAGGAAACAGAAAGTAACATTTCATTTATAGTGTCTCCTTTCACATTTCAAGAAAGACCTTCTTGGATAACAGCTGAGAAACAGGAAAGCCATAGTGAATGGTAAATAAGAGTTGCATACATATATAAACCAACTTAAAAAAAAGTTTGGGTAGTTTCCTGCCCAGCAACCTCCCCCCTCAATATATACATCCCACCACATTCTGATCCTGCACTGACCTCACCTTATCCCAACACCTTGGAGAACTGGGTCTCCAGAATTTTAGAAGAGTTGGGGCCCCCTGGAATTCAAAGCGAGGGTGTTCAATAGGGCAGGGGGTACAACACAAAAAGCAGGCTTCCCAGGCCACACAAGGAGGCAAAGTTTTGGGGAATAAGACGCACCCTTGTATAAGACGCCCCTCAATTACTGGTACTTCTCGATACAATCACACAAGGGAGGCGACTTCCTCCAATCAGATGGCGCTCTGCAGGCTTAGTCCCGCCCACCCCCTCGGCCGTCAATCACTGTACTGAGGCGGGTTCCCGGGGCCTCTTGCGGCTTCAGCCCGAGCTGCGCCGGTGAAAAACGGGTCATAGAAGGCGGCCTACTATCTCTTCCCACCTCTTTCTTTAAGATCTTATTTTTATTCTCCCCCCCTCCATTGTTGAAGAAATTGGGCATGTTGAAAATAAAAAACAAGAACAAAATAGTCAAGTTTAGATGAGTTTTTAACATTCATATTTATCAAAAATGCTCTTTATGAATCTAGGATCCTTTCCTCCACCCACCTTCTTGAGTAGAGATGGTTCCCTCTGGACAAGGAATGCAGTCATAGCAGCAAACTGGCTGTCTTTCCTGAGCTCGCTTGACAAATCCAGGATGACAATTTTCCACAAAATTGGACTGAGGCAGAGACTAAGAAGAAAAACAAGTCACATCAAAGAAAATATGTTAGGACACATCCTTGGAAAATTGTGGTCAACATGAACATTAGCCAAACAGTTGCAGTAAATACAACTACTAGTAGATTCGTCATTTAGTTCCTCTTGTTTACTTCTGATATATCACGTTGTAATAAAGATCTGGAAAAACTTGTTAAGGACTAAATAAGCATTGCAAAATAGCTCCCTTTTGAAGGAAGTCCGCAACAAATCCCCCAGTTAAAATACAAAATAAATATTCCTTACAAATTAGGGCTGTCAATATTACAGGGGATATTCTTTGTTTATTTGTTTATGTGTTTGTTCAATTCATATGGTTTCCATGCTGATTAAATGAGACTAAAACTGACGGCCTGGTTTCTGGAACTGTAGTGAAGGGAGATGCAGGTATCATGACAATCTGTCCCTCAAAAAGGGCAAGGGAGGACTTTTTGCTGCAGTACATGGGATGTTTATATGTTGTGTGTTGGAAAGGGATATTTCTAAGGTGCAGCTGGATATACAAGAAAAGGTCTTTCTGCTGAATAACTACAATTAGCTAAGACCAATGGGCATGGAATGATAGACCCACATTTATTTGGACCCTTCTTTTTGCCAAGAGAGACTTAAGGTAGCTAACAATCAAGATAAACAATGACATTCAAGGGGTTTTCAGATGAAATGCCCTCTTACAAGCCAAAGGTCTCCCCTAGTCCTTCTTTTCACTAGACTAGACCTACCCAATTCCTGTAATCATTCTTTGTATGTTTTAGCCTCCAGCCCCCTAATCATTCTTGTTGCTCTTCTCTGCACTCTTTCCAGAGTCTCAACATGTTTTTTATATTGTGGTGACCAGAACTGGATGCAGTATTCAAAGTGGGGGTGTCAATGCTGCTAACATCGGGTGTTATTGCTTTGACAACAGATGGAAATGCATTTATTTTTCTCTTTCGCTTTTAGAGCTGATTGATGCTGGGAGGGGGGATGTGGATGAGAGTCCAGTTAGTCATAACAACAATTTCAAGTTGTGGGAATTCAAGGTTACTGAGCCCAAAGCTGATAACGATTTGGCGGCTGGAGAGCTGTGGAGAGAGCCGCGCGTTCCAAGCTAATTGGGGAATGTGATTTATGACTGTCAGTTGGAGGAGGGAATTGTGCTTTGCTACTTTGTGCCAAGGGGAGGGGAATTCAGTTTTTGGCTTCAATTATGTAGTGCCGATATTACGCTTCTCGAATAAAAGATTCTTTAAGGTAAACAATGCCTCGAAGTTCTTTTGAAGAGTTTCATCTGTCGGAACCACGACAGGGGGTCTTACTAAGGCTTTGAAAAGCAGTACCAGAACTTCATGTGATCTTGATTCTATCCCTCTATTAATGCAACCTTGGCTTTTTGGCTATTACTGCAGAATAGTGATTGTCCACTAGGACTCCAAGATCCCTATCAGTATAAGAAAAATATAAGGTTTCTACTGCCCACATTCAATTCTCAGTGAAGGTCAACCACCTTGGTGACTAGGCTTAGCCCACTTGAAATGGGTTCTATGGCCTTGGGAAACAGAAAAGACAGCAATATTCCACCCACCTGGTTGAGCAATTTTAGCCGTGTCAGGGTACCTTGGTTGATAATAAGTCCTTCTTGTTCAAAACCCCCTAGTCTCACTAGAAGGTTATCCTTGTTGGAGAAAACCAATGAGGCCAGTATGTCCAGATCTGCTCCTATATCTCCATTTTGGTTCAAGTACACTTTCCTCTCAGAAAGATTACAAAACTCATTCTTCTCCAGAAATGGATGAAACTAGGAGAGAAACATCCAGAAATTTTAAAAGCAAAAAAGGTTTCTTATCCCATGTGGCCTTTTCACATTTGAATCTTTCTTCAAAAGTTGTCCCTAACTGCAAACATGCTTAATTATGAGAACAGGTGTTACCACCATCTTCATAAGTAAATAAAAAAGTTTCAGCAAAATTTGTCAATCATAGATTGACAATATTGACAAATTAAATAATTGACAGAATTTGTCAACTATCGGAAAATTCTAGGGTAGGCCACAAATCAATTGAACAAACAAACAAAGAGATCGTACATACTGTAAATCCAATGAAAACAAGCATGGATTTGTCAAGAAGAAACTTGCAAGGCTAATCATCTCTGAGATAGACAAGATGAGAAGGAAGGCCACATGAACTAATTCCAATTTAATGTAAGGCAGAGATCAAAGGAGCTTCACTTAGCCTTGAGGAAAGACAACAAAGAATAAGAGAATAACAATATAACAGAGTTGGAAGGGACCTTGAAGGTCTTCTAGTCCACAGGTCGGCAACCTGCGGCTCCGGAGCCGCATGTGGCTCTTTGAGCCTTCCCCTGCGGCTCCCAGCCTCCTCTGCCATTTGCAGAGAGAGACAGAGACAGAGTTGCTTCTCTCTCTCTCTCTCTCCCTCTCCCTCTCTCTGTGTGTTTGTGTGTTTGTTTGTGTGTGTGTGTGTAAGTAAAAAAGAGAGTAGCCTCACCCTGTTCCGAAGAGCCGACAAGCATACTGGGCGGGGCTTCTCCCTTTGCTGCGTCTCTGCTGGAAGCAGGAAGCAGGAAGGGCAGGAGAGAGCTAGCTAGCCTAGCTAGGCTGACTCAGGAATTCTGGGAGTTGAAGTCCATGAGTCATAAAAGAGCCGAGATTGCCTGTCCCTGAGCTTGTTGGAGAACAGCTGGAAGCCAGCTTGCCAGGTGAGCAGAAGATCGGAGAGAGGGGGGGAGAGAGACAGAGAGAGAGAGACCCTTTTGATATCTAAAATGAAGATAACACTGCATATATCCTTTTTTACCTTTATTTTATGTGTGTGTGTGTGTGTGTGTGTGTGTGTATGTGTGTGTATATGTGTGTATATATATATATGTGTGTGTGTGTGTGTATGTGTATATGTGTGTATACTGTATATGTATGTGTATATATATATATGTGTGTGTGTATATATGTGTGTGTATATATGTGTGTATGTATATATATGTGTGTGTGTGTATATATACACACACACACATAAACACACACACACAGAGACACACACAGACACACACACATATATAAACACACACACATACACACGCACACGCACACACACACATATATAATAAAGGTAAAAAAGGATATATGCAGTGTTATCTTCATTTTAGATATCAAAAGAGTTTTGCGGCTCCCAGTGTTTTGTTTTTGGTGGGAAATGGGTCCAAGTGGCTCTTTGAGTGTTTTGGGTTGCCTACCCCTGTTCTAGTCAAACCCCCTGCTCAAGCAGGAAAGCCTATACCATTCCAGACAGATGGCTGTCCAGTCTCTTCTTAAATACCTCCAGTGATGGAGCACCCACACCTTTTGAAGGCAAGCCTTTCCATTGATTAATTATTCTAACTGTCAGGAAATTTCTTCTTATTGGTTGGTTTTCTCCCTGATAAGTTTCCATCTATTACTTCTTGTCCTGCCTTCAGGTGCTTTGGAGAATATGAAGACCCCCCCTTTTCTTTGTGACAGCCCCTCAGATATTGGAAGACTGCTATCATGTTATCCCTAGTTCTTCTTTTTGTTAGAGTACACATACCCAATTACTGCAATCAGTCATATGTGTTTTAGCCTCCAGCCCTCTAATCATCTTTGTTGCTTTTTTCTGCACTCTTTCCAGAGTCTCAGCATCTTTTTTGTATCATGGTGACCAAAACTGGTTGCAGTATTCCAAGTGTGATTTTACCACAGTAGTTTAAAGCAGTATTAGCACTTCACATGAGCTTGATAATATCCCTCTGTTGACTGCATTGGCTTTTTTGGCAGCTGCAGCACACTGCTGGCTCATACTTAAATGAATGTCCACTAAGACTCCTAAATCCCTCTCACAGTTACTGATGTTGAGCCAGATACCACCTAATATATATCTGTGCATTTGGTTTTTCTTGCCTAAGTATAGAATCTTAATTTCTCATCAATGAATTGCATTTTGTTGGATATGGCCCGGTGTTCAAGTCTGTTGAGACTTGAAGCTATCTTCTAACAATTTGGCTATTCCTGCCAACTTGGTTTCATCTGTAAATTTGATGAGTTCCCCTTCTATCCCTTCTTTTAAATCATTGATAAAGATGTTGAAAAGTATTGGGTAAGACAGAACCTTCAGGTATCCCATTGCATGCTTCCCACCATGTAAATCTAGGGCTACATCTTGAATCTGGTTGGTCAGCCAGTTATGGATTCATCTGATGGTGGTGACGCTGTCTATCCCACATTTTTTTTTATCTTACCAAGAAATAGGCTTTGGTCTATTTGTCAAGTGCCTTACGGAAATCCAAGTAAACTATATCTGTAGCATGGTCCAATAATTTAGTCACTTTGTTAAAGAATGCAGTAAGGTTTGCCTGGCAGGATCTGTTTTTGACAAATGTATGTTGGTTTCTTGTAATAGATTTGCTTCTTTCTAGATATTTGCAGATCTACTGCTTGATTATCTTTTCTAGGATCTTCCCAAGTATTGATGTCAGGCTGATTGGCCTGCAATTTCCAGGATCTATTTTTTTCCCTTTTTTGAAGATGTGAATCACATCAGCTATTTTCCAGTCCTCTGGTAGTTCCAGGATCTTTGAAAAATGTGCTCCAGTGGTTCAGTAATTTTGCCTGCGATCTCCTGCCTGCCATCTCCTTCAGAACCCTGGAATGTAATCCATCTGATAGCAGTAACACATAGACGTAATACTGCTTCACAGTGCTTTACAGCCCTCTCTAAGTGGTTTACAGAGTCAGCATATTGCCCTCAACAATCTGGGTCCTCATTTTACTGACCTCGGAAGGAAGGAAGGCTGAGTCAACCTTGAGCCAGTCAGAATCGAACTCCTGACTGTTGGCAAAATGAGCCTGCAATACTACATGCTAACCACTTCGCCACCATGGCTCTTATCTGATCCTGGTGCTTTGAAATTGTCTAGAGTGGATAAATGTTTCATCATCATTTTCTTACCTATTTTGACTTGTATTCCCAATGCATATTTTATGGTACTGCTCTTGAATAGGTTGGACTGTATTTTTTCTTTTGTGTAAAGATAGATGCAAAGAATGAATTAAACCGTTCTGCTTTTTCCCTGCTGCCTGTCATCTCCTTGCCCTCTTCCCTAATTAGAGGACCTATCTTGTTTTCTAAATGTTGAAATAATTTTTTAAAATTATTTTTGATATTTGTTGCAAGCCTTAGTTTATTCTGAGCTTTAGCTTTCCTGACTTGTCTGCACATTTGGGCTAAATGCTGGTATTCATCTTTAGTTGACTGTCCCTCTTTCCACTTTTTGTACTTGTTCTTTTTCTCTTTTAGTTTATCAGAGAGTTCTTTATGCAACTATGCTAGTTTCTTCTGGCATGTCTTATTTGTCTTTTTCAGTGGTATTGTGCAAGACCGGGGTGTTATGATCTTATTTTTTCAGAAACTTCCCAAGTTTCTTTAGTTGTTTTCTCCGTAAACATTTGTTGAAATCAGCTCTCTTAAAATCTTAAGACACTAGTTTGACTTTGTTCTATTGCTCGTGTCTCCATTATGTTAAATTCCAACATTGCATGGACACTTCACTCAAAGTTCTCATAATTTCAGCCCCTTCTATTATTTAATCTATGTTAGTGAGAATTAAGTCCAGAATACAGTAGCTGACTCTCCAGTTGGTCAAATGGAGGTAAAATTAGGAGGAACCTGGGAGCACCTTTTCCACCTAACACAATCTCTTGTGTTAGTTAACATTATGTTATTATGTGCTCAGTCAGCCAGATGTTCAGACTGGATTAAGAACATAGAATATCAGAGTTGGAAGGTACTTTGCAGATCTTCTAGTCCAACCCCCTGCATTTTTTGGCATTTTTGTCCACTTATCAAGTCCTTCCCAAGGATCTGGGACAGGCAGATATGGATATTTGATGGTCTTAAAAGTATTGTTACAGGATGTAAACCTTTTGCAATTGACTGATGGTGAATTTGTCAATGCCAATGTTATTTTGGGATTGCACCCAAGGAGCTTATTACTATTGGTACTACTTTTGCTTTCTTTTCCCAGTTATTCTTCTTTGTATTTTGTTATCTTCTCCAGTTCTTTCTCTTTATTCTGCTGTCACCTGGTATTGCCAGACTTTGTTGTCTTTCCTATTGACAATTGTTAAGTCTGGGATGTTATGTGCCTGTCTATTTGAAATCTAAAGTCCCAGAGCACTTTAGCTTCTTCATTTTCTATATCTTTCCTATCTTATAGTCCCATCAGTTCTTGCTTGCAGGCAAATGATATTTCTTGTAGATTTTCCAATGTGTCTTTGTTACTACTTTTGTCATGTTGTTTGTAGTCAGTCTGGGTGATCTTCTGACAGCAAATAACCAGGTGATCCATTGTTTCTTCAGCTTCTTTGCAGAGGCAGCACTTATTGCCTATTGCTGTCTTCTGAATTCTGGCTTTGTATGCATTTGTCCTTAAGGTTTGGTCTTGTGCAGCCAGACTTAGCCTCTCTATCTCTTTCTTCAACTTTCCTATTCTTAGCCATTGTCAGGTCTTATTATGATCTATTTTCCCTGCTATTTTTTAAAAATATATTAGCCATGTGATGCTTTGTCTTCCCTTGCCTCCATTCTGTTCTTCATTTTGTCTTTCTTGTAGGCCAATTTGGTCTCTCCAGTTGTGAGTAAGCCTTCTTTGTATGCTGGCTTCAATGCATTTTTTTCATTGTCCTTCAGATATTTTTCCAATGCCCTTTTTTATTCTTCAACTGTTTGCTGTATTTGCAACATTCCACGCCCACACATTTTCCTTGTAAATAGAGTCTGTCAATGTCACTCCTAGGATGAAGGGCATGATTCATTCCCATTATTTTCTAGTCTTCCTATCCAGTGCTTTTAGTTAAAATTCTAAAGGTAAAATTCAATGCTAATCACAAATCCATAGATACAGACATTTATTTTAAAATGCGCACATCATTTTTAAAATTAGCACTGTTTAATATCAAGATATATCTGTCATAATGCACTCTCTTTGGAACATTATCCCCTGAGTGATTATATTGGCCAAAACTCTTGCCCTTTTGTACCACAAAGAGGTTCAGATGGTTCCTCTCCATCTCCTTTGAAGGCTTTCTAAGAAGTAGCTAAATTTAATGGATCACGGTTGGCACCCGATACCTGCCATGGTTGCAGCCTTGGAGCTTTGTGTTCCCCTGACATTTTTTCAGTCTCCTTACTTCTCCTCCTGGATCTGGAGGAATAAGCAGCCTTCAAAACATGTGCCAGAGTCATAACAATACTTATAATATAGTCGGTACTTGAGATTCGCATCTTGTCCCCTACCAATGGTGCTTTTTGGGTGCATCTTCTCTGGCCTTTGACAGAACAGACATGCTTTGAAAAAAAACAGGAAAAAAATCTATCTTGAAAATAGGGGTCTAGGATGAAATAGGGTCCAAAGGGATCATCTGTTGGACTTATATTCCTCTGAAAAACAAAGGACCAAATACTATGGACATATTTGTAAAGTTCGTGCTTTCTATATGCTAATTGCTCCAAACATATGTTGATCCAGACTTTCCCTTCAATGGGTCCTGGCAAACTTTCAAATGCTAAATGGAAAGGAAGAATTCTTTCCACAAGGGAATATTCTAAGAAGTGAATAAAGACATTGACTTGTCTCCATTTAGAGATGGCATCCCGGAGAGGTGAGGTATCTCCAGTCGTTGAGAATCGTTGTGATATAACTACACAAATTCCATTCCTGGCAACCAAAGGAGTAAAAGTCCTCATGAAATCCTCTCCATTCTCTGTATCTGAAGCAAAGAGACCAATCAAGGTCCATCTGAAATGGAGGAGCAGTTGGACAATTCCTGGGTGGTGGAACTCTTCTTTGGGGAGCATTCTGTTTCTGGAGGCTTTTCCTTGTTTGATAAATATATGGAAGCGAAAAAATATGGGTTTTTTTTTTCAACTTCTTCCTTCAGAAGGAGGTGGGCATGAGAAAGAGGGAGGCAGGGAAGGATGGAGGGAGGGAAGTCCTGCCTTAGCACTTGGCCACCAGCAGCCTGCCATTGACTTTTCTTGTCAAAAGGTTGCAAAAGGGGATCACATGACCCTGGGACACTGTGACCATCATAAATATGAATCAGTTGCCAAGTATCCAAATATAAATCACATGACCCTGGGCATACTGGGCATGCTGCAATGGTCATAAGTGTGAAAATGGTCATAAGTCGTTTCAGTGCAATTGCAACTTTGAACAGGGTTTTTTTTTGGGTCATCAAGTTTTTGACATCTTGCTAGGTGGTACTCGAATATTGCCATATCCTAAAAGTGGTACAATCGGTGAAAAGGTTGAAAAGCCCTGGCCTAATGGACCTGCGTGAGCTGGCAGCGGCGGCAGGTGTGCCCACAGAGAGGGCTCTGAGTGCCGCCTCTGGCACGCATGCCATAGGTTCACCATCACTGGACTAGAAGGAACCATATTGAAAGGCAATGTTGTAGGCAACATTTTTGTTGCAGTGACAACTACACTAATGAGATGGTCTCCTGGCCGGTAATAGCTCCATGGTTTTTTCCCATCTTGGTACTCCAAATTCAGTGGGCACTTCATTCTAAGCTTCCCAGAGATTATATGGGACACCACCACCAGCAGCAGCAGCAGAAGCAGAAGCAGAAGATCCATGAAATCATAGGGCTGAATCAATCCCCTTCCTGTTTCTGAACAAGGAGAACGAGAAGAATTAGGAGAATTCAAAGCACTCTCACAAGATGGAAAAGCTAGCGGCTTTATGATTCAGACAGAGACAGGCTGATATTCACATGGAAAGGAGAGAAAGATACATTCAACAGCATAGCTGTTGCCTCTCCTAAACCTTGTGCAAAACACGAGCAGAGACATTTATCTTTTCTGATGCAAGATCTCTTCCATGTTGCTTCAGTGTGATATTTACAACAAAGGCAGTCAAGTAGGAGAAGAAGTCTCAAGGACCATGTAGATGATGATAATTACAGCAAGAAGCAACTTCTGGTCTAGGAACCTGAAATTCTTCTCTATGTGGAAATGGCCACTAGAGAAAAGAACTTTATTGAAAAACAGATATATGTAGGGGTTGTATACGTGCAGCACACAATTCTTGTTCAAGAACAATTACAAGCTCAACACATTGCCCCTTCCACTAGTCCATGGAACACTCCGGTTTTTGTTATAAAAAAGAAAAGCGGCAAATGGAGATTCCTACACGATCTTCGTGCCGTTAATGCATGTATTCAGCCTATGGGAGCTCTGCAATGTGGCACTCCCAATCCGAATCTAATTCCACAAGATCATCAATTGATGATCATAGATTTGAAAGATTGTTTTTTCTCTATGCCTCTGTCCATAGCAGACCGAGAAAAATTTGCTTTTACAGTACCAGCTATAAATCACACTGAACCCACTTGCCGTTACCATTGGACTGTATTACCACAAGGAATGTTGAACAGTCCCACTTTGTGTAAATATTTTGTAGCTAATGCTTTAGCTCCTTTTCGTAAGCGTCATCCAACAGCATTAATATATCATTATATGGATGATATTCTTATAGGAGCCCCTTCCATCCCATCTTATTGGCTTTCTGAACTTCAAGTAGATCTAGCCGATAGTGGATTACAAATTGCTCCTGAAAAGGTACAGCTCTGCTCGCCATATATGTATTTAGGACACAAACTCCTCCAAAGTTATTCAAGTCCTAATGTCCCACAGTTTTCTTTACCTCCTTCTATTTCGCTGGTTAAGCTACAGCAAATTTTAGGAACTCTAAATTGGGTAAGACCTTATTTTTGCTTACCTATGGGTCTGTTAAGCCCTTTATTTGAATTACTCACCCAGGGCAAATCCCCTGCAGATGTAATCTCCATTCCCTCAGCAGTGCAAGACGTTGTTAAACAAATTAATTCAATTATCAGAACTAAATTCGTTGACCGTATTCCTGTTCTTAATTCTCCACTAACCTTATTAATCTTCCCCACTGAGAAACTACCAACAGCAGTCCTTTCTGCTATAAAAAACAATCAAGTTTATTGTATTGAGTGGCTTTATTTACCACATACCCCTTCCCATAATATTTTGCCTATTTTTCTGGCTATAGCAGATTTAATTGTACAAGGACGTTTACGGGCTCTTCAACGAACCGGCACAGACTTGATGGACGTTTGTATTCCTCTTGCTAAAACTAATTTTGAATTTGCATTTCAGACATGTCAAGCTTTACAAATTGCTTTGATAGACTATGTAGGGAAGATTTCCTATCATTTACCTAAAGACCCTCGCTTTACATTCTTAATGACTTCCTCTTTTCGTATTTTCTCTATGCTTTCAAGTCAGCCTTTGTCTGATGCTATTACTGTATTTTCTGACGGCGGAAAGACTAGAGGAGCAATCACCTATCGAGATGAATCAACAGAGAAATGGCACACTCTTCACACAGCTGTGCAACCCACACCGCAAAGATCGGAACTTGCGGCTGCTATTCTCGCTTTTCACACGTTTGCTCAAAAACCATTTAATCTCATTTCTGACTCCCACTATGTCTGTCAACTCATTGTTAATTTACCTGGTGCTTATGTGACACCTAGACTAGATGCTAATTTATTGTCTTTGTTTTTAACTTTAAGGCATTTATTACAGGATCGTATTCATCCATATTTTGTTTCACACATTCGAAGTCATTCCTCTTTACCTGGACTTCTTTCAGAAGGTAATGCTCAGGCGGATGCTGCTGTTCATATATTACCCACTTTGTTTTCTGATCCATTTTATAGTCACTCTTTTTTCCATCAAAATGCTCGTGGCCTGGCACAATCCTGCCATATTCCTTTAAGCCAAGCAAAACAAATCATTTCCGCTTGTCCTCAATGTGCTGGTCTCTCTCCTATAGGAGACACAGGCGTTAACCCACGGGGTTTAGAAGCCAATAAATTGTGGCAAATGGATGTTACTCATGTTCCATCTCTAGCACCTTGGAAGTATCTTCACGTTTCAATTGACACTTATTCTGGAGCCATTTGGGCAACCCCCCAACGGGGAGAAACCTCTAATCATGTCATTTCCCATCTCATGGCAGCTATTACGGCTTTGGGAAAACCGGCTGTTATTAAAACAGATAATGGCCCAGCTTATACTTCCACTTCCTTCCTACAATTTTGCACTACATGGAATATTATTCTTCAACATGGCCTCCCCTACAATTCTACGGGCCAAGCTATTGTTGAACGAGCCAATCGTTCATTTAAAGATTGTTTACTTAAACAATTAAAAAAGGAGGGATCAAGGGTACCTAATTTGGCATGGATAACTCGTCAAGTTAATAAAGTCCTAATAACTTTAAATCAGCTGAATATTTCTTTACAAAACTCCACTGCCTACCAGCGTCACTTTCAGCAGAAAGCTGCGCTCCCTAATCCATTGGTATATTATCAGCAATTGCCTGATAAAACCTGGTTAGGTCCAGTTCCTTTATTAACTTTGGGACGAGGCTATGCTGCTGTGCTTGCTCCTACAGGTCCTCTCTGGATTCCAGCCCGGTGTGTGCGACCAGCCAAAGATGTCGTGGCATCAAGTCCCGAACCCAATCCCAGAAATGGCAAGGGTGACTCTCCAGACGGCACAGCGACCAATCCCGTCGTGCCAGTCATCCAGTGACATGGGGAGATGTGAAGAACTTGACCACCAAAGCGCAGGCTATGCTTCAGCAGCAGCAAGTGGAGCAAACCCCCGAGAACTTATGCACTGCCATTTTTGCGGTTTTAACTGCAAATTCCTTAGCCATCAATTGTTTGTGTTTGATTATTAACAGCTGCCCTTTGGCAACAGCAGCTGTCATCCCACCCAAACATTCACTCGAACAACGAATGAAGCAAAACCTATGGGTGCAGCTAACTAACATCACACAAAATGATGTCTTTTGCTTATCTGAAGTGTATGATATGGAAAATCTACTATCTACCTGTCTTATACCTCTGTGTGTCCCAGCATCAGTTTTAAAAAATTATACTGGTTTGAGCAATTTTCTATCAGACAATGAATTTCAATATGCAACTATGTCAAAACCAACATTAACTTTGCCTCAGGAACAAGTTTATGCTGTATATAAATAAATGCAAAGATGCATGTTCCCTAATTACACCCACTAACTACTTTAGCTTATAATGTCCTTACTAATAAAATAGAAAAGAGTGAGATGTAGGGGTTGTATACGTGCAGCACACTGCCGTATTAAAGCACCCCCACACATCTCATAATTCTATACCTTTTGCTCCAATAAAGTAGCCTAAAGGTTCCCCCCCTTTTTACTTAATGCTTTACCTACTGAATGCTTTACCTACTGAAATAGATAATAGGCTTAGCTCCTTCCTCTCTCTTCCTGTCTAGTTCCTTATCTAGTTGTTGACCTTATAATATGTAACTAGAAAGTAATTGGTTAGATAAAAGAAGCATTCCATGAATCAGCGAATGTCAAACATCTAATGATTAAGAAAGCTTGTGTCTGTAAAGAATATAAAAGCAATAAACACGACAGAGGTCGTCAGCTTCTGCTCACAAGATGCGTGTGACTGCTTCTTAGCGACAACAGATATACATCCCTAAGGGCCCTGTTGTGTAGTGGTTGTGGTCCCTCCTGTCAGGACATGTCCAGAAAGTGATGTTGTTTTCACACTTTATCTCCTTTTTTTAAGCCTCAAACTCAGTAAAGTCAAATCTGTTCACTGCTGCCAGTCTTCAGATTGTGTTCCCACCCAGGACTTATTTCAATCAAAAATAAAGTACTGTCTCTTTAAGAAGCCTCTGCTTGAATTTTCATGATTGGATTTTCTATGATTTCTCAACTTTTGCCAAGCCCAGTGACCTTATAGTACTAATACTGATGCTTTTTGCCTGGACTAACTTGAAGGGCTAACATCAATCTTGCAATATTGAATGTATTTCACCCCTCCTCTCATTTTACTCTCCAAAAAATTATGGAAGGTCCATTTTCAAACACTTCCCATGCTCCTCCCCCAAATTCCATCTATGGAATGTAAATATTTTGCATGCCAGCTGCCTAGCTTGCAGCTCTTCCTCCTGCCTCCAAATGGGTCGTTCTGGTGTCCCATTACAATAGTCTCCCCTTGTTTATTCAAACTATGTGTCGAATCTCTATTAAGGGGAATTGAATTTGAAGAAAATGAGTATGGTTTTAAAACTGGAGGAAGACACATCTGTAACCTGTGCTAGGCTGATGATGCTATTTGGATAGTGCAAAATGCAAATTATCTCCAAGCTCTACTAATAAAATTTAAGGAGCACAGAAAAAAAAAGGACTAAGGGCAAACAAAGAAAACTGAATCTCAACTCTTTTTCAGCTCTCTAATTCCTCTCACAATAATGTCCAAATGTCTTTTTAAATTTCATTCCATTTGTATGGATTCAACTTTTTCCAGATTTTCCTACATAGTTGAAGACATATGCTCTTGCTACAGATCTTTCCATAATCCAGTCATGCTGTACAAATTTTCCTGTATGGAACTTTCTTCCAATGTGTTCACAATGAAAGATTTTTTTTAAAAAATCAACAAATATCACAACTTGCTAAGAGATGACAAAGAAAAGACACAGACGCTGCATTGTTAATGGTTCCAGACCTTTCTACCAAGAAATTTTATGTTCTACCAGCAATTGTCAAGCACCAATGAAAAAGACAGGATTTGAGAGACTGTGAGAAATCCTCTAAATAGTTCAAAAGATACATTTATACTTTCAACCTATCTCAGGGCTGAAAGGAGATGAATGAAGTTCTAATATCTTGAAGGAAATAAACTGATTGATGTTCCATCTTTGAGAAAATTGGAGAACTAGTATCATACCAGACTACTCAAGAAAGGCAGAGCTCATTATTAGTCCAGACATAACAAAATAACAGAGTTGGAAGAGATCTTGGAGGTCTTCTAGTCAGTGGTGGGATTCAGCCGGTTCGCACCAGTTCGGTAGAACCGGTAGCTAAATTTTGCTGAGTTCAGAGAACCGGCTGAATGCACACTGCTTCCGGAAGTCCAGTCTAGGCCTGGGAGGCCTGGAGGAGGCCTCCCAGGCCTAGAACGGCCCGCCGGAATGGCATGGATGCCACTTCCGGAAGTTCGTTCTAGGCCTCGGAGGCCCAGGCCTGCATCCAATAAGAGAACCAGTTGTTCTGATATTTGAATCCCACCACTGCTTCTACTCCAGCCCCCTACTCAGGCAGGAAACCCTATACCATTTCAGACAAATGGTTGTCTAATCTCTTCTTAAAACATCTGGAATTGATATTAAGAAAGTGTTGCAGTAAATATTCTAATTGGGCAACTTCTTTAGGATGGATGGACACTCTATATGCAATAAACTTTTAACAGAGGAACTCCCAGTATTCTAATTAGAAAGTGTGGGATGAACGGCAATATGCTGTAGTGGTTATTAAGATGAACCCAACAAATGAACCCAACAAACATGAACAATTGAATTTGGTCACAATATTCTGCTTTGGAGTCTGTATTCACCAACATTTCTATTAAGGACCTTGATGAAAGGAGAGAGGGAATGTATCTTAGGACTTGGAATGGACTTCTAATACCGTAGAAGACTGAAGGGGTCACTGAGACATTGGATTAGGAGTGTGTCCACGAGGCTGCCAAAGTCAGGATGGATTAAAATAACATTTTAAAATGTATATCTGGAAATGGAGTGATATGTGTCTTGAAAGACTGATTTATTGCATTTTGAAATAAAGATCTCTACCAGAAAAGGGACATGACAGGAGAAAGGACAGAGTCTGAAATTAAATATATAATGCCAAAACCTTAGGCCAAGCCAAGAATCTTCTCTATTTAGAGCCTTCTGGCTCAGGGCAGGCCATAACTTTGAATTATTCCTTGTATTTGCCAAACCCAGGACCGGTTTCCAAGGTGACGGTTGATAAACTCCTTGGAGAGAAAAGAGGGAGGGAAAAATCCCCAGCACTTCCGTGATTATAGGGGAGAAGTGGGACACCTGCCACAGCTCCTTTGCAGAGCTAGAAGTGAGCTTGTAAACAAGACTTTCAAGGTTTCACAGCCTTGTGGAAACTAATCAAGGAGAGGAAAATATGCTTTTCTTGCTGAAACAAACCAAGGTTGAGATCTGGTGATGAAAGAACAAGCAACACTGGTTAGCGAAGATCCATGTTTGCTGTAGTCCTGAAAGAGCTCCCTGCAGATTTAGATTCTAAATCAGGGGTCTCAAACTCGCAACATCATTTGACGTGTCGTGATGTATCATGACTTTTTTTCTATTGCCGGCAATGGGGTGGGCGCGGTTTCGGCATGACGCATCTGGCCGACGGGCCAGCAGTTTGACACCCCTGTTCTAAATCATGGGAGTCTAACCTTTTGTCTGGGCCACACTGAGTGAAGACGAATGGTCTTGGGCTGCATATATAAATATGTAACAAGGTTAATGTATATTAATAACTTCCTTTGTTTTTTTAAAATATTTTTATTATATCTTGTGAAGCCATATTACTAGCTGTCTAGGGGTGCATGTGGCCTGTGGGGTGCAGTCTGGACAAGCCTGCTCTAAAATGGGGTCAAGGGCTCTTCCCTGAGAGCCAAGGCCAGGGGTAGGCAACCTTGGCTCTTTTATGACTCGTGGACTTCAACTCCCAGAATTCCTGAGCCAGCATGGCTGGATCTCAGGCTGGGTCTCCTCTATCTTTTCTGGTTCTAGGGCAGATTTTGGTAGGAGGTCAAGGACACACCACAAAATAGTGGATACAATGGTGTGGCCAGTCACCAGAGAGCAGAACTAGGAAATAAAAATCTGCTTATCAGGAATTTGCAGCATGTTAAAAACACCCACTGAAACAGGTAATACAGTATATGGGACTGTAAGGTTTTTCAGTTAAGTTCCGAAGAGACTCTGAACACGAGGCTACTGCAAAAGAAACAGCTTTATTCTTTGATCAAAGGCAAGGCTGGGTGCTCCTAATCTCTTGTCTCTAACGCAGAGAGACAAAGAAGAAAAGAGGGACACACGCTAAAAAAAGTTTTTCTTTTTATAGCTAAGGCACTTTCTCATGCTAACAGGCTAAAAGATTTCTTTTTTGCCTGAATATGTGTTTTCTTTATCAGGTTAGGTCAGTTACAGCATGTTACAGAAGCCATGCTTTGAATACACAATTACTGGCACATAGCCCAGAACTTTCTCCTTGGGCAGATACATTTGCAAGTTGCAGCGGAAGAATGATAGATTGCAATCTATAGTGAACACATTTAAAGTTACAGTTAAGTTTTTTCTTTCTCCTTGATCAGCACAATTTTTGCTAAGTTATCTCTGAGCAAAGTACAGAGCGCAAACAAGAAAGAATGAACAATGGCTGGGTTGTACAGGACAATCAGCAGAAGGAGGGCCAGATTGATGGAAGCAGCCACACCTCTTTTCTTAAGTGCATTGTGATATCAGACATGCCCGGACTTCCGGTTCCGGTCGCAGCGCCCGCGGACGTGCAGAGAACTCGTTCTCTTGGCCGTCCGGTTTCCCCCCGCCGGTAGACCCTGGATAGGGTCGAAAGTCGCCCTGGAGGGGCGACCACCGTAGAGGAGGGCACTCATTGATCGCGGAGGGAGCGGCAGCTCCCTCTGCGGTCTGAGAAAACCACCTTTGGGCCGACGGGGAAAAGATCGGCCAGTAACATGGCCGACCACTCAGCTGCTCCAGCCGAAAGTCACAGCAACATCTAAGCGAAAAGAACCACCGTGGAAGATCCGGGTGAGACCTTTCCTTCCCTCTTGTTAATTTACCTTTTTCCCTGCTAACAGCTTTAAGAACTATTTCCCTATTTTGAGAAAGCAGCGTTTGATTACTGGGGAAAACGGGCTTTGGAAAAATAATTATTGTTTTTTTTTATTTTATTTTGTCTACATAAGCAGTTGGAACTCGGGCATCTGGATTATTGTGACTTTCTCTTTTGGCTTGTTTATCTTCAGTTTAGGTGAAAATCCTTAGGGAGGGGGTGGAATGTTCTTTTTTTTCTCCCCCCCTCCTGAACAGTACTGCCTAAAAAACCTTTTGCTCTCTGGGCGGACTTATGTAGATTCTTTTGGATACAATGCATCCTGGGACTTGGCATGAAGCCCAGAAACTATGACTGATACAATGTAACTTTCTTCATTTGAACTCCCACTCCCTGATTTTGGCGTGATGCCCAGACTGGATTACAACATAACAACTGACTGCTATTTTTTATCTCTGTGCTGGACTTGACTATTCGTTTTTTTTTTCTCTATCTTTCTTTGGAAATATATCTCTGTCTGCATTTTATATTTTATAACGCTGCAATCTATTCTTTAAGCTGAATTTCTTTTAAAAAAAAAAGAAGAAGATGGAATCCTACTCACAGATTAATTATGGACTTATATTAGAAAAAATCTTGGAAATGAGACTGGAACTTAAAGAACATATTAGATCGCTTAGTTTCAAGGAGGACTCAGAATTAAAAATTGAAGCTCAACCTTTGATTGACTATGATACACAATCAGATCTACAACTTAATGAGATGGATGGAATACATTTACAATCTATTGAATCTACTGAATTTATTGAAGAGGAAGAGGACACATCCTACATGATGGATATCTTTGATGATCAAAGGCAGAACTCAACTAAAACATTTACAACTTTAAAAGCAACAGGATTGGACTTCCAAATACGAGGCACTAAAAACGTTGACAACATGACAGTACAGACAACACTGGATAAAAGAGAAAAAGAATATGATTGGACTCAATGGTGGGAAAAGGCCTTTAGCCAGTTACTAAGATGGGAGGATTTAGAGGCCCTGTTGTGGAAACCTACCTGGCACAAAAAGAAAGCTAGAATTAGATTTAAAAATAAGAGTTAAAATTTTATTTGATGGGTAAAAAGGGCTTCTGGATGTTGATTGAACTAATATTTTTGAGATTTTTAAGGTTACTTTGGTATGAGTCAACACTAGATTTAAATTATGGATTTGATTATGATTTGGAATGGCAATAAGAAAAATTGGAAAATTAAATATTATTGATATTTTTATTTATAAGAATTGAATGGTAATTAGTGAGGTATTAAATGGATTAAATTGAAACAATTGAGGAATCTTTTAGGGACGTGGACTGATCTATGAAAATATTGGATAGAATATATGAAATAGAATATAGTTGAGAAATATTAAGATATAATAGTTATATTACTTGTTTATGATAGAAATAATTATTGTCCTATTATTATTATTATAATGTTATTATATTACTATGTCTAATGCAATAGTTTTAAAATATATAAATTCATGTTTATTTACATAATATGTATGTGAAATAGAATAAGAGATATAATTTGATTGAGAAGCATAAATTGAAATTGGAATAATAGATAGAGGTGAGAAACAATTTATATTTTAGGAATGCTCGAATTGTATACCATAAGAGGGAACTTTTAAAGTAGTAGTTTAAATTGTATATGTATGACTGTATTTTTTGTTGTGTTCTAAGGAGTGGCCTATCTCCACGATGTGTTATAAGCACTTGGCTGTAAAACAAACAAAAACTAATAAAACTTGTTATGAAGTGATATCAGACATGCCCAAAAGGGGTGGAGCTTGCAGCTTGACCTTGTGAGACTACTATGATCATTCTGGCAGAAGCTCCGAGTTCCTGCAGATGTTCCTTTGTACAATTCAACAGCTTTGTTGCACTTATAGCGTCAAGGAAACACAGCTAAGACAATTCACTGAGATGGAGCAGACAATCATTCCTTGAGCTAAAATGCTAAGCATGATATTTATTAATACAGAAATACTATGGAGAATTAAACCTGGGGGAAATAAATGTATATAAACAAATACATTTAAAAACATGTAGACTTTTTCTTTTAACTATGCAATATAAAAGTATTTTGAGTTTGGAATTAAACCAAGGAAATGATTGGCTTACAAACTGAAAAAGGAGAAACAAAAGAAAACAATATTGAAAATTGAGCAAAGAGATAAAATATTGGACTATGCAGATATACAGAAATATTTTTATGACCCTTATTCCAATTTGAACAAAAGAGAAGGTATTTATATAAAAAAATATGTAACTTACCCTGACTCTTACAAATCCAGAGACCTGTGCATTTGTTTTTTCTTGCCTAAATGTAGAACCTTACTTTTTTCACCATTGAATTTCCATTTTGTTAGATAGCGCCCAATGTTCAAGTCTGTCAAGATCTTTCTGTATCTTAAGCCTATCTTCTGGAGTGTTGGCTATTCCTGCCAGCTTGGTGTTGTCTGCAAATTTGATGAGTTCCCCATCTATCCCCTCATCCAAATCATTGATGAAGATGTTGAAGAGCACTGGGCCCAGAATAGAGCCCTGGGGCACTCCACCACACACTTCCCTCCATATAGATGCAGTTCCACTGAGGACCACACGCTCAATTCTGCAGGGCATCCATATGTGTCAAACACCTGGTGGAACATTCACACAAAACTTTTGCAGGGACTCTGCAAAAAGGACTGAGGAGGTCCCAACAATGCTGGACTTGGCTAAGGCTGGTCAAACCCAATCTGATCCACTGAGAGGCATTGGAAGCTTAGTTAACACCTTAAGAGGAGCAAAAGAAATTCTGCCCTATCTTGGCTTGCTCTTCTGACCAGGACCAGCAGCTTGGTCACCTTCATACAGTGTTTAATTAATTACAATTAATGTTTCCTTATGCCTATCCCTGAATCTGTAACCTTTCTTTGTGGCCCGCCATTCTGTTGGGAGGGGGAATGCCTTAGGGATGCTTTGCACTGTCCTGCATTTTGCCCTTCCCCCAGGGGATGGAATGTATCACCCTTATGTGAGAGACAGTTGTGCTTGGAGCCAGAAGGAAATGAAAGCGAGAGAGACCTTGAAAGAATGCGCCAAAGAACCCAGTTACCAAAACATTATGCCATCTGTGGATTGGCTGGAATTCAAATGAACACTGGGACTCTGGGGGAGGAGTATTGACTATTGCTTTTAATATACTGCTTTCATGGATTTTCCTCAGATCTTGCCTTGTTTTCTATGCTATCACTAGCCCCTAATAAAAGTTCCTTTTGAGACAATGCCTGTTTCAACCCAGGTGAACAACACCTTCCCATGAATCCTAAGTTAGCAAGTCAGATTTTGGCAAGAGATACAGCCTGGTTTTCCCTCACCCTTCTTCCCCACTACCTCCACCCTGGGTACCTTGGAGTAGATTCTCTCTCCTACCCTAATAACAAGATGCCCCATTGCTCTGGGAAAGAGGATGAGGCTGGAAAGTGTCTGTCTATATTCCTTAGGCTTATTATGCTGATCTTGAACCATTACTGCATAGAATCCCAACTGGAGATAAACTCTGATACAAACTATTATAATGAAATTTTTATAGCCCCTCAGCTCCAATTATTTCTGGCATATCAGTAAGATTCCCATTGCAGACTTCCGGTTCCGGTTACAGTGCCCGCGGACGGCAAAGAACTTGCTCTCTTTGCCGTCCGGTTTCCCCCCGCCGGTAGACCCTGGACAGGGTCGAAAGTCGCCCTGGAGGGGCGACCACCGTAGAGGAGGGCACTCATCGATGGAGGGAGCGGCAGCTCCCTCTGCGGTCCGAGAAATTACCTTTGGGCCGACGGGGAAAAGATCGGCCAATAACATGGCCGATCACTCAGCTGCTCCAGCCGAAAGTCACAGCAACATCTAAGCACAAAGAACCACCGTGGAAGATCCGGGTGAGAACTTTCCTTCCCTCTTGTTACCTTCCTTACTTCCCTATGAAAAGCTTTTAGAAACTACTCCCTCCCTTAAAAAAGCAGCGTTTGAATACTTCGGGAAAAAAATTGACTTTGTTATTGTGTATTTGAGCTGTTGGAATTCGGGGGATCCTGAAAAAAAAAAAAAAGAGAAGAAAAAAGCCTTACTGTGACTCTTCCTCTCTGTTTGCTTGTTTTAAATTTAAGTGGAAATTTTAGGGAGGGGGGTGGAGTGTTTTTTCTTCCTCCCCCCCCCTTCTGAACATTTTTATCCACTTTAAAAAGGAAAAAAAAAACTACCTTGGCTACCGGGTGGAGTTATGTGGATTGGAGGGTTACATTGTATCTTGGAAACTGGCGTGAAGCCCAGAAAGTCTTATCGTAACGTTGCCATGGTAGCTGAACTTTTGAACCTGGTGCTACGCCCAGATACTGCTGTTTTCTTATTATAGAAAAAAAAAGGAGAGAGAAGAAGGATGGAAGCTTATTCACAGCTCAATTATGGACTTATATTAGCAAAAATTTTGGAAACAAGAGAAGAACTAAAAGATCATTTTAGGACACTTAGAAATGAGGATGGTTTAGAGCTAAAAACTGGATTTCAAACTCTAACTGAGCATGATATACAATTGGATTTACAATCTAATGAGATGGAGGATTTATATTTACAATCTACTGAAGAGGAAGATGTTACACCTTATACACAAAGGATGGAGACTTCTGAAGACCAAAAGCAGAACTTAATTGAAACATCTATAGATGTAAAAACAACAGAAATGGACTCTCTAATACGAGACATTAAAAATGCTGATAGTACATATAAACAACGAATAATCACCACACTGGCTAAGACTGAGTATATAGTGCAGACAATATTGGGAAAAAGAGAAGAAGACTATGATCAGACGCAACTGTGGGAAAATGTGTATAACCAAATACCAAGATGGGAGGAGCTGAAAGCCGTATTGTGGAAACCTGCTTGGCATAAAAAGAAAGCTAGAATTAGTTTTAAAATGAGTGTTAAAAATTTATTTGATGGGTAAAATGGTTTTTAAAGACTTTAAGTGAGCTAATATTTTTGAGATCTTTAAGGTTTAAGATTTTAGTCTGACCAATTTTGATTTGAATTATGGACTTGATTATGGTCTGGAATGGTAACTATGGAAAACTGGAAAAGCGAAAATCAGGAGTTGTATTGAGACTGGTGAAATACTAATGATATTTTTACATGCAATGATTGAAGAATGGATTGACTTATAAAAATGTTTAGAAAATAGGAAATAGAATACAGTGGAGAACTTTTAAAATATACTTATATATGTTTAATAGTGGAGAAATTTTAAAATATACTTATATATGTTTAGCTTAGAAATAATTAGAAATAACTTAAGCTAATCCAAAATGGTTTGGAAACGTAAAGTTATATTCACTTATAAAATATGTATGTGAGATAGAATAAGAGATAGAACTTAATTGAGAAATATAAACTGAATATTTGGAATAATATGGTCTTTATTATATGGATACTCGAATCGTATACTATATGTCTATGTAATGCTAGTTGGAATATGCTAATAGTTAATTAAGCTTAAAATGGGTGGAAATATTGTTGATAGTTTGGTTTTGTTTGTTTGTTCTTGCTTCTTTGATTGACAAAATAGAGAGGGAAGATTTAAAAAAGTGTAAATTGTTTATGTATGATTGTATGTTCTATTTTGTTTTATGGAGTGCCCTATCTCCACGATGAGTCCTAAGCACTTGGCTGTAAAATTAAAAAAAAATTCAATAAAACTTGTTATAAAAAAAAAAAGATTCCCATTGCACAAGCCTCGTGTTTCAAATATTTAGGGGTGGATTTAGGGGTGCTTACTGCAAAGAGGTTGAGATTTGTAAGAAAAACATTCTAGTTTTAAACATTGGAAAAATCAAGGAGATCATTGTCGATTTCAGAAAAGGCAAGCACAGCCACATTCCTCTGTGTATTACTGATTCACCCATGGAGATAGTTATCAGACTCAAATTTCTGGGTGTGTAGTTAACAAGTAGGCTGGCTTGGTCGCTCAACAACGAGACACTGGTAAAGCGGGCACAGCAGCACCTGCATTTTCTGCATAACATGAGAAAAGTACATCTTCCTTCCTCTGTCCTTATCACTTTCACAGAGGGATGATTGAGAGCATCCTGTCATACAGCATTATAGTCTGGTTTGGAAGCATCACTGCTTCAGACAGGAAGGTGGTGGTGAGGATGGCAGAAAAGATCATTAGCAGTTCCCTCCCTTCCATCCATGACATGGCATATAAGCGTTGCTTGAGCAAAGTTTACAAGATTGTCTGGGACACTACACATCATCTTCATGACCTTTTTCCTTGTTGCCTTCTGGGAGGAGGCTTCGTGGTGTCCGAAGCAGAACATCCAGATTCAGTCATAGTTCTGTTCCATACAGTATTAACATTGTGAACTCTAAAACTTCCTCTTTCCACTACGTATTTAAGATGGATGGTGATTAATATTTATATGTTATTTATATGTAAGGGTGTAGGTTTATACATATGTTGTATATAGCATGTTTAAATGTGTGTTATGTATGTGTACACTTTTGAGACCAAGCAACAAAATTTCATTTTTAATGTATGCCATTGTGCCCACAGTAAAAAATGACAATAAAGGTTTATCTGTCTGTCTGTCTGTCTGTCTGTCTGTCTGTCTGTCTGTCTGTCTGTCTGTCTGTCTGTCTGTCTGTCTGTCTGTCTGTCTGTCTGTCTGTCTGTCTATCTATCTATCTCTATTTTCAGGCCTCAGGTAGGCTAAGCATACAGAATAGATATAATCATTTGAATGCTCAAAAAAGCTCAGCAGCCAGCTTGTGATTCAACTGGACAAGAATGAGAAACACTATATTCCAGTTGCCCTTTAATTATTTCAAGCAAAATCATTGGCATTGCTCATATATGCAAATCAACATGGACCATTTTCTACATTTGGCCTGTTAAAACATGTTGAAAATTGAAACACTTCTGTTTCTCACATTTTCACATTTTTTTGGGTTGTAAGCTGCTCCTTTGTGTTCAAGTCTGGCCTGAGGATGATAATGTAGCACTTGGGGATGAAGATGCAGCCCAGTATCCCAGCATTGGAGGCCAAGATGGAGAAGACCTGCACAGCCACCATGTATTTCCCTTTAGTGCTCAGATAGGTGGGTACAAAAGTCACCCAGACACTGCAGAAGACCAGCATGCTGAAGGTGATTAACTTGGTTTCATTGAAGACACCAGGCAAATTCCTGGCCAGGAAAGCTACAGTGAAGCAGATGGCAGCCAGGAAGCCCATGTAGCTGAGGGTGATGTAGAACATGACAGCATAGCCTTCGTTGCATTGCAGGATGATCACTCCAGGCTGAGAGTGGAAGTCAGAATCAGGGAATGGGGGAGAAACTCCCAGCCAGATGGAGCAGATGATAATTTGGACTGTAGAACATGAAAGGATGATAGCATTGGCCAAGCTCTTCCCCAACCATCTCTTTACTCGATTTCCTGGTTTTGTGGCCAGAAAAGCCAGCATCACTATGATCGTTTTGGCCAAGAGAGAAGAAATAGCAACTGAGAAGATGATGCTGGAAACTGTTTGTCGGAGAAAGCAGGTGGCTTTCCTTGGTTGACCAATAAAGAGAAGTAGAGACAAGAAACAAAGCAGGAAGGAGACCAGGAGGATGTAAGAGAGGTCTCGGTTGTTGGCTTTGACAATGGGAGTTTCTTGGTATTGAATGAATATGATTAAAACAAAGCTTGTAGTTAGGAACAAGAGTACGTCAAAGGAGACCAGGATAATGCTTAGAAGCTCTTCATAGGACAGGAACACTATAATTTTGGGGATACATTTCATTCGGTCCTCATTTGGATATTTCTCATCAGGACACTTGATACATTTTTCTGTATCTGAGGAAACCAGAAATAATATTACTTTAATATTCTGTCCTTATACCTTTCAAGAAATGCCTTCTTTGGACAACAGCTGATACCAGGACCATTTTCCAAGATCTCATCTCATCTTATCTCCACATTAAGAATGTAAGAAGAATATAATTTTCTAAAAAATATAAAACTAAGGTCTATGAAACTTGGGGGAACCCTAGGTCCCTAATGATTTCTCATATTATGTTCAGAACCTTCATAGGAACCTTCATTATTAGAGATAAATAATGAGTCAGTGAATCTTTTTTGGCACACTTCCTGGGACCTGCCGTATGGAACTTGTTAATATAGTGGACTCGGGATGCCTATCTTGTGAAATCTAGTTGAAATCTATCTTGTGAAATCTAGCAGAGAAAGTATGTGTGTAACAAGGTGCCCCATACCAGTTCACATCACCTCATTCTGGAAAAGTGACACTTTCTCAGTGATCCTCAAGGGGAGCCCCCTATAGAATTCATTGCACTAATCCTTCCAGGAGGTAGATCTAAGACAATTTCTCACATTTCAAAGAACTCTGATATTTCCAGAGAGGTTAATGTGGCAGGACACATGCAAACTAAAAATCAGAAGAAATATGCTTCCTCAATCTGCCCTATCTTCTGATCTCCATACAGCTCCTCCTTCAAAGTCTTTTAGTATTCTTCCCTATAAATAAGAAATTTTGCAATTGAGCTTCAATCTGTCTTTTAACTTCCACTTTCATGAAAACGCTCTGGGTGAATCCCCTTCCAAAAGGCCTTCCATTATCTTCATTGCAACCCACCTTCCTGAGTCGAGACGGTCCCCTTTGGACAAGAAACACAGTCATAGCAGCAAACTGGTTCTCCTTTTTGAGTCTGCTTGAGAAACCCTGGATGACAATTTTCCACACATTTGGACTGAGGGAGAGACTAAGCAGAAAAAAAGGCTCTATGAAAATGGATTCCTCCATTCTTTATACTGTATATCCATGATTGTAAAGTATAATGATCATATTAAATTTTTGAATAAATGTATTCTAAAAATATTAAATTAGATTACATTTATGAAAGCATAATAAAACTGTGATGAAGAAAGAAACTTCTGACCAGTAGAATTTGGACAGGTTTCTCATGGATTCAATAAAACAGTGCAAAGTTGCTCCCCTTTGAAAGTAGTCTAAGACCATTTCTCAGTTAAAAAGGAAAGGGCCTTCTTAATAGTCAAAGGCCAAATCTAAGAAACATTTGCTCTCAAATTGTCCCTTGTATTTGTAATATGTGGAAGGCATTTCTTTCGAACAAAGACATGTTTCAGTACTTCAGTTTGCTAAGTAAGGGCACTGGTGGTGCAGTGGTTAGTATTGCAGGCAAACTCTGCCCACAGCCTGGAGTTTGATCCTGGCAGGGCTCAAGGTTGACTCAGCCTTCCATCCTTCAGAGGTTGGTACAATGAGGACTCCAATTGTTGGGGGCAATATGCTGACTCTGTAACCACCCTGAGAGTGCTGTAAAGCACTATGGGATGGTATGTAGGTCTAAGTGCTATTGCTATTGCTATATTACCTCAGACCAGTTATTATGATTTCATACGTAGTAACAGTCTTGGACCTATCCTAGCTCTATCCCAGTGGGATGAAAGACAGTAAGGGATAACTCTGGCAAAGTCCAGGTTGCTTAAAATCATCACAGATCATGTTCCTGCCTTTTTAGGTGATACTATCCCCAATCAGGTCAAGGTGAAGCTCATTTCCCATTGGGACCAACAAGACTTCCATCCAGTCATTGGATTCAGTCCAAACCTGAACTCAAAGTCTGGTTATTAGTTGCCTTCTTCTTTGCTATTTGAGGATAAGGAACAAGCAAAATGGAGGCTATCAGCACCACAATCCCCAGCACTTGATGGCCTCTCTTACCAGTTTTATGGAGATACTAAATTGCTGTGAGGACACAAAAGGGCCATGATCTATGTCTTAAGGAATCATCACCCAGCATTCCATGTTGGGTATGGCTGAATCAGATTAACCATTGTTCCATATTATAACCTCTGAAGGACACCTGGTTCAATAGTTCTGAAACCTCACAAGCATTCTAATAATATTGAAGGTTTTTATTCCCCAAGTTCAATTCTCAGTGAAGGTCAACTACCTTGGTGACTAGGCTTATCCCACTCGGAATGGGTGCTAAGAGTTGGAAAACAGATGAAGGATACCAATATTCCCCCACCTTGTTGATCAACTTTAGCTGTGAAAGAGAGTCTTGGTTGATAATAAGTCTGTGTCTTTCAAAACTTCCAAGAGTCTTGTACCTGGCATCCTCCTCAGGCAGAACCACCAAGGTCATTATATTCAGATCTGCTGCTATGTCTCCTTTTTTGTCCAAATAAAGTTTCATCCAGGAAAAATTGGAAAACTCATTCTTCTCCAGAAATGGATGGAACTACAATGGAAATATCCATGAATTTTAAAAGCAGAAATCTTGGTTTCTTATCTCACATGGTCTAATCATATTTAAATCTTTCTACTATGGTTATCTAACTTGCAAATATCTTTAATTGGGAGCGCAAGTTTCCATACTATCTTCCAAAGTGTAAAATAAAGGTTCAACAAAATTGATACAATATATGTTGACAAAATATCATTGGCAGTGTTTCTCAATTATTGGGCTTATTCTAGAGCAAGTCAATAATAAATTGAAGAAATAAACAAAGCAATTATTCATTATCTCCTTCAGAGCAGCAGAGTGATTACCAGAAGGCATGGATTTTGTCAAGAAGAAACTTGTTAGGCTAATCTTCTTCCAGGTAGACCAGATGGGAAACACAACCAGAAGAATTAATTCTATTTTATTCAAAGTAGCTAATTCTACTTTATTCAAAGGCCAAATTAACAGAATCAAGGAAGTCTAAAGGTACGAATCTCCCACCAACACTTTTAGAATCTTAAAACTTAGGGAGGATCCTTTCTGAATTTTCTTCTCTACCCGTTATGCAACTCTGGTTCCCCCCCCCCCTTATCAAATCCTTTCTAGGCAGCATGTTTTCTTCCTGTCAGATCCCCAAAGAAATGTATTACTCTTTTTTCTATCCTATGCATGCTTCTGTAACCATTTTTGGGGGGCTGCCATTCTGTTGGGAGGGGAGATGCTTTGGGGGATGCCTTGCACTGCCTTGCTACTCTGCTCTTCCCCCAGGGGAAGGAATGCCACTGAATAATATCGCTCTTATCTGGAAGATGGTTTGCGCTTGGAACCAGAGGGAAACGAAACTGAGAGAGACTTTGAAGAGCATGCCAAAGGAGCCAGCTACCACAACAATATACCACCTGTGGATTGGCTGAGATTCAAATGGACAGTGGGACCCTGGGGGGAGGAGTAATGAATATTGCTTTTGATATACTGCTCGCGCAGGATTTTTCCCCAGACCTCACTTTGATTCCTTGCTGTCACTAGCTCCTAATAAAAGTTCCTTTTGAGACAATGCCTGTTTCAAGAGTTCTGCTTTCTTGGGAGACCTAGCTGAGGCAGGTCCTTACAATTCCCATGCTCTGAGGACATTCCCATATATCATTATACTGTCTTAATAAATTGTGGGAATTCAGGCTTCCGGTTCTGGATTACGGCACCAGCGGACGCGCAGGGAGAGCTCTCCGCCGTCCGGTTTCCCTTCATCGGAAGACCCTGGAAAGGATCGAAAGTCACCCCGGAGGGGCGACCACTGCTGAGGAGGACCCTCGCCAGATCATGGAAGGGCAGCAGTCCTTCCGTTTGATCCGAGGCAGCTCCTTTGGATCGACGAAGAAAAGATCAGCCATTAACATGGCCGATCACCTAGCCGTACCAGCCGAAAGCCAAAAGCACTACTAAGCACAATGAAGCACCGTGGAAATTCTGGGTAAGACCCTTCCTTACCTTTCTTTTACCCTAGCTACCTTCCTGTGAAAGCCTCCTGAAACTTCCTCCCCGCTCTTAATACAGCGGCGTTTGCATACTTTGGAAATTTAAGCTTTGGAACAAAAAGAAAAGAATAATTAATCTTAACAACTAAATAACTGGATTTTTATTTTTTTTGGATACTTTGGGGTCCCAAAAAGTTCCTATTATAGAGACCTATCATCTTATCTATCTATTAAGTGAAATTTTTTTTTATTGGCGTTTGGAAAAAGATTTCATAGCCTACTGGGGACATCTTGTGGCTAAGCCTGGTACAGCAACTGAATTTCTATGACTGTGAGGCCTGTTGACTTCCCCGATTTGGCCTTCACATTATCTAAGAAAAAGATAAGAATTGGAAACAGCTGGGTGGTGAAAACAATTTCTAGAAATTGTGGAGGTGGACATTGGCTGACTCTTATTAAACATAGCCTCCACTAAAAGACTATCTCTAATCACCTTAGAAATGGAGGAACCTTACCCACAACTTAACTATAAACTCATACTTGAAAAAATCCTTGAAGCCATTGAGCTAATGAACGCCAGAGTGAAAGCCAAAGATGTTACCCCAAAACTACAAATTGAACTCCAGACTCCAACTGATCAACTTACAAGCCAAAAAACAACAGAAGAGGAACAAATTAACATCAAAGAGGATGCTACACAATACGTCCAACCTATTGAGAACTTTTAGAATCCAACACTGACTTCAACTAAAGTACCTGTAACTCCAAAAGCAACAGGAACTGATCAACAAATACAATATATTGAGAACTTAGACAATTTAGACAATCAAATAACAATCACAATACCGGACATGACTTTTTATTCTAGTCAGACGAAACTCAAAGAAGAAGAAGAAGAAGACCAGATTGAACTGATGATAAACATTCCAAACCAAACATGGAAATTTGAATTATTAGGGCAACAACCTAATAACTATAAAGAGGCCAGTTCCTTTGAAAAATTGATAACTGGATGTTTTCCCTTGATTCAAACAACACGTGTAGGAATGAAGGGAGACTCATCTGAGGATTTAAAGGCTCTGGGTATGGAAGCCTGCTTGGCACAACAAGAAAGCCAGAGTTAGATTTAAAAATGGGACTTAAAATTTCACTTAATGGGTTAAGGAGATTTTCAGAGATATTGAGATTTAATATTTAGGATTTAGATTTAGAATTGAAATGAAAATTAATTGTTAGATTATAGCTTTTAATTGTAATATGGAAATGGGTTTGTGACAATGAAAGATATTTTATTAGTAAATGAGGAGCTACCAGGACAAGAAATAGAATATATTTGTGAAATAAAGTAAGAATGTAATCTTTGGAACAATATGTGTACTCTAGATACGATAATTATCTTGTAATGAATGAGGGAAATTAGGGTTACCCGAAGTTCAAACATTATGGTTATTAAAGGCTAAATTGGAACATGGTAATTGGAATTAAGTAAAACTTAAAAACAGGACTTGGATATGTATAAGTAAAATTTTATTGATAAATGTATTGATTGATTGAGCTTTATCTAGAAATGTATTAACTTGAATATGATATAATAATTAAGGGAAATAGAGAGGGAACCTTAATGATCTAACCTGACATATATATGAATGACTCTGTTATTGGACTATTGATTACCCTATCACCATGCTGCTTCCTAAGTACTTGGATGTAAAAATTGAAAAATTAATAAAACTTGTTATAAAAAAATAAATAAATTCTGGGAATTCTGGTGATATAACTTGAATTCAGCATCATATTAGCAAACTACATCAAATTATTTTCATGGGGGCTAGGTGATATGATAATTAAGAGTAGAAAAATTAAATTTTTAATTAAAAATTGAAATTGTACTGAAACAATTTTCAACTTTTTTCAATAATCTGGGAGTTATGAATTACAACTAGATTTATACCAACACTTAGAAAAAGCTATTCAGATCTTTCTTAAAATATACCAATTCAACAAAAATATTTATGATTTTGTAATAGAGAGAGGTACATTAGTAAAATCCAATAAAAAGTATGATTTTCAGCAACGAGGACTTGACAACCTACAGTGTCTCATATAAGAAAAAAAAGATGGCAGCTACAATTTAGATCTTTTATTAAGATTTCATTTGTATGTTTTACACATTACTTTTTAATGTATAACATAAAAACCAGACATGATATTCAAAACACATCAAGATGCTTTACCAAAATGGGCTGAAAAAAGAGAATGATTTAAAAGAGACACAAGTGCAAATTTCTCCACTAAATGAAGAAAACTGAAATGTAAGGGAAGAAGGATTAGGGATACCAATAATTGTGAGAATGATTTCATAATGGTAGTTGATTGCAGAGCGAATGTGAGAAAGCAGTGAGATGCTCACGGAAAGAAGACAAATGCATCCATAAGAATCTCAACAGAAAGAATATTCTGGTTTGAGGAGACCCCAACTCAAGTACCAAGTTCATTTGCAGGGATCACGCTTGGAGAAGACATTTCAGAAAATCTGGAAAACCTTCAGGGTTTAGGGAACGGCAATGGAGACAAGGAAGAATCAAAGGAACTGCTCTTAGCCTTCAGGAAAGACCAGGAGAAGAGCTATGTTGCTGTACAAGAGTTGCAAATCAGAAGGAATCTGGGAGCACCCTTTTCAACTAATACAAGGTCTTCCTTGGAGAAGGTGGGGGGGATACAGCATTCTTCCAATATTTGAAAATGTTACACAGAAACTTAAGATCTGTGTATTCTTATTCCAGAGAAAAATGTATTTAGTTACAATAGGGTAGATTCTAGCTGAACTAGAGGAAAATTATCCTAAAAGGAGGAGCAGTTTTACAGCTGAGCCAGTGAAGAAATGAAATCATAAAAACAGATCATGCCAAACCAATCTTATTTCATTCTTTGATAAAGTGACTAAATTAGTAGACCAGCAAAACGCTGTGGACATAGTATACTTAGATTTCAGTAAGGCATTTGACAAAATAGACCACAACCTGCTGCTTAATAAGTTAGAAAAAGGTGGGATATCCGATAGACAACATCACCACCAGATGGATCTGTAGCTGGCTGATAAACCGTACTCAGCGAGTAGTCCTCAATGGCACCACATCCACATGGAGAGAAATAAGCAGTGGGGTACCACAAGGTTCCGTCTTAGGCCCAGTACTCTTCAATATCTTCATAAATGACTTAGATGAGGGAATAGAAGGGGGACTCATCAAATTTGCAGATGTCACTCAACTGGCAGGAATAGCCAACACCCCAGAAGACAAGCTCAGGATCCAAAAAGATCTTAACAAACTTGAACAATGTGTCCTATCCAACAAAATGAATTTTAATGTGGAGAAAAGCAGTTTTATATTTAGGCAGGAAAAATCAAAGGTATAAGTACAGATTAGGTGAGGCCTGGCTCAAAAACAGTAACTGTGAGAGGGACCTTGGAGTCCTAGTGGACGATCACTTGACTATGAGCCAGCAGTGTGCAGCAGCAGCCAAAAAAGGTAATACAATCCTGGATTGTATAAACAGAGGCATAGAATCAAGATCACACCAAGTATTAGTACCGCTTTATAAAACCCTAGTGAAACCACACCTGGAACACTGCAACCAATTTTGGTCACCATACTACAAAAAAGATGTTGAGAGTTTGGAAAAAATTCAGAGAAGAGGAACTAAAATGATCAAAGGCCTGGAGACTAAAACATATTAAGAACAGCTGCGGGACTTGGGTTTGGCTAGTCTAAAGAAAAGAAGAAACAGGGGCGACATGATAGCAGTGTTCCAGTATTTGAGGGTCTGCCACAAAGAAGAGGGCATCAAACTATTCTCCAAAGCACCAGAGGGCAGGACAAGAAATAATGGTTGGAAACTGACCAAAGAGAGAAGTAACCTGGATTTAAGGAGAAACTTCCTAATAGTGAGGACAATTAACCAGTGGAAGAGCTTGCCTTCAGAAATCATGGGCGCTTCCTCAGTGGAGGTTTTTAAGAAGAGACTAGACAGTCACTTGTCTGAAATGGTATAGGTTCTCCTGCTTGAGCAGGGGGCTGGACTAGAAGACCTCCAAGGTCCCTTTCAGCTCTATTCTATTCTATTCTATTCTATTCTATTCTATTCTATTCTATTCTATTCTATTCTATTCCATTCCATTCTATTCTAAAGGAGGAGCAGTTTTACAGCTGAGCCATTGAAGAAATGAAGTTGTATCTCCTTTTTACTGATTGTGCTAATGCAAAGACCAAGCAGCCATCAATCAGAAAAGTTGTTGGGCAGGGCAGATGGGTTGAGCTAGATGGTCTCAGCGTGTATTTTAAATGTATGAAGGTAAACCTTTATGATTCTAATCAGAAACCCATACTTACAGGAATTTATTTAAAATTGCATACATCCCTTTTAAAATTAGCCATGTTTAATATCAATGTATATATCTATCACAGTGCCTGCTCTTGGAAACATTATGCCCTGACCATTTAGATCGGCCAATCCTGTTGGCCTTTTATAGCACAAGGATGTTGAGATGGTTCCCCTCCTTCCCTTTGGATTTCCCCCCCAAAGGAATGCAGTTTGATGGATCCTTGTCAGGACCACCTACCTGCCAGGGTTGCAGCCTTAGAGACCCCAGGCTCTCTTTGCTGTCTCTTCTTTGCCTCCTGGATCTGGAGGAATATGCAGCCTTCATGACATGGGCCAGAGTCATAAAGACACTATAATAATGATGGTAATTTGGGATATGGTCCCTATTTTTTTTCTTTTGGGTCTCCAGTGGTGCTTTCTGGGTGCATCTTCTTCGGCCTTTGAAAGAAAAGACTTTCTTTGGAAACAAACAGTGAAAATATAGAAATTGAAACCAGGGTTCCACAAAGAAATACTGTTCAAAGCCATCATAGTTTATCCTTTCTTTTAGCTGAACAGAAAGCCCCCAAATACTATGGACATATCTGAAAAGTTTGTGCCTTGTCATTGTCAATCCTGAATCAGGTAACACAATCCAGATTTTCCCTTCAATGGTTCCTGGTAAACACTGAAGTGCTAAATGGAAAGGAAGAATTCTGTCCCAAAGATTAACTTTCTCCATGAAGTGAACAAAGACATTGACTTGTCTCCATTTAGAGATGGCTTCCCTCAGAGAGGCTGTATATCTATCTGTTGAGAATTGCTGTGATATAACAACACAGATTCCATTCCTGACAAGCAAAGGAATCAATTTCCCCATGAAATCATCTCCATTCTCTGTGTCTGAAGCAAAGAGACCAATCAAGGTCCATCTGAAATGGAGGAGCAGTTGGACAATTGCTGGGTACTTGATCCCTTCTTTGGGGGAAAGCTGGTGGTAAAAGGGAAATCGACTTTTATCACTCAGATCCTCTGAAGCAATTTTCACATTGATCTGAAAAAGCAATGAAGAATGTTGCCTTATATATGGAGTCAGAACAAGTCCAAAATACCACATTTTAATAAATCCAACCTAATTTTCATGGATATAGTAGATTAGTTTATTGTTGATTAGTCATTCAGCCATATCAAGATGCTGGATATAAACAATATTAACTAGATCATGTATAAAAATAGTATAAAAGAAAATAAATTAAAATTAATACGAATAAAGAATGCAAATCACATTTCTATATCACCCCTAATATTTACTACAATCAGAAATACATATGTAAATCTCAAGTGAACTTTGTTCAAAAAAATAATGACCTTAGAATGTGTTGTTCATAATTCCTTGTAAGTTGTTAATGTCTAGACCAGGGGTAGGCAACCTTGGCTCTTTTATGACTTGTGGACTTCAACTCCCAGAATTTCTGAGCCAGCATGGCTGGCTCAGGAATTCTGAGAGTTGAAGTCCACAAGTCATAAAAGAGCCAAGGTTGCCTACCCCTGGTCTAGACTGAGTTACATGAGTTCAAATATGGCAATCCTATTTCTCATGTCTCCACTGAGCAGTGGTGGGATTCAGCCAGTTCGCACCAGTTCGGCAGAACCGGTAGGTAATTTTTTGTTGCCCAGGCCCAGAATGGACTTCCGGAAGCGGCGTCCACACAGAGAACTGGTTGTTCACATATTTGAATCCCATCACAGCCACTGAGCCCAAAATGAAACCTGAAACACGTGCTTGTAGAAAGGGATTTGATCAGGGCCAACAGTCTTGAGTTCCATTTTAAGGGCAATCAGTTCCCTCCGTATTAGATGCTGCACTGAGATCTATGAAGGCAGCAAACAGATGTTTCCACTGACTGACATATTTTGGATTAAGCTGTTTCACAGCAAGGCAATTGTCAACAGTAGACTAGATTTTGTAAAGCCTGCTTGTTCTTCTGTAAGGAATGCATTTTTCATCTACCCTGTTTCGCTCCATCAAGAGGAACCTAGCATAGATTTGGGGCCCAATGTCAGACTAATCAGCCTGTAATTGCTAGGATCCTTTTCATTCCATTTTTTTATATGTAGGAGCTACTATTGCCATGTTCCACCCAATAGGGCTATATTCGATATAATTTATATATACAAATCAACCAGACATTAGAGACCCCACCAATGAGGATATTTGTTCAATTGATAAGCTGGTAGAAAGTCCTCCCAAGGGGCTTTAATATTCATCAAACCATTTATGATGAAATTAATTTTGAACATATTAGGGTAAAAATGTGCTTATTATTTAATAGTTATTTAATAATAGCCACTATGCCTCCCTAAACATATATGCTTTATCACCTGTAGGTAAGATAATACATTGGGATTTGTTCATCATGGAAAATATCATCATCGTGGCTAATATGCAGAAAATATGAGATTTGCATCACCACTGTACCTTCTGATTGTACAGAAGATCCTTTGATTGGACGCAAAGCCTTTCCTCACCTTCACAAGTAGGCAACAAAAGTCCCCAAAACAATGGGGATGATTTCACGAGAGGTTATGGCTGCTTTGGACTTGGCCCCTTTTCACTCTTGATCTCAATCCCCAGCCATCACCCCTACAACAGCCATAGTGAAAAGCAGTTGTTGAATTCCACAGAGAAGATATGGTTGGATTCCTTGCACACCTACTGCCATCCCACACACTTTACAAGATACAGAAACACATAAACCAACCTGTGGGACTTTGTAGGGGCCTACTAATGTTGACATTTGGTGAGATATGTCCCTGTCAGCTCCATCAAGTAAAGCGAAAATGTTGTCCTTCCTTCCACAGCTGTAGTTGGGAACATTGGCTTCTCCAGGAGAGAGCATGTCCAGCAAGGCATCTGAAGTGCCAAGGGTGCTCAAATAGTTGTCACGGATGTTGTAGCCAAGTGTAAGATTGTGCTGGAACTGGGGTTTCTTGCTTATCACTTGAATAGTGGCAATAAAGCGTATTATTGCTGTCTTACTAAAATATAAACTAGTGTAAAAAATATTCATGTTAGCATCACCATCATTTACAGCAATAATAAAACAGATTTTTTTCAATGTAATCCTCTTGGTCTCACCAAGTCAATGGATTCTTAAGCCAATACTAATCCAAAATCAGAGGCTAATGATAGTCACCCATTACTATTTAATTTTTATGAATGTTGAGAAGATGAGATGGAGATAATCCTTCATCAGGGTTAAGAATCAGAAATGCCCCATTTTTTGTAGCAATACTAATTTTCATCTGTCCAGCAACCAGGATTCAAACTCATTCAATCATTAAAGAAGAACACCATAAAAGGAAGAGGATGTTTCATAAGTGACCCAGAAAAGCTATTCTAACAATGACTCAGCCTCTATTCCTACAAGGATCAGGCATTGAATGTCAAGAGTGGTTATAAAAATATATGTGAATGGGCTGATCTACTACAATGCTTTCAATAACTACTTTAAAGAAAAAACAGTATCCAAGTGATGAATGGAGGACTGGATGGGAAGATGAAAATAATCTGCCCCATCTTTGGATCTGAGTCTCTTCCATAAAATAAGACAAAAGAGAGAAGACATGGAAATCAAAAAGATTCAGGAAATTAGACAGATGCTGCAATACGGGAGTCAGTGAAATAAGAATAAAAGAAGAAGAAGTCTGTTAGAAATGGAAATGGAGGGAATACAAATCCATCACATTGAATGACTTACCAGTGAGTTTGACTAGAAGGAACCATGCTGAAAGTCAACGTTATGGGCAATATTTTTGTTGCAGAAGTGACTATACCAATGAGATGGTCTCCTGGTTTGTAATAGTTCCATGGCTTTTTTCCATTCTGGTGCTCCAAACTCCATGGGCATTTCATTCTAAGCTTCCCAGACACTGGCCGCGACACCAGCAGCATCAGAAGCAGAATCAGTAGGTCCATAATTTGTAGGACTGAATCAATCCTGTTTTTAAACAAGAATGACAAGAAGAATCAAAAGAATTCAAAGAACTCTCAGAAGATGGAAATGCCAGTGGATTTCCTTATTCAGACAGAGATAAACAGAGCTTCATAATGAAAGGAGAGGAAGGCACATTGAAGAGCCCAGCCCCTGCCTATCCCGAAACGTGTGCCACACAGAGGGTGATCTGAGGCATTTATTCTTTTTTGATACAAGATCCCTTCCATGTTGCTTCAATACAACGTTTATATCAAAGACAGGCAACGGAGAAGTAGCAGAAGAGGTCTCAGAGACAGGGATGGTGATAATTGCAGTGAGAAGGAACTTCTCCTCTTGGGATCCTAAATTACTTTGCGGTCCCATCTGCAGAGGAGTAGTGTTATGGTTCCAAAGGAAGATTGCTTTTCAAAGAAACATGAGGCATTTCTCCTCTTTGAATCTTTTAAATTGCAAACATAACCTTGGCACTTACACGGATGGATGCCAGAAACTGAATTTCTCTGGCTTGCGTCTTTCTTTTTTTGCTACACCCCTCCCTTATTTTACAGTCATGAATTACGTCTTCCAATTAGGCTGGAGGCCAAAGATTTACTTCCGTTTCTTTCCCGGGCTTTCCTCATGAACCTCCTCTCTTTCTGTCATCTGAATTAACTCTAAAAATACCAGACAGTTCTGCATATCTTGTCAAAGCAATAATATCCTATATTTACAGCGTTGACATCTGGCCCCCCTTACAAAAAGGACAGATCCTGTAATGTAAACAAAAGCATATATTAATGATTAGTTTTCGGTTTGTTGGGATGTTTCGTATGAAACCTTTTGACGAGCCTGTCAGCTTTCACCTCACTGGATTTCACCCAAGTAGCTTCAGACAACGGGTATCCCTTCCATTGTACTAGGTACTGCAATTTCCCTTTAAAAATTCTAGAATCAAGAACATGTTTCACTTCGTAATGGGTCTGTCCCGCAACTACGAGGGGCCCAGGTGCTTTCTTCGGGGGAGGTCTTAAAGTGGAACCCCGATAAAGTTTTAACAAGCTACTATGGAAGACCTCATTAATCAACTGCATGAATACGGCTGGGGCCCCCTGTAGTCCGAATGGCATGACTTTAAACTGCCCCATGGGGCAGTTGAAGGCAGTTTTCCACTCATCTCCTTCTTTTATTCTCACTCGGTAGTACGCCTCTCTCAGGTCTAATTTAGTGAAGACACTCCCCTTAGCCAGATGAGTTAATAAGTCCTTTAGGAGGGGGAGGGGGTATCTGTTTTCCACACTCACAGCATTGAGGCCCTTATAGTCTATGCAGAGACGAAGAGACCCATCTTTTTTTTCTTTAAATAACACGGGGGCTCCCACAGTAGATTTGGCCCGTTCAGTGAACCCCCTCGCTAAGTTTTTATTCACATATTGCTGCATCTCTTCCATCTCGAGGGGGGACATGGCGTACATTCTCGGGCGTGGAAGTTTGGCTCCTGGCACCAGTTTGATAGAACAGTCATTGGGTCTGTGAGGGGGTAAGACATCGTATTCATTTTCACTAAATGCCTCTGCTAAGTCCCGGTATTCATTGGGGATGAGTGATTCATCTGGTGATGGTAAGGCAGCTATGAGTGCTCGCTCATTAGGTGGCCTAAAGTGTCCCGCAACGTCAGTTGAATCAGTGGGAGGCTCAGGCCCTATAGGTAGTCTCACAGTTCTCATTCCTTTCTCCCACCAGATAAATGGCTTCCATTTGTCCAACCAGGCTAAGCCTAGAATCACAGTCTCAGTCATTTTTGGGGCCACCAGGAACTGAATAAATTCCCAGTGTGACCCTATTTCTAGGTGTAAGGGCTCAGTTAATTGTGTGACTAAAGTCCCTCCCATCAGGGAGCCGTCAGCTTGCTCGAACCTCACAGGCTTGGAGAGTTGTTTTGCCCGTATGCCCATTTTCATGGCAAAGGGTAGGCTAATAATGCATCGGGTGCATCCAGAATCAATTAGTACGTAGAGCAGGGGCGGGTCCACCTAGAGTCCCGGCGTTCTCTTGTGTGGGAGGTGTAATCTGGGTAACAGGTGCTTGCGTGGCCCGGTTGGATTTTTCTCTCATTAGCCGCTGGGCAGGTCTCCTTCTCGTCGCTGGTTCCGGACTGCTCTGCAGTTGGGGGTAGGGCACTGGACAGTTTGCTGCTCGATGTCCCTTCTTTCCGCACCGGAAACACTTTATTGACGCGCTTGCAGGTGGCCCGGTTCGTGGTAGCCGGAGGGTCTCGTGGGGGTGATTGTTGTTCGGATTGCTCTGGTTGCCGCTCAGATTCAGGTGGGGAAGGCTTTTTATAGCGGGCAAGCTGAACATCTAGCTTCACCGTTGTCTGGTACCACTCGTGCAGTCGGTCAGGTACTGCTCGAATAATGCAGGCCTGGGAGAGGTGATCATCTAATCCCTCAATGAAGTGATGGATTAGGGACTGCTCTGGCCATCCCTCTATCTGACCTGCTATCTTGCGAAACTCTCGCACGTACTCCAGGGCAGGCCTGCTGGCTTGTTTTATTTTGTGGATTTGTTCTCTTGCTTTTAAGTCAAGGGATGGGTCCTCAAATCTTTCTTTCAGACCCAGGAGGAAGAGGTGGGGGTCTTCCAATTCTGGGGCTTGCTCATTATATAAATTGTTCAGCCATTCGGATGCTTCTCCCTCTAGGCTGGATGCAATCACATCGACCATAGCCCCTGGGTCTGGGTAGAGATAAGCCCAGCGATTCAAGTGCGAGCGTACTTGGTTAAGGAAAAAAATCAGTTTCTCTGGGTCCCCATCGAAGGTTGCTCTGAATGGTGGAGTAATTATATGTTGTTGGGGCCCCCACTGTGGCTTTTGCTGCTGCTGGCCCCATCCTGGTTGCTGGTTTATGCCCAGGGGTTGCACATTTGGGGGCTGGGGCCAATCTCCTTGTTGTGGCCGTCCTCCCTCTAGCTGCTGATCTCCTGGGCCCTGCACCACCCCAATCTGTTGCAAGGTCTCTATTAGTTGTGGCAAGTTCAGAGGATTTATAGGCTGTTGGGGCCCCCACTTTGGCTCTTGTTCCCTCTCAGGCTGTTGCAAGGCCCCTATCAGCTGTGGTGAGCTCAAAAGTTGTCTGCTCCCTGCCTGCTTCGAATGCCATACTCCCCATTGTTGCAGAGGCCTCAGACATGGATTCCCTCTCTCTTCAGGGCTGGGGTCCCTGATAGAGGAAGACAGGGTCTGAAAGGCTGTCTGATACGAACTGGAGGGGCTGTAAGCTTCTTTTTGCAGGGATGGGTCTCTGCCTCTCTCCCCTGGGGTTTGAGATATTTCCAGCAACTCACCCAGGCCTTGAGTGGCAGTTTGTCTGTTGTCTGTCCACCGAGTTTCATTCGTCTGCCCAAATTCATCTTCCCACAGCATGCTGTCTGTTACCTCCCCCTCTGGGATATTAGCAGCTGCCGGGTTGTATTTAGCAAACTCCCATTTCATGATAGGTTGTCCTCCCCCTGAATTCTTCTCATTCTCACTCCAGCCTAGGAGAAAGAGGTGGGGGTAAGGCACCTCTAGTTGTTTGAAAAGGGTTCGGTTTTTGGCATGATGTTATGGTTCCAAAGGAAGATTGCTTTTCAAAGAAACATGAGGCATTTCTCCTCTTTGAATCTTTTTAATTGCAAACATAACCCTGGCACTTGCACGGACGGATGCCAGAAACTGAATTTCTCTGGCTTGCGTCTTTCTTTTCTTGCTACACCCCTCCCTTATTTTACAGTCATGAATTACGTCTTCCAATTAGGCTGGAGGCCAAAGATTTACTTCTGTTTCTTTCCCGGGCTTTCCTCATGAACCTCCTCTCTTTCTGTCATCTGAATTAACTCTAAAAATACCAGACAGTTCTGCATATCTTGTCAAAGCAATAATATCCTATGTTTACAGCGTTGACAAGTAGCTGAAGAAAAGGATGTTAGTAAAAAATCATAGATACACCCCTGGGAGCACTGTTCTATAGTGGTTGTGGTCTTTCCTGTCAGGACACATCCAGAAAATGATGCTAGACGGTGTTATATCAACAACCAGGTAACTTCTGCTGTCCTTCAAGATGGTAACTTCTCCAAAGTCTCCTGGGCAAGGCCACCCAGAGCTATGGAAGCAATCAGTCCCTTGAAACCTGTCTAAAGTTAAGAGTAGGGCCTGTTGTGATTTCCTTTTACTTTAAATCTCCATTTATGAACCTTTATTTGGAGCTGATTTTAAAATTCCTTATGTCTGAAATGAAACTTGATTTCCAATCTTTTCTAGACATATCAATGTTTGGATGAGAGGTGACTAAAAGGAAAGTGATAGCCTGTGGACTGCATCATTGGGTAAATAGGGAGAAAGTTAAAGGAGGGATTGAAGGTTCTTTTTTCCTTGACACTCTCCGTGTTGTCTTTCCTTATTCATGTAAGACACTGAAATCCTTTTTATTTTGAAGTGTCTTGGTTTGTAAAATAAAGAGTGAGCTACGAGGTCTATAGGTGAGATGGTGGCAGTTCCCACAGTGTGGTGGAAGGTGAGACCCGATTTCTTGCCACAATCACCCAGAAACTAGTTTGGGGGGGGGGACTTGGAATTTGAATTCATCTTTTTTGCTTAAAGTTCAGGAAGATATGAAGTTTGCTGAGAATTTTATTCAAGGAATTTAGTGTCAGAAAGCTCCAATTATGATTAATGGTGATCTAACTAAACTATGTGATATCTAGAAGGGGACGTCAAGGTTGTCCTTTGTCCTCTGTGTTGTTTATTTTGGCTCTTAGGGGTTGACTTGTCATGGCCCAGAAGAAAGGAGAGCAGAAGGGAGGTTCCGCTAGGTTAGTTGCCTAGCAACAGAACAGTGGCAGTTGGCTGCAGCAACATTCCAAGGAGTGTCAGCCTATAGGAGAGACTGGTGGTTTCCTCTGATCTCTTTGCTGGAAATCACATTTATTGAGGTGTGATCCCTGTTCATGAATTTCTCTCCTGACCCTTAGGCCATTAGAATGGCTGAGAACCATGACCCTGCTCTTGATCCTTGGAGCTCCTTTGCACACTCCTCTTTGGAAAACACCCTTTGCAGAATGAAGTTGCCCTGAATGACCAATTTCAGGAAAGGTTGGCAGGTGAGATTCTTCACAAATTTATACAAACTGAATGTTTGGTCACAATACAAGGAGTAACTCAGTTGTGCTCGCATATAGATGGGTACCTATAAAAGCAAAAGGCCAGAGTCCATAACAAACCTGTTTTTATGCCCGCCACACCTCACCCTTGTTTAGTGTGAGAAAGGCTCCCCTTGGAATCCATGAAGTAGTTGGGGGGCGGGCATGGCCTCGCTTGAAAGATGCTGAGAAATCACAGAGATGGAGACAGGGTCTTTGCTTGTACTGTGGTGGCCAGGGACATATGGCAGCAAAATACCTTGCCCAGAAATCCAGCCCTGTCCTCTTGAGAAATGGTTCAGGTCTAGGTGGAGTTCTTAATCAGGGTCAAGTTCTGGCAAACCAAGTCAAAAATTTCCTTGTCCCATTCCCTCAAAACACCTAGTGGTTTCAGTGCAATTGCTGGTGAGGAAAGTGAGTCTGGGTTTTGCTGCTCACTGGCCACAGGCGTGATGGAAAACATATTGTAATTTGATTCAGTACTCTCAGGCAAAGTGAGATATAGCAGACTTTGAGCATCTAAGTGTCTTGGAGATATTCTCCCAATAATTAAGATGAGAAGGAGAGGGAGAAGTTGGGATAAGCAAATAGAAGCAAATTTATGGATTTGACATAAGTTGTCAAACTCGCTCCATCTCCACAAACACACATGCACACGTACACACTAAGTATATGCTAACTTTTGAATGTTGATTCAGCAATTGAACCTCTCTGTGTCTCAAGAACCTTGGTGGTGGGGGTCAGATGGTGGGGACACAAGGAAAGATGGTCTGGGATGCTCTTAATTTTGGTTCTCAAACCAACTCAACTAAAACAGACTTCCCCAGATAACGTCATGGGCTTTTTATTGGAAAGCTTTGTAGAGTTGGAAATGTGAAAACACGAAGGGACATTTTATTATGCTTGGTGGACACGTAATAAAAAAGCTTTAAAAATTAGTTTCAAACTCCTACATTCAAAGTGACGATATTAAAGATAAATATTCAATTTAGGACAGAATGTTTCTTTTTAGGACTGATGGATAAACAGATGGAAAAATATCATGGAAGATTGAATTTATGATGAATGCGGCAAGATTATTACATGCACAAAGATGGAAAAATTCAGCACTACCCATCATGGAGGAATGATTGGTGAAATGACAGAATTTGCTGAAATGGACAAACTGATTTCTTTTATTAGAGGAAGGCCAATGTACCTTTATTGGGGACTGAAACAACGTTAGTGTCTTTTTGAATAAAAAAATCAATGAAAACCAACTTGCAATTGATGCTTTTAATGATTGGACAGGACAGATTATAAAAAGAAGAGAATTACAAACTTTAGAGAGAGAAGTTAAAATATAATTATATTTATAATTGCTATGAAGAATATTGGAAGCTACTTCTTTATGTTTTATAGCTTTATTTATAGCATTCTGTTTTTTTTAAACTCTGTTTTCTTGTTGCACTTTTAGCTTTTTCTGTTATTTCTTTTTTTATATTTGGTTCTCTCTATTCTAATTAATTTATATTCACTTTTACTAGTAGAGGATCCACTCATCGCTGCAAGCACCTCTACTTCTTTTTTGCCCTCTGAGAGATCAGCCACCATTTCCAGCTCCTTTCCAATCTCCAGCTGAGTTACAATCTCTGTGACAATTATTTAAGCTCAAACATCACTTGGAATACTGTGATGGACCTTCTCTCAGAAGGTCATTCAGGTCCAGGTGTCTTCTGTTCTACAATTTGCAAATAAAGCATTTCGATTGTCTTATTTGAAACATCAGTTCTCAGTGGGAGGCTGGACAAGATGGCCACAGAGGAGAAGGAGGAGATTAAAAAGATCTTATCCCCAAAACCACTTCATTAACCTCACGATGTGGATTGTGGCACAGGCCTTAAATGCTTCGTATTCAACCAGATACAAGAAGGCTGAGAATTCCTTTGATATTAGGAAGTTCCAGCCACAATACAGCCAAGAAGGAAGATACAGCCAACCACACATATTTTTTAAAATAAATGTGATGATTTCAGGATGACCCTTTTTTGTGAATGGGATCACCTTGCAAAACTTCCATTTTAGGTATGTAAGAAAAGGTCTTGTGCATCATGCCAGGACCCATCTTCATGTCAAAATGACCACCCTGATACATGTGGAATATCCACAAGCAGAAGTCTGAATTGTCCTAACTTCTGACTGAGTGTTTATGCCCAATATCACCATCTTCCTTACATCACATTCATGGCATATTCCATCATCCCATTCTGCAGGAATTCTTTTCTGGAAATCTTACTTTAGCTCCTCTCTTGTTTAACTTCTACATAATAATTTAACAGTTGGATAATCCAGATTATCCTCATCCTAATTTGACTGGAGGTGTCTGCCTGTTCTACTTATCCTGTTGATGCTGAGAAATTGAGTCCAATACTGCAAAGAACCCCAATTGCCCATAAATTATGATACAACTAAAATAATGACATTTTTACACATACCCCCTGTAATTATTTCTGATATATTAACAATATTTCCATTGCACAAGTGCCATGTTTAAAATATCTTGGGGGGCATTTCAAGCTCAAATTAGCTAAGGACACAGGACATATATGATACCTCAAAAGAGCTCAGCAGCCATCTTGCAATTCTACAGTACAAGGATGGAAGACACCATTGTCCAACTGTCCTTGATTTCTTCCAGAAAAATCATTGTCATACTCATGCATGGAGAACATCTTTTGACCATTATCTAGATGTGTACTGTTTGAAATTCCTCTGTTTCACATTTCCACATTTCTTCTGGTCATAAGCTGCTCCTTTGTATTCAGATCAGGCCTCAGAATGATAATGTAGCACTTGGGAATGAAGATGCAGCATAGGAGACCAGCATTGGAGGACAAGATGGAGAAAATTTGCACAGCCACCATGTATTTCCCTTTGGTGCTCAGGTAGGTGGGCACAAAAGTCACCCAGACACTGCAGAAGACCAGCATGCTGAAGGTGATTAGCTTGGCTTCATTGAAGGCCCCAGGCAGATTCCTGGCTAGGAAAGCCACTGTGAAGCAGATGGCAGCCAGGAAGCCAAAATAGCTAAGGGTGATGTAGAACATGATAACAGAGCCTTCATTGCATTGCAGGATGATCACTCCAGGCTGGGAGTGGAAATCAGAGTCAGGGAATGGAGGAGAAACTCCCAGCCAGATGAAGCAGATGATAATTTGGACAGCAGAACAAGAAAGGATGATGGAGTTGGCCAAGCTTTTCCCCAACCATCTCTTCACTGTGTTTCCTGGTTTTGTGGCCAGGAAAGCCAGCACCACCATGATCGTTTTGGCCAAGAGAGAAGAAATTGCAACTGAGAAGATAATGCTGAAAACTGTTTGTTGGAGAAGGCAGGTGGCTTTCCTTGGCTGACCAATGAAGAGAAGAGGAGACAAGAAGGAAATCAGGAGGGAGAGCAGGAGGATATAAGAGAGATCTCTGTTGTTGGCTTTGATGATGGGGGTTTCTCTATATTTAATGAATGTAATTAAAATGAGGCTTGTCGTTAGGAACAAGAGTAGCAGCAAAGAGACCAGGATTTTGCCCAGATGTTCTTCATAAGACAGGAAGGTTACAACTTTGGGGATACATTGGACTCGGCCCTCATTTGGATATTTATCATCTGGACACTGGATGCATTTTTCTGTATCTGAGAAAACCCAAAAGCAATATTTCTTTAACATTCTGTCCTGTCACCTTTTAAGAAATATCTTTTTGGGACAACAACTGACCCCCACGAGCATTTTCAAAGAAGTATTTGTTAACAGTTGAGCCAAAAAGAAACAAAAAATAAGAATAAGCATAAGAGGTATTTTCTCTGGCAGTAATAAAAACTTGACCAGTCTGCCACACCTTTCTATCTTTGTTCAGGTCTTCCTTCAGGATCTTTCTGGTATTCTTCATTTTAGATTGCAAATTGTGCAGTTTGAAAACAAACGAGAAAACAGTTGAGCTTCAAACTGTCTTATAATTTGCACTGTATGAAAATTCTCTGGATGAATCCACTTCCACAAGGTCTTTCCTTTTCTGCGGTGTCACCAGTAGTGGGATTCAGCAGGTTCGTACCAGTTCGGAAGAACCGGTAGCTAATTTTTTGTTGCCCAGGCCCAAAACGGATTTCCAGAAGCGGCATCCACACAGAGAACTGGTTGTTCACATGTTTGAATCCTACTACTGAGTGTCACCCACCTTTGTGAATGGAGATGGTTCCCTCTGGACAAGGAACACAGTCATAGCAGCAAACTGGCTCTCCTTCTCGCTTCCGCTTGACAAATCCAGGATAACATTTTTCTACACATTTGGACTGAGGAAGAGTCTAAGCAGAAAAAAAGGGAATTCCAAAGAAAATATGTTAGCTTAACCATCCTGACATGATGACATGCTATTGAAATAAGACTAAAATTGACTGTTCAGTTTCTGGAACTGTAGTGAAGGGAGATGGAGGTGAGGTCATGAGAACATATCCCTCAAAAAGGGTAACTCGGGCATCTATTTCTCCAGCACATGGGATATGGGTATGAGTCCGATGTCAGAAAGAGACATTTCTAAGGCTTTCTGTTGAAGAACGACAATTGGGTAACAACAACTGCCATGGAGGAACAAACCCATATTTGTTATTAATTAAATTTGGAACCTCTTTTTCCCCCAGCATACTTGAGTTAGGTAACATTCAAGATGAAAAATTGCATTCAAGGGGTTTTCAGATGAGGTGCTGTCTTACAAGCCAAAGGCCAGATCTAAGCAGTGTTTTGTTTCAAATTGTTCTCTTTACTTCACATATCAGGAAGGGCTTTTCTCTGAGTCAAAGTCATGTTTCAGGGCTTCAGTTTTCTGGGACAGGGCACATCACTATGTGTATCATACAGTCAGTATGATTCCATGTGAAGAGGAAGACTTGGACTTCTTTCATAAGAGCAGAAGGCGTATTGCACTATCATAGTGGGGTGAAAGATTGGAATGAATAACTTTGGCCAAGTCTGGGTTGCTTAAAGCATCTTGCCATGCCGATTCAGGGTACACTGGCCCCAATTAGTGCAAGGTAAATCCTGATTGCAAATCCTGATTATTTCCCACTGGGACCAACAGGGCCTCCATCCAGCCTTGATCCAATTTCATTCAATTCAATCGGAACCTGAACTCAGGCACTGGTCAACAAAATGTCTGCCTTCTTTGCTATTTGAGGATAGGGAACAAGCAAACCACAATCCCCAGCACTTGAGAGCCTCTCTTACCATTTCCATGCAGGTTCTCCATTTCAACACTAAGCAGTGTTAAGCTTAGCCCAATGAAATGGGTCTGAACCTGTTTGAAAATAGAGAAAATACATCAATAGTTCTCCCACCTTGTTGAGCAACTTTAGCTGTGACAGATGATCTTGGTTGATGTTAAATCTCTGTCTTTCAAAACTCCCCAGGTGGTTTTGGGTGAGACCCATCTTGGGAGAAATCATCCAGCTAATGATTTTCAGATCACCTGTTAAATCTCCATTTTGGTCCCAGTACAGTTTGAATGTGGAATGATTCCAAAACATATTCTTTTCCAGAAAGGGATGGAGCTAGTATTGGAACATGTAGGAATTTTAATAGCATTGATCTTGGTAACTTATTACTTGTTGTCTATTCTCATTTAAATTTTTCTTCTACAGTAATCTAACTTGCAAATATTCTTAGTTGGGAGCCCAAGTTTTACCACTATCTTAAAAAGAAAGGTTCCGCAAAATGTGTCAAACATCTATTGACAATATATGTACTGAAAGAAATATAATTCACAATATTTGTCTATTACGGGGAACATTATACAGCAGGCCACAAATAAATTGGACAAACAAAGAGAATATTCATAAATTCATTGAAAGCAATAGATAAATACCAGAAAGCATGGATTTTCAAAATGACAAATATGCTTAGATGAATTAATTCTTCATTTTAAGGCTACAGTAAGATAATATCTATCTATCTATCTATCTATCTATCTATCTATCTATCTATCTATCTATCTATCTATCTATCTATCTATCTATCTATCTATCTATCTATCTATCTATCTATCTATCTATCTATCTATCTATATATCTATCTATCTATCTATCTATCTATCTATCTATCTATCTATATATCTATCTATCTATCTATCTATCTATCTATCTATCTATCTATCTATCTATCTATCTATCTATCTATCTATCTATCTATCTATCTATCTATCTATCTATCAATTTATATGTTGCTCATCTTGTTATGTCAGGCAACATTGCATTTCTGAAAGTATAAATGTCTCACCAGCACTTTTTATAGCCTGGGACATTAGGGCAGGGGTGTCAAACTGTCGGCCCACAGGCCGGACGCATCATCCGGAACCCTTGCCCACTCCATTGCCGGCAATGGCAAAACCATTCCGATATGTTGCGCGACGTCACGTGATGTCGCGAGTTTGACATGTCTGCATTAGGGAGTTCTTTCTCTGCCCATTATTCAGTTGTGGGCTCTCCCCCTTCTTTGACTACACATTTTTAATAGATTGAGGGAATGCAGGTGACATGAATTGATTTGGGCAAAGCATTAACAAACAGATTCCTGATTTGATGATTAGGAGCCTAATTAAATGAGGGTTGGATGGTGCATTAATTAAATGAGTAAAACTATTTAAAATTGTACTCTCTTCAATAATACCAAACTTTCAGAAAAAGATGATTTCCTATAGAAAAAGTACATTAGTAAAATGCAATTGAAAAATATCTCCTTTTTAGCAATCAGAACTTTAGCAATTAGGACTTGACAAACTATATTATCTTATATAAGAACAAATGGATGCCAGATGCAATATCTAATTGGTCACTGATTATAATAAATTAGTAGCAGAGGTAGTATTTGAATTATTTGATGACAGTCAAATAATTACTTTGATGATACTGTTATTCATAATGCACAAGAAAAAGGATGAAGGATACCAAACTTGGTAAGAATATTTGTGAAAATTATCTTAAGATAGTAGTTGATTGCAAACTGAATGTGAGTCAGCAGTGTGAGGCTCATGGAAAGAAGGCAAATGTATCCCCATAGTCTCAGAAAGTGAACGTTGTGGTTGGGGAGACACCAATTCAAGTACAAGTGCAACTTGCATGCACCACACTTGGAGATGACATTACACAAAAACTGGATCAGTTTCAAAAATGAAGCCAAGGAACAGATCAAAGGAGCTGCTCTTAGCCTTGAGGAAAGACAACAAGGAGAAGAGCCATATTGAATTATAGGAACTAAAATCAAAATTATTCTGGGAACAATTTTCCCACTAACATAATCACTCAGTTGAAGAAGAGAGGATACAGCACTCTCTATAGCAGGGGTGTCAAACTCGCAACGTCACGTGACGTTGCAACGTATCGCGACCTTTTTTCCCATTGCCGGCAATGGGGTGGGCGCAGTTTTGCTATGATGCATCCGGCCCACGGGCTGGCAGTTTGACACCCCTGCTGTATAGGGGTAACTGAAAAATATTACACAGAAGCTTAAGATCTGTGCGCTGTTATTCCAAAGTGTCCGACATGGAAAACTGAATTCAGCTATGGTAGAGAAGATTCTTACTGAATGAGAGGGAAAAAACCCTAAAAGAGGAAGAATTTTAGTGCTGAGCTAGAGTACCAGAAAAAAATATTCTCCCATTCACTGATCATCTTAACACAAAGACCGAGCAGCCACCAGTCAGAAAACCTTGAACTGGGATTCCTACCGAGAAGAGGAAGTTGGGCTAAATGGTCTCTGGATGTCCATCAAATTTATGAATGTAAAATTCTATGCTAATCACAAACCCATGCAACCCAAACTTTATTTAAAATGCACACATCCCTTTTAAAATTAGCAGTGTTTAATATCAAAATATATCTGTTTTAGTAGCAGCTCTTTGGGACATAATGCCCAAAGCAATTAGATTGGCCATATCTTGGCCTTTTGTAGCACAGAGAAGTTGAGGAGAAGTTCCCCTCATTCTCCTTTGGATTCCTTTTCCAAAGGGACCAAGTTTGATGGATCCTTGTTGGGACCCCATACCTGCCACGGCTGCAGCCTTGGAGCCCCCAACTTCACTCTGTCGTACTTCCTTCTATTCCTGGTTCTGGAGGAATATGCAGCATTCAAGGCATAGGCCAGAGTCTTAATAGCACTGTAAAAATGGTGGAAATTAACAACCTTAATCATGTTTCTTCTTGCTTGGGTCTCCAGTGGTCTTTTCTCAGTGCATCTTCGCCGGCCTTTGACAGAAAAGGCATGCTTTGAAAAAGAACAGTGAAAAAACTGAGCTCCAAATGGTGGATCCAGAAAGAAATAGGGTACAAAGGCATCTGCTGCTGGCTCCTTTTTTCTCACAAAATCAAGAATCCAGATACTGTTCACATATTTGAGAGCTCTGTTAAATTTCAGTGGATACAGTCCAATGAGTGTTGTGATCCAGACTTTCCCTTCAATGGGTCCTGGCAAACGCATAAGTGTAAAATGGAAAGGAAGAATTCTCTCCAAAACAACACCATATTCTATGTAGTGAACAAAGACATTGACTTGTCTCCACCTAGAGATGGTTTCCCCGAGGGATGCTGGATGTGCAATCCTTGTGAATCGTTGTGATATAACAGCACAAATTCCATTCTTGACAAGCAAAGGAGTAAAATTTCTCATGAAATTCTCTCCATTTTCTGTGTCTGAAGCAAAGAGACCAATCAATGTCCATCTGAAATGGAGGAGCACTTGGACAATTCCTAAGTAAAGGAACCCTTTTTGGGGGTAAAGTCGATGGTAAAAGGGCAATTGACTTTTATCATGCAGAAACTCTGAAAATAACTCTAAAGTGGTCTGAAAAAGCAATGAAGAATATTTATATTTGGAGTTAGATCAATTCTAAAATATTAGCTTTAAAGAAATCCAATTTCATTCTCTACCTATTTTAATATTTTATTGCTGATTAGTCATTAAATGATATGAAGTTGCAGAATAAAAAGATAACGTTAATAAAACTGTATTTAAAAAAATAGCACCAAAGAAAATAAAAAGAGTAAGAATAAATAACGCAAATCATATTTCTGTATCATCCCTACAATTTACGGCAATCAACCTGCCTACACAGATCTCAACTGAAATGCTTTGTTTAAATAAAGAGCCACATTATATATACTTTTTGAATTTTGACCATCCAGGAAATATGTTGTTTTAATATAGGGATCTCATAATGTTGTTCATCTACTTTCGATCTAAAATAGTGATCTCTTTCTTATATAATTGAAATTCAGATAATAGAGATTTAAAGTAACACCAATAATTGGACACCGAACCTAAGACAGAATATTGAGGTGCCACACCTGCATGTAGATCAGTGGTGGGATTCAGCCGGTTCGCACCACTTCGGCAGAACCGGTAGCCCAGAATGGACTTCCAGAAGTGGCATCCACACAGAGAACCAGTTGTTCATATATTTGAATCCCACCATTGATGTAGATGTACAGTAGTTTCACTGAGGACTACACCCAGCCAAACTCTGTCTAAAGTTTACTTGTTCTTTAGCAAAAAATATTTTTTTCATCTACCCATTTCAATTCTACTTAAGAGGATCTGAGCATATATTTTAGCCACAATATCTACTAGACTAATGGGCCTGTAATTGCTAGGGTCCTTTCTATTCCATTTTTAATATATAGAAATTACTATAGCCATCTTCAACCCAACTGAATATAGTAGGAATTATTGATACAGCGTTGAATAAACCTGCCAATAGAAGGCATCACAACTGGGGATATTTTTTGAATAATTCAGCTAGCCAAAAGTCCTCCCCAGAGGCTGTATTGGTCTTCAAGCCTTTTAGGATGAATTTCATCATGAACATTTTAGGGTAAAAAATAGTTGACATGTTGGCTAATATGCTTGTAATTTTTAAAATAAAGTGTTTAATTAATGATAGTGGTCCCTAGAAGTTTTACAAGTCAAAGGTGTGTTATCAGCTATAGGTAAGATAATCCATTTAAATTCTTTTCACAGATCTGTGATTTGTTTACCATTGAAAATATTATTTTTGTTGAGATTATATACAAAAGATGAGGTTCCCACCTCTGTTTCACCTTCCTTTTGTACAGAAGACAAACACAGAATGATGCAGAAGACCATTCTGCTGCTGATGTTGTTGATCATGATCATGATGTAATAGAAGGATATCACTGTTGTGATCCTTCATTCCTCTACACTATGGATACCAATCCCTAACCATCATACCTACAACATCATCATGATAAGCAGTTCTTCAGTTCTGAAGTGAAGATATGGTTGGATCTATCACACACCAACCCAGCATCCCACTCAATTTACTTACAGAAAAGGTAAATACATACATACCTGAGGGACTTTGTAGGTGCCTCCTAGTGTTGACATCTCAGTGGAGATATCTTCAGGAGCTGCATCAATAAGAATCAAAATGTTGTCCTTCCTTCCACAGCTGTAGTTGGGAACATTGGCTTCTCCAATAGAGAGCATGTCCAGCAAGGCTTCTGAAGTCCCGAGTATGTCCAAATAGTTGTCATGGATGTTGTAGCCAAGTGTGAGATTTTGCACAATCCAGAGAGCCTTGCTGTTCATTTGAATATTAAAAATGTAGCGTAGTATTCTTAACTTATCAAAAGGTAAACTAAGGTTAAAAAAAATTTTCACGTTAAAATCAGCATCATCAACAGCAATAACAAAATATTTTTTCAATTTAATCCTTTTTGTCTCCACAAGCCTTCTGAGTCTTAAGCCAACACTTATCTAAAACCAGAAACAAATGATAGTTACTCACCATTTCATTTTAATGAGTTTTGGGGAGATGGGGTGGAGAACGTTTTCCATTGTTTAAGAACTGCAAATAAACCATTATTTATAGCAGTACTAATTTTCATTTATCTAGTAACCAAATCATTCAATCATTAAAGTAGAACCATCATAATAGAAAGAGGATATTTCATAAGTGACATCAATCTCTATTTCTATAAGGATCAGACATTGAATACGAGTCAGTGGTTATTTAAAAAATGGAAATAGGTTGTGCGGATGCAACTCATTTATACCAAATTCTGTATTCGAGTGATAACTCAGGATTGAATTGGGAAATGGTTTCCCCCCCCTCCAATTTGGCTTGGAGTTTTTTCTAGAAAATAAGCCAAAAGAGAGAAACAACAGAAATCAAAATAATCAGGCAGGTCCTGCAATATTGGCATAAGTGAAATCAGAAAAGAAGGAGAGTGTCAAAATTGTGAATGGAGGGAACGCGACTCCGAATGACTTACGAGTGAGGCTGACTAGAAGGAGCCATGTTGAAAGGCAATATTGGCGTACGCAGTATTTTTGTTCCAGTGCTGATCATACTAATGAGATGGTCTCCTGGCCTGTAATAGCTCCATTGTTTCTTTCCATCGTGGTGCTCAAAGTTCAACAGGCACTTCATTCTAGGCTTCCCGGAGACTGGCAGGGACATCAGCAGCATCAGAAGTAGAAGCAGGAGGTACATAATTCACAGGGCTGAATCAATCTCCTTCCTGTTTCTAAATAAGAACAAGAAAAGTTAGATGATTCAAAGCACTCTCACAAGTTGGAATATCCAGTAGCTTTCCTGATTCTGACCGAGACAAACTAAGCTTCATCTGGAAAGGAGAGAAAGGTCCATGCAAGAGCAAAGTCTCTGCCTATCCCTTATCTTGTACCACACACAGCATGCTTTGAGGCATTTATCTTTTTCTGATGCAAGATCCATTCCATGTTGCTTCAGTCAGATGTTTACCTCAAAGGCAGTCATTGGAGAAGGAGCAGAAGAGGTCCAAAAGAACAGAACTATGAAAATTACAGTGAGAAGCAACTTCTCCTCTGGGGATCCTAAACTTCCTAGGCCTAGGGGCTCCATTTGCAGAGAAAAGCATGATAGTAGAAATCAGAAATTCACCCCTGGGGGATATTGTTCTGTAGTGCTTGTGTGTCATAACATGTTCAGAAAGTGATAATGGAGGAAGATAGTTCAACAGCCAAATAATGACTTTTGCTTTCCTTCAGTGTGGTAGACAATGTCAGCCAGAGCGATGAAGCAATGGCATTTTAAGTTGGTGGCATTTAACTCTAGTGCTGCCTGTCTTCTAATGCCAATTAAGTAATCGATAGCCTTGAACCCTGCTTAATGTTAAGAGTAGGGCCTGTTTGGGATTTTCTTTTCTATTAGATCTCCATATATGAATCCTAATTGGAGATCATTTTAAAATTGCTCATGATTGAAGTAAATGTTATTTACTTTGTTTTCTAGAAATAACCATTTTTCGATGAGAGCTGACTAAGAGCAGGAAAAAGAGAGTTTGTGGACTTTCCCCATTTGGGTAATAAGGAGAAAGTTATAGAGTGGATTGAACTATTTATTTATTTATTTATTTATTTATTTATTTATTTATTTATTTATTTATTTATTTATTTATTTATTTATTTATTTATTCATTCATTCATTCATTTATTTATTTAGTTAGTTATTTATTCTTGATGCTCTCTCTGTTGTGCTTCCATATTTGTGTAAGCACTGAGAAACTGTATTTTGAAGTTTTTTTTATTTTATTAAACATACAGAGGGCTATGAGGTCTATAGTTGTGATGGTGGCAATTCCCACAACATGGTCCATGGTGCGACATGATTTCTTGCCACATCTTCCCAGAAACTGGTTTAGGGGGACCTTGTGGACCCTCTTCTTTGACTTCAGGGTATGTTAATATGACCTGCTTATTCTCTTGGTCAGACAAATTGTACTGAAGGCTGAGTTGATGTAGCCTCAGTAACTACTTGTTCCCATTCTTCCCTTTGCTGGTTTTGGAAATTTCTGGGTCTTGTTTGTGCTTAGATTTCCACTACTGCTATTGAAGCCCCAGGAAGCTTGTTGCTTAATTCCTCAAAAGCTCCTTCCCATCAAGGAGAAAGTCTTGGGTTTCATCAAGATCTGGCCTGTTAATCAGAATCTGGTAAGATTGTTGCTTTGTTTGTCTGGGCAGCTCCCTACCTTGCTCCATTCTGCACAAGCTGGGTGCTTATTCCTAGCAGAAGTCTTCACAAGGTCTTTTAAGGTTTCGATTTTTAGTTCTTGCACAGCATGCTTTTATTGCTATTCTTTTTCCCTTTCTACACTTTCCTTCAGTTCAGCCAAAGTCTCTCTTAATTCCAGCATTTGGCTTTTTTACAGCCGGTAATCAGCCTGCAAACCATGATGGCTGTTTTTGTGTTGCTCCAAGTTTCTGTTTAAAGAGGAGTTCTCCAATCACAACTGTCTGAGAAGCTGATCCATTTGGGTCAGCTCAACCCCCAATACTACTGCCAACACTGCAGATAAATCTTTCTGTTTCTTTTAGCTCTCCCCTTTCACTCAAAACACCAATTTTCCCTTTTAGGTCAAGGTGTACATATGAAGGTCCCACTCCCTCCAGATAAGATATGTAATCTCCCAAAAAACTGACCCAGATGCTCCAGGAATAAAAGGACTACACAACTGCACCATCCACACAAGAAGAAGAAGAAGGTCTATCAGATCCCTCTAAACCAAATATCTATGGAGATTCTCAGTCATCCAAGTCACATTTATCCGAAAGGTGCTTTTTCACGAGGCAACTGGACTTTCTTGTTTTTCTTTGAGGATGTTTCACTTCTCATCCAAGAAGCTTCTTGGATGAGAAGCGAAATGTCTTCAAAGAAAAACAAGAAAGTCCAGTTGCCTTGTGAAAAAGCACCTTTGGGATCCCTCTAAACCAGTTTCTGCATGTTTATGGAAAAAAATCAGGACACACCATTCTCCACACTGTGGGCACCATGACCATCTCTGCTGCAGACCTCACAGCTCAGTGTTTATTTAATAAAGTAGGAAACTTCAAAATGTAAAGAATCTCAGTGTTTACATGAAGATGGAAAAACAACAGTATCCCAAAAAAACCCCAAACCCTATCCACCTTATAACTTTCTCCCTCATTATCCAATGATTCAGTCCAGAGGCATACACTTTCCTGTCCCTTTGTCAGCTCTCATCCAAAACTTGGTTTTGTAGAACAGGTGTGAAATGAACTTTCACTCCAGGCATGAGCAATTTTAAAATCACTGCAATTCAGGGTTAATATGTGAAGATCTAATAGTAAAGAAAATCACAAAAAGGCCCTACACTTAACACTAGGGAGTGTTCAGGTGTACCTATTGCTCCCTTGTCTTTGGAGACAAGATACCACATTAAAAGACAACAGAAGTCAGTTACCTGGGTATTGAATTATCTTCATCAAGCAATACTTTCTGGACAAGACCTGACAGGAAGGAGCACAGCTATATCAGAACAGTGTCCCAAGAGGTGTACCTGTGATTTTTTTCACTAACATGCTTTTTTCCAGGTACCCTTCTACATATGGAGCCATATAGAAGTTTAAATCCCTAGAGGAGAAGTTACTGATTACAATCAATCACCATTCTGGTTTTTGAGACCTCTTCTGCTACTTCTCCAGTGAGTGCCTTTGATGTAAACATCACACTGAAGCAACATGGAAGGGATCTTGCATCAGAAGAGGATAAATGCCTCAGGTTACGCTCTTTGTGGCACAATTTTGGGAGAGGCATGTGCTCCTGAATGCACCTCTCTCCTTTCCAGGTGAAGCTCAGTATGTCTCTGTCTGAATCAGGAAAGCCACTGGCATTTTCACTTTGTGAGAATGCTTTGAATTCTTCCAATTCTTCTTCTTGTTGTTGTTTAGAAACAAAAAAGGGACTGATTCAGTCTTATGAATCATGAACCTCCGGGTTCTGCTTTTGATGCTGCTGATGTCCCAGCCAGTCTGTGGGAAGGTTAGAATGAAGTGCCTGCTAAGTTTGGAGGAGAAAGATAGAAAAAAGCCATGGAGCTATTATAAGCCAGGAGACCATTTCATTAGTGTGGTCATCACTGCAACAGTAATATCTCATTTAACATTGCCTTTCAACATGGCTCCTAATACGCAATCACATTCGTAAGTCATTCAGTGCGATGGAGTTGCATTTCCTCCATCTGTAGTTCTAACACTCTCTTTCTTTTCTTCATATTTTACTTACTCCTATTGTATATTGCAGGACCCGTCTAATTTCCTGAATCAATTTAATTTCCATGGCTTCCCTTTTTTGTCTTCTTTATTGTAAGAGTCTGAAATCCAAGGATGTAACAGAAAAATATCTGAAACAAGTCCAGGTTATTTTCCTCACTCCACCCAGGCCTTCATTCATCACTTGAATACTGACTTTTATTTATAGTAATTATTGAAAGGGTTGTAGTTGCCCCTGCAAAGCCCATTTCCATATTTTTATAACCGCTGACTGACATCCTTATAAAATGAAGGTTGACTTGATGTCAGAGTTTCTTTTCTGGGTCACCTATGAAACATTCTCTTCATTTTATGATGGCTCTAGTTTTAATGAATGGATGATATTGAATGCTGGTTACTGGAGAAATGAAAATTAGAATGCTACAAACAATGATTCTTTGTATTTGTGATTCTTAACCCTAGTGGAGAACTATCAATAGTCCATATTCTCAACTCTCATACAAATTAAATGGTGATAGCAGATGTCTCTGGTTATGAATCAATATCAGCTTAAAACTTAATACGTTTGTGGAGACAAAGAGGAATAAATGTTTTATTATTTCTATTAATGATGATGACAATAATATGAATATTTTTATGGTAGTTTATCTACTCATCAGTCTAGAATCCTCCACTACATTTTTGCCATTCAAGTTGTAAATAGGAACCCCCAGCTTCTACACAATCTCACTCTTGGACACAACATCCATGACAACTATTTGAACACACTTGGTACTTCAGATGCCTTGCTGGACATGCTCTCAACTGGTGAAGCCAATGTTCCCAACTTCAGCTGTGGAAGGAAGGACAACCTTTTGGCTCTTCTTGATGGAGCTGACAGGGACATCTCCATCCAGATGTCAACATTAGTAGGCGCCTACAAAGTCCCACAGGTTTTTGTTTGTTTTTCTCTATCTGATAAAGTGGGGTGTTGGTGCTTGAACAATAGATCCAATCGTATTTACTCTATTGAATTCAAGAGCTGTTTTTTATCATGAAGGAAATAACTACACACTTAAATAAACAATAATAATTTTTGCCAAATTTATGGTATTTTTAATAGTGAACAAACCCTTTATTCATGGAAATAATTCCAATGGATTAGCTTATCCACAACTGATAATATGTATATGTTTTATGGACTCATAGGGATCCTACGATTAATTATCCACTTTATTTAAAAAGTATTACAAACACTTTAGCCAAGATGTTATTTTTAGCCTAATATGTTCACGATCAAATTAATAACAAAAAAAGGCAATAGAGCCCCTGGAGAGGACTGAATTAGTTACTGAGTGAACTATTAAAAAAATAACCCAACTGATAGGTCCTTCTACTGGCATAAATAAGATACCTGCTGTACAGTATACCAGTTGGGTGGAAGATGGCAATAATAATTTATCTATATAAAGAAAGGGGTAAAAAAAGATCCCAGTTATTAGAAACCCACTCATCTAATAGATATTATTGCTAAAATACATGCTGGTATTGCTAAAATACATGCTGGTTTCCTCTTGAGTCAAGTTGAGAGTGGGTAGATGAAAAGTGTATTCCTTCCACTAAAACAAGCAAACTTTAGGTAGGGTCAATCCACTGTTGACATTAGCTTTGTGTTGAATCATCTAATTACAAAATATATCGCTTGGGGAAACAATGGTTTTCTCCCTTCATAGAACTCAGCTTAGCATCTGACACAGTGAACACAGAAATATTATGGAGGAAATTGATTGCCCTTAAAATGGAACCCAGACTGTTGACCCTGACCAAAGCTCTTTGTACAAGCACTTATTAGAAAGTGTGGTTTGGGCTCAATGGAACCACTCTTTACTAAGGAGTGAAACAAGGGGGCATACTTGATTGATTGTTATACAGTCTAGAGATTAACAACTTACCACGACTAACAAAGAATTCTGAAGTACACATGCCTAAAGTACTAAACACTTACTTGAATACCTTACTATATGCTTATGTTATTATTATCATACTCATAAGTTGGGTTGTGTAGGATATATAGAAGACTGGACTCCTAATCTAATAATAATTATCTCAGTATTAATATATCAAAATAAGTTAAAAATTGTGGTCTTTGGAAAATGATTTCATAGCTATAGATGGCTATTATCACATTTCATTATCTAGGTTAGTCTTTTCTGAGACTGGAGTTTGGCCTCCTCATTATCAAAGCAGCTCACTTAGAGCAAAGGAACCAAAAAAATAAATAAATCAAAACTATCCATGGTCCTTAACCTCAGTTAGCAACTTATAAATATATATAAGGCCAAGGTTACCCCCATGCTCTTATATGGAGCTGTAGTTTGGGCTTCAAATTGTTATCACTACTAGAACAAACCCAATCAAAGGATCTGAGAAGTATTTGAAGGAGGGATAACAAGACTTCAGCTGCTGCCCTCAGAGCTGAGTTGAGAATTTATGCAATCAGGGCATATAATTATTAGTGTGAAATTAAAGCTATAGAAACTGACAGACTCCTGAATTTGTATTTGTTAGAATAGAGAAAATTTCAGTTAAAGACCTCTTGGAGTGTACAACTGACAAATTACATTAGAGCTTTGGTTTCCCTGAGTCTTGTACAACTGGATCTAAAACGTTTGTGGCATAAAAATCTGGGATATTGAAGCAGAGAAAGATATAGCTATCCTCAGGAAAGCTGGCACACTGAAAAGGATGGCTTGCTAAAATTATACCTTTGCAATTACTAAGTATTTCAAAGCAGAAATAACTAAACATCATAGGACACTATTTAATAAGATTTGAGCAGATGGACACAGTGAACAAATAAAGAACATTTTCCAAGTTTCTTATAATGAAGAGCTCCAAAGATTTGTATCTTTTATTCTACTTTTATATGTGGTCTTATTAATATTATGATTTCTATATTCTATATCTTGATATGGCCAAATGACTAATCAACAATAAACTATTTAAAAATATGCTTGACAACTAAGTGTATTTGCTAAAAGCAAATATTTGGACTTGATCTGACATCCAAATATAATACAGCATTCTTTATTACTTTTTCAGATGAGTTACGCAACTGGTTTGGTGGCTCTTAGTGATAAAAGTCAATTCCCATTTTTCCACCGGATGGTGCCCAGAGAAGGGATCCAGTACCCAGGAATTATCCAACTGCTCCTCCATTTCAGATGGGTCCTGATTGGTCTCTTTGCTTCAGACACAGAAAATGGAGAGAATTTCATAAGAACATTTACTCTTATGCTAGTCAGGAATGGAATTTGTGTTGTTATATCACAACGATTCTCAACAACTGGACATACAGCGCCCCTCAGGGATGCCCTCTCTAAGTGGAGACAAGTCAATGTCTTTGTTCACTTCACAGAATATGATTCCTTTCGGGACAGAATTCTTCTTTTCCATTCAATACTTGAAGGTTTGCCAGGACCCATTGAAGGGAAAGTCTGGATCATCTCCCCCCTGGTGAAACTGACAATGAGAAGGCACAGATTTTTCAAATATGTCCATAGTATTTGGAACTTTGTTGTCAGGGGTAAAGAAAGACCTAAGGGTGATGGCTTTGAACCCATTCTCTTTGTACAACCTCAGTTTCAAGACCAGTCTTTTCGCTGTTCTTTTTCAAAGCAGTTCTTTTCTGTCAAGGGCCGAAGGAAATGCACCCAGAAAGCAGCACTGGAAATTCAAGAGACAAGGAACGGCATCCAGATACCAAATGATCACCATGTTTACAGTATCATTAAGACTCTGGCCCATGCGTTGAGTGCTGCATATTCATCCAGATCCAGGTGGATAAGGAAGGCAGGCAAGGAGAGGTTGGTGTCTTCAAGGCTGCAGCCATGGCAGGTATGGGGTCCAGACAAAGATGCATCAAAACTAGTTCCTTTGGAGAAGGAATACAGATGAGAGGGAGGAGAACCTTCTCAGATTCCTAGTGCCACAAAAGACCAACAGGTTAGGCAAATCTAACTGCTGGGGGGGTATAATGTTCCATAGAGAGGACATTATGACATATGCATATTTTGATACTAAACATGGTATTTATTTATTTATTTTAAAAAAGAAACATGAATTTGTAATATATTCCTGTATGTACAGGTTTGTGATCACCATCACAGAATTTTACTTTCAAAAATTCCAAGGAATCCCTGAGAGCATCTAGCCCACTCCCTCCTCTCTGCAGGAATCCCAGTTAAAGGACTAGGACTGATGGCTCCTCAGTCTTTGTCTTTAAGACAATCAGTGAAGGGGACACTGAACTTCTCCGGTTTACTGGCTCAACTTCTCTGTTTTGCTAGCTCAACTTCTCATCTTTAAAACTGCTTCTCCTTTTAGGATGTTCTCATTCTGTCAGAAAGTCCTCTCGTGTGACTGAATTCATTTTACCATGTCCCAAACTCTGGAATAACAGCGAAACTGTTATTCCAGCGAAACTGTTATCCCTACTGTCTTTCCCTTGTTTTCTTTGCCATTGTTTGCACCTAGCTTTCTTGATGTCATTGTCTGATCCAATATTTTTGAAAGGTAGAGAAATCTGGGACCAAAGATCACTAAAGAAGAGAGTGGAAAACCTAATAATAATAATAATAAAGTTAGAAGGGATCTTGGAGGTCATCTAGTCCAACCCCCTGCTCAGGCAGGAAACCCTATACCATTTCAGACAAATGGCTGTCCAGTCTCTTCTTAAAAACTTCCAGTGTTGGAGCATTCACCGCTTCTGGAGGCAGGTTGTTCCACTGGTTAATTGTTCTAACTGTCAGGAAGTTTCTCCTTATTTCTAGGTTGCTTCTCTCCTTGATTAGTTTCCATCCGTTGCTTGTTGTCCTGCCTTCAGGTGCCTTGGAAAATAGCTTGACTCCCTCTTCTTTGTGGCAGCCCCTGAGATATTGGAACACTGCTATCATGTCCCCCCTCGTCCTTCTCTTTCAACAGTAATAGTTTCCCTAACCTTGCAAAACAGGTCCACAATTTATGATCTCCACATCTCTATTTGCTAAATTACTATATGGCATTAAAATATATTACAAATATGTTTAAATTCTAAAATGTCTATTTGACCAACATTAACTAATCTAAAAACATAGGGGGTTTTTTTGTTACCTTTTTGATGCAATTCAGAAATGACTATGTGCTTCTTTGCAATGATAGGGATATTACCTGGATATGATTGTGTCCTTTCAAGAATATCTGGAAAACCACAAGGTCCTCTAGGCCCTGAAATAAAGAAAATATGACAAATATTATCTGTACTCTTCACAGCTAGGGAAGGTTCATTTTTATCGAACTTTTATTAAGCTTCTGTGTAACATATTTCAGATATTGGAAAAGTGCTGCATCCACCCTTATCCAACCAACAGATTTTGTAGCTGGAAAAGGTGCTCCCAGCCTCCTTCTGATCCTCAGTTCTCATAGACCAGGACGAAGGGGGGACATGATAGCAGTGTTCCAATATCTCAGGGGCTGCCACAAAGAAGAGGGAGTCTCCTCCAAGTGTGGTGCCTGCAAGAGGACCTGGTATTTAATGTGGGGTCTCCCCAGACCAGAACATTCACTTCCTGAGTTTCTTAAGGATACATTAGCCTTTCCAGAACATCACACATTGACTGCAAATTCAGTTTACAGTCAATGCTGTTTTGATATTTTTTTTCTTATCAATTTTGGCTTCTATTCTTCTTCAAGTGCATAATTAATGACTGTATCATCCAATTAATTATGTATTTGTTATTTAATCATTAAAATACTACTAATATATTAGTATCAGTGATTAGGATATATATATATAATACTATCAGAAAAAACTACAATTGAAATCAAACTGAAAAATCTACATAGTATCTTCCGTCCATTTGTATTTATATGAGATACCATTTATCAGTTTTGGTCACCACGATGTAAAAAAGACGTTGAGACTCTAGAAACAGTACAGAGAAGAGCAACACAGATGATTAGGGGACTGGAGGCTAAAGCATATAAGGAACGGCTGCTGGAATTGGGTATGTCTAGTTTAATGAAGAGAAGGACGAGGGGGGACATGATAGCAGTGTTCCAGTATCTCAGGGGCTGCCACAAAGAAGAGGGAGTCAAGCTATTCTCCAAAGCACCTGAAGGCAGGACAAGAAGCAACAGATGGAAACTAATCAAGGAGAGAAGCAACCTAGAACTAAGGAGAAACTTCCTGACAGTTAGAACAATTAACCAGTGGAACAACCTGCCTCCAGAAGCGGTGAATGCTCCAACACTGGAAGTTTTTAAGAAGAGATGGACAGCCATTTGTCTGAAATGGTATAGGGTTTCCTGCCTGAGCAGGGGGTTGGACTAGATGACCTCCAAGGTCCCTTCCAACTTTTTATTATTATTATTATTATTATTATTATTATTATTATTATTATTATTATTATTATTATTATTATTATTATTATTATTATTATTATTATTATTATTATTATTATTGTTGTTGTTGTTGTTGTTGTTGTTGTTGTTATTTGCTAAAATGCAGATATTTTCTACAAGATTTCATTTATGCATTTCTGTCTATCAAGAAATTGATATTTGAATTTGATATCTTTGAATAGACATCAAAATAGCTTTGCCTATGAGTTGGTATAAATCGTTCATTAAAAATCATGATTTGTCATCTCTGTCTGCATAAATGTAAATATAGCAGAATAGATGGACTAACTTATTCATGACTATCCCATTTTATGTGGAACATTGAAAATTATTTAAGTAAAATATTACAAATAGATTTTATCCACTTAATTATCACACCATCTAGTTCTCACTAACTAGATTCCTAATAAATAGATCAGGAGGTAGTTTTTAATAATTCGCTAAAATCAAGTTATATCACCAGCATTCCCACAATCTATTAAGAAAGTTTAATTATATGTGGGAATGACATTGGCAATGAAGGAAGAGATGCTTACTAGGAATGATCAGATAAGAGGTAGAGAGACCACAGCTCCTTAAAGGGCAGACAAAGAAACTTGGAAAGGATCCTTCCTAATTTTCCAGGCTTAAAAAGGAGTTGTTGGGAGATTAGCACTTTCAGTCTTGTGAGATTCTGTTAATGTAGCCTTACAGTAAAGTAGAATTAGCTCATCTGGTGTACCTGGGAGAAGATTAACCTGGCAAATTACTTCTCGATTAGTCAATGCTTTCCAGTAATCTTCCTGTTCTTTTCAAGTAGTTTATGAATAATATCTGTTTGTTTACTTGTAACCTGCTCCAGAATTTTCCTTATAATCGAACAATTTTACCAATGATTTATTTTGTCAATATACTATTTATTTTGTCAATATACTGTATCTTTTGAAGATACTGATAAATCTTGTTCTCCCAACTAAGCATAATTGCAAGTTAGACAACTGTAGGAGAAAAATTCAAATGTGAAAGCGCCACATGGGATAAGAAACAAAGTTTTCTTATTTAAAATTCCTGTATGTTCCTATTTTAGTTCCATCCCTTTCTGGAAAAGAATGAGTTTTGCAATCTTTCCAACTTTAAAATGTACTTGGACCAAACTGGAGATGTAAAAGCAGATCTGGACATCATGAGCTGGGTTTTTCTCCCCAATGAGGAACCCATCCACAAGCAACTAGGGAGTTTTGAAAGACAGAGACTTATTACCAGTGAAGGTGCATTTTTGCAGTTAAAGTTGCTCAACAAGGTGGGGAAAATATTGGACACCATTCTTTGTTTTCCAAAGCCTTTGGACTCATTTCAAATGGGATAAGCTTAGTTACCAAAGAGGATGACCTTCACTAAGAGTTGAACGTGGGGAGTACATTCTTTATAGATTTTTTAAGTGGCTTGGGAGGCTTCAGTAGCATTGACCAAAGTTTCCTTCAGTTGCTATAATATGGAATACCATTTTAAGCTTATTTACTACGTGGTATAGCCATGTCCAACATGGGATGCTGAGTGATGATTCTTTGGGACACAGATCATGCCCTCTGCATTTAGTATCTCCATCAAGTGAGAGAGTTCCTCACATTCTGGGGATTGTGGTGCTGATAGCATCAACCCAGATTATTCCTTGCCAAAACTGTGTGTTCAAAGAAGAAGGCAATTCTGCTGAACAATGGCCAATATTCAGAGTGAATCTGATGAAACTGAGTCAAGACAGGATGGGGGTCCTGTGGGTCCCAGTGGGAAATAAGCTTTAAATTAGGATTCACTTTGTCCTAGTTCTGGACAGTGTCCCATGAAACAACAGGTCCAGGCTCTATGATGTTTTTAAGCAACCCAGCCCTGGCCAGTTATCCATGCCTCTCTTTCACCCCACAGAGATATGCAATAGGCCTTCTACTCTTAGGAAGGAAGTCCAAGGCTTTCAGTTCACATGAAATCATAACGATTTCCCTGATGTGAAAAAATGTCCTGACCCAGAAAACCACAGCTCTGAAACATGTCCTTTTACCCAAAGAAAAGCACTTCCTGACATCAGAAGTAATGCGGGACGATTTGAAAGGAAATGCTAGTTAGCTTTAGCCTTTGGCTTGTATCTGGAAACCTTTGAATGCCACTGTTTAACTTGATTGTCAGCTACCTTAAGTCTCTCTGGGCAAAAAGGAGGGTCCAAATATAACTAAGAATAAACATGTGTCTGTCTTTCCATGCCAGTTGTTGTCAAGTTGTTATAGTTTTTCAACAGAAAGGATCTTTTCTTGGATACCTAGCTTGAGCCTTAGTAATATCCCTTTCTGACACGGAGGTCATACTCATGTCCCACTTCCTGACTTACCCTTTTTGATGGACACATTTCCATGACCTGACCTCCATCTCACCTCACTACAGTTCTAGAAACTAGGCAGTAATTTTCATCAGCAACGCAGCCACATAAATTCAACAAATGAATGTACAAAGAAAATCGCCTTTAAGGTTGACAGCATTAATTTGCATTGAATTTTTCCTTTGTATCTTAACTGGGATAACTATATCTGAACTGGGAAAAGTGTATCTGAACTGGGATAACTGGGAGATGGTTTTCGGCTACTTTCAAAGTGGAGCAGCTTGGCAATGTTTAACATAGTCTACCGTAGAAGAAACCTTTCTAGAACTTTCTAGAACTTCCTTCTTCACAGTTTTGTTCTACTTTAATAAATATAATGCAATAATCAATTTTCTGTGGATGGTGAGTCCCAACATATTTTCTTTGGGATTCCTTGTTTTTCTGCTTAGTCTGTGCCTCAGTCCAAATGTGTGGAAAATTGTCGTCCTGGATTTGTCAAGCAGGCTCAGGAAGGAGAGCCACTTTGCTGCTACGACTGCATTCCTTGTCCAAAAGGGACCATCTCCACTCAGAAAGGTGGGTGACACTGGAAATCTTGTAAAAAATGGATTAATCCAAAGCACTTTGATGACAGTGCATGTTAAAAGATGCATTGAGCCTCAACTGTTCTCCTGTTTATTATTAAAATGCCCGTTTTTTTTTAACTATGGCAAAAAATCAAAAAGATCTTGAGAGCAGGGCTGGGAAGAGATAGGAAATTGTGGCAGAATGGGCAAGCTTTACCTCTGCCAGAGAAAACATTTCTTCTGCTTTTTTAGTTTTTATGGATCCTTCCATATTTACTTTCCTAGGAACATAAGAGTTCTTTGAAATTCGAGGAACTGTCTCAAGTTGACCTTCTGAAAAGATTATTGCAATGCATTCTGCCTGGGTCTTTTCATGAGGATCAGTGGGAACGTATCACTGGTCCACAGTGAAGTGGTGTGGACACATATAGGTGCACCTCCTTACACCCATATTATCACTGATCTGAGTAGCCATTCTAGATTATTAGCAGGACTAGCTTTCTCTGCCAATCAACTAGTTTTTATAAGAGAGACATCATCCTCTGTGTTCAGTATATTAAAAAGCGTCATGTGGCAGCACTCAGGACGTTTGCCTAGAAAGATTAACTTATTCATTACTTACTTTTAATAATCTAGGTTGCTATGAAGGTTCTTTACATTACACAGAAAATATTTCACCTCCTAGGACTTCCCCATATTTTATAGATCTTAAGCTATGTGTTTTTTAGAAAATGGCATTCATCTTATCATTTTTCTGTGGAATTGTTAAGAAATGCATCTTGGAACATTGTCCTATCATCAGCTGTTTTCCCAAGAAGGTATTTCTTGAAAGGTAAAAGTGAAAAATCTTATAGAAATATTGCTTTTGGGTTTTGTCAGATACAGAAAAATGCATCAAATGTCCAGATGATAAATACCCAAATCAGGACCGAGTCCAATGTATCCCCAAAAGAATATCCTTCCTGTCTTATGAAGAACATCTGGGCATCATCCTGGTGTCTTTTGCCCTACTCTTCTTCCTAATCACAGGCCTTGTTTTAATCATATTCATTAAATACCGAGAAACTCCCATTGTCAAAGCCAACAACCGGGACCTCTCCTACATCCTCCTGGGCTCCCACCTACTTTGCCTTTTGTCCCCTTTTCTCTTTATTGGTCAACCAAGGAAAGCCTCCTGTCTTCTCCGACAAACAGTTTTCAGCATTATCTTCTCAGTTGCCATTTCTTCTCTCTTGGCCAAAAGCATCACAGTGGTGCTGGCTTTTATGGCCACAAAACCAGGAAATCGAGTGAAGAGATGGTTGGGGAAGAGCTTGGCCAACTCCATTGTCCTTTCTTGTTCTGCAGTCCAAATTATCATCTGCTCCATCTGGCTGGGAGTTTCTCCTCCATTCCCTGACTCTGACCTTCACTCCCAGCCTGGAGAGATCATCCTGCAATGCAACGAAGGCTATGCTGTCATGTTCTACATCACCCTCAGCTACATGGGCTTCCTGGCTGCCATTTGCTTCATGGTGGCTTTCCTAGCCAGGAATCTGCCTGGGGCCTTCAATGAAGCCAAGCTGATCACCTTCAGCATGCTGGTCTTCTGCAGTGTCTGGGTGACTTTTGTGCCCACCTACCTGAGCACCAAAGGGAAATACATGGTGGCTGTTCAGGTCTTCTCCATCCTGTCCTCCAATGCTGGTCTGCTGGGCTGTATCTTCATCTCCAAGTGCTACATCATCATTCTGAGGCCAGACCTGAATACAAAGGAGCAGCTTACGACCAGAAGAAATGTAAAAAACTGACAGAGGAATTTCAAGTCTCAACATGTTCCAACAGGCCACAACTAGAAAATGGTCCAAGTTGTTCTCCATACATGAGTGGGCAATGATTTTGCTTGAAACAAGCTGGAAGTGTCCCTAATATTTGTCCAGTGCAATTCCAAGATGTCTACAGAGCTCTGTTGAATCCTCAAAGGAGCATATCTGTCCTCTGCCCTTAGCCTACTTGTGGCCTGAGATACTACATTCAGATTTTTGAAATATGACATTTATGCAATAAGAGTCTTGTTGATATGGCAGAAACATAGCCGATATGTACAACAGAGACTTATGAATTTGGAAAATGAGAGGCAATTGTTGGGAAAGTTCCCAATTAAAAATCTAAGGAAAGGTTTTATTTTTAAGAACCAAACCATGGTATTTGATCCTGGACTCAGAATGATCAGGGTGATTTGTGGTAAATAAGAAACCATGTAAACTACAATAACAGATTGTTAACAGAGTTCTTTGAATTTTAACTTTGCTGTTGTTTAACCTGTTAACTATTTTTTTTCTTTTATATATGTAATGTATGGACAGATCAGTTGGGTTGCAAATAGATATACAAACGTATAAATTTCGGACCTGCTTTGCAAGGGGGGAAGCCCTTATTGTTGCAATAGACTTGTCAGTGTTCAACTAGAGGGGATAATATGTGTTTTTGTCCTTTATATTTTAATTCACATTTTAATGTTCTGACTTGTTTTGTTTTGTCTCTGTTTAATTTTTTTGTTTTGAATTTTGTGTTTTAATCTTTTGAATAAAATAAATTTGTAAAAAAAAAAGAAACATATGTGGGGGAGGGTCTCTAACAATGCCATTATTTTAGTTATATCATAGTTTATCTGCAGTTGGAGTTCTTTTCAGTATTGGACTCAAGAAGGAGGATAATCTGGATTATCCAACTGGTCCACTAAAATATTATAAAGAAGACAGGAGTTAAAATACAGCCTCATAAGGTTTCTAGAAAAGAATTACAGAATTAGATATTTAATATCGTACAGATGAGGTGTGAGGGAGGGAGTTGAGATTTGCATAAACTCCTAGTTGGAGTGTGGGATAGTTCACGTATCTCCAAATTCTTCTTGTGGGCACTTCAAAAGTTTCTCGATGGTCACTGGGAGATAAAGGAGGACTCCATCCTTATCCTGAAGACATTTTCTGTTCTTCTTAAAATTAAAGTTTTAAGTTTTAAAGTTTGCTAAGAGATCCTATTCACAAAAATATGTCATCCTGAACTCATCAGATTTATTTTCAAATTTAGCTATCTTATTCAGTTAGCCATTAAAATTTGATTACAATATGAAAAATGAGATGCTTCATCCAAAAATTATAAAATAAGAGTGGAAAAGGCCTGAATGACACCAGATTTTGTTCATTCCAAGCAGAGCTGATGTGAAAAAGAATGAAGAGTTGGGTATGAACAATGTGTACTAGTGTGAGTATTTTTTATTGAGAACAAAAGAAAAGCAAAATCATTATGAAGATGGTGGTTGTTATGAAGAAGCAAGTGATTTCTCTTCTTGCAGATAGAAACTTGGGTACAGGGAGTGTGTATCTGCTCATTCTGCACAGTCATTACACCTCTTCCTAGTTACCATGGCAGCATGAGAAAGAGGTTGCAAAACATTATGCACATATTTATCGGATTTTGTAGGTAGCCAATGTAGTCTCAGTCTGAGAGAAGATGTCAGTCTCAGTCCCTTCGAGGATAATGAAAAGGTCCTTCTCCCTTCCACAGCTGTACTTAGGAACATTGGCCTCCCCTGCTGAGAGAAGGTCCAACATAACTTCACAAGTCATTTTGGGATTCAAATAATAGTCATGGAGATTGTAGCCCAGATGGATGTTGGGAAGGGGCTGGAGATCCTAGTTAATCTCTTGGATCACCATTTCCATCCCATAACCGGGCCCAAATCCTGACTGAAAGGGGTCCAGATAATCCATTTCATCAAGGACGCTCTGCAGCTGCCAGGCCACCACCTTTTCCATAACCTTTCCTAAGAACGGGAGGTTGGAGACTGGCCAAAAAATGTCCAGGCAGCTGGGATCCAGTGATGGTTTTTTATTGAGGGGGTGAACTAGGGCTTCTTGAAAGCATCTGGAAATGTCCCCTTCTCCAGTGATGTATCAATCGTTGCCTGGACTCACCTGCTAGTCACCATGCTGGAGGCTTTCACCACCCAGGAGGTACGAGGATCTAAGTGACAGGTGGTGGCGCTGACAGCATCAAGGGCCCTGTCGACTTCATCAGGACCAACAGGATCAAACCATTCCCAGATAATAGGGCAAGATCTCTCCCTGGGCATTTCTCATGGACTATCTCCATGCATGAGATCCAACTGGGAATGGATCTGAGTGACTAAGTCTACCAGGTGTTGAACAAACTCCTCTGCTCGGCCCTGCAAAAGATTGCCAGAGCGCACACACCCCGGACCCAGGAGGGAACGGGCAACCTGAAACAAGGCCGCTGGGCAGCACTCTGAGGATGCAATAAGAGCAGAGAAATACTGCTGTTTCACCGCTCTTACCACCATGAGGTGGGCCTTAATAGCAGTTGTGTCTGTTCAGAGTCATCCCCTGCCTTCCTCCAGTGGTGTCTAGGTGTCTCTTGGCCCTTTTCAGAACCTGTAGCTCCTCCTTGAACCACATGAACAGTCGGGAATGATGAGTCAAGAGAGGCTGCATAAGTACAATCCTGTCCAAAGATGCAGCTGCTCTTAGATTCCAGGCCACCACCAGACTTCATCAGGAAAGAGGGGCACATAACTAAGGCAGAATATCAGCAAATAGCCCGAGCCTGCAAAGATGAAGTGAGGAAAGCTAAGGCTCAAAATGAACTAAGGCTTCTGACAAAAGTCAAAAATAACCAAAAAAAGCTTCTTTCAACATGTAAAAAACAAAACAAAAGTCAAGGAAATGATTGGCCCATTAGTGAAAGAAAGTGGCAAGAAGGTGACAAGCAACAGGGAGAAAGCAGAACTATTTAACTTGGTTTTTGCATCCATCTTTATACAAAGGGGAAAAAAACAGCCCAACCTATTAAAAGCAGTATTGCAAAAAACAGATTAGAAACACAAGTTAAGATAGGCAAGAAAATGGTAAGTGAGCACCAGTCCAGCCTAGACGAGCTCAAATCACCAGGACCAGATGGATTACACCCTAAGGTTCTCAAGGAACTGGCAGATGTGATCTCAGAACCACTGAACTATATCTTTCAAAGATCCTGGAGCACTGGGGAACTACCGGAGGACTGCAAAAGAACTTATGTAGTTCCCATCTTCAAAAAAAGGGGGGGAAATGGATCCAGGAAACTACAGACCTATCAGCCTGACCTCAATACCTGGGAAGATTCTGGAAAAGATAATCAAACAATGAATCAACGAACACCTAAAGGCAAACAAACTCATTACCAAAAGCCAACATGGGTTTGTCAAAAACAGATCATGCCAGACAAATCTTATCACATTCTTTGACCAGGTGACAAAATTAGTGGACCAGAGGAATGCTGTGGATATAATTTATTTGGACTTCAGTAAGGCATTTGATAAAGTAGATCACAACCTACTACTTGATAAGATAGAAAAATGTGGGTTAGACAGCATCACCACCAGATGGATTCGTAGCTGGCTGATCAGCCGTACTCAGCGTGTAGTCCTCAATGGAACTGCATCTACATGGAGGTGGGGTGCCCCAGGGCTCTGTTCTGGGCCCAGTGCTCTTCAACATCTTCATCAATGATTTGGATGAGGGGATAGATGGCGAATAGCCAACACTCCAGAAGACAGGCTTAAGATACAGAAAGATCTTGACAGACTTGAACATTGGACACTATCTAACAAAATGAAATTCAATGGTGAAAAAAGTAAGGTTCTGCGTTTAGGCAAGAAAAACCAAATGCACAGGTATAGTTTAGGAGGTACCTTGCTCAATAGTAGTAACTGTGAGAGGGATCTCAGAGTCCTAGTGGACAATCACTTAAATATGAGCCAGCAGTGTGCTGCAGCTGCCAAAAAAGCCAACACAGTGCTAGGCTGCATTAATAGAGGGATAGAATCAAGATCACGTGAAGTGTTAATACCACTTTATAATGCCTTGGTAAGGCCACACTTGGAATACTACATCCAGTTTTGGTCACCACGATGTAAAAAAGATGTTGAGACTCTAGAAAGAGTACAGAGAAGAGCAACAAAGATGATTAGGGGATTGGAGGCTAACACTTACAAGGAACGGTTGCTGGAATTGGGTATGTTTAGTTTAATGAAGAGAAGGATGAGGGGTGACATGATAGCGGTGTTCCAATATCTCAGGGGTTGCCACAAAGAAGAGGGAGTCAAGCTATTCTCCAAAGCACCTGAAGGCAGGACAAGAAGCAATGGGTGGAAACTAAGCAAAAAGAGAAGCAACCTAGAACTAAGGAGAAACTTTAGAACAATTAATCAGTGGAACAACCTGCCTCCAGAAACTGTGAATGTTCCAACACTGGAAGTCTTTAAGAAGAGATGGATAGCCATTTGTCTGAAATGGTATAGAGTTTCCTGCCTGAGCAGGAGGTTGGACTAGATAATGTCCAAGGTCCTTTCCAACTTTATTATTATTATTATTATTATTATTATTATTATTATTATTATTATTATTATTATTATTATTATTATTATTATTATTATTATTATTATTATTATTATTATTATTATTATTATTATTATTATGCAGCAACACCTCTGGGATATCCCCCAATTCTCTCTGGAACCCATTAAGGCCCATCAGTTGCAGGGGTGAATCATCCAAATGGGTCCAGCTTCTCTGCAGAGGAGGGCAGCATACGAGAGCCTCAAGGACACCAGGGCATGATCTGACCATAATAAGTTGGACAATCTTAAATCCCACATCAGGTCATGTTGCCATTACTCTGACAAGAAGATCAAATCTCGTGTGTGACCACTGTCCCAAGTCAGGCTTGTAATAATCTGGGATGGGCCCATGGCCATCAGATGGGGCTAACCTTGAAAAGCATTCAGAAGCTACAACTGGTGCAGAGTGTGGCAGCACAGGGAGTTTTGGGACCCCAAGAATGGCCCCTGTAACATCACTGCTCCACAAACAGCATTGGTTACCAATCTACTTCCAGGTGCAATTCAAGGTGTTGGTGATCAACTTTAAAACCCTTCATGACATGGGTCCAGGTTACATGAGGGACCATCTCACCCCTTAGGGATTGGCCTGTCCCAGAGGAGACATGCATGGGTTCTGTCAGCCTGATAATTCTGGCTGGTGGGGTCTAGGAGGAGGGCCTTCTCTGCTGTTGTTCCTGCCCTCTGGAACATCTTGCCCCCTGATGTGAGGTTAGCCCCAACCCTTCTATTTTTTTGTAAGGGCCTAAAGATGTGGTTCTGCCAGTAGACTTGGGGTCCCAGTGAGGGAACAGCATAATGGAGGTGATTGATTGAGTAATAACAGATCCCACTTCCCCCCCCCACTCTGCCCCTGCCCTCCCCATGTGTCCTTGGTTTTAATGTCTGATTTTAACTTATTTTTTATATATATATATATATATGTCTTTTATAATACTAAAAATGTGAATCCTGGGAATACACATGTTGATAAAATTCTTACAAGAAAAAAGGCGAACACCAGGATAAAAATAAACAAGGCTGTTTAATATAAACAGGCCTGTAGATAAAAGAGCACTTAGCTTTCGTCCGCCAAACTATGGACGTCCTCAGAGTTGGAGTGGGAGGCATTCTGGGAGCTGGCCTATATAGCCTCCTGCCTCTGCGCCCGGCTTCTCGAGCGCGTCATCGGCCCATTGGTTGTAATAGTCCACAATGTGCTGAGTTGGTCTACACCTGGCAATCTGTCAGTGGCCTTGCTGGTTGTCTTCAGATCCTCCTTCGCTTTCCTTGAGCGCGTACATGCACTCGGGGGGTGGCTGTCCAGCTGCCTTTTCTCCTTATCTCCTTCCCCTCCCGTTTTGGAGCGATCTCTCAACCTACAATTAAGACACCCTGTGAGGCTGTCACCCTCCCCCAAGGCCGCTGTTGTCTTACCCATAGCTCCCTTGCCCCAACCTTGCGAAGGATGGCCATTCGGGCATTCCTGCTCTCTGTTTCCCCCCCTTTTTTACTCTTTCCAAGCCACTTCCGCACGTTCGTTTCAAATGCCCGATCATAACCCCTTGTTAGTCCATCATCTCCTCCCATGGCAGTCATTGCCGCTTCACCTATAGCCCTATCTCCCCGCTCCTGCAGGGAGCTGTCCAATTGTTGTGACTCCTGATCCCCCTCCCCTTCTTTTGCCGGTTTGCTATCCTCTCTGGGGATCGCCACCTCCACGTTTGTAATTCCATCCCCCTGCTTTTGCAAAGGGCGGGCCGGCCGTCTGCTCCGTGGGTCACCGCGTTGTCTCTCCCACCTTCTGAGGGTCTGGTAAGCCGGTAGGAGGTCTATATGTCGGTTAATAGAGTTCTCATCAGACAGCCAGGCTTCTTTAAGAAGGCGGCCACCCTTGGTAGTCCCACGAGATATGGCCTGCACATTGTCCAGATCGAATGTATGATCAAGGCTGGCCATATGGGCCCACACTTGTGAGCGCTGCTCCTGCCTTTTAATTGCCAGTTCATGTTCATGGACCCTAGTCCTGAGCCTTTTGGTCATTTCCCCAACGTAATTGCAAGGGCAGTTCTTGCAATTAATTCTATAAACTATCGAAGATCTTTCTTCGTTGGGGAGCGGCTCTTTGGGACGCATGATCTTGGTTCTTAGGGTCTGCTCTGGTCTATGGGCAATGCTCACATTGTGGGGGGCCAGCAGACGTGCCGTGGCCTCAGAAACACCACCGATGTAAGGTAAAGTTATGCGTGTGGCTGGTGTTGTTGTTGCTCTGGAATGTTGGACCCTGTGAGGTTGGTGTGGTCTGCTGTAACGTCTCACAAATTCCGTAGGGTAGCCATTGAGCCTGAGGATGCGATACAGATGTTTTTTCTCTTCAATTTTGGCTCTACCTGTGCTGCAGTGGGAATTAGCACGTTTGAATAAAGTCGTGACACAGCTAATTTTATGTGCTACAGGGTGATTACTCCTGTAGTGTAGCGTTCTGTCAGTGTGAATGGGTTTGCGATAAACAGACATGCATAGAGAGCCGTTAGGGTGCCGGCTGACAAGTACATCCAGAAAGGCAAGTGTGCCTTGGGTCTCTTCTTCTGCTGTGAAACAGATGTCTGGAAATACCGAATTCAATTGTCCCAAGAATTTGGAACTGTCTTGTCTTCTGATGACTGCAAAAGTATCATCCACGTAGCGTGCCCAAAATTTGGGGTGGTACTTGGCCATGACTATCATCTCCAACCGCTGTAACACCGCCTCCGCAATAATGCCTGAGATGGGAGATCCCATAGGCGTCCCTTTTATTTGCTTGTATGTGATGCCCTGGAAGATGAAATATGTTTTTAGGCATAAAGATAGCAACTGTACCAGGTCGTCAGTATGGAGAGAATCTGGATGCTGTTCCTGCTCCTCTTGCAGGCGGTCCTTTATAACCATGACCGCCAGATCTTGGGGGATGGAGGTGAAGAGTGAGGTGACGTCAAAGGAGATCATTACCTCATCGTTCTCTATCCTTAGGGGCTTTATTCTCTCAAGGAACTCCTCAGCGGATTTCACCGTGGTCTCGTTGTTATCGACCAGGTGACCAATGCGACCGCTAAGCCATTTGGCTAGTCCCGAAGTTGGTGTGCCTCTGAAGGACACAATGGGCCGTAGGGGAATGCCCACTTTGTGTACCTTTGGGAGGCCGTAGAATCTAGCCATGGCCGCGTCGCTGGGGCGTATCTTCCTCAGCGTCTCGTCATTGATTTTCCTTCGACGTTTGAGATTGCTGAGTACTTTGTTAATGCGGTTTATATGTGTCATCATCGGGTCTTTGGTGATGACTTTGTAGGCTGTGGTGTCATTAAGTAGCGCCAGGGCTTTATCAGTATATGCTGATCTGTCCAGGCAACCAGCAAGGCCACTGACAGATTGCCAGGTGTAGACCAACTCAGCACATTGTGGACTATTACAACCAATGGGCCGATGACGCGCTCGAGAAGCGTGTGTGTGTGTGTGTTTTCTGAGGTTTTCACGGGTGTTTGTATGTAGGTCTTTGGTAATTCGGGTTTTCTCCCGCGTAAAATTGGAAGACACTTCCAATTTTATGCGGGAGAAAACCCGAATTACCAAAGACACACATATATATATATATATATATATATATTGATTTATATATTATATTATATTTATATTTTGACTATATATTTAACTGTAAGCCTCCCAAAGTTAAACAAACAATTAAACAAATAAAATTCTACTGCTCAAAAGAACTCAGCTAGATAAAATTATAGATAAGCTGTGATATAACTAAAATAATGACAGCTTTAAAGGCATTCCCTGTGCAATTTTTTTTCTCACATGTCAACAACATTCCCATTGCACCAGTGTTATTTTAAAAATATTTTGATGGGGCATTTCAGGGCTCATGTAATCTAAGGGCACATGACAGATACCTCAACTGTTCAAAAGGGCCTAACAGTTATCTTGCAATTCTACTGAATAAGGATGGAGGATACCACTGTCTAACCACCCTTTAATTTTTTTAAGGAAAATCATTGGCCAACTCATGTATGGAGAACAGCTTGGACTATTTTCTAGGTTTGACCCGTTGGAAAATATTGAGAGTCAAAATTCCTCTGTTGCACATGTCAATATTTCTTCTGGTCGTAAGCTGCTCCCTTGTATTTAAGTCTGGTCTCAGAATGATAATGTAGCACTTGGGGATAAAGATGCAGCCCTGAGGACAAGATGGAGAAAACCTGCACAGCCACCATGTATTGCCCTTTGGTACTAAGATAGGTTGGTACAAAAATCACCCATACACTGCAGAAGACCAGCATACTGAATGTGATCAGCTTGGATTCATTGAAGACCCCAGGCAGATTCCTAGCCAGGAAAGCCACAGTGAAGCATAGGGCAGCCAGGAAGCCCATGTAGCTAAGGGTGATGTAAAACAGGACAGCATAGCCTTAAGTAGCTATGAATAACAATCCTTGGTCATGTATTCTTCTATTATGCCATTAACACAGTAAGTGTCCAGGTCATGGTTTTCCAAAGGTGCTTTTTCAAAAGGCAACTGGACTTTCTTGGTTTTTTTCTTGAAGGAAAACAGTAGTTTCTGAAGAAGATTCTTGGATGAGAAACAAAACATTTTTAAGGAAAAAAAAGAAAGTCCAGTTGCCTTTTGAAAAAGGACCTTTGGGACATTAACACAGTAGAGTCTATAAAATATGTTTTTGTAATGCAAGATTGATACCAATTTTTAGAAAAGTCTAATTGATTTAAAAATACCAAGTTTCCCAAAACAAATTCCTGGTAGAGAGAGGTGCATGAATAAAATCCAATAGAAAAATGACTGATTTTTAGCAACTAGGGCTTCAGAAACTATGGTAACTTGTATAAGAATTGTAATGATGCAATAGAAAAGGGATGACTAAACTTGATAAGAATATTTGTGAAAATGATCTCAAAATAGTAGTTAATGGCAAACTGAATGTGAGTGAGCAGAGGCAAATGAAAAGTAGAGAAGGCAAATGCATCCATAAGAATCTCAAGAAATGGATGTTCTGGTTTGTGGAGATTGCAGTTCAAGTACCAGGTCTCCTTGGAAGGACCACAGTTGTAGAAGACATTGCACAAAACCTGGCTCAGGTTTAGGAAAGGGTAAAGAAGGCAAAGAAGTAAACGGTGTTTGGATCAACAACTTAAGATATGCTGACGATACAGTTCTGCTTGCCAGTAAGTATGAAGACCTTCAGCTCCTCATCAACAGAGTCACCGAAATATCTGGAAAATACGGCTTGAAGCTTAACACCTCAAAAACCAAGATCATGGTCGTCAGCAAACAACCCATTAATTTACCACCAATAAATTCAGAAGGAATACCACTAGAAAAAGTTGAAAGGATCACGCACCTCGGTTCTAATTTACATGAAAGCTGGGACATGACCGCTGAAGTAAAGACAAGGATAGAGAAAGCTCGAACAGCATTCTTCAAAATGAAAAAGGTCTTCTGCAGTCACGACATAAGCCTAAGACTGAAAATCAGGCTTGTCAGATGCTATATTTTTTCTATCCTGCTCTATGGAGTAGAGAGTTGGTCTCTGACAGAAGGCCACCTGAAGAGACTAGAAGCATTTGAAATGTGGATTTACAGGCGGCTGTTACGTATAAGCTGGGTTGACAAAATCAGAAATGAGGAGGTGATAAGCCACCTGGGAAAGCCAAGGGAAATCATCAAAACAATTAAAAAACGAAAGTTAGAATATTTCGGACATGTGATGTGACACCCAGAAAAATACGGCATACTCCATTTAATCCTCCAGGGAAAGATTGAAGGCAAACGAGGTCCAGGCAGAAGAAGAACATCATGGCTTCAAAATCTAAGGGACTGGTTTGGACAAAACTCAGCAGCACTTTTTCGTGCGGCTGCTGATAAAAACAGGATCGCCAACATGATCGCCAATGTCCGATAACGGATATGGCACAAGAAGAAGAAGAAAGAAGGCAAGAAGCTGCTCTTAGTCTTGAGGAAAGGCAACAAGGAGAAAAGCTATGTTGCTCTATGGGAGTCTAAAATAGTGGGGGAGCAGCTTCTCCCTCTTACAAAATCTCTCAGTTGGAGAAGGGAGGATTCAGCAGTCTTCCAATAACTGAAAGATGTTAGAAGCTTAAGATCTTTTCACTGTAATTCCAGAATTTCAAACATGGTAACATTCAATATTCAAACACATTTCATGGTAACATGAACTCAGTCACAACAGAGGAGATTCTGGCTGGATGAGAGGAAAAATCCTAAAAGGAGGAACAGTTTTAGACCTTAGCCAGAGAACCAGAAAACTTCAGTTTTTATTGTGAAGTCTGAGAAACCATCAGTCAGAGGAGATTTGACTGTGATTCCTGCAGAAAAAAAGGGTTGGGCTAGATCACGGGTCGGCAACCCGCGGCTCCGGAGCCGCATGCGGCTCTTTCAGCCGTCTCCTGCGGCTCCCTGTCCTCCGCTGCCATGTGCAGTCCGAAAAAAAAAAAGTGAGACTAAAAAAGTTCAACCAATCAATTCAAACTTCTCACAAAAAAAAACTTCGCAAAGTTTGAATTGATTGGTTGAACTTCTTTGGTTTGTGGGACTGCCCACAAACCTCTTTCCTTCTTCGGACTGCACGTGGCGGCAGCGGTGGAAGAGCCGGGAGGATGGCTGGAAAGGTGTCCCTTTGCCGTCCTCCGGAGGCAGAATCTGGGTAAGGAGCCGCGGGTGGGGGCGGCCAGTCTCGGGGTGCCTCTTCCCTGCCCGGCGGGTCTCCCCTCGCCCTGCTCCGCCGCCGCCTCTGCTAGCCCTGGGGGGGGTTGCCGGGGGTCTTGGAAACTTCCCCTCTCAGCCTGCACCTTTCGGCCATCTCGCGGGCGGCGGATCTCCATGGCCTCTTTCGCTGCCGCCACCGCCGCCATTCGCATTGAGCGAGGCCGGAGACGCAGTGGCGACCGGGCAGCCGCGCCCCTTCGCCGTCCTCCCGCTGCTGCTGCTGCTGCTGCCGGTGGCGCTGAGTGAGGCCAAAGAGCCGCGCCCCTTCGCTGTCCTCCCGCCGCCGCCGCCGGCGTTGAGCGAGGCTGGGGAGGCTTTGGCGACCTGGCAGCCGCGGCCCTTCCCCGTTCTCCCGCCGCCTCTCCGGCTTCGCTGGGCGCGAATAGCGCCGGCGGCGGGAGAACGGGGAAAGGCCGCGGCTGCCTTGTCGCCGCCGCCTCTCCGGCTTTTCTGGGCGCGAATAGCGCCGGCGGCGGGAGAACGGGGAAGGGCTGCGGCTCCCTTGTCGCCGCCGCCTCTCCGGCTTCGCTGGGCGCGAATAGCGCCGGCGGCGGCGGGGAAGGGGCTCGGCTGCCTTGCCGCCGCCGCCTCTCTGGCTTCGCTGGGCGCGAATAGCGCCGGCGGCGGGAGAACGGGGAAGGGGCTCGGCTGCCTTGTCGCCGCCGCCTCTCCGGCTTCGCTGGGCGCGAATAGCGCCGGCGGCGCGAGAACGGGGAAGGGGCTCGGCTGCCTTGCCGCCGCCTCTCCGGCTTCGCTGGGCACGAATAGCGCCGGCAGCGGGAGAACGGGGAAGGGGCTCGGCTCCCTTGTCGCCGCCGCCTCTCCGGCTTCGCTGGGCGCGAATAGCGCCGGAGGCGGGAGAACGGGGAAGGGGCTCGGCTCCCTTGTCGCCGCCGCCTCTCCGGCTTTTCTGGGCGCGAATAGCGCCGGCGGCGGGAGAACGGGGAAGGGGCTCGGCTGCCTTGTCGCCGCCGCCTCTCTGGCTTCGCTGGGCGCGAATAGCGCCGGCGGCGGGAGAACGGGGAAGGGGCTCGGCTGCCTTGTCGCCGCCACCTCTCTGGCTTCGCTGGGCGCGAATAGCGCCGGCGGCGGGAGAACGGGGAAGGGGCTCGGCTCCCTTGTCGCCGCCGCCTCTCCGGCTTTTTCTGGCGCGAATAGCCCGTCGGCGGGAAACGGGAAGGGCCGCGCTCCCTTGTCGCCCCGCCTCTCCGGCTTTTCTGGGCGCGAATAGCGCCGGCGGCGGGAGAACGGGGAAGGGCCGCGGCTCCCTTGTCGCCGCCGCCTCTCCGGCTTTCGCTGGGCGCGAATAGCGCCGTCCGGCGGGAGAACGGGAAGGGCTCGCTCCACTTGTCGCCGCCGCCTCTCCGTCTGTGCGCTTGGGCGCGAATCGCGCCCGCGGCGGGATAAACGGGTAAAGGGGGCCTCGGCTCCCTTGTCCGCCGCCCGCCATCTCCGGCCTTTTCTGGGCGCGAATATAGCGCCGGCGGCGGGTAGAACGGGGAAGGGCTCGCTCCCTGTCGCCGCCGCCTCTCGGCTTGTCTGGTCGCGAATATGCGCCGGCGGCGGAAGAACTGGGAGGGCCGCGGCTGCCTTGTCGCCGCCGCCTCTCCGGCTTCGCTGGGCGCGAATAGCGCCGGCGGCGGGAGAACGGGGAAGGGCCGCGGCTGCCTTGTCGCCGCTGCCTCTCCAGCTTCGCTGGGCGCGAATAGCGCCGGCGGCGGGAGAACGGGGAAGGGCCACGGCTCCCTTGTCACCGCCGCCTCTCCGGCTTCGCTGGGCGCGAATAGCGCCGGCGGCGGGAGAACGGGGAAGGGCCGCGGCTCCCTTGTCGCCGCCGCCTCTCCGGCTTTTCTGGGCGCGAATAGCGCCGGCGGCGGGAGAACGGGGAAGGGCCGCAGCTCCCTTGTCGCCGCCGCCTCTCCGGCTTCGCTGGGCGCGAATAGCGCCGGCGGCGGGAGAACGGGGAAGGGGCTCGGCTGCCTTGTCGCCGCCGCCACTCCGGCTTCGCTGGGCGCGAATAGCGCCGGCGGCGGGAGAACGGGGAAGGGGCTCGGCTGCCTTGTCGCCGCCGCCTCTCCGGCTTCGCTGGGCGCGAATAGCGCCGGCGGCGGGAGAACGGGGAAGGGGCTCGGCTGCCTTGTCGCCGCCGCCTCTCCGGCTTCGCTGGGCGCGAATAGCGCCGGCGGCAGGAGAACGGGGAAGGGGCTCGGCTGCCTTGTCGCCGCCGCCTCTCCGGCTTCGCTGGGCGCGAATAGCGCCGGCTGCGGGAGAACGGGGAAGGGCCGCGGCTGCCTTGTCGCCGCCGCCTCTCCGGCTTCGCTGGGCGTGAATAGCGCCGGCGGCGGGAGAACGGGGAAGGGGCTCGGCTGCCTTGTCGCCGCCGCCTCTCCGGCTTCGTTGGGCGCGAATAGCGCCGGCGGCGGGAGAACGGGGAAGGGGCTTGGCTGCCTTGTCGCCGCCGCCTCTCCGGCTTCGCTGGGCGCGAATAGCGCCGGCGGCGGGAGAACGGGGAAGGGGCTCGGCTCCCTTGTCGCCGCCGCCTCTCCGGCTTTTCTGGGCGCGAATAGCGCCGGCGGCGGGAGAACGGGGAAGGGCCGCGGCTCCCTTGTCGCCGCCGCCTCTCCGGATTCGCTGGGCGCGAATAGCGCCGGCGGCGGGAGAACAGGGAAGGGGCTCGGCTCCCTTGTCGCCGCCGCCTCTCCGGCTTTTCTTGGCGCGAATAGCTCCGGCGGCGGGAGAACGGGGAAGGGCCGCTCCACTCTAATCAAGCCTCCTGTTTCGCGCGTGCGCGCACGCGCAGGTGCCCGTGCGCGCATGCGCAGGTGCCCGTGCGCGCATGCGCAGGTGCCCGTGCGCGCATGCGCAGGTGCGCGCGCATTATGCGGCTCCCTTTTTTTTTTTTGGTGAGGGAAACAGGTCCAAGTGGCTCTTTCACTGTTTCAGGTTGCCGACCCGTGGGCTAGATGGTCTCAGGGTCTCTTTCAAATTTATAAAGGTAAAATACAATGGTATTAATCACAAACTATACATACAGGAATATATTTAAAAATTCCTAGATCTTCTAAGTGTCAATCTCTTTTTCCATGACTATGTTTTTTTTTAACCAGCACTAGTAATAATGTAATTCATGACTAGTAATCCTCAGTGGAATTACATCTACATGGAGGGAAGTAAGTAATGGGGAAAACCAAGGTTCTGTCTTAGACCCAGTACTTTTCAGTATAAAAATTATAAAAAAAGATGCTGAGATGTGGAGAAGAGCAACAAAGATGATTAGGGGATTGGAGGCTAACACTTACAAGGAACGGTTGCTGGAATTGGTTATGTCTACTCTAGTGAAAAGAAGGACTAGGCATGACATGATAGCAGTGTTCCAATATTTGAGGGGGTCAACCTATTCTCCAAAGCACCTGAAGACAGAACTAGAAACAATGGATGGAAACAAATCAAGGAAAGAACCAACCTAGAACTAAGGAGAAATTTCCTGACAGCTAAAAAAATTAATCAGTGGAAAGGCTTGCCTCCAGAGGTTGTAGGTGCGCCATCACTTTTTAAAGAACAGATTGGACAACCATTCATCTGAAATGGAAAGGGTTTCCTGGATGGACTAGAAGACTTCCGACTCTTTTATTTTGTTAATTTAAAATTAGTAGTGTTTAATATCAAAATATATCTGGTGCCTACTCCTTGAAAATCATCCCCCCAGTGATTACATTGGATAAATCTGTTAATTTCTTGTAGAACAAATTGGATCCTTGTTGGGACTCCATACCTGCCACGGATGCAGCCAGATTAGCTTAATCTTGTCCTGGTTGAGGACAGTGTTCCCTAAATTGGCAAGTCCATGGTCTATGACAGGCATGTCAAACTCGCGAGTCACATGATGTATCGTGACTTTTCCCCCATTGCCGGCAATGGGGTGGGCGTGGTTTTGTCGTGACGCATCCCGCCTGCGGGCCGGCAGTTTGACATGCCTGGTCTATGATGTTTAAAGTAACCTAGACCAGGTCATACTATACATGCCTCTCTTTAACCCCACTGGGATAGTGGAATTTAGGAAGGTGGTCCAAGGCTTTCAGTTCATATAAACTCATTAGGACTAGCCTGATATGAGCTTATTTACTTACTTATTTAATTTTATTTATTTATTAAGTACATTTGAAGCCCATTTTGCTACGAGAATGGCTTGAAAACTGAAGCATGACTTTGATGCAAAGAAAAACAATCTCTAATATCAGAATAAGGGACAATTTTAAGGGAAATACTACTTAGATTTGAGCATTGGCTTGTAAGAGAGCACTTCTGAAAATCCCCTGAATGCAATTGTTTATCTTGATTGTTAGCTACTTTAAAACACACTGGGAGGCTCCAAATCAAACTAATAGGGAGGAGGTTTCGAAGTATTTCTAGTAGGACTACCAGATTCTGTAACAGCTTTGTTCCCTATGCCATCTGTCTGGTAAACTCACAAGATTGTTTTCTATTTTAATAAATCTAATGGAATGAAAAATTAATCTTTCACAATAATGTTTACTCTAAAATTTAGTATGAGTGGATATCTTATTTTAAAATAATGCATATATGATGAATGGAGGAATATATGTTCATTCCACTATGAGGAGGAACCCACTGGTTGTCACTTAATATTTAAATCTTTTCTCAATTTCATCCTTCAAGATTTTATTAAGTAGAAAGATACTTTTTTGCAACCTGTGATGTGAGAAGAAAAAGGGAGGAACTAAATGAGGCATCTGCCTGCAATTTTAACTCCTGCAACCGCTTGGAAGTAGTCAGAGATACCATATTTGCTTATGTGAAACCCGGAGACTACTTGGCTAATGTTCATGTCTACCTCCATCTTACATGGATGGTGAGTCTAACATATTTTCTTTGACATTTTTTCTTTCTCTTTTCAGTCTCTGCCTCAGTCCAGATGTGTGGGAAAATGTCAGCCTGGATTTGTCAAGCAGGCTCAAGAAGGAGAGCCAGTTTGCTGCTACGACTGCGTTTCTTGTCCAGAGGGGCCCATCTCCATTCAGGAAGGTGGGTGACACCATAGGGAAAGTTACTGGATTCATCCAGAGCACTTTGATCAATATGAATATCAACAACATCTGTAAGTTAATTGTTTTGTCCTTAATTTTCATGGTGTCCAATTTCTTCCATAATCAGAGGGATAAGAAAACTATCCTGAAGAATGAGGTAGGAAGAAGGATAGGAAGGATAGGAAATCTCTCTTTTATTTGCCAATTTGGATGCATCCTTCCATATTTATCTTTCTTAGGAACATCTGGATTCTTTGTAACTTGAAGAATGATTTTAGATCAATATGTTTTGCTCACCCAAATCAGCTTTACATTACAGGCCAAAAGATTGCATCAATCAATCATTCAATTAATCAGTTAATCTTTATGAAGATCACATATCCTTATAAGCTGAAATATCTAATTGGGAGGAACAATGGAGGGAAAGAAGTTGGGTCCAAGGAACAAATGAAAACCAAACAGAGGATTCACCATAAAACCATCAAGTGGATATTTTCTTCCCACCTTTTCTTATCTTTCCAATTTTCTTTGTTGTTAAATAGTGAGATACAAACAGTTATAACACCAACAGAAAAGGAATATAGTTGTGGTTCTGATAGAAAAAAAGTCTAACATACAGTGTTGGGATTAAAAGGAACAGAAAGGAGGGGGGGAAAGAGAACAAATAAAAGCTCGATCTCCTTACTATCCACTGATATCAACAATGAATTCATTCTGTCTTTAAATTGTTTCTAAATCTAGAGAGTATGGAAATGCATTGCTTCATCTTTTCATTTTTACAGGGTAAAAATGCAGATTAAGAGACTTAGTTCCTCTTCTTGAATTCCATCATGAATTAATCTTCCTTAAGATCTCTTTGTTTTCAAATATATTTGTAGTGGAGCTGGGGTGAGATTGGGGCCAGCTGAGCGGCTTTGCTGGAGCCCTGCTGATCCGGCAGGGAAATGAGGAGCTCCGGCAGCCGCTGTTGGTCTGGTAGTGGGGCGTGCCCCTTGGGAGGGATCAAAAAGGAGGAGGAAGTTGACTGAGGGGAGGAAAAAGGAATGGAAGGTGGCGATTCTTGGATGTCGGGTGGAGAAAGCAGGATGAAGAGAGAGAGAGAGAGTAGCTTGCTGGAGTTTTTTCCATTAAGAACAAACCAGGCAAAGAGGAGAGAGAGAGAGTAAGAAAGTGGGGGGGTTTGTGTCCTTTTTTTCTTGCTTCATTGCTGGCAAGGCGGGCAGAGGGAGAGAGAGAGAGAGAGTAGCTTGCTGGAGTTTTTTCCATTAAGAGCAAGCTGGGCGGAGAGAGAGAGAGAGAGAGAGAGAGAGAGAGAGAGAGAGAGAGAGATGAGAGAGTGAGAGAGAGAGACAGTGTGTGGGGGGAGCTGAAGTTTTTATCGTTTTCTTCGTTGCGGGCAAGCCAGACGAAGAGAGGGAGAGAGTATGTTGGGAGGGTAGTTTTATTTCTTTTCCTTTGTTGGGGCAAGCTGGGTGGAGGAAGAGTGAGGGAAGAGTTTCACCGGGCGTAATGTAATTTTTTTTAGTAGGGAAGAGTTAGAGGGAGAGGGGGGGCATAGAGAGGTTTTTTTGTAGGATCAGCTGGAAGAGGCAAAGGGGACAGAGGAGGGGAGGATTACGTGGAGTGAGGGCAGAGAGAGACAAGGAAAGTGGAGAAGGAAGGTCCCTGTGAGTTCCAGAGAGAGATTGACTACCATTGTCTACGCAAGCTGCTGTTACCAGGGGCTGACTACCATTGTCTTATGCAAGTTGCTATTACCAGAGACTGATTACCATCATCTTACACAAGCTGCTGTTACCAGGGTCTGACTACCATCGTCATATGCCAGCTGCTGTTACCAGGGAGTGATGACCATTGTCGCATGCAAGTTGCTGTTACCAGGGACTGACTACCATTGTCCCCTGTAAGCTCTTACTGCCTGGGATCAACCATCATTATTCCAGATGAGTTACCACCGAGAGAGATCGACCATCAACGCCCCAAGTGAGTGGCTGCCGACCGTGACTGAGTATCACCGCACTACGTGCCCCTGTCAAGCAGAGGTGCCAAAGTGAGACACCCTTTGGGCCCGCAGCCAGGTCAAGAGGAGGCCAGGAGGGCCCGGACTTCAGAGGTCCCTATGGGGGTGGTGCTATATATTTATCAAATTTATGTGGCTATCTATTTCACACTAAGTGACTCTTGGTGGCATACAATTAAACCAACAATTAAAAATTAAAACAATGAGATATAAATACTAAGAAAGCAAGAGAGGAGTACATCAAGATGCTACTTATCATGCAACCAGCAGACAGGGCCCTGTAACCAGGTTTATCTCCAGGACTGTTGAAAAAACCCACATCTTTAGGAATTTCTAGAAGGCCTCACAGTTTGGAGATGGTCTTATTTTCAAAAAAAAGTCATAGAGAAAGTGATCATGTTCATACAGATTTAGAGTTTCATATTCAAGACACTTCAGGCAAAAGACTCCTTCTCTTTGGAGAGTCTTGTCTCTTCTATTCAGCTGTCTTAACTTAATATAACTATCTTATTACTTAGCTTGTTCATCCATGGCTGCATGACAATTTTAATTATTAATTGGTTTATTTAGCTGTTTGATGATTATGTTGGAATTTAATTTCATTAGTCTTATACTCTTCATATGTTTATTTCCTTCTGTTTTAAATAAGCTTAATTTTCACATTGATACAAAGGAAGAATACAAAAGCTCAATAACTGCAATGAAAAAATTAAATGTTCTGAGCCGAAGAAACAATTTCACAATCATTTCCCTCCTTTTATCATTAGATGTTCCTTAGTGTTTAGATCTGGCCTCAGGATAATAATGTAGCATTTGGGGAAGAAGATACAACCCAGCAGTCCAGCACTGGAGGTCAAGATGGAGAATATCTGCACAATCACCATGGACTTTCCTTTGGTGCTCAGGTAGGTGGGCAGGAAGGAGACCCAGACACTGCAGAAGACCAGCATGCTGAAGGTGATCAGCTTGGCTTCGTTGAAGGCTCCAGGCAGATCCCTGGCCAGGAAAGCAACAGTGAAGCAAATGGCAGCTAGGAAACACATATAGCCAAGGACAAGATAAAACATGGTGACAGAGCCTTCATTGCATTGAAGGATGATATCTCCAGGCTGGGAGTGTAAGTCAGAGTCAGGGAATGGGGGAGAAATTTCCAGCCATAAGGCACAGATGAAAATTTGGCCAGCAGAACCAGAAAGGATGATGGAGTTGGCCAAGGTCTTCCCCAACCATCTTCTCACATTGTTCCCTGGTTTTGAGGCTAGGAATGCCAGCACCACTGTGACCGTTTTGGCCAACACAGAAGACACGGCTATTGAGAAAACAATGCTGAACACTGTTTGTCGGAGAAGACAGGTGGCTTTCCTTGGTTGTCCAATGAAAAAAAAGGAGGACAAGAAACAAAGCAAGAGGGAAACCAGGAGGATGTAGGAGAGGTCACGGTTGTTGGCTTTGACAATGGGAGTTTCTACATATTTAATGAATATGATTAAAATGAATCCTGTGGTTAGGAACAAGAGGAGGGCAAAGGAGACCAGGATGATGCCCAGATGTTCTTCATAGGACAGGAAGATTATTCTTTTCTGGATACACTGAACTCTCTTCTTGGTTGGATATTGATCATCTGGGCATTTGCTGCATTTTTCAGTATCTGAGAAAATCAGAAAATAATATTTCTTTTATATCTCTTTTCACCTTTCAAGAAAGTTCTTCTTTGGATGTCAGATGATACTGATCAACCATGGCAGATCCCAATATTGAAATACAAATGAGGCTGGTTGATAATACTTTACATCATATTGCGACGGTATGCCCCCTCAGAAGGTTCCCTGGATCCCTGCATGAAATACATCGCCCTGAGGGCATTGCTGCCCAATAGCTAAACTGTCTAGATATCCAGCCATAGGCTTCACCACTCTAGTAACTGCTCATACATAATTTAATTTTATTTGTAATTGTACCCATCATTCATATTATGCATTTTTGAAATAATTCACTGTTCTGGTGTTTTATATTTTGATACACATTTTTATTTGCTGTTTCTGCTAATTTTATGTATTAATGCTGTATTCTGTTACACCATACAAAATAAATAAAATTAATTAGTTGGTTCTTTTCTCCCTGCTTTCTGTTAGATCTGGTTCCTTTTATTCCCAAAAGTGGAAGTAAGGCTTTTCCCCCCCTTTTAGAACCACAACTGTATTCCTTTTTTGTTGCTGTTATAACTGTTTGTATTTCATTATTTAATATCCAAGAAAATTGAAAGATAAGAAGAAAAGAGAAGTCACAATAGCCATCCAACCAAGGAAACCATGATGGTGGTTATGCTGAATCCTGGAATGTTAAACTGGCCTAAAAACAATATTTGTGTTTTACCTCTTAATCCCTTATATGGAAAATTAAAGCACTAAAAATAAAAGAGGCAGATTTTACCCCTAATAATGGCAAATTTAATTTATGTCCCTTCTTTCACACAGATAACATCTCCACATTTTTTATGGCAAGTCTTCTGTGTGTATTTCTCTCATTCCTTGAATCCAAATGCTCTACCTCCATGGATCCCTGAATTAGATCTTTCTGCTTATGTGGTTCCATGACCTTAATAAAGATTGACTGATTAATTAATCAGTCTTTGGGCCTGTAATATAAACTGGGTTTGGGTGAGCAAAAGCCATTGATCTGAAACCATTTCTCAATTTCAAAGAATGCAGATGTTCCTAAGAACATGGGAGGACAATTCCAAACTGGCAAGAAAAGAGAATTTTCCTGTGATGCAAGTAATCTTGCACAATCCACCGTGTTCTTCTATCTCTTCCTACTTCTTCCTTCAAGATCTTTTTCTTATTCCTTCCATTATGGAAGAAATTGGGCACCTTGAAAATTAAGAACCACAAACCTTAGATGTGTCTCTTTTAAAATGCACATTGATCAAAATGCTGTGGATGAATATAGCATCCTTTCCTCTGGTGTGACCCACCTTCCTGAGTGGAGATGGTCCCCTCTGGACAAGGAACACAGTCATAGCAGCAAACTGGCTCTCCTTTCCGAGCCCGCTTGAAAAATCCAGGGCGACAATTTTCCACACATTTGGACTGAGGCAGAGACTAAGGAGAAAAAGAAGGAATGCCAAACTAAGTATGTTAGAACTATCAGTGAAAAATGGAGGTAGACATAAACATTAATCAAGCAGTTGCCGGACTTCATTTAGGTAAATAAGAAATTTGTAATTAACTCTCAATGTTGCAGGGAATACAACTACTGGCAGATTCTTCATTTAGTTCCTCCCTTTTGCTTCTAGAATATCTTATTGTAATATAGGACATTTCTACTTAATAAATTCTGGAGAGAAGCAATTGAGAAAAGATTTAAGCATGAAGTGACAAATAGTGGTTCCTCCACATGTTTGTATTAACATGCATCCCTCCTTTCTTCATAAATCCGAGTATTTAAAGTATGATGCTTTTGTTGTGTATTGTTTTTGTTGAGGCATTAACGAGACCGATGTAAGATAACTGCTCTTTTATTGCTTGAAACACAGAAGTGGCTCTGAGAACCGCTTGACATCTATTTATACTGTGCCGCCACTAGGCGGCGACCAATCATTTTAAAGAACAATTTCCCGCTTATATTGCAGGCTAGCAGTCTGCTCCAAAACAGTTGGAGACTCTTTTCAAATGTTCACAACAACAGATCATAACAATTATTAATGAATTAACCCAATACATTACACCCCTTCCCCCTGGATAAGTCAACACATTGCAACTTATGAACATAATCACTCAAATATGCAGGCGGGTTTCGTGTCCATTCGGAGCGCCGCACTGTTGTTTGAGGTCCCCGATCTCCAAGCTTTCTTGTTGGGCCGGGTAGACCAAGGTCCCTTGGCCCGATCGCTTCGGGTAGACCGGTACCTCGTTGCTCGTTTTGGCTGGGTAGACCGGTGCCGTCATGTCCATCATTGCCGGGTAGACCAGTGCCACTGTCTTCGTTCGTGATACTGCCTGATGGACTCGGGACAGGGTTTGTTGGCGATCCCAGTTCTGCAGGCATAGTCTCAAAAGTTTTGGGTGGCTCAGACGTGGCCTGGTCACCAGGCAACCCACTAATCTCTTCTCTGTCAGCAGCCAGGCTCTGGCTAGCCTGACGCTGCCGCAATTGGTCTATGTGGCGTCAAACCACATGACCATCGTCCAGGGCCACTACATAAGACAGTGGCCCTGTCACCTTTGAAACCACAGCTGCCACCCAAGGTGCCCCCAGCCCGTAGTTTCTCGCCCATATGTTCTCACCAAGCTGCAAACTTCTTGGAGGCTTGGGTTGCGATGTGTCCACAGCAGCCCTGTCAGGGTGGAGACAGTCCAGTTTGGTGGTCAGCCAACGTCCCCATCTCAGTTCCGCTGGACTGTGGCCCATAGTGGTGCAAGGAGTAGTATGTTGGCAGAGTAGAAAATCCACTAAGCAATGATGCCAGTCATTTGTCATTAATTTCTTCAGTGCTTCTTTGGTCATTCTGACCATTCGCTCTGCTTGACCATTTGAAGCAGGATGAAAGGGGGCTGAGGTAGCGTGTCGGATCATGTTGGTCCTCAGAAAGGACTGGAACTCGGCTGCTGTGAATTGTGCCCCATTATTGGACACAATCACATCTGGCAGGCTGTGCGTGGCAAAGATTCTGCGCAGTTCCTGGATGGTCCTGGCAGTAGTCATGGATGGGACAGGTGCTACCTCTAGCCATTTAGAGTAGCTGTCCACAACAATGAGGAACATCTGTCCTTGGAAGGGTCCTGCAAAGTCTACGTGCAAACGAGACCAAGGAGTTTGCGTGGTCTCCCAGCGGTGCACTGGTGCTTGAGACATTTCAGGTTGGGTCTCCTGACAGACCTGGCATCTGCTTACTTGAGCCTCTATGTCCTTATCCAGGCCAGGCCACCACAAGTAACTCCTAGCAAGTGCCTTCATCCTAACTATGCCTGGATGACCCTCATGCAGAGATTCTAAAACTCTGGCTCTTAATGTGGGTGGGACTATCATCCTGCTTCCCCATAGCATGCAGCCTTTATGAGCTGACAGCTCATCTTTTCTGCTAGTGAAGCTATGAAATTCTGGACCTAGTCTGCTATTAGGCCACCCCCTTAACACCCAGTTCAGAACACGACTGAGTGTTCTGTCAGTGGCAGTTTCAGCAGCCACATCTCCTGCATAAAGGGGAGTCTCAGGGAGATCCTGGATTGCCAGGAAGTGAGCTGCAGGCTCTGGGTCGGGGTCTGTGTGAGGCAAAGGCAGTTGGCTGAGTGCATCAGCATGGCCCATTTCCTTGCCTGACTTATGGACTAGCCTGTAAGAATAGGCAGCCATGAATATTGACCATCACAGCATCCTAGGAGAAAGGATCTGCAGGGTCTGCTTGTCTGCAGTGAAGAGACCTAAGAGAGGCTTATGATCCATGAAAACGGTGAAGGAGCACCCATATAGGAAGTCATGGAATTTTTTAATTCCAGCTACAATGGCTAAAGCCTCCTTGTCTATCTGCGCATAATTCCTTTCTGCAGGGGTAACGTTCTGGAATAGTAAGCGATGGGTGCTTGGTGCCCATCTGCCATTAGATGGCTTAAGACTGCTCCTATGCCATATGGTGAAGCGTCACACGCTAAACTGACAGGCAGTTTCTCATTGAAGTGAGCTAGTACTGAGCTTGATGACAGCAGTGATTTGACTGCCTTAAAAGCTTTTTTGTGGGTGTTTGTCCACTCCCACGGTGCCCTTTTATCTAGAAGCCGATGAAGCGGCTCTGCCAATGCTGCCTTTTGTGGCAGGAATGAATGGTAAAAATTAAGAATTCCTAAAAATGCCTGCAGATCCCCTTTTGACTTAGGTCTGGGAGCCTGTTGTATAGCTTTAAGCTTAGAGTCAGAGTGGTGGATTCCAGCAGCATCTATCCAGAATCCCAGGAACTCAGTAGAGTTCACACCAATTTGGCATTTGTCTCTTTTTAACTTCAACCCTGCTTCGCGGAACCGTTGAGGAACTGCTCTGAGACGTTCTGCTAAGATCGCTGCAGATTCTCCAGCAATCAGAATGTCATCAAAGTAAGGGCACACACCTGGAATATTCTTAAGTTCCATTACACTCTGGAACAACCCTGGGGCAACACTAACCCCAAACTGCAGGCGACGAACCCTGAATGCCCTCTTTGTGTGACTATTGTCTGAGCCTCTACTGTGGCATCATCCACAGGCAGTTGCTGATATGCCTGTGCGAGGTCCAGTTTAGCAAATACACAACCTCCCTGCAGTGATGCCAAGATGCGGCTTACCACTGGAACTGGGTAAGCATGTTGCTGCAAGGCTTTGTTAATTGTGCATTTGTAATCAGCACAAATACAAATGTCCCCATTGGGCTTCACTGGGGTTACTATGGGGGTTTCCCACACACTGCTATCTACAGGTTGAAGCACTCCCTGCTGTACTAACTTGTCTAGCTCTGCATCTATTTTAGGCTTTAGTGCGAAAGGCACTCTGTGAGGCTTGATCCTGATAGGAGTTACTGTAGGATCGAGGCTAAGGGAGATTGGTGCTCCCTTGTATTGACCTAAATTAGAGCTGAACACGTCAGCAAATTCCTGGCACACAGCCGCTAGGTCAGCTGTTTGTGTGTGGTTGATGCCGGTTACTCTGATGCCCAGGGCATCAAACCAGTCCAGCCCAATCAAACTGGTGCACTGGCCTTCAATGACCACAACGTTGAGGGGACCCTTGAACTCTTTGAAACTGACTTTTACTGTGGCTTTGCCTTTCACCACTATGCGGCAGTTTTGAAAGTCCGTCAGAACAAGGCTTGACAGTTTGAGTTGGACTCATTTCCTGCCTTGTCTGCAGATGTAGCTAAACGTTCTGTGGGAGATTATAGACAGGGCTGACCCGGTGTCTAGTTCCATAGAACAAGGGACCCCTTGTAGCCTGACTTTAAGTCTCAGCTTCTCTTTGAGAGGGCATTGGGCTCCTGTCCTTAATATATTTCTCCTTCTGGAGCAGTACCCAACCCTATTCTGTCCCGGGGCCCATTTACCTCTCTTTGGGGTGTCTTCGGGCAGAACTTCTCTCTGGTGACCTTTACAGACTCTGGAGATGTGCCCTTGCTTGCCACAAGCATGACACACTGCAGTGCGGAATCTGCACTCAGACCTCTTGTGCTGTTCACCGCAACTGGCACAGCTAGGGAATAGAACTGCCTTGTCAATGGGACGTTGCTGTCTGATGGATTGCTTCTGTAACTGGTCGATCTCATCACCCTCGTCTGGGTCTTGCAGTATTTCTGAAGTTTCGTGGTGCACAGCTGTCTGGCCAAGGGGAGTCTTCTGGGGTCGTAAAGCCTTCATTGCTCCACCTGTGGCCTCGTCTGCCATGACTTCTTTTAATGCATCCTGGAACGTCAGCGTTTCTTTTGCGAAAAGCCTCTGCTGCAGATCTCGGTTCTTCAGGCCACACACGAGTCTGTCTCTGAGTCTGTCCTCTAAGTCAGGAAACTTGCAGAGTCTTGATGCTTGTCTTAGTGCAGCCATGAATTCAGCTGCTGACTCGCCTGCCTGTTGCTCTCTTTGCTCAAATGCATGCCACCAAGCAATAACTGACAGCCTGGGTTCAAAATGTTCCTTTAGCCTCCTCTTCAGATCAGTGTATGTGACTGATTCTAAGCTGGCTGGGGCAATCAGGTTCTCTGCAATGTCGAAGGTTGCCTGTCCGCACACGCAGAGCAGGGTTGCTGCCTTCAGCCCATCGTCTCTCACCTGGTTGGCCCGCAGGTAGTTCTCCACCCTGGAGATGTAGGAGCTCCATTGTTCAGGGTGAGAAACATCAAATTCGTTTAACTTGCCCACTTTGGCCATACTCACAAGGTCTTGGTCAATGCCTTCTGCTGCTAGGAGCTGCTAGGTGAATCCTGGGGACGGATCCCTCAGGAAGATTGTGCCTCCAATGTGGCTTTACTGGCAGGCAGGGTGGGGACGTGGTCCCTACCAGGGGTCTGATGCCTGGTCTCACACCCTAGTGACTTATGGCTAAGTGCTTCAGCTATCTCTCTCCTTAGCAGCATCCCACCTTCATCGCCACTGTTGTGTATTGTGTTCATTGAGGCATTAACGATGTAAGATAACTGCTCTTTTATTGCTTGAAACACAGAAGTGGCTCTGAGAACTGCTTGACATCTATTTATACCGTGCCACCACTAGGCGGCGACCAATCATTTTAAAGAACAATTTCCTGCTTAAATTGCAGGCTAGCAGTTGCTCCAAAACAGTTGGAGACTCTTTTCAAACGTTCACAACAACAGATCATAACAACTATTAATGAATTAACCCAATACATTACAGCTTTAGTCATATTAAAGTTTAGAATGAAATTTATTCTGAAAGGCTTGTGAAAATTTTATTCTACTAGATTTATTAGAACAGAATAAAAATCTGATGAAGAAAGAAACTTCTGACCAGTGGGATCTGGAAAACTTTCTTCTGGACTACAGGTATCATTGCAAAGCCACCCCCATTTGAAAATGATCCAGAACCACCATCACCCCCCATTTAAAATATAAAGGAAAATTTAATTACAGATTAGGGCTGTCAACTTAATGGAGCTGTTCTTTGTTTATTGGTATATTTATTTGCTAATTTTGTATGGCTACCATGCTGGTGAACTAAGACTAATACTGGTTTTTAGAAGTGTAGAGAGATGAGATGGAGGTGAGGTCATGAGAACGTAGTCCCTCGAAAAGGGTGAGTCAGGCATTTTTTGCTGCATTACATGGGACATGAGTATAAGCCCTGTGTCAGAAATAGATGTTTCTAAGGTCAAGCTAGGTATAAAAAAAAAAAGGTCCTTCTGTTGAAAAAAACCACAATTAGGCGATACCAATTGACATGAAAAGACAGAGCTACATTTAATATTGATTACATTTGGAGCCTCCTTTTTTCCCAGAGAGACTTAAGGTACCTAACAATTAAGATAAACAATTGCATTCAAGGATATTCCTTATGAAGTGATAAGCTAAAGACAAAATCTAAGTAACTTTTTTCCCCCAAATTGTCCCTCATTCCTCCCAAACGAGGAAGGGCTTTTCTTTGGATCAAGCCTTGTTCAGTGCTTCAGTTTTCTGGGTCAGGACACATCAGAACAGTCATTAGGGGATCTGCCATATTGGACCTAATTCTCACTAACAGAGATGAAATGATAGAAGGTGTTGAAGCCACAGGAATCTTGGGGGGGGGGAGTGATCATGCAATATTGGAATTCAACGTTATGCAAGCACAAGCAATAGAACACAGTCAAACTAGAGTCTTGGACTTTAAGAGAGCTAATTTCAATAAACTTAGAGAGAGCTTGGGAAGGATTCCATGGATGAGAATCCTCAAGGGGAAAACAACTCAAGAAGCTTGGGAAATTTTGAAAAGTGAGATTATAAAAGCCCAGTCTAGCATAATACCAATGAAGAAGAAAAATAACAGCTCTCAAAAGAAACCAGCATGGCTTCTCTGATAAATTGAAAGACAAAAATGACAAGTATAAAAAGTGGAAAGAGGGGCACATAACTAAGGCAGAATATCAGCAAATAGCCCAAGCCTGCAAAGATGAAGTGAGGAAAGCTAAGGCTCAAAATGAACTAAGGCTTGCGACAAAAGTCAAAAATAACAAAAAAAAGCTTCTTTCAACATGTAAAAAACAAGAAAAAGTTAAGAAAATGATTGGTCCATTAGCGGGAGAAAGTGGCAAGAAGGTGACAAGCAACAGGGAGAAAACAGAACTATTTAACTCGTTTTTTGCATCCATCTTTACACAAAGGGAAAAAACAGTCCAACCTATCAAAAACAGTACCGTAAAAAACAGATTAGAAACACGAGTTAAGATAGGCAAAAAAATGGTAAGTGAGCACCTGTCCACCATAGACAAGTTCTAATTACCAGGACCAGATGGATTACACCCCAAGGTTCTGAAGGAACTGGCAGATGTGATCTCAGAACCACTGAACTATATCTTTCAAAGATCCTGGAGCACTGGGAAACTACCAGAGGAATGGAAAAGAGCTGATGGGAAAAAAGTGGATTCAGGAAACTACAGACCTATCAGCCTGACCTCAATACCTGGGAAGATTCTAGAAAAGATAATCAAGCAACCAATCAGCGAACACCTAGAGGCAAAAAAAGACATTACCAAAAGCCAACATGGGTTTGTCAAAAATAGATCATGCCAGACAAATCTTATTGCATTCTTTGACCAGGTGACAAAATTAGTGGACCAGAGGAATTCTGTAGATATAATTTATTTGGACTTCAGTAAGGCATTTGATAAAGTAGACCACAACCTACTACTTGATAAGATAGAAAAATGTGGGTTAGACAGCATCAACACCAGATGGATTCATAGCTGGCTGACTGGCCGTACTCAGCGTGTGGTCCTCAATGGAACTGCATCTACATGGAGGGAAGTATGTAGTGGGGTGCCCCAGGGCTCTGTTCTGGGCCCAGTGCTCTTCAACATATTCATCAATGATTTAGATGAGGGGATAGATGGGGAACTCATAAAATTTGCAGACGACACCAAGCTGGCAGAAATAGCCAACACTCCAGAAGATAGGCTTAAGATACAGAAAGATCTTGACAGACTTGAACATTGGGCGCTATCTAACAAAATGAAATTCAATGGTGAAAAAAGTAAGGTTCTGTGTTTAGGCAAGAAAAACCAAATGCACAGGTATAGTATAGGTAGTACCTTGCTCAATAGAAGTAACTGTGAGAGTGATCTCGGAGTCCTAGTGGACAATCACAAATATGAGCCAGCAGTGTGCTGCAGCTGCCAAAAAAGCCAACACAGTGCTAGGCTGCATTAACAGAGGGATAGAATCAAGATCACGTGAAGTGTTAATATCACTTTACAATGCCTTGGTAAGGCAACACTTGGAATACTGCATCCAGTTTTGGTCACCACGATGTAAAAAAGATGTTGAGACTTTAGAAAGAGTACAGAGAAGAGCAACAAAGATGATTAGGAGACTGGAGGCTAAAACATATAAGGAACGGTTGCTGGAATTGGGTATGTCTAGTTTAATGAAGAGAAGGACGAGGGGTGACATGATAGCAGTGTTCCAATATCTCAGAGGTTGCCACAAAGAAGAGGGAGTCAAGCTATTTTCCAAAGCACCTGAAGGCAAGACAAGAAGCAATGGATGGAAACTAACCAAAGAGAGCAGCAACCTAGAACTAAGGAGAAATTTCCTGACAGTTAGAACAATTAATCAATGGAACAACCTGCCTCCAGAAACTGTGAATGCTCCAACACTGAAAGTCTTTAAGAAGATATTGGACAGCCATTTGTCTGAAATGGTATAGGGCAGTAGTGGCAAACTTATGGCACGCGTGCCAGAGGTGGCACTCAGAGCCCTCTCTGTGGGCACACACACCGTCACCCCAGCCACGCCTACCCCCATGGCCCCTCCTCACCAGCAGCACCCCTGGAGTGGGCCGCGCACAGCAACGCAACTGGGCAGCAGGGACAAGACTCTGCCCTCATACCCCGTCGCGCGCAGATAATGCTGCAGGTGGAGGGTGTGGCCACCATGGCACTGCAGGGCCGCCTGAGTGATCTGCTGCGGTGGGCCATGGAGGCAGTGGGTGGCCCTGCGGGCAGGCAGGGGCAGGCGGGATGGGTGGGGTGATTTTGGGGCACTCGGTCTCTAAAAGGTTCGCCATCACTGGTATAGGGTTTCCTGCCTGAGCAGGGGGTTGGACTAGAAGACCTCCAAGGTCCCTTCCAACATTATTATTATTATTATTATTATTATTATTATTATTATTATTATTATTATTATTATTATTATTATTATTATTATTATTATTATTATTATTATTATTATTATTATTATTATTATTATTATTATTATTATTATTATTATTATTATTCATTCATTAAACATGAACCTCAGTCAACTGAACATTCAAATTGGCTGGCGCTGGGATGGTTTGAACACGGGTTGCTACCAGCATCCTAGGTGTCGACCAGTACCTTCTTAAAATATAAGATGTTCCGAGTAAGCGCAGTTTTTTTTGTAACATTGCTGGAGTTATTGCAGAACTGCAATTTCTTGAATGTATTTTGCAAAGTTTTTGGACTAGTTCCCCAGTGCCCCCCGATGACAATGGGTAACACTTTTACCGTTCATCCATAATCGCGCAGTTTCGATGGCCAGGTCGCGATATTTCGTAATTTTTTCCAGTTCTTTTTCTTCGACTCTGGCATCTCCTGGTACAGCAATATCAATCAGCTGTACGCTTCGGTTCTCTACAACTGCGATATCCGGCGTATTGTGTTCCAAATGGCGATCTGTCTGTATTCGAAAGTCCCACAAGATCTTCACCCTCTCATTCTCAACAACTTTTTCCACCCTGTGTTCCCACGACTTTTCGGACACAGGCAAGTCGTATTTTTTACACAATGCCCAGTGGATTAATTTAGCAACTCGATCATGTCTAGATTTGTAATCAGTTTGCGCGATTTTGCTGCACTCACAGATTAGGTGTGAAACAGTTTCAACTTTGTCATTGCAAAGTCGGCAATTTGGATTGTCAGTGGATTTTTGTATCTTCGCTTTCATGGCATTAGTTTGTAGTGCTTGTTCTTGAGCAGCCAGTATTAAGCCTTCCGTTTCTTTCTTGATGGTTCCCATCTTAAGCCATGCCCGTGTCAAGTTGTTATCACATTTTCCTTCAATGTTTTTCAAATGCTGTCCATGCAAAGCTTTGGTTTTCCATCTATTTAATCTGTCATCCAGTCGTTTTTCCTTATATTCTGCCTTTGTTTCTGTTATTTTTATAGTGCTCTCTGTTTTCACAGCCTGCAGCAGTTTTTCTGTACTTTGATTCACATAGTCATTCAAACTTCGTTTTTCTTCTTCTACAGTTTGGTGGATTTGCAATAATAATAATAATAATAATAATAATAATAATAATAATAATAATAATAATAATAATAATAATAATAATAATAATAATAATAATAATAATAATAATAATAATAATAATAATAATAATAATAATAATAATAATAATAATAATAACAATAATAATAGTTGTTGTTGTTGTTGTTGTTGTTGTTGTTGTTATTTCATGTGAACTGAAAGACAAGTATGGAAAATTCTGACCAGTATGGTCTGTTTAAGAATATAAACTTGCCCAACCATGGCAAGCTAAACCTGAATTCCGAAGCGTATTTCCCAATGGTATCAACAGGAAGTGTGTCCAGTCTTGATTAGAGTTATCCTTGCCTCTTTCATCTCACTGGGAACTTGGACATTGGTTAAAAGACTTTCATTCTATTTTGCTAATTTTAGACAAGGAAACAAGACAAGTTGATACCATGAGCACCAAAATCTCCAGCACTTGATGTTCCCTTTCACCAGTTTTATACAGATATCAGGTTGCACAGGGGACACAAAATGGTCATGATCGGTGTCCTAAAGAATCATCTTCCAGCATCCCATTTTGGACACAGCTGAATCAATTTAAAACAGTGTTTCATATTATAGCATCTGAAGGACATCTTGCCAATTGTATATATAAGGGGGTCAGCCTATTTTCCAAAGACTCTAAGGCAAGACAAGAAACAACAGATAGAAACTAATCAAAGAGAGAAGCAACCTAAAACTAAGGAAAAATACCCTGACAGTGAGAACAATCAACCAGTGTAACAGCTTGCCTTCAGAAATTGTGGGTGCTCCAATGCTGGAAGTTTTTAAGAAGAGATTGGAGAGCCACCTGTCTGAAATTCTGCTTGAGCAGGGGGTTGGACTAGAAGACCTCCAACGTCCCTTTCAACTCTGATATTCTATTCCACTCCACTCCATTCCATTCTACTCTCCACATTCAGTTCTCACTGAAGATCATTGTATTTGGTGAATAGGCTTAGCCACCTGTCCTAAGGCTCTGAAAAATAGAGAAAAGTCACAAATATTTCACCCACCTTGTTGAGCAACTTTAGCCGTGAAAGAGCATCTTGATTGATAGTAATTCTCTGTCTTTCAAAACTCCCTATTTGCTCTCTAATGGGATCCTCCCTGGCGAGAACTATCAAGCTTATGATGTTCAGATCTGCTGCTATATCCCCATTTTGGTCCAAGTACACTTTCATGTGGGAAAGATTGCAAAACACATTCTTCTTCAGAAATGGATGGAACTAGAACAGAAATATTCAAGAATTTTAAAAGCAGAAAACTTGTTTTTTTTTTTTTTTTTTAAATCCCACATAGTCTTTTCACATTGGAAACTTTCTTCTACAGTTGTCTAATTTGCAAACGTCCTGAGTTGGTAGAACAAGTGTTTAGAAAAGAAAAAGAAAGGTTCCGCAAAATTTGTCATGACATATATCATATATATCACAATATATATAGTGATAAAATAAATAATTGATAAAATTGGTAAAACATGGGGAGCATTCTGGACTGGGTCACAAATAAATTGAACGAGCAAACAAGTGCAGAGATTATTCATAAAAGTCCTTGAAAACAACAGGGTAATCAACAGAAAGCATGGATTTGTCAGGAAGAAAGCTGCCAGGTTGATGTTGTCCCAGGTTAACCAGAAGCGAAAGATGACCAGATAAGCTACTTCTACTTTATTTTGCAATTCTGAAAGTACAAATTTCCTACCGATGTTTTTTTCCCAGCCTGAATATTTAGACTAATCCTTTCTCTCACATTATACCGCTGTGGGCTTCTCCCCTCTTATCCGATCCTTCCCTAGGCAGCATCACTTCTCCCTGTCCCAAAAGTCATTCCCATATATCATTCCACTCCCTAAGTAGATTATGGGTGTTCTGTTCGCACAAGTAGACATTTGAGACAAGGCAGTTCACAACAATTGATGTCTTTTTATAGGTACACTCACTGAACAGAAGCAAGTGAACAATGGCAACAAGCCCTTTTATACTCCCCGTGCAAGGGGATGCTCAACCAATGATTGAAGGCTATTTTCCCGCCTCGCGCATGCGCACGAGGCTGGAGACAGCCTGTCTGGGTCCCGGGCAGACACGTGGTCTGTCTGGGTCTCTGCAACCGTTCTGGTTTCTGCAACCTTTCTGCAGACTTCCTGAGCCTTGCTGAATGACTCAGCAAGGCCCAGGACACAACAATGGGAATGCTGTTGATTTCAGTAAAACAATTTTTTGATGTGATTAGGAATCTAATCTAATCTAATTTCTTGGTTGGAGAAGGGAGGACACGGCACTCTTCCAACAAGTGAAAAAAATGTTCCATAGAACATTTTCTTATAACTCTGCTGTTATTCCAGAGTGTTGGAGATGGAAAAATAAGCTCAAGCACAAGATAGGAGATTCTGGCTGAATGAGATGAAGAACATCCTAAAAGGAGGAGAAAATTTAGAACTGATCCAATGAGCCAGACAGGTTTAGTCTCCACTTCACTGATTAAAGGCCTGATTAAAACATATGAAGAACGGTTGCAGGAATTGGGTTTGGCTAGTCTAGTTAAAAGAAGGACAAGGGGTGACATGATAGCAGTGTTCCAGTATTTGAGGGGCTGCCACAAAGAAGAGGGGTCAACTTATTTTCCAAAGCATCAGAAGGCAAGACAAGAAGCAGCGGATGGAAACTAATCAAGGAGAGAAGCAACATGGAATTAAAGAGATGCTTCCTAACAGTGAGGACAATTAACCAGTGGAACAGCTTGTCTCTAGATGTTGTGGGTGCTTCATCACTGGAGGTTTTTAAGAAAAGACTGGACAGCCACCTGTCTCCTGCTTGAGCAGGGGGCTGGACTAGAAGACCTCCAAGATCCTTTCCAGCTCTGTTCTGATTCTGATTCTGTTTTAATGCAAAGACCCAGTAGCCATCAATCAGAGAAGCTTTAACTGAGATTTCTTTAAAGAAGAGGGGTTGCATTACATGGTCACGGGGTCTGCTTCAAATTTATGATCATAAAATTCTAAAATGCTAATCACCAATTCATAAAGACGGGAATTTATTTTAAAATGCACACATCGTTTATAAAATTAACTGTTTAATATCAAAGTATATACGTCACAGTGCCCCCTCTATGGAACATTATCCACAAGTGATTAGGTTGGCCAAACCTTTTGGCCTTTTGAAGCACAAAAAGGTTGAGGTGGTTCCCCTCCTCCTTTGTATTCCCTCTCCAAGGAATGTAAATTTGATGGTTCATTGTCGGAACCCCATACCTGCCATGGCTGCAGCCTTTGAGCCCCCAGCCTCTCTTCTCCCTCTTTCCTTCTCCTCTTGGATATGGAGGAATATGCAGCATTCAAGGTATGGGCCAGAGTGTTAATCAAGGTGTAAGCAAGGCGGTTAGATCGGTTCCAGATCCTGTTTCTTTCCACTTTGGTTTTCAGTGGTGATTTCTGAGTACATCTTCTCCGGCCTTTGAGAGAAATGATGTCTTTTGAAAAAGAACAGCGAAAAGACTGTTCTCCGAACTGTGGTTGCACAAAGAGATCTGGTTCGAAGGAACTGTTGTTTGTCCATTTTTTCCACTGAAAACCATAGGTCCAAACACTATGGACATATTTGAGAAATGTCTGTCTTTTTATTTGCGGTTCCCCAAAGCTTGCAATTATCCAGACTTTTCCTTCAATGGGTTCTGGCAAACCTTGAAGTGTTGAATGGAAAGGAAGAAGTCTGTCCCGAAGGGAAAAATATTCTGTGAAATGAACAAAGACATTGACTTGTCTCCACTTAGAGACTGCATCCCTGAAGGGTGCTGTGTATCCAGTGGTTGAGAATTGTTGTGATATAACAACACAAATTCCATTCCTGACAAGCATAGGAGTAAAAGTCCTCCTGAAATTCTCTCCCTTCTCCGTATCTGAAGTGAAGAGACCAATCAAGGTCCATCTGAAATGGAGGAGCAGTTGGACAGTTCCTCTATAGAGAATCCCTAATTTGGGGAGCACCTGATAGAAAAAAGGGAATTTACTTTTATCACTCAGAGCTTCTGAAGCAGTGAAACGGATCTGAAAAAAGCAGTGAAAAATACTGTATTAGGGTCACTTATCAGCTTTCAATAAATCCAAATTTTGTCATGAATATATTATACCATTGTATTGTTGATTAGCCAATAGATCATATCAAGATACAGAATATTAAACACAGAATATTAGCAAGATCAGAAAAAAAAGAAACATATTAAGTAAGAATCAGAATAAAGAGTGCAAATCATATTTCTGTATCACTCCTACTTTTTTCTGCAACCAGACCCACATTTGCAGATTTCAACTGAACTTTTTTCTTCAAATAAAGAGCCATATTATATGGAAGTTTTAAATTCTGTCCACAGAGGAAATTTGTTTTAATAGAAGGATTGCAATAGGTTATTCATTTAATGTGCAGTACTGATCTCTCTCTTTCTTCTACAATTGACATTGAAATGATAGATGTGCTAAGTCTTCTGTCTCTAGATTTCCAAAAATACAAATCTTTTCATTAGCAGGGACTTGGTTAAATCTGATATGAACATATGTTTATATGTTGTATATGTTATTGCATAAAACATATGAAACATATGAAGAATGGTTGCAGGAATTAGGTATGTCTAGTCAAGTGAAAAGAAGGAGTAGGGATGACATGATAGCAGTGTTCCAATATTTGAGGAGTTGCCACAAAGGAGAGGGGATCAACCTATTCTCCAAAGCACCAGAAGGCAAGACAAGAAGCAGTGGATGGAAACTGATCAAGGAGAGAAGCAGCCTAGAGCTAACGAGAAACTTCCTAACAGTGAGAACAATTAACCAATGGGATAGCTTGCCTTCAGAAGTTGTGGGTGCTCCATCACTGGATGCTTTTTAAAAGAGACTGGACAGCCACTTGTCTGGAATGGTATAGGGCAGTGATGGCGAACCTTTTAGAGACCGAGTGCCCAAAAACTGGCCCCGCTCCCGCTCCACCCCTGCCCCACCCCAGCTCCGCCCCACCCTGCCTGCCCTCAGGGCCACTCATCGCCTCCAGGACCTGCCGCAGATCGCCCAGGCAGCTCAGCAGCGCCATGGCAGCCACACCCTCTGCCCGTGCCCCGCAGCATCAACTCTGCATGTTGGGGCGTGAGGGCAGAGTCTTGTCTACCCTGCCTGGCTGCCATGTCCTTGGCTGCACTGCTCCGCGTGGGCCACGCTCGGGGGCGACTCTCCTCTAGGGGGGCTGCTGGTGAGGGGGTCGTGGTCGGAGGCAATGCTGGGGCAACGGCACGTGTGCCCACAGAAAGGGCTCCGAGTGTCGCCTCTGGCACCCGTGCCATAGGTTCACCACCACTGGTATAGGGACTCCTGCTCGAGCAGGGGGTTAGAATAGAAGCCCTTTGTGGTCCCTTCCAACTATTATTCTGTTAAATCTTCCATATTTAACCGTTGGGTCAGACTACCTGCGTAAATACCATCCTAAGATGGGCAGCCATTTCTGTATTTACATATTTCACAATTTGGGAGAGGCATTATTAGACGCTCATCCACTTCAATGTGCCAGACTTGCTGACAATGGCTCTATCTTTCTCTCTTTGATATCCCAGGTTCTTTCTACAACCATCTTTTTAGCTTGTACTCCAGTTGTACAAGAGAGAACGAGATTACATCTCTTAATATAATTTGTAACTTGTCCAGTCCAAGAGATCTTTAATCAAAATGTCTGTTCTAGCAGGCAGAATTTTGGGAATCAGTCAATTTCCATAGCTTAAATTTTATACCAGTAATTATGTGCCCTGATTTTAGACATGGGGAAAAAAAAACCCTCCCAATTCAGTTCTCAGGCAGAAGCTGAAGGTCTTTTATTTACCTCCAAGCTACTTGTCAGATGAGGTGATTGGGTTATTTCTAGTAATGATATATTTCAGGTCCAAAACTTCAGCTCCATATAAGAACATGGGGTAACCTTGACATAAATGAGGGTGAAGAAGATGGATAGCTATGATTTTTTTTAAAATTATGTGCCCAGATTTTAGACAAAGAAGAAATTGTGAAATCCCAATTCAACTCTCAGAGCACCAGCTGAAGTACTTTTTATTCACCCCCAAGATATTTCTCAAATGATGCGATTGGCTGTATTCTAGTAGTGACACTTTTTAACCCCAAACTTCAGCTCGATATAAGAGCACGGGCAAATCTTAGCTTTATATAATTTATTAAATGCAGTTAAATAAGTTAAACAATTATGATTTTTTTAAAAAATCTAATCTGAAAATTTCCTTGTGCCTTTGCCCGAAGTGAGCTCCTTTGATGGTGAGGGAGTCAAGTTCCTGTCTTAGAGAAAAAGACCTCTAGAGAAAGAATGGGGTTACTTGCTGTATTGTATTACCATTGAATAGGCATTTATGACTATGATGTCATTTTCAAAGACCATAACTTTTGAGTCGGATTTATTAATATGCATTAATAAGGTCTATTGGGACAGCAAACCACTGTTTCCCCTGATTGATATATTGTGTTGTGTCCTGGGCCTTGCTGAGTCATTCAGCGAGGCTCAGGAAGTCTGCAGAAAGGTTGCAGAGACCAGAACAGTTGTAGAGACCCGGACAGACCACGTGTCTGCCCGGGACCCAGACAGGCTGTCTCCAGCCTTGCACGCATGCGCGAGGCGGGAGAATAGCCTGCAATCATTGGCTGAGCATCCCCTTGCACGGGGAGTATAAAAGGGCTTGTTGCCATTGTTTGTTTGCTTCTGTTCAGTGATTGTACCAATAAAAAGACATCATTTGTTGTGAACTGCCTCGTCTCAAATGTCTGCTTGTGCGAACAGAACATATTGTGTAATTAGATGGTTCGTGACAAAACAAAACTTAGACTTATATAACACTTCACAGTGTGTTCTGTTTCTTGCGTTGGTATGCATTGTAGAGGCAGGACTTTCAATAGGTACTTCTTTATTCAATGTTAACAGAACTCAGAACAAAATGGCTCCGCCCCTTTTTTTACATTCAGCCTGGGGCATCACCAACCAATCATTGCAACGTATTTTCCCGCTCAATTGCATGCTAGTTCTTCTTTGCAGACAGCAAGTCTGACCCAGCAGGCCACGTGGTCTGCTGACTGTTCCGGTGCAGCTCCCTGCACCTGTTCCCAATTAAGCTCAGTACATAACACAGTGCTTTTTACAACACTCTCTAAGCAGTTTACAGAGTCAGCCTATTGCCCCCAACAATTTGGATCCTCATTTTACCGACCTCGGAAGGATGGAAGGCTGAGTCAACCATGAACGGGTCAGGATTGAACTGGCAATGAGCAGTGAATTAGCCTGGGTTATCTGTATCAAAAGCCCTCTTATTCTTTGTCTTTTTTCAAAGATACACTCTTTATCTACCCATTCTGAATTCTACTCAAGAGGAACAAGATATTGTTTTAGCCATGATATCTATTAGACTAATCAGGCTGTAATTGTAATATCCTTCTCTTTAAATTTATATATATAGGAATTACTATGGCCATCTTCCATTCAAGTGGGATATGGCAGCTATTATTTATTTGTGCAAAAGAACCTGCTAATAGAGGGTCCCACAGATTGGGATATTTGTTGAATAGTTCAACCAGTAAAACCTTTCCAGTGGCTTTATTGCTCTTCAAGTCCTTTATGATGAATTTGATCATGAACCAATTAGCAATAGCAATAGCGCTTAGATGTATATAGAATAAAATACTTTATTGGCCAAATGTGATTGGACACACAAGGAATTTGTCTCTATATACAAACAACAAGATAATATAATCAGTGTACATACAAACATACAAACAACATGTGCATACAAACAAGTGTACATACCAACAACAAGGTAATACAATCATAAGATGCCAAAAGGAGAAGGTAGTAGAAAAGATGAGAAGGATAATAATAATACAGCCATACTGCATGGGTAAATATCCATAGACATAAGACATAACTGTGGTAATTAGGTATTCAAGCAGAGTGATGGCACAAAGGAAAAAAAGCTGTCTTTGTGTCTCGTTGTTTTGGCAGGGGAGGAGTTGAAACAATTTATGTCCATGATGTGAGCGATCTATATTTATTTTCTCAGCCTTCTTTCCGGCTCATGCAGTATATAGATCCTCAGTGGAAGTCAGGCTGGTTGCAATTGTTTTTTCTGCAGTCCTAACTATCTGTTGAAGTCTGTACCTGTCCTGTTTAGTTGCCGTACCAAACCAGACAGTTATAGAAGTGTAAATGACAGACTCAACAATTCCTTTATAGAATTGTATCAGCAGCTCCTCGGGCAGTCTGAGCTTTCTGAGTTGACGCAGGAAGAACGTTCTTTGTTGTGTCTTTGTAATGATGGTCGTAATATTAGGCATCCATTTCAAATTCTGGGAGATTATACAACCCAGAAACTTGAAAGTCTCTACTGTTAATACTGTGTTGGCTAATATTGTAAGAAGTGGTAGAATAGGAGGGGCTCCTCCTAAAATCCACTTTCACCTTCACAGGTTTAAATATGTTCATCTCCAGATTGTTCCAGCTTCACCACAGGGTATATACCTCCCCAAAATGCTTTACAGCACTCTCTGGGCACTTTACAATGTCAGCATATTGCCCTCGACAATCTGTGTCCTTCATTTTACCAACCGCGAAAGGATGGAAGTCTGAATCAACTTTGAGTCCTGTCAGGATCAAACTCCAGATTGTGGGCAGAGTTTGTCTTACATGTCTTATATATTACATGTCTTATAAACTTTAGATAAGACAAGCCATTGGGATTCTTTTCATGAATCTGGGATTTGTACATCATTGAAAGTATCATTACTTTGACTAAGATGATATACAAAATAAGAGCTTTCCATCAGTGCTTCTTGTTGTACAGAAGACCCTTTGATTGGACACAGAGCCTCTCCTTACTTTCGCAAAGGTGCAGCAGAAGCCCCCAAAGCAATGCGGATGGTGTAATGAGATGACATGGCTGCTTTGATGCTTTCCCCCTCCCCAATGTCAATCCCAATACTAGATAACATTCCTACAGTGTCCATAGAGAAAAGCAGCTCTTGAATTCCATAGATATGGTTGGATTTATCGCTTACCCATCCTACCAATCCGCTCACTTGACTAGAAAGAGAGGCACACATACAAACCTGTGGAATTTTGTATGGGGCTATTAATGTTGACGTCTGGATGGAGTTGTCTCTGTCATCTCCATCAAAAAAAGCCAAAAGGTTGTCTTTCTTTCCACAGCTGTAGTTGGGAACATTGGCTTCTCCAGTCGAGAGCATGTCCAGCAAGGCATCTGAAGTGACAAAGGTGTTCAGATAGTTGTCATGGAGATTGTAGCCAAGCGTGAAATTGCGCAGGAGCTGGGAATTTTTATTGACCACTTGAATAGCGAAAATAAAGCGTAGGATTTTAGACTGATCCGAAGATATTGTACTGTAAAAAAAATGTTCATTTTATCATCACTATCACCACCATCATCAATGGCAAATTATATTTTACATATTTTTTATATTTTTGCTTGACTAATGAAAATAAAACAAAAATAAAATAAAGCATAGCGCTTTTGAATAAACTTTTGTAAAAATGATCATGTTATTATCATCATCAACAGAAGCAACACCATTCTTTTTTTCCAATCTAATCCACTTTGTCTCTTGAAGCCTACAGAGTCTTAAGCCAATACTGACTCCAAACCCAGAGACAAATGATACCCATCTCCATTTAATTTTCATGAATGTTGGGAAGATGGAATTGACACAGTCCTCCACCTGGGTTAACAATCACAAATACAACATTCTTTGTGGCAGTACTAATTTTCATCTGCCCAGTAACCAGGGTTCAAAAAAATTGAATAATTAAAGTAGAACCACCATAAAAAAGAAGTGACTCAGAAACCAATTCTAAAAATAGGTTATGCTGTATTTCTACAAGGATCAGGAGGTAAATATGAACAAGTTGTTATATTTGAAATGAGCTGGGCAGGATAACACTAAAATAATCACTAATTTAAATAAAGCTCAGTATTCAAGTCATGAATTCAAGATTGAACGGGTAGAGGAAAAATATGGACCTCTTTCAGATTTTTTTCCTGTCTCATCTTTGGATTTGAATCTCTTCCTCAAAATAAGACAAAGAACGCATGGAAATCAAAATGATTCAGGGAAGCATAAGGAGAACAAAATGAGAGTGTTAGAATGATAAACAGTGTGTATGCAACTCCATTATCCTGAATGACTTACGAGTGAGACTGACTAGAAGGAGCTGCATTGAAAGGGAATATTATATTCGATATTTTTGTTGCAGTGATGATAATACTAATAAGATGGTCCCCTGGTCTATAATAGCTCCATGGTTTTTTTTCATCCTGGTGCTCCAAAGTCAGGGGACATTTCATTCTACGATTCCCAGAGACTGGCAGAGACAACAGTAGCATCAGAAGCAGAGGCAGGAGGTCCATAATTCATGGGGATGGATCAATCTGCGTCCCGTTTCTAAACAAGAACAGGAAGAAGAGTTGAAGAATTAGAAGCCCTCTCACAAGTGCCAGTGGCTTTCCTGATTCAGACAGTGACAAAGCAAACTTCACCTGGAAAGGAGAGAAGGGTACATTTAACAGCACAGTCCCTGCCTGTCCTAAAATTCATACAACACAGAGTGTGACCTGAAGCCTTTATCCTTTTCTAATGCAAGATCCCCTCCATTTTGCTTCAGTTTGATGTTTACCTTGAAGGCAGTCACTGGAGATGGAGAAGAAGACATTTCAAAGAGCAGGATGGTGATAATTACAGTGGCAAACAACTTTTCCTCTGGGGATCCTGAACTTCTTCCTTGGCTCCATTTGCAGAAACGAAGCTGGAGTACAGCACGCTAGTGAAAAATTACATATGCACCCTTGAGGACAGTGTTCTGTAGTGGTTGTGGTCTGTCCTGTTAGGACATGTCCGGAAAATGATGCTGCAGGAAGACACAGTATTTCAACACCTATCCTGTTGATCTCTGCTGTCCTTCAACGTGGTATCTTTTCTCTACAGACTGCTGGGTAAGGTCACCCAGAGCTATGGAGTTTGGTGCCACACTAGGTTGAGGACACTGAATGTTTTTGAATTGTATCATTGAGTAAATACGGAGAAAAATATAGGGCAAATATTTTTTTTCCTTGATACTAATTCATTGCTCCACCACCAAAAACCAGTTTGAAGGGACATGGTTTCCCTTCTTCTGGTTGTGTTTGGATGCACTTCATGGTGGTGGGGCTCTTTGACCTTCACATCTCTGAGGCTGTGTGTGATTCCCCCTCCCATGACTGCCAAGAGCTTAAAAGGGGTGGTTGGGTATGCCTGTGTTCTTGGTGTATCTGGGTCAGTTGTCAGAAAGATTATGTTTCTTGTTTGCAAAGAAGGTACAGTGATATGTACACTGTTCTGTGAGTAGTAGGCATTGAAAAGGCGAGAGTTAATACAAATACTTCTTTATTGTAAATGAACAGAACAGAAAGCAAACTGGCTCCACCCCTTTTATACAAGGAGCCCGGGGATCTGTAAACCAATGGCTGCACGTCTCTTTTCCCACACTAACATGCTTCCCGGGCTTGCAGATGGCAAGTCTAACTAGCAGGCCACGTGGTCTTTGGTGCAACGCCTTGCACCTGCTGTTTCAACAAAGCTCAGTACATTACACCCCTCCCCCCTGGTTTGGAAGTATAACGTACCTGTTAAAATAATTACTGCCTCCTCGTTGAGACTTCCAAAACACTCAACATCCTAGGACTTAATAATAACATCCTAGGACCTCTCAAGGATGTGGCGATGCCGCATTAAGTGCAGGACATTACAATCCTTACAAGGACATTCTTTTGAGCGTGTTCTGATTTCTAGGCTTCCGCTGACAGAACCCTCACATAGTCCTGCAGGAACTTTGGTGGGCCTCTGGCCTGCTCTGATCTTCTCAGAGGTGCAGCGAGTCCCCGGTCTGCAAGCTTGCCCCCTGGGCTCGGCAGTCCGGGACTTGGGGACCCGCTTACTGCGGTCGGAAATGGAGCATGCAGGCTGGCCTGTTGGCTCAACCCTGCATGCCACTTTGGGGTGGAATTCCCCAGAGGGGTGGTATTCCGCTGAGGGGTGGTGTTCCCCTGATCAGCGTTCCGCTGTGGGGTGGAATTCCCCTGAGGGGTGGTATTCCCCTGATCGGCATAAGTAGCTGGTTGGAACGGTAAACCCAAGTCAGAGTTCCTCTGTGGGGTGGAATTCCCCGGGTCGGCGTCAGCAGCCGGTTTGGAGCGCTGTCCCATAGGTGCGAAACCCGACATAGGAGTAGCTTGGAAAGCCGGTTGCAAGCACTGTCGCATGGACGTGATGCCCGAGTCAGGAGCCACCTTGATGGCAAACCCCTCTGGTTGATCTTCCCGATCAGGATTGAGGGCTTCCTCCCCCCCGAGAGCAGAGCAAGGAGCGGAAGAGTAGCTTGGCAACCTCCAACAAAGCTGGTCAATGTGCCGTCTCAGCACGCGACCATCCTCCAACGCCACTTCGTATGAAAGGAGCCCGGTAACCCTGCAAACCACAGCTACCACCCACATGTGGCCATGGCCATAGTTTCGGGCCCAAACCGGATCACCCACGTTCAATCGCCTTGCTGCCCGCGGCTGTGACACCTGTGATGCAACCCGGTCCGGGTGTAATCTATCTAGCTTTATGATAAAGCAGCGACCCCATTGGAGCACGGTGGGGCTCTTGCCTGTAGATGTGCATGGAGTGGTGCGGTGGCAGAGAAGAAAATCTGCCAACCGGTGATGCCAGTTGCTGTGCGTGATCCTTTTTAATGAATCTTTCGTTGTCCGCACCATGCATTCCGCTTGGCCATTTGAAGCCGGGTGGAATGGTGCCGACATAGCATGTCGAATTAAGTTCACCTGAAGGAAGGACTGGAACTCTGACGAAGTAAATTGAGCTCCGTTGTTGGAGACAATTACATCAGGAAGGCCGTGAGTGGCGAAAATACCACGAAGCACCATGATGGTAATAGTGGTGGTCACAGCGGACACTGGAACTACTTCCAGCCACTTAGAGTGACTGTCCACTGCAATGAGGAAGAGCTGCCCCTGAAAGGGACCAGCGTAGTCGATATGAATCCTCGACCAAGGAGCATGTGTTGTTTCCCACCTATGGACGGGAGCTTGGGGCATTTCTGGCCTGGACTGCTGGCAAATCTCGCACCCTTGGACCTGGGCTTCGATCTCTTTATCGAGCCCTGGCCACCAAAGGTAGCTGTGTGCAAGCACCTTCATTTGGACTATTCCCGGATGTCCCTCATGCAGAGAAACAAGGACTCTAGTCCTCAGTGAGGTCGGGATCACTACCCTACTCCCCCACAGTATACAACCCTTAAAGGTGGATAGCTCATGCTTCCGTTTCCAGAAACTCTGGAATTCCGTGCCAGAACATGTGTCTGGCCATCCTGTGAGCACCCAGCTCAACACGCGTGTTAGCGTGTTGTCGGTAGCTGTTTCTGCAGCTACATCCCCTGCATGGAGAGGGGACTCAGGCAAATCCTGAATAGACAGGATGTGGTTTGCTGGTGCAGGATCAGGCTCTATTTGTTTTAAAGGCAATCTACTGAGGCCGTCTGCGTGGCCCATTTCTTTGCCCGGTTTGTGAACCGGACAATAACCTCCGCAAAACTTTTGTTGTGGACATTTGTCCACTTCCACGGGGCCTGTTTGTCTAAGAGCTGGTGTAACGGCTCCGCCACAGCGGCCTTGTGGGGAAGGAAGGCATGATAAAAATTAAGAAGCCCCAGGAAGGCTTGAAGCTCTCCCTTCATTTGGGGCCTTGGAGCCTGCTGAATCGCCTTGAGCAGGATGGATGCCTTCAGCATCAATGTGGAACCCCAGGAATTCTGTGGAAGTGACTCCAATTTTGCACTTCTCTTTCTTGAGCTTCAGCCCCGCTTTGCGGAACCATCTCAAAACGGCCCGAAGCCTTTCTGCCAAGTTCTCGACTGACTCCCCTGTGATGAGGACATCATTGAAATAAGGGCAGACCCCTGGAATATTATGGAGCGTGCGCTCCATTACGCTCTGGAATATGCCCGGGGCTACATTCACTCCGAACTGCAGTTTTCGAACCTTGAAGGCTTTCTTGTGAGTTACGATCGTTTGGGCCTCTGCCGTGATGTTGTCCACCGGCAGCTGCTGGTAGGCCTGAGCCAAATCTAATTTGGCGAAAATACGCCCTCCCTGTAAGGACGCCAGAATATGGCTGATAGGAGTGCTGCTGTAGAGTTTTATTTAGAGTACATTTGTAGTCAGCACAGATTCGGACTTCTCCGTTGGCTTTTAGTGGCGTGACGATAGGGGTTTCCCGTGGACTACTGTCCACAGGTTCCAAAATGCCCTGCTGGAGCAACTTATCTATCTCAACATTTATCTTATGCTTTAGAGCAAACGGCACCCTGCGGGGTTTAATCCTGATTGGTGCTATTGAGGGATCTAGTCTTAAGGCGATAGGAGGCCCTTTGTAAGTTCCTAACTCTGGGCTGAACACATCAGCAAACTCCTTACAAACCTCTGCAAGGCTTGCCTTTTGCAGGCTGTTTAACCCCGTCACTTGAATGCCCAGTGCATCAAACCAATCGAGTCCAATCAGACTCGTGCGGTTGCCTTCGACCACTATGACATCTAATGGCCCCTCAAAATCCCTGAATTTCACACAGAGTTTAGCCTCCCCTTTTACGCTTACCCTGGAATTTTGGAAATCGGTCAAGAGGATGTTCGACAGCCTAAGCTTAACTCTACGGCCGCTTTTATAGCAAATCTGCCCCAAGGTTTTCTGAGAAATGATTGAGAGAGCGGAGCCCGTGTCCAACTCCATACCTAAAGGGACTCCCTGTAGCGCAACCATCAGATGCAGCTTTTTCTTCAATGGCCGGGTGGCCCCTGTCCTACACACATTTCTCCTAGTTGCACAAAACCCCACCCGGTTCTGACTGGGGACCCCGGTACCTTTCCGAGGCAACTCTTCCAATGACCGGTCTTTTGTGCGACCCAAACAAACAGTGGCAATGTGGCCTTGCCGGCCACACGCCCGGCAAATTGCAGAGCGAAACCGACAGTCGGCCCGCTTGTGGTGGCCTCTGCACCTGATGCATCGAGAGAAGACAACTGCCTTGTCAGGACACTGGGTGGGCCTTCTCTCCTGCGGTTGCTGCAGCCGGTCGACTTCGATGTCCGACTCGGAGTCATCAATTCTCTCTGTGTCCTCCTGGTGGACAGTCCCGGGGTTTGGAGAGTTCTTCAATAGCCGCAAGGCCTTAACAGCTCCACCCACCGCTTCTTCGGCCGTGACCTCCCTCAAAATATCCTGGAATGACACAGTTTCCCTGGCGAATATCTTCTGCTGAAGATCGCGGCTCCTCAGCCCACACACGAGCCAGTCTCATAGCCGTTCTTCCAAGTCCTTAAACTCACACGGCCATGCCGCTTGCCGTAGAGCTGCTATGAAGTCTGCTATGAACACCCCCGGGTGTTGGTCCCGCTGTTCGAAAGCATGTCGCCAAGCAATGACCAACAGCTTTGGCTCAAAATGTTGTTTGAGCATTCTTTTCAGCTCCACATAAGTGATGGACTCCAAGGGTGCCGGAGCAACCAGATTCTCCACTATATCAAAAGTTTCTTGCCCACAGACGCACAACAACATCGCGGCCTTTAGTCCATCCTCCTGAACCTGATTTACTCTGAAATAATTTTCCACCCTTGCAACGTAGGAGCTTCAACGTTCAGGGTGTTTGACGTCGAATTCCGACAGATGCCCAATCTTTGCCAGGGTGTAATGTTGGCGGCCTATTCAATGCCTCGTGCTGCACAGGCTTCTGACGCGGTTCCAGGACGACTCCTAGCGGCACTCTCCCCCAGAGATTCCGGACTGGCAGGCAGAGCGCAGGAGTTGGAACGCCATCTCTCAGCGTGTGCAAGGCTTTCCGTGGTGGGTCAGCGCTTGGCTTATGCGGCAGCACGATCCCACCTTCGTCGCCAATGTTCTGTTTTGTGAGTAGTGGGCATTGAAAAGGCGAGAGTTAATACAAATACTTCTTTATTGTAAATGAACAGAACAGAAAGCAAACTGGCTCCACCCCTTTTATACAAGGAGCCTAGGGATCTGTAAACCAATGGCTGCACGTCTCTTTTCCCGTGCTAACATGCTTCCCGGGTTTGCAGACGGCAAGTCTAACTAGCAGGCCACGTGGTCTGCCAGCGTCTTTGGTGCAATGCCTTGCACCTGCTGTTTCAATAAAGCTCAGTACATTACATACACCTTGGCATAGAAGGGAGAACTGGGGGATTGAGTCAGAAGGGGTAGCAGGAGCATCCTGGTGGTGATGTCATGGTTTTGACAGATGAATCTCTTCAAAAGAACTTCAAGGCATTATTTTCCTTAAATAAACTTTTATTCGAGAAACAAAGTATTGGCACTACATAGTTGAAGCCAAAAAACTGAATTCCCCTCCCCTGGCACAAAGTAGCAAAGCGCAATTCCCTCCTCCAATTAACTGTCATAAATCACATTCCCCAATTAACTTGAAGCGCGGGTTTTCTCCCCATCTCTCCTGCCCGCCAAATCTCTATCAACTCTGGATCTAATAACCTTGGGTTCCCATGGCTGAGTTATTATTGTTATGACTAGCTGGACTCTCATCCACATTCCCCCTCCCAGCATCAACGAACTCTGAAAGCGATAGAGAAAAGATGGCTACATTTCCATCTGTTGTCAAAGCAAGAACATCCAATGTTAGCAGCGTTGACAGGTGATGTGCATAGGATGGGCCATTCTTGGAGATATCTGGACTTGTTTTTGAATCTATTCCCATTTTACAGAACTTGACTTTCACTCTCAGTGCCTGACTACAAGAATATTTGTGGACCCAGATGAATACACACTTTTAAGGCCTGTGCCACAGTCTCCAGAATGTGAGCTAAATGAGGGGGTTGTACATGGGCAGGATCTTTCAATCTCTTCCTGGGAGAATGTCTCCAGTTCCTCTTTGTCTGGACATTTTGCCCAGCCTTTCAAAGACAAGCCATGTTTGGAATAGGAACAAAGAGATGCTTTACTTACAAATTATTTTAGAAAATAATGGGTTTTTGTGCAAGGAAGAGGCCTCCATAATAAGTGCAAAGTGAAATTGCACGTAACTGTCATAATGAACACTTTTTCTATGGTGGCTTTTATTATTCTATAAATAAGAAGCTTGTGAAATTATGAACTCAAATTCAATCATAGCCTCTGAATAGTAAATAATGATAGTAATGTGATTCCATTTGTTGAAAAAGCTAGCAGTGTGGATCAAATCAGTCATATTTGATGTGATGTATGACAAAACAGAAACATCATTTTGGAGAAGCACAGAGATAAAGTTCCTCCTGAATCCCTCTCCATTTTGAGTATTTCTTGCAATGAGACCAGTCAAGGTCCAATGGAGAAGTTTGACAATCCCCAGATACTGGATCCTTCTTTGGAGAACCTCTGATGGAGAAAGGGGAAGGGGAGTTTTATCGCTTTGAAATGGAGCAGCAAAAACTTAGCTGACCTGAAAAAGAATGAAAAAGAAAGGACTGTATCTAAAATATTCTTCGTTTTATATCACAGAGAGGAAAACGTATGTCTTCATACCAGATGTTTGCTTGCATGGCAGAGTGAGAGGTCCACCTTTTGGAAATAAAACTTTGGTCGCAGGCACTGCATATCTGTTTATTCTGCTCAGACATTGGACCTCTTTCTGATGACCATGGAAGATAGACTATGGAGCGATATGCACCCACCTATGGGATTTTGTAGGTGGACGGCATGGTGGCTATCTGAGAGGAGGTATTTGTCTCATCTCCTTTAAGGACAATAAAAAGGTCCTTCTGCCTTCCACAGCTTTAGTTAGTAACATTGTCCTCCCCAGATGCGAGAAGGTCCAACACAGCCTCCCAAGTCAATCTGGTGTTCAAATTGTTGTTGTGGGGATTGTAGCCCGGGGTGACATTGGGTAAGAGCTGGAGATTTGATTGATCTCCTAGATGGCAAAAAGGAAGGAGAGGATGTTCTAATATTATGTGGATGTTCTCCTGGATATATATAGACATCATATGCCCATTTAATCCATAAACCCCACAAGATTCCCCCCCCCCAGAAGCATTTGATTAAATTTGATTTAATTTCTGGAATGTTGTGCAGGCAAGCTGAAACCAAGACCACCTACTCTTCTTTCTTTGAACCTCTATACCTCAGACCATTCACACATTATTTTAACCTGGATTCCTTGGATTTGGTTCCAGAATAGCTGTCTTACGAGACAAATTTAAGGAGAAGGAGGAAAGAAGAACCCCCCTCTGTCTCTTTAGTCACAACTGGAACTGGCCAAATAATCTAAAGATATACCAAAGCTGGTTCCACACTAAACAGGGAGCTTGGCCAGCTGTGCTTGGGATGTAGCTGTGGCACTAGTGAACTCTGAAACTCTCTTCTTGAAGGCAAAAGAGGGTTTACTAAAGGCATCAGAAGAAAAATATCAAAAGTTGGAGCTTTTGGAATCATTTGTGAGATATAAATGCTAAGAAAGCAAGAGAGGAGTATATCAAGATGCTACCTATCATGCAACCAGAGGACAGGGCCCTGTAACCAGGGGATCCCCAGGGCTGTTGAAAAAAACCCACATCTTTAGGAATTTCTAGAAGGCCTCAAAGTTTGGAGATGGTCTTATTTTCAAGAAAAAGTCATAGTGATCATGTTCATACAGATTTAGAGTTTCATATTCAAGACACTTCAGGCAAAAGACTCCTTCTCTTTGGAGAGTCTTGTCTCTTCTATTCAGCTGTCTTATCTTAATATAACTATCTTATTACTTAGCTTGTTCATCCACGGCTGCATGACAATTTTAATTATTAATTGGTTTATTTAGCTGTTTGATGATTATGTTGGAATTTAATTTCATTAGTCTTATACTCATCATATGTTTATTTCCTTCTATTTTAAAGAAGCTTAATTTTCACATTGATGCAAAGGAAGAATACAAAAGCTCAATAACTGCAATGAAAAAATTAAATGTTCTAAACCGAAGAAACAATTTCACAATCATTTCCCTACTTTTATCATTAGATGTTCCTTAGTATTTAGATCTGGCCTCAGGATAATAATGTAGCATTTGGGGAAGAAGATGCAACCCAGCAGTCCAGCACTGGAGGTCAAGATGGAGAATATCTGCACAATCACCATGGACTTTCCTTTGGTGCTCAGGTAGGTGGGCAGGAAGGAGACCCAGACACTGCAGAAGACCAGCATGCTGAAGGTGATCAGCTTGGCTTCGTTGAAGGCTCCAGGCAGATCCCTGGCCAGGAAAGCTACAGTGAAGCAAATGGCAGCTAGGAAACACATATAGCCAAGGACAAGATAAAACATGGTGACAGAGCCTTCATTGCATTGAAGGATGATATCTCCAGGCTGGGAGTGTAAGTCAGAGTCAGGGAATGGGGGAGAAATTTCCAGCCATAAGGCACAGATGAAAATTTGGCCAGCAGAACCAGAAAGGATGATGGAGTTGGCCAAGGTCTTCCCCAACCATCTTCTCACATTGTTCCCTGGTTTTGAGGCTAGGAATGCCAGCACCACTGTGACCGTTTTGGCCAACACAGAAGACACGGCTATTGAGAAAACAATGCTGAACACTGTTTGTCGGAGAAGACAGGTGGCTTTCCTTGGTTGTCCAATGAAAAAAAAGGAGGACAAGAAACAAAGCAAGAGGGAAACCAGGAGAATGTAGGAGAGGTCACGGTTGTTGGCTTTGACAATGGGAGTTTCTACATATTTAATGAATATGATTAAAATGAATCCTGTGGTTAGGAACAAGAGGAGGGCAAAGGAGACCAGGATGATGCCCAGATGTTCTTCATAGGACAGGAATGTTATTCTTTTCTGGATACACTGAACTCTCTTCTTGGTTGGATATTGATCATCTGGGCATTTGCTACATTTTTCAGTATCTGAGAAAAATAGAAAATAATATTTCTTTTATATCTCTTTTCACCTTTCAAGAAAGATCTTCTTTGGATGTCAGATGATACTGACCAACCATGGCAGGTCCCAATATTAAAAATACAAATGAGGGCTGGTTGTTAATACTAAGTGTGACTGTGGGAATGTCCCACAAACCTTACATCATATTGCGACGGTATGCCCCCTCAGAAGGTTCCCTGGATCTCTGGATGAAATACATCGCCCTGAGGGCATTGCTCCCCAATGGCTAAACTGTCTAGATATCCAGCCATAGGCTTTGCCACTCTAGTAACTGCTCATACATAATTTAATTTTATTCATAATTGTACCCATCATTCATATTATGCATTTTTGAAATAATTCACTGTTCTGGTGTTTTATATTTTGATACACATTTTTATTTGCTGTTTCTGCTAATTTTATGTATTAGTGCTGTATTCTGTTACACCATACGAAATAAATAAAATTAATTAGTTGGTTCTTTTCTCCCTGCTTTCTGTTAGTAAGGCTTCCCCCCCTTTTTTTAGAACCACAACTGTATTTCTTTTTTGTTGCTGTTATAACTGTTTGTATTTCATTATTTAATATCCAAGAAAATTGAAAGATAAGAAGAAAAGAGAAGTCACAATAGCCATCCAACAAAGGAAACCATGATGGTGGTTATGCTGAATCTGGGAATGTTAAACTGGCCTAAAAACAATATTTGTGTTTTACCTCTTAATCCATTATATGGAAAATTAAAGCACTAAAAATAAAAGAGGCAGATTTTACCCCTAATAATGGTAAATTTAATTTATGTCCCTTCTTTCACACAGATAACCTCTCCACATTTTTATGGCAAGTCTTCTGTGTGTATTTCTCTCATTCCTTGAATCCAAATGCTCTACCTCCATGGATCCCTGAATTAGATCTTTCTGCTTATGTGGTTCCATGACCTTAATAAAGATTGACTGATTAATTAATCAGTCTTTGGGCCTGTAATATAAACTGGGTTTGGGTGAGCAAAAGCCATTGATCTGAAACCATTTCTCAATTTCAAAGAATGCAGATGTTCCTAAGAACATGGGAGGACAGTTCCAAACTGGCAAGAAAACAGAAATTTCCTGTGATGCAAGTAATCTTGCACAATCCACCGTGTTCTTCTATCTCTTCTTACTTCTTCCTTCAAGATCTTTTTCTTATTCCTTCCATTATGGAAGAAATTGGGTACCTTGAAAATTAAGAACCACAAAATTGTCAACCTTAGATGTGTCTCTTAAAATGCACATTGATCAAAATGCTGTAGATGAATCCAGTACTCTTTCCTCTGGTGTGCCCCACCTTCCTGAGTGGAGATAGTCCCCTCTGGACAAGGAACACAGTCATAGCAGCAAACTGGCTCTCCTTTCCGAGCCCGCTTGAAAAATCCAGGGCGACAATTTTCCACACATTTGGACTGAGGCAGAGACTAAGGAGAAAAAGAAGGAATGCCAAACGAAGTATGTTAGAACTAACCATCAATGAAAAATGGAGGTAGACATAAATAGGTAAATAGAAAATTTTTAATTAACTCTCAATGTTGCAGGGAATACAACTACTGGGAGATTCTTCATTTAGCTCCTCCCTTTTGCTTCTAGAATATCTCATTGTAATACAGGACATTTCTACTTAATAAATTCTGGAGAGAAGCAATTGAGAAAAGATTTAAGCATGAAGTGACAAATAGTGGTTCCTCCACATGTTTGTATTAACATCCTTTCTTCATAAATCTGAGTATTTAAAGTATGATGCTTTAGTCATATTAAAGTTTAGGATGAAATTTATTCTGAAAGGCTTGTGAAAATTTTATTCTACTAGATTTATTAGAACAGAATAAAAATCTGATGAAGAAAGAAACTTCTGACCAGTGGACTACAGGTATCATTGCAAAGCCACCCCCATTTGAAAGTGATCCACAACCACCACCACCCCAGTTAAAATATAAAGGAAAATTTCATTACAGATTAGGGCTGTCAACTTAATGGAGCTGTTCTTTGTTTATTGGTATATTTATTTGCTAATTTTGTATGGCCACCATGCTGGTGAATTAAGACTAAAACTGGTTTTTAGAAGTGTAGAAAGATGAGATGGAGGTGAGGTCATGAGAACGTGTCCCTCGAAAAGGGTAAGTCAGGCATTTTTTGCTGCATCACATGGGACATGAGTATAAGCCCTGTGTCAGAAATAGATGTTTCTAAGGTCAAACTAGGTATATATAAAAAAGGTCCTTTCTGTTGAAAAAAAGCACAATTAGGCAACACCAATTGGCATGAAAAGACACAGCTACATTTAATATTGATTACATTTGGAGCCTCCCTTTTTCCCAGAGAGACTTAAGGTACTTAACAATCAAGATAAACAATTGCATTCAAGGATATTCCTTATGAAGTGATAAGCTAAAGACCAAATCTAAGTAACTTTCCCCCCCCAAATTGTCCCTCATTTCTTCTAAACGAGGAAGGGCTTTTCTTTGGATCAAGCCTTGTTCAGTGCTTCAGTTTTCTGGGTCAGGGCACATCAGAACAGTCATTTGGGGATCTGCCATATTGGACCTAATTCTCACTAACAGAGATGAAATGATAGAAGGTGTTGAAGCCACAGGAATCTTGGGGGGGGGGTGTGATCATGCAATATTGGAATTCAACATTATGCAAGCACAAGCAATAGAACACAGTCAAACTAGAGTCTTGGACTTTAAGAGAGCTAATTTCAATAAACTTAGAGAGGGCTTGGGAAGGACTCCATGGATGAGAATCCTCAATGAAGAAGAAAAATAACAGCTCTCAAAAGAAACCAGCATGGCTTCTCTGATAAATTGAAAAACAAAAAGGACAAGTATAAAAAGTGGAAAGAGGGGCACATAACTAAGGCAGAATATCAGCAAATAGCCCAAGCCTGCAAAGATGAAGTGAGGAAAGCTAAGGCTCAAAATGAACTAAGGCTTGCGACAAAAGTCAAAAATAACAAAAAAAAGCTTCTTTCAACATGAACAAAACAAGAAAAAAGTTAAGGAAATGATTGGTCCATTAGTGGGAGAAAGTGGCAAGAAGATGACAAGCAACAGGGAGAAAACAGAACTATTTAACTCGTTTTTTGCATCCGTCTTTACACAAAGGGAAAAAACAGTCCAACCTATCAAAAACAGTACTGTAAAAAACAGATTAGAAACACAAGTTAAGATAGGCAAGAAAATGGTAAGTGAGCATCTGTCCACCCTAGATGAGTTCAAATTACCAGGACCAGATGGATTACACCCCAAGGTTCTGAAGGAATTGGCAGATGTAATCTCAGAACCACTGAACTATATCTTTCAAAGATCCTGGAGCACTGGGAAACTACCAGAGGAATGGAAAAGAGCTGATGGGGAAAAAAAAGTATCCAGGAAACTACAGACCTATCAGCCTGACCTCAATACCTGGGAAGATTCTAGAAAAGATAATCAAGCAACCAATCAGCGAACACCTAGAGGCAAACAAAGACATTACCAAAAGCCAACATGGGTTTATCAAAAATAGATCATGCCAGGCAAATCTTATTGCATTCTTTGACCAGATGACAAAATTATGGACCAGAGGAATTCTGTGGATATAATTTACTTGGACTTCAGTAAGGCATTTGATAAAGTAGACCACAACTACTACTTGATAAGATAGAAAAATGTGGGTTAGACAGCATCACCACCAGATGGATTCGTAGCTGGCTGACTGGCCGTATTTAGCATGTGGTCCTCAATGGAACTTCATCTACATGGAGGGAAGTATGTAGTGGGGTGCCCCAGGGCTCTGTTCTGGGCCCAGTGCTCTTCAGCATATTCATCAATGATTTGGATGAGGAGGTAGATGGGGAAGTCATAAAATTTGCAGACGACACCAAGCTGGCAGGAGTAGCCAACACTCCAGAAGACAGGCTTAAGATACAGAAGGATCTTGACAGACTTGAACATTGGGCGCTATCTAACAAAATGAAATTCAATGGTGAAAAAAGTAAGGTTGTGTGTTTAGGCAAGAAAAACCAAATGCACAGGTATAGTATAAGTGGTACCTTGCTCAATAGAAGTGCAGCTGCCAAAAAAGCCAACACAGTGCTAGGCTGCATTAATAGAGGGATAGAATCAAGATCACATGATGTGTTAATACCACTTTACAATGCCTTGGTAAGGCCACACTTGGAATACTGCATCCAGTTTTGGTCACCACAATATAAAAAAGATGTTGAGACTTTAGAAAGAGTACAGAGAAGAGCAACAAAGATGATTAGGAGACTGGAGGCTAAAACACATAAGAGATGATTGCTGGAATTGGGTATGTCTAGTTTAACGAAGAGAAGGATGAGGGGTGACATGATAGCAGTGTTCCAATATCTCAGGGGTTGCCACAAAGAAGAGGGAGTCAGGCTATTCTCCAAAGCACCTGAAGGCAGGCGAGAAGCAATGGATGGAAACTAACCAAAGAGAGCAGCAACCTAGAACTAAGGAGAAATTTCCTGACAGTTAGAAAAAATAATCAGTGGAACAATCTGCCTCCAGAAGCGGTGAATGCTCCAACACTGAAAGTTTTTAAGAAGAGACTGGACAGCCATTTGTCTGAAATGGTATAGGGTTTCCTGCCTGAGCAGGGGGTTGCACTAGAAGACCTCCAAGGTCCCTTCCAACTTTATTATTATTATTATTATTATTATTATTATTATTATTATTATTATTATTATTATTATTATTATTATTATTATTATTATTATTATTATTATTATTATTATTATTATTATTATTATTATTATTATTATTATTATTATTATTATTATTATTATTATTATTATTGTTATTATTATTATTGTTATTATTATTATTGTTATTATTATTGTTATTATTATTGTTATTAGTTTGTAGTGCTTGTTCTTGAGCAGCCAGTATTAAGCCTTCCGTTTCTTTCTTGTTGGTTCCCATCTTAAGCCATGCCCATATCAAGTTGTTATCACATTTTCCTTCAATGTTTTTCAAATGCTGTCCATGCAAAGCTTTGGTTTTCCATCTATTTAATCTGTCATCCAGTCGTTTTTCCTTATATTCTGCCTTTGTTTCTGTTATTTTTACAGTGCTCTCTGTTTTCACAGCTTGCAGCAGTTTTTCTGTACTTTGATTCACATAGTCATTCAAACTTCGTTTTTCTTCTTCTACAGTTTGGTGGATTTGCAATAGTCTTTGTTGTTGTTGTTGTTGTTGTTGTTATTATCATTATCATTATCATTATCATTATCATTATCATTATCATTATCATTATCATTATCATTGTCATTGTCATTGTCGTTGTCGTTGTCGTTGTCGTTGTTGTTATATTCATTAAACATGAACCTCAGTCAACTGAACATTCAAATTGGCTGGCGCTGATGGTTGACACGGGTTGCTACCAGCATCCTAGGTGTCAACCAGGTACCTCCTTAAAATATAAGATGTTCCGAGTGGCACAGTTTTTTGTAACATTGCTGGAGTTATTGCAGGAAGCTGCAGTTTCTTGATGTATTTTGCAAAGTTTTTGGACTTAGTTCCCAGTGCCCCGATGACAATGGGTACCACTGTTACAAGTTTCATCCATAATCGCGCAGTTTCGATAGCCAGGTCGCGATATTTCGTAATTTTTTCCAGTTCTTTTTCTTTGACTCTGGCATCTCCTGGTACAGCGATATCAATCAGCTGTACGCTTCGGTTCTCTACAACTGCGATATCCAGCATATTGTGTTCCAAATGGCGATCTGTCTGTATTCGAAAGTCCCACAAGATTTTCACCCTCTCATTCTCAACAACTTTTTCCACCCTATGTTCCCACGACTTTTCGGACACAGGCAAGTCATATTTTTTACACAGTGTCCAGTGGATTAATTTAGCAACTCGGTCATGTCTAGATTTGTAATCAATTTGCGCGATTTTGCTGCACTCACAGATTAGGTGTGAAACAGTTTCAACTTTGTCATTGCAAAGTCGGCAATTTGGATTGTCAGTGGATTTTTGTATCTTCGCTTTCATGGCATTAGTTTGTAGTGCTTGTTCTTGAGCAGCCAGTATTAAGCCTTCCGTTTCTTTCTTGATGGTTCCCATCTTAAGCCATGCCCATATCAAGTTGTTATCACATTTTCCTTCAATGTTTTTCAAATGCTGTCCATGCAAAGCTTTGGTTTTCCATCTATTTAATCTGTCATCCAGTCGTTTTTCCTTATATTCTGCCTTTGTTTCTGTTATTTTTACAGTGCTCTCTGTTTTTTCTATTTTCTGAATATTTGCATCTCTCTGCTATGAATATTTTCAGCACTTCGTATGGGTCCTATTGACCTATGAGGGGAGTCTGAGTGAAAACACCAGAGTTTGGTAGTTACATTATTATTATTTTCACAGCCTGCAGCAGTTTTTCTCTACTTTGATTCACGTAGTCATTCAAACTTCGTTTTTCTTCTTCTAGAGTTTGGTGGATTTGCAATAGTCGTCGTCGTCGTCATCATCATCATCATCATCATCATCATCATCATCATCATCATCATCATCATCATCATCATATTATTATTATTATTATTATTATTATTATTATTATTATTATTATTATTATTATTATTATTATTATTATTATTATTATTATTATTATTATTATATAATAATAATAATAATAATAAAGTTGGAAGGGACCTTGGAGGTCATCGAGTCCAACCCCCTGCTCAGGCAGGAAACCCTATACCATTTCAGACAAATGGCTGTCCAGTCTCTTCTTTAAAACTTCAGTGTTGGAGCATTCACCACTTCTGGAGCAGGTTGTTCCACTGGTTAATTGTTCTAACTGTCAGGAAGTTTCTCCTCAGTTCCAGGTTGCTTCTTCCTTGACTAGTTTCCATCCATTACTTCTTGTCCTGCCCTCAGGCGCCTTGGAGAATAGCTTGACTCCCTCTTCTTTGTGGCAGCCCCTGAGATATTGGAATACTGCTATCATGTCACCCTAGTCCTTCTTTTCATTAAACTAGAATACCCAATTCAGCAAAGTTCTTGATATGCTTTAGCCTCCAGTCCCCTAATCATCTTTGTTGCCCTTATCTGTACTCTTTCTAGAGTCTCAACATCTTTTTTACATCGTGGTGACCAAAACTGGATGCAGTATTCCAAGTGTGGCCTTACCAAGGCATTGTAAAGTGGTATTAATACTTCACGTGATCTTGATTCTATCCCTCTGTTAATGCAGCCCAGCACTGTGTTGGCTTTTTTGGCAGCTGCAGCACACTGCTGGCTCATATTTAAGTGATTGTCCACTAGGACTCCGAGATCCCTCTCACAGTTACTACTATTGAGCAAGGTACCCCCTATACTATACCTGTACATTTGGTTTTTCTTGCCTAAATGTAGAACCTTACTTTTTTCACCATTGAATTTCATTTTGTTAGATAGCGCCCAATCTTCAAGTCTGTCCAGGTCCTCCTGTATCTTAAGCCTGTCTTCTGGAGTGTTGGCTATTCCTGCCAGCTTGGTGTCATCCGCAAATTTGATGAGTTCCCCATCTATCCCCTCGTCCAAATCGTTGATGAAGATGTTGAAGAGCACTGGCCCCAGGACAGAGCCCTGGGGCACCCCACTGCACACTTCCCTCCATGTAGATGCGGTTCCATTGAGGACCACACGCTGAGTACGGCCGGTCAGCCAGCTACGAATCCATCTGGTGGTGATGCTGTCTAACCCACATTTTTCTATTTTATCAAGTAGTAGGTTGTGATCTACTTTATCAAATGCCTTATTATTATTATTATTATTATTATTATTATTATTATTATTATTATTATTATTATTATTATTATTATTATTATTATTATTATTATTATTATTATTATTATTATTATTATTATTATTATTATTATTATTATTATTATTATTATTATTATTATATATGAACTGAAAGCCTTGGCTCTTCTCCCTAGGAGCAGAAGGCCTATTCTTCTGTCCCCATGGTATGAAAGACAAGTATGGAAAATTCTGACCAATATGGTCTGTTTAAGAATATAAACTTGCCCAACCATGGCAAGCAAAACCTGAATTCCGAAGCGTATTTCCCAATGGTATCAACAGGAAGTGTGTCCAGCCTTGATTAGAGTTATCCTTGCCTCTTTCATCTCACTGGGAACTTAGACATTGGTTAAAAGACTTTCATTCTATTTTGCTAATTTTAGACAAGGAAACAAGACAAGTTAATACAATGAGCACCAAAATCTCCAGCACTTGATGTTCCCTTTCACCAGTTTTATACAGATATCAGGTTGCACAGGGGACACAAAATGGTCATGATCGGTGTCCTAAAGAATCATCTTCCAGCATCCCATTTTGGACACAGCTGAATCAATTTAAAACAGTGTTTCATATTATAGCATCTGAAGGACATCTTGCCAATTGTATATATAAGGGGGTCAGCCTATTTTCCAAAGACCCTAAGGCAAGACAAGAAACAACAGATAGAAACTAATCAAAGAGAGAAGCAACCTAGAACTAAGGAAAAATATCCTGACAGTGAGAACAATCAACCAGTGTAACAGCTTGCCTTCAGAAATTGTGGGTGCTCCAATGCTGGAAGTTTTTAAGAAGAGATTGGAGAGCCACCTGTCTGAAATTCTGCTTGAGCAGGGGGTTGGACTAGAAGACATCAAAGGTCCCTTTCAACTCTGATATTCTATTCCACTCCATTCCATTCCATTCTACTCTCCACATTCAGTTCTCACTGAAGATCATTGTATTTGGTGAATAGGCTTAGCCACCTGTCCTAAGGCTCTGAAAAATAGAGAAAAGTCACAAATATTTCACCCACCTTGTTGAGCAACTTTAGCCGTGAAAGAGCATCTTGATTGATAGTAATTCTCTGTCTTTCAAAACTCCCTATTTGCTTTCTAATGGGATCCCCCCTTGAGAGAACTATCAAGCTTATGATGTTCAGATCTGCTGCTATATCCCCATTTTGGTCCAAGTACACTTTCATGTGGGAAAGATTGCAAAACACATTCTTCTTCAGAAATGGATGGAACTAGAACAGAAATATCCAGGAATTTTAAAAGCAGAAAACTTGTTTTTTGTTTTTTTTTAAATCCCACATAGTCTTTTCACATTGGAAACTTTCTTCTACAGTTGTCTAATTTGCAAATGTCCTGAGTTGGCAGAACAAGTGTTCTCAGAAAAGAAAAAGAAAGGTTCAGCAAAATTTGTCATGATATATATCATATATATCACAAAATATATATTGATAAAATAAATAATTGATAAAATTGGTAAAACATGGGGAGCATTCTGCACTGGGTCACAAATAAATTGAACGAGGAAACAAATGCAGAGATTATTCATAAAAGTCCTTGAAAACAACAGGGTAATCAACAGAAAGCATGGATTTGTGAGGAAGAAAGCTGCCAGGTTGATGTTGTCCCAGGTTAACCAGAAGCGAAAGATGACCAGATAAGCTACTTCTACTTTATTTTAACGCTACATTAACAGAATTTTGCAATTCTGAAAGTACAAATTTCCTACCGATGTTTTTTCCCCAGCCTGAATATTTAGACTAATCCTTTCTCTCACATTATACCGCTGTGGGCTTCTCCCCTCTTATCCGATCCTTCCCTAGGCAGCATCGCTTCTCCCTGTCCCAAAAGTCATTCCCATATATAATTCCACTCCCTAAATAGATTATGGAAATGCTGGTGATTTCAGTAAAACAATTTTTTGATGTGATTAGGAATCTAGTTAAGGGATGACTGGGTGGTATGATAATTATGTGGATAAAAATTGTTTTACTATCAGTGTTCCCCATAAAACCCGCTAGTTATAAATAGCAATTAGACCTTGGTCATCTATTCTTCCATATTTTGTGTATTACAGAAAACTGGAGTCGACAGACCATGATTTTTGGATAAAATATTTATAACAATTCATAGACAAAACTATTTTGAGCTTATTTAAAAAGAAAAAATATTTACTATTTCCTGATACAGATAAATGCATAAATAGAAAAATATCTGATTTTTAGCAACAAAGTGTGGCATGTCTTATAAGAAAAAAAGGATGGCAGCTTTAATACCAACATTTCATTCAGAGTTCATTTGTACATTTTCTTATATGTGTGTGTGTATACTGGTCAGTGATTATAATAAATTAGTAATAGGTTCATGATTGGATAATAATCATATGTCATCGGGTGACAATGTATTAATGATGCACTGGAAAAAGGATGGTGGAAATTATACTTGATAAGAATATTTGTGAAAATAATCTCAAAATAGTAATTTGCAAACCAAATGTGAGTTGCGAGAGTGGATGCTCATGGAAAGAAAGCAAAGACATCCATAGAAGGTTCAGGAGTGAATGCCCTGGTTTGGAGAGAAACTAACTCAAGTACAAAGTCACTTTGCAGGCACCACACTTTGCACAAATATTGGATCAGTTTTAGAAAAAAGCAAGGAAGCCAAGGAAGAGATCAAAGGAGCTGCTTTTAGCCTTGAGGAAAGGCAACAAGGAGAAGAGCCATATTGGTCATGGGCAGTGGTGGGATTCAAATATGTGAACAACAGGTTCTCTGTGTGGACGCCACTTCCGGAAGTCCATTCTGGGCCTGGGCAACAAAAAATTAGCAACCGGTTCTGCCGAAGTGGTGCGAACCGGCTGAATCCCACCACTGTCTATGGGACTGAAAATCAGAAGGAGTCTGGAATCACTTTTTCCAAATGACACAACGAAGGGAGGACACGGCACTCTTCCAACAAGTGAAAAAAATGTTCCATAGAACATTTTCTTATAACTCTGCTGTTATTCCAGAGTGTTGGACATGGAAAAATAAGCTCAATCACAAGATAGGAGATTCTGGCTGAATGAGATGAAGAACATCCTAAAAGGAGGAGAAAATTTAGAACTGATCCAATGAGCCAGACAGGTTTAGTCTCCACTTCACTGATTAAAGGCCTGATTAAAACATATGAAGAACGGTTGCAGGAATTGGGTTTGGCTAGTCTAGTTAAAAGAAGGACGAGGGGTGACATGATAGCAGTGCTCCAGTATTTGAGGGGCTGCCACAAAGAAGAGGGGTCAACTTATTTTCCAAAGCATCAGAAGGCAAGACAAGAAGCAGCAGACGGAAACTAATCAAGGAGAGAAGCAACATGGAATTAAAGAGACGCTTCCTAACAATGAGGACAATTAACCAGTGGAACAACTTGTCTCTAGATGTTGTGGGTGCTTCATCACTGGAGGTTTTTAAGAAAAGACTGGACAGCCACCTGTCTGAAATGGCATAGGGTCTCCTGCTTGAGCAGGGGGCTGGACTAGAAGACCTCCAAGATCCTTTCCAGCTCTGTTCTGATTCTGATTCTGTTTTAATGCAAAGACCCAGTAGCCATCAATCAGAGAAGCTAACTGAGATTTCTGTAAAGAGGAGGGGTTGCATTACATGGTCACGGGGTCTGCTTCAAATTTATGATCATAAAATTTTAAAATGCTAATCACTAATTCATAAAGATGGGAATTTATTTTAAAACGCACACGTCGTTTATAAAATTAACACTGTTTAATATCAAAGTATATATGTCACAGTGCCCCCTCTATGGAACATTGTCCACAAGTGATTAGGTTGGCCAAACCTTTTGGCCTTTTGAAGCACAAAAAGGTTGAGGTGGTTCCCCTCCTCCTTTGTATTCCCTCTCCAAGGAAAGTAAGTTTGATGGTTCATTGTCGGAACCCCATACCTGCCATGGCTGCAGCCTTTGAGCCCCCAGCCTCTCTTCTCCCTCTTTCCTTCTCCTGGAGGAATATGCAGCATTCAAGGTATGGGCCAGAGTGTTAATCAAGGTGTAAGCAAGGCGGTTAGATTGATTCCAGATCCTGTTTCTTTCCACTTTGGTCTTCAGTAGTGATTTCTGAGTACATCTTCTCCGGCCTTTGAGAGAAATGATGTCTTTTGAAAAAGAACAGCGAAAAGACTGTTCTCCGAACTGTGGTTGCACAAAGAAATCTGGTTCGAAGGAACTGTTGTTTGTCCATTTTTTCCACTGAAAACCGTAGGTCCAAACACTATGGACATATTTGAGAAATGTCTGTCTTTTTATTTGCGGTTCCCCAAAGCTTGCAATTATCCAGACTTTTCCTTCAATGGGTTCCGGCAAACCTTGAAGTGTTGAATGGAAAGTAAGAAGTCTGTCCCGAAGGGAAAAATATTCTGTGAAATGAACAAAGACATTGACTTGTCTCCACTTAGAGACTGCATCCCTGAAGGGTGCTGTGTATCCAGTGGTTGAGAATTGTTGTGATATAACAACACAAATTCCATTCCTGACAAGCATAGGAGTAAAAGTCCTCATGAAATTCTCTCCCTTCTCCGTATCTGAAGTGAAGAGACCAATCAAGGTCCATCTGAAATGGAGGAGCAGTTGGACAGTTCCTCTATAGAGAATCCCTAATTTGGGGAGCACCTGATAGAAAAAAGGGAATTTACTTTTATCACTCAGAGCTTCTGAAGCAGTGAAACGGATCTGAAAAAAGCAGTGAAAAATACTGTATTAGGGTCACTTATTAGTTTTCAATAAATCCAAATTTTGTCATTAATATATTATATTATTGTATTGTCGATTAGCCAATAGATCATATCAAGGTACAGAATATTAAACACAGAATATTAGCAAAACCAGAAAAAAAGAAACATATTAAGTAAGAATCAGAATAAAGAGTGCAAATCATATTTCTGTATCACTCCTACTTTTTTCTGCAACCAGACCCACATTTGCAGATTTCAACTGAACTTTTTTCTTCAAATAAAGAGCCATATTATATGGAAGTTTTAAATTCTGTCCACAGAGGAAATTTGTTTTAATAGAAGGATTGTAATAGGTTATTCATTTAATGTGCAGTACTGATCTCTCTCTTTCTTCTACAATTGACATTGAAATAATAGATGTGCTAAGTCTTCTGTCTCTAGATTTCCAAAAATACAAATCTTTTCATTAGCAGGGACTTGGTTAAATCTGATATGAACATATGTTTATATGTTGTATATGTTATTGCATAAAACATATGAAACGTATGAAGAATATATGAAACATATGAAGAATGGTTGCAGGAATTGGGTATGTCTAGTCAAGTGAAAAGAAGGAGTAGGGATGACATGATAGCAGTGTTCCAATATTTGAGGGTTGCCACAAAGGAGGAGGGATCAACCTATTCTCTAAAGCACCAGAAGGCAAGACAAGAAGCAGTGGATGGAAACTGATCAAGGAGAGAAGCAGCCTAGAGCTAATGAGAAACTTCCTAACAGTGAGAACAATTAACCAATGGGATAGCTTGCCTTCAGAAGTTGTGGGTGCTCCATCACTGGATGCTTTTTAAAAGAGACTGGACAGCCACTTGTCTGGAATGGTATAGGGCAGTGATGGCGAACCTTTTTGAGACCGAGTGCCCAAAAACTGGCCCCGCTCCCGCTCCACCCCTGCCCCACAGCACACAGCACACATGTGCCAACAGCACGTGTGCCCACAGAAAGGGCTCCGAGTGTCGCCTCTGGCACCCGTGCCATAGGTTCACCACCACTGGTATAGGGACTCCTGCTTGAGCAGGGGGTTAGAATAGAAGACCTCTGTGGTCCCTTCCAACTATTATTCTGTTAAATCTTCCATATTTAACCATTGGGTCAGACTACCTGCGTAAATACCATCCTAAGATGGGCAGCCATTTCTGTATTTACATATTTCACAATTTGGAAGAGGCATTATTAGACGCTCATCCACTTCAATGTGCCAGACTTGCTGACAATGGCTCTATCTTTCTCTCTTGGATATCCCAGGTTCTTTCTACAACCATCGTTTTAGCTTGTACTCCAGTTGTACAAGAGAGAACGAGATTACATCTCTTAATATAATTTGTAACTTGTCCAGTCCAAGAGATCTTTAATTGAAATGTCTGTTCTACCAGGCAGAATTTTGGGAATCAGTCAATTTCCATAGCTTAAATTTTATACCAGTAATTATGTGCCCTGATTTTAGACAAGGAAAAAAAAAACCCTCCCAATTCAGTTCTCAGGCAGAAGCTGAAGGTCTTTTATTTACCTCCAAGCTACTTGTCAGATGAGGTGATTGGGTTATTTCTAGTAATGATATATTTCAGGTCCAAAACTTCAGCTCCATATAAGAACATGGGGTAACCTTGACATCACACACTTTAATAAATGAGGCTGAAGAAGATGGATAGCTATGATTTTTTTTTAAATTATGTGCCCGGATTTTAGACAAAGAAAAAATTGTGAAATCCCAATTCAACTCTCAGAGCACCAGCTGAAGTACTTTTTATTCACCCCCAAGATATTTCTCAAATGATGTGATTGGCTGTATTCTAGTAGTGACACTTTTTAATCCCAAACTTCAGCTCGATATAAGAGCACGGGCAAATCTTAGCTTTATATAATTTATTAAATGCAGTTAAATAAGTTAAACAATTATGATTTTTTTAAAAAATCTAATCTGAAAATTTCCTTGTGCCTTTGCCCGAAGTGAGCTCCTTTGATGGTGAGGGAGTCAAGTTCCTGTCTTAGAGAAAAAGACCTCTAGAGAAAGAATGGGGTTACTTGCTGTATTGTATTACCATTGAATAGGCATTTATGACTATGATGTCATTTTCAAAGACCATAACTTTTGAGTCGGATTTATTAATATGCATTAATAAGGTCTATTGGGACAGCAAACCACTGTTTCCCCTGATTGATATATTGTGTTGTGTCCTGGGCCTTGCTGAGTCATTCAGCAAGGCTCAGGAAGTCTGCAGAAAGGTTGCAGAGACCAGAACAGTTGTAGAGACCCGGACAGACCACGTGTCTGCCCGGGACCCAGACAGGCTGTCTCCAGCCTTGCGCGCATGCACGAGGCGGGAGAATAGCCTGCAATCATTGGCTGAGCATCCCCTTGCACGGGGAGTATAAAAGGGCTTGTTGCCATTGTTTGTTTGCTTCTGTTCAGTGATTGTACCAATAAAAAGACATCATTTGTTGTGAACTGCCTCGTCTCAAATGTTTGCTTGTGCGAACAGAACATATTGTGTAATTAGATGGTTCGTGACAAAACAAAACTTAGACTTATATAACACTTCACAGTGTGTTCTGTTTCTTGCGTTGGTATGCATTGTAGAGGCAGGACTTTCAACAGGTACTTCTTTATTCAATGTTAAACAGAACTCAGAACAAAATGGCTCCGCCCCTTTTTATACATTCAGCCTGGGGCATCGCCAACCAATCATTGCAACGTATTTTCCCGCTCAATTGCATGCTAGTTCTTCTTTGCAGACAGCAAGTCTGACCCAGCAGGCCACGTGGTCTGCTGACTGTTCCGGTGCAGCTCCCTGCACCTGTTCCCAATTAAGCTCACTACATAACACAGTGCTTTTTACAACACTCTCTAAGCAGTTTACAGAGTCAGCCTATTGCCCCCAACAATTTGGATCCTCATTTTACTGACCTCGGAAGGATGGAAGGCTGAGTCAACCATGAATGGGTCAGGATTGAACTGGCAATGAGCAGTGAATTAGCCTGGGTTATCTGTATCAAAAGCCCTCTTATTCTTTGTCTTTTTTCAAAGATACACTCTTTATCTATCCATTCTGAATTCTACTCAAGAGGAACAAGATATTGTTTTAGCCATGATATCTATTAGACTAATCAGGCTGTAATTGTAATATCCTTCTCTTTAAATTTATATATATAGGAATTACTATGGCCATCTTCCATTCAAGTGGGATATGGCAGCTATTATTTATTTGTGCAAAAGAACCTGCTAATAGAGGGTCCCACAGATTGGGATATTTGTTGAATAGTTCAACCAGTAAAACCTTTCCAGTGGCTTTATTGCTCTTCAAGTCCTTTATGATGAATTTGATCATGAACCAATTAGCAATAGCAATAGCGCTTAGATGTATATAGAATAAAATACTTTATTGGCCAAATGTGATTGGACACACAAGGAATTTGTCTCTATATACAAACAACAAGATAATATAATCAGTGTACATACAAACATACAAACAACATGTGCATACAAACAAGTGTACATACCAACAACAAGGTAATACAATCATAAGATGCCAAAAGGAGAAGGTAGTAGAAAAGATGAGAAGGATAATAATAATACAGCCATACTGCATGGGTAAATATCCATAGACATAAGACATAACTGTGGTAATTAGGTATTCAAGCAGAGTGATGGCACAAAGGAAAAAAAGCTGTCTTTGTGTCTCGTTGTTTTGGCAGGGGAGGAGTTGAAACAATTTATGTCCATGATGTGAGCGATCTATATTTATTTTCTCAGCCTTCTTTCCGGCTCATGCAGTATATAGATCCTCAGTGGAAGTCAGGCTGGTTGCAATTGTTTTTTCTGCAGTCCTAACTATCTGTTGAAGTCTGTACCTGTCCTGTTTAGTTGCCGTACCAAACCAGACAGTTATAGAAGTGTAAATGACAGACTCAACAATTCCTTTATAGAATTGTATCAGCAGCTCCTCGGGCAGTCTGAGCTTTCTGAGTTGACGCAGGAAGAACGTTCTTTGTTGTGTCTTTGTAATGATGGTCGTAATATTAGGCATCCATTTCAAATTCTGGGAGATTATACAACCCAGAAACTTGAAAGTCTCTACTGTTAATACTGTGTTGGCTAATATTGTAAGAAGTGGTAGAATAGGAGGGGCTCCTCCTAAAATCCACTTTCACCTTCACAGGTTTAAATATGTTCATCTCCAGATTGTTCCAGCTTCACCACAGGGTATATACCTCCCCAAAATGCTTTACAGCACTCTCTGGGCACTTTACAATGTCAGCATATTGCCCTCGACAATCTGTGTCCTTCATTTTACCAACCGCGAAAGGATGGAAGTCTGAATCAACTTTGAGTCCTGTCAGGATCAAACTCCAGATTGTGGGCAGAGTTTGTCTTACATGTCTTATATATTACATGTCTTATAAACTTTAGATAAGACAAGCCATTGGGATTCTTTTCATGAATCTGGGATTTGTACATCATTGAAAGTATCATTACTTTGACTAAGATGATATACAAAATAAGAGCTTTCCATCAGTGCTTCTTGTTGTACAGAAGACCCTTTGATTGGACACAGAGCCTCTCCTTACTTTCGCAAAGGTGCAGCAGAAGCCCCCAAAGCAATGCGGATGGTGTAATGAGATGACATGGCTGCTTTGATGCTTTCCCCCTCCCCAATGTCAATCCCAATACTAGATAACATTCCTACAGTGTCCATAGAGAAAAGCAGCTCTTGAATTCCATAGATATGGTTGGATTTATCGCTTACCCATCCTACCAATCCGCTCACTTGACTAGAAAGAGAGGCACACATACAAACCTGTGGAATTTTGTATGGGGCTATTAATGTTGACGTCTGGATGGAGTTGTCTCTGTCATCTCCATCAAAAAAAGCCAAAAGGTTGTCTTTCTTTCCACAGCTGTAGTTGGGAACATTGGCTTCTCCAGTCGAGAGCATGTCCAGCAAGGCATCTGAAGTGACAAAGGTGTTCAGATAGTTGTCATGGAGATTGTAGCCAAGCGTGAAATTGCGCAGGAGCTGGGAATTTTTATTGACCACTTGAATAGCGAAAATAAAGCGTAGGATTTTAGACTGATCCGAAGATATTGTACTGTAAAAAAAATGTTCATTTTATCATCACTATCACCACCATCATCAATGGCAAATTATATTTTACATATTTTTTATATTTTTGCTTGACTAATGAAAATAAAACAAAAATAAAATAAAGCATAGCGCTTTTGAATAAACTTTTGTAAAAATGATCATGTTATTATCATCATCAACAGAAGCAACACCATTCTTTTTTTCCAATCTAATCCACTTTGTCTCTTGAAGCCTACAGAGTCTTAAGCCAATACTGACTCCAAACCCAGAGACAAATGATACCCATCTCCATTTAATTTTCATGAATGTTGGGAAGATGGAATTGACACAGTCCTCCACCTGGGTTAACAATCACAAATACAACATTCTTTGTGGCAGTACTAATTTTCATCTGCCCAGTAACCAGGGTTCAAAAAAATTGAATAATTAAAGTAGAACCACCATAAAAAAGAAGTGACTCAGAAACCAATTCTAAAAATAGGTTATGCTGTATTTCTACAAGGATCAGGAGGTAAATATGAACAAGTTGTTATATTTGAAATGAGCTGGGCAGGATAACACTAAAATAATCACTAATTTAAATAAAGCTCAGTATTCAAGTCATGAATTCAAGATTGAACGGGTAGAGGAAAAATATGGACCTCTTTCAGATTTTTTTCCTGTCTCATCTTTGGATTTGAATCTCTTCCTCAAAATAAGACAAAGAACGCATGGAAATCAAAATGATTCAGGGAAGCATAAGGAGAACAAAATGAGAGTGTTAGAATGATAAACAGTGTGTATGCAACTCCATTATCCTGAATGACTTACGAGTGAGACTGACTAGAAGGAGCTGCATTGAAAGGGAATATTATATTCGATATTTTTGTTGCAGTGATGATAATACTAATAAGATGGTCCCCTGGTCTATAATAGCTCCATGGTTTTTTTTCATCCTGGTGCTCCAAAGTCAGGGGACATTTCATTCTACGATTCCCAGAGACTGGCAGAGACAACAGTAGCATCAGAAGCAGAGGCAGGAGGTCCATAATTCATGGGGATGGATCAATCTGCGTCCCGTTTCTAAACAAGAACAGGAAGAAGAGTTGAAGAATTAGAAGCCCTCTCACAAGTGCCAGTGGCTTTCCTGATTCAGACAGTGACAAAGCAAACTTCACCTGGAAAGGAGAGAAGGGTACATTTAACAGCACAGTCCCTGCCTGTCCTAAAATTCATACAACACAGAGTGTGACCTGAAGCCTTTATCCTTTTCTAATGCAAGATCCCCTCCATTTTGCTTCAGTTTGATGTTTACCTTGAAGGCAGTCACTGGAGATGGAGAAGAAGACATTTCAAAGAGCAGGATGGTGATAATTACAGTGGCAAACAACTTTTCCTCTGGGGATCCTGAACTTCTTCCTTGGCTCCATTTGCAGAAACGAAGCTGGAGTACAGCACGCTAGTGAAAAATTACATATGCACCCTTGAGGACAGTGTTCTGTAGTGGTTGTGGTCTGTCCTGTTAGGACATGTCCGGAAAATGATGCTGCAGGAAGACACAGTATTTCAACACCTATCCTGTTGATCTCTGCTGTCCTTCAACGTGGTATCTTTTCTCTACAGACTGCTGGGTAAGGTCACCCAGAGCTATGGAGTTTGGTGCCACACTAGGTTGAGGACACTGAATGTTTTTGAATTGTATCATTGAGTAAATACGGAGAAAAATATAGGGCAAATATTTTTTTTCCTTGATACTAATTCATTGCTCCACCACCAAAAACCAGTTTGAAGGGACATGGTTTCCCTTCTTCTGGTTGTGTTTGGATGCACTTCATGGTGGTGGGGCTCTTTGACCTTCACATCTCTGAGGCTGTGTGTGATTCCCCCTCCCATGACTGCCAAGAGCTTAAAAGGGGTGGTTGGGTATGCCTGTGTTCTTGGTGTATCTGGGTCAGTTGTCAGAAAGATTATGTTTCTTGTTTGCAAAGAAGGTACAGTGATATGTACACTGTTCTGTGAGTAGTAGGCATTGAAAAGGCGAGAGTTAATACAAATACTTCTTTATTGTAAATGAACAGAACAGAAAGCAAACTGGCTCCACCCCTTTTATACAAGGAGCCCGGGGATCTGTAAACCAATGGCTGCACGTCTCTTTTCCCACACTAACATGCTTCCCGGGCTTGCAGATGGCAAGTCTAACTAGCAGGCCACGTGGTCTTTGGTGCAACGCCTTGCACCTGCTGTTTCAACAAAGCTCAGTACATTACACCCCTCCCCCCTGGTTTGGAAGTATAACGTACCTGTTAAAATAATTACTGCCTCCTCGTTGAGACTTCCAAAACACTCAACATCCTAGGACTTAATAATAACATCCTAGGACCTCTCAAGGATGTGGCGATGCCGCATTAAGTGCAGGACATTACAATCCTTACAAGGACATTCTTTTGAGCGTGTTCTGATTTCTAGGCTTCCGCTGACAGAACCCTCACATAGTCCTGCAGGAACTTTGGTGGGCCTCTGGCCTGCTCTGATCTTCTCAGAGGTGCAGCGAGTCCCCGGTCTGCAAGCTTGCCCCCTGGGCTCGGCAGTCCGGGACTTGGGGACCCGCTTACTGCGGTCGGAAATGGAGCATGCAGGCTGGCCTGTTGGCTCAACCCTGCATGCCACTTTGGGGTGGAATTCCCCAGAGGGGTGGTATTCCGCTGAGGGGTGGTGTTCCCCTGATCAGCGTTCCGCTGTGGGGTGGAATTCCCCTGAGGGGTGGTATTCCCCTGATCGGCATAAGTAGCTGGTTGGAACGGTAAACCCAAGTCAGAGTTCCTCTGTGGGGTGGAATTCCCCGGGTCGGCGTCAGCAGCCGGTTTGGAGCGCTGTCCCATAGGTGCGAAACCCGACATAGGAGTAGCTTGGAAAGCCGGTTGCAAGCACTGTCGCATGGACGTGATGCCCGAGTCAGGAGCCACCTTGATGGCAAACCCCTCTGGTTGATCTTCCCGATCAGGATTGAGGGCTTCCTCCCCCCCGAGAGCAGAGCAAGGAGCAGAAGAGTAGCTTGGCAACCTCCAACAAAGCTGGTCAATGTGCCGTCTCAGCACGTGACCATCCTTCAACGCCACTTCGTATGAAAGGAGCCCGGTAACCCTGCAAACCACAGCTACCACCCACATGTGGCCATGGCCATAGTTTCGGGCCCAAACCGGATCACCCACGTTCAATCGCCTTGCTGCCCGCGGCTGTGACACCTGTGATGCAACCCGGTCCGGGTGTAATCTATCTAGCTTTATGATAAAGCAGCGACCCCATTGGAGCACGGTGGGGCTCTTGCCTGTAGATGTGCATGGAGTGGTGCGGTGGCAGAGAAGAAAATCTGCCAACCGGTGATGCCAGTTGCTGTGCGTGATCCTTTTTAATGAATCTTTCGTTGTCCGCACCATGCATTCCGCTTGGCCATTTGAAGCCGGGTGGAATGGTGCCGACATAGCATGTCGAATTAAGTTCACCTGAAGGAAGGACTGGAACTCTGACGAAGTAAATTGAGCTCCGTTGTTGGAGACAATTACATCAGGAAGGCCGTGAGTGGCGAAAATACCACGAAGCACCATGATGGTAATAGTGGTGGTCACAGCGGACACTGGAACTACTTCCAGCCACTTAGAGTGACTGTCCACTGCAATGAGGAAGAGCTGCCCCTGAAAGGGACCAGCGTAGTCGATATGAATCCTCGACCAAGGAGCATGTGTTGTTTCCCACCTATGGACGGGAGCTTGGGGCATTTCTGGCCTGGACTGCTGGCAAATCTCGCACCCTTGGACCTGGGCTTCGATCTCTTTATCGAGCCCTGGCCACCAAAGGTAGCTGTGTGCAAGCACCTTCATTCGGACTATTCCCGGATGTCCCTCATGCAGAGAAACAAGGACTCTAGTCCTCAGTGAGGTCGGGATCACTACCCTACTCCCCCACAGTATACAACCCTTAAAGGTGGATAGCTCATGCTTCCGTTTCCAGAAACTCTGGAATTCCGTGCCAGAACATGTGTCTGGCCATCCTGTGAGCACCCAGCTCAACACGCGTGTTAGCGTGTTGTCGGTAGCTGTTTCTGCAGCTACATCCCCTGCATGGAGAGGGGACTCAGGCAAATCCTGAATAGACAGGATGTGGTTTGCTGGTGCAGGATCAGGCTCTATTTGTTTTAAAGGCAATCTACTGAGGCCGTCTGCGTGGCCCATTTCTTTGCCCGGTTTGTGAACCAGACAATAACCTCCGCAAAACTTTTGTTGTGGACATTTGTCCACTTCCACGGGGCCTGTTTGTCTAAGAGCTGGTGTAACGGCTCCGCCACAGCGGCCTTGTGGGGAAGGAAGGCATGATAAAAATTAAGAAGCCCCAGGAAGGCTTGAAGCTCTCCCTTCATTTGGGGCCTTGGAGCCTGCTGAATCGCCTTGAGCAGGATGGATGCCTTCAGCATCAATGTGGAACCCCAGGAATTCTGTGGAAGTGACTCCAATTTTGCACTTCTCTTTCTTGAGCTTCAGCCCCGCTTTGCGGAACCATCTCAAAACGGCCCGAAGCCTTTCTGCCAAGTTCTCGACTGACTCCCCTGTGATGAGGACATCATTGAAATAAGGGCAGACCCCTGGAATATTATGGAGCGTGCGCTCCATTACGCTCTGGAATATGCCCGGGGCTACATTCACTCCGAACTGCAGTTTTCGAACCTTGAAGGCTTTCTTGTGAGTTACGATCGTTTGGGCCTCTGCCGTGATGTTGTCCACCGGCAGCTGCTGGTAGGCCTGAGCCAAATCTAATTTGGCGAAAATACGCCCTCCCTGTAAGGACGCCAGAATATGGCTGATAGGAGTGCTGCTGTAGAGTTTTATTTAGAGTACATTTGTAGTCAGCACAGATTCGGACTTCTCCGTTGGCTTTTAGTGGCGTGACGATAGGGGTTTCCCGTGGACTACTGTCCACAGGTTCCAAAATGCCCTGCTGGAGCAACTTATCTATCTCAACATTTATCTTATGCTTTAGAGCAAACGGCACCCTGCGGGGTTTAATCCTGATTGGTGCTATTGAGGGATCTAGTCTTAAGGCGATAGGAGGCCCTTTGTAAGTTCCTAACTCTGGGCTGAACACATCAGCAAACTCCTTACAAACCTCTGCAAGGCTTGCCTTTTGCAGGCTGTTTAACCCCGTCACTTGAATGCCCAGTGCATCAAACCAATCGAGTCCAATCAGACTCGTGCGGTTGCCTTCGACCACTATGACATCTAATGGCCCCTCAAAATCCCTGAATTTCACACAGAGTTTAGCCTCCCCTTTTACGCTTACCCTGGAATTTTGGAAATCGGTCAAGAGGATGTTCGACAGCCTAAGCTTAACTCTACGGCCGCTTTTATAGCAAATCTGCCCCAAGGTTTTCTGAGAAATGATTGAGAGAGCGGAGCCCGTGTCCAACTCCATACCTAAAGGGACTCCCTGTAGCGCAACCATCAGATGCAGCTTTTTCTTCAATGGCCGGGTGGCCCCTGTCCTACACACATTTCTCCTAGTTGCACAAAACCCCACCCGGTTCTGACTGGGGACCCCGGTACCTTTCCGAGGCAACTCTTCCAATGACCGGTCTTTTGTGCGACCCAAACAAACAGTGGCAATGTGGCCTTGCCGGCCACACGCCCGGCAAATTGCAGAGCGAAACCGACAGTCGGCCCGCTTGTGGTGGCCTCTGCACCTGATGCATCGAGGGAAGACAACTGCCTTGTCAGGACGCTGGGTGGGCCTTCTCTCCTGCGGTTGCTGCAGCCGGTCGACTTCGATGTCCGACTCGGAGTCATCAATTCTCTCTGTGTCCTCCTGGTGGACAGTCCCAGGGTTTGGAGAGTTCTTCAATAGCCGCAAGGCCTTAACAGCTCCACCCGCTGCTTCTTCGGCCGTGACCTCCCTCAAAATATCCTGGAATGACACGGTTTCCCTGGCGAATATCTTCTGCTGAAGATCGCGGCTCCTCAGCCCACACACGAGCCAGTCTCATAGCCGCTCTTCCAAGTCCTTAAACTCACACGGCCATGCCGCTTGCCGTAGAGCTGCTATGAAGTCTGCAATGGACTCCCCCGGGTGTTGGTCCCGCTGTTCGAAAGCATGTCGCCAAGCAATGACCAACAGCTTTGGCTCAAAATGTTGTTTGAGCATTCTTTTCAGCTCCACATAAGTGATGGACTCCAAGGGTGCCGGAGCAACCAGATTCTCCGCTATATCAAAAGTTTCTTGCCCACAGACGCACAACAACATCGCGGCCTTTAGTCCATCCTCCTGAACCTGATTTACTCTGAAATAATTTTCCACCCTTGCAACGTAGGAGCTTCAACGTTCAGGGTGTTTGACGTCGAATTCCGACAGATGCCCAATCTTTGCCATGGTGTAATGTTGGCGGCCTATTCAACGCCTCGTGCTGCACAGGCTTCTGACGTGGTTCCAGGACGACTCCTAGCGGCACTCTCCCCCAGCGATTCCGGACTGGCAGGCAGAGCGCAGGAGTTGGAACGCCATCTCTCAGCGTGTGCAAGGCTTTCCGTGGTGTGTCAGCGCTTGGCTTATGCGGCAGCACGATCCCACCTTCGTCGCCAATGTTCTGTTTTGTGAGTAGTGGGCATTGAAAAGGCGAGAGTTAATACAAATACTTCTTTATTGTAAATGAACAGAACAGAAAGCAAACTGGCTCCACCCCTTTTATACAAGGAGCCTGGGGATCTGTAAACCAATGGCTGCACGTCTCTTTTCCCGTGCTAACATGCTTCCCGGGTTTGCAGACGGCAAGTCTAACTAGCAGGCCACGTGGTATGCCAGCGTCTTTGGTGCAATGCCTTGCACCTGCTGTTTCAATAAAGCTCAGTACATTACATACACCTTGGCATAGAAGGGAGAACTGGGGGATTGAGTCAGAAGGGGTAGCAGGAGCATCCTGGTGGTGATGTCATGGTTTTGACAGATGAATCTCTTCAAAAGAACTTCAAGGCATTATTTTCCTTAAATAAACTTTTATTCGAGAAACAAAGTATTGGCACTACATAGTTGAAGCCAAAAAACTGAATTCCCCTCCCCTGGCACAAAGTAGCAAAGCGCAATTCCCTCCTCCAATTAACTGTCATAAATCACATTCCCCAATTAACTTGAAGCGCGGGTTTTCTCCCCATCTCTCCTGCCCGCCAAATCTCTATCAACTCTGGATCTAATAACCTTGGGTTCCCATGGCTGAGTTATTATTGTTATGACTAGCTGGACTCTCATCCACATTCCCCCTCCCAGCATCAACGAACTCTGAAAGCGATAGAGAAAAGATGGCTACATTTCCATCTGTTGTCAAAGCAAGAACATCCGATGTTAGCAGCGTTGACAGGTGATGTGCATAGGATGGGCCATTCTTGGAGATATCTGGACTTGTTTTTGAATCTATTCCCATTTTACAGACCTTGACTTTCACTCTCAGTGCCTGACTACAAGAATGTTTGTGGACCCAGATGAATACACACTTTTAAGGCCTGTGCCACAGTCTCCAGAATGTGAGCTAAATGATGTGGTTGTACATGGGCAGGATCTTTCAATCTCTTCCTGGGAGAATGTCTCCAGTTCCTCTTTGTCTGGACATTTTGCCCAGCCTTTCAAAGACAAGCCATGTTTGGAATAGGAACAAAGAGATGCTTTACTTACAAATTATTTTAGAAAATAATGGGTTTTTGTGCAAGGAAGAGGCCTCCATAATAAGTGCAAAGTGAAATTGCACGTAACTGTCATAATGAACACTTTTTCTATGGTGGCTTTTATTATTCTATAAATAAGAAGCTTGTGAAATTATGAACTCAAATTCAATCATAGCCTCTGAATAGTAAATAATGATAGTAATGTAATTCCATTTGTTGAAAAAGCTAGCAGTGTGGATCAAATCAGTCATATTTGATGTGATGTATGACAAAACAGAAACATCATTTTGGAGAAGCACAGAGATAAAGTTCCTCCTGAATCCCTCTCCATTTTGAGTATTTCTTGCAATGAGACCAGTCAAGGTCCAATGGAGAAGTTTGACAATCCCCAGATACTGGATCCTTCTTTGGAGAACCTCTGATGGAGAAAGGGGAAGGGGAGTTTTATCGCTTTGAAATGGAGCAGCAAAAACTTAGCTGACCTGAAAAAGAATGAAAAAGAAAGGAGTGTATCTAAAATATTCTTCGTTTTATATCACAGAGAGGAAAAAGTATGTCTTCATACCAGATGTTTGCTTGCATGACAGAGTGAGAGGTCCACCTTTTGGAAATAAAACTTTGGTCGCAGGCACTGCATATCTGTTTATTCTGCTCAGACATTGGACCTCTTTCTGATGACCATGGAAGATAGACTATGGAGCGATATGCACCCACCTATGGGATTTTGTAGGTGGACGGCATGGTGGCTATCTGAGAGGAGGTATTTGTCTCATCTCCTTTAAGGACAATAAAAAGGTCCTTCTGCCTTCCACAGCTTTAGTTAGTAACATTGTCCTCCCCAGATGCGAGAAGGTCCAACACAGCCTCCCAAGTCAATCTGGTGTTCAAATTGTTGTTGTGGGGATTGTAGCCCGGGGTGACATTGGGTAAGAGCTGGAGATTTGATTGATCTCCTAGATGGCAAAAAGGAAGGAGAGGATGTTCTAATATTATGTGGATGTTCTCCTGGATATATATAGACATCATATGCCCATTTAATCCATAAACCCCACAAGATTCCCCCCCCAGAAGCATTTGATTAAATTTGATTTAATTTCTGGAATGTTGTGCAGGCAAGCTGAAACCAAGACCACCTACTCTTCTTTCTTTGAACCTCTATACCTCAGACCATTCACACATTATTTTAACCTGGATTCCTTGGATTTGGTTCCAGAATAGCTGTCTTACGAGACAAATTTAAGGAGAAGGAGGAAAGAAGAACCCCCCTCTGTCTCTTTAGTCACAACTGGAACTGGCCAAATAATCTAAAGATATACCAAAGCTGGTTCCACACTAAACAGGGAGCTTGGCCAGCTGTGCTTGGGATGTAGGTGTGGCACTAGTGAACTCTGAAACTCTCTTCTTGAAGGCAAAAGAGGGTTTACTAAAGGCATCAGAAGCAAAATATCAAAAGTTGGAGCTTTTGGAATCATTTGTGAGATATAAATGCTAAGAAAGCAAGAGAGGAGTACATCAAGATGCTACCTATCATGCAACCAGAGGACAGGGCCTTGTAACCAGGGGATCCCCAGGGCTGTTGAAAAAAACCCACATCTTTAGGAATTTCTAGAAGGCCTCAAAGTTTGGAGATGGTCTTATTTTCAAGAAAAAGTCATAGTGATCATGTTCATACAGATTTAGAGTTTCATATTCAAGACACTTCAGGCAAAAGACTCCTTCTCTTTGGAGAGTCTTGTCTCTTCTATTCAGCTGTCTTAACTTAATATAACTATCTTATTACTTAGCTTGTTCATCCATGGCTGCATGACAATTTTAATTATTAATTGGTTTATTTAGCTGTTTGATGATTATGTTGGAATTTAATTTCATTAGTCTTATACTCATCATATGTTTATTTCCTTCTATTTTAAAGAAGCTTAATTTTCACATTGATGCAAAGGAAGAATACAAAAGGTCAATAACTGCAATGAAAAAATTAAATGTTCTAAACCGAAGAAACAATTTCACAATCATTTCCCTACTTTTATCATTAGATGTTCCTTAGTATTTAGATCTGGCCTCAGGATAATAATGTAGCATTTGGGGAAGAAGATGCAACCCAGCAGTCCAGCACTGGAGGTCAAGATGGAGAATATCTGCACAATCACCATGGACTTTCCTTTGGTGCTCAGGTAGGTGGGCAGGAAGGAGACCCAGACACTGCAGAAGACCAGCATGCTGAAGGTGATCAGCTTGGCTTCGTTGAAGGCTCCAGGCAGATCCCTGGCCAGGAAAGCTACAGTGAAGCAAATGGCAGCTAGGAAACACATATAGCCAAGGACAAGATAAAACATGGTGACAGAGCCTTCATTGCATTGAAGGATGATATCTCCAGGCTGGGAGTGTAAGTCAGAGTCAGGGAATGGGGGAGAAATTTCCAGCCATAAGGCACAGATGAAAATTTGGCCAGCAGAACCAGAAAGGATGATGGAGTTGGCCAAGGTCTTCCCCAACCATCTTCTCACATTGTTCCCTGGTTTTGAGGCTAGGAATGCCAGCACCACTGTGACCGTTTTGGCCAACACAGAAGACACGGCTATTGAGAAAACAATGCTGAACACTGTTTGTCGGAGAAGACAGGTGGCTTTCCTTGGTTGTCCAATGAAAAAAAAGGAGGACAAGAAACAAAGCAAGAGGGAAACCAGGAGAATGTAGGAGAGGTCACGGTTGTTGGCTTTGACAATGGGAGTTTCTACATATTTAATGAATATGATTAAAATGAATCCTGTGGTTAGGAACAAGAGGAGGGCAAAGGAGACCAGGATGATGCCCAGATGTTCTTCATAGGACAGGAATGTTATTCTTTTCTGGATACACTGAACTCTCTTCTTGGTTGGATATTGATCATCTGGGCATTTGCTACATTTTTCAGTATCTGAGAAAAATAGAAAATAATATTTCTTTTATATCTCTTTTCACCTTTCAAGAAAGATCTTCTTTGGATGTCAGATGATACTGACCAACCATGGCAGGTCCCAATATTAAAAATACAAATGAGGGCTGGTTGTTAATACTAAGTGTGACTGTGGGAATGTCCCACAAACCTTACATCATATTGCGACGGTATGCCCCCTCAGAAGGTTCCCTGGATCTCTGGATGAAATACATCGCCCTGAGGGCATTGCTCCCCAATGGCTAAACTGTCTAGATATCCAGCCATAGGCTTTGCCACTCTAGTAACTGCTCATACATAATTTAATTTTATTCATAATTGTACCCATCATTCATATTATGCATTTTTGAAATAATTCACTGTTCTGGTGTTTTATATTTTGATACACATTTTTATTTGCTGTTTCTGCTAATTTTATGTATTAGTGCTGTATTCTGTTACACCATACGAAATAAATAAAATTAATTAGTTGGTTCTTTTCTCCCTGCTTTCTGTTAGTAAGGCTTCCCCCCCTTTTTTTAGAACCACAACTGTATTTCTTTTTTGTTGCTGTTATAACTGTTTGTATTTCATTATTTAATATCCAAGAAAATTGAAAGATAAGAAGAAAAGAGAAGTCACAATAGCCATCCAACAAAGGAAACCATGATGGTGGTTATGCTGAATCTGGGAATGTTAAACTGGCCTAAAAACAATATTTGTGTTTTACCTCTTAATCCATTATATGGAAAATTAAAGCACTAAAAATAAAAGAGGCAGATTTTACCCCTAATAATGGTAAATTTAATTTATGTCCCTTCTTTCACACAGATAACCTCTCCACATTTTTATGGCAAGTCTTCTGTGTGTATTTCTCTCATTCCTTGAATCCAAATGCTCTACCTCCATGGATCCCTGAATTAGATCTTTCTGCTTATGGTTCCATGACCTTAATAAAGATTGACTGATTAATTAATCAGTCTTTGGGCCTGTAATATAAACTGGGTTTGGGTGAGCAAAAGCCATTGATCTGAAACCATTTCTCAATTTCAAAGAATGCAGATGTTCCTAAGAACATGGGAGGACAGTTCCAAACTGGCAAGAAAAGAGAAATTTCCTGTGATGCAAGTAATCTTGCACAATCCACCGTGTTCTTCTATCTCTTCTTACTTCTTTCTTCAAGATCTTTTTCTTATTCATTCCATTATGGAAGAAATTGGGTACCTTGAAAATTAAGAACCACAAAATTGTCAACCTTAGATGTGTCTCTTAAAATGCACATTGATCAAAATGCTGTAGATGAATCCAGTACTCTTTCCTCTGGTGTGCCCCACCTTCCTGAGTGGAGATAGTCCCCTCTGGACAAGGAACACAGTCATAGCAGCAAACTGGCTCTCCTTTCCGAGCCCGCTTGAAAAATCCAGGGCGACAATTTTCCACACATTTGGACTGAGGCAGAGACTAAGGAGAAAAAGAAGGAATGCCAAACGAAGTATGTTAGAACTAACCATCAATGAAAAATGGAGGTAGACATAAATAGGTAAATAGAAAATTTTTAATTAACTCTCAATGTTGCAGGGAATACAACTACTGGGAGATTCTTCATTTAGCTCCTCCCTTTTGCTTCTAGAATATCTCATTGTAATACAGGACATTTCTACTTAATAAATTCTGGAGAGAAGCAATTGAGAAAAGATTTAAGCATGAAGTGACAAATAGTGGTTCCTCCACATGTTTGTATTAACATCCTTTCTTCATAAATCTGAGTATTTAAAGTATGATGCTTTAGTCATATTAAAGTTTAGGATGAAATTTATTCTGAAAGGCTTGTGAAAATTTTATTCTACTAGATTTATTAGAACAGAATAAAAATCTGATGAAGAAAGAAACTTCTGACCAGTGGACTACAGGTATCATTGCAAAGCCACCCCCATTTGAAAGTGATCCACAACCACCACCACCCCAGTTAAAATATAAAGGAAAATTTCATTACAGATTAGGGCTGTCAACTTAATGGAGCTGTTCTTTGTTTATTGGTATATTTATTTACTAATTTTGTATGGCCACCATGCTGGTGAATTAAGACTAAAACTGGTTTTTAGAAGTGTAGAAAGATGAGATGGAGGTGAGGTCATGAGAACGTGTCCCTCGAAAAGGGTAAGTCAGGCATTTTTTGCTGCATCACATGGGACATGAGTATAAGCCCTGTGTCAGAAATAGATGTTTCTAAGGTCAAACTAGGTATATATAAAAAAGGTCCTTTCTGTTGAAAAAAAGCACAATTAGGCAACACCAATTGGCATGAAAAGACACAGCTACATTTAATATTGATTACATTTGGAGCCTCCCTTTTTCCCAGAGAGACTTAAGGTACTTAACAATCAAGATAAACAATTGCATTCAAGGATATTCCTTATGAAGTGATAAGCTAAAGACCAAATCTAAGTAACTTTCCCCCCCCAAATTGTCCCTCATTTCTTCTAAACGAGGAAGGGCTTTTCTTTGGATCAAGCCTTGTTCGGTGCTTCAGTTTTCTGGGTCAGGGCACATCAGAACAGTCATTTGGGGATCAGCCATATTGGACCTAATTCTCACTAACAGAGATGAAATGATAGAAGGTGTTGAAGCCACAGGAATCTTGGGGGGGGGGTGTGATCATGCAGTATTGGAATTCAACATTATGCAAGCACAAGCAATAGAACACAGTCAAACTAGAGTCTTGGACTTTAAGAGAGCTAATTTCAATAAACTTAGAGAGGGCTTGGGAAGGACTCCATGGATGAGAATCCTCAATGAAGAAGAAAAATAACAGCTCTCAAAAGAAACCAGCATAGCTTCTCTGATAAATTGAAAAACAAAAAGGACAAGTATAAAAAGTGGAAAGAGGGGCACATAACTAAGGCAGAATATCAGCAAATAGCCCAAGCCTGCAAAGATGAAGTGAGGAAAGCTAAGGCTCAAAATGAACTAAGGCTTGCGACAAAAGTCAAAAATAACAAAAAAAAGCTTCTTTCAACATGAACAAAACAAGAAAAAAGTTAAAGAAATGATTGGTCCATTAGTGGGAGAAAGTGGCAAGAAGATGACAAGCAACAGGGAGAAAGCAGAACTATTTAACTCGTTTTTTGCATCCGTCTTTACACAAAGGGAAAAAACAGTCTAACCTATCAAAAACAGTACTGTAAAAAACAGATTAGAAACACAAGTTAAGATAGGCAAGAAAATGGTAAGTGAGCATCTGTCCACCCTAGATGAGTTCAAATTACCAGGACCAGATGGATTACACCCCAAGGTTCTGAAGGAATTGGCAGATGTAATCTCAGAACCACTGAACTATATCTTTCAAAGATCCTGGAGCACTGGGAAACTACCAGAGGAATGGAAAAGAGCTGATGGGGAAAAAAAAGTATCCAGGAAACTACAGACCTATCAGCCTGACCTCAATACCTGGGAAGATTCTAGAAAAGATAATCAAGCAACCAATCAGCGAACACCTAGAGGCAAACAAAGACATTACCAAAAGCCAACATAGGTTTATCAAAAATAGATCATGCCAGGCAAATCTTATTGCATTCTTTGACCAGATGACAAAATTATGGACCAGAGGAATTCTGTGGATATAATTTACTTGGACTTCAGTAAGGCATTTGATAAAGTAGACCACAACTACTACTTGATAAGATAGAAAAATGTGGGTTAGACAGCATCACCACCAGATGGATTCGTAGCTGGCTGACTGGCCGTATTCAGCATGTGGTCCTCAATGGAACTTCATCTACATGGAGGGAAGTATGTAATGGGGTGCCCCAGGGCTCTGTTCTGGGCCCAGTGCTCTTCAACATATCCATCAATGATTTGGATGAGGAGGTAGATGGGGAACTCATAAAATTTGCAGACGACACCAAGCTGGCAGGAGTAGCCAACACTCCAGAAGAAAGGCTTAAGATACAGAAGGATCTTGACAGACTTGAACATTGGGCTCTATCTAACAAAATGAAATTCAATGGTGAAAAAAGTAAGGTTGTGTGTTTAGGCAAGAAAAACCAAATGCACAGGTATAGTATAAGTGGTACCTTGCTCAATAGAAGTGCAGCTGCCAAAAAAGCCAACACAGTGCTAGGCTGCATTAACAGAGGGATAGAATCAAGATCACATGAAGTGTTAATACCACTTTACAATGCCTTGGTAAGGCCACACTTGGAATACTGCATCCAGTTTTGGTCACCACAATATAAAAAAGATGTTGAGACTTTAGAAAGAGTACAGAGAAGAGCAACAAAGATGATTAGGAGACTGGAGGCTAAAACACATAAGGAATATAAGGAACGGCTGGTGGAATTGGGTATGTCTAGTTTAACGAAGAGAAGGATGAGGGGTGACATGATAGCAGTGTTCCAATATCTCAGGGGTTGCCACAAAGAAGAGGGAGTCAGGCTATTCTCCAAAGCACCTGAAGGCAGGCGAGAAGCAATGGATGGAAACTAACCAAAGAGAGAAGCAACCTAGAACTAAGGAGAAATTTCCTGACAGTTAGAAAAAATAATCAGTGGAACAATCTGCCTCCAGAAGCGGTGAATGCTCCAACACTGAAAGTTTTTAAGAAGAGACTGGACAGCCATTTGTCTGAAATGGTATAGGGTTTCCTGCCTGAGCAGGGGGTTGCACTAGAAGACCTCCAAGGTCCCTTCCAACTTTATTATTATTATTATTATTATTATTATTATTATTATTATTATTATTATTATTATTATTATTATTATTATTATTATTATTATTATTATTATTATTATTATTATTATTATTATTATTATTATTATTATTATTATTGTTATTATTATTGTTATTGTTATTGTTATTGTTATTGTTATTGTTATTGTTGTTGTTGTTGTTGTTGTTGTTGTTGTTGTTGTTGTTGTTGTTATTATTAGTTTGTAGTGCTTGTTCTTGAGCAGCCAGTATTAAGCCTTCCGTTTCTTTCTTGATGGTTTCCATCTTAAGCCATGCCCATATCAAGTTGTTATCACATTTTCCTTCAATGTTTTTCAAATGCTGTCCATGCAAAGCTTTGGTTTTCCATCTATTTAATCTGTCATCCAGTCGTTTTTCCTTATATTCTGCCTTTGTTTCTGTTATTTTTACAGTGCTCTCTGTTTTCACAGCCTGCAGCAGTTTTTCTGTACTTTGATTCACATAGTCATTCAAACTTCGTTTTTCTTCTTCTACAGTTTGGTGGATTTGCAATAGTCTTTGTTGTTGTTGTTGTTGTTGTTGTTGTTGTTGTTATTATCATTATCATTATCATTATCATTATCATTATCATTATCATTATCATTATCATTATCATTATCATTATCATTGTCATTGTTGTTGTTGTTGTTGTTGTTGTTGTTGTTGTTGTTGTTGTTGTTATATTCATTAAACATAAACCTCAGTCAACTGAACATTCAAATTGGCTGGCGCTGATGGTTGACACGGGTTGCTACCAGCATCCTAGGTGTCAACCAGGTACCTCCTTAAAATATAAGATGTTCCGAGTGGCACAGTTTTTTGGAACATTGCTGGAGTTATTGCAGGAAGCTGCAGTTTCTTGATGTATTTTGCAAAGTTTTTGGACATAGTTCCCAGTGCCCCGATGACAATGGGTACCACTGTTACAAGTTTCATCCATAATCGCGCAGTTTCGATGGCCAGGTCGCGATATTTCGTAATTTTTTCCAGTTCTTTTTCTTCGACTCTGGCATCTCCTGGTACAGCGATATCAATCAGCTGTACGCTTCGGTTCTCTACAACTGCGATATCCAGCATATTGTGTTCCAAATGGCGATCTGTCTGTATTCGAAAGTCCCACAAGATTTTCACCCTCTCATTCTCAACAACTTTTTCCACCCTATGTTCCCACGACTTTTCGGACACAGGCAAGTCATATTTTTTACACAGTGTCCAGTGGATTAATTTAGCAACTCGGTCATGTCTAGATTTGTAATCAATTTGCGCGATTTTGCTGCACTCACAGATTAGGTGTGAAACAGTTTCAACTTTTTCATTGCAAAGTCGGCAATTTGGATTGTCAGTGGATTTTTGTATCTTCGCTTTCATGGCATTAGTTTGTAGTGCTTGTTCTTGAGCAGCCAGTATTAAGCCTTCCGTTTCTTTCTTGATGGTTCCCATCTTAAGTCATGCCCATATCAAGTTGTTATCACATTTTCCTTCAATGTTTTTCAAATGCTGTCCATGCAAAGCTTTGGTTTTCCATCTATTTAATCTGTCATCCAGTCGTTTTTCCTTATATTCTGCCTTTGTTTCTGTTATTTTTACAGTGCTCTCTGTTTTTTCTATTTTCTGAATATTTGCATCTCTCTGCTATGAATATTTTCAGCACTTCGTATGGGTCCTATTGACCTATGAGGGGAGTCTGAGTGAAAACACCAGAGTTTGGTGGTTACATTATTATTATTTTCACAGCCTGCAGCAGTTTTTCTCTACTTTGATTCACGTAGTCATTCAAACTTCGTTTTTCTTCTTCTAGAGTTTGGTGAATTTGCAATAGTCGTCGTCGTCGTCGTCGTCATCATCATCATCATCATCATCATCATCATCATCATCATCATCATCATCATCATAAAGTTGGAAGGGACCTTGGAGGTCATCGAGTCCAACCCCCTGCTCAGGCAGGAAACCCTATACCATTTCAGACAAATGGCTGTCCAGTCTCTTCTTAAAACTCCCAGTGTTGGAGCATTCACCGCTTCTGGAGGCAGGTTTGTTCCACCTGTTAATTGTTCTAACTGTCAGGAAGTTTCTCTCAGTTCAGGTTGCTTCTTTCCTTGACTAGTTTCCATCCATTACTTCTTGTCCTGCCCTCAGGCGCCTTGGAGAATAGCTTGACTCCCTCTTCTTTGTGGCAACCCCTGAGATATTGGAATACTGCTATCATGTCACCCTAGTCCTTCTTTTCATTAACTAGACATACCAATTCCAGCAACGTTCTTGATAGCTTTAGCCTCCAGTCCCCTAATCATCTTTGTTGCCCTTCTCTGCACTTTCTAGAGTCTCAACATCTTTTTTACATCGTGGTGACCAAAACTGGATGCAGTATTCCAAGTGTGTCTTACCAAGGCATTGTAAAGTGGTATTAATACTTCACGTGATCTTGATTCTATCCCTCTGTTAATGCAGCCCAGCACTGTGTGGCTTTTTGGCAGCTGCAGCACACTGCTGGCTCATATTTAAGTGATTGTCCACTAGGACTCCGAGATCCCTCTCACAGTTACTACTATTGAGCAAGGTACCCCTATACTATACCTGTACATTTGGTTTTTCTTGCCTAAATGTAGAACCTTACTTTTTTCACCATTGAATTTCATTTTGTTAGATAGCGCCCATGTTCAAGTCTGTCCAGGTCCTCCTGTATCTTAAGCCTGTCTTCTGGAGTGTTGGCTATTCCTGCCAGCTTGGTGTCATCTGCAAATTTGATGAGTTCCCCATCTATCCCCTCGTCAAATCATTGATGAAGATGTTGAAGAGCACTGGCCCCCAGAACAGAGCCCTGGGGCACCCCACTGCACACTTCCCTCCATGTAGATGCGGTTCCATTGAGGACCACACGCTGAGTAACGGCCGGTCAGCAGCTACGAATCCATCTGGTGGTGATGCTGTCTAACCCACATTTTTCTATCTTGTCAAGTAGTAGGTTGTGATCTACTTTATCAAATGCCTTACTGAAGTCCAAGTAAATTATATCCACAGCATTCCTCTGATCCACTAATTTTGTCATTGGTCAAAGAATGCAATAAGGTTTGTCTGGCATGATCTGTTTTTGACAAACCCATGTTGGCTTTTAGTAGTGATTTTGTTTGCCTCTAGGTGTTCGCTGATTCGTTGTTCGTTGTTCGTTGTTCGCTGATTCATCATCATCATCATCATCATCATCATCATCATCATCATCACATCATCATCATATCATCATCATCATCATTATTATTATTAATTATATTATTATTATTATTATTATTATTATTATTATTATTATTATTTATTATCATCATCATCATCATCTCTTATTATTATTATTATTATTATTATTATTATTATTATTATTATTATTATTATTATTATTATTATTATTATTATTATTATTATTATTATTATTATTATTATTATTATTATTATTATTATTTTATATGAACTGAAAGCCTTGGATCTTCTCCCTAGGAGCAGAAGGCCTATTCTTCTGTCCCCATGGTATGAAAGACAAGTATGGAAAATTCTGACCAATATGGTCTGTTTAAGAATATAAACTTGCCCAACCATGGCAAGCTAAACCTGAATTCCGAAGCGTATTTCCCAATGGTATCAACAGGAAGTGTGTCCAGCCTTGATTAGAGTTATCCTTGCCTCTTTCATCTCACTGGGAACTTGGACATTGGTTAAAAGACTTTCATTCTATTTTGCTAATTTTAGACAAGGAAACAAGACAAGTTGATACAATGAGCACCAAAATCTCCAGCACTTGATGTTCCCTTTCACCAGTTTTATACAGATATCAGGTTGCACAGGGGACACAAAATGGTCATGATCGGTGTCCTAAAGAATCATCTTCCAGCATCCCATTTTGGACACAGCTGAATCAATTTAAAACAGTGTTTCATATTATAGCATCTGAAGGACATCTTGCCAATTGTATATATAAGGGGGTCAGCCTATTTTCCAAAGACCCTAAGGCAAGACAAGAAACAACAGATAGAAACTAATCAAAGAGAGAAGCAACCTAGAACTAAGGAAAAATATCCTGACAGTGAGAACAATCAACCAGTGTAATAGCTTGCCTTCAGAAATTGTGGGTGCTCCAATGCTGGAAGTTTTTAAGAAGAGATTGGAGAGCCACCTGTCTGAAATTCTGCTTGAGCAGGGGGTTGGACTAGAAGACCTCCAAGGTCCCTTTCAACTCTGATATTCTATTCCACTCCATTCCATTCCATTCTACTCTCCACATTCAGTTCTCACTGAAGATCATTGTATTTGGTGAATAGGCTTAGCCACCTGTCCTAAGGCTCTGAAAAATAGAGAAAAGTCACAAATATTTCACCCACCTTGTTGAGCAACTTTAGCCGTGAAAGAGCATCTTGATTGATAGTAATTCTCTGTGTTTCAAAACTCCCTATTTGCTTTCTAATGGGATCCTCCCTGGAGAGAACTATCAAGCTTATGATGTTCAGATCTGCTGCTATATCCCCATTTTGGTCCAAGTACAGTTTCATGTGGGAAAGATTGCAAAACACATTCTTCTTCAGAAATGGATGGAACTAGAACAGAAATATCCAGGAATTTTAAAAGCAGAAAACTTGTTTTTTTTTTTTTTTTTAAAATCCCACATAGTCTTTTCACATTGGAATCTTTCTTCTACAGTTGTCTAATTTGCAAATGTCCTGAGTTGGCAGAACAAGTGTTCTCAGAAAAGAAAAAGAAAGGTTCAGCAAAATTTGTCATGATATATATCATATATATCACAAAATATATATTGATAAAATAAATAATTGATAAAATTGGTAAAACATGGGGAGCATTCTGGACTGGGTCACAAATAAATTGAACGAGGAAACAAATGCAAAGATTATTCATAAAAGTCCTTGAAAACAACAGGGTAATCAACAGAAAGCATGGATTTGTCAGGAAGAAAGTTGCCAGGTTGATGTTGTCCCAGGTTAACCAGAAGCGAAAGATGACCAGATAAGCTACTTCTACTTTATTTTAACGCTACATTAACAGAATTTTGCAATTCTGAAAGTACAAATTTCCTACCGATGTTTTTTTCCCAGCCTGAATATTTAGACTAATCCTTTCTCTCACATTATACCGCTGTGGGCTTCTCCCCTCTTATCCGATCCTTCCCTAGGCAGCATCGCTTCTCCCTGTCCCAAAAGTCATTCCCATATATAATTCCACTCCCTAAATAGATTATGGAAATGCTGGTGATTTCAGTAAAACAATTTTTTGATGTGATTAGGAATCTAGTTAAGGGATGACTGGGTGGTATGATAATTATGTGGATAAAAATTGTTTTACTATCAGTGTTCCTCATAAAACCCGCTAGTTATAAATAGCAATTAGACCTTGGTCATCTATTCTTCCATATTTTGTGTATTACAGAAAACTGGAGTCGACAGACCATGATTTTTGGATAAAATATTTATAACAATTCATAGACAAAACTATTTTGAGCTTATTTAAAAAGAAAAAATATTTACTATTTCCTGATACAGATAAATGCATAAATAGAAAAATATCTGATTTTTAGCAACAAAGTGTGGCATGTCTTATAAGAAAAAAAGGATGGCAGCTTTAATACCAACATTTCATTCAGAGTTCATTTGTACATTTTCTTACATGTGTGTGTATATACTGGTCACTGATTATAATAAATTAGTAGTATGCTCATGATTGGATAATAATCCTATGTCATCGGGTGACAATGTATTAATGATGCACTGGAAAAAGGATGGTGGAAATTATACTTGATAAGAATATTTGTGAAAATAATCTCAAAATAGTAATTTGCAAACCAAATGTGAGTTGCGAGAGTGGATGCTCATGGAAAGAAAGCAAAGACATCCATAGATGGTTCAGGAGTGAATGCCCTGGTTTGGAGAGAAACTAACTCAAGTACAAAGTCACTTTGCAGGCACCACACTTTGCACAAATATTGGATCAGTTTTAGAAAAAAGCAAGGAAGCCAAGGAAGAGATCAAAGGAGCTGCTTTTAGCCTTGAGGAAAGGCAACAAGGAGAAGAGCCATATTGGTCTATGGGCAGTGGTGGGATTCAAATATCTGAACAACCGGTTCTCTGTGTGGACGCCACTTCTGGAAGTCCATTCTGGGCCTGGGCAACAAAAAATTAGCAACCGGTTCTGCCGAAGTGGTGCGAACCGGCTGAATCCCACCACTGTCTATGGGGCTGAAAATCAGAAGGAGTCTGGAATCACTTTTTGCAAATGACACAATTTCTTGGTTGGAGAAGGGAGGACACGGCACTCTTCCAACAAGTGAAAAAAAATGTTCCATAGAACATTTTCTTATAACTCTGCTGTTATTCCAGAGTGTTGGACATGGAAAAATAAGCTCAATCACAAGATAGGAGATTCTGGCTGAATGAGATGAAGAACATCCTAAAAGGAGGAGAAAATTTAGAACTGATCCAATGAGCCAGACAGGTTTAGTCTCCACTTCACTGATTAAAGGCCTGATTAAAACATATGAAGAACGGTTGCAGGAATTGGGTTTGGCTAGTCTAGTTAAAAGAAGGACGAGGGGTGACATGATAGCAGTGCTCCAGTATTTGAGGGGCTGCCACAAAGAAGAGGGGTCAACTTATTTTCCAAAGCATCAGAAGGCAAGACAAGAAGCAGCAGACGGAAACTAATCAAGGAGAGAAGCAACATGGAATTAAAGAGACGCTTCCTAACAATGAGGACAATTAACCAGTGGAACAACTTGTCTCTAGATGTTGTGGGTGCTTCATCACTGGAGGTTTTTAAGAAAAGACTGGACAGCCACCTGTCTGAAATGGCATAGGGTCTCCTGCTTGAGCAGGGGGCTGGACTAGAAGACCTCCAAGATCCTTTCCAGCTCTGTTCTGATTCTGATTCTGTTTTAATGCAAAGACCCAGTAGCCATCAATCAGAGAAGCTAACTGAGATTTCTGTAAAGAGGAAGGGTTGCATTACGTGGTCACGGGGTCTGCTTCAAATTTATGATCATAAAATTCTAAAATGCTAATCACTAATTCATAAAGATGGGAATTTATTTTAAAATGCACACGTCGTTTATAAAATTAACACTGTTTAATATCAAAGTATATATGTCACAGTGCCCACTCTATGGAACATTGTCCACAAGTGATTAGGTTGGCCAAACCTTTTGGCCTTTTGAAGCACAAAAAGGTTGAGGTGGTTCCCCTCCTCCTTTGTATTCCCTCTCCAAGGAAAGTAAGTTTGATGGTTCATTGTCGGAACCCCATACCTGCCATGGCTGCAGCCTTTGAGCCCCCAGCCTCTCTTCTCCCTCTTTCCTTCTCCTGGAGGAATATGCAGCATTCAAGGTATGGGCCAGAGTGTTAATCAAGGTGTAAGCAAGGCGGCTAAATTGGTTCCAGATCCTGTTTCTTTCCACTTTGGTCTTCAGTGGTGATTTCTGAGTACATCTTCTCCGGCCTTTGAGAGAAATGATGTCTTTTGAAAAAGAACAGCGAAAAGACTGTTCTCCGAACTGTGGTTGCACAAAGAGATCTGGTTCGAAGGAACTGTTGTTTGTCCATTTTTTCCACTGAAAACCGTAGGTCCAAACACTATGGACATATTTGAGAAATGTCTGTCTTTTTATTTGCGGTTCCCCAAAGCTTGCAATTATCCAGAGTTTTCCTTCAATGGGTTCCGGCAAACCTTGAAGTGTTGAATGGAAAGTAAGAAGTCTGTCCCGAAGGGAAAAATATTCTGTGAAATGAACAAAGACATTGACTTGTCTCCACTTAGAGACTGCATCCCTGAAGGGTGCTGTGTATCCAGTGGTTGAGAATTGTTGTGATATAACAACACAAATTCCATTCCTGACAAGCATAGGAGTAAAAGTCCTCATGAAATTCTCTCCCTTCTCCGTATCTGAAGTGAAGAGACCAATCAAGGTCCATCTGAAATGGAGGAGCAGTTGGACAGTTCCTCTATAGAGAATCCCTAATTTGGGGAGCACCTGATAGAAAAAAGGGAATTTACTTTTATCACTCAGTGCTTCTGAAGCAGTGAAACGGATCTGAAAAAAGCAGTGAAAAATACTGTATTAGGGTCACTTATCAGTTTTCAATAAATCCAAATTTTGTCATGAATATATTATACCATTGTATTGTCGATTAGCCAATAGATCATATCAAGGTACAGAATATTAAACACAGAATATTAGCAAGATCAGAAAAAAAAGAAACATATTAAGTAAGAATCAGAATAAAGAGTGCAAATCATATTTCTGTATCGCTCCTACTTTTTTCTGCAACCAGACCCACATTTGCAGATTTCAACTGAACTTTTTTCTTCAAATAAAGAGCCATATTATATGGAAGTTTTAAATTCTGTCCACAGAGGAAATTTGTTTTAATAGAAGGATTGCAATAGGTTATTCATTTAATGTGCAGTACTGATCTCTCTCTTTCTTCTACAATTGACATTGAAATAATAGATGTGCTAAGTCTTCTGTCTCTAGATTTCCAAAAATACAAATCTTTTCATTAGCAGGGACTTGGTTAAATCTGATATGAACATATGGTTATATGTTGTATATGTTATTGCATAAAACATATGAAACATATGAAGAATATATGAAACATATGAAGAATAGTTGCAGGAATTGGGTACGTCTAGTCAAGTGAAAAGAAGGAGTAGGGATGACAATATTTGAGGAGTTGCCACAAAGGAGGGGGGATCCACCTATTCTCCAAAGCACCAGAAGGCAAGACAAGAAGCAATGGATGGAAACTAATCAAAGAGAGAAGCAGCCTAGAGCTAACGAGAAACTTCCTAACAGTGAGAACAATTAACCAATGGGATAGCTTGCCTTCAGAAGTTGTGGTGCTCCATCACTGGATGCTTTTTAAAAGAGACTGGACAGCCACTTGTCTGGAATGGTATAGGGCAGTCATGGCGAACCTTTTAGAGACCGAGTGCCCAAAAACTGGCCCCGCCCCTGCTCCACCCCTGCCCCACCCCCGCTCCACCCCACCCTGCCTGCCCGCAGGGCCACTCACCGCTTCCAGGGCCCGCCGCAGATCGCCCAGGCAGCCCAGCAGCACCATGGCAGCCACACCCTCTGCCCGCGCCCCACAGCATCAACTCTGCATGTTGGGGCATGAGGGCAGAGTCTTGTCTACCCTGCCTGGCTGCCATGTTCTTGGCTACGCTGGTCTGCATGGGCCACGCTCGGGGGCGACTCTCCTCTAGGGGGGCTGCTGGTGAGGGGGTCGTGGTCGGAGGCAATGCTGGGGCAACAGCACGTGTGCCCACAGAAAGGGCTCCGAGTGTCGCCTCTGGCACCCGTGCCATAGGTTCGCCAACACTGGTATAGGGACTCCTGCTTGAGCAGGGGGTTAGAATAGAAGACCTCTGTGGTCCCTTCCAACTATTATTCTGTTAAATCTTCCATATTTAACCGTTGGGTCAGACTACCAGCGTAAATACCATCCTAAGATGGGCAGCCATTTCTGTATTTACATATTTCACAATTTGGAAGAGGCATTATTAGACGCTCATCCACTTCAATGTGCCAGACTTACTGACAATGGCTCTATCTTTCTCTCTTTGATATCCCAGGTTCTTTCTACAACCATCTTTTTAGCTTGTACTCCAGTTGTACAAGAGAGAACGAGATTACATCTCTTAATATAATTTGTAACTTGTCCGGTCCAAGAGATCTTTAATTGAAATGTCTGTTCTACCAGGCAGAACTTTGGGAATCAGTCAATTTCCATAGCTTAAATTTTATACCAGTAATTATGTGCCCTGATTTTAGACATGGGGAAAAAAAAACCCTCCCAATTCAGTTCTCAGGCAGAAGCTGAAGGTCTTTTATTTACCTCCAAGCTACTTGTCAGATGAGGTGATTGGGCTATTTCTAGTAATGATATATTTCAGGTCCAAAACTTCAGCTCCATATAAGAACATGGGGTAACCTTGACATAAATGAGGGTGAAGAAGATGGATAGCTATGATTTTTTTTTAATTATGTGCCCGGATTTTAGACAAAGAAGAAATTGTGAAATCCCAATTCAACTCTCAGAGCACCAGCTGAAGTACTTTTTATTCACCCCCAAGATATTTCTCAAATGATGCGATTGGCTGTATTCTAGTAGTGACACTTTTTAACCCCAAACTTCAGCTCGATATAAGAGCACGGGCAAATCTTAGCTTTATATAATTTATTAAATGCAGTTAAATAAGTTAAACAATTATGATTTTATAAAAAATCTAATCTGAAAATTTCCTTGTGCCTTTGCCCGAAGTGAGCTCCTTTGATGGTGAGGGAGTCAAGTTCCTGTCTTAGAGAAAAAGACCTCTAGAGAAAGAATCGGGTTACTTGCTCCATTGTATTACCTTTGAATAGGCATTTATGACTATGATGTCATTTCCAAAGACCATAACTTTTGAGTCGGATTTATTAATATGCATTAATAAGGTCTATTGGGACAGCAAACCACTGTTTCCCCTGATTGATATATTGTGTTGTGTCCTGGGCCTTGCTGAGTCATTCAGCAAGGCTCAGGAAGTCTGCAGAAAGGTTGCAGAGACCAGAACAGTTGTAGAGACCCGGACAGACCACGTGTCTGCCCGGGACCCAGACAGGCTGTCTCCAGCCTTGCGCGCATGCACGAGGCGGGAGAATAGCCTGCAATCATTGGCTGAGCATCCCCTTGCACGGGGAGTATAAAAGGGCTTGTTGCCATTGTTTGTTTGCTTCTGTTCAGTGATTGTACCAATAAAAAGACATCATTTGTTGTGAACTGCCTCGTCTCAAATGTCTGCTTGTGCGAACAGAACATATTGTGTAATTAGATGGTTCGTGACAAAACAAAACTTAGACTTATATAACACTTCACAGTGTGTTCTGTTTCTTGCGTTGGTATGCATTGTAGAGGCAGGACTTTCAACAGGTACTTCTTTATTCAATGTTAAACAGAACTCAGAACAAAATGGCTCCGCCCCTTTTTATACATTCAGCCTGGGGCATCGCCAACCAATCATTGCAACGTATTTTCCCGCTCAAATGCATGCTAGTTCTTCTTTGCAGACAGCAAGTCTGACCCAGCAGGCCACGTGGTCTGCTGACTGTTCCGGTGCAGCTCCCTGCACCTGTTCCCAATTAAGCTCACTACATAACACAGTGCTTTTTACAACACTCTCTAAGCAGTTTACAGAGTCAGCCTATTGCCCCCAACAATTTGGATCCTCATTTTACTGACCTCGGAAGGATGGAAGGCTGAGTCAACCATGAATGGGTCAGGATTGAACTGGCAATGAGCAGTGAATTAGCCTGGGTTATCTGTATCAAAAGCCCTCTTATTCTTTGTCTTTTTTCAAAGATACACTCTTTATCTATCCATTCTGAATTCTACTCAAGAGGAACAAGATATTGTTTTAGCCATGGTATCTATTAGACTAATCAGGCTGTAATTGTAATATCCTTCTCTTTAAATTTATATATATAGTAATTACTATGGCCATCTTCCATTCAAGTGGGATATGGCAGCTATTATTTATTTGTGCAAAAGAACCTGCTAATAGAGGGTCCCACAGATTGGGATATTTGTTGAATAGTTCGACCAGTAAAACCTTTCCAGTGGCTTTATTGCTCTTCAAGTCCTTTATGATGAATTTGATCATGAACCAATTAGCAATAGCAATAGCACTTAGATGTATATAAAATAAAATACTTTATTGGCCAAATGTGATTGGACACACAAGGAATTTGTCTCTATATACAAACAACAAGATAATATAATCAGTGTACATACAAACATACAAACAACATGTGCATACAAACAAGTGTACATACAAACAACAAGGTAATACAATCATAAGATGCCAAAAGGAGAAGGTAGTAGAAAAGATGAGAAGGATAACAATAATACAGCCATACTGCATGGGTAAATATCCATAGACATAAGACATAACTGTGGTAATTAGGTATTCAAGCAGAGTGATGGCACAAAGGAAAAAAAGCTGTCTTTGCGTCTCGTTGTTTTGGCAGGGGAGGAGTTGAAACAATTTTTGTCCATGATGTGAGCAATCTATATTTATTTTCTCAGCCTTCTTTCTGGCTCATGCAGTATATAGATCCTCAGTGGAAGTCAGGCTGGTTGCAATTGTTTTTTCTGCGGTCCTAACTATCTGTTGAAGTCTGTACCTGTCCTGTTTAGTGGCTGTACCAAACCAGACAGTTATAGAAGTGTAAATGACAGACTCAACAATTCCTTTATAGAATTGTATCAGCAGCTCCTCAGGCAGTCTGAGCTTTCTGAGTTGACGCAGGAAGAACGTTCTTTGTTGTGTCTTTGTAATGATGGTCGTAATATTAGGCATCCATTTCAAATTCTGGGAGATTATACAACCCAGAAACTTGAAAGTCTCTACTGTTAATACTGTGATGGCTAATATTGTAAGAAGTGGTAGAATAGGAGGGGCTCCTCCTAAAATCCACTTTCACCTTCACAGGTTTAAATATGTTCATCTCCAGATTGTTCCAGCTTCACCACAGGGTATATACCTCCCCAAAATGCTTTACAGCACTCTCTGGGCACTTTACAATGTCAGCATATTGCCCTCAACAATCTGTGTCCTTCATTTTACCAACCGCGAAAGGATGGAAGTCTGAATCAACTTTGAGCCCTGCCAGGATCAAACTCCAGATTGTGGGCAGAGTTTGTCTTACATGTCTTATATATTACATGTCTTATAAACTTTAGCTAAGACAAGCCATTGGGATTCTTTTCATGAATCTGGGATTTGTACATCATTGCAAGTATCATTACTTTGACTAAGCTGGTATACAAAATAAGAGTTTTCCATCAGTGCTTCTTGTTGTACAGAAGACCCTTTGATTGGACACAGAGCCTCTCCTTACTTTTGCAAAGGTGCAGCAGAAGCCTCCAAAGCAATAGGGATGGTGTAATGAGATGACATGGCTGCTTTGATGCTTTCCCCCTCCCCAATGTCAATCCCAACACTCGATAACATTCCTAGAGTGTCCATAGAGAAAAGCAGCTCTTGAATTCCATAGATATGGTTGGATTTATCGCTTACCCATCCTACCAATCCACTCACTTGACTAGAAAGAGAGGCACACATACAAACCTGTGGAATTTTGTATGGGGCTATTAATGTTGACGTCTGGATGGAGTTGTCTCTGTCATCTCCATCAAAAAAAGCCAAAAGGTTGTCTTTCTTTCCACAGCTGTAGTTGGGAACATTGGCTTCTCCAGTCGAGAGCATGTCCAGCAAGGCATCTGAAGTGACAAAGGTGTTCAGATAGTTGTCATGGAGATTGTAGCCAAGCGTGAAATTGCGCAGGAGCTGGGAATTGTTATTGACCACTTGAATAGCAAAAATAAAGCGTAGGATTTTAGACTGATCCGAAGATATTGTACTGTAAAATAAATGTTCATTTTATCATCACTATCACCACCATCATCAATGGCAAGTTATATATTTTTTTCAATCTAATCCACTTTGTCTCTTGAAGCCTATAGAGTCTTAAGCCAATACTGACTCCAAACCCAGAGACAAATGATACTCACCCATCTCCATTTAATTTTCATGAATGTTGGGAAGATGGAATTGACACAGTCCTCCACCTGGGTTAACAATCACAAATACAACATTCTTTGTGGCAGTACTAATTTCCATCTGCCCAGTAACCAGGGTTCAAAAAAATTGAATAATTAAAGTAGAACCACCATAAAAAAGAAGTGACTCAGAAACCAATTCTAAAAAATAGGTTATGCTGTATTTCTACAAGGATCAGGAGGTAAATATGAACAAGTTGTTATATTTGAAATGAGCTGGGCAGGATAACACTAAAATAATCACTAATTTAAATAAAACTCAGTATTCAAATCATGAATTCAAGATTGAACGGGTAGAGGAAAATAATATGGACCTCTTTCAAAAAAATTTCCTCTCTCATCTTTGGATTTGAATCTCTTCCTCAAAATAAGACAAAGAAAGCATGGAAATCAAAATGATTCAGGGAAGCATAAGGAGAACAAAATGAGAGTGTTAGAATTATAAACAGTGTGTATGCAACTCCATTATCCTGAATGACTTACGAGTGAGACTGACTAGAAGGAGCTGCATTGAAAGGGAACATTATATTCGATATTTTTGTTGCAGTGATGATAATACTAATAAGATGGTCTCCTGGCCTATAATAGCTCCATGGTTTTTTTTCATCCTGGTGCTCCAAAGTCAGGGGACATTTCATTCTACGATTCCCAGAGACTGGCAGAGACAACAGTAGTATCAGAAGCAGAGGCAGGAGGTCCATAATTCATGGGGATGAATCAATGTGCGTCCCGTTTCTAAACAAGAACAGGAAGAAGAGTTGAAGAATTAGAAGTCTTCTCACAAGTGCCAGTGGCTTTCCTGATTCAGACAGCGACAAAGCAAACTTCACCTGGAAAGGAGAGAAGGGTACATTTAACAGCACAGTCCCTGCCTGTCCTAAAATTCATACAACACAGAGTGTGACCTGAAGCCTTTATCCTTTTCTAATGCAAGATCCCCTCCATTTTTCTTCAGTTTGATGTTTACCTCGAAGGCAGTCACTGGAGATGGAGAAGAAGACATCTCAAAGAGCAGGATGGTGATGATTACAGTGGCAAACAACTTTTCCTCTGGGGATCCTGAACTTCTTCCTTGGCTCCATTTGCAGAAAGGAAGCTGGAGTACAGCACAATAGTGAAAAATTACATATACACCCTTGAGGGCAGTGTTCTGTAGTGGTTGTGGTCTGTCCTGTTAGAACATGTCCGGAAAATGATGCTGCAGGAAGATACGGTATTTCAACCCCTATCCTGTTGACCTCTGCTGTCTTTCAACATGGTATCTTTTCTCTAGAGACTGCTGGGTAAGGTCACCCAGAGCTATGGAGTTTGGTGCCACTCTAGGTTGAGGACACTAAATGTTTTTATATGGTATCATTGAGTAAATACGGAGAAAAATATAGGGCAAATATTTTTTTCCCTTAATACTAATTCATTGCCCCACCACCAAAAACCAGTTTGAAGGGACATGGTTTCCCTTCTTCTGGTTGTGTTTGGATGCACTCCATGGCGGTGTGGTTCTTTGACCTTCACATCTCTGAGGCTGTGTGTGATTCCCCCTCCCATGACTGCCAAGAGCTTGAAAGGGGTGGTTGGGTATGCCTGTGTTCCTGATGTATCTGGGTCAGTTGTCAGAAAGATTATGTTTCTTGTTGCAAAGAAGGTACAGTGATATGTACACCTTGGCATTGAAGGGAGAACTGGAGGATTGAGTTAGAAGGGGTAGCAGAAGCATCCTGGTGGTGATGTCATGGTTCCGACAGATGAATCTGTTCAAAAGAAGGAATTTGAGGCATTGTTTTCCTTAAAGAATCTTTTATTTGAGAAACAAAGTATTGGCACTACATAGTTGAAGCCAAAAACTGAATTCCCCTCCCCTGGCACAAAGTAGCAAAGCGCAATTCCCTCCTCCAATTAACAGTCATAAATCACATGCCCCAATTAACTTGAAGCGCGGGTTTTCTCCCCATCTCTCCTGCCTGCCAAATTTCTATCAACTCTGGATCTAATAACCTTGGGTTCCCATGGCTGAGTTATTATTGTTATGACTAGCTGGACTCTCATCCACATTCCCCCTCTCAGCATCAAAAAACTTTAAAAGCGATAGAGAAAAGATGGCTACATTTCCATCTGTTGTCAAAGCAAGAACATCCGATGTTAGCAGCGTTGACAGGTGATGTGTATAGGATGGGCCATTTTTGGAGACATCTGGACTTGTTTTTGAATCTATTCCCATTTTACAGACCTTGACTTTCACTCTCAGTGCCTGACTACAAGAATGTTTGTGGACCCAGATGAATACACACTTTTAAGGCCTGTGCCACAGTCTCCAGAATGTGAGCTAAATGATGTGGTTGTCCATGGAAAGGATCTTTCAATCTCTTCCTGGGAGAATGTCTCCAGTTCCTCTTTGTCTGGACATTTTGCCCAGCCTTTCAAAGACAAGCCATGTTTGGGATAGGAACAAAGAGATGCTTTACTTACAAATTGTAGAGTGGAAAAGTAAAGGGCCAAAATATCACTAGATGTTTCTATTTTAGAAAAAAAAATGCACTGGGTTTTTGTGCAAGGAAGAGGCCTCCATAACAAGTGCAAAGTGAAATTGCACATAACTGTCATAATGAACGCTTTTACTATGGTGGCTTTTATTATTCTATAAGTAAGAAGCTTGTGAAATCATGAACTCAAATTCAATTGTAGCCTCTGAATAGTAAATAATGATAGTAATGGGATTCTATTTGTTGAAAAAGCTAGCAGTGTGGATCAAATCAGTCATATTTGATGTGATGTGTGACAAAACAACAGAAACATCATTTTGGAGAAGCACAGAGATAAAGTTCCTCCTGAATCCCTCTCCATTTTGAGTATTTCTTGCAATGAGACCAGTCAAGGTCCAATGGAGAAGTTTGACAATCCCCAGATACTGGATCCTTCTCTGGAGAACCTCTGATGGAAAAAGGGGAAGGGGAGTTTTATCGCTTTGAAATGGAGCAGCAAAAACTTAGCTGACCTGAAAAAGAATGAAAAAGAAAGGAGTGTATCTAAAATATTCTTCGTTTTATATCACAGAGAGGAAAACGTATGTCTTCATACCAGATGTTTGCTTGCATGACAGAGTGAGAGGTCCACCTTTTGGAAATAAAACTTTGGTCGCAGGCACTGCATATCTGTTTATTCTGCTCAGACATTGGACCTCTTTCTGATGACCATGGAAGATAGACTAGGGAGCGATATGCACCCACCTATGGGACTTTGTAGGTGGACGGCATGGTGGCTATCTGAGAGGAGGTATTTGTCTCATCTCCTTTAAGGACAATAAAAAGGTCCTTCTGCCTTCCACAGCTTTAGTTAGTATCATTGTCCTCCCCTGATGCGAGAAGGTCCAACACAGCCTCCCAAGTCAATCTGGTGTTCAAATTGTTGTTGTGGGGATTGTAGCCCAGGGTGACATTAGGTAGGAGCTGGAGATCTGATTGATCTCCTAGATGGCAAAAAGGAAGGAGAGGATGTTCTAATATTATGTGGATGTTCTCCTGGATATATATAGACATCATATGCCCACTTAATCCATAAACCCCACAAGATTTCTCCCCCCCCCCGAAGCATTTGATTTAATTTGATTTAATTTCTGGAAATCTCTTGTTGTGCAGGCAAGCCGAAACCAAGACCACCTACTCTTCTTTCCTTGAACCTCTATACCTCAGACCAGACAGACATTCTTTTAACCTGGATTCCTTGGATTTGGTTCCAGAATAGCTGTCTTACGAGACAAATTTAAGGAGAAGGAGGAAAGAAGAACCCTCCTCTGTCACTTTAGTCACAACTGGAACTGCCCAAATAATCTAAAGATATATATACCAAAGCTGGTTCCACACTAAACAGGGAGCTTGGCCAGCTGTGCTTGGGATGTAGCTGTGGCACTAGTGAACTCTAAAACTCTCTTCCTGAAGGCAAAAGAGGGTTTACTAAAGGCATCAGAAGAAAAACATCAAAATTTGGAGCTTTTGGAATCATTTGTGAGTGGGCTGGTCTTAAGGAATGACATACGAGGTAACTTCAGTAGGATACCTGTGGAAACTGTATGGTTGAAACTCAAGAGTTGTTACAGAAAAGACCCCACCAATGAGATGGTCTCCTGGCCTATAATTGTTTGGTGTATTTGGTCTATTTCATCTGGCTCAAATGTCTAGGGACATTTGGTTTTCTGTAGCCTGTAGGCTTCATGGGGATAAATACCAAACAGTGATTGGATGGAGGGAAAACAGGCATGAGGACTTTGTCCACTATCTTGAGCTCATGAAATAATTTGGGATATAAATCTAATAAAGAAAGAAAATGAGTGAATACTTAATGTTCTGTTCTTGCACAGAAGACATCGAGACGAGGCTGGTTCACAACAAGGATCTCTTTATTGAAACACAGTCACAGAACAGAAGCAAGAACACAATGGCCATTGGCCTTTTATATTCCCCTGCAAGGGGATGCACATCCAATCATTGCAGGCCGTTCTCCCGCCTTGCGCATGCGCGCAAGGCCAGAGACAGCCTGTCTGGATCCCGGGTAGACATGTGGTCTGTCCGGGTCTCTGCAGCCTTCCTGCAGCCTTCCTGAGCCTTGCTGAATGACTCAGCAAGGCCCAGGACATAACACCCCTCCCCCTTGGATTAAACAATTATTAAGCATATTGTTTAACACTGTACACACAAACACATCATGGCAGGCTGGTAGGCACATTATACAGTCAACCTTTACTCCTTGCAACCCATTACCTTCAGGTCCCTGTTATGTCCACGGACTTTCACTATTTGACAATATTATCACCGCAGCACTACAATTGTTTTTTCTTCCCTCAGATGGTGAGGACTAATAAATCTCCTGTATAGTAAACAGGGACCTTACATATTCCTTTAAATGCTTAGGATGACCCTTAACCCGCTCTGATCTCTGTGGAGCCAGATTAGGTGCAGGTGTAGTTGTAGGTGTAGGATTAGGAATAGGTGCCTGGAGTGCCCGCTCCCGGTTTGCGCAAAACAAACCAGGACTTTGTCACCCAGAAAACTCAGGGGTTCCCCCTGACTGCTGACTGGCTGGATCCACCAAACCCAAACCAGAGTCCCTTGGTCGGGTGGAGTTCCCCAAAATTCCATTGGACTCCTCTTGGGAGCACTGTCCCTCGAGCCCAAGACCAGCAGCAGGAGTACCCTGAGTAGCCAATTTACAGCCATTTGCCCCTAGCCAGGGACCTCTGCCAGAGTCAGGAGCCGCCTCCATGGCAAAACCCCCTGCGTCTATGCCAGAGTCAGGAGCCGCCTCCATGGCAAGACCCCCACCTGGAACATGTGTAGGAACATTTGGATAAGCGCCCTCGTGGAGAGACTGTGGTCCACAATCGTAATTGGGGTCCCCCTCCCCCCCGAGAGCAGAGCCCAGAGCAGAAACGTGGCCAGGAAGCCTCCAGCGCAATTGGTCAATGTGGCGTCTAAGCACACGACCATCCTCCAAGGCCACTTCGTAGGACAGTGGCCCAGAGACCTTGCATACCACAGCAGTCACCCAAAGATGTCCATGCCCATAGGTTCTGGCCCATACCGGATCACCCACTTGGAGTCTCCTAGGTGCCCGCAGTTGTGACACCTGTGAAGGCACCCGGTCTGGGTGCAACCTGTCCAGTTTTGTGATGAGTCTGCGACCCCAGCGGAGTTCAGCTGGGCTCTTTCCTGTAGCAGTGCAAGGTGTGGTGCGGTGTGCAAGGAGAAAATCGGCTAACTTGTGATGCCAGGGTCCTTGAGTGATTCTCTTTAATGCCTCCTTGGTGGTACGCACCATGCGTTCAGCCTGACCGTTGGTGGCAGGGTGAAAAGGAGCAGACGTGGCATGCTGGATCATGTTGGCTTGAAGAAATGCCTGAAACTCAGAAGAGGTAAATTGGGGACCATTGTCTGAGATAAGGACATCAGGAAGACCATGGGAAGCAAAGATTCCTCTTAGCACCTGGATGGTCCTGGCAGTAGTAGTGGAAGATACAGGAATGACCTCTAGCCACTTGGAATGGCTATCCACGAGGAGAAGGAAGAATTGCCCCTGAAAGGGCCCAGCATAGTCTATATGGACGCGTGACCATGGAGTGAGTGTCTCCTCCCACCTATGTACCAGGGCCTGGGGCATTTCTGGCCGTGATTGCTGGCACACTTGACACCTATGAACCTGGGCCTCGATGTCGTTATCAAGTCCAGGCCACCAAAGATGGCTACACGCAAGCGCCTTCATCCTCACAATTCCCGGATGTCCCTCATGCAGAGAGAGCAAGACTCTAATCCTCAATGAGGCCGGGATGACTACCCTGCTACCCCACAGGATACACCCTTTGAATGTGGAAAACTCATGTTTCCTACGCCAGAAACTTTGGAAATCTGTACCAGGACACGTGTCAGGCCATCCTGACAACACCCATGTCAGCATGCGTGTAAGCGTGTGATCAGTGGCAGTTTCAGCAGCCACATCCCTAGCATTGAGGGAAGATTCAGGCAATTCCTGAATGGAAAGAATGTGTACAGCAGGAGCAGGGTCTGCCTCTATTTATTTTAGAGGTAACCTACTAAGGCCATCAGCGTGGCCCATCTCTGTCCCTGGTTTGTGAACCAGGATGTAGTCATAAGTTGACAAGAAAATTGACCATCTCAGCATTCTGGGGGAGATGATGTGTGGCATCCTAAACCTCAGGTAGGCTAAGACCACTGGACAGATCTGGTGCCTTGAGGATTAAAAAAGAAAAGCTCAGCGGATATCTTAGAATTTTATTGTACAAAGTTGGGGACAATATTTTCCAACCAATCTTTAACTATTTCAACCAAAATTGTTGGTTGTCTCATGTATGGAGAACAACTTGGACTATTTTCTAGGTATGGACAGTCGGAATATGTTGAAACTTAAAATTCCTCTGTCTTACATTTCTACATTGCTTCTAGTCGTCAGCTGTTCCTTTGTATTCAGGTCTGGCCTCAAAATGACAATATAGCACTTGGGGATGAAGATGCAGACCAGCAGACCAGCACTGGAGGAGAAGATGGAGAAGATCTGAACAGTCACCATGTATTTCCCTTTGGTGCTCAGGTAGGTGGGCAGAAAAGTCACCCAGACACTGCAGAAGACCAGCATGCTGAAGGTGATCAGCTTGGCTTCATTGAAGGCCCCAGGCAGGTTCCTGGCCAGGAAAGCCACTGTGAAGCAAATGGCAGCCAGGAGGCCCATATAGCTGAAAGTGATGTAGAACATGACAACAGAACCTTCGTTGCACTGCAGGATGATTACTTCAGGCTGGGAGTGGGGATCAGAATCAGGGAATGGAGGAGAAACTCCGAGCCAGATGGAGCAGATGATAATTTGAACAGCAGAACAAGAAAGGATGATGGAATTGGCCAGACTCTTCCCCAACCATCTCTTCACTTGGTTTCCAGGTTTTGTGGCCAGGAAAGCCAGCACCACTGTGATCGTTTTGGCCAAGAGACAAGAAACAGCAACTGAGAAAACAATGCTGAACACCGTTTGTCGGAGAAGGCAGGAGGCTTTCCTTGGTTGACCAATGAAGAGAAAAGAAGATAAGAAGCAAAGCAGGAGGGAAACCAGGAGGATGTAAGAGAGGTCCCGGTTGTTGGCTTTGACTATGGGAGTTTCTTGGTATTTAATGAATATAATTAAAACGAATCCTGTGATTAGGAACAGGAGTAGGGCAAAAGAGACCAGGATGATGCCCAAATGTTCATCATAAGACAAGAAGGTTATAACTTTGGGGATACATTGGACTCTGTTCTCATTTGGATATTTATCATCAGGACACTTGGTGCATTTTTCTGTATCTGAAGAAACCAAAAACATTTTTAAAAAATATTCTGTCCTTTTACCTTTCAAGAAATACCACTTTTGGGAGAAAAGCTGTTGATAGGGACATTAGCATCTCCACAGAAAGAAGATAAGAAGAAAATCATATTCTAAAAACTTTACAGCTAAGGTCTATGAAATTGGGGGAAGTACTAGAACCTGAATGAGTTCCTGCTTAAGTTTGAGTACTTTTCTAGCAACCTATATTATTAAATATACTGTAAATAATGAACCGCTTAATCTTTCTTCCTCAGATGGCACTTTTAATATACTGGATTCAAAGGATGTCTACCTTGTGAAATCTACTTGCTGACAGATAAAGCTGGTCCTGCAAATAATTCAGAATGGCTACTGGGAGCAGTGGTAATATGTGTGGAATGAGATGCACCCATAACTGTCCACAACACTTCACTGTTGACCAGCAATACCTTCACAATGATCCTAAATGGAAGTATCATAGAGTATGTATTGAAATAAAGCTTCCAGAAGGTAAACCTAAGACAATTCCTCAAGTTTCAAAGAAATCGAGTATTTTCAGAAGGTAAATGTGGCACGTCACACCCCAACTATAAAGTAGAAGAGACATTTATTCTGGCAGTAGTAAAGCTTGCCCAATCTGCCACACCCTCCTATCTTCTCCTAGCCCCTCCTTCAAGTTCTTTTTGTCCTCCTTCCCTCTTGATAAGAAATTGTGCACCTTGAAAATAAATAACAACAAAAAACATTTGAGCTTCAATCTATATTTTAACTTGCACTTTCACCGCAATGCTCTGGATAATTCCTCTTTCGTGAGTCCTATCCTTTTCTTCATTGGGACCCACCTTCCTGAGTAGAGATTGTCCCCTCTGGACAAGGAATGCAGTCATAGCAGCAAACTGGCTCTCCTTGTTGTGCCCGCTTGACAAACCCAGGGTGACAATTTTCCACACATTTGGACTGAGGCAGAGACTAAGCAGAGAAACAATGAATGCCAAAGAAAAAGTGTTAGGATTCACCATCCATGGAGAATGGATGTAGACATGATCCATAGCCAAGTTGTCTCTGGGCTTCAATTAAGTACATGTAAAATTTCTCACTAGTTCCAAATATATTTAAGAGTTATATTACAAGAAAGTAATTTACCATTTAATAAAATCTGGAATGATGGAATTATGGAAAGTTCCAACCATTAAGGGAAAACTAACGGGTTCCTCCTTGTGGTCTTATTAATATGCATTCCTCTGTTCTTTATCTATCCATGTTTTTAAAATATAATGATCTATTTATGCTACTCCTCCTCCTCCACCTCTTCCTCTTCTTCCTCCTCCTCCTCACCACCACCAACATCACGATCATCATGATCATGATCATGATCATCATTATCCTAGTGCAGGGGTAGGCAACCTTGGCTTTTTTATGACTCGTGGACTTCAACTCCCAGAATTCCTGAGCCAGTATTGTACGCAGTGTTTTCCCCACAGGTGCAGGGTCCACTTTTCAGGTCAAACAAGTGCCATCTTGTGTGATCAAATGCCTCATCTGTCCAACAGGGCATTTTTCGTGTCCACATTTGTTGTATCATGTCTGTATTTATTGTATCCAATGATCTATTTATACTAACTTTTTGAATAAAATGTATTCTAAAGTATCTATTAAATAGATATTTTATTGGTTGTTTTTTTTTTTTTTTAAAACAAAATCGATGAAGAAAGGAATGTCTGGCTTGACCCACTTGCAATGGATCCTACTGTAAGATGTTGAAAACAGAAAAGACAGCAATATTCTGCCCACCTTGTTGAGCAACTGTAGCCGTGACAGAACGTTTTGGTAGATGACAAATCTCTGCCTTTCAAAACTCCCCACTTTCTGTAATATGGTATCATTTGTGGAGAAAACCAACAAGCTCCCAATGTTGAGATCGGCTCCTATATCTCCATTTTGGTCCAAGTACAATTTCCTCTGGGAAAGATTGCAAAACTCATTCTTCTCCAGAAATAGATGGAACTAGAATGGAAGGAATTTTAAAAGCAGAAACCTTGGTTTCTTACTCCACATATGATCTTTTTACATTTGAATCATTTTTTTTCCTATAGTGGTCTAACTTTCCAGTATTCCTAATTAGGAGAAGAAGTGTTACCACTATCCTGATAACTAAGCGAAAAGGTTTCAGCAAAATGTGATATTGTCAAGATATAACTGACACAATTGGTCAATTAAAAGTAACGTTCTATGGCAGATGATGAATAAATTCAACAACAACAAAAGAGGTTATTCATCAACTCCTTGGAAACAATGGGTTGATTACCAGAAACATGGATTTTTCAAGAAGAAAGTTACCATGCTAATATTACCCAAGGTACACCAGGCAAGAATTATGACCAAATGAGCTAATTCTACTTAGTTGTAGGGCTACATTAAGAGAATCTTGCAAGTCGGAATGAACAAATCTCCCATCAAGTCTTTTTTTCAGCCTGGAAGGTTAGGGAAAATCCTTTCTGGGTTTCTTTCTCTGCCAGTTATGCAGCTGTGGGCTCCTCCACTCTTACGTGATCATTCTCTAGGCAGAATCTCTTGTCCCAGTCCGAAGAGTTCTTCTCCTATATCATTGCACTTCCTTAATAGGTTATGGAAATGCTGGTGATACAATGTAATTTCAACAAAGTACGAGCAAAATATTTTGTGATGTGATGATTAGGAACTAAGTTAAATGAGGGCTGGGTGAGATGATAATTAAGTGGATAGAACTGTTTTAAAAGTTGTAGTCAAATAATTTTAAATCTTTCTCATAAAACTAGGAAGTTATGAATAATAATTGGTCCATGGTCATCTATTCTTCTATATTAGCATTAACACAGAAAGATAAAGTTGATAAGTCATGATTTTGTGATGCAAGATTTATACTAACTCTTAGACAAAGCTAACATTGTTTTAAAGATATCAAGTCTCTAGAAAAATATGACGATAGCGAAAGGTGCATGAGTAAAATGCAGTTTAAAATATCTGATTTTTACCAATTAGTACTCGACAAACTATTGTCTGTTCTATAAGAATATTAATGATGCCCTGGTAGAAGGCTGACCAAACTTGATAAGAATATTTGCAAAATTGAACACAAAATCATAGTTGTCTGCAAACCAAACTTGAGTCAGCAGTATGATGCTCATGGAATGAAGGGAAACACATCCTTGAGAATCTCAGGAAGTGAATGTGCTGGTTCGGGAGACCCCAAATCCAGTAGCAGGTCCTCTTGCAGGCACAATGCTTGGAGAAGACATTGCACAAAAGCTGGGTCAGTTTTGGGGAAAGGCAGAGAAGCCAAAGAAGAGATCCAAGGATCTTTAGCCTTGAGGAACAACCATAAGAAGAAGAGGTATCTGGGTCCATAGGAACTGAAAATCAGAAGGAGTCTGGGAGCATCTTTTCCACCCATCAACTTAAATTCTTTCCAGTCTTAGAAGGGGCACCCTTTCCAAATTACAAAATTTCTTGATTGGAGAACGGAGGATACAGCACTTTCCCCATAACTGAAAGAAGTTACACAGAAGCTGCAGTGGTGCAGACTATTGTTCCAGACTGCTGGAGATGGAAACATATAGGATAAGTCACAAGAAAGGAGATTCTGGCTGAACGAGAGAAAAAGCATCCTAAAACAGTTTTAGAACTGGGCCAGTAAAGCAGAGAAGTTCAGTCTTCCTTAAAATGGATAGTTTTTGTGCAAGACAGAACAGTCATAAATCAGAGAAGCTTTAACTGGGATTACTGTAGGGAGTACGGATTGGCCTAGATGGTCTCAGAGGGTCCTTCAGATTTATAAATGTAAAATTTTATGACGGTAGTCACAAACTAATATATACAGGAATTTATTTCAAAACTCTAACATCCTTTTAAAATTAACACCAAAATTTATCTGTCATGGAATAGGATCTTTGGAAAATTATCCCCCAAGTGATTCGATTGGCAAATCAGTCGGCCTCTTGTAGCACAAAGAGGTTGAGATGGTTCCCCTCCTCATTTGGAATTGTTCTCCAAAGGAACTAAATCTGATGGATCCTTGTTGGGACATCATACCTCCCACGGCTGCAGCCTTGGAGTCTCCAAACGCTCTTCATCCTCCTTCCTTCTCCTCCTGGATCTAGAGGAATACACAGCGTTCAGAACATGTGCCAGAGTCATAACAATGCTGTAAACATAGTCAGCATTTGATATCCGTCTTCTGCTGCTCTTGTCTTGGGTCTCTAATGGTGCTTTCTGGGTGCATCTTCTCCGGCCTTTGATAGAAAAGACATGCTTTGAAAAAGAACATTGAAAAGACTGTTCTTCAAACTGGGGGTCTACAAAGAAATAGGGTTCAAAGCCATCATCTTTTGTCCTTTCTTCCACCTGAAAAGCAAAGGTCCAAATGCTATGAACATATTTGAGAAGTCTGTGTTTTTTCATTGAATATGTTCCCAAGCCTGTCATGATCCAGACTTTCCCTTCGATGGGCCCTGGCAAACCTTCAAGTGTTACATGGAAAGGACGAATTCTGTCAAAAATGGAAACATATCCTATGAAGTGAACAAAGACATTGACTTGTCTCCACTTATAGAAGGCATCCGTGATAGGTGCTCCGTGTTCAGGTGTTGAGAACTGTTGTGATATGACAACACAAATTCCATTCCTGACAAGCATAGGAGTAAATGTCCTCATGAAATTCTCTCCGTTCTCTGTGTCCGAAGCAAAGAGACCAATCAAGGTCCACCTGAAATGGAGGAGCACTCGGACAATTCCTGGGTAGTGGAACCCTTCTTTGGGGAGCATCCGATGGAAAAAAGGGAATTGGCTTTTGTCACTCAGAGCCTCTGAAGCAATTCTCTCATTGATCTGAAAAAGCAAGGAAGACTGTTGTGTTATATTTGGGGTTAGATCTAGTCCTAAATATTATCTTGTAATAAATCAAAGTGTGTTCTGGTGAATGTATTAGAATAGTATATTGTTTCCCAATACTGCCGTACCTTCCTTTCGTACAGAAAACTCTTTAGTGCTGCACCTTTCTATTGTACAGGAGATGCTTTAATGAACACAGAACGTCTCCTCACCTTCACAAGTGTGCAGCAGAAGCCCCCAAAGCAATGGGGATGGTGTGTCATGAGAGGATCCGGCTGCTTTGAAATTTGCCCCCTCCCCACTAAGGATCCCAATCTCTAGCCACAACATCTCCAATGGCCCTGGTGAAATGTGGCTCTTGAATTCCACATAGACGATATGGTTGGATATATTGTTCTTACCCATAAGAAAAGTACACAAAGAAACCTGTGCGACTTTGTAGGGGTCTACTAATGTTGACATCTGGATGGAGATGTCCCTGGCAGCTCCATCAAGCAGAGCCAAAAGGTTATCCTTCCTTCCACAGTTGTAGTTGGGAACATTGGCTTCTCCAGTCGAGAGCATGTCCAGCAAGGCATCTGAAGTGCCAAGGGTGTTCAAATAGTTGTCATGGATGTTGTAGCCAAGTGTGAGATTCTGCAGGAGGTGTGGGTTGTTGTTGACCATTTGAATAGCAAAAATGAAGCATAGGATTCTTGACTTATCAAGAAGAAAACTAGTATAAAAAATGCTCATATTATCATCACCTTCACCAATAGCAATAAAAAAATACTTTTCAAAATTTAATCCTCTTTGTTTCCACAAGTCTACTGAGTCCTAAGCCAGTATGAATCCAAACCACAGGCCAATTATAGTCATCCATTAATATTTCATTTTAATGAGTGTTGGGATGATGGTCCACCATCATGGTTAAGAATCAGAAATATTCCACTATTTGTAGCAGTATTAATTTCGTCTGTCCAGTAACCAATATTCAAAATCATTCAATCATTAAAGTAGAACCACCATAAAAGAAAGAGGGTGTTTCGTAAGTGACCAGAATAGCTATTCTAAAAACAGGTCAACCTCTATTTCTATAAGGATCAGCACTGATTGACAATGAACCATTACAACAATAATGAAAATAAGCACTACTTTAAACAAAACCAATATTGAGGGTGAAGGTTCGTTCTCCGAGCTTGTGGGTTGGTTTCAGAACGTTTCATTACCAGGATAGGCAACTTCTTCAGTGGAATTTAGGGGATGTCACTGTCGGCGTTCTTCTGTTTATAAGAGCTTCAGGTGTGGGTGTGACAGGTAAGGGCCTTGTGATGGGTCAGGTATGAGCCAACAGTGAGAGTTTTGTGATGGGTCTTGTGGCTCATAGCTGACCCATCACAAGACCCTCATTCGACACCCCCACACCTGAAGACCTTATAAACAGAGGAACACCGACACTGACATCCCCTAAACTCCTCTGAAAGATGTTACCTAGCCTGGTAACGAAACATTTGGAAACCAACACACAAACTCGGAGAACGAACCTTCACCCTCATCCTACACCTATGCCACTATTGCAAAACCAATATTCAAATTATGAACTCAGTATTGGATGGGGAGAGGAAAATAACTGAGACTTCTTTGAGGATTTTTATTTTTGCCTGATCTTTGGATTTGAGTTTCTTCCACTAAATAAGAGAGAAGCCCATGGAAATCAAAACAATTTGAGAATCTAGACAGGTCTTATAATATAGGAGAAAGTGAAGAAGAAGAAGAAAAAAGAAAAGTGTTAGAACTGCAAATGGAGTGAACCATCACTCTGAATGACTTACAACTGAGACTGACTATAAGGATCCATGATGAAAGGCAATGTTGTTTGCGGTGTTATTGTTGCTGTGATGACTATACTAATGAGATGGTCTCCTGTCCTGTAGTAGCTCCGTGGCTTGTTTTCATCTTTGTGCTGCAAAATCAGTGGGCACCTCATTCTAAGCTTCTCAGAGACACTCTGTGGCAGCAGCAGTAACAGAAGCAGAAGCAGGCGCACCATATTTGATGAGGCTGAATCAATCCCCCTCCCGTTTCCAAAACATGAACAACAAGAAGAGTTAGAAGAATTCAAAGGATTCTCACAGGATGGAAATGCTGGTGGCTTTCATGATTCAAAAAGAGACAAAGTGATTTTCCCCTGGAAAGAAGAGAAAGATACATCCAAGCGCACAGTCCCTGCCTTTCACAAACCTTGTGCCACACAGGGTGTGACATGAGGCACTTATCCCTTTCTGATGTAAGATCCCTTCCATGATGCTTCAGTCTGATGTTTACATCAAAGGCTGGAGAAGTAGCAAGGGAGTATCAAAGACTGGGATGGTGATAATTAGAATGAGAAACAATTTCTCCTCTCGGGATCCTAAACTTCTTCTGGGCTCCATGTGCAGAGGGGTAGCAGGAAAAAAATCATCTCGCCTCCCCTTGGGGTGCTATTCTGTAGTGGTTGCGGTCCTTCCTGCCAGTACATGTCCAGAAAGTGATGCTGGAGGAAGATAGTTCAACATCCAGGGAATTGACTTCTGCTGTTGCTAGAGAAGGTCACCCAGAGCTATCGGGTTTGATGCCATTCTAGATAGATGACACTTAACTCCAGTTCTGCCTGTCTTCTAACACCAAGGAAGCAATCAGTGCCCTTGAATGCTACTAATTTAAGAGTACGACCTATTTGTAATTTGCTTTTGTACCTCTATAATTATGCATGCATGTATGTATATGTGTGTGTATAAATATATATGTGTGTGTGTTAGAAGACAGGCAGAACTAGAGTTAAATGTCATCTATCTAGAATGGCATCAAATTCGATTGATTCAGGATTGAGGATTGATTCAGCCTTATCAATTATGGTGCGCCTGCTTCTGCTTCTGCTTCTGTTGCTGCTGCTGCCACAGAGTGTCTCTGAGAAGCTTAGAATGAGGTGCCCACTGATTTTGCAGCACAAAGATGAAAACAAGCCACGGAGCTACTACAGGACAGGCAGAACTAGAGTTAAATGTCATCTATCTAGAATGGCATCAAATTCGATTGATTCAGGATTGAGGATTGATTCAGCCTCATCAAATATGGTGCGCCTGCTTCTGCTTCTGTTACTGCTGCTGCCACAGAGTGTCTCTGAGAAGCTTAGAATGAGGTGCCCACTGATTTTGCAGCACAAAGATGAAAACAAGCCACGGAGCTACTACAGGACAGGAGACCATCTCATTAGTATAGTCATCACAGCAACAATAACACCGCAAACAACATTGCCTTTCATCATGGATCCTTATAGTCAGTCTCAGTTGTAAGTCATTCAGAGTGATGGTTCACTCCATTTGCAGTTCTAACACTTTTCTTTTTTCTTCTTCTTCTTCACTTTCTCCTATATTATAAGACCTGTCTAGATTCTCAAATTGTTTTGATTTCCATGGGCTTCTCTCTTATTTAGTGGAAGAAACTCAAATCCAAAGATCAGGCAAAAAAAAAAAAATCCTCAAAGAAGTCTCAGTTATTTTCCTCTCCCCATCCAATACTGAGTTCATAATTTGAATATTGGTTTTGCAATAGTGGCATAGGTGTAGGATGAGGGTGAAGGTTCGTTCTCCGAGTTTGTGTGTTGGTTTCCGAATGTTTCGTTACCAGGCTAGGTAACATCTTTCAGAGGAGTTTAGGGGATGTCAGTGTCGGTGTTCCTCTGTTTATAAGGTCTTCAGGTGTGGGGGTGTCGAATGAGGGTCTTGTGATGGGTCAGCTATGAGCCACAAGACCCATCACAAAACTCTCACTGTTGGCTCATACCTGACCATCACAAGGCCCTTACCTGTCACACCCACACCTGAAGCTCTTATAAACAGAAGAACGCTGACAGTGACATCCCCTAAATTCCACTGAAGAAGTTGCCTATCCTGGTAATGAAACGTTCTGAAACCAACCCACAAGCTTGGAGAACGAACCTTCACCCTCAATATTGGTTTTGTTTAAAGTAGTGCTTATTTTCATTATTGTTGTAATGGTTCATTGTCAATCAGTGCTGATCCTTATAGAAATAGAGGTTGACCTGTTTTTAGAATAGCTATTCTGGTCACTTACGAAACACCCTCTTTCTTTTATGGTAGTTCTACTTTAATGATTGAATGATTTTGAATATTGGTTACTGGACAGACGAAATTAATACTGCTACAAATAGTGGAATATTTCTGATTCTTAACCATGATGGTGGACCATCATCCCAACACTCATTAAAATGAAATATTAATGGATGACTATAATTGGCCTGTGGTTTGGATTCATACTGGCTTAGGACTCAGTAGACTTGTGGAAACAAAGAGGATTAAATTTTGAAAAGTATTTTTTTTTTATTGCTGTTGGTGATGGTGATGACAATATGAGCATTTTTTATACTAGTTTTCTTCTTGATAAGTCAAGAATCCTATGCTTCATTTTTGCTATTTAAGTGGTCAACAAGAACCCACACCTCCTGCAGAATTTCACACTTGGCTACAACCTCCATGACAACTATTTGAACACCCTTGGCACTTCAGATGCCTTGCTGGACATGCTCTCGACTGGAGAAGCCAATGTTCCCAACTACAACTGTGGAAGGAAGGATAACCTTTTGGCTCTGCTTGATGGAGCTGCCAGGGACATCTCCATCCAGATGTCAACATTAGTAGACCCCTACAAAGTCGCACAGGTTTCTTTGTGTACTTTTCTTATGGGTAAAGTGAGCGAGGTGATGGAGGATGAACAATATATCCAACCATATCGTCTATGTGGAATTCAAGAGCCACATTTCACCAGGGCCATTGGAGATGTCATGGCTAGAGATTGGGATCCTTAGTGGGGAGGGGGCAAATTTCAAAGCAGCCGGATCCTCTCATGACACACCATCCCCATTGCTTTGGGGGCTTCTGCTGCACACTCGTGAAGGTGAGGAGACGTTCTGTGTTTGTTAAAAGGATCTTCTGTACAATAAAAAAGTGCAGCACTAAAGAGTTTTCTGTACAAAAGGAAGGTACGGCAGTATTGGGAAACAATATACTATTCTAATACATTCACCAGAACACACTTTGATTTATTACAAGATAATATTTAGGACTTGATCTAACCCCAAATATAACACAACAGTCTTCCTTGCTTTTTCAGATCAATGAGAGAATTGCTTCAGAGGCTCTGAGTGACAAAAGCCAATTCCCTTTTTTCCATCGGATGCTCCCCAAAGAAGGGTTCCACTACCCAGGAATTGTCCGAGTGCTCCTCCATTTCAGGTGGACCTTGATTGGTCTCTTTGCTTCGGACACAGAGAACGGAGAGAATTTCATGAGGACATTTACTCCTATGCTTGTCAGGAATGGAATTTGTGTTGTCATATCACAACAGTTCTCAACACCTGAACACGGAGCACCTATCACGGATGCCTTCTATAAGTGGAGACAAGTCAATGTCTTTGTTCACTTCATAGGATATGTTTCCATTTTTGACAGAATTCGTCCTTTCCATGTAACACTTGAAGGTTTGCCAGGGCCCATCGAAGGGAAAGTCTGGATCATGACAGGCTTGGGAACATATTCAATGAAAAAACACAGACTTCTCAAATATGTTCATAGCATTTGGACCTTTGCTTTTCAGGTGGAAGAAAGGACAAAAGATGATGGCTTTGAACCCTATTTCTTTGTAGATCCCCAGTTTGAAGAACAGTCTTTTCAATGTTCTTTTTCAAAGCATGTCTTTTCTATCAAAGGCCGGAGAAGATGCACCCAGAAAGCACCATTAGAGACCCAAGACAAGAGCAGCAGAAGACGGATATCAAATGCTGACTATGTTTACAGCATTGTTATGACTCTGGCACATGTTCTGAATGCTGTGTATTCCTCTAGATCCAGGAGGAGAAGGAAGGAGGATGAAGAGCGTTTGGAGACTCCAAGGCTGCAGCCGTGGGAGGTATGATGTCCCAACAAGGATCCATCAGATTTAGTTCCTTTGGAGAACAATTCCAAATGAGGAGGGGAACCATCTCAACCTCTTTGTGCTACAAGAGGCCGACTGATTTGCCAATCGAATCACTTGGGGGATAATTTTCCAAAAATCCTATTCCATGACAGATAAATTTTGGTGTTAATTTTAAAAGGATGTTAGAGTTTTGAAATAAATTCCTGTATATATTAGTTTGTGACTACCGTCATAAAATTTTACATTTATAAATCTGAAGGACCCTCTGACACCATCTAGGCCAATCCGTACTCCCTACAGTAATCCCAGTTAAAGCTTCTCTGATTTATGACTGTTCTGTCTTGCACAAAAACTATCCATTTTAAGGAAGACTGAACTTCTCTGCTTTACTGGCCCAGTTCTAAAACTGTTTTAGGATGCTTTTTCTCTCGTTCAGCCAGAATCTCCTTTCTTGTGACTTATCCTATATGTTTCCATCTCCAGCAGTCTGGAACAATAGTCTGCACCACTGCAGCTTCTGTGTAACTTCTTTCAGTTACGGGAAAAGTGCTGTATCCTCCGTTCTCCAATCAAGAAATTTTGTAATTTGGAAAAGGTGCCCCTTCTAAGACTGGAAAGAATTTAAGTTGATGGGTGGAAAAGATGCTCCCAGACTCCTTCTGATTTTCAGTTTCTATTGACCAACATACCTCGTCTTCTTATGGTTGTTCCTCAAGGCTAAAGATCCTTGGATCTCTTCTTTGGCTTCTCTGCCTTTCCCCAAAACTGATCCAGCTTTTGTGCAATGTCTTCTCCAAGCATTGTGCCTGCAAGAGGACCTGCTACTGGATTTGGGGTCTCCCCAAACCAGCACATTCACTTCCTGAGATTCTCAAGGATGTGTTTCCCTTCATTCCATGAGCATCATAGTGCTGACTCAAGTTTGGTTTGCAGACAACTATGATTTTGTGTTCAATTTTGCAAATATTCTTATCAAGTTTGGTCAGCCTTCTACCAGGGCATCATTAATATTCTTATAGAACAGACAATAGTTTGTCAAGTACTAATTGCTAAAAATCAGATATTTTAAACTGCATTTTACTCATGTACCTTTTGCTATCGTCATATTTTTCTGGAGACTTGATATCTTTAAAACAATGTTAGCTTTGTCTAAGAGTTAGTATAAATCTTGCATCACAAAATCATGACTTATCAACTTTATCTTTCTGTGTTAATGCTAATATAGAAGAATAGATGACCATGGACCAATTATTATTCATAACTTCCTAGTTTTATGAGAAAGATTTAAAATTATTTGACTACAACTTTTAATACAGTTCTATCCACTTAATTATTATCTCACCCAGCCCTCATTTAACTTAGTTCCTAATCATCACATCACAAAATATTTTGCTCGTACTTTGTTGAAATTACATTGTATCACCAGCATTTCCATAACCTATTAAGGAAGTGCAATGATATAGGAGAAGAACTCTTCGGACTGGGACAAGAGATTCTGCCTAGAGAATGATCACGTAAGATCCACTCCACGGAGCCCACAGCTGCATAACCGGCAGAGAAAGAAACCCAGAAAGGATTTTCCCTAACCTTCCAGGCTGAAAAAAAGACTTGATGGGAGATTTGTTCATTCCGACTTGCAAGATTCTCTTAATGTAGCCCTACAACAAAGTAGAATTAGCTCATTTGGTCATGATTCTTGCCTGGTATACCTTGGGTAATATTAGCGTGGTAACTTTCTTCTTGAAAAATCCATGTTTCTGGTAATCAACCCATTGTTTCCAAGGAGTTGATGAATAACCTCTTTTGTTGTTTTTGAATTTATTCATCATCTGCCATAGAACGTTACTTTTAATTGACCAATTGTGTCAGTTATATTTTGACAATATCGCATTTTGCTGACACTTTTTCGCTTAGTTATCAAGATAGTGGTAACACTTCTTCTCCTAATTAGGAATACTGGAAAGTTAGACCACTATGAAAAAAAAATGATTCAAATGTAAAAAGATCATATGTGGGGTAAGAAACCAAGGTTTCTGCTTTTAAAATTCCTTCCATTCTAGTTCCATCTATTTCTGGAGAAGAATGAGTTTTGCAATCTTTCCCAGAGGAAATTGTACTTGGACCAAAATGGAGATATAGGAGCCGATCTCAACATTGGGAGCTTGTTGGTTTTCTCCACAAATGATACCATATTACAGAAAGTGGGGAGTTTTGAAAGGCAGAGATTTGTCATCTACCAAAACGTTCTGTCACGGCTACAGTTGCTCAACAAGGTGGGCAGAATATTGCTGTCTTTTCTGTTTTCAACATCTTACAGTAGGATCCATTCCAAGTGGGTCAAGCCAGACATTCCTTTCTTCATCGTTTTTTTTTTAAACCCAATAAAATACATATTTAATAGATACTTTAGAATACATTTTATTCAAAAAGTTAGTATAAATAGATCATTGGATACAATAAATACAGACATGATACAACAAATGTGGACACAAAAAATGCCCTGTTGGACAGATGAGGCATTTGATCACACAAGATGGCAGTTGTTTGACCTGAAAAGTGGACCCTGCACATGTGGGGAAAACACTACGTACAATACTGGCTCAGGAATTCTGGGAGTTGAAGTCCACAAGTCATAAAAAAGCCAAGGTTGCCTACCCCTGCACTAGGATAATGATGATCATGATCATGATCATGATGATCGTGATGTTGGTGGTGGTGAGGAGGAGGAGGAAGAAGAGGAAGAGGTGGAGGAGGAGTAGTAGCATAAATAGATCATTATATTTTAAAAACATGGATAGATAAAGAACAGAGGAATGCATATTAATAAGACCACAAGGAGGAACCCGTTAGTTTTCCCTTAATGGTTGGAACTTTCCATAATTCCATCACTCCAGATTTTATTAAATGGTAAATTACTTTCTTGTAATATAACTCTTAAATATATTTGGAACTAGTGAGAAATTTTATATGTACTTAATTGAAGCCCAGAGACAACTTGGCTATGGATCATGTCTACATCCAAATCCTAACACTTTTTCTTTGGCATTCATTGTTTCTCTGCTTAGTCTCTGCCTCAGTCCAAATGTGTGGGAAATTGTCACCCTGGGTTTGTCAAGCGGGCACAACAAGGAGAGCCAGTTTGCTGCTATGACTGCATTCCTTGTCCAGAGGGGACAATCTCTACTCAGGAAGGTGGGTCCCAATGAAGAAAAGGATAGGACTCACGAAAGAGGAATTATCCAGAGCATTGCGGTGAAAGTGCAAGTTAAAATATAGATTGAAGCTCAAATGTTTTTTGTTGTTATTTATTTTCAAGGTGCACAATTTCTTATCAAGAGGGAAGGAGGACAAAAAGAACTTGAAGGAGGGGCTAGGAGAAGATAGGAGGGTGTGGCAGATTGGGCAAGCTTTACTACTGCCAGAATAAATGTCTCTTCTACTTTATAGTTGGGGTGTGACGTGCCACATTTACCTTCTGAAAATACTCGATTTCTTTGAAACTTGAGGAATTGTCTTAGGTTTACCTTCTGGAAGCTTTATTTCAAAACGTACTCTATGATACTTCCATTTAGGATCATTGTGAAGGTATTGCTGGTCAACAGTGAAGTGTTGTGGACAGTTATGGGTGCATCTCATTCCACACATATTACCACTGCTCCCAGTAGCCATTCTGAATTATTTGCAGGACCAGCTTTATCTGTCAGCAAGTAGATTTCACAAGGTAGACATCCTTTGAATCCAGTATATTAAAAGTGCCATCTGGCAGGACTGAGGAAGAAAGATTAAGCGGTTCATTATTTACAGTATATTTAATAATATAGGTTGCTAGAAAAGTACTCAAACTTAAGCAGGAACTCATTCAGGTTCTAGGACTTCCCCCAATTTCATAGACCTTAGCTGTAAAGCTTTTAGAATATGATTTTCTTCTTATCTTCTTTCTGTGGAGATGCTAATGTCCCTATTAACAGCTTTTCTCCCAAAAGTGGTATTTCTTGAAAGGTAAAAGGACAGAATATTTTTAAAAAATGTTTTTGGTTTCTTCAGATACAGAAAAATGCACCAAGTGTCCTGATGATAAATATCCAAATGAGAACAGAGTCCAATGTATCCCCAAAGTTATAACCTTCTTGTCTTATGATGAACATTTGGGCATCATCCTGGTCTCTTTTGCCCTACTCTTGTTCCTAATCACAGGATTCGTTTTAATTATATTCATTAAATACCAAGAAACTGCCATAGTCAAAGCCAACAACCGGGACCTCTCTTACATCCTCCTGGTTTCCCTCCTGCTTTGCTTCTTATCTTCTTTTCTCTTCATTGGTCAACCAAGGAAAGCCTCCTGCCTTCTCCGACAAACGGTGTTCAGCATTGTTTTCTCAGTTGCTGTTTCTTGTCTCTTGGCCAAAACGATCACAGTGGTGCTGGCTTTCCTGGCCACAAAACCTGGAAACCAAGTGAAGAGATGGTTGGGGAAGAGTCTGGCCAATTCCATCATCCTTTCTTGTTCTGCTGTTCAAATTATCATCTGCTCCATCTGGCTCGGAGTTTCTCCCCCATTCCCTGATTCTGATCCCCACTCCCAGCCTGAAGTAATCATCCTGCAGTGCAACGAAGGTTCTGTTGTCATGTTCTATATCACTTTCAGCTATATGGGCCTCCTGGCTGCCATCTGCTTCACAGTGGCTTTCCTGGCCAGGAATCTGCCTGGGGCGTTCAATGAAGCCAAGCTGATCACCTTCAGCATGCTGGTCTTCTGCAGTGTCTGGGTGACTTTTGTGCCCACCTACCTGAGCACCAAAGGGAAATACATGGTGACTGTTCAGATCTTCTCCATCTTCTCCTCCAGTGCTGGTCTGCTGGTCTGCATCTTCATCCCCAAGTGCTATATTGTCATTTTGAGGCCAGACCTGAATACAAAGGAACAGCTGACGACTAGAAGCAATGTAGAAATGTAAGACAGAGGAATTTTAAGTTTCAACATTTTCTCACTGTCCATACCTAGAAAATAGTCCAAGTTGCTCTCCATACATGAGACAACCAACAATTTTGGTTGAAATAGTTAAAGATTGGTTGGGAAATATTGTCCCCAACTTTGTACAATAAAATTCTAAGATATCCGCTGAGCTTTTTTTTTGAATCCTCAAGGCACCAGATCTGTTGAGTGGTCTTAGCCTACCTGAGGTTTAGGATGCCACACCCAGATTTTTGAAACATGACACTTGTGCAATGGGAACCTTGATGATATGCCAGCAACATATAGTGGGGTTGGGTGGGAGGCTCTAAAAATTCAATTTTTTAGTTGTGGTTTTTAGGGACAAGATCCTTTCAATCCCCTCCTAGGGAAGAGTCCAAGTCATCTTTTTGTGGCTTTCCTGTCTAGCCTCCCTCTGAAAATTTGTGTTTGAAATAAGGAAAATGAAATGTGTAATAGAAGCAGAAGGGGCCTGAATGTCACTGAATTTTGTTCTTCCAAAACAGAGTAGATCTGCAGCTGTTCCTACTGACCCCTACAGCGTGGGAAATAGGCTGCAGAACATTATAAATACGCGCGCGTGCACACACATACACACACACAAACACACACACACGATTTTGTAGGAGACCAACATGGTGGCAATCTGAGAGAAGATGTCAGTCTTAGTCCCTTCAAGGACAATGAAAAAGTCCTGCCTTCCACAACTATAATTATGGACATTGGCCTCCCCTGCTGAGACCAGGTCCAACACAGCATCCCAAGTCATTCTGGCATCTGAATAATCCTCATTAAAGTTGTAACACAGGTCAGGTGTACATTGGAGGGGAGTTGAAGATCGTGGTCAATCTCTTGGATAGCAATTAGAAAGGAGAGGACTTTCCAGTTGCAGATGGATGCTCTCCTGGTAAAGTCTAACATAAATTAAATTACAGCAAAGAAAACCAAAAAGAAAGAGAAATATTTTAAACTCTGTCTAAAGTTACATTGTGACTTTCTTTTTTCTATAACCTATCCTGTCTAATCATTTAAAATCATAAATCGCAGATTCACTTTTGTGGACTTTTTATGCAAAAAGTAGATAAATGTGTTCCAGTCACCAATAAATGCAGATATTGTCTGTTCTCTAATTGGAGATGTCAGTTTGTCCATCTCAGCAAGCTTGGCAATTTCACCAACCATTCCTCAGTGGTGGGTAATGCTGAATTCTTTCTAACTTTATACATATAGTAATCTTGTGACAGCAATCAGACCACGGAATCAAAAGAAGTTGGTTTATTTGCGCAAAGGTTCAGAGCAAAAATCATAACAACCTCTGAACCCCTTCTCATGGAACAACAAGTACATATATACTCTTCAGAAACAGCAAAACACGGAAATGTAACTTGTTAGCATTGATTGGTTACTTGAATGACAGCCCCCTGTTGCTATGCTAGAATAGCGAAATATCTTGTCCCTCTCTCATGGATCTAGGTTACAGGTATCTTGCCAAAGCATTTCCTGCAGTTCGTTTGTGGTTAGCTACCAGCAAGAGCAAGACATAGAAACGAGACATACTTGCAACAGAGCCTCAAGCTTGACACTCATATGTGACCGACAGATGAACTTATGGTTTGACATTTTTCACTTCCTTTTTTTGCTTCTTCTAGCTAATACACGCATTTAAGACTCATGTCCTATTTTATGACCTATGTCTTGTTTTATGTCCTGCCTTATTCCCCCCTTTGAGACTCCATTTTATGTAACAATTGAGTCTCACTTTTACATTTTCTACTTGAGCATTAGCTTTTTCCCAGCAAGCGAAGATAGCTGAGCAGAAATCGCATATATGGATAGGCATAATATATGGCATGATTAACACTTTAGACTGGCACACATCTTTCTGTTTCCTGCTGCCAGTTCAAGATAGAGGCAGATAGCACCAATAAGAAAAAGCGAAAAATCTATCTCAGAACTCCTCTTCCTCAGGCACGTCCTCCAATCCCCAGGGTCTCATCCGTACATACTCTCCACTGGCTGGATCCTCACTTTCCCTTCCTGGGTCTGAGGTGAACCTATTTTCCAAGAATCCTTCTATCACAACTAATTCCTTTTCAACCCTGATTTCTTTTACTGATCTCATAACTAATTGTCTGATTAAAGGTATTACACAGAGGATGAAGGCTAGTCCTGCTATTCCACATAACAACACAAACAGCATTTGTTTCCTCAATGTCCCCGGAGCCTTCTTCAAGTGTGAGAAGAGTTAATTGGCCATTCTCACAACATTTGGGACTATCGTTCAGGGTCTTATTACTCAACATGCCACTTGCAAACATTAGCCAAAGCCATAGAAGACTCATGTTTGATAATCTAAAATGAGTCAATGTCAACTTTTCTTTCCTTTTCTATCTTATGATTCCAACGTCCCACTCAGTTTCACACTCGCAGTCACACCAAAGGGAGCAATTGCAATTATGAAATTACCACATCAGGAAGATGGATGGGATTAGGTGTGATTTGGGAAAGGACCAGGTCAGTCTTGGGTGAGCCACACAGCCGAGTCTTATTTGCTAAATATAATGCCCACACTCCCAAGACTCCTACTATACAACAGAGAACCCACTCCCAAGGTGCTTCAAACATAAGTGTCCCCAAGAGATACACACTGACCTTGGTCACAGTCAGTGCTTTTAGGTGCAACACCTGTGTCTTTGGGATTGGGATGTTTCCAGAAGAAAAGGTGTCCAATACAACAGGTCACAACCAGGGTGATCAGACTCACTGCACCTATGGCTATGTATTGTCGGACTACCATTCCTCAAAATAAATCTAACCTACACCACACACTCCTAATACTTTAACAGCTGTTTTCCTCATTCTTGTCTTCAGCCGTACGTAGAGGGTCAGCTTCCGGAGTGACACCAGTAAGGCCTCTTCTGCCCCGTATGTTGCCTGCCCATTGCCGGTAGGGCAGTTATAGGGGGTGCTTCTTCAATCATACCACTAAAGGGCGGGCCTCGTCCTGTTCTGCCTCCCAATATTCATCAACTGCTGGCTTAACTCGAGTCCAGTGAATCCAAGACTTGGATTCTAACACTTTTACTGCAAGTGGAGAACACATGACCACAGTATACGGGCCTTTCCATTTAGGTTTCAAGTTTTCCCCTTTCCAGTGTTTTACCCATACTTTGTCTCCCACTTGAATATTATGACTGGGGTACTCAAAAATGGTGGACTGAGGGACACACAATATTGTTGGATTTCTTGTATTTGCTTGTTTAACTCTCCCACCATTTGACTCACCCATGTAGTTCCTAATTGACTTAAGTCCCCTATATGATTTTTCAAGTTAGAACTTATGATAGGGGGTCTTCCAAACATCATTTCAAAAGGAGACAGCCTAATTCCTTTTCGAGAGGTGCACCGCACAGACCAAAGTGCTAGTGGCAATGCATCCACCCACTTAAGGTGAGTTTCAAGGCACACCTTTGTCACCTTTTCCTTTATTGTCTGGTTTATTCTCTCTGCCCTTCCCCCGGATTGAGGATGAAAAGAACAATGGAACCTCCAGTGGGTCCCTAAGGATTTAGCCAGCGTCTGATTTACTTGATGTACAAACTCAGGTCCATTATCTAATGATATGAATGAGGGTACTCCATATCTGGGAATAATCTCCTTGAGCAAGATTCTGGCCACTTCTCGTGCCTGCTTGGTCTTGGTGGGGAAACATTCAGGCCATCCTGAATAATTGCACACTAGGACTAACATTGCTTTATATAGTCCACATTTTGGCATTTCTATAAAATCAACAACCAATGAATCCATAGGATAATATCCCTTAGGCTGACTTCCTGGCGGAAGAATAGGTCCTTGTCTTGGATTAACCTGGGCACAAATGTTACATCTCTCAATTGCATGGGCACATAGAGAGTGAAGACGATTGATATACACAATACGGTGGAGGGCTTCAGCTAATGCACTCTTTCCCATGTGAGTAGTTGAATGAGTTTCCTTTACCACTGGCCAGGCTAAATTCTCAGGTACAAAAATCCTTCTGTCTGGGAGTACATACTACTCTCCCTGCTTGTGTCCTTGCAAATCTACACTTGCCTGTAAATCTTCTGTTTTAGTATATCTAGGACTCAGTCCTCGTGGCATTTCCAATGCTACATAAGCTGTCATGTCAGGGTAAGCTTGGCTGTTTCGGGTTGCTGATAACCTTGCTTCTCTATCAGCTGCTCTATTTCCTTGGGTTACTTCATCTTGTCCCTTTTGATGTCCTTTACAGTGCATGACAGCTACCCTCTTTGGTCCCAAGACTGCTGTTATAAGTCTTTCAATTAGAAGAGGATGTTTAATTTCTTTTCCTGCAGCTGTTAAGAGTCCTCTCTCTCTATAGACTGCAGCATGTTCATGTAATGTGAGGAATGCATATTTAGAATCAGTCCAAATGTTTATACTTTCATCTCTTGCTCTTTCCAGTGCTCGTATGAGAGCCCACAGTTCTGCTGCTTGAGCACTTGTGCCTTTTGGGAGTGGCCCACTTTCTATGACTTTATCAAGTGAGACTACTGCATAGCCCGCATATTGTTCTCCTGTTGAGATGAAACTTGACCCATCAGTAAACCAATTATAGTCCACTGTTTTCAGTGGCACATCAGTTAAATCAGGTCTACATGAGAATTGACTTTCTATCACTTGCATACAGTTATGTTCAACTTTAGGACCTGGTATAGGCAACAGGGTTGCTGGGTTTAGGCCATTTGTCTGCTTTAATGTCACTTGAGGGTTTTGAATGAGGAGAGCTTGATACTTATAAATTCTGGAGTTAGTTATCCATAAATGTCCCTTTGTTTCCAAAACTCCACGAATTGCATGACTGGTATAGATTGTAGTTAGTTCTCCAAAAGTCAATTTATTAGCTTCCTTTATCAGGAGAGCTGTGGTTGCCAGAATTTTAAGACAATGTGGCCATCCCCTTGATACTCCATCAAGTTGTTTTGACAAGTAAGCTATGGGTTGTTGCCAACTTCCCTTTTCTTGAGTCAGGACTCCAAGAGCCATATTATTCTTTGAGTCCATATACAAATTGAAAGGTTTCTCGAGGTTGGGAAGTCCCATAACAGGAGCTTGAGATAATGCCAATTTTAAAGCCTCAAAAGCCTGTGTTTGTTCATGCGTCCAAATAAAGGGCTCTCTTTCTCCCCCCTTTGTGGACTCATACAGTGGTTTGGCTAGCAGGGCAAAATTCGGTATCCATATTCTACAATATCCCGCTGCTCCTAGAAAACCCCGTAATTCTCTCCTATTAGTTGGCTCTGCAATTCGGCACACAGCTTCCTTTCTCTCATGTCCTATTGCTCTCTGGCCTTGACTTATAGTATAACCTAAGTATTTAACCTGGGGTTTCACTAATTGGGCTTTCTCCCTTGAGGCACGGTATCCTTTGTCCATCAACAGATGAAGTACTTGGTTGGTGTTGTCCCAACAAGTTTCCTTTGTCTGTCCAGTTATTAAAACATCATCAACATATTGGAATAGTACATCTCCTTCCTCGCCTGGCTGGAAGTCTTCTAAGTCTGAGGCCAAGGCATTGCCAAAAAGAGTAGGTGAATTTTTAAATCCCTGAGGAAGTCTGGTCCAAGCATATTGTTTTCTCTGGCCTGTTACTGGGTCTTCCCACTCAAAAACAAACAGCTTCTGACTGTCCTTATGTATTGGGATCATAAAGAAAGCGTCTTTCAAATCTACCACAGAGAACCAAACAGCTGATGCTGGAATCAAGCTCAGGAGGGTATATGGGTTAGGCACTACAGTATGTACAGTAATTGTAGCATTATTGACAATACGCAAATCTTGGACTGGTCGAAATGAGCCATCAGCCTTTGGGATGGGTAAGATTGGGGTGTTCCAAGGAGATTGAATAGTTGTTAAAATGCCTGCCTTTAAGTATTTGGTAATATGGTCTTGAATTTCTTGTGTAATGGGGCGAGGATAATTTCTCTGCTGGAGACGAATAGGCACTGCCAGAGGCTTCACTTGAATGACTAGTGGTGTATGGTGACCTGCATGTCCTGGCGGATTATCTTCTGCCCATAACTGGTGCACATCAAACTCCTGCCAAGTATCAAGGACTTGAACCTCTTGGGCCACCATTATTCGCCACATGTCATCTGGAGGATGCTTCATTACTAGTGCCATTTCATCTTTTTCAAATGACAAAGTTGCCCCCATTTTACATAACATGTCTTGACCCAATAAGGGAATGGGACACTCAGGCATATATAGGAATTGGTGTTCAATGTCCCTTCCATTTAGGGAACATCTCAGGGGCTTTAGAAAAGGGTGACAATTTACTGAGTCATCAACTCCCTGTATATTTATGACATCAGCAGAGAAGGGAGCCAATAACTTAGTAACTACATATCTAGATGCCTCCATATCTACTAAAAAGGTCACATTATTGCCCCCTATCTTCATTCGGACCAAGGGTTCGGGGGGGGCTTGACTTAAACCCGGTCCCTTTCAGTCCTCAGGCCATTGTTCAGCTGCGGCCAAACCTATGGCCTCCACTTGTTCTTGAAATTGGCCTCAACCTCTTCCTTGGAATCCATATGGACGAAACATTTTTCCTCTTCCTTCTCCCTGGAAATCATATATTTTGACTTCTTGAGTTAAATGTCCACGTCCCTGTTCTATTCTTCCAAGTTCAAACCTTTTAGGACATTCACGTTGCCAATGTCCCTCTTCCTTACACAAAACACACTGATTCCTTCCTATGGTTCTGGAATTGCCTGACAATGCAGCTGCCAGCAATTCAGCCTTACGTTGCATTTTATCTTCTTTCTTCTTCTCTTCCACCTTCTCTCTATTGACATAAACTTTACGTACAATTTCCATCAATTGACTCATAGTCATGCCCAATGCCCCTTCTTGTTTCTGAAGTTTCTTTTTAACATCGGGGGCACTTTCCTTTGAATTCCTTGCACTCCTGCCCCCTGAACTTGAATATTGCCATCATCAACATTTGCCGGTTGAATTGGGACCGGTAGTTGCATGCCTTGGGCCATAGGACGATGCACAGGGGCGTATGGAGGAGGATTATCTTCTTCATAGGGTTCAGTCTTTAAGACAGGTTTGGCTTCAGTCTGACTCTTCGTGACCTGAGATCTGGGATTTCTATTCATTCTGGCCACACAGACCCGCATGAGTTCCACTCTACATTTGCGAAGCCATTGAGGATTCTGTTTTACTACTACTTGCCACTGGTTAATATATTGGTATTGATCTGGGTGACCATGATCTGGGTCAGTAACAATTTGGTGGACTTTTGAGATGAAGTCTAGATTAAAACTACCTTTAGCCTTCCATCCTACATTGAATGTTGGCCAGTCATTTTCACAGAATTTCTTTAAGTCTCCTGGATTGGCCTTGGGGTCTCCATAATCTCCACTAAAACCTTTCTTAAAATTCCTCAACATACACTGAAGAGGTGTCCGAGGAACACTTCCTCCACCACCCATTTTCTAAAACACTGCCACTGACCTGTGATGCCGGACGTTCCAACGGTCACCAACAGGAACTGCAATGGCTTAACCACCCACACAACAACTCTTGGGTCTCTTTAGGATGCACCGATCCCGGACCCAGGGGGGTGATCAGGCCCCCTCTTCCACTCTCAAAACGAGTGGGTCTACAATTCCACAATACTTGCCTGCAGGCGTCTTCTTTTCCAACCAGCTTTGTTTCGTGACTTGTTTTGATTCCGTTCAGGTTCTTGGATCGGTCGGTTGTCCACCAAATACCCCTGCGGTGCCGTCCGCCTCCTTCTGGAGAAATCATCCGTGCCGGCTGAAGGTTTAGCGTGACGGCCCCGCTTGGGCACCGGTCGGTCCGTGCCGTCCTCAGCAAAATATTGCTCCAAGTCCCATCTTGGGTCGCCAGAAAAATGTTGCAGAAAACCACAGGACTCAGACCACGGAATCAAAAGAAGTTGGTTTATTTGCGCAAAGGTTCAGAGCAAAAATCATAACAACCTCTGAACCCCTTCTCATGGAACAACAAGTACATATATACTCTTCAGAAACAGCAAAACACGGAAATGTAACTTGTTAGCATTGATTGGTTACTTGAATGACAGCCCCCTGTTGCTATGCTAGAATAGCGAAATATCTTGTCCCCCTCTCATGGATCTAGGTTACAGGTATCTTGCCAAAGCATTTCCTGCAGTTCGTTTGTGGTTAGCTACCAGCAAGAGCAAGACATAGAAACGAGACATACTTGCAACAGAGCCTCAAGCTTGACACTCATATGTGACCGACAGATGAACTTGTGGTTTGACATTTTTCACTTCCTTTTTTTGCTTCTTCTAGCTAATACACGCATTTAAGACTCATGTCCTATTTTATGACCTATGTCTTGTTTTATGTCCTGCCTTAATCATATATTGAAATAATCTTCTGTGGCATTTCTCTAATTGTTTATCTATCAATCCTCAAAGGAAGCATTCTGACTTCAGCTGAATATTTATTTTTAAAATCCTCTGTCTCAGTGTATGTATCTGAATCCAATTTTGTCAGCTTTTTTACATATCCACCAAGCACGATAAAATGTCCCTTCATGTTCCTTACTTTTCCAACTCTACAAAGTTTCCCAATAAAAAGCACGTCACAAAATCTCTGTTAGTCTGTTTTGGTTGAGCTGGCTTGAGAACCAAAACTAGGAGCACTCCAGGCACTCTTTCCTTGCGTTGCCCCGTCTCGTCCCCTCCAAGATTCCTGAGAGACCGAGAGATTTAGTTGCTGAATTGGAATTCAAAAGTTAGCATATGTTTGTGTATGTGAGTGTTTGTTTGTGTTTGTGTTTAGAAGAAAAGGGGAAGGAAAACAGGACACTGTTATGTTTGACAAAATTTAAGAAACTTTCCTTGAAACATCATCCCTTCCCATTTTTTTTTTAAAATAGAGAATCAAAATGACTCTCATTTTCCTGGAATATTTAGTCTTATGTCCTGGGCCTTGCTCAGTCATTCAGCAAGGCTCAGGAAGGCTGCAGGAAGGCTGCAGGGACCCGGACAGACCACGGGTCTGCCCGGGACCCAGACAGGCTGTCTCCGGCCTTGCGCGCATGCGCAAGGTGGGAGAACGGCCTGCAATGATTGGATGTGCATCCCCTTGCAGGGGAATATAAAAGGCCAATGGCCATTGTGTTCTTGCTTCTGTTCTGTGACTGTTTCAATAAAGAGATCCTTGTTGTGAACCAGCCTCATCTCGATGTCTTCTGTGCAAGAACAGAACATTAAGTATTCACTCATTTTCTTTCTTTATTAGATTTATATCCCAAATTATTTCATGAGCTCAAGATAGTGGACAAAGTCCTCATTCCTGTTTTCCCTCCATCCAATCACTGTTTGATATTTATCCCCATGAAGCCTATGGGCTACAGAAGACCAAATGTCCCTACACATTTGAGCCAGATGAAATAGACCAAATACACCAAACAATTATAGGCCAGGAGACCATCTCATTGGTGGGGTCTTTTCTGTAACAACTGTTGAGTTTCAACCATACAGTTTCCACAGGTATCCTACTGAAGTTAACTTGTATGTCATTCCTTAAGACCAGCCCACTCACAAATGATTCCAAAAGCTCCAAATTTTGATGTTTTCAGTTTTTCTTCTGATGCCTTTAGTAAACCCTCTTTTGCCTTCAGGAAGAGAGTTTTAGAGTTCACTAGTGCCACAGCTCCCTGTTTAGTGTGGAACTAGCTTTGGTATATATATCTTTAGATTATTTGGCCAGTTCCAGTTGTGACTAAAGTGACAGAGGAGGGTTCTTCTTTCCTCCTTCTCCTTAAATTTGTCTCAGCTATTCTGGAACCAAATCGAAGGAATCCAGGTTAAAAGAATGTCTGTCTGGTCTAAGATATAGAGGTTCAAGGAAAGAAGAGTAGGTGGTCTTGGTTTCAGCTTGCACAACAAGAGATTTCCAGAAATTAAATCAAATTAAATCAAATGCTTCGAGGGGGGGGGAGAAATCTTGTGGGGTTTATGGATTAAATGGGCATATGATGTCTATATATATCCAGGAGAACATCCACATAATATTAGAACATCCTCTCCTTCCTTTTTGCCATCTATGAGATCAATCATATCTCCAGCTCCTACCCAATGTCACCCCAGGCTACAATCCCCACAACAACAATTTGAACACCAGATTGAGTTGGGAGGCTGTGTTGGACCTTCTCGCATCTGGGGAGGACAATGTTACTAACTAAAGCTGTGGAAGGCAGAAGGACCTTTTTATTGTCCTTAAAGGAGATGAGACAAATACCTCCTCTCAGATAGCCACCATGCTGGCCACCTACAAAATCCCATAGGTGGGTGCATATCGCTCCATAGTCTACCTTCCATGGTCATCAGAAAGAGGTCCAATGTCTGAGCAGAATAAACAGATATGCAGTGCCTGCGACCAAAGTTTTATTTGCAAAAGGTGGACCTCTCACTCTGTCATGCAAGCAAACATCTGGTATGAAGACATACTTTTTCCTCTCTGTGATATAAAACGAAGAATATTTTAGATACACTCCTTTCTTTTTCATTCTTTTTCAGGTCAGCTAAGTTTTTGCTGCTCCATTTCAAAGCGATAAAACTCCCCTTCCCCTTTTTCCATCAGAGGTTCTCCAGAGAAGGATCCAGTATCTGGGGATTGTCAAACTTCTCCATTGGACCTTGACTGGTCTCATTGCAAGAAATACTGAAAATGGAGAGGGATTCAGGAGGAACTTTATTTCTGTGCTTCTCCAAAATGATGTTTCTGTTGTTTTGTCACACATCACATCAAATATTTAATCCATACTGCTAGCCTTTTCAACAAATGGAATCACATTACTATCATTATTTACTATTCAGAGGCTATGATTGAATTTGAGTTCATGATTTCACAAGCTTCTTACTTATAGAATAATAAAAGCCACCATAGAAAAAGTGTTCATTATGACAGTTACGTGCAATTTGTTATAGAGGCCTCTTCCTTGCACAAAAACCCATTATTTTCTAAAATAATTTGTAAGTAAAACATCTCTTTGTTCCTATTCCAAACATGGCTTGTCTTTGAAAGGCTGGGCAAAATGTCCAGACAAAGAGGAACTGGAGCCATTCTCCCAGGAAGAGATTGAAAGATCCTGCCCATGTACAACCCCCTCATTTAGCTCACATTCTGGAGACTGTGGCACAGGCCTTAAAAGTGTGTATTCTTCCGGGTCCACAAACATTCTTGTAGTCAGGCACTGAGAGTGAAAGTCAAGGTCTGTAAAATGGGAATAGATTCAAAAACAAGTCCACATGTCTCCAAGAATGGCCCATCCTATGCACATCACCTGTCAACGCTGCTAACATCGGATGTTCTTGCTTTGACAACAGATGGAAATGTAGCCATCTTTTCTCTATCGCTTTTAGAGTTTGTTGATGCTGAGAGGGGGAATGTGGATGAGAGTCCAGCTAGTCATAACAATAATAACTCAGCCATGGGAACCCAAGGTTATTAGGTCCAGAGTTGATAGAAATTTGGCGGGCAGGAGAGATGGGGAGAAAACCCGTGCTTCAAGTTAATTGGGGAATGTGATTTATGACTGTTAATTGGAGGAGGGAATTGCGCTTTGCTACTTTGTGCCAGGGGAGGGGAATTCAGTTTTTGGCTTCAACTATGTAGTGCCAATACTTTGTTTCTCGGATAAAAGATTATTTAAGGAAAACAATGCCTTAAAGTTCTTTTGAAGAGATTCATCTGTCAGAACCATGACATCACCACCAGGATGCTCCTGCTACCCCTTCTGACTCAATCCCCCAGTTCTCCCTTCTATGCCAAGGTGTACATATCACTGTACCTTCTTTGCAAACAAGAAATGTAATGTATTGGCCACAACTGCTTTCAATTACTTGCTTAATGTCTGACTTACATTGCTGTATTGTTTAACAGTTGCTGTTACTGAAAGCCAGACTGGCTGTCTCCAAGCTGATAATGAGGCTTGGGGCGGGGAACTGTTACTTTAAATCTATTGGTTGCCATCTAGAGGCTAACTGTATAAATAGCTGTGCAGCAGCTTTTAGGGCTGTGTTCTGTCCTTAGGGTGGTAGACATTGAAGAACAGAAACAGAAAAGAAAATGAAACTGGCTCCGCCCTTTTATACAAGGAGCTCTGGGTAATCTTAACCAATCATTGCACGGGGTTTCTCCTGTGTTAAAAGAGCAAGCATGCCCGGGTCTCCAGACATCCAGGCTCCGCAGCAGCCACGTGGCCACTAGCTTCGCCTGGTTCCTGTCCTGCACCTGCTGTCTTAACACAAGCTCAGTACATTACAGGCTGCTTCTGTTCTGAGTTAATAAACTTGTTGTTGTTTGAACACTCTGCCTCATTCAATGCCTAAAGAACCGAAGATATAACAGTATAACAGTGGCGATGAGGGTGGGATGTGCTGCTTCATTGAGAGAGCTTGAAGTCACTAGGGGGTGAGGTCAGCACAGAGCCTGACAGGAACTATGTTTCCCCCCCTCCTTGGTCTGCCAGCAAGCCACGCTGGAGACCACCACGCCCTAAGGATCCATCTAGGGCCTACACAGAAGCCAGCAGTGCAAGGCATTGAACAAAGAAACAAACCACCATGGGGAAGGTCGGAAAGCTCGAAGAATTCGATGTAACTCACCCGGAGAGATGGGCGTCCTACATCTCCCATGTCAAAAATTACCTCTGCGCCAACCAGGTCACCGAAGATGGATTGAAGGCCGCGACACTCCTCTGCGTGTGCGGCCCCGCCACCTTCGACATTGCAGAGAACCTGGTCGCCCTGGTGCCGCTCAAGTCGGTCTCCTACGCGGACTTGAAAAAAAAGCTCCAAGACCACTTTAAGCCCAAGTTATCCATTATAGTGTGGAGGTACGCTTTTGAGCAGCAGGAGCAACAACCTGGCGAGTCTGCAACAGAATTCATTACCACTCTTTGTCAAGCATCCCGACTCTGCAATTTCACGGATTTGGAGGAGAGACTACAAGACCATTTAGTCTGTGGACTCCGGAATCGAGAGCTCCAACAAAAACTGTTCGCTAAGGAGACTCTCTAGCTACAAGAGGCCTTGAAGGAGTCATGGCTGACGAAGCCACCGGAGGGGCCCTTAAAGAGCTGCGGCCCTCCAAAAGAACGCCAGGCACCGAAGCCGTCCACCATGAGGACGCCGAGTGGATGGAAGACACCGACTCAGACTACGAAGTCGACCAGCTACGAAAGCACCCGGAGAAGGGACTGCAGCCAGCTGGGAAGGCAGTTCCATTCCTTAAATGCATGGGCTGTGGAGGCCACCATCAACGCATGGATTGCCAATTCCGAAGTGCAACGTGCTGGGCGTGTGGCAAACCAGGCCACATCGCTGCCGTCTGCCGAGGTCGTCAGAGGGACCGCCCAAAAGAAGACGCATTCAGGAGAAGTACCGGGGCCCTGGGTCAACACCGAGTAGGGTTCTGCTCCAGCCGAAGGAGCGTATTCCGCATTGGTGCCCATCGCCCCCTAAAGCAGAAGCTTAGACTACAGGTCAAGCTTCAGGGAGTTCCATGCAAGATGGAACTGGACACGGGCTCAGCCATGTCCATCATTTCACAAGGAACATTCAGGCACCTATGCCATCATAGCAACAGATGGGCCAAGCTCCGGCCATCTAATCTACTACTCACAGACTTCCAAAACTCCCAAGTGGCGGTCAAAGGTGAAGCCACACTTCTGGTGGAATTCAAGGGGTTCAAGGGGCCACTAGATGTTGTAGTGGTGGAAAGCCAATGCACGAGCCTCATAAGGCTCCATTGATTTGATGTATTGGGCATTCAAGTAACCGGCACTCACTGAACACAAACAGCAGATCTGCCTGCAGTCTGCCAAGAGTTCGCAGATGTTTTCAGTTCTAGTCTAGGGGAGTACAAGGGTCCTCTGATCGCACTCAAACTTGATCCTATGGTAATTCCAATACGGATCAAGCCTCGTAGAGTGCCTTTCGTGTTAAAACCCAAAATCGACGCAGAGCTGGATAAGCTAGTGGAACAAGGGGTATTGCAGCCCACAGACAGTGGGGTGTGGGAGACCCCCATAGTAATGCCATTAAAGGCCAACAGAGAAGTGCAAATATGCGCTGACTATAAGTGCGAATATGCGCTGACTAACAGAGCACTTCAACAGCACGCATACCCTGAGCCAGTTGTCAGCCATATTTTGGCATCATTGCAAGGAGGCCGCGTATTCGCCAAATTAGATTTGGCACAGGCCTATCAACAACTGCCTGTGGATGAGGCCACGGCGGTAGCCCAGACCATTGTCACCCATAGGGGGGCTTTTAAGGTTAAGCGCCTACAGTTCGGGATGAGTGTAGCCCCAGGGCTGTTCCAGGGAGTGATGGAGCGCACGCGCAAGGGAATTCCTGGGGTTTTCCCATACTTCGATGATGTCCTCATTGCTGGGGAATCGGTTGAGATTCTGGCTGAATGGCTTAAGGCCGTCCTTCAGCGGTTCCGCGACGTGGGACTTAAACTAAAAAAAGAAAAGTGCAAGATTGGGGTAGAGTCAACCGAGTTCCTTGGTTTCCGCATCGATGCCGAAGGCATTCATCCAGCGGAATCCAAATTAAAAGCAATACAGCAGACCCCAAGGCCGAAGTCAAAGGGAGAGCTTCAGGCTTTCCTAGGCCTTTTGAATTTTTACCATGCCTTCCTCCCAAACAAGGCCGCAATGGCAGAGCCATTACACTGGCTCTTGGATAGATAAGCTCAGTGGCAGTGGACCAGTGTCCACAAGAGTAGCTTCCAAGCAGTCAAATCACTGCTGTCGTCGAACTCAGTTCTCACTCATTTCAATGAGCAGCTGCCTGTCTGCATTGCGTGTGATGCATCGCCATATGAGGTTGGGGCTGTGTTAAGCCACTTAATGGCTGATGGGAGGCAGAAGCCCATCGCGTATTACTCCAGGACCCTATTGTCCGCAGAGCGCAACTACGTGCAAATTGACAAGGAGGCTCTGACCATTGTGGCCGGAGTTAAAAAATTCCATGACTACTTGTATGGCCGCCAGTTCACAGTCTTTACGGACCACAAGCCACTCCTAGGGTTGTTCACCACAAACAAATAGACACCTCAGATTTTGTCTCCTCGAATGCTGAGGTGGTCTATCTTCCTGTCAGCCTACAGCTACAGGATAATTCACAAACCGGGCAAGGAAATGGGCCATGCAGACAGCCTGAGCAGGTTGCCCCTGCCACATGTGGAGCCAGATCCAGCTCTGGCTGCACGCATCCTGGCTATCCAGGATGCGCTGGAATCTCCCCTTCATGCTGGGGACATAGCTGCTGAGACAGCAGCTGACAAAACGCTGAGTCATGTGCTAAACTGGGTACACACAGGATGGCTGGACAAATGTCCAGGGCCAGAATTTCAGAGTTTCTTCATGAGAAAAGATGAGCTTTCAGCTAAGGGGTGCATCCCTTATGGGTCCTAGGGTCATAGTCCTGAGCTCTTTAAGGCCCAGGGTCCTAGAGTCTCTGCACGAGGGTCATCCGGGAATAGTCCAGATGAAGGCACTTGCGAGGAGCTACCTTTAGTGGCCAGGGCTAGATAAAGCCATCGAGGCCCAAGTACATGGTTGCTACATGTGCCAGCAATCCAGACTGGAGATGCCGCAAGCCCCTGTCCACCGATCAGAGGATACACACACACTGTGATCAAGAATCCACATCGATTTTGCCGGGCCCTTTCAGGGACAGCTGTTTCTAATAGTGGTAGATAGCCATTCTAAATGGTTAGAGGTCGCACCAGTCCCTACTATGACCACTGCCAGGACCATCCAGGAACTGCGCAGAATCTTTGCAACACACGGACTTCCAGACGTGTTAGTCTCTGACAATGGGACTCAGTTTACCGCTTCTGAATTCCAGTCTTTCCTCAGGGCAAATCTAATATGGCATACCACATCAGCTCCCTTTCACCCGGCCTCGAACAGCCAAGCGGGATGTCAAGGCTGCTAACATCGAATGTTATGCTTGACAATATATATATATGGATGCAGACATTCACTATTTAACCTGTGCATTACTTTAAGAGCCACTATTAGGTAGTATGGGGGGAGGGAGTGAAAGAATGTGCTGAGAACTATTTAGCCATAACAATGTTTTAGCAGAGCGTCTTCAAAGGAAGAAATGTGAGAAGATAGATAGTATGACAGGAGGGAAAGCTCACACTTTAAACTAATTGGGGAATGTGATTTATGACTTGTCACACGAGGGAGGAGAAAATGCTTAGACACTGTGGGAAGAAGTAGGAGGGTTTAGTTTTTGGCTTCACTTTATTCGTACTGAAGTAATGTTGCATAAATAAAGAGTTTTCTGGGCAAAAATGTCTCAGATTTCCTTGAATTTGCATCTTCCCTTTGGAACCTTACATCAAGCCAAAAACCAACAAAATATTTAGACGTTTAGGGATCTGAATTCCTAGTCACTACTCCAAAAATAAAGGAGTAGACTGACGAATGAAGAGAACATCATGGAAGGAGAGGAATTACCAGAGACTAGCTTTCCTACAGCTGTAAGTCCCTCAGAGATGGGAGCCGCAGCATGCGAACCTGTTGAGAGAGAACCCTCACAAGTCCCCCAGCTGTGAGCCAAGCCAAAAAGATTAAAAGAGCTGATTTGGTCTTCAGACTGGGACAAGACAAGTGTGGAATCCGGAGATTTCGTAACAGCTTCCACCTCTTCCAAGATGGATGAGTTAGAGCCACAACAAAGAGATCTTCACAGATTACATCCCCCACGCCAGTGGAAAACTGCCAAGCCTTCGGCAGCTGAAGACTCGGGTGAGTGGAGATGTCAATTTACAACTCATAGTGAGTCTGTGGAGAATTTAGCAGAGAGATTTGAAGCATTAGAAGTAAGGGGTGCGGAACAGTCCCTGCTGAGAGGGGCCCCCAGCCCTTCCCTCACAGATCAACCAGTTTTCCGACCCCTGGAACCCCTTGCCAGGGCCTCCAGCCCAGCAGAGAGAGGGAAACCCAGCCCGGGGGCCCTGCCTCAATGGGGAGTTTGGCAGCCCCCTCAGAGGGAAGATAAAAAGCCTCTGAGCATGCGTCAGCTGATGGAGGTCTTACAGCAGCTTGGGATGGTGCAAGGGCAGCAGAGGGCACCATCACCCCCCACAGGCCAACACCAGAGAAGGCAGAAACCGCCCTCACCTATTCAGCAACCCTTGGCCATGCAACAGCAACAAGGCTGGGGCCAATCACAACTGAGAGTGCCAGCCCTGCAGCAGCCAGCCCCGAACGTGCAACCCTTGGCCATGCCACAGCAACAAGGCTGGGGCCAACCACAGCTGAGAGCACCAGCCCTGCAGCAGCCAGCCCCGAACGTGCAACCCTTGGCCATGCCACGGCAACAAGGCTGGGGCCAACCCCAACTGAGAGCGCCACCCCTGCAGCAGCCAGCCCCGAACGTGCAACCCTTGGCCATGCAACAGCAACAAGACTGCGGCCAGCAGCAACAACCCCAGTGGGCCCCACAACAGCCTATGATGGCTCCACATCTCAGAGCAACTTTCGATGGGGACTCAGAGAAGCTAATTTTTTCCCCCAATCAAGTACGTTCTCATTTAAATCGCTGGGCCCACCTCTACCCAGACCCAGGTGCGATGGTCGATGTGATTGCGTCCAACCTAGAGGGAGAGGCATCCGAATGGCTAAACAATTTATACAATGAGCAAGCCCACGAATTAGGCAATCCCCACCTCTTCCTCTTGGGTCTCAGAGAGAGATTTGAGGACCCTTCTACCAGCCTTAGAGCAGGAGGACAAATCCACAAAATAAAACAAGCCGGTAGACCTGCTCTAGAGTATGTGCATGAATTCCGCAAGATAGCTGGTCGAATAGAGGGGTGGCCGGAGCAATCCCTAATCCATCTTTTCATTGAGGGGCTAGATGATCACCTCTCCCAGGCCTGCCTCATTCGAGCAGTACCTGATCAGCTACACGAGTGGTACCAGACAGCGGTGAAGCTGGACATTCAACTCACCCGCTATAAGAAGCCTCCCCCACCTGAACCCGAGATAAGACCTGAGCAACCCAGATGACAACCGCCCCCCCGAAAACCCCCAATGGCTACAACCACCGAAAGGCCCAGACCACCAGCAGGTCCCCCGATCACATGCTTCCGGTGTGGACAACAGGGACATCGAGCATCGAACTGCCCGGTCCCCTACCCCCAACAGCAGAATAAACTGGCACCTGCAGTGAGGAAAAGACCTAGCCAACAGCCATCGAGAGAAAAATCCAGTGGGATCACACAGCAACTGGTTGCCCAAGCTACCTCCCCTACACAGGAGGACGCCGGAGCTGAGACTGGACCCGCCGCCAATCTACCCTTTTTTGACAGTGATGACGAAGGAGAGAATGACCCAATGGTGAGTCGACTTGTCCCTCCTTTCAAACTGGCTGCAAGGCTAATCAGCCCTAAGTCAGGAGCACAGACAGACTTAAAAGTGCTAGTGGATTCTGGATGCTCCCGATGTATCATTAGCTTGCCCTTTGCCATGAAATTGGGAGTACGAGCAAAATTGCTCTCCAAGCCAATGAGGTTTGAGCAAGCCGATGGCTCCCTGATGGGAGGAACTTTTGTCACGCAACTAACTGAGCCTCTACGCCTAGAAATAGGTGAGCACTGGGAGTTCATACGTTTCCTAGTGGCTCCAAAACTAACTGAGGCTGTGATCCTAGGATTAGCCTGGTTAGACAAATGGAAGCCATTTATCTGGTGGGAGAAAGGGATGAGAACTGTGAGGTTACCAATTGGGCCAACCCCCCCCCGATTCGACAGACATTATGGAACACTTTAGGCCACCAAATGAGCGAGCACTTATAACTGCCGCACTGTCACCAGATGATTCACTCATCCCCAATGAATACCGGGACTTAGCAGAGGCATTCAGTGAGAATGAATGCGATGTTCTACCCCCTCACAGACCCAATGACTGTTCCATTGAATTGGTGCCAGGCGCCAAGCTCCCCCGCCCGAGAATGTACGCCATGTCCCCCCTCGAAATGGAAGAGATGCAGCAATACATGAACAAGAACCTAAAGAGGGGGTTCATTGAAAGGGCCAAATCTACTATGGGAGCCCGTGTTATTTAAAGAAAAAAAAGATGGGTCTCTTCGTCTCTGTGTAGACTATAAGGGTCTTAACGCTGTAAGTGTGCACAACAAGTACCCCCTCCCCCTCCTACAGGACTTATTAACTCATCTAGCTAAGGGGAGTGTCTTCACTAAGTTAGACCTGAGAGAGGCATATTACCGAGTGAGAATAAAGGAGGGAGACGAGTGGAAGACTGCCTTCAACTGCCCCATGGGGAGCTATCAATTCAAGGTCATGCCATTTGGGCTACAGGGGGCCCCAGCTGTATTCATGCAACTGATTAATGAGGTCCTACATGATCACCTGTACAAAGGGGTCCTGGTGTACCTTGACGATATCCTTATATACAGCACGAATATGACTGAACACGTAAAGCTGGTGAGAGAAGTATTAAAGAAACTACTAAATGCCAAGCTTTGTGCCAAATTGTCAAAATGTGAATTTCATCAGACCCGATTAGATTACCTCGGTTACAGAATTTCCAACGAGGGTATAGAGATGGATCCAGCTAAGGTGAAAGCTATAATTGAGTGGCAACCCCCAAGAACCCGCAAACAGCTCCAGAGCTTTCTAGGTTTTGCCAACTTCTACCGTCAATTCATCCCTTCTTTTGCCAAGATTGCCCTACCCCTTACAGACTTACTCAAAACAGGGGAAAAAGGAGGGAAGCCACGACCGGGCCAATCACTAGCATGGACTATGAACTGTCAAACGGCTTTTGAGAATTTGAAAAGACTATTTGCCACTGAACCAGTTCTAAAGCACCGCTGTCCAGGGGAACCTTTTATAATACAAGCCGATGCCAGCGATGTGGCCGTTGGAGCTGTACTACTTCAAAAGAACAAGGATGGAGTCCTGCAACCCTGCGCCTACACCTCCAAAAGATTTACGGAAAGTGAACAGAGATGGGCAATATGGGAAAAAGAGGCCTTTGCAATTAGATGGGGGTTGTTAAACTGGCGACACTACCTAGAGGGGAGCAAAGTGCCATTTGAACTATGGACAGATCACAAAAACCTAGAGGCACTGAAAAATCCCCGCAAATTGTCCCCAAAGCAAGTACGGTGGGCACAATACTTTAACTGCTTCAACTTTACTCTAAAGTACATCCCAGGGGGAAAAAAGTTCCTAGCTGATGCACTATCTAGATTGCCCCAATACAAAAGCAAACGTGAAGAAGTTAATGAGGTGATTATCTCTAATCCACAGCCTGTTGCACAAATCACACCTTGCAGGGTCCCCAATCCGGATGACCCTGGAGCAAAGAAATTAAAATGAGAGCTCCTCACCGATCAATGGTTCAAAGATAATCAAACCTCCTTGACATGCCGGGATGGTTTGGCTTACAAGGGAGGGGAACTGTATTTACCCAAATCCCTCTGTCTAAATGCTCTCAAACATAGCCATGATGTTAAACAGGCTGGACACTTTGGATACCTAAAAACTCTACATCTCACCCGCCGGCAATTCTGGTGGCCTGGACTGAAACGGGATGTGGAAAATTATGTGAAGAGTTGTACCATATGTGCCACAATGAAAAGAATCCCGGGGAAAACCCCTGGGTTACTGCAGCCGGTGGCAGACCCTTCCCAACCCTGGGAAGAAATAGCTATGGACTTTATCGTAGACCTACCTGAAAGTAGAGGAAATACTGTCATCTGGACTGTGATAGACCTGTTTTCGAAGCAGGCTCATTTCATCGCCTGCAAAGGACTCCCATCTGCCCAACGACTGACCAAATTGTTCCTGAAACATATCTACCGACTGCACGGCGCCCCTAAGCAAATAATCTCTGATAGGGGGGTGCAGTTCACAGCAAAGTTCTGGAAGAGTTTTCTTAAATTAATTGGATCATCTCAAGGCTTATCCTCTGCTTTTCATCCAGCCACCAATGGATCTGCAGAAGCCGCCAACAAAATGGTGGAGCAATATCTCAGATGCTACATATCCTATCAACAGACTAACTGGACTGACCTCCTCCCTTTTGCAGAGGTGGCGTACAACAATTCTGTGCACAGCAGTACCGGCTACACACCTTTTAGAGTAGCCACAGGCAAAGAGTTCGGTCCAATACCTGAATATCCCCAAGTGCCAACCGCTTCCCAGACACTTGACCAATGGGTGAGGGGATGGGAGGAAATTTGGAAGAACACTAAATCTGCTTTAAAAAAGACTTTTGAAACCTATAAAAAGCAAGCTGACAAAAAGAGGGCTCCCCAAAGAACGTTTCAAGTTGGGGAAAAAGTCTATCTGTCAACCAAATATTTACGCCTTAAATTACGTAGCAAGAAGTTAGGACCGAAATTCCTAGGGCCATTCCCTATCGTAAAGGTCATCAATCCGGTCACCGTAAAACTGAAACTTCCTAGACTTCTGGGTAAAATTCACCCTGTTTTCCACAGTAGCTTGTTAAAACCTTATCGGGGCTCCACTATAAGACCTCCCCCAAAGAAAGCACCTGGGCCCCTCGTAGTTGCAGGGCAGACCCATTATGAAGTGAAACGTAGTCTTGATTCCAGAATCTTTAACGGCAAATTGCAGTACTTAGTACAATGGAAAGGATACCCGCTATCTGAAGCCACCTGGGTGAAATCATGCGAGGTGGAAGCTGACAGACTCGTCAAAAGATTTCATGCAAAATATCCCAACAAACCGAAACCTGATCATTAACATATGCTTTTGTTTATATTACAGGATCTGTCGTTTTTGTAAGGGGGGCCGGATGTCAAGGCTGCTAACATCGAATGTTATGCTTGACAATATATATATGGATGCAGACATTCACTATTTAACCTGTGTATTACTTTAAGAGCCACTATTAGATAGTATGGGGGGGAGGGAGTGAAAGAATGTGCTGAGAACTATTTAGCCATAACAATATTTCAGCAGAGCGTCTTCAAAGGAAGAAATGTGAGAAGATAGATAGTATAGCGGGAGAGAAAGCTAATTGGGGAATGTGATTTATGACTTGTCACACGAGGGAGGAGAAAATGCTTAGACACTGTGGGAAGAAGTAGGAGGGTTTAGTTTTTGGCTTCACTTTATTCGTACTGAAGTAATGTTGCATAAATAAAGAGTTTTCTGGGCAAAAATGTCTCAGATTTCCTTGAATTTGCATCTTCCCTTTGGAACCTTACACGGAACACATGGTCCTCACAACCAAGGAGTCACTAAAACGGATTGTCACAGGGAATTGGCACCACAGACTGGCAGATTTTCTACTTTGCCAACGCACAACTCCCTGTACCGCCACGGGCAGAAGCCCTGCCGAACTCAGATGGGGCCGACATTTGATCACCAAGCTGGACAGGCTGCACCCCGACCGGGTTGCCTCGGACTCTGCTCAGCCAAAGGCACCTTGGAATTTGCAAGTGGGTGACCGGGTTTGGATCTGGAATTACAGGCAAGGGGCTTTGTGGGTGGCAGCAGTGGTTGTTAAGGTGTCGGGACCACTCTCTTATGAGGTGGTCCTGGAAGATGGGTGAGTCATTCGCCAGCACATTGACCAGCTGCGTCAGAGGCTAGCGAACCAATCACTGGCTCAGGCTTCTCAAGAGGGCTGCACGCAAGGGCCATGCAACAGTGGCCCAACAGAGGAGCTTGCACGCTCCAACAGAACTCTTACTCAAGGAGACGGGGAAAAGACCGTAGGAGAGCTTCCCCCAGACAGACAGACAATATCCGCTGAACAGAACCGGCAAACTGCACTGAGGGACAGCCCTGCAGACTTTGCTGCACGATTGGACTTTGGTTTGGGCCGAGTGGAAATGGCCAGCGAAAGGCACCCAAGTCAACCTGACTTCACTGGACCTCAGAGCCCTGGCCTACCCAGCCAGGCAGGCGAGCGGGTAGACCGGGAGACCCCTGCAACCCCTAGACATTCAGAACGGTCAAGAAGGCCACCTAAATATCTGCAGGACTATGTCCATCAATTGAGAGTTTGAGCCATCTAGGGGGAAGGGGTGTAATGTATTGGCCACAACTGCTTTAAATCACTTGCTTAATGTCTGACCTACATTGCTGTATTGTTTAACAGTTGCTGTTACTGAAAGCCAGACTGGCTGTCTCCAAGCTGATAATGAGGCTTGGGGCGGGGAACTGTTACTTTAAATCTATTGGTTGCCACCTAGAGGCTAACTGTATAAATAGCTGTGTAGCAGCCTTTAGGGCTGCTTCTGTTCTGAGTTAATAAACTTCTTGTTGTTTGAACACTCTGCCTCATTCAATGCCTAAAGAACTGAAGATATAACAAGAAACATAATCTTTCTGACAACTGACCCAGATACACCAGGAACACAGGCATACCCAACCACCCCTTTTGAGCTCTTGGCAGTCATGGGAGGGGGAATCACACACAGCCTCAGAGATGTGAAGGTCAAAGAACCACACCACCATGGAGTGTATCCAAACACAACCAGAAGAAGGGAAACCATGTCCCTTCAAACTGGTTTTTGGTGGTGGGGCAATGAATTAGTATCAAGCAAAAAAAATATTTGCCCTATATTTTTCTCTGTATTTACTCAATGATACAATTCAAAAACATTCAGTGTCCTCAACCTAGAGTGGCACCAAACTCCGTAGCTCTGGGTGACCTTACCCAGCAGTCTCTGGAGAAAAGATATCACGTTAAAGGACAGCAGAGGTCAACAGCATAGGTCAGTGGTGGCGAACCTTTTAGATACTGAGTGCCCAAACTGCAACCTAAACCCCACTTATTTATCGCCGGGTGCCAGGTGGGCGTGGTTGTGGTGGTCATGGCAGATTGGGTGGGTGTGGCCAAGGTGGGCGTGGTCACCTCAATGTTGCTAGTGAGGAGGGACGCCTGTGGGGGGTGGGCAGGGTTGGGGGAGATCCAGGGGGTCTCTGGCAGGTGGGGCGGTAGGCAGGAGGCTCGTCCTGTGGGGTGAGGTGAGGCAGGGCGGGGGTGCCATTACCATGGGGCAAGGCAAGGGCTGGGGCGGCTGCTGCCTGACACCATCGGCCCCCGCACACAGAGGCCAGCGAGCTCATGGGGGCCAACGGTGCCCGTCACCAGCCATAGCCTGCCGGCCCCTCGACTGGCGCACTCTGGGGCTCTGCAGCCCGCCGCCAGCAGTTCAAAGAAGCCACCTCTGAGCTGGATGGCTGGTCAACAGCTGAGGAGGCAATGCAGTGGGTCATGCCCGGGAAAAGGAGAGCATGCGAGGCCAGGAGGGATGGGATGGGGGGGAGGGAAACCAGCCGTGCCGGGATGCATCCGGCCACGTGGGACCTCGGCGAGTTAGCAGGCAGCTGGTTGAAGAGGGACAGTTGCCATCTCCGGGGCATGGCGTGCGTGCCCACAGAGAGGGCTCTGAGTGCCACTTCTGGCACATGTGCCATAGGTTCGCCACCACCGGCATAGGTGTTGAAATACTGTGTCTTCCTGCAGCATCATTTTCCGGACATGTCCTAACAGGACAGACCACAACCACTACAGAACACTGTATATGTGTATATAAGGGTGTATATGTAATTTTTCACTAGCGTGCTGTACTCCAGCTTCCTTTCTGCAAATGGAGCCAAGGAAGAAGTTCAGGATCCCTAGAGGAAAAGTTGTTTGCCACTGTAATCATCACCATCCTGCTCTTTGAGATGTCTTCTTCTCCATCTCCAGTGACTGCCTTCGGGGTAAACATCAAACTGAAGCAACATGGAGGGGATCTTGCATCAGAAAAGGATAAAGGCTTCAGGTCACACTCTGTGTTGTATGAATTTTAGGACAGGCAGGGACTGTGCTGTAAAATGTACCCTTCTCTCCTTTCCAGGTGAAGTTTGCTTTGTCGCTGTCTGAATCAGAAAAGCCACTGGCACTTGTGAGAGGGCTTCTAATTCTTCAACTCCTCTTCCTGTTCTTGTTTAGAAACGGGACGCGGATTGATTCATCCCCATGAATTATGGACCTCCTGCTTCTGCTTCTGATGCTACTGTTGTCTCTGCCAGTCTCTGGGAATCGTAGAATGAAATGTCCCCTGACTTTGGAGCACCAGGATGAAAAAAAACCATGGAGCTATTATAGACCAGGGGACCATCTTATTAGTATTATCACCACTGCAACAAAAATATTGAATATAATGTTCCCTTTCAATGCAGCTCCTTCTAGTCAGTCTCACTCGTAAGTCATTCAGGATAATGGAGTTGCATACACACTGTTTATAATTCTAACACTCTCATTTTGTTCTCCTTATGCTTCCCTGAATCATTTGGATTTCCATGCTTTCTTTGTCTTATTTTGAGGAAGAGATTCAAATCCAAAGATGAGACAGGAAAAAAAATCTGAAAGAGGTCCATATTATTTTCCTCTACCCGTTCAATCTTGAATTCATGATTTGAATACTGAGTTTTATTTAAATTAGTGATTATTTTAGTGTTATCCTGCCCAGCTCATTTCAAATATAACAACTTGTTCATATTTCCCTCCTGATCCTTGTAGAAATACAGCATAACCTATTTTTAGAATTGGTTTCTGAGTCACTTCTTTTTTATGGTGGTTCTACTTTAATTATTCAACTATTTTGAACCCTGGTTACTGGGCAGATGGAAATTAGTACTGCCACAAAGAATGGTGTATTTGTGATTGTTAACCCAAGTGGAGGACTGTGTCAATTCCATCTTCCCAACATTCATGAAAATTAAATGGAGATGGGTGAGTATCATTTGTCTCTGGGTTTGGAGTCAGTATTGGCTTAAGACTCTGTAGGCTTCAAGAGACAATGTGGATTAGATTGGGAAAAAGGAATATTGTTGCTTCTGTTGAGGACGATAATAACATGATCATTTTTACAAAAGTTTATTCAAAAGTGCTATGTTTTATTTTATTTTTGCTTTATTTTCATTAGTCAAGCAAAAATATAAAAAATATGTAAAATATAATTTGCCATTGATGATGGTGGTGATAGTGATGATAAAATGAACATTTCTTTTTACAGTACAATATCTTCGGATCAGTCTAAAATCCTACGCTTTATTTTTGCTATTCAAGTGGTCAATAACAATTCCCAGCTCCTGCGCAATTTCACGCTTGGCTACAATCTCCATGACAACTATCTGAACACCTTTGTCACTTCAGATGCCTTGCTGGACATGCTCTCGACTGGAGAAGCCAATGTTCCCAACTACAGCTGTGGAAAGAAAGACAACCTTTTGGCTTTTTTTGATGGAGATGACAGAGACAATTCAATCCAGACGTCAACATTAATAGCCCCATACAAAATTCCACAGGTTTGTATGTGTGCCTCTCTTTCTAGTCAAGTGAGCGGATTGGTAGGATGGGTAAGCGATAAATCCAACCATATCTATGGAATTCAAGAGCTGCTTTTCTATATGGACACTGTAGGAATGTTATGTATTATTGGGATTGACATTGGGGAGGGGGAAAGCATCAAAGCAGCCATGTCATCTCATTGTTGTTGTTGTTGTTGTTAGTTGCGAAGTCGTGTCCGACCCATCGCGACCCCATGGACAACGTTCCTCCAGGCCTTCCTGTCCTCTACCATCTTCTGGAGTCCACTTAAGCTCACGCCTACTGCTTCAGTGACTCCATCCAGCCACCTCATTCTCTGTTGTCCCCTTCTTCTATTGCCCTCAATCTTTCCCAGCATTAGGCTCTTCTCCAGTGAGTCCTTCCTTCTCATTAGGTGGCCAAAGAACTTGAGTTTCAACTTCAGGATCTGGCCTTCTAAGGAGCAGTCAGGGTTGATCTCCTCTAGGACTGACCAGTTTGCTCGCCTTGCAGTCCAAGGGACTCGCAGTAGTCTTCTCCAGCACCATAGTTCATAGTCATCTCATTACACCATCCCTATTGCTTTGGGGGCTTCTGCTGCACCTTTGCAAAAGTAAGGAGGGGCTCTGTGTCCAATCAAAGGGTCTTCTGTACAACAAGAAGCACTGATGGAAAGCTCTTATTTTGTATATCTTCTTAGTCAAAGTAATGATACTTTCAATGATGTACAAATCCCAGATTCATGAAAAGAATCCCAATGGCTTGTCTTAGCTAAAGTTTATAAGACATGTAATATATAAGACATGTAAGACAAACTCTGCCCACAATCTGGAGTTTGATCCTGACAGGGCTCAAAGTTGATTCAGACTTCCATCCTTTCGCGGTTGGTAAAATGAAGGACACAGATTGTCGAGGGCAATATGCTGACATTGTAAAGTGCCCAGAGAGTGCTGTAAAGCATTTTGGGGAGGTATATACCCTGTGGTGAAGCTGGAACAATCTGGAGATGAACATATTTAAACCTGTGAAGGTGAAAGTGGATTTTAGGAGGAGCCCCTCCTATTCTACCACTTCTTACAATATTAGCCAACACAGTATTAACAGTAGAGACTTTCAAGTTTCTGGGTTGTATAATCTTCTAGAATTGGAAATGGATGCCTAATATTACGACCATCATTACAAAGACACAACAAAGAACGTTCTTCCTGCGTCAACTCAGAAAGCTCAGACTGCCCGAGGAGCTGCTGATACAATTCTATAAAGGAATTGTTGAGTCTGTCATTTACACTTCTATAACTGTCTGGTTTGGTACAGCCACTAAACAGGACAGGTACAGACTTCAACAGATAGTTAGGACTGCAGAAAAAACAATTGCAACCAGCCTGACTTCCACTGAGGATCTATATACTGCATGAGCCAGAAAGAAGGCTGAGAAAATAAATATAGACCGCTCACATCATGGACATAAATTGTTTCAACTCCTCCCCTGCCAAAACAACGAGACACAAAGACAGCTTTTTTTCCTTTGTGCCATCACTCTGCTTGAATACCTAATTACCACAGTTATGTCTTATGTCTGTGGATATTTACCCATGCAGTATGGCTGTATTATTATTATCCTTCTCATCTTTTCTACTACCTTCTCCTTTTGGCATCTTATGATTGTATTACCTTGTTGTTTGTATGTACACTTGTTTGTATGCACATGTTGTTTGTATGTTTGTATGTACACTGATTATATTATCTTGTTGTTTGTATACAGAGACAAATTCCTTGTGTATCCAATCACATTTGGCCAATAAAGTATTTTATTCTATATACATCTAAGTGCTATTGCTATTGTTAATTGGTTCATGATCAAATTCATCATAAAGGACTTGAAGAGCAATAAAGCCACTGGAAAGGTTTTACTGGTTGAACTATTCAAGAAATATCCCAATTTGTGGGACCCTCTATTAGCAAGTTCTTTTGCACAAATAAATAATAGCGGCCATATCCCACTTGAATGGAAGATGGCCATAGTAATTCCTATATATATAAATTTAATGAGAAGGATATTACAATTACAGCCTGATTAGTCTAATAGATATCATGGCTAAAACAATATCTTGTTCCTCTTGAGTAGAATTCAGAATGGGTAGATAAAGAGTGTATCTTTGAAAAAAGACAAAGAATAAGAGGGCTTTTGATACAGATAACCCAGGCTAATTCACTGCTCATTGCCAGTTCAATCCTGACCCGTTCATGGTTGACTCAGCCTTCCATCCTTCTGAGGTCGGTAAAATGAGGATCCAAATTGTTGGGGGCAATAGGCTGACTCTGTAAACTGCTTAGAGAGTGTTGTAAAAAGCACTGTGAAGTGTTATATAGGTCTAAGTGCTATTGCTATTATTGACAATTATTTTGTCACAAACCATCTAATTACACAATATGTCAATCAGGGGAAACAGTGGTTTGCTGTCCCAATAGACCTTATTAATGCATATTAATAAATCAGACTCAAAAGTTATGGTCTTTCGAAATGACATCATAGTCATAAATGCCTATTCAATGGTAATACAATACAGCAAGTAACCCCATTCTTTCTCTAGAGGTCTTTTTCTCTGAGACAGGAACCTGACTCCCTCACCATCAAAGGAGCTCACTTCGGGCAAAGGCACAAGGAAATTTTCAGATTA